>JAPTHN010000007.1:11295326-13695326 GCA_026936325.1 Platynereis dumerilii
GTGGTATAGGTTTATATTTTGCTTTCAAATGTTCTTACCAACTCCAATGACTCCCCAAATAGCTCTTCCCAGTTTGGCGTCTGGTCCTGCTTTGTAGTTGTAGTACGGTTGGTACATGACTCCTCCAACAGCCTTGCCTCCAACGCAGATGCCAATAAGGACCGTCACATGGTCCAATAGGCCTGGAAGGTTATGAAAATTATGTGGTACTTCAAAGCTTAGAGGATTTATTTTGAAAAAAATTGATAATGAGATTTCATGAATTCATTCATATTCATGGTAATTCTATATTATTTAAATTGATGTAAATCGAGGTGATATGATAGTGTGCATGCTCATCACCTTGATATTCTTGATTAGATGCAGAATGCAATGCATCATTCAGGAATTTACTGCTATTATTGCGATGATGTAAATAACTAATCAATCTTTAGAACTCTCCTTTGTTTGTCCATTTGTACCATGTGCAAATGAGCAAAACAAAAGCTCCATGACATTAGAAAGTGAATTGGAGCCTGTAGTATAACAACATTGAAGTTGCAACAAAATTTGTCATCATGCTCATTTAACAACTCAACAAATAATCATGCAAATAAAACTATGCAAGCAAAACTGATTAGCTGTGACTTGAAAGCATAAACTAAAGAAAATGAATTGTTAATAAACAAATAAGAAATGCAATGGACCAAAATTTAATTTATAAATAAACATACTGAGGCCTGTGTGTTTCCCTACGATAAGTGTACTACTACCAAGTTGCCACGCCCGAGCACCTGAAAGGTGTCAACAACAATTGTCGGAACTTGACTCGGATGGTTGTCTTAGGGGTGGGTCTTGAAAGTGGCGTGCAAATTAGAGCAGAATCTTGGAAAAGGCACATAAACTAGTTAAATTAAATTACAGTAGAATAATTCTACATTTGTTTCACAGTATGCCAATTTGATGTGACATCTGTTCAGCTCTAGAAATGCCCAGTTGTCTTCAGGTGATGACCAAGACTTGACATTTGCCCAAATCTTTAAATCCTCTACTTGCAGATCGCAACATTCATTGTGTAATGCAGTAACATAACAATCTAATAAGATACTAGTACTATTTAATAATCTACAAGTACTATACAAGTACTATGTACTAGATCTGCAAAGATATGAATCAATATCCAAAACAGACTCAATAAAATTAGCACTATTGTCCTATATCTATTATTGCACATTTAAAATTTATCTAAAATGTATCTACATACCTTGAGTGTACTCTGATGTACCATCGAGAGGATCCACCCAGACAACGACCTAAACAGAAGCAAAAATATAAGTAATACTTTATAACATAAAAAATTACAATTACCTTCTCAGAGGCTTCTCTAGACATCTTGTTACGTCGTAGAAAACTCTTGAGACAACAATTCAATGACACATATATTGAACTTTATCCTATCATTATAATTTTGGTAAATTTGCATCATCTAATACATTGGATTGTCAGAAATAACACGCGTCATAATTGACAAATTGATTCACCTATTCTATTACCAAGGTTGTTGTATTAGACCAATTCAGGCCAATGAACGCTAAATTTAGAGTGAGTGAGTGAGTGAGTTTGTGTTTTACGCCCCATCAGCACCAGTGTGGGCTATTTAGAGGCGCTAAATTTAGAGACACCCCTGGTTGTTAGGAGATTTGTATTGAGCGTTACTTACTATAAATTACGTAATAATTTCACTATTGCAAAATTCTGACGGTATTGAAAAACAGAAACTTGAAAGGAGTGAAAGAGCCATACCTCCTCCTCCTTGACATTCTTGAGATTCTCAGGGCACTTGTCGGCAAGGGCAAGAACTTCAGGATCCTGGGAGGTTTCTATCCAGTCTGGGTCAACTTGCTCGTTGGGGTCTTGGTCCTGCGGAAAAATTTGCACATTTATGATTATTGTGAACATTAACAGAAGGAGATAATTGACCTAACTTCTCATGTAGGCCAACATCTTGCAGAATACACTTATTCTTTATACATACAGTATACTGTGAATATAATGTGTGCCACACCAATGACTTTTTGCTTGAAATTGGAATCACCCAGGTGTCATTGGCCTGAAGCTTGAAGCAATCATTGAACAGTGTTGAGTAAAACTTCGCTCCGCATCATTCCAGTTGCCTAGAACTCGGCCAATTAATTGGAAATTTTGTCATTTAGGTTTGACAACTTGTTGAGTAGAATAAGTATTGCTTGCTTGCTGCTCCCATTTGAAAGAAATAGCTGGTGATTGTGGGTTTATGCAGACAAGTATTTGTTGGGGCTATTAGGATAGCATTAATTCTTACCTCCTCTCCGAACAGAGATGCTTTGGGGAATTGTTTGTGCAGAGAGGCAATGATGCACTTCTGGGCTGACCTGTCTGCTTCCGTCTGAAGGTCATTTTTACCCTGAAAAATAAGACAAGTCTGTTATTTAACAGGACACACTGTCTGATTTCAAACACAGTTCAGGAATAATTAGGACATTTAAAAGTACACATCAGCTTGGCATCAGGGTTATGTCCTGATTGCACAATCATGCATCCCCTGTGCTGCCAAAAAAAAAATTAATAAAAAGACAGGGCATCCTTCTGAATGTAGGTTAGATGTCCTAGATGTCGCCAAACTGTGGACATTACAAATTTACAATGCTTGCTCTTGGTTTTTATCAGTTTCTGGGTTTGGTTTGTAGGTTCTGTCGTGACTTACAGATACTGAATAAAGTGACAGTTTTTAGGACAGTCCGACGGAGCAGGAGTTCCATACATATGTAATGGCAGTAATCATTTTGGTGTGTTGATAAATATACACCTCTAATTGTAAGGTACTATTTTCTAGGTCTCACCCTATTGCTTAATGCTACTGAGTGTCCTGGAAAATCATACTGGTCATAATATGCACCATCATAGCATTTGTCGCTATATCCCTGATATTCGAGCTATCTAGAATGCCTTTTGCAAGCCTATGCTGGGATAAGTGCAATTGTTCAGGTCATTTTCTAGATCTGTCTGGGATTCAAGGCATTCATTGCAAATTTCTGTGAATTAAGTATACACTTGAAAAAACAAGGCACTCTGGAGTCTGCACTTGTAAATTGAATAACAGGTTATAATCAATCTATTTATCACAATCTATAATAGCTGTCCTGTTGGCTTATGAATTTGTTATAATTCAGACACCATTGTTCATCCAACTATCAGGACATATCTTATCAGATATAATCTGAGACTTCAGTTACTTTTAGTGCCATTAAGGCTGGCAATGTCCTTGTTTTCTTTAAAATAGAACATCAACAAATGCCTAATTTTCTTGCCGTATGATAAATATTCAGAGGTCAGTAGTCTGTCACTCTATTCTGGTGGTGCCTGCGAGGTTAAAAACCAGCTTCTACCCAAGGTAGTTGTCAATTTGAACATGTCAACTTATAATGAAAATGTCTCTCTAAATCCCAGTTTTCCATACATTTATAAAAGCTTAATCAAACCAGCAAGTTTAAGGGATTTACTAAAAAGCGGGCTGGGAGGTAGCGGGTAGCGGGTAGCGGGTAGATTTTGATACAACACAGAAGCTGCTTGATACAACTCCACCCGCTACCCCTCCGTCGTAGCTTCTTCTGCTACCTTTCCCCGCTCTCTGAGTTCAATTCTAAGTGCCAGGCAATCACATGGACATCTGTATCAATGATCAGCAATCACTAATTGAATTGCTCTCTGTGAATTGAGTGTTATTGAACTTCTGTTCCAATTCAATAGCAATCAGTGTCATTTTATGAGGAACCACTAATTTATCCAATTAGCTTCAATTCCAAAAACCATTAAAAACACATTGTTAGAAAAAATTACCTCACAAGGTCTTAGCCCTCTTGAGTGTATATATAAATATGATAAAGTAAAATTTCAATTTGATTGTAATGGCGTGTCTGATTCCATTAAATATTTAGCATTGCACGATAATTATATTAAGCCATGGGCCTCAGAATATATACTTTTAAATTTACTTACTCAGTCATTTTAGCTAACTGTGATTTTATGAAGTTGTGATTCTAATGTTCTGATGTACTGCTTTTATCAACTGTTTTAACCTTATACATGTTTTATTGTGTTTACATGTTATATATATACATTTCCTCAAATATGGGGGCTGAATAAAGAAATAAAAATAAAAAATAAAGATCTATAAAGCCCTTATAATATTTTTAGTCTAAGAATATGTATTAATATGCATTCATAAATAATACAGGTAAGTGGATAGCCTATGCACAATGTTAGGACAATTAAAAAGGCTTTTTAGTTTTTACAAAGCATTATAAGGTAATTAAACGGAATTAAAAACCATAAAATTTAACAAATGAAATTGGTTGAATAAATTTATGTTAAATTCACTGTCTTCTGTCTTGGGATAGTCTGAACTCAGCAATTTGCAGACTCTTTATTTTATTTATTTATTTCCAATTAAATTAAACTATATACAATTTATAAAACATCAAATAAAATCAATTTTGAGAGTTCTTCTACACCTGTGCAATGTCATGTAGGCCTACACTACATTCCTGACAAGTTGATAGCAATTAATATAACTCAAGAAGTGTCAATGATGGTTAGCCCTACAATAAGCCTATTCTTAGGCCTAAGCTGATTGCAAGTAGCGGAGGTAGAGGGGTAAAATAGGAGCGGGTAGACAGTTATGTTGTACTATACTGTCCATTGAATAACTCTGTTTGCTCAAGGTGCTTCCTATTGTTCCCTGTGTATACATCCGCTACCCGCTACCCGCTTCTTTCAACCCGCTTTTTAGCGGGTCCCCAAGTTTAAGAGTTAGTTTCTACTGCAGCCTTGCCAAATGGTAACACTACTTTACTGTTTATACCTATTGTGTCACGGGCAAAAAAGTATTTTGGCATGTATTACATTGTGCATTCCCTAATGGCAGTAATGCCAAATGGGGCAGTGGAAATTGGTGACCATTGCTGCCAATGGATGTTCCCCTATGGTTTATTGGGAGAGAGCCAGCTCTCTCCCTCTGGGATCGGTATGATTGTCAGAAATTTTTGGATCGCTTGTCAGAGACAAGGGAACACTTTCCAAAGTGTTTTTTTGATTCAAGGGACTAATATGATGCATAAAAGATGCGTGGTAATGACTTTTTGCTTCTTGTGACTCTGGTTTATTTAATATTAAGGTTTTAGTTTTCAACCAAATGGGTGTTTATTCACGCGGGAGCAGCCAGTAATTCATATTGACATGGAAAATTAAAGTTTTAAAATTTGTTTCTTACATGTTAAATTTATTTTGTTATGTCTTTAAGGTGGTACCTGACAAAGTTAAGTCGTAATTTGGTAAATATTTCGAGGAAAAGGACAAATTCCAGTGTTTTATCAACATTCATAAATTCAGTTACATTCACTGACTGCTCCCTCAGTGTTACACACAGACTCAGCCATGGTGTAAATGTAAAAGGGATTCTGATTGGTCAAGATCCTAGGTTCATGCTACCTGGTTCATGATTGGCTCATGTCTTTCTGATAGCTTTTTGGACACTTCTGTTAGGGCTAAAATTAAAATTTTAGGCTCTTTAGAATCCTCAATTCACAGACTATATTATTTCGTTTTTTCATGGAGATATATTTATTCATTGCTGAGAATTCGTTGAAAATGCATATATCAGCCATGGTGTAAATGTAAAAGGGATTCTGATTGGTCAAGATCCTAAGTTCATGCTACCTGGTCCATGATTGGCTCATGTCTTTCCAATAGTTTTTCGGACACTTCTGTTAGGGCTAAAATTAAAATTTTAGGCTCTTTAGAATTCCCATATCTTAGACTGTATTATTTCGTTTTTTCATGGAGATATATTTATTCATTGCTGAGAATTCGTTGAAAATGCATTGGCCTATACTTTTTTTGTGCATTGTTGATGCTAAATGATGTTAAATAGCACATTTTTACAATAAGAGGATTTGTTATTCTTCTTTATTAAGTACAATCACACTAATTCAGTTTCATTCTATCTTTGTGATAAAATAAATATTTTTTTATTGTCAAGACAATTGATCTCTTCAAAAGCCATGAATTGGAAGTGTAGGCTGTAATCTGGAGGTGCGATCCAATTGAATGTGTATTTTCAATTGCATTTGATCCAAGCCAAAGAATGGCACTCTCTGTAATCCAATTGATTACAAGACCCTCTTCTGATTGCCAGATTTGAATATAATTGCACTTTAAAGGAGGGGGACCTGCTATAAAAGCAGGGTGGATTGAACCCATGGTCATTCTGTGTCCAACCTCCAAACAGTCAACATCTCTCATTCCTCTTCAAAAACAATGGAATACAATGAGATAAATTCCATATATTTAAACAATTTTCATATATTTCGTTTCATTGCACAATTTCACACAATTAGTGCTATTTCTGGTGTTTCAAAGTTCATATTTCTTAAGAAATTAAGGATAATACCGTGCGTATGGTGCCCTATTTTCGTCAGTGTCCTATTATCGTCACTTTTAATTAGTGCTCTTTAACTTGTATCAATTTTGGTTTTTTGGCAACAAAATGTAACAATCCTTAAAATTAAATAGTTTTGGCATACAATGCTGCATTTAAAGCATCAATGGCCCTCTTGAGAATTCTGCAATAGCACCCTAAACTGGGAGTGTACAAAAACACGGAATTTTAGTAATTATGAGACAGATTAACATAAAGAAGGCCTTGGTTCAACTGATTTTTAGACCCGTCTTTGTGCACATGCTGCAGTTAGTAGAATGGTGAATATAACACTGGCCATAGTGGAAGAGGAAAAGTGGAGTTATCAAGAGCATCTGTTGAAATAAAAAACATATGAGAATGCCACAATTTTTGAGTAGTATTGTTTCAAAATCTGACGGAATTAGGACACCCTAGCTGATGATAATAGGTCCCTGGGGTCCTAATATCGTCAAAATGTCTTTGCTGTACCTTATTGCCCCAGTCTGCTGGAACTGGCCAAGTAAACAGCCAAAAGCAGCATGCAATTGACATGCAAATGAGCACGATTTGGCAGAACAAAATTGTTTTCTTTCATACTGTGGGAATCTTAGATTAATAACAATAACATTGGATAACAACATGAATGTTTATACTTGCAAGTTATTAACGCCTCTGCAAGTTATGCAGTAACAATGGGAGGAACAGAACAAAGTGACATAACTAGCTTTGATAATTAGTCATAAAAGATATAAACAAAAATTCATGTTTATGAAAAGTTACCTAACCAGTCAGTTAGAGGTATTTGGCAAAGACCAGTGTTTATAAAAACATTGTGTAACCAATCAGTTAATATTTTTGGTGAATAAAAACAATCCAATTCAAGGAGTCCCTTTGACACTCTGTGTCATCGGCATATGGAGGGACTCATGGAGTCTGTTATTGCCCATAAAACACCAGGAATTGATATGTGCCAAATCTTCTTCTGAAAATCTTTGCTAAACAATATTTTTGATCATCTGAACTCGTTCCACAAGTTACCATAGTAATTTTATGACCATGGAAATAGTTTAAAATGAATACCTGACGAAAATAGGGCACCATACGTTATGGAATTAATATGGATTTTGTCTTGTAACTTTGATTGGCAGGTCATCTTTCAATCTGATTGGTCAGAAATAAGATAACTTTATGACCCCTAAAATATCAAAGGTTCTATAGAGCTCTGAAGTTGAAGTATAGCATTGGAATAATTATGCAAATTCTACCCTTCTTTTAATTGGCTAACATCGTTTTCAGGAAGCCAATCAGCTCTCTTGAGCAATTAGGATTTTATGACCCCTATGTCCTTATATGGAACAGCTTACAAATTGACAACCGGTCGGTTTTTGGAGCCTCTAGACCCTCGTCCTTTAAGTCATGTCTTTTGAATAACTGCCCTTTCATTTCTTGATCACAGTATATTTCCTGCAAGGTGTGACAGTTCTTTTAGACTTTTAGTCTGAATATTAATATTTAAAGATGATCCTCTCCTATTGGTTGAAACTCAATCTGTTCCTATTGGCTGTTGGAAGTACCTGAACTAATAGACTAATTTCAGGGACGGTTCTCTCAGTAGACACTAGGGGAAAAGTGGTGCTTGGTGTCAGTACACTGAAAATTTCATTGGCTGATCGATTTCCCACCCTTGCCTATGATTGGTCCACCCAAGGTGTGTCCAAGCTGGAGTATTTTTAATGCCTTTTAATATATATATATATATATACAATTTATTCGTGCTTATCACACCATTTTACGTATTTTGAAAATAATACAATCAATAAATGTAATTAAATTAATAATTATATTCGGGAACCAAATGTCAATTTAAGGATAAATAGAGGATGCAGTCCTTCATCTCCTGTGAGGTCCAATTGTTCAGTTTTGAAACCCTCTGCACCGCAAGTGAAAGTTCCCTTATGGCAGTTGCTGAGCCTTCCAAGCCTGAGTCCAAAATTAATCATAGCATTGTTTGTCCCCTTGCCAATTCAGATTACATGCTTTAATGCTGCCTTTGGATGAGCTCAAAACCTTAATAATTGCTGCAACTCTCCTGTTGTTCCCTGAGATCATAGTATTATACAACCTCAAGAAACGTGAACGCTGGGCACTTTCCATGGGTATTGTTTCATGTAACTTTGAGCATTGTTGAGGCTTTATAACTTCCTAATTGTTTAAGATTAAGTTAAGTTTTGAAAATAGTGTTTTTAGGTTTAATGGGCATACATCTTCCATGTGCGGAAAGCAAATTAAGAATCATGGAATTACCTAGAAGTTATTTGGGGCAAATGTTCAGCACATTCAGTGAAATAGGTCTATTGGCCAATAAAAAAACGAATATGTTGTCTCTGTCACACATAACTACATTCAACTTTCAGACTATATATACCAAACAATTTTTAGCTAGTCGATGAGTCGACTAGCTCTTAGGAGAAATGAGAAAAAGCCCGCGAAAATCGGAAATTCAAAATACCATAATGCAGTTTCGCCTCAGAAAGCGCCTGTGGAGCCAGGAACTGTCTAAAAACCACCAACGGCCCAGGTATGACCGAAAACGATCGACCACGATCATATTTAGGATCGATTGAGCTCAAAACACGCCTGGAAACGTGTCTCCATGCGCCGCATGATGAACGCGCAACGCTCAAAAAGCGGGTGGACCCACTGGTACTGCTAGGATCCGGCTAGCCGGGCGTACCGAAATACACCAGGGTGCGCTGTTTACGTCACTATACTGCAGCGCCGCCACTCGGAAAGTGGCAAAAACATAATGAACACGCTTGCTGTGTGCTGCTGTATGTCAATCAGGCCTATCTACCGCCGTGAAATTTAGCCATAGCCAGCCACAAAACCATTTAGTCAAAGTTAGCTGCATCTTGTCAACTCAGCCGCCGAAAAACCAGGCAATCGCCGCCGCCGAAATAGCATATGATAATTGTCAATCAAAGCTGTACAGTTCCCATGCATTCAATAGAGGTCTAGAGGGTCTATCTAATTGGTGTTATAGTACTTCCTCATTGAATCAGCTTCTCATTGGCATTGAACAGAAAGTGTCTGATTGCTATTGAAATGTCAATGTCTGATTAGCATATTGGCATTGAACTGTCAACTGGTCCAGAATTGCAATTATGTCTTTGAAAAAAGTTGACAATTCCTATAGATGTCATCAGCTGCTTATTGCAATCAGGTTCTTTTGGTTCCTACAACCAAATCCCAGTTTTACAAATCATCAGTTTCAGTAAAAGAATGACAAGAATTTACATTCAGCTGTTTCTGAACATCAATGACATCACTGCAGGCCCTATCAGAACTGTCAGATTGTAATTGGGTAACTTCAACTTGTGACCTCAGTTATGAGTGATTCATTCAGTGACTTCTCTCATCATACTGGTGCCAGTTCCAACCATGAGCTACAATTATCCTCACCAAGACAACATTTCATTATTTCACTATTTATTTCATTATTTGATTGATACATTTTAGTCGAAAATGATCAGCTAAGTCACATAAGTTAGTCGAAAATGGTCAGCTAAGTTGAAGTCACAAAACTTAGCTTAGTTGAATAAGTTAGTCGGGTTTGGTTCAAGTTAGTCACCAAGGCATGACTGACTTGGCTCCGGGCTCTAGGCCTATCAAAGCAAGTCAACTGGCAATTCAACCAATTCTGGATTGTCTAGCTTTGTGTTTTGCAATTTTGTCATTGAAAGGTAGGTACTACATTGTCAAGAGCACTTGACTTGCCCAGATCAATGTCAACCTGCCACTCATGTTTGGATCAATGTAACATCATCATAATTATGATCATGCAAATTACTGGAATTGAAACAATTTATTGGGGAATCTATTTGAGTTATTTGTTTTAGGAAATATATTATATTAGACAAGTGCAACAAAGTAACAATAAAATAGATGAGAAAATATTACTAAAATATCTAAGCATTCAGTGACAAGAGTTGCTTAGCCTATTTTTTTATTAGCTACTACTGAAAGAGCTATATTTTAGGTACAAGGTAGGCCTAACTTTAAAAAATGTCTCTGTGGATGGAACAGCATGATATGCAGTCTAGGCTACTATGGGAATGTGCCAATGGACATCTGCTTGAAAACAACAAGCACAAGATGACTAGGCCAAGCAAGTAGAAATCATAACATAAGATTTACCTTTATCCTTAAGATGTACTGAAAAGCCATTATCCTCTTTTTTCTCATCCTCTTTGGCATGTTCTTCTTAAAGCATTTCTTGTTGTACATTGAACTGATGCACCAAAGCTGGTCTTTATTAGTTTATATACCATTTAGTAAGCAGTGACACATTCAGAGTTGACAGATAGTGTCTAATGATTGCAATTACTCATTGAGCAGTTTCAAAGAAAATATAAACTCAATTGGCTTGAGTTGACAGGTTGTGTCTAATGATTGCAATTACTCATTGAGTATAGTCAGTGTCAAAGGTAATATCGATTAATGGCAATTGGCTTGCTTGAGTTGGCAGGTAGTGTCTAATGATTGCAATTAGGCCTATTCATTGATCTGTGTCAAAATAAAATATCAAGTTATTGCAATGGCAGAATTTCTTGAAAGTATAACACAATGCTTTGAATTAATTGTAATTATTTTATGTTTTATATTGTAAATTACACCACAGTATGAATGAGAGTAAATAATTTAAAAAGTGGTCATTAATGTGATATCAAGTTGAGCAGATTATAGAATAAATGTCAATTCAATTGCACTTACATCAAAACTTACATGTCTTCTTTGATTATTATGTCTTCTATCAATTAAAATGACTGTCCAATAGAGCACAATTTATGCAATAAGTGCTATATTTTCATTGATCTAGACATAAATGTGTAAATAATTTTATTTTTACCAATTTGGCCGTGTAGCCTTAATTTTACAACCTTACTTTCCTGTTGGATTGGAACTGTTTGGAATTTTTGGGTTCCAATATTTTGATTTCTGTTGTATCACATCACAACAATAGCTTGTTTATGTGTAGGCCTATAAACAAACAGGCCTGAACTCTGTTTCATTGGTGTTACAGCCACAGTGCTGTTGTTAAGTAATTTCACACATAAGCACATCACATTTATCAGACACAACTAATAAAAAAACAAAAAAACACAACAGATCAACAAAAATGTGCAGTTGTAAATGAACACTGCTCAGTGCAACTGGTCTGCTTAGTGACAATGTAACAATTTGTTACATTTTTTTCTCTTGTAATTTTATATGTAATATATATATATAATGAAAAGTAATGCACAATAGACTGCAGCATCACAATCTGTTGAGTTTCATTGAACAATATTAAAATAAGGAATTCCGTTTTCAGACAGATTTCTTGATAATAATTTGAGATCAGGGCAATTACTCCTCATTGACATTTTTGTGTGTGCAAAATTCACATTATTCAAAACTATGATAACCATATCTGCAAGACAGATGTAATAGAGGCGTATCGCTATCCCGGTTAATCACTGTTCTATCAATATAGGCCTAATACTGAATCGACTAGCTTTTGAATCCATGGATTCTTGTTAAACAGTGGATTATTATTACTTCTAAATAAGTAATATTAAAGCCTATTTCTTAACTTTAGTAAGCAAGTTGACAAACAGGCATTCCAAGTATACTAAGTATACATGCGGACCAAAAAAACGGTGCGGAAATAGGCAAGCCTATTCACGGCGCTTTAGTCAGTGCTAGTTGAGTGCCATTGCTTAAAAAATATAGGCCTATTTTGTCTTCAATCTGTCTGGTCCGCATTAATCTGGGTCTGCAGCTACTTGGTCCGCATCCTTTACTCCTAAGTGTTGTACCAGAGTCACTGTGCACTAACGAGGGGGGTACCCTCGCCATTAGGGTGGCCATTACAACTGTCACTTCGTGATTTCAAAGTGAAATTACAAAAATTGTATGGGGTATGAGGTCTTCAAATTGTTAAGATAGGTTAAATGGCTTGTGGAATGAATCAGTGCCAAGTGCCAGACTCAAACATGCAAGATGAAGTAAGATATTTAAGAAATTCGAATTCACTCGAGGTGAGGGTACCGCAAAAAACGAAAAATGGCAGGGCGAGGGTACCAGCATTTTGGCGAGGGTACCAACCTAAATGGCGAGGGTACCAACCTAAAATGGCGAGGGTACCAACCTAAAATGGCGAGGGTACCGACCCGGAAGTGGCGAGGGTACTGCAAGATTTGGGCGAGGGTCATTTCCGGTTGGCGAGGGTAACCACCAAAGTAAATGGCGAGGGTAAAGTAAGATGTACTGCCCTTGCAATCCCAGTAGATAGTCTAGTAGAAATGACAATGAATCAGCTGAATTGATAACAAAATGTGCTGACACATGATGGCACCTCTGAAGTTAGTAATTGAGAATTCCCATCAAGAACATAATTAAATTGCAATACCTTATCAATAGAGGAAAATCTTCAAATTAATTGACTACCATTGAGGTAATAACTGCCAAATAATGGTCATACTCTGTACTGTCCCACAGCAGAAATCTGCAAATTCTAGATTTTACCAAATGCACCTGTCTATAAAAACAAGTTAGTGAAATAAATTTACACACACAGTTAATATAGGCTTTCATAACATGTTTGGAAGTAAGATATTTATCTTTGCAATTCAGTGTTAGATCATTTTAAAATTATGACTGTCAGGCTGTGCCAGCAGCACTGCTGCAGGCCTTATATGACGAGCCAGATCCTGTTGTTATGACTCTGTGAAAACCATGTATTGTATGAATCTGTTTCTTTGTAGTATACTTACTTGTGGCTCATTGAGGCCCTTTTCGATTTTGGCTGTTCTCCGTGACTTATTTGGTGATTTAACTGAAAATATACCTCTACCATGCTGCATAGTGACCATTTTTGCACCATTATCCTGCTGCTCTGATAGCAGTGCCAGCCATACGGGGTGAATGTTTACAGATTTATTAAAGAAAGGAAAGAAAGATGGAAGGAGAAGAAATGAAAGAGAAGAAAGGAAGGGGAAGCAAGTAAAGGAGAAGAAAGGAAGGAAGGAAGGAAGGAAGAGCAGAAGATACAAAGATATAGGACAGAAGATACAGCAAAAGATTGATAGATAGGCCTATGTTCTGACTCCATAGATAGATAGATATAGAAAGATAGATAGAAAGATAGAAAGATAGATAGATAGATAGATAGATAGATAGATAGATAGATAGATAGATAGATAGATAGATAGATAGATAGATAGATAGATAGATTGACTAAGTAGATAAATCGCTAGATAGATATAGACATATCCATACAGACAGATGGACATTGGACAGGTAGAGAGACAGGCAGATAGACAGTTAGATGGGCAGGCAAATAAAATGGTAGATAAACAGGGGGTTAGGTAAGGAAGGCTAAGATTTTGTCTATATGTCTATCTATCTTATCCATTTTATGTAATCTATCTAGTAAATCTAATAACTTCTCCCTTGCTGTTTTTACCACACTGTAACAACTGCTGAGCTGCTAAAAAAGAAACATTCCATAAGAGTCTTTACAGGTGGTACCCTCACCATGACAATATTTGAAAATGGTGTTACCCTCGAGAAGCTTTTGTCGTTACCCTCGCCCCTACGATATATTTCAAGTGCAAAATCTGGTAATTCTGTGACTAATCACACGTAGAAGGGGTGTCCTGGGGTTAGTTTAACATCTAAACTACATGCTTGACGAAAATAAGCTTTGGCTTTGAAGAAATAAGCTCAGAATGATGAAAAATCACTTTGAATCGAGATTTGTAATGGCTGCTCTGATGGCGAGGGTACCCCCTTCGTTAGTGCACAGTGAGAGTGACAGACTGTAGCTTCCCTGGAAGATGCCTGCAGATTTGCAGTATTTAAACCAATTCAAGCCATTTGAAACACAGAAACTTATCAGGAAAAATCTGTATTTTGTCTACAGGTTTGGCAATAGGCTCAAATTAAAGCTTATTTCAAGTAAGCTTATTTCAAGTAGAAGAAATCCAGAGTCCAATTTTAAAATCCAATGTCGGATTTTTACAACTGCTTGCAGCCTGTATTGCAGGAGGAATTTTCAGTCAGCCTCCGACCATATAGGAAGTCGCACTATTTCACCTATCACCTTGAAACTTAGCATACAGTCTCAATATAATTTTATCTTGCTGCCATCAACTTTTGGTAAACTTCTGTGACATTAAAATTTTTATTTATGAAACTAAAATTTTCATTTTTTTTTTTTTTTTGCGCGAATTTCAAATGACTATGCAGCTCCATGAAACCAGCACCAACAGCAGCAGTCAGATTCAATAGAAAGAATGAAGGAAGGGATGACAGAAGGATCGTATGAAGGAAGGCAGGAAGGAATGAAGGAAGGGATGAAGGAACGAATGAAGGAACGAAAAAAGAAAGGAAAGTAGGAAGGAAAAAAGGGAGGGGAGGGAGGGGAGGGAGGGAGGATAAACATGTGGATAGATAGATAGATAGATAGATAGATAGATAGATAGATAGATAGATAGATAGATAGATAGATAGATTGATAGACTGATTGATAGATAGACAGATAGATACTAAGTCTGTCTACAAGCAGCTGTTAAAGTGCTTGCACGTTATTTCGAAGTTATCTTATTTTCAGACCTATAAATGGCATAAAAACGATCTGTATTGTGATCCATGAAATGTGAAAGAAACACAGCACTAGGATGACATAAATTGTATTGCCTGCCTCGAGTCTGTAACTCAATCTTTATTGCAAAACAGGGCACTGAGTTTCCCACCGACTTTTCCTGCGAATCTGAAGGACTTGTTTAAGGTCTCACAAATCTACGAGATTGCTGTACTTCAGCTGAAATCCTGCAGATCTAAAGGAATGTTGGATTTCACTGTTTTCCCAATCATGCATTGACAGCAGAATTTCTTGTTTTCCTCGAGATCTGCGTGAGTCTCGCTGCGACACTCTCTCGAGTCTTTTACATCGATATCTACATGCATGCGGCGAACTCCCGTACGTTCCGCTTGCGACACGAATTCTAGTTTTATGCTAATTACCCACTAACTACCCACTTTTAACTATTTCAAGTTATATAGGCCTATTTCACTACAATTAAAACATGACCTAAAATTTAAAATCCATTTTATCAATATTCGACATTATTGATTCAATGAACAGTGCACCAATAATCCTCAAAACAAATGCTTTCATTAAGCATGTTAAGGGACTGTCATTAAAACATCATATGACCAGCATTACTGAGCATAATAATGTGTGTGTACTGTTAAAGCTAGTTATGACCCTATGTGTTTTTGAGTCTCATTCATAGGGGTTTAGATAAATAAATGACTAAACAAACTTTCAACACATGGAGAAATAATATTGAATTTAGTAAAATTAAATCTCCTTCACAGAAAAATATTTTAAGATGTAGTAGCATGCCTTAAACATGTTAAATACGGAATATATGCTCTATTAGATGCCCAATATCCAATAAATCATTTTTACCCCAGCCCCCGCACTGTTTCTTAGACTTAAAATGTCCTTAAACCATTTTGAACTTGATGAAAAATAATATAATTTTCATGACTGAAAATCTAAACAAGAATCCAAAGATTACAAAATTGTTTAATGTGAACTTCAAATTTAGAGCACATTAAAATTGAAATTATGCAGTTGAGAGGGTTGAGTTACAAATGATCTGATAGGCCCAATTATATGGCAGACATCACAAGATGAGAGAGATGTGACAGTTGAGTGCAGAAGAAATACACCAACCTAGTTTTTTTTAGAGGAAACCAGTCACTAATGAGAATAATTATGATCTCCTGTGAGGAAAAATTCTCTGCTAGAAAATACATAAATGGACAAATAGCTAGAGATCTCTTGATAAATATTCACCTGAAAAGAATGCAAGAGACTGATAGGGCTTTGTGTCCTATATTTCTGCACTAGAGACTTCAAGGAGACAGACAAAGTCTATGTAATGACTTGCACAAACTTTACATAAGGGCAAGAAAGAGAGAAGTTGAGACATTGAAAGCATACATAGGTGTTAATAATACACATTAATTGGCATAGCAGATCGTCAGGGAGAGGACGGTGTTCGGAAGTTAAATAACCCCATTGCCCTTAGACCTAAGGATTTTAATGTAACAAAAATCCCCAATAAGCTGAGAACATTTTGTCAAGTCCTCCATACAACATTTTCTGTATCAGCCCCTGATCTGTAATTAGTCATTGGACATACATATTGAAATTTTAGCTTCTCAGATCGACAAACCAATAGATTTTCTTCCTTCGAAAAATAAAAGGTCTTACTCACTGTTTTTATTAAAGTGACTTCATAAAAAATTAGGTAACAGTTTTTTTCTCGTCCTGTTGACCGACCCCCGAAAAAGTGCCTCAAGAAGATCTGAGCTGCTGAGCAGCTAAAGATCAATTATGTCTGGCGTTAGTGTCTAACCGTTGCTGATCACACTCCTGTCATTGCATTGGGTAAAGCGAGACATTATCTGAATATTGTCATTACGACATGATTGGGATCCATGGGTAAATGGGCCATTTACACATATTTCTTCAGAATGAATTACCGATTTTCAAGTCACTATATAACGGCAGATTGCCTGATCTTGAGGTCAGTTATTCTGCCAGGCTGACTTCATGGCTTAGGTCATGCATATTATTACTGCAGCAATTTAGCTATCACCAATTGGCAATTACTGAATTAGTATAAAGTCCTACTATGTTATTTGCTAATTACTTAGGCCTAGTGATGACTGAAGGTTGTCAATACAAGAGATCATTATGAATGATGAATAAGGGGTACTTAAGGTACAACTGCAAGATCTTATTGATTGATTAGTTCCAGTAAATTATGTCAGAATTACAGAATGAAAATTTACCTTAGATACAATGCCCAGTTCTCCTTTGGTCATGATGTCCCTGACTATTTTGCCAGCCCTGTGTGACACATTCACAGATGCAGCAACCATTCTCATGATAAGTGGCTGAGACATTTTAGAAGAGTGTGATGAACCAAGGGGAGAGGAGTCTAGGAGCAATACACACTGTGACAGTCAACTGCTGAGTGACTTTCGCTGTCAGGTCACCAAATTATAAACAGTAATGTCGTAAAATTATTCAATTATCATCTTTGGAAATATTACTTTTTAAAATTATTCAACATCACCGATGGATAGAACAAACAATATTGTTTAACATAATTGAAAATCACAGTAAATAAAAATAAAAAATAAATTATTTATTGATGATGTCGTAAAATTGAATGCGGGTGGCTACACGTTTGCGACTTCGTGACAGGAGAGCAGACGAGTTGTCAAAAAACGAAAACAAGTTTGATGATGAAACTTTCTTAGATTTAGGAAAATGTGGTCGTTGTTTTCAAGAGATCCTGCCAAAGATTTTGCCTATGAAGTTGGGGCTAAGGTGCCAGGTCTTGATGACAAGTCAATATGGTCTTTACATGAAGGAACACATAAAGTGAGACCATGATCTGGCATGATCAATTTTTGATCCATTTCTGACATTTCTTTCTCTGGCTGTCATGCCTATGTTTGTCACTTTGTCTTTGACTTTGTGCATGTACCAGTTTATGTGTCTGAAAGCAATTCGTTTATACAATTCATTTGTTAATTTCCACCAATAAAACATATTTTATTTAAAAGGCCTTTTCAAACATGAAGAAAGGAAGGATTATTTCTTTAATTAAAAATTTTAACTATGGTCTATGGCCATATAATAATGGGTCTATTAAATAAATATACATTTTACTTAAAAGTCTTCTGAAAGAAGTATGTCATATCAACACAATGAAATTAGTTATTGCCAGTGACACTGTTGTTTCAATGATAAGGTTGAAATGTGTGATCATGTGAGTCACTGTCAAAAATAGGTAATCGTCACTGGAGTAACATTTTTTAAGTCAGTAGCCTGGGTAATATTAGTGCTGGTGCTGCAGAGGCGTAAAACACAAACACACACCTGGGTAAAAATCCACGGGGGCAGAGTACTCACTCTAATAGGTGTATACAAAGGCGCCGCTGGATGGTACTGGATTTTGGCCTTTTTGGTTCATTATTGCTTTGGTTTTTTGACAATTCCAATTGATTTGGTTCTGGTGTTCGCAACCCCAATATGTTTGGTATCGGAGAGGATTACAATGGTTTTAAAAGCGTATTACTAAAAGAAAAAATTGGTTGCCAAAATTTTTATTGAAGGATTATAATGGTTTGTGGTCTTGGTGTTGCTTTCCGTATTAGAATGGTTCAGGTTTTCACAATTGCCGTGGCGCATGCATCTGTATGTAAAAGTTGGTCGAGTGCTCTTCGCCATGGTCCCTGCCTTTCCTATTTAGACTAGCCATTGTATAAATACAGAACGTGGAAACCAATGGCCCATTCTCCCTCCCTGCTTTTTGAATTATGATTGATCAATTCAGAAAGTCATCAATATAAATTAAATTAATTCAGGGAGTTGAGATGAGTGAGACTGTTAAATATAAGACTTGGCATACATGTCACTTGCCGCATTTGCCCTATAAGACACACACAGCATGTGAGCATAGAGAGTATATGCATGTGTGTATTTTATCCATTAAATTGATAGGCCTGCCCATTTTCTTCTTAAGATCGACTGAAGAAGGTACAAGAATAATCTCATACAATCAAAGTTTTTGCTTGGTTTATGTGACAATTATCACCTGTGTGTCAGGGTCTGCAGGTGCGTCAGATTGCAATTGCAATTAAGGAATTTTGGGCTGAAGCTCAAAATTTAATCCAGTTTTGCTTTTGTCCAGCTTTTGAGTAGTGAGTACCCAATTCTGCCACTGTTCTTGATTGTTGTCAACAGGCACAGATTGCAGAAAAAGGGGGGTATGTGTCAATTGGGTAGTGTACTGTAATGGGGAAATATGGAGTGTTCTTTTGAGTACTTGTGAATGTGAACAACACTAGTTAATTTGACTGTCAATGACATTTCATCATATTAGGGGATATCTATACAGACTTGTTTCTTTGCAGAGTACTGGAGAAACGGTGTCAATTTTTGTGTTCGATTTGAAAAGTAGCAGCGAATCTCAGGTAAGAAGACTTCAAGACTAAGTGTAACTTGAAATGTTTTCTAAACAGTTAATTTATTATGACAAAGATATATTTTATTTTGCACCAAATTATTATTGACATCATGCCATTTTGCAGGTTCAGCTCGCCAAAGCATCATTCAAGAGATTGAAGACACTTCGTCATCCCAACATTTTAACATTTCTTGATGGACTTGAGGTAAATTGAAAATCTTTCTTGATGGTAATCATACCACCCTTATAATGAGACACATGGAGGATTAGCCCTTATATCACATACACATGGGGAATAGCCCTTAAAGGCCCCTATGTATGATACTGTCTTGGCTGCAACAGCTGTAGAAATGAAACCCATATGTACAATAATATTATGCAATTAGTGAATTAGACATGTTGAAAACATGCTGGTTTGTCCAACTTGGTCCTAATTGAGCTGATTGTGATTTTTCCAGACTGACAAAGTCCTGTACATTGTCACTGAGAAGGTTGAGCCCCTCGAGACCAGTCTCAACAGTGATGGCATCACAGGTCAGCAGAATGAGTTTTGCATATCATGGGGTCTGCATCAGATAGTGGTAAGTGAATCGGATAGAAAGTGAAATCTTCATATGAGACGGTCATCGTTATTGAATATCTTCAGTAAACTCTGCTGGTTGACATGAATGTCAGATAAGCTAAAATCAATATTTATTATTCTAACATCGATTACGAAAATTTGTCAATTAAAATGTGAGATTATATGATGTTAGGAAATATTGTAAAATGAGAAAAAATTTGCTTTTGATATAATTATGGCATTGAGTCTTTTTACATTCTGAACTTCAAAGATCTACTCTGAAAATGATATTGCAGATATTATCAAAGTTTCGATCTGACAATATTCACAAAAAGTAACATATATTCATGCTCTTTCTGTTTCTTACAGAAAGCTTTAAGTTTTCTGGTTAACAATGTTGGGCTCATCCACAACAATGTCAACATGGCATCGGTGTTCGTGGACAAGGCGGGGGAGTGGAAGCTTGGGGGAGTGGACTACATGTACAGCTCGGCCAACAGCAGTGACATTCCTCCCACCAAGATCCTGCCTAGTCTAGAAAAGTATGATCCTCCAGAAAAGACGTCAAATCGGGGAAACAAACAGTCGGAAAAATGGTATGAAATAGTGGAAACTCTCATTTCAAAATACTTAAATCTCATTGGAGTTATTCTCTGCCATTGGACTCATCATGTTATTGCACTAAAATTTTCTTATGTATATATTGCAGGTCTGCTGATATGTGGGGTCTTGGGTGTCTCATCTGGGAAGTTTTCAATGGATCTTTACCAAAAACCACTGAACTAAAAGTCACAAGAAAGGTGGGACTATTAATCCTATAACTGTGACTGCCTTTAAAACTGTTCCGTATAAATACATGTATGTGTCTTAGACTCTTAGTATATTTTCAATATCATGTTTCCTGATAAACGTAATAAGTCAGATAGGTTTAAGCTGTTGAGGTTAGATACGAGCTAATAAAGTGTTTTCGCTGTTTTGGTCCACATCTTTTGAATTCAATTGAGATACTGAATGTGTATGATTTATCTGTGAAAATCATTTATTTTTAATGTTGTCTAATGTTTCCCTTTGAAGATTCCTAAGTCTCTTCTTCCAAACTACTGCGAACTCGTAGGAGCCAACCCAAGGTCTCGACCTAACCCTGCAAAATTTATAGAGAACTGTCAAGCTAAAGGTGCTTTTATGGACAACCAGTTCATCAAATCCATGCTATTCCTTGAAGAAATCCAGGCAAGTTATTTCATTTTTTCTTACAATTAAAAAAAAATTTTATATTGAGGCTTTTTTATGGCTAAGAGATGAACAGTTACTCCAGATTCACAAATTGGTTAAATTTATTTAGCAGATGTTTAAGTAAAGCTAAAACATTTTATTTTATTTTTTCTTGTATCATTAAATTCAATATTAGTATGTTGACTTCCCGTATTTTCTTTACTTCAGATTAAAGATCATGCAGAAAAAATCAGCTTTTTCAAGAGTTTAC
The DNA here is from genome assembly GCA_026936325.1 of Platynereis dumerilii. NCBI lineage: Eukaryota > Metazoa > Annelida > Polychaeta > Phyllodocida > Nereididae > Platynereis > Platynereis dumerilii. The sequence continues at coordinate 11,316,956 of JAPTHN010000007.1, forward strand.
CTCCCGTATTAGACAACTTCCCCAGTCAAGCTTGTCAACATAAAATCCTGCCACAACTTCTAAATGCTTTTGAATTTGGGAATGCCGGATCTGCTGTATTGTCACCACTTTTCAAGGTAATTCATTAAGGGCTATTCCATTTAAAAATCTGGGGGGGGGGGTGATCAGGCTACGATTTTGACCCCCCCCCCCCCCATGCATCTAAAACGATTTTTTTTTAACCCCCCCCCCATGCATTAACTTCGATTTTTTCACCCCCCGTACATACATCACAAAAAATTTTCGTTATTACAATGCGTAGGCCTGAATAGAACGATAGTCCCCCCCCATACATCTACAGTGAATTCCAAGTTTCAAGTTTCAAGTTTTTATTAGCTCAGATCAGACAATGTGATATGGAGCAAAAAATAAACATAATGATCAAAATACAACTAACAAACTGTTAAAGGAAAAGAAATCTAACTACTCAAACATATTTACATATTTACAGGAGAAAATCACTCAGTGCGAAAATAAAATTCCGCGAGTGCCCCCCGTGCATCTACAACGTATTATCGCTCAGGGCTATTCCATTTAAAAATCGGGGGGGGGGGGTGGTCGGGCTGGTTTATTTTTCGTATGATGTATGTACGGGTGAGCGATAATACGATGTAGATGCTAGGGGGGGCACTCGCGGACTATCGGCTCTATTCAGGCCTACGCAATGTAATAATGAAAATTTTTTTTGATGTATGTACGGGGGGTGAAAAAATCGAAGTTAATGCATGGGGGAGTAAAAAAAAAATTGTTTTAGATGCATGGGGGGGTCAAAATCGTAGATTTTAAAATGGAATAGCCCTCACCCGTACATACATCATACGAAAAATAAACCAGCACGACCACCCCCCCCCCCCCCAGATTTTTAAATGGAATAGCCCTAACCCAAATCATTATTGTAACTTATTATTTTTATGTTAAATGAAACATATGAAGATAAGTTTAGCACAAATTTTTCATGTTTTAATCTCCTTTTATTTCTGACAGCTTGGAAAACAATTAAGTACTGAAGAATACCAGAAGAAAATAGTCCCATGTGTAGTAAAATTATTCTCATCAACTGACAGAGCCACTAGAGTTCATCTCTTGGAGCAGGTAATATTCAGATTTTGAAAGTCTTTCTTTCTTATACAATTATTTTTAACAAACTGCATCTTATATCATATGTTCTTCTAGTTGATTAGACAATATCTGAATTTTTCATTGACTAATCATGTTGTGTTTCTGCATTACAGTTGGAGAATTTTGTTGAACATCTAACCCCAGACCTAGTTAATAAGTCAATATTCCCAAATGTATGCCAAGGATTTACAGACACCAACCCGAGAGTCAGAGAACAGACAATTAAGGTAGGGCAGATGATGATATGATTGAAGAACAGCAAATTTAAGGCCTGTAGTTTAATCAAGCTTTGTTTGAATGACATGCTACATATGGGTGAAGTCATTTTAAATGAGGCCAAAAGTGTCACATAAGGGTAAATTTTTAAATGCATGTTTTAGGATGTATTCCTCATCCAGCCTGTGCTCCATAGTCTTAATTTTTATGAAATATACTTTTTATGTCCTTAAGTTACACTGACACTGCCCCACATAGAATTGTGCTGAGGAGAGTCTATGTCGTCACGTAGGTGAGAAATTTTGGTTGACTCCACTTTATTTAATCCCTATTGTTGATAATAGCAGACATTGATCATATAATCATTGATCCAGGTATGGATGATCATTTAAAACAATTTTAGCAGACAAATTACCATTTTGCTTTGAAATACACACATTGACGGAACAAAAATATATGTTCGTCAATTTTGCTTCTTCGATGTTCTGTCAAAATAAAGCACATTGGTATACTCAGTAAATTTTTGGATTAAAATGTAAAAACACACAGAATGTATGAGAGAATGGTAAAATCCAAGCCATCTAACCTGTTGTGTAAAAGATATAGGGATATTTTTAGCGTTACATCATATTTGACATAGTCCTTTAGGTGAGAATTCTGTCACACGTACATCATAATTGACCAAGTTTCAAAAATTATGTCAAATTGTGTATAAATAAACTTTACCAGTAAATGCAGTTATCAACATTTCAATAAAAACAAACAAGGCTCAAATGTTAATTCCCCCTAATATAACACAAAAGAGAAATTTCACCAAGAAGCCGGAAAATAAGTTGCCAGAAGCTACACACATGCACCAAACACTCATTATGAATAACCGACTCAAGCTAGAACTTAAATTCTCTGAAATTCCATAAAATATATAAAAGAACAAGTAAGGTAAATTAGATTTGTTAAAATCCTCATTCATAACAACAGTAAAAATACAAATAATCAGAAGAATTTTAAATGAAGCGTCAATTATGATGTACGCCTATTAATCTTGGCTGAACGAAATCAAACACAATGTATTGTTGAGATAAACTGCATTAGCAAAGGAAGCTAGCCAAAATACATGATAATTCTTAGTTTAATGTTGAGATTACTGTCATATATCTAAGATTTATGCTGTACATCACATTTGACATTACAAGTGTCAAATGTGATGTACATCAAAGAATCTTATGTTATTGTCAGATAAGAATGAAATGCATGTGCGAAATCTCATGACAAGGACTACAAAAGTCTGGGAATTTAATTAACACAACTTTTCTCTATTTTGGTAATGTTTCCATATCAAAAAGCACGAAAATTAATCTGTACATCATAATTGACCAATATATACTTCTTGGTCAATAATGATGTACTGTCCATTATGATGTACCAATTTGATACTTTTTGACATATGACACATTTTGTTGTGTGACAGTCTGGTATCTTCATGCAAGGCCAATTTCTGAAACAAAACTTATTATTCACAGCAAAATGAAAAATTTTGATTGATGTGATGCTTCTCTACACATGAGAACACCTCTATCAGTGGCGTTACATCATATCTGTCCTGTAGGTGAGAATCCCAGAATTATTGACATTCAAAATTTGCATCCTGCATATCACAGCCTTTGCTGCTCTGTATGATGTCCTTTTAAACATTTTAGATAAATCTTGTGGAACACTTATTTTGGCAGCATACAAACCCATAAAAATATTACTGGGTGTGTCAAAATTTTTGGTTTGAAATTTGGCCGTCCTGTAGGTGAGAATTTTTTCAGTGACAGCAGGTGTCATGTTTGGACTGCAACCATTTGACTATAGCTGGACATTCCTTCCAAAGCTGACTGGTATGTGATTATTTATCATAGACTTTCCTGATTTAATGGAAAATAAATCAACTAAACGGCACTTAAATAGGAAAAAAACCCATTTTTAGAAAACTTTTTTTCTGGATTGACCTTGTTTGACATTTATGATGTACGTGACACGAGGTTTCGGTGGCCCGAGAAATATTCCCAGAATATTTCACATACCAAATGGAATTAAGAAACTTAAGTTCAGGTATATAGGTAGTCATTAAAATTAAAAAACAGAGCATAACTTACTTCAGTTGCTAACCATCAGCTGTCAAAGTAATACCGTTTGAAAATGTGACGTTTGACATCCCAAAAAATGGACCATTTTGAGAGTTTTCGGTCCCTGGTCTCAATGAAGAAGCCATAATTTCACGTAAAAGTGGATTTATTATGAAGACAAAATTGTTTTCTACATCTCAGGGAATTTTAAAGAACTTATTACTAGCCAAACATTTTTTATGTCCTGTTAAAGGTCAAAATCCTGGCTGGCCTCGTTTAAAATGACTTCACCCATATATCAGTACTTAAATTAAAATATCTTAATTGATATAATATGTTTGTCCATCTGAATTTTCAAGTAATAGGTGAAAAGTTCATTCTAAGCCGGACTCCACAATAACTACTTTTGAATTTTTTTCCAGGCTATGGTACAGCTGGCACCTAAGTTGAATTACAAAAATCTTAACGAGGAGTTGCTCAAGCAGTTTGCTCGACTTCAAACAAAAGATGACCAGGTAATTTTATTATTTCGTCAACATGACTGCTTACAATTGCCAATTTTCACTGAGAATTTTCGTTAATCCTTGTCCGTTTGATTACAGGGAGGGATACGAACAAATACAACTGTTTGTCTAGGGAAGATAGCTCCATATATAAGTCCTCAGGTAGGTTGTTTTACATTATGAACCTTTTGACAAATTTGTATAATAGGCCTATGTGATTTTTGTCTTGAATCTATTTAGTGTGGAAGTTTTAAATGATCAGTTTTGTTTTTATTTTGCAGAACCGCCAGAAGATACTCATATCAGCTTTCACAAGAGCCTTGAAAGATCCTTTTCCTCCTTCACGGGAGGCAGGGGTCCTTGCCATCGCTGCGTGTCACCAGTACTTCACCCTGGCAGAGAGTGCGACCAGACTACTGCCGTGTCTCACGCCTGTGTTGATAGACCCAGAAAGAAGTGTTCGGGATAAGGTGAGCACTGCGTAATGAGACCTAGTTTCATGATCTTCTTGTCCTGAGACAGTGAGACTCCTATACACTAATATTTAAGTTATTAAATAATTTGTGGTCATCTAGTTATATATAAATCTCAATCAGTCACTGCGTCTATGATTATTGCTTGTCACATTTTAAACCTTCATATACAAATATTGTTTTAGCTGCTTAGTGTTTGTCATATAAATTTACACTGTATAAACTACATGACTAAAACCGTGTCTTCTTGTATTTTTCAGGCTTTCAAGTCAGTCAAATGTTTCCTTGTAAAGTTGGAGAAATGTTCTGAAAATCCTGAACTGCAGGATGAGATGGGTAAGCTAATAACTGACTAAATTAATGCTTTTTTTTTCGCTGTCAGAATTTTGTTTTCTGTAAAATTCAAAGCATCTCTTTTTCTGTTCACAGAGAAAGATGTATTATCAGGCAATGCTTTGACTAGCAGTAGCAGTTGGGCTGGTTGGGCGATGAGCGGAATGAGCACGATTACTTCCAAGATCTACAAGGGCAAAGAAGGGGGTCCTCCAGGGGCCAATAGGAACACAGCGTCTCCTGCAAAGAGTACTGCAAGCAGAGAAAACACGCCAGAGGGCGCTAAGGCAGCTGAGCCATCTGCAGGGACACCTAGTGTTGCTGCATCAGATATCAAAGAACCGGAAGAAACGGAGGAACAAGCGGGATGGGAGGATGACGGATGGGATGATGACAACTGGGGAGACATGGATGTGAGTCTTTGCAAAACATCCCGTTAATTTAAATTCATCACTTTGTATTTACTTTATTTTCTCTATCATATTATTTTTATCTAAAAAATTAACAAAGTATATAACTCATGACCGTTTTCATAAGCAAGAAAAATAGCAAACATTGGCATATTGAAGGGGGGAGGGGGAGGGACCCCAAAAGTTTGGTGAACTCTAAAAACTTGGGCTAGGCGGTTTGGAAGAAGAAAATTAATGGTTCTGAAGATACGTGCCCTTTAATATTGCATGAGACCTGGATCATGAAACTCGGACGAAAAGTCCGCTTGTGGTTGGCTACATGTAGCAAAAAATATATTGAGCTGTAGTTCAGTGCTTATTGACGTTATCAATATTAACATTTTGGATGTGATGATTGCAATGGATGTTTGAATTGTACTCAGATGTTTCACATCATTTACATAGATTGTTTGACACATTATTCTATTTATTAAACAGAATGCTGGAGCAACGGACAGTTCGGTGGTTGATGAGGAGGAGCCATATCAACAGGACGCAGGAGATGGCTGGGATGACGAAGACTGGGGTAGCCTGGAGGATACAGGTTCTGCTGCAACTAAGGTATGTGAGGATTCTTACAAGGTATTAGATATTTTATTTACCCATGATCCAGGCACTTCGACTAATATTTTAGCCAAAGAGGTAATATTCAGTGTCTATACTGGGCAAGTAAAGGATCCCTCATATGGGGTTAATGTGTAACATGCTGAGGACTTCTCACTCTCTCTCATCTCATTAATCAACCCTCTAGGGCTGCACAGTCTGCACTGTCTATATCTATCTATATTTATCTATAGATTTATGAATGCATCAAAATATTGGAATTAGCCTGAATGCAGAATTCAGTGTTTAACTGAAGCTAAAGGACCAGTAAAGAACATAATCATGAGAAGTAAACTGAATAAATTTGTCATTTCAGAATCCCTCATCGTGGAATCAACAAGATTTCAGTGAAGAGACATCAGGGAACAACACAGCATCTTACAACTGGGGCGATCCTAACCAAGATGACTTTTTCTCTGGTTTTGGTGGTACCAAGAAGGTACGTCTATGTATTTTAATTAATATTATAGATGAATGTACATAGGGAAGGCAAAAAATTTAATTAATATTTAATAACATTATAACAGCTTATAAAATTAATTTATTCATAGTTCAATTTCGATTTAATTCTGTGTTTTTGTCACTTTCAGGAACCTAAGAAGACACTCCTGTCCATGTCATCAAAATCTTCAAGTCTAAGTCGGTCAGACCGGAGCTCAGTGTCGCCACCTAGTGTGGTTCAGGAAAAGGTAAAGGAAGAAAAGAAAGAGCAGCCGAAGAAAGAAGAGAAGACCTCAGGTGGATGGGATCAAGGAGGCTGGGGAGGAGAAGACGAGTGGTCAAATGACACTTGGGGATCTGCCGCGGATAAAACAGGTATAAATTATACAGTCTCAATGCTGTGGCAGCGTTGCTGCAGCCAGACAACATCCCTCAAGTTTCTCTAATTTACCCTACTGATACTTCAACTTTAATATTCCCATATCAGCTTCATCCGGTTTTGGAACCCGCGGGTTCTTGTTTTAAAAGCACTCTTTGCAACCTTAATATCCATTCTACTCTGAAAGTGAAACAGTCTTAATCTCAGTCAATTCAATATAATGGGCCTTGGCCCTTATTTCAACCTCATAATGAATGCGCCCAGGTGGAGTTTCTCATATTAGTCGGTCCTTGATTTTTCAGCTGATGAGCAACGTCGAAAGAGAGAGGAGAAGCAGGCAATGAAGAAGAAAGAATTGGAAGAAAAAAGAGCGGCCAAAAAAGCGGGTTTGGGAGCCATGAAATTAGGGGGAAAGAAACTGGCAAAGGACTGAAACTTGAACTATTGGTCTTGAGAACAATCCAATGCATGCAGATTATTTTATATTAAGCTACATGTGATGTCCATGGTTATGATATTAGTTATTTGTGAATCTCTACGGAGGTTCATTTGGGATCACTTAATTGCGTTATTTTTGTTAACACAAGTATTTATTAATGCACATGGGTGGGAGGACCCGGTTTAAATCCTCCATTTACTTAGAGGGTAGGTAGGGGTTGTCATACTCTACCCCTAGTTTTTTTTTTTCCTTTTTTTTGTTTTGGTAATGACAGAAGGTCACACACATTAAATTCTTTACTTTGACTTAACTCTTTAATGAAATGCTATACGTGTAACCCACCACAGCATATCAGTTTGTTTCTTTGTTATAGCTTATTTGCATTTAGTGGGATTAAAGTTCTTAATACTGGTCCTTCAGTTTTAGTTAAACACACATATTAATTTGTTAATCTCTCAATTTTAAACTGGCAAATACTGTTGTCTTTCCTATGGTACATTATGACTTCACTAAATGTTCTGAACTCCTAGCTCATTAAAACTCCATAAACATATGATAAAGCAAATGCTAGTCTAAATCAATACCTTTGGAAGGATAGCTGCAACAAAATGCTACTATTCAATGTTAACAGTGAAACTGTAAATATGTATGTTATCAATGTATCTGTAAATAAAATTTTATCTCACTCCAATTGAATGGCATTTTGATTGTTCATTGTTCAGAATTTGTTCTGCAATACTTCATTCTGTGAACTTGTTCTATGAAACTGTTGAGTGGCCCTGATGGTTAAGGCCTTATTTTTTTGTCAGGGTATATAGCTTTGAGGTCTCCGTTTCAAGTTTCACGCTTGATCTATGGAGCCCCATTGTTGCTGCAACATTTATATTGCCAGCTACTATGTTTTTGTCACGTCAGCCAAAAAGCGGCGTATCATGTTGTGATGTTGAGTCACTGGTATGTTGTTGTCTCACCTCAGCCTCTCTGGGCTATGTGTTCAGTCAACCAGAACAGCCTGACGGGAACTAATGAGCTCTGCTGCGAGAGTGGCATATGCCTCTTGGTGACCCAAGGGTGGGGTATCCCCCGGCATCTAGGGCTATACAAAGCTTTTGTTTACATTTGTATTGCAAAGAAGTCAATCGGGCCAAAATAAATAATTGTCATTGTTTATAAAACAAAATAAAAAGTAAAGCGTAAGAAACTAAGTTGAAGTAGGCAACACAATGTCATAATTTCATAACCCAAAGGTGTGACAAGTTACTGAAAACCTGGTTGAAGCATAAATGTCAACATTATTTTTTGACAGCTGTCAAAATCATGCACAGGACTGTCAGGAGTTTTATTGCCACACCCCCTTTCTAAATAGCACACTGCATCAAGCAGATGCTTGGTACACATGGGAGATAATTGATCACAAATGATCTTTACCTGGTCTATAGCTTCTTGGACGTCGAAAGAGAGAGGAGAAGCAGGCAATGAAGAAGAAAGAATTGGAAGAAAAAAGAGCGGCCAAAAAAGCGGGTTTGGGAGCCATGAAATTAGGGGGAAAGAAACTGGCAAAGGACTGAAACTTGAACTATTGGTCTTGAGAACAATCCAATGCATGCAGATTATTTTATATTAAGCTACATGTGATGTCCATGGTTATGATATTAGTTATTTGTGAATCTCTACGGAGGTTCATTTGGGATCACTTAATTGCGGTATTTTTGTTAACACAAGTATTTATTAATGCACATGGGTGGTAGGACCCGGTTTAAATCCTCCATTTACTTAGAGGGTAGGTAGGGGTTGTCATACTCTACCCCTAGTTTTTTTTTTCCTTTTTTTTGTTTTGGTAATGACAGAAGGTCACACACATTAAATTCTTTACTTTGACTTAACTCTTTAATGAAATGCTATACGTGTAACCCACCACAGCATATCAGTTTGTTTCTTTGTTATAGCTTATTTGCATTTAGTGGGATTAAAGTTCTTAATACTGGTCCTTCAGTTTTAGTTAAACACACATATTAATTTGTTAATCTCTCAATTTTAAACTGGCAAATACTGTTGTCTTTCCTATGGTACATTATGACTTCACTAAATGTTCTGAACTCCTAGCTCATTAAAACTCCATAAACATATGATAAAGCAAATGCTAGTCTAAATCAATACCTTTGGAAGGAGAGCTGCAACAAAATGCAACTATTCAATGTTAACAGTGAAACTGTAAATATGTATGTTATCAATGTATCTGTAAATAAAATTTTATCTCACTCCAATTGAATGGCATTTTGATTGTTCATTGTTCAGAATTTGTTCTGCAATACTTCATTCTGTGAACTTGTTCTATGAAACTGTTGAGTGGCCCTGATGGTTAAGGCCTTATTTTTTTGTCAGGGTATATAGCTTTGAGGTCTCCGTTTCAAGTTTCACGCTTGATCTATGGAGCCCCATTGTTGCTGCAACATTTATATTGCCAGCTACTATGTTTTTGTCACGTCAGCCAAAAAGCGGCGTATCATGTTGTGATGTTGAGTCACTGGTATGTTGTTGTCTCACCTCAGCCTCTCTGGGCTATGTGTTCAGTCAACCAGAACAGCCTGACGGGAACTAATGAGCTCTGCTGCGAGAGTGGCATATGCCTCTTGGTGACCCAAGGGTGGGGTATCCCCCGGGGGGATACCCAAGGGTGTGGGTGGCATCTAGGGATACCACAAGGGAAGGGGCACCCCCTGGGGATACCCCAAGGTTGGGGGCACCCCCTGAGGCTGCCCAAAGGTTGGGGCTCCCCGGAGGATGGCCTACCGGCACCCCCAGGGGGATACCCCAAGGGTGGGGCCACCCCCGGGGGATACCCCAGAGTTGGTTGAAGTGTGGGGTCCCCCAGGGCAGCCCTAAATTTTTCCCATAGGAATTGAGCCACTGCCTGAATAAAAGCAACGACATTTCGTCCCTGTGGGACAGATTACATACAATACATTTGGTGATCCTATATCCTATATTCCTGTGCTGCCTCTAGTTTATGTGTGGCACAAACTGTAACACAATTCGTTCCAACTTCCAAGATGCACTGTTCTACAGAAAAATCTGATTCTTCCCACTCTGGCGAGTTAAACGAGTCCCACCGCAGAGTGACCTTATTGTAAGCACCACAAGTCTTCTGTCTGCAGCATCAGTGTAATTGTCTGCATCAAGATTTAGATTTTTGTTAGTTGACCAAAAATATCCAACCACTGAACCAAAGTGTTGGCAGCGATGGAAGCGATGGAATGCATCAAAGTTTTATAAAGCGAATCTATCGCAAAAACAAGTGCAACCTCTAACAGCCAGAAATTATCGGTGAAGACTAATAAGAGTTCGGAGAATATATATGCAACTCTTACGAGGATGATGCCAAAGACCATCACCATTGGTCAAACACTGAGACTGATAAGAGCCCTGTCTTTTAATGTTGTTTCAGCCTTTCAGGACACAATTCTGGTTGAGTCTTTCTCAATAATGAATTTCACTTTTGTTCAGAAAGATAACTCAATTTAAACATTTGCTTATTTTCATAAGCCAATGTTCCATTTGCCACATGATCTATCTCCACTCAGGGAAATAGACTCAGGCCAGACAGTAAAGAATAACATATTTTCATAATCCATGGGAAAATTTGAAATCAAAACATTTTGATTGAATGGCCAGTAATCAGTCACTTTTGAGACATTCCCACGGGAGGAGTTATCTCTGAACAAAAGAACCTATTTGCTTAGGGAGACAATTGGGCAGTCACAGACTCTCAAAGACCAGCCTCTTCTGATTTCTAATTACCATACTCACCAACTAACTTGCATCTGATTGGTCTAGGGCAGGGCCATTCTCAACAAATGTGATAAGGTCTTTTTTTATAAGGTGGATCTATCCAAAAGATGGAACTAATAACTCCATATTTGGACCAAATGTCAATAATATCATTCACAAATCAATGTACCATGTATAAGATAATGAAAAATTTATTAAATACAAACAAACATACTCATTCATGCAACTCTCATTAACTTTGCTTGTTTGGCTTCAAACAACTCTTTTTCTTGTTCCTCCACAACTTTCCGCCTTTCTTCAAGAAACTGTCCGTATTCAATTGGGTCTAATGTGTGCACAACTTCAATGCCCAGTGTGTGTGCTGAGGAAATTAGTAATTTGCAAACTTTCTCTAAAGGAACTGTGTCGAAAGTTGGATCTTGGCTTTTGAGTTTTGCTATTTCGTAAATGTGTTTCAAGGTGATTTTTCCAGACACTTCATGACCTGAAAAGAAAAAGGCACATTATAATTAAGCCAACCATATATCCCTTCCAAAGAGTAAAATATATAATATTATTCATTATTTTCACACTAGCTTTTAGGGCTGCACAATATTGCAAAAATGTTCGATAACGATATTTGGGGTTGAATTGTTGATAACGATAAATTCTCGATATTACGTAAATTAAAGAACTGCTCCCTTCTGTCACTGACTGCACCCTGCTGGCCCAGTGGGGCTACTGAAGTCAATGGGTGCTGACTGCATTAAAGTTGGCATGAATATGGATATTCATCAAATAAAGTCCCAAATGTTTCTAATCTGCCCCTTTTGAACCCTCTGCCACCCTAAATGGACGTTCAAATGATCTTTTTGCTGCCGTAAAACCACTCGACCGCCAAAAAGTGAGTTGTATTTTGAAAATCGATATATCTAAATTTTCACGATATCAATATCGTGGCATGTGATATCGCGATAACGATATATTTTCGATATATCGTGCAGCCCTACTAGCTTTTATCAAACAAATAATAAAAAATTCTTACCGGGCTTCATAGCTCCTTTCTTAATTCCTGCTGCCTGCAGCAAGAAATAAGTGGCAGTTGGTTGATGAATTGTCAGTGTGTAACTTCTGTCAGGCTGCAAACAAAAGAGGGATAAACATCTCAGATTAACTATTCATGAGTCATTTAAGACAAATTAATTAAAGACAAATGATAACCCTGGGAATTTGAAATTATAAAACTTGTACATTTATATTCTTACATTAACGAAAATCCTTGTTGGCAAAGGAATGCCTTCCTTGATATCCTTGGTCCGTTCATTGAAATCTTTGCAGAATTGTCCAATCTGAATATTCCTCTGCCAAAGAAAAGTAATATGATATTTATAAGTAATGTGGAGGCAGAAAACCTCTTTGATTTACTTGGAGTAGACCCATGGAGTAATATCAAGTGTCCACCCCATCCCCCCCCCCCCTCAAAGCCACCCTTGCACCCCTTTGATAATTTATGTCCACAGCGACACATATCACGTGTCAAAAATAATTTCTATGTTTGCTTTTTAAGTCTTTTTGCAAGGAGAACCACATGCAATGCTCATCTTATTACAAAATTTCATAGCGCATCTTTAGCATTAAAATATCCTAGATGGACTCCTCATTGCGCGCATTGGCGCAACTGCCCCCCTCAAAGATCACTTGCCCCCTCCCCCCCCCCCAGGCCCTAGAAATTATCTAGTTACACCACTGAATACGACTGCCTCTGGCAATTGCTCACATAAGCTTAAAGCCAGTTGCATTGAAAATTTACATGCATTGTCCACGTGTAGCTAGCTAGGCCTCATACTTGAAGCTGGAGCCTGGATTATTTATTACCAGGATACTGGAAGGTCACCACAATCCACATGCTCAGCATAAAGACACCACAAATACTCAAAATAAATTGCTCTTTCCGTGATTTTACCTGTCCTAATTGGGGTCCTAGTGGTGGGGCTGCAACTGCCTTTCCTGCACCGATGTTAGTCTTAAAATAAGGAGGGTGTTTGACGCCTTCCACGGCTGTTTTCATGCTCTTGACGACCCGACCTGCTTTGGCCGCCATTTTGACAGTTTATTCTTAAGTTACTTTCGTATCTAATTTTTATCTACTTTATTACAGCTGCTTGTTACAGCTGCTTGCAGCCTGTATTACGAGAGGAGTTTCAGGAAAACTTATGACAACTGCCCTGGTCGTGCTGTTTCACCTATGTCATTAAAACTTGGCATGCAGTCTGAATAGAATATTATCTTGCTTCCATCAACTTTTGGTTAACTTCTGTGACAACAAATTTTTATTTTCTCAACTAAAAAGCTAGTTTTTCCCGCGAAATTTAAATGATTGTACAGAGTGTGCTGCTGCACTAAAAGTGGCAGCATCAGCAGCAGCTCAATGCCAGGCAGAGCTAGTGTCCACAAATGTATAGGAAGGAAGGAAGTAAAGATAGGAAGGAAGTATAGGAAGGAAGGAAGTAAAGGAAGGAAGGAAATAAGGAAGGAAATTTAAGGAAGGAAGGGAGGAAAGAGGGAAGGAAGGATGGATGGATTGGATGGATGGAATGGATGGATGGGATAGATGGATTACATAGATAGGCATTTTTCTGAAAACGCCTCCAACATCATTTTGAACATGAAAAACATGAATGTCACAGAACCCATGCAATATGGGTACCAAAAAATACCTTGGTGTTTCCTACTCCAGCTCATATAATTTTTAAGCCAAAATAGTTACAAATTAACTAAACATAGAGCGCCAAATGATAGTACAAATGGTAACATGTGACTGTACGTGACTTTCACATGTTTTTGATTTCAAACAAAAAAAGACAGTCACATTGATCACAAGCTCATGACCATATGTGACAGTCACAGTATCTCTTGGTCACAAATGTATGACCCTCATCTGACTGTTATGGTGTCTTGTCTGTGACTAACTGTGACCATTGGAGTTTAATACTTTAAATTTAAATAACTTTAATTAAGTGAGGAATTTGGGAGGGTGAAGATTGGGATTAATGCTCTGTGTAGGTGTATCAGTGCTACTCTGTTATTGTTTGTTTTGTTTGTGTTTTACGCCTCTGCAGCACCTTAGTGGGCTATATCGAGGCAGGCGATCGCCGTATGATGATGAGATGAGAAGAATGTGAGTCTGGCACATACCCTATTAATTCAGGGATGCCCAGGGTCTTTCAGTTGCCCCAGCATAGAATACTGGATACAACCCGCCTCCATTTAAAGTCCTATGGGCTCGGACTAAAGTGAGTTCCCGGGGTGAGATTTGAACCCACGCCCTCAAAGCCAGTTGACAAGCGCACTTACCAATTAGGCCACGGGGGAACTCTGCTACTCTGTTATTAAAATTTATGTTAATTCAAATGAAGTTTATTTGTCCATACAGTTATGTTTTAGGCATGTTTCCTTAATTATTCTTCTCAAGAAGCCACTTCGTCCTGAGTATGAAGAATTTGTAATACCGGTAAAAGAAATACATTGATGTGTACTGAGTTAGCTCATTTTTTTTTTTTTCGCAAAAAAAGTTGCCAATCTGCATAAAATAGAATGCCACAAAACAGTAAAATTACATCATGTGACTGATGTGATTCTGACAAGCGTTGAGATACAAACAGAAGACAGTCATATTTATCACAAACTTGTGACCTTTTGTGACTGTCACGTTGGTTCCAACTTCACAGGTACCCTGTGAATAACCGTGACCATTATAATTCTCTGGGGGTGAAAACGAGGGATCATAGGCATAGGAGGCAGGGGGGGGGGTTAAAATCATATTTTTGTGCACTAGGTTTCTTGGGGCAGTTTGGGCATTATTTTTGGGCAGCCTCCAAAGATTTTGACTGTAGCAATGTCATTGTCACTACTGTGTGACTGCTTGTGACCATTCGAATAAGTCCATGACAGTCCAAGTTTAAGAAAGGTTCTACATGAGAACTTATTTTCCCATGCTTGAGTCAAATATTTATTTAAGGCCTTTCATTCAAATTGAACAAGAAAGTCATGTTGATCACCATTTTGTAACCCTCTGTGACTATCAAAATGTTGCATTTGTGACTGTTTGTGACTGTTACCATTTTATGGTTACTACTGTGTGACTGAGTCACGAGTGTGACTATTCCAATCAGTCCTTGTTGAAGAATTTGTCCATATTGGCACTTATTTTCCTACGCTTGAGTAAAAAATGTAAAGCTATTCTTTCAAATTGAAGAAGAAAGTCATAATGATCACCATTTTGTAACCCTCACTATCTATCAAAATGCAGCATTTGTGACTGTTACTACTTAATGGTCACTGCTGTGTGACTGAGTGTGACTATTCCAATCAGTCCTTGTTGAAGAATGTGCCACATGGGCACTTATTTTCCCATGCTTGAGTGCAATACTTAAAGCTATTATTCAATTTGAAGACGAAAGTCATATTGGTCACCATTTTGTAACCCTCAGTATCTATCAAAATGTAGCATTTGTGACTGTTACCACTTTATGGTCAATATTGTGTGACTGAGTGTGACTATTCCAATGAGTCCTTGTCGAAGAATGTGCCTACACGGGCAGTTGGGCACTTATTTTCCCATGCTTGAGTCAAATAGTTAAAGCTATTATATTTCAAATTGAAGAAGAAAATCATATTGATCACCATTTTGTAACCCTCACTATCTATAAAATGCAGCATTTGTGACTGTTACCACTTAATGGTCACTGCTGTGTGACTGAGTGTGACTATTCCAATCAGTCCTTGTTGAAGAATGTGCCTACATGGGCACTTATTTTCCCATACTTGAGTCAAATAGTTAAAACTATTCTTTCAAATTGAAGAAGAAAGTCATAATGATCACCATTTTGTAACCCTCAGTAACTATCAAAATGTTGCATTAATTTTGTGACTGTTACCACTTTATGGTCACCACTCACTACTGTGTGACTAAGTGTGACTATTCCAATCAGTCCTTGTTGAAGAATATGCCTACATGAAACATCTTTTCAAATTTCAAGCTTACACTCTGACCAAGTCTTGATGTTTCTTTCAGCTGACAATAAGCATTAAGTGAACATAGAAGGTCATATAATCAACCTGTATGACTAGAACCTCCATGCTCCATTTAATATTTTTAAATCTTAAGTACGATTTGCATTGTCTCTCATTGGTCCCAGTGTTTTTTGATGATTGATGAATCACATTGATCAAGATTTTGTGACTAATATTGACCAATATAGCCCTAACTGCAAGCCTCATAAGCAAAGCAAAAAAAAAACCCACTATTTTCCAAAATGATGTGAGAATGTACCACTGTTAAGGTATTGACAAAATATTTACATTCATCTTATAATTAAATTAAATTATTTCTGTCAACCAACTCAACAATAATTCAATGGCAAAAAATCAACCATTTGTAAAATATACTCTTTTGTGTAACATCTGAAAATATCAGAATACAGCCTACACTGGTATTTACTCAGACATAAAATTGACTAAACAAATTTTGAACCAATTTGCAACAGTAACCAAACTGACAGTCAGTCAAGATGGGGTTAAACATTAATTAGCAACCACTGTCATTGTTAGTCACTGATAGTGACAGTCACACCGAATGACCACCCAGACTGTCACAAAAAGTCACGAACAGTCACCAAAATATTTAATTCTTTCACAAAAGACAAGGATCTTGTTGTATTTTCCAAATGCTTAGCCACTGTGGCTAAATGTACCACAGTGTGAAATGAATAATAGCCAATTTCATAGTCCAATAGCTCTGCTCCTTGTGATCAGGCATGACACAATGTTTAACAGCAATTAGGAGTTTGATAGTGTCACGAAAAGTTCAAGAATGTCCAGAATTGCAATTAGAATCTAGTGAATGCCTTGAACACCAACCACTGTAACTACAAAACGCTAATTGCAATTTTGCTCTTCTCTATGCCAGCAGCAATTCTGTCAGGCTGAAACATCACAGACAGTCAAAAGATGATCAGAGACAGTCACAGATGATCACAGACAGTCACAGATGATCACAGATAGTCACATTTTAGTGCTGAATACTGTCGTGACTATCAAAAAGCGTGACTATTAGCGTAGCGTTACACTGTGTTTTTTGTCCCTATGGTCTTAATGTATCAAAAAATCTGTGTGACTTTTATGTGACTGTTAAGTTCTCACAAAGATCTATCTGGTGCTGTATAGTAACGCACAGTCACTTTAGCCTTTCATGGCTTTGTGGCTGTTCAAAGTCAAGAAAAACTGTCACAAAAGCACCTTTTTCAAACTTTGCCAGCTTATTCATGCTGGCAAAAATCAGGAAAATTTTCTAAAAATATGCACTTTTGGTTTTATAAAAATTCAGGTCTTACTCTTTCCGATGAAATCAAGATCTCAGCAATATGTTGATTGGTTTGATTACACTGCCCTCATGAACTGGACATGTCAAAATGCACATTTCGGAAAATGGACATTTTGGGGGTTAACCCTATTGTTGTATTGTTCAGGTGAACATGAAAAATATGCCATATTTTTTTTCTGTTAGGATAAACTCTTCTCTTTCCAACGAGGTTAATATCAGCAAAATCGGACTTAAACTTTTCATGCTACAACATTCTAAAGTTGAAAAACCAAGTGGAGGCGATTTCAGAAAAATGCCTAGATGGATTACATAGATGAATTACATAGATGGAATATATGGATTAGATAGATGAAATAGATAGACGGATGGAATAGATAAATAAGATAGAAGGACTAGATATATTACATAGATGGAATAGATAGATCAGATAGATGGAATGGATAGATTAGATAGATGAATAGATTAGATAGATGGAAGAAATGGAACAGATAGAATCGATGGTTAGAAGGATGGATAGGATAGATAGATAGATAGATTGATTGGAATGATTGATACTTTTACTTATATATCTACAAGCAGCTGTTAAAGTGCTTGCACGTTATTTTTAACAGCTTAAATAGGTAACCATAATATCTAATGTCCTTGAGTCAAATAATCCCAATTAGGCACTGCCAGTTCTATTCATAGAGACGTAACCAGAGATCACTGGACGTAACACTGAAAATAATTTCCACACCACAAGGTGTACAGAGGGAGCCATGGTGCACCTGTCACACTGCAGCGCCACCAAGGTAACAGTGGATCTCAGAAGGGCCGACAAGGAGGGCCGATCTGAGTGGGGGAGCGGGGACTATTAATTTTTCGTAAAAAAAAAAAAGAAGAAGAAAATAAAAGAAGAGAAAAATTCAACGCGTGACACTGAAAAAATGCATGCACCTCGTTTTTCAATATAAAAACTTTAGTGGGGTAGGGGAAACCGGGGCACGCTGGACCTCAGGGCACATTGGACAATTCCCCAATATTTTTTATAAAACATGCTGAGTTATAAGAATTGAAGAAAAAGTGAGTTCCATTTCAGGTTTCACCACACTAAAAGTGACTTTTTGTAAGTCAATTTCAATGTCACCCCTCCTAATTGCATGGGAGATCTAGTCAAACAAGTCTCATCAATTCATCAAACTATCAGTAAAGTTAGAAGTTAGTTTCCTGGGTTTATATTCTCCCTGTGATTGAGGCATGCACTTTTCCATAAGAGGTTGAGACGGGGAAGGTTGGACCAGCATGGAAGAGTATCTAGTTGAATCCTGTACAATATTATGGTGCAATCCCAGGGGTGGAATGTAATCGGTTCAGTTGGTTAGTCTTCCAGCCTTTCTAGCTGAAATATGATTTAATATTATTATATCCGGGTAAATATTCTGATATAATCATTCTGCAGTGACACACAAATGTGTGCTGTGAAGTGATCTGTGAGAATAAAATGTGGTGTTTGCTTACTTCCTTGCACCTTGCTGGACTTTTATTCAGTGGTCCAACGTGCACCACATTCTTTTAATCTCATTTTTCTCCACAACTATACAATATATATATATATAGAATTCAAGAGGAGCTTGAGTTTTCTTGGTATTTAAATATTTATTTCTTGCAAATGCCAGGCGTAATATTTTATTTTGAACATACAACATGATGACCATGACGTCCTGAAACGTTTATTTCTAAATTAAAAAATACCTGTAGTAGGACTGAGTATGTGTTACTGGTGGATTGCTAATTTTCCCTGAAAATGTCACATGCTAGGCCAATTCTATGGATTTGTTAAATGTCCAAGCTGGAGATGTTTAAAAACAAGTAGGGCCCAGGCCTTCTTCGCGGATGGCTGGACCAGCAAAGCATAGGGGAGACCGGGGCTAGTTGTCACAGGGGCAAGTTGTCACAATGCTTATTACTCAGCTATGGATAGTAGCAGCTGCATGGCAGTTAAATCAATTTTGATATTTTTTGACACGGGGAATATTTTTGTGACAGTATCACAAAAATGTGTAGTCTGTCATGTGCTATGTGAAGATGTCTGAAAATGACAGTTCAAACTCAATTTTTTCACCATTTTCAAATTGTTGATTGTCTTCCAATTTGAGACAATTTTTGGGAGATTAAGGTGTTGATTCATGATGGCATTAATCCATAGTCTCCGTGAACAATCTGTCTGTGTTTTCTAGGTGGAAACAGAATATATTCTCTTTTGCCGAGATATCGGATTGACTTCATGATCGTGACGAGGATAGGCCGGGGCTAGTTGTCACAGGGGCAAGTTGTCACAATGCTTATAACTTGGCTATAGGTGGCAGCAGTTCTGTCGTTATCAAATAAATTTCAAGATCTCTTTGATTGCTAAGCTTTTTGTGTGATGTGGTTGTAAGAAAGTATAATCTGTATGTGATATGTGGACTTCTTAAAAATGACTTTTTCAACAGAAATTTTTCAATCATTTCTTTGTCCTCCAATTTGAGAAGCGATTATCAGGTAGAAATAAGCCCTGATATATGATAGCATTCATCCAAAGTCTTCGCAAGATGTGCATTTTTGTTTTTCAAAAGGAATCCGATGTATTACAAGCTTGGATTATAGAAAATCTGTCCAGAGATGTTAGATAGGCCATATGAGTGTGACAACTTGCCCCGGGCTCGGGGCAAGTTGTCACATTTTCACAAAAATGACTTTGAGTTACAACATGACTTACAGGGAAACACATGGTTGATAATCAGGACGAAAGCTGAATAAAAACTTTCTCAAGACTTACAAAAATGTTACTGGGTGGAAGTTTCCAGACAACCTGAACCTAGAGACCTCTCAGATGCAGTCAAACTTGAAGTAAAAAAAATTGTGACAACTAGCCCCGGTCTCCCCTACGTACGCATGTAATAGTGACGTAATT
Source organism: Platynereis dumerilii (assembly GCA_026936325.1). NCBI lineage: Eukaryota > Metazoa > Annelida > Polychaeta > Phyllodocida > Nereididae > Platynereis > Platynereis dumerilii. Next base: position 11,337,140 of record JAPTHN010000007.1, read on the forward strand.
AACAACAAAATTACTATTGGTAACAAGTGTCATTTTATTCATCATTCAGAGTAATACTTAAAACATTCATGATTTCAGTTATCATTTAAATTTTACCATGCATTTTCAGATATATTTTTTTTTACAAAGTCTATATGTGGTACCATTGGTATGCAATACTTTGCATGAGGAGTTAGAGACAATGATGTTTTGTGGTCAGTGACATCAGACTCTGAGCCTGAGACCTTGTTAAAATAAACATAACAGAAAAATCATTCATAGATAAATTGCAATATTTATTGCAATATTTATAGATCAACAACAAGGTTTTTAAAAACAAGAACCCACGGGTTGCCTAACACAGATGGCTAAAAATAAGGCAGAAGAAATTTTCAATATGGCACTGTGTCACAAAATGTCTAATTCTGTTTATTGTCTGGTTATGCTCGATGCAGATGAAGCACACAGAACTAGATCTATAATGTTTACCAATGAGAGTTTCTATTTAGTCTCAGAAAAGTATTCGGGTGAATTATTGATATATAGGCCAACTTCAAAGCCATCTGTCTATCTCTAACCATTGCTTTCACTGTCTTTAACACTGCCTGTGCCTACATTAAAAACTAGAATCGCAAGCGATGATAATATGACCGCCGGCGCTGCTTGACGCCTTTTGCTGATCAAGTGCAATCAAGTGTGACTGTGTCGATCCATAAAAGATGAATAACAATTTGTGTTTTGAGTGCAGCTTGTTTGGACCTGGCTTAAAAAAGCTCAGTCGTATAATAATAATAATAAATAGATATATATTCGTTGTTGTCCATGGCGCAGTGGGGCCTCTATTTGACTGGGGGTTTATTCGAGGGGCGTATATGTGTACATCCATTGTGCATGCCTGTGTACGGCCATCGTCAAGTGTACGCCCATCTGTAGCTCGTCTGGCATGCCCATCTGTGTGTTCACGCCAATTTGTGTGTACACACCCATCTGTGTACGCACCCATTTGCGTGGGCATGTCCACCTGAATGCCTATCTGTGTGGGCACGCCCACCTGTACACCCATCTATGTGTACGCCCACCTGTAGGCCTATGCCCATCTCTTGAGTGTATGCCCATCTGTGTTGGTACCCTCATCTGTGAGTGCATGCCTTCTTAGTGTGCACGCCCCCCTTTACACCTAGCTGGGAGTACGACCGTCTGTGTGAGTATGCCAATTTGTGTGTGCACAGCCACCTTCGTGTGCACGCCCATTGATATGGCCATCTGTGTGCGCATGCCCATATGTACAGCCATCTGCATGTATACGCCCATATCAGCACGCCCGTCAGTGTGTGTAAGCCCATCTGCTCTTCATGGCCCATCTCCTCTTCATGGTTTTTGTGAATGATTTACCTTTATTTGTAAAAAATGGTCGCTGTACTATGTATGCAGATGATACTATTATTTATGTTCAGGATGAAAATGTCAATAATCTGTCTTCAAAACTTAATGATGAACTAGCTGATGTCTTGAATTGGTATAGTGCAAATAAACTTGTTCTTAATGTTGAAAAATCTAATGCTATGCTTATAGGACGATGTATAGATGATTCTAAAAGAAATCAACTTTCTGTTAATTTAGACAATACAAGTCTTCAAAATGTACTTTGCACAAAATACCTTGGTGTTTATATTGATGAACAACTCAAATTTGAATTACATATTAATGAACTAATTAAGAAATTGTCTGCCAAATTGTCATGGTTATCTAGACTACGAACTATTGTTCCAAAATCTATACTTATGCTAACATTTAAGACTTACATTCAGCCTATATTTGATTACGCATGCACCATATGGGGCTGCTCAAATTCTAATATCAAACAAATCCAAAGGCTGCAAAATAGAGCAGCAAGAATTATTTGCTCAAATTTTGATATTATTAATACAAGAGGCATTGACCTTGTTAAAGAATTAAAATGGCAAACAATTTCACAAAGAATTGATTACTTTTTATCAGTTCAAATGTTTAATTGTATTCATGGTGATGCTCCTGATTACTTAGCTAACTCTGTTATTATGGCCTGTGAAAGTAATGATGTTCGCACAAGAATTAATGATACGATGAATACTCATGTTCCGGAATGTAAAACCGAAGTTATGAAAAAGTCATTTATTTATAGGGGTTCTGTAACTTGGAACAATCTTCCGGGTGCCACTCAAAACTCAGGGACATTGCAACAATTTAAAAGAAACGCTAGAAATGTTTTTTGTTAATCATTCTGTTTATTTTATTTATTACAATATATTGTACTTGTTTTTAATCATTTCTGGGCCACATGAAAAACCTATTGTGGATGTGTCACCCAGTTGAAATATTTTTAAAATAAATAAAAATAAATAAAATCTGTGCGTGCACGCCCATATGTGTGTGCATGCCCATTTGTATGTGCATGGCCATCTGTATGCCCATCCCAGTGTGGATGCCCATGTGTGTGTGGACGCCCATGTGTGTCTGCAGGGCCACCTGTGTGTACACACACATCTGTCAGTGCAGGCCCACAAAGCAGTGCTGTGATGTGGTCTGTAATGCAGTGCAGTTATGCAGTGCAAAAAAGCACTGTTGAAATACAGTGCAGTAATGAAGTGTTGTGCTGCAGTGCTGTAATGCATTGCAGTAATGAGGTTCTGTGATGCAGTGCAGTAACACAGAGCTGCAATGCAGACTGCAGTGTTGTAATGCAAGGCAGTGATGCAGTGCAGTTATGTGTCCACGGGGGCATGGCCCCGTGTCCGCGGGGGCATGTCCCCGTGTCCGCGGGGGCATGTCCCCATGTCCGCGGGGGCATGTTCCCGGGGGCATGTCCCCATGTCCCCGGGCATGTCCCCAGGGGTATGTCCCCATGTCCCTGGGGGCATGTCCCCGCGGGCATGTCCCCATGTCCTCGGGGATATGTCCCAATGGCCCCGGAGGTATGTCCCCGGGGGTATGCCCCCATGTCCCTGGGGGTATGTCCCCATGGCCCCGGGGGTATGCCCCCATGTCCCCATGTCCCGGGGGGTATGCCCCCATGTCCCCATGTCCCGGGGGTATGTCCCCATGTCCCGGGGGTATGTCCCCGCGGGTATGTCCACATGTCCCCGGGGGTATGTCCCCATGTATGTCCGCGGGGGCATGCCCCCATGTCCCCGGGGGCATGTCCCCATGTCCCCGGGGGCATGTCCCCATGTCCCCGGGGGGCATGACCCCATGTCCCCTGGGGCATGTCCCCATGTCCCCTGGGGCATGTCCCCATGTCCCGGGGGCATGTCCCCATGGCCCCGGGGGCATGTCCCCATGTCCCCGGGGGCATGTCCCCATGTCCGCGGGGGCATGTCCCCATGTCCGCGGGGGCATGTCCCCATGTCCGCGGGGGCATGGCCCCATGTCCGCGGGGGCATGTCCCCATGTCCGCGGGGGCATGTCCCCATGTCCGCGGGGGCATGTCCCCATGTCCGCGGGGGCATGTCCCCATTTCCGCGGGGGCATGTCCCCATGTCCCCGGGGGCCATGTCCCCATGTCCCCGGGGGGCATGTCCCCATGTCCCAGGGGCATGTCCCCATGTCCCAGGGGGCATGTCCCCGGGGGCATGTCCCCATGTCCCCGGGGGCATGTCCCCATGTCCCCGGGGGCATGTCCCCATGTCCCCGGGGGCATGTCCCCATGTCCCTGGGGGCATGTCTCCATGTCCCCGGGGGCATGTCCCCATGTCCCCGGGGGCATGTCCCAATGTCCCCATGTCCGGGGGGGCATGTCCCCATGTCCCCATGTCCGGGGGGGCATGTCCCCATGTCCGCGGGGGTATGTCCCCATGTCCGCAGGGGGTTTAGTAGATATTAAATGGTTGCCCCCTTATTCTTAGTAATAATGGTCGCCCACTCTTTAGTATATATTAAATGGTCGCCCCCTTATCCTATCTATCTATCTATCTATCTATCTATCTATCTATCTATGTATATCTATCAGCATTGCTTAGTAGATATTAAATGGTTGCCCCCTTGGCTCATACATTCTTAGTAATAATGGTCGCCCCTCCTTAGTAGATATTAAATGGTCGCCCCTTATCCTATCTATCTATCTATGTATCTATCTATCTATATCTATCATCATTGCTTAGTAGATATTAAATGGTTGCCCCCTTGGTTCATTCATGCATGTACTTTTGTTATCTTAGCACCTTAGTAGATATTAAATGGTTGCCCCCTTATTCTTAGGAGATATTAAATGGTCGCCCCCTTATCCTTAGTAGATACCTTATCTATCTATCTATCTATCTTCATCATTGATTGCCATCATTGATTGCCATCATTGATTGCCATCATTGACTGCCATCATTGACTGCCATCATTGACTGCCATCATTGACTGCCATCATTGATTACCTTTGTCTACGACTCCGCCACATAAATCCTCCGACACCCTCCGACACATGAAATCCCGCCATGTGACCGCATAAAAACAGAGATCAGCCTAAAGGCGATCAATAAGAGTTTGGCTGCTTTTGAGACATCCCCCAGCAGTCAAGCGGTCCAAGCAGGTCTAATCTGGCACAGTGCCAAAAATCACGAAAACAACATTCAGATAGCCAAAATAACAATAAGGTGGGGTGTTTCACTGAAAAATCATGAATCTCAGAAAGGTATGAAAGACCCCTTGGATCATTCTGGTTTTCAGGGGTTGAGTAAAGAATGTAAAGTTATGTTTATATAGCAACTTTCATGATTGTACATTGAGTGTAACTTGTTCTATCCATCCCCAAAAATGTGAGTTAAATGGTACAATACGGGGGTAAAAGCAAAATGACCGCGCCAGCGCTGGCGGCGGTCATAATAAAATAGAACACCTTCACCATTAGCACCAGTTAGTTGTCAAATAGTTTAACACACACTGTGAAATATATGTACCTACATTGATCATAATAATGCCGATGGGCACATCTACATTATAGCAACATTGTGACAATGTCGCCATATTGGTGAAAAATATGTAGGCCTAGATGTGTTGGCAGAAATGAACTTGGTCACAACATTGTGAAGCAACGTCAAAAGATGATGTTAGCATGCCACATTGTGGCAATGATTTCAAATATTGTGAAAAAATCTCAACGTTGTGTTCATGTTGTGGCAACATTATTTCTACCATAGGCCTACATCTCATGGCAAACTGAAGGGCCTCCACCAATTAGCAACATTGTGTATACCTTGTGTGCCCCTTGGGCAATGTCCAAATAAAGAAAAATAATTTATTATAAAACTATCATATCATATCCTGACTGCATTTGCATCAATATATAAATAATCTTAGGATCTGACGGTCTGACCAGACAATAGTTTGGGGGGGGCTATTGATTTTACCCTCCTGACTGACAACAGTCTGCTTTGAAGCAGGCGAGCGATGAAATTCACATCGAATTGGCTTCTAGGTCAATAGAACAGCTCCTCCAAAGTCCGCTGGTGCCGCTAAGGTCCGCTCTCAGCAGAACTCAGCAGAACTGGACTGGGCTGCTTCAAAAATGCATGTTTGCTAGGACGTGAAATAGAACACTTTCAGTGAAATGTTGTAGCCTGCTCGCTAATGCTCGCAACTGAAGCAGGCTGCTGTAGCCTATTTACCTTCCCGAGCATTTTTTTTTTTTTTCGCGAAGCATCGATGAACAATTTTTTTTCGCATGTGGAAGTGCAACAAAACTTTTTTATCACAATTTGAACATTATGGTACCCTAACAAGCCTACAGGTGGAAACAAACTTTTTTTTTCATGTGCTGAACAAACTTTTCAAGTGGGAAACAAACTTTTTTTCACCAAAAATCCAAAGCCCCCCGAACATCTCCTGGTCGGCTCCTTATCTGTCATGAAGCCAAGATGAAATTTTCTAATTTGCATGATTTTCATTCACATTAATCCTGCTATGTAAAGAGCAGTAAGTAAAAATGCCAACCCCACTCCAAAAACTAATGTTGTGCAAAATACCAACAGTCTGGTGCTGCAACCATAGCAGACATTGTCAGGGTTATTGGTGCTTGTAAAAATGGTTGAATGGGCCATGTGTCTCAAAAATTGTTGGCGATGGGAGTTTCGGGTGGCCAGAATGCGCTGTAAATCCTCGTGTTGGTTGTACCGAAAAAATGGAGGATGATTGGTTATGATGTTGAATGGAACACGCGCAAGTTGTCTCGGGGGCGGTGGAGGCGGATGCTGATGTAATAATTCTCCAAAGTATCTTTGAGAATAGATGTTTTCCAACTCATTGCTTGAAGGATTACTCAGGCCTTCTTCTCCTGGATAGGGCCCTGGATGTCTCCTGGCACCGACTTGTCTCTCTCCTCTTGTCTCGACATAGAAGGGCCTATTGCGAGCATTCCTTGCTTCTGTGATATCCTCATAAACTGACTCGTTTCCAGTTTGTAAATTGCCAAAATTTTGAGGAGGACCTTGGGTCCTTGGGGGCGCCCGCCAGAGGGCAGTAGCTATGTGATTGGGTTGGTTGTGATGCCCTTGGTCACGTGGCCTCCTTGGCCTCTCACGTGACCTACTGTGAACTTGTGCTAGGTCATGTCCTTGCCAAGGCTGCGAGGTCCTCTCCACCCTGGAAAAACATAATACAACTGAAAATCAAAGTTAAGTCGTTGACTCTAAAAGGTCATTGGACTCATATCAGGTAATTCTCCAAAAACAACCTCAATGTAGGCCTGATATGGTCAATGCTCCTTTCAGTATACTTTTTGCAAATCTACCATTTTTGCTCCTCTTTGGGAATGTTGTAAGGGGTGACCATTTAATGATCGGGGGGGGGGGGCGAAGTTTTCCTCAGCAGAAAATTATTTATTTCAGGGTAATGGGACTATGGGAGTCATTATTTATTTCACCATGCAAAGCAGTGGCATCCCTATGGGGGGGGGGGGGCACGGGGGGCACATGCCCCCATATTGGACCTGTGTCCCCCCCCCCAAAGTGCCCCAGGTGCCCCCCCCCCATATCAACTTTCCAACTCCGGCTAAAATATACAATTAGTATATTGGGTGCCCCCCAGAGAATCGTGTGCCCCTCAAGGTGCCCCCCCCCATGCGAGACAGCCAAGTTACGCAACTGGTGCAAAGTCCCGAATATTATTCATTCCTAAATCAAGCAACACCTTTAGTCCTGCAGCTTAACTCAAGTTTTCAAAGGAATTGTGCAAAAGGTGAAAGAAGCATGAGACTTGGCAGAGTTGTTGCCAACAATATTTTCTTCCATTTCAGATATAGGGCCAACACAAATTTTAATTATTTTGGCTGGAATTCAAGATGGCGTCCAAGATGGCCGCCAAAATACAAAAAATGGAATATCTCTGGATACAATGGAGATAGAGAGTCAATTAAAGAGTCTAATCCTATGTTTTTGATGTCAAGGAGTTCATTCAAGATGTCAATATTAGTCTATCATGGATATCTAGTGCATAAAAACCAATATGGAATCCAAAATGGCTGCCAATACTGCATAACGAAGTATCCAGGGATGCATTGCAGGTGGGAGCTGATCAATGAGTCTAATCCTATATTTTTTATGTCAAGGAGATGGCTAAAGTTGTAATTTTTAGTCTAGGATAAATAATTGATTATTTAAAATCAATATGGCATCCAAAATGGATGCCGGTATTTCAAATTTGGAATATCTAAGGACGCATTACCAATGTAAACTGCAAACTAAGCTGTAATTATATAAATTTGTTTGATATATGGAATTATTTTCAGATTTATTATTGGTCTATACTGAATGTATGCACATAAGCTAGATCTGCAGTAAACCACCTTAACACCCTGCAGCAACTAGGAGAACCAAAGTGAGAAAAAAATGCTATCAGTACCCCTATGACTCACTGTACTTCGATCTTTAAATTCAGGATGACTAATATGGCAGATTATTGGGCAATTCTGTAAAGTCTGATTGACAGATTTGACACTTTAGCGGCTCGTGTAGCCCAACCATTATACCGTAGCTATTTCGTTGTTATCCCAGTATGAGGCCAAGTAATAGGGGTATCAGAAAAGAAGCCATCAACCAAAGCTCCAAGTGTAACAGGAGCTGAGTTATTTCAAAAAGCCATTGTGACATTTTGCTATGTAGCTCAGCTGCTGTTGCACTTTGAGCTTGGTTGATGGCTTGTCTGATACCCATATTACCTGGGCTCATACCTGTTTAACAATGAAGTAGCTGACGTGTAATGGTAGGGCTACACAAGCTGCTAAAGTGTCAAATCTGTAAATCTGACTTTACGGAATTGCCCTATTTGATATCTGTCAAACTGAGAGCGAATCAAGCACCATATGCCATATGCCCATATGCCCATGTCTATGCCTGTTTGATTAATTCCAATGCTATCCCAGCTCATTGGTAATTAATTTGTCTGAAATACATCGTGGCAACCTGCAATGATAAGTGGTATACCATTCTGGAATTCGAAATAAAAACTTAGAACAGTGTTATAAAATAATGTTACATTGTAATGTTGATCCAGCACTTCATAACTTTCACTCATGATACAGATTGACAAAACTGAGGCAAATGAGTAGGACAAACCAATTTACAAATCACATATATTCCAATGTGCAGGGAATCATCTATCATTGAAGGTGAATGTATGTCTGTACAAAATGTGGTTCTTCAAGAAAAGAAAAAAGCATGGTGATAGCAGCTGCCCATATCAAGATAACAAGACTTTATACCATTTATTACCTTTGATCAGCTATTGTGTGAAGCTGAGTCAGGGCTGAGAAATTTATTTTTGGACAATGGTGAGAAAAATTATGGAAGTGCTTCACAACTGGTTAGTGGTACAGAACTCGTGTGACTGCTTGAGACAAAGAGAGCTCACTTATGTGGTTAGGCGTCCATAGCTAAGCAAAAAGCAATGACCTTCTGGTGTGTATAAACAGAGTTGGTGGGACGGATTATTGAGTGTTTGATTTGAATTGGTTGTGTACCATATCATATCTTTCAGGGAGAAAACTTTCCAACAATTTTGAATCTTAGACATTAGATGCCATATGATCAGACTAAATGATAGATCATACTTCCCTATCACCAGTTCATCCATACATCAAACTCACTCAGGTCCAGTTGCAAACTTGATGGTGCAAAAGATGAAACTCACTTTCAAGCACAGCAATAATAATTCAAGGCTCATGAAATAGAAAAAGCTAGAGTCGAAGCTTAAGGTGACCAGTGCAACTGCATTAAATGAACAATCATGTGCCCTGCATTGTGCTGGATGTCAATTGTCCCAGAGGTGTTTAGTTTGTAGAGGCATTCCAAGCACCCAAATTCAAATTAAATGCAACTACAGTGTACAAGGCAGTTGTTTTCCAAAATTGTGCAACATTTCTGTCAAATCTTTGCTTCTCCTGTCTTTTAAGTCTCTGAAGGGTCCTGTAGCACTGCACTGGACTACTGTTGCAGCTGTAAATATTTACATATACTGACAGTGTTAACACTGCTTGATCAATGAAGTTGACAAATATGATACAAGGACCTTCTGAAATATTTTCAATTTATGAGGCACTCCTTCCTCTTAAAAAGTACCATCAAATGGATAACCAGATGTCCCTGACTTCATGAGCTTTATCAAACACTTTCATTTATAAAAGGGGCAGTCAATACCTGGGAGAAAAAGTAGCCTATACCAAAATGTCTAAATCATGTAAATAGTAGTAAAGAAATAACACAAAATCTTAAAGATAAGACCTATCCATGAATAGCAATCCTTTTCTGACAGCCCAATATTACAGCTTGGAATTTAAACATTCCGGGCCATCTTTACCAAGTGAAAGTGAGGGACAGCCCCCCCCCCAACCACTCCATACACCAGTTCTCTCCCCCAGGGGTAGCTTACATATGTTTCATTTGTTTTCAATCGTTGAACATTCTAGTGTCTCCTAGTGTCTCGTCAGAAGAAAACACAATACTGATCAATTCATTTTAGGTTAATTTGCATCCATTGACGTGTATTAGTTGAGCGAAATCTGCTATTATCATGGAGCATTTAAGCATTTCACATATATAAATATTTAACTGACAGAAACCAAGGGATGAGATCATTGCTAGTCTACCACACATGATGTACGACCAACCACCAATTCTTAATTGGTTCCATTCAGAACATCACCTTGCATTTCGCCAGAAAAATCTTGTAATGAATAAATTAAAATTGTATAACTTCGCATAAATGACACACACTGATATAAAGCATTCTTATGGCATTATATTTATCAAGTAGCTATATGAGTGAGACAATCTCATATAATAGATGCATATATCACACATCCTGCCAACTGGAATTTATCAATACCAATGAATTTTAAAATATCTGTATAAATGCAAGCAGCGAGACCATTTTTGGACACCCAAATTGTGTACTTTAGGACTTATCTTATCAGTTGTTCCTTATAGGCACTTGCAAACATCAAAAATTGATTCCTTGACCCCAAAAACCCAGAGATAGACTTTTTGATCACATCTCTATGAATAATACACCTTGAGATATCACCTTTCTTAGGATCGGCGGCCATTTTGTCCGCCATCTTGAATTTTTCCCAAGATATGATGATTTTCAGTTGGCCCTATATCCAGAATTGTAAAACATGGTCCAAAGAAGCATTCTGCCAAGTTTCATGCTTCTTTCACATTTTGCACAATTCTTATGCTAAGCTGCAGGACTACTTGTAGAGAAATACTGAGTATTCTCCCATCGAAAATTAGTTATTTCAAGGCTGCCAAGAAAGAATTTATATGTATTGGTATTTATATAAAATATAATACAAAACAGATGTGTACCTATTTCTGTAAATGTCTTCATTCTGAGTATGAAGATTGTAATAGGGCATGAACTCCTGGTGGGTGATGACATCGTCCCTCTCAGCATGGGCATAATGGGCTGGGAGGATTGGCTCCAGAGTTTGGTAGGGGGGCTGGTTCACCCTACTTCTTCCAGGGGCCATTCTGAAACAGTAAAACCTTGACTTTCAAAACAGTTGTATGGTGTATGAGTTTCATAGCTTCTAATTATTTACATATTTTATGGGAGGAGGAAGACAGGATAGTTCCAACTGTTCCACTGGGAAAAATGTACTTTTAAAAGTCATTTTTAAAAGCTGATTATTTGTCATGATCAAACCACTAGTTTCATTAGTCAGTAGTAGGCCTACTTTAATTTAATTAAAGAGACTGATGACTTTAGTCCGACTGACAACTTGTGACAAGCAAAATGATTGTGCATCTGATTCTGACAGTAGGTAAAATGAGTTATTGCATGAAAAAAAAAACGGTCTTAAACATAAAATATCAATAAAGAAGGTCTGTACATTTTTAAATACTTGTCTTAATTGTCCATCTGAAGGCTTAATCTTGCAAAGACAAATGCATTTGAAATTCATATTAAACTTTTAAGATTGTATGGTAGTTTGCTTATACATTTGTTGATTCCCACTTTGAGGTCATTCTGCACTATGTACATGGTTCTCGATGGGGACTCCCCATGCATACATATGTTGACCAACATTCTTCTGCAAGGCTTTCTTGCTTTGCCCCAATCAAATATTTGTAGTGACTTTTCCTTACAATTTGAAGGTCATTTGACAAAGCTGTGACTTGAAATTGGTTGACCAATATTATAGTGCAATGTCCACTTTTACTTGAACACATAATGACACATTACCATACTTATCCTAAATTCCTGTTTTCATTCATCACAGGAGAAACTATTTGTAGAGTGGGTCGGGGCAAGAAGCCCGGGTTAGGTGAGAAGCCCCCCCAGGGTTATATCTAAACTTACATTTTTGGTGCTTTTTCTTATTGATAGGATTGAAGCTAGAGGCTTTTTAGGTGACGTCACAAATTTTCAAGGCATTCAGCACCAAACCATAGTCGTAATTAAAGAAACAAAAAAAGGTGCATGGTTTTTGTAACTTTGATTAATTCTTTGAAAGTGGTTGTCAGAAATAACTTTGGAAATTTTTAAAAGTATAATGGATATATGCATTGCTTCACTTTATGACCATCACATAAATATGATTTGGATCATGTTTTTTGCATTTTAGCTCAAAATATAGAGGTCAAATTAAAATATGTGGGTTTGGGGCGAGAGGCCCCACATGGTATGGGGCATGGGGCCCCCTTCACTGAGGCCTCGAAGCTGCTTCAGGATCCATTTAATAATGTGTACTTTACCTTAAATCTGGATAGAATAGCTAATTGAAATAGAAAAAATTTTGGCCGAAATTGAAAAAGGGCAAAAAATATTAAAAAATAAATGTATGAACAGAAAAATTATGAAATTCAGAAAAAGTGAATAGAATGCCTTAGAAATGATAGAAGAACCCCAAGAAATAACTTTCAAGCTGAATGCACTCGCAAAAAAAATTGCCATAGGATTATAATAGGGGGGCTTCTTGCCCGATGGGTGGGGTAAGAAGGCCATTTTAATTTTTTTACAAAAAGGGCCGTAACTCCTTTATTAAAATTGGTAGACATTCATTTCACTAGTTATGAGCAGAGTCAAGTGATCCCTTCCTGACAACATAAGCATTCAAATAATCGACCACAAAAAGTAGGTCAAATCGCACCTCGAAGTTAAGGGGGGCTGCATGCCCCGCGCTACTCTATACTTACTACTTACTAATAACTTGTAAATTTGGACTTTATTATTGGCCTAATATAAAGGTCTATGTATCTGTATGTCTTATTATGGCTTATGAATGTCCAAGTATGCATAATTGTAAGTGGTTAAAATCAGAAGAATGTTGTGTTGTGCAGCAATTTCAGGCAAATCTAAGCCAAAGAAGTTTCAACCACAAATTTATGCTTTCTTGGGCAATTAAACACATAGTTTTGTTATGGTACATGAGCACTACAGGGAAGACATATTTGCTAAACAATTGCAATAAGACAAAGTTAGAAAGAATTTAATATTACTTTAGAGATCATTCTTTGTTATACTTTATGTATTGGCTATTCTTCAATGGTACCATCCTCAATGTAATGCTCAGGAATGGGGGCAGTGGCAGTCCTGTTGGGTATGCAGTCAATGAAAGCAAGAGAGATTCCATATGGCTCAAACGAAATTGCATCAATGAACAACTATTTATACTTGTGGAAATAGGTAGGGTAATGCCTTTACCCATGCATCTTTGAGTTACAATGTACATGAAAATGAGTTTTGAGGTAGAGCTGCAGTAAAATATTAGCTGATGTTCAATTTTACAAACAAATAGACTTACCTTGGGCAGCTTATAGTTGCAGATGTGTATAATGTGTCTACATGTTTGGACTGAGGCACCCCAAAAGATCCTGACGTAAGGTTTGGCAAGGGTCAGGTCTTGTCATGCAACAGCATTGAAGGCCCCAAGCAGAAGAAACTCCCCAGTCATGCTTTGTGCACATTGTCAAAGCACAACGAAGGTCAGCAAAACACACCATGCAAGTGAAGACAGCCGACCACTGCAGGCCCAGCACTGCATAACCTATTGTTAGTAGTCAAATACAAGGATGGATGCACTGCATACCACTGACACCATGTGCAGCAATTTATGTACTCTAAAGCTGAGACAGACATCTATAGGCCTACTGTACAGTTTGTAGGCCTACCTTGGTTTGATTTATCATGTTATAAGTTATAAGCTGACAATTAAAACTCGTGGTTAACTGAGAGTTATCACATGAAATGCCCCTCAGTTATCACATGGAAAACTGATATATATTTGCAAACGCCAACGACATGATTTTGTCACCAGTTAACCACATGATTTTCTTGGGGGCAATCTTCACCAGTTAACCACGTGATTTTCTGGGGGGCAATCTTCAGCAGTTAAAATTATTTGAGAAGAGGCAAAATCTCCCGCCAGTTAACTTGGCTCTTCATCAAGCCAGTCAACTTAAGACTGTTTCTAGCAATATCTTGGGCTTCAATAGCTGTGGGGCTACAGTAAAAGCCACAAGAACTTGCTGAAAAATTTTCACAACCAGTGTGATGCAGTGAGTCTCTTTTCAGTCTTCTTAAGGGTTACCAGAATCAAGGATTGTGGTCATATATATATATGTGTCACATTCCGGATAACTAGTCTTCTTTTGTAATAATATCCAATTTGTGCTCCTTTTTGAGCTAATGCCATTCTGCCTGCAGACATAGGCGTAGGAGGCGATGGGGCGGGGGTGCAGCCCCCCGGGGGGGGGTAGCGGTTTGGGGGTCGGGGGTTTTGGTGCTCGTCTGTCCCAGCAGTGAAAAGTTTCTGCGGCAACAAAAGCTGTACTTCTGTAGGAGTTTTGCAGCTTGGGAGGTTTTATGCACTTCTGCAGCTGGCTGCAGAATTCTGTAAGAAACTGCAGAATATCACAAATTGTGCAGCTGCCTGCACTTAGGATTTTTGAAGCAACAGAGGTGAGAAATCCTGCAGGGAGCTATTCTGCAGCTTCCTGCAGAATGTTTTAAGAAAATGCAGAATTCTGCAGGCACAGGCGTAGGAAGTCAATAAACTTGGGGAGGGGGGCTGCCCATAAAATATAGCCCATATAGTCCAAAAATAATAAATTCACAAAATTTGCTGCCCAAAAGTGCATGAAAAATTGATTTTGCAAAATTTTGGGGGGCCCCACCAACATTTCCTTGGTAGCTACAAGACCTTGTCAAAGAGTTCTGAACTTTGCAGATGCATTGCAACAGGCTGGATGAAGTAACAGAGGTTCAAAATTCCTGCAGCTCTGCAGATTTCTGCAGCTTCCGGCAGATTTTTTTAAGAAACCTCAGAATTGTGTAGGCAGTTGCCGAAGTGCATAAAAACCTCCCAAGCTGCATAACTCCTACAGAATTATAGATTTTGCTGCAGAAACATTTCAGAAATGCTGCAGTGACAGAGGACTAATATTGCAGAACTGCAGAATTCTGCAGCTTCCTTCAGAATTCTGAAGGTGCAGGAAGAGATTTGTATGTACTGGGTTTGGGGGTCTGCCACTTTGAAAGTGTGAGCACTGGTATTTACTTGCACACATTTACAGAGCTTCAACAATTGGAATGCATGACTTTGAGAACTCCGTACTTTGACACTGGCACTTTGAAAGTTTGAACACCAGTACTTTAGCAAAAGCACCTTGAACACCATTACTTCACCAGCATGGCTTTTTGGTATGAATACCTGCACTTTGACACTATAGCTCCAGCAACTGGGATGCTTGACTTTGGAAATTAATTCTTTTGATACTGGCACTAATTGACTTTTAAAGTTTGGAAACCAATGCTTTAGCAAAGGTACTTTGAGCACCAATATTTCACCAGTATGGCCCTTAAGTATGAGAACCTGCACTTCGACACCGGCTCAAGCAACTTGGATGCATGGCTTTAGAAACTCATACTTTTGACACTGGCACTAAGTGACTTTGAATGTTTGGAAACCAGTGCTTTTGCAAAAGTATTGAGGAGTATATAATTTCTTCCTGCAGTTCTGCAAAAAACTGCAGAATTCTGCAGTTCTGCAAAAAGCTGCAGAATTCTGCAGTTCTATAAAAAAACTGCAGAATTCTGCAGTTCCAAAAAAATCTGCAGAATTCTGCAGTTTCAAAAAAAACTCTGTAGGAAGCTGCAGAATTCTGCAGTTCTGCAGCTCCCTGCATGATTTCTGAACCTCTGTTACTTCCTGCAGTTTATTGCAATGCATCTTCAAAGTTCAGACCTCTCTGACATGGGGCTTGCCACTACCAAGGAAACGTGGTTTGGGGGATTGTTGTATGAGGGATCAGGGTTTTTGGTAGTCCTCTGTCACTGCAGCGTTTCTGAAAAGTTTCTGCAGCAAAATCTGTAATTCTGTAGGAGATATGCAGCCTGGGAGGTTTAATGCAGCTCTGCAAAAAACTGCAGAATTCTGCAGAAAACAGCAGAATTCTGCAGTTCTACAAAAAACTGCAGAATTCTGCAAAAAACTGCAGAATTCTGCAGTTACTAAAAAAAATCTACAGGAAGCTGCAGAATTCTGCAGTTCTGCAGCTAACTGTATGATTTCTGAACCTCTGTTACTTCCTCCAGTGTATTGCATCTGTACAGTTCAGACCTCTTTGACATTGGGCTTGCCGCTACCAAGGAAACATTGATTTGGGGGGTTGGTTTGGGGGGTTGTGGTTTGGGGGGTCGGGGTTTTGGTAGTCCTCTGTCATTGCAGCGTTTCTGAAAAGTTTCTGCAGCAAAATCTGTAATCCTGTAGGAGATATGCAGCCTGGGAGGTTTTATGCAGTTCTGCAAAAAACTGCAGAATTCTGCAGAAAACTGCAGAAAACTGCAGAATTCTGCAGTTCTCCAAAAAACTGCAGAATTCTGCAAAAAACTGCAGAATTCTGCAGGAAACTGCAGAATTCTGCAGGAAGCTGCAGAATTCTGCAGGAAGCTGCATAATTCTGCAGTTCTGCAATAAATTCTTCAGTTCTGTAGGAAACTGCAGAATTCTGCAGTTCTGCAGCTCCATACATGTATACAAGAATGAGGACTGTGAGGAAACAAGTGGGATCGCAAAAACGTCATTTTACAAACTGCTGTATCAAAATAAACTTCCATGGACGTTTTGCCTCTCTGCTCGGTCAATTCTCAACCAAATTTCATTCAGAAAAATGTTTCAGGTACCCGATAACCAGGTCTATTGACTACACTAGTCAGTCTTTGTCTGTCATTGTTTCTTTTTGCCGTACGACCCGTTTTTCGGCGATCGGTCGGCTCGCAAAAATGTCATTTCATAAACTGCTGACAGTGCTCTATCAAAATAAACTTCCATGGACATTTTTCCTCCCTGCTCGGTCATTTCTCAACCAAATTTCACCCCGGAAATAGTTTCAGATACTCTGCAACCAGGTCTATTTAATACATTAGTCAGTCTTTGTCCTTCGTTGTTTCTTTTTGCCGTACGACCCGTTCTTCGGCGATCGGTCAGCTCGCAAACAATGTTATTTCATAAACTGCTGACAGTGCTCTATCAAAATAAACTTCCATGGACATTTTTCCTCTCTGCTCGGTCAATTCTCAACCAAATTTCATTCCGAAAAAAGTTTCAGGTACTCTGCAACCAGGTCTATTTAATACAGCAGTCAGTCTTTGTCCGTCGTTGTTCCTTTTTGCCGTACGGCACTTTTTTTCGGCGATCTGTGTTCTTGCAAAAATGTCATTCCACAAACTGCTACCTGGTAGAACTGCAGAATTTGCTACAGAACTGCAGAATTCTGCAGCTTCCTGCAAATTTTTTTTTAAACTGCAGGATTCTGCAGTTTTTTGCAGAATTCTGCAGTTTTTTTGTAGAACTGCAGGATTCTGCAGTTTTCTGCAGAATTCTGCAGTTTCCTACAGAACTGCAGAATTTTTTGCAGAACTGCAGAATTCTGCAGTTTCCTACAGAACTGCAGAATTTTTTTGCAGAACTGCAGAATTCTGCAGTTTCTATTGCAGAATATGCAGGTGCAGGAAGAAATTTAAGTGTACTGAAAGTATTTGAGCACCAATATTTCACCAGCATGGCTTTTTGGTATGAGGACCTGCACTTTGACACAAGCTCCAGCAACTTGGATGCATGACTTTGAGAACTCATACTTTTGACGCTGGCACTAAGTGACTTTGAAAGGTGAAAACCAGTGCTTTTGCAGAAGTATTTTGAGCACCAATATTTCCCCAGCATGGCTCTTTTGTATGAGGACTTGCACTTTGACACAAGCTCCAGCAACTTAGATGCATGACTTTGAGAACTCATACTTTTGACGCTGGCACTAAGTGACTTTGAAAGGTGAAAACCAGTGCTTTTGCAAAAGTATTTTGAGCACCAATATTTCACCTGCATGGCTTTTTAGTATGAGGACTTGCACTATGACACAAGCTCCAGCAACTTGGATGCATGACTTTGGGAACACATACTTTTGACGCTGGCACTAAGTGACTTTGAAAGTTTGGAAACCAGTGCTTTAGCTGTAGTACTTTGAGCACCAATATTTCACCAGCATGGCTTTTTAGTATGAGGACTTGCACTATGACACAAGCTCCAGCAACTTGGATGCATGACTTTGAGAACTCATACTTTTGACACTGGCACTAAGTGACTTTGAATGTTTGGAAACCAGTGCTTTTGCAAAAGTATTTGAGCACCAATATTTCGCCAGCACAGCTTTTTGGTATGAGGACCTGCACTTTGACACAAGCTCCAGCAACTTGGATGCATGACTTTGGGAACACATACTTTTGACACTGGCACTAAGTGACTTTGAAAGTTTGGAAACCAATGCTTTAGCAAAAGTACTTTGAGCACCAATATTTCACCAGCATGGCTTTTTGGTATGAGGACTTGCACTATGACACAAGCTCCAGCAACTTGGAATGCATGGCTTTGAGAACTCATTCTTTTGACGCTGGCACTAAGTGACTTTGAAAGTTTGGAAACCAGTGCTTTTGCAAAAGTATTTTGAGCACCAATATTTCACCTGCATGGCTTTTTAGTATGAGGACTTGCACTATGACACAAGCTCCAGCAACTTGGATGCATGACTTTGAGAACTCATACTTTTGACACTGGCACTAAGTGACTTTGAAAGTTTGGAGACCAGTGCTTTAGCTGTAGCACTTTGAGCACCAATATTTCACCAGCATGGCTCTTTTGTATGAGGACTTGCACTTTGACACAAGCTCCGGCAACTTAGATGCATGACTTTGGAAACTCATACTTTTGACACTGGCACTAAGTGACTTTGAAAGTTTGGAAACCAATGCTTTAGCAAAAGTACTTTGAGCACCAATATTTCCCCAGCATGGCTTTTTGGTATGAGGACTTGCACTATGACACAAGCTCCAGCAACTTGGATGCATGGCTTTGAGAACTCATACTTTTGACGCTGGCACTAAGTGACTTTGAAAGGTGAAAACCAGTGCTTTTGCAGAAGTATTTTGAGCACCAATATTTCACCAGCACAGCTTTTTGGTATGAGGACCTGCACTTTGACACAAGCTCCAGCAACTTGGATGCATGACTTTGGAACACATACTTTTGACACTGGCACTAAGTGACTTTGAAAGTTTGGAAACCAGTGCTTTAGCTGTAGTACTTTGAGCACCAATATTTCACCAGCATGGCTTTTTAGTATGAGGACTTGCACTATGACACACGCTCCAGCAACTTGGATGCATGACTTTGAGAACTCATACTTTTGATGCTGGCACTAAGTGACTTTGAAAGTTTGAAAACCAGTGCTTTTGCATAAGTATTTTGAGCACCAATATATCAGCAACTTGGATGCATAACTTTGGAACTCATACTTTTGACACTGATATTCCCTTTTCTGCACCAGGACTCATGGCACTGTTGCTTTAAAAGTTTGAGCATCAGTATTTGCATAGAATTTACTTCAGTATTTGGACTTATATTGATCACCCTCACTTGGGCAGCATCGCTGTTTGGCATCTGTGATTTGAGCTTCAGGATTTGGGCTGCATGACTTCAGCAATCAAGACTTTGGACACAGGCACTTTGAACATTTGAATTTTAAGGGCATTAACTTTATTATTTGGCTAGTACAAAAACTTTAAGCACCATCACTTGGGCAGCATGGCTTTTTGGCCCTGGGACTTTTGGGACTGGTACTTAGTACATTTGAGCACCACTACTTTGATACAAGTAACTGGAGCTCCAGAAATTGGGCACCTCAACTTGAAGACACTTTCACAGTGTATTTTTGCAGGGAATTAAGGCTTGCAAGTCGAGTGAGAAAACCCTGGCAACAGTACAAGATACAAGACCATAACAGCCATAAACAGTCCACAGAAGTTTCATGAATGTGTAGTGCCTTTACCATAAAGCAACTGACGAAAATCTGACCTTCTTCTTCGTAAAATTCTTCCATTTCTTTAGGAAAACCCCTTTTGTTACTTAATACTAATAATTTTAATAAATGCATTCCTCCTGAGGAGATAGTTCAACTTTTGATATAGTTCAACTTTTGATATAATAATATTTATGACACATCACTTTCATAAAGAGTTGAAGAGAAATTTCATTTTGCCAACACAGCTAGCAACATCCACAAGCCTGAAATCTCAACAATGATCTCTCACAGCAAAGCAATCTAACTAAACGATGCTTTTCCTGGCCATTAGCCGCGCGCTTCTGTTGTATCCTCTGTGTAGCTAATGGAAGTGTATATTAAGGTGGCAAATTAGTAGACATGTATGTATTCAACATTTTGGCTAATGAAATTTTGGTAGCGGAAAACACTGATACAGTGGGTGGTCCATTGCAGCAATTACCATAATAAATCTTGTAGTTTTTCTTTTGTATAATTTATAAAATTTATTCAGCAGATCTTTTTGTACAGACAAAAGCTTTGTAAATTCAACTGTATCACTGAGGCGAGATTTACCTCACAGATTCAATACTTCATAATATAGACATAAATTTACTGCCCATAAATATATTTTAAATAGTTCATTTTCAACCCAAACATTGTCATCATGCACTCAACAGTTCATACAGATATGAATGAGAAGACTAAATACATGGCAATAATGATTGATGAAATTACAACATTATCAAGTAACAAATACTCCTTTTCATCATTAGTATAGAGACCATTGAGAGAGCCAGCAATTCAAGTAAAGACAACTTATTGGACCGATAAAATTTAATTTTAACACAAATACTTTTTGTTTGCTTAACCTATTTTGATAATGTTCACATTTAGGTTTTCAAATTTGAATATTAAATATCAGAAACCATCATGTTAACATGAAACGCCTTAAACAATTTCAAATTATACCTTGATCAAGTTAATGAAGGCACAGCTGTGTTATTAATATTGGTTAAAATTGTCAGGATCAATCAAAAACAAATAAATGCAAATATTATTGATTTATTAACTAAACTATTACTTTCCTAAATATCATATTATTATTGATATATATTTTTTTTTTTTTAAACATAAATTTGTCAACCTAACTGTAAAATTAGAATAATTTTTACTTTAACTTCTATCCCAATTTTGGAATAACAGAAAATACATCAGTCTACCTTCAATTAGTGGAGAATTCTAGTTTCATGTGAGCCTGATCCTTAAATTAAGATTAAGATTTGACAGGTGGGAAATGCAAAATAATTACATGACACATTACATGCAAAAAAGCCTTTGGTAAAGTAAGTTATTGGTAAAAGGTAAATATAATTTTTGCTTTATGAAGAACTATTTTTCCAAGAGCATCTTACCGCTAACATGAAAATTAGAACTATCAGTGGGCAACCACTAGACACTCCAGGGGTGAGGTTTGAGAGGTGTTTATTTTAAATCATAAATTCATGCTCTGTGTTGCAACATCGGTATAAAAAATTAACATTTTCTGACACTCTGGAAATAATGACTCTTGTTAAAGGAATTTTCTGATTTTTTACCTTTATCATAATTATTGACAAAGTAGAATATGCGAAGAAAAAAGATCCCAGTTGATCTAAAGTGGGGACAATTTCCAAGGCATCAGAATGCTTAATGGTTGCCCACTAAAATATATTCAGAACTCACTAGTCAAAACTCTCACACCATCATTCATTCAGATGATATAAATATTACATGTATGATTTCATTCACTGTAGAGTAAATTATGAACATATTCACAATTACCGTATATATGATATTGTACACTGTATAATTGACTCGGTTAATGACTAAATATATCGGATGCAATATAATTATATTAAATGCATTAGATATTAAATGCATACGTACCACTTACATTATCCAGCACAATATAACATGTGACCATGGTGTTATAATACAAAATCCAAACCCTTGAAGAAAGCCACCCTGTGGACATTCATGAATAGCCAAGTGTCAACACCCTAACAATAAAAATAAATTTACAAAAATATCAACAGTCACTCTCATACTTTCCCCGGTGGGCTGGTGGCTGCAACGACGGCTGCTGCTGCTTTGGCAGCTTTCAGTCTTTTAATTCGCTGGTTGCAATATATACGGATAAATATAGCAATAAAAACAAGAGAGACTCCAAAAATGCCAACTACAGTGACAGTGTGCTGGTAATAAATGCAGGATAGCAGAATGGCAAAGCCCTGTCTGAGAGTCATAATGATAGTAAATGTGACAGCCCCAAACTCTTGAATGGTGTAAAAGATAATGACTTGTCCCACGGCTGAACACAACGACAAGACAAGCACGTGCATAATGAACTCAGAATGGCGGCCCATGAAGGCCATTGACTCGATGAAGCCACCCTGCTCCAACAAGGTCGTGCTGGTCAACAGGACAGAGAAAAGATTGACGCCAGCCATCATTTGGAAGCTGGACACTTTGTAAGTTCTGAAGAGCTCTCCCTGCCAGTTGGACGTGAACGAGTCAAACAGGAGATAGCCCACGAGGCAGACAATCCCAGAAAAGGTGGTCACAGTGCTACCCTTGTTCAAGCTGTCCGGTGAGGTAATGACGAATGTAAATACTCCAATAGATATCATGACTGCGGTGACGTATTCGTAATATTCGTAAGTCTTTTGGGACACCACTTTGCCCATCAGCATGACTGGGATGACTTTGGACGCTTTCGCAAGGACTTGGGTGGGGAAGCTGACAAACTTTAAAGCTTCGTACTGAAACCAGGAACTCATGATGTTAGAAAAGGAACTGTAAGAGTACTTGTAGAGGGGGGCAGTGTGACGTGGCTGGGCCTTTAATACAACTACAAACATGGCAACTGCAAAGGCGAGAATTCGATTGACGAACACCAAGAACTGGGAGTTCTTAAAACGCTCTCCTGGACTGTCGGCGGTTGCACCATACTCGAAGGCCATTATCCTCTCTTGGATCATTCCCCACGTGAGATAGGAGACCATGAGACCTGACCCACACGTCAATAACTTGACGCATTTCACTGTCATGTTGTCCTCTGGCTTGGCATCTGTTGAGGGTGTACCTCCTTCTTCTAATGTAGGTTTCTCTGCATCTGCTCCCTTGAAGCATGAACGCATCATGTTGGCAAGATAACCTCCACCTGCAAAAGACGGCAAACAAATTTTGATAACAGACATCTCTCAAAATTTCCACTTCACCAAACTTGCATGATGCGTGATAAACATTTTGACACATGTATTGGCACTTTTTCATACATCAATCACACTAATGAATATTTCAATGTAAAGGCACTCAATATTTCACAATGAGGGTTGAACAAATTGTTTGAAAAAGCCATTCTGAGTTCATTATGCACAAAACAAAGAAGGCTAAGTAGTACTATTGTACACTTCACTTAATTTTTGATAGGCAATCATCATCATGGTAGTGACAGGTAGTCTCATGGGCATACTTGTCAGGCAAATGGCAAACAACTCTGTCATGGGCTCAATTGTACATGTGCCAAGGTTAATATAGGGCATAGGACTAATTGGAAGCTATGGTATGAATGAATCATGAGTGACAATTATCTTTAATTACGTTGGGACGATGTACGTACATGTACTTGGAGTTATACAAATTTTCACTATTTTACTCACCAGCTCGATCAAAGTAGTTTGTTTTCCGCACCCATTGAAGGACAAAATAGCCTGGTAAAAATATGACGGCATATCCCAATAGGTTCAAAGAGAGTCGTACGACCCAGAAGTCGCTGTAGTAGGAAGAGGAGGAGGAGGCATTGCCCGTCTGAGCCATGATGTACGCTGGCGTCACCAGCAGGAGGACCATCACACAAGACACCAACATGACTCTGAAACAAAATTATAACACAATTAGAAACGTTATTTTGACAAGTTAAAGTAGGGATACTGATGATGCCAGGCTGGCTAATCTCTCAGAGGAGATCAGTGCTCAATTAAATTTGAGGGAGACAGATGACTGGAATTTTTTGTCCCATATTTAAGCAATCTGGCAGGTTAATTAGTTTGAGAAGAACACAGTAACTAGGGGAAAGATGATTGAAACTCTCATCCAACATAGGGGACCCGGCCAGAGCAGGAATTGAACTCAGGACTCAGACTCATTGATGACATGAGAGAGAATCCACACACAGTGTGGCTATTTCACAACCAGCCAGGACATGGAGGAAATGAGCAGATCCTGCTTGACTCACTACCTCACTCCACCCAGGTGTAAATGGGGAGGTTGGCTAGATCGGAAGAGACTAAACAGAGGGTATGAAATTGATCAGCGATGACATAGTGGCGCCCTGATTGACTGCCAGCTGTATGTCCCCCAGGGGTGCGAGACAAATCAAGAATGATCAGTTAGCCTGTCAATGGTCAAGTTCCACTGATATATGATTCGAAGGTACTGTGTAAAGTCGTTTTAGCATGCAGATGCAATTATTAGTGTAGAAGCAGATTGTAAACCCCCACCTTTACCTCTTCAGTAGTCCAGGTCAGAAATCATAATGCAGCCAACACAACAAACTATAAAGATTTAAAACATCTTTTAAAAGAATATATGTCTATTAATTGAAAAGAAAGGAAAACAGAGCAGTAATCAATGTTAAGTGCACAGACAGTGTTCTGTGTTTACTTGCACTTTAGTCTTGTTTTTTTAATTAAAATGCATGTACATATGCTCACACAAAATAATTTCATAATGCTAATAAGCAAAACTGTGTGTGTGTACAACAGGGATGGGCATGAGTACATCCAAATGTACTCAAGTACAAGTACAAGTTCTTGACAAGTCATAGGTACAAATACAAGTAAAGCAAAATAAAAATGTACTCAAGTACAAGTACATTCTGCGAGTACAAGTACAAGTGCTGAGTACTTTTTTGAAAGTTGGCCAAAATACCAATGTAAAACAAAACAGATACACTGTACAACATGACACAAAGAGCAAGCATAGGACATGGAGTCCCCTCCCTCTCAGCAAACTCACCAAGGTGCACTAATTGAGCATGTCATTTCTACAGCTGACCAAATTATTAACAACAAGAGCCAACCAGGGAGGACATGATCATTTCAGTACCATGACAATTTAATTCTGGAAATCTAGATTGCTTATTTGCTATTCATTCGGTAGACAATACGATGTCAGTGAAGTTTGCAGCACGCGAATAGTATGATTTGGCAACATCAAAAAATATAATTTTTATTTCCTGGTAACCGGTAACATCTCTGTCCAATACAATATATAAGGGACCATTCAGAATTTATGACTGGAGGGGGGGGGTGGAAGTTTTGCCAGAACTTCCCGTCAAAAATTGATACCCCCCTTGAGTTCCATGCGGATTTTTAGTACCCCACCCCTAGGTTTCATGCATATTTTTAGTACCCCCCTCGACATACAAAGCAGTGCATTCATATAATTGTTATATATATATATGTGCCCCTTGTACAGTCGCGCGTACAAATTCGCGGACTTTTGCATGTGAAAATGCGTGGTCAAACTGAGTATATGCGCGTTCTATAACATTTTTGTTTTGTTAAAATTTCTTACCCCCCCTTGGACATGTTGTCAAAAATTAGTACCCCCCCCTTGGAACATGTGTGAAAAGTTAGTACCCCCTCGGGCAAAACTTCCACCCCCCCCCCCGTCATAAATTCTGAACGGTCCCTAAGGGTTTATTTCTTTTATTGTAAATTTGGAAAAGGAGGTGCCAGGCTGCCATTAGAACTGCTCACCAACTTTTCCTGATAATCATGAAATCAAATTCAATATTTTTTATTTCAAGCTCAAATTTAAAATTGATAAGCGGTTTCCTTGTTTAGATTACATTTAGATGCATATTTATCGTGGTTTAGATAATTTAACTAAAGCAGCAAGCATGTTTGGCTTATTCATCTTGTACTAAATCAAATAAATGTGGCCCGGTGATGCTAATGATCAAATAACTTGCAAGTATATATAGCCAAAAATCAATAGAACAGACAGATTTACTAAACATGATGATGCTGAGGAGTGAATCAAAATGTGATCTGATTTTCCTTTCAATTCAAAGTTAAAAACTATAAGTTAATAACATTGACTTTGTAAATTTCCAAAACCTCATTGAATGTCAGTCAGAATACTTATTCAAGTAATGTTTCAAAAGTCAATACGCAGGACGATAATTCAAATACACATTCAGATGACATGTAAATTAGTTGACATCATTCAGAAAGACTGATTGATATATATATATATACATAGACGTACATAAATATATTTTTTTTAGGTCTTTTTTTACCCAATTATGTTCATCTTGAGTGCATGCAAAGAATATCTCAACAAGACATGTAACTCTGGCAAAACAAGAGTGCTGGAGGTGCTCTGCAGGATCCCTTCTTGAGGAGATTTGCCCTGGGTAATTTTTCTTATAATGGACTACACTGTAATTCTGTACTTCTTTTTTTTTTTTATAGGTGAAAGTAATGAAGTTGAACAAAAATAAGACCATATATATCTAATGTTTTCATTTGCGGATGTCTATCCATCTTTCTGTCAAGAAGATGAGGAAAAGACGCTGCCTGCTTTCTAATGAAACTCTGCAGGATTCTTGCAATCACCACAACGAAGAACTGATTTGAAATTGATAATGATTCATTGGGCAGATAAGGTACAATCAGGCAAATAGCAAAAAAACTTTTGCCAAAGGTTTCAGGAGAACCAAACAAATATGAGACATTCCGATTTTTTTCTAAGATACTTTGACAATGTCTACAGTGCCAAAAGCAGTATGAAGCTGAAAGTAGGGAGACCTTAAGCAAGTCACACACCAAGATACGAGGGGCGTTCAGAAAGTTCACGGCTTTTTTTTATATGGACACTTATATTCAATCTAGAACTATGAATTGTTTACAGGATAAAATTCAGCAGTTTTGGAATGGATTTCCAAAATTTGGGAACATTTGGACATTTCTAAGTCATTCTGTGGTTGCCATGGAAACAGAAAGTTTGGCTAGGTGGAGCAGGTAGTACGGAGATCAAGAAAATCAATGAATTGCGGCTGAGAAAGACTTCTCTCTGTCACTTGTATTAGTAAGACTGACAATATTTGGCACAAGAAATATGATATTAGCAGCGCTGATTAGCTTCTAAATATACTTTCAAGCATACCAAATGTTTGTCTTTTTATAGCAAACGAATGTGGGAAAGCACTCCTGCATGCCCCATTTGGCAAGAGGGATTCAGGCTCCAGAATTTGAGTCCTTCACTACATCAGGACTTATGACAAAGCATGGATTCACTGGAATGAGCAAGAGACCTAAAAGGACAACATTATCCATCCCAACTTTTCCTTTGACATATAGCTTTACATAAGACCTGGTTTTCCATTACCTTAATCACTGGGGGCAATAGTTTGAGGCACATGAGGAGAAAAGGCTTTGGATGAAGGAAATGCTTTAACATAAACTTTTCCTGGAATGCTTCAAGGAACATTTATTTCAACGCATCAGGTGTATGAATTAATGCTTTTGTAGTGCTTGCAAGTATTTTTAAAAGGTAACATTACATTTCTTGTGTAATTATTGTCAATCATACCAATACAAGTGGCAGAGTTAGGTCTCTCTCAGCCGCAATTCATTGATTTTCTTGATCTCCGTACTACCTGCTCCACCTAGCCAAACTTTCTGTTTCCATGGCAACCACAGAATGACTTAAAAGTGTCCAAATTGTCCAAAAATGTGGAAATCAATTTGAAAACTGCTGAATTTTATACTGTAAAAAATTCATAGTTCTAGATTGAAAATAAGTATCCATATAAAAAAAAGCCGTGAACTTTCTGAACGCCCCTCGTATGGACACCTCACTCATTGGCCTCAGTGCTACGGATGTACAAAAATGCTATTTTCAATGGCCAATATCTCGGCCCCAATTCAAGCTAGAGCAATGAAATTGGCATCACATGAAATCTCTCTTTGTCAGCTTTCCAATGATGTATAGCATTATACTTATTATTACTGTGAAACATACGGCGTAGAGTCACAGCAGACATTGAAAATTTCATATAATTTTTGCGTTTAAAAGTGTTCAATGTAAAAACAAATTTTAAAATGGCTCCAAGGGCCTCTACCACCTTGTTGCTCTTGAAGAAAAGTGAAATCACAATTATTCTTACCAGGTCAACGTTTCAGATTCTACATGAAATACTAGAGTGACAAGCAATGGAGCAATATGAGTGAAGTGACCGCTCAAAAAAGTGGCACATCCTCAAAGAATGTTTTTGGTCCGGGTGTTAATATCATCATAAAATCTATAATAATAAATGCCTTGCTTTGTAAGGTTCTTCAAATATATATTTATGACACTTTTTATTAAATTTGGCTTAATTACAAAAATGTACCAACAACTTATTCAAAATAGTGTGTCAATTGATTCATCATGAGCAGTCAAATTGTGACACATGAATGATTCAATTTGATCTGATGTCCCAGATTCGTGCTTAATGCTAGTTCATGGCTGTGAAAAATGATTCATTAGGCACAGAGCACACGACCACTACAGCCACTCAATAAAACATTGATAACTACAGTATGCTGCTGAGTTATCAGGAACATATGTTGAACATATAGTTAAAAATATCAAGTGGAAGTTAAACTTTTAATTGTTATTAAAGGATATCAGAGAAACTTCCCAATCATCCAATAATCTAATTAGTTGGTTAAATTTTGAAAATTGGGTTGAACATAAAATCTATGTTAAACATCACCAGAAATGAATCACTATTAAATTCTGATTCTGACTGAAATACTGTGAACGCACCAATTTTTCTCCAGAGTTGTAACCTGATGAGTGATGGTATAAACACATTTCACTATTATTCTCATGCAGGGAGATCACAATTATCAATACTATAAAATCTTTTTCAGATATGAATTTGCCAGTGTTGCAATGTATGACCACTGATTTGGATCAACATTTCCCTTGTCACAGTTCATACTAAATTACACAGAATACAGATCTTCTAAAAACTCATGGGATTGCTGAGAAACCTGAACTATGAACTACTTTGAACATTATGATATTAATAAATGGATTACCAGAAGCCACGTGAAATGAAGGATATCCCAATATTATCACATACAGTCATGTGTGTATGTGGACCCATGTGAATCACAATAGTGACAAAAACTGTGACAATACCTCTAGTTCTTGAGATGACTTGTAGACTTGTGGTGCCTGGTGTAAGTACGATCCAGTTCAGCCTCAGTACATGCAACTCATGATAGTGCACCAACTTTTTTCAAAGCAACTTTTATCCCCAGAATTATGCCACTCAAAGATCCTGTTGAGTGGGACATAACTAGGGTACATGTCAGCCACAGACCTCATCCAAAATACAACTCCGTGGCTCTAAGGATCCATGGCAAGCACTGGAGCTCCTAGGATGTCAACTTGACAAGTCACTTTTAAGATATCTAGGTGACCAAGTCCCATCTGACACCAACGCACTAATAATCTAATATAATGCAGTTCATTCATGCAGAGCAAGAAATATTTGCATGTATACCAGCCTCTGTGTATAAAAATAATGATGTTTTTATGTAGCATGTGCACACCAATTAAAAGAGATTGTGCCAAACAGGAGAGGCATCGCCCATCCACTGTCCAATTTATGCAATCATATAGATCTATCAATGGCCATGGGCTGAACTGTTCAAGTGGAAACTTGTTCAAAGAGACCTTCAAGTGACAAGTGGCTCTTCAGGCAGATGGTGAACTGATAGGACTGATAGGCCAATCTACCTTCTCAGGTAAGGAAACGCCTAAACAATATCTAATAGTAAATAAATAGTCCTTATCAATCAATCCTATAAAAATACTTGAAAAACTTAGATCTGAGGATCTACCTAGATTCAACATCCAATTAGGACATAGAAGCAAAAACACAAGATTGCGAAGGTTAAAAATAAAACATACCAAGTGATGTGAATGTTTAGACCTAGTATGATAGCTACAATTGATAACAGCATCCTATAAATTATTAGATGATGAAAGATATGATACTAATTGATCGAGTATCCCATTGTGCAGATTTGACCAGGAGATTTGAACCTCATAGAATCTATATCATGCACAATTTATTATTATTACAATATATGTCTTCTGGAAAAGAGTAGATGAAGAGTGATGAGACTTAAACTGATAACAGAGGAAATTACTTTCATATTCTTACATTATAATGATTATATTCATTTTTTTATCATCAGAGTTAGCTTTAACTTTTCAGATGGCTTATGAAGTCCTTGGGAGAAGGATGACTGGCTCCCATATGTGGACATTTTGGACCTTCCTGTCACAATTTTGTGCACAATTACTACAACTAAGTTGGACCAATGCAAAGGTCACAATTACAGTATTTTTGTCTTAAGACCCCAAGTACAACAAACAAAACTTTTTGGTCTAACTCACTGTTTAAATTTAAAATATCACTCCAACTTTTCCCAGAAATACCACATACCCTTTTCACTCACCTGTAATTTATCAACCTTCCATATATCCTATAATAAGTATATAGTTTGAACTTCATTTTATGTATATCCACCATGTCCATTGTTGACCTTAGCTACAGTAAATATGTACACCATATATACACTACCTCCTGCAGTAGGCAATTAGTAATCAGTATCAAATTGCCTGCAGGAATCTTATGATTAATTCATAGATTTAATCTGATCATGTTGTACAATATAACTATGAGGACCTGAGGAAAGCACTCAGAGGAGAGTTTCACTAAGCACAATTGTAAGCAGGCTCATAGTTGTGTGTAAATGTGCAACTGTGATATTCCCATACAAATTAATCTGTCAATTGGCGTAAGAAATCAAACTTGTGCATCAAATAACAAACAAAAAAGGCTGCAACATATGTTGAACACTGTTGAACCACAGGGATAATTTGGATCATATATTCAAACATGACGTCTATTGCTTATAACATAAATCACATATGTCATTGTTTTCCCAAAATAGACCAGAGGATACATACATACATACATGGAGGAAAAAATAAAGGAAAAAGCCAAACCTACCAAATGCCTGTGAATCAAATTAATAAGCAATCTGCTGACAGGAGGTAAACGTTTCCAGCAACTGAGGGAAGCCTCAACACCGTATCACCACCATGAAATATGATGGACAATGACAAGCAGACACAGGCAGGTTGAATCAAGTAATCAATTATATTGTGAGCCACATTTTGCAGCTGTGCCATGAAATTTATTGATCCCCAAATCAATACTAGTATAATAAATATATACCACTGAAAACAAGAAATAATTGCCTCAAATTAAACCAGGTGTCATATGTCCATCTGAGAATCCATAGAACATTCCTATTCAATATTCATACACCATATAAAATGATTGTGAACCTTTTCTATACTTGTCAGCAGTAGACACAACTCAGCATTATACCACATCACTGACTGCTTTTATATGCATTCACATATATATATATATATGTTTTATTTGAAAGCCAAGCATCATCCAATGAAATTGGCAAAAAAACTTAAACAAGCAACATTTTCAACACAATGTCTCTATGCTACTTGCCCTGGCACTATTTTTCAGCTTATTAAACAACACAAGCAGCTGCCAGAGGCGTTGAAGCTGGGAGTCCACACCGGTCTAATGGTTAAGGGCGCTTGTCCACTGGCTTTAAGGGCATGGGTACAAATCTCACCAGGGGAACTCACTCTAGTCCGAGCCCATGGGACATTAATAAATGGAGACAGGTTGTATCGAGTATTCCATGCTGGGGCAACAGCAACTGAAATACCCTAGACATCTCTGAATGATATGCGTATGTGTCAGACTTCCAGTCTTCTCAGCTTATCATCATACAGCGGTCACCAGAAATGAAAGTGTAGCTCCCGTTACAAAGATGGCCCCGGATGCCGTACGAGCTGCCCCGGTTGATCTGGGGTGCACCAGCACAAGTCAAGTCACCAAAGGGCTCACGGAACCCAAGATTGGAACTTTTACTTGCCTCATCACCGAAAACTAAACTGTGTGTATAGGGTGATAAACCAGGCTACAGTAGCCTGCTAAATCAGTTGCGAGCGTGAGCGAGCAGGCTACAACATTTCACTAAAGGTGCTGCCTATCAGCCTGTATCAGGTCCTCGCTTACATGAAATTCTGAAGCAGCCAGCCCAGTTCTGCTGAGTGCGGACCTGACAGGCAGCAGCGCGGACTTTAGAGGCAGCAGTTCCACTGACCTAGAAGCCAATTCGATACCCATTTCGATATGAATTTCATCAGTGCCTGTATCAGGTCCTCGCTTACATGAAATTCTGAAGCAGCCAGCCCAGTTCTGCTGGGTGCGGACCTGACAGGCAGCAGCGCGGACTTTAGAGGCAGCAGTTCCACTGACCTAGAAGCCAATTCGATACCCATTTCGATATGAATTTCATCAGTCTGCAGCCTCGCTCGCTCGTCTGCTTGTACAGCAGACTGACTTGTCAGTCAGGTGATAAACAATTAGACAGCCTCTATGGCAACCAAAAACAGCTCATCTGATCTGTCTATTGGCTGAAACAAAATTCAGCCAAAGAGTATGATTATAAGATAACTAATTTCACCAAATATACTTTTTGAAAAGGTCAATCCATTACAACTGATCAACAGAAATTCACACTAACCTGTAGTCCTGTACTTCACTTGGTTGTAACTATGTAAGTCCAGTGCTAAACTCCCAATGGCAATGCCATATATTATAAGTATAATCCATCCATGTGGATGTGCACAAGCATGCTATAATCTAATACACAACCAACAATAGAAAGCTTAGTTAAAATCTTCCATGTGTTGTTTGCAGGATAAGTTAACAGTTAACAGCTTGAGACAAATGCTTGTAAATGCATGCAAATGCTTGTCTGGATTCCTCAAAGAATTTAATGAGCTTTTACCAACCAAAAGAAATCCAACTTCCCTTCATAGAATGTGACCTGAATTCAACTCCATTGTTCCTCATGGATGCAGTTCCTTTACAAGTCTGACATGTTTAATGATTTAACTGGTTCAGTGGTTGGTGAATTGTGGAAGACAGAACACAATCCCATATTTCTATTCACCACTTAGCACCACTTCTATACTCAGGGCTACTTCAATACTCAAATTTTCCTTATCACTGATAAAATAAACTAACATGCTGCAGCAGATGCCAATAAAGATTACGTCATGACAATAATAGTACTGTCCTCCTATCAGCTTATCTGTTCAAGTTGTTTGAGATTGTTCCCAAAAAGAACTATGACATCAATCACATCGAAAGAGTCTTCAGGATAAATATTCCTCTCGGAGGCACCTGAAGTTCTTTGACATTTAGTTGACAACCATTAATAAGCCCTTAAAAACTAGTATAGTACTAGTGGGCGGCTCTGGATGGGGGTTATGGAGGACAGGGAATTCAAAAGTACAATGGCCAAAGGACATGGGGACATAACACCCCATCCAGAGCTGAGGGCCAGAGAAATCAAAAGTACAATTTTTAAAATTGCAAGGGAAGAGGAAATTCAAAAGTGAACCGGCCAAGGGACAGCGGGACACAATCCCCGTCCGGAGCCTCGCTCAGTAGGCATATGGAAACGTAAGGTCTCTGGGCAAATGCCTTGGTTTGGGAATATTCACAAAGGGACGGTACCCTGCGGTCAGTACCATTGGTAGAACTTCGCTCACTAACAGACGGTGAGGGCAAATGGATCTGATGCTACTGACAATGACTGCCTGATTGTTGAAGTAGCGGCATTGGGGTGCCTAGCTTTTTGGGTATTTACGTGTACATGTACACTGTACAGAGCCTCTACTCAGGAATCTTGGATTAGCTTGTTAATCGAATCGATGCTTATTTTGGATGACAGCGAAGATAATTTGCAATAGTCCTGAAATTACCTACAACGTACGAATATAGATATATGCAAGGGCTGTGCTATTTTAATGGTCCAAAAACCACTGGAACCTCCAGGAATACCCCAAGATGCTGCTTCATGAGAGAGCTTCCAGAACCAAGCCACAGCACGCCAACATGTGACGCCAGCTATATTCAAACGCACCAGAAATACCAAAGAGGCATATACAGGTTATTACCCCCTTATCTGCTTGTGAAGGCGATGAAATATATATATAAAAGCGACAGTCACTCAAAAAGTAAAGTTCAGCTTTTTTCAAGACTGGCAATTATAATCGGACGATTAGCCAGCTGGGATCGTTAATTTAATGCAACGAGTTGCACAATATATTCAAGCCACGTAAGTACCTCTAAACAATGGTCAATATCTGAACTTATTAATACAGGATGAGCCAGGCTCTTCTTGTTGGTTGGTTTTGCATGCATCAATTGATGACATGATTGAGGATTTACAAACAGCTGTTCACGGTATTAAAAAGCGAAATTGTTAAATCAATAGCATTAATCTTAATGGCGCCCATATCAACACATTATGGGCTGAAAAAGAAAGGAAATATGACTAACATACTTTTTAGACACATATATATATGTCAGTTTGAACAGCTAATCAATCAAATATCGCAACATCCGAATGTAAAACGCTTCTTAAGAATACAAAGCTCTGGATTGGGTTTTGCTGTCCCTTGGCCATTTTACTTTTGAATTCCCTAACCTGTCCCGTCAAAATTTTTCTAATTGAATTTCGAATTCCCTGTCCCTCAGCTCCGGATGGGGTTTTATGTCCCTCATATCCCTTGGTAATTTTACTTTTTAATTTCCAGCCCCCCCCCCCCCCAATCCAGAGCCTCATCACATCAATCAATCCATCTTATATTATCAGAGCAACAACTAATCTAACAACTGAAAATTCCCCACATTTTTCATGACCTTTTTCAAACCATTATACAGTTTGTCTCACAACATTCGAACTGGTGTTTGGTCTGATTTCTCCACATCTACAGGTCACACAGTAGAAATACACATACTCATCATCAGTCTGGGAAATTACCATCACATGATGACAATTGCAATTGCCGCTAAGTCCAGGCCCTGGCAGGAAGATTGAGTGTTTTGGGTTGATCAGTTGGGTATCAAAAGGAAGTCTGATCTCTGTACACCCCTTCTCATCACATAGCAGCATGACAGTAGTGGGACATATTCTATCCCATTTCGTGAGAAACCACAAAGTCATCAGCAGCTGATGACAGTTTCCTAATTTCTCTGGAGCCTTCGGGTTCTTTTCCTCATTATGTAATGGATAAGCCTGCCAAAATTTATAGAGTTAGTTGATACTGTAATACAACTTTATGCCAAGTTCGGAAGTGATAGGAGCAGCAGTTATTTTTAAATAGCCTGTCAAAGATGATTTTGAGCACTGCTTTAGTCATGGCTGGGCCATGACACTTTGAGAAGGTCATGGGAGAGATATGACAGTGTTGGGGAGAGTGTCATGTGGGGCTGAAGACATTGGTCGTCATGAGCAGATGGTAATTTCCTTTACTGATCATAGGTAGAAGAGCCAATTTGTAATTTATTTATCACATTTTTGTGATGTTTTGGTGCTTTTTTTGTCAGATTTTTTACGACGACCGTGCGTTCTAGAAATGAGAGACTGCAGTTTCCTAAACGAAACATCTGGAAATTACCTATTGCAATTTATACAGTGTATCATATTGCAAAGCTTATCAGCCGAGCTTATCATCAAAGTTCATAAAACTCTATCGGACTCAGTACCAAACAGCAGCTTGCACTTCATACTTTTTTAGACAAATGCACAGACACACACATGTACTAAGATTTTACTTTTTAATGAATCCCATTTCATGAATTATGGAATGAAAATAAAAAGAGCTTTTCATACATACCACAATGGTCTAGCAACCACCAACATGCAATCCCCGTATACTCCACAGGACTCGGCTAATATACTTGTGATACCATCCAACTTTCATTTCAATATTTGATCTGTTATTTTTTTTAATAAGATTATGCAGCATTTGTGTAAGATCGTGTTTAAGATAGCTTTCAATGTCCTTTTTAATCCCTTAATCAATACAATTTAAAACAAAAACAATTAAGTCAACAAACACAGCTTCAGCTTTCTCTTAAGTGTTTAATGTTTGTGAGATTAAATGTTGACACACTTCTAGAAAATAAGCAGCATTATTTCAAATTTTTTAATTAAGGGACATATAATAATGAGATGTTTATCATAAATTTGAAAAAACCATTGGACACATTTCATAGATCTTGGCCACATGTCAGTGACTGCACTTGTTTGCACACCCCGGTCACCGGCGGCCCAGACAGGTGTAAATCAGTCATGTGACCGGATGTCGTCCACTGAATCGAGGAGAGCAGAACATATCAGACTGAGTTATGTTTACATATATGGCCAATGTGACAGAAAAACTAATTAAATAGCATTTGCAGATGTCATAAATAATTTTTTTTGGAGCTCTGAGGATGAGGACACTAAAATTTCTTTCAATAGTACTGAAATTTCAAGTGAGCAAAGTGTCAAAACTCCTGGGAGTTCACCTCGACTCGGACTTAAATTTTAACGAGCATACAGCTCAAATAGCAAGGAAGGCAACGACGCAACGAAACAATTAAACTAGCTGCTTAAAACGGGTAGCTCTTGCCTTACCTCCAGATATCAGATTACTGCTCTACAAGTCTTTTGTGATGTCCAATTTTGGATATTGTCCGGTCGTATGGCATCACTGTGGAAAGAGGAATAAGGACTTGCTCGAGCGGATATAATATTTCACAACTCTAAGCAAAATATTAAGGTCACAGGGGTCAGTTCAAGAATGGCGGCCATTTTGTGATGGCCATTTTGGTAGCCATCTTGGATTTCTCTCCATGTTCCTGAACCCCACTCACAGACAAATACATGTGCCAAATTGAATAACTTCAGGTGAAATACTAAGGTAGGTCGCCAATGGACACTTACACAAACCTCAAGCGGGACAACAATGATGATGACAATGACGACAACGACGATAATGGCGACGATAAAGTGATGAGTATTCTACCAATTATGTGTCTAATTTATGCCATTTCCATACTTGTTCGAATCAGTTTGATCATCAAATTCCAAAGTGGGTGAGTGAATGTAAATAAATTGTAAAATTCATAAGACCAACAACACTACACAATATCCCATACAACTTTACCAACTATATTATAAACATCATTATAGCTTTATACCAACAGCTGAAAAGACTTTTTGTCTATGTAACATTATGAATCACAGAAGGACAAAACTGAAATCATATATGTGCCAAATTCCAAGCCTTTTCAAATCTACAAAACCTGGGTGAAGACCTGTGAACTTGTGAAGTCATCCATATACGATAACAAAAACATCAAGATGCCATACTAAGGTGTGGTTCATGCACAATCAACAAATGCAATTTTACTCCGCACCTGATGCAACCACAATGCATAAGGCAAACAGCGATCAAGAATCAGAGAATCAAGTGCAAATATTAGTTCATTATAAACATCACACGGATATGTAACACATTTGTAAAGCATGTGAAGTGGAGACTCAACAAATCACAATTTTGGAAAAAATTATTTTTAGTTTTTACACTTTGCATCATGCATAATTATGAGACCGAATGCCGTGACACCAAAGAATGAGGATAGAAATTTGTACACTTCTTTATATCAGAAGGATGCTTTTTAAAATTATCATTTTTAAAAGACTGCAAAAAGCAACTTCTAGTTTGGTTCAGTTTACATGTTCCAGTCAATTAAAGATGCGCTTAGGGGCCGACCAGATGATCTTTGGGGGGGGGGGGGGGGGGGCTATGGATATTTGGTGTTGGTGAAAAAAAAAGATTGTTTCCCACTTGACACTGAAAAAAAAAGTTTGCTCAGCATATGAAATTTAAAAAAAAGTTTGTTTCCACCTGTAGCTAGGGTGAGGGGGGGGAGACTTTAGACCCCCGGGACGAACTTTTGCAGTGGGTCGACGGACAATTTTTTCGCATGCGCACTTGCGACAAACTTTTTTATCGGAATTTTAACATTACGGTACCCCAGCTACAGGTGGAAACAAACTTTTTTTTAAATTTCATATGCTGAACAAACTTTTTTTTTCAGTGTCAAGTGGGAAACAATCTTTTTTTTTCACCAAATATCCATAGCCCCCCCACCAAAGATCATCTGGTCAGCCCCTTAGATCACTGTACATGTAATGACATCACAAACAAGTCTCTGTGATGCTTATTAATGGCATCACAAACAGCTCAATTATGTCACTATGACAACATGATCATTGACATCTATAACCAAAAATGCCTGCCAGACTGGCAAATTGACTTTGGTCAGTTTACAAATTTTGACTGATTAGTCTTCAAATAGCTGCAAAGGAGCAAGGTCAGTGAGCATACTGCCAGGGAGTCTTTGAGTAACAGTTAATGAGCCAGCTTCGGGAGCTGTCTTTTGAGTAACTGTCAATGAGCCCGTTAAGGAAGCAATCCTCAAGTAACTGCCAATGAGCCAGCTAAGGGAGCAGTCTTCGGGTAACTGCCAATGAGCCAGCTAAGGGAGCAGTCTTCACGTAACTGTCAATGAGCCAGCTAAGGGAGCAGTCTTCACGTAACTGTCAATGAGCCAGCTATGGGAGCAGTCTTCCAGTAACTGTCAATGAGCCAGCTACGGGAGCAGTCTTCACGTAACTGTCAATGAGCCAGCTAAGGGAGCAGTCTTCACGTAATTGCCAATGAGCCAGCTAAGGGAGCAGTCTTCACGTAACTGTCAATGAGCCAGCTACGGGAGCAGTCTTCACGTAACTGTCAATGAGCCAGCTAAGGGAGCAGTCTTCACGTAACTGTCAATGAGCCAGCTAAGGGAGCAGTCTTCACGTAACTGTCAATGAGCCAGCTATGGGAGCAGTCTTCACGTAACTGTCAATGAGCCAGCTAAGCAAAGGGAGCAGTCTTCACGTAACTGCCAATGAGCCAGCTACGGGAGCAGTCTTCACGTAACTGTCAATGAGCCAGCTACGGGAGCAGTCTTCACGTAACTGTCAATGAGCCAGCTAAGGGAGCAGTCTTCACGTAACTGTCAATGAGCCAGCTACGGGAGCAGTCTTCACGTAATTGTCAATGAGCCAGCTAAGGCAGGTCTTCATTTAACTGTCAATGAGCCAGCACAGGGAGAGGTCTTCGAGTAACTGTCAATCAGTCAACTCAGGAGCAGTCCTCGAGTATCCACATTAGCATTGGCATTAACTACAAATGAGCCAGCCAAGGGAGCAGTCTTCGAGAAACATTAATTTTGCCAGGTCAGGAAGCAGTCTTCCAGTAACTGTCAATGAGCCAGCTCAGGGAGCAGTCTTTTGAGTAACTGTCAATGAGCCAGCTAAGGGAGCAGTCTTCGAGTAACTGTCAATGAAACAGCTCAGGGAGCAGTCTTTGAGGAACTGTCAATGAGCCAGCTCAGGGAGCAGTCTTAGAGTAACTGTCAATGAGCCAGCTCAGGGAGCAGTCTTCGAGTCACTGTTAATGAAGCAGCTCAAGGAGCAGTCTTCGAGTAACGGTTAATGAAACAGCTAAGGGAGCATTCTTTGAGTAACTGTCAATGAGCCAGCTCAGGGAGCAGTCTACGAGTAACTGTTAATGAGCCAGCTCAGGGAGCAGTCTTCGAGTAACTGTTAATGAAAGAGCTCAGGGAGCAGTCTTTGAGTAACTGTCAATGAGCCAGCTCAGGGATCAGTCTTTGAGTAACTGTCAATGAGCCAGCTAAGGGAGCAGTCTTTGAGTAACTGCAATGAAACAGCTAAGGGAGCAGTCTTCGAGTAACTGTCAATGAGCCAGCTAAGGGAGCAGTCTTAGAGTAACTGACAATGAGCCAGCTAAGGGAGCAGTCTTTGAGTAACTGTCAATGAGCCAGCTCAGGGAGCAGTCTTTGAGTAACTGTCAATGAGCCAGCTAAGGGAGCAGTCTTTGAGTAACTGTCAATGAGCCAGCTCAGGGAGCAGTCTTTGAGTAACTGTCAATGAGCCAGCTAAGGGAGCAGTCTTTGAGTAACTGTCAATGAGCCAGCTAAGGGAGCAGTCTTTGAGTAACTGTCAATGAGCCAGCTAAGGGAGCAGTCTTCGAGTAACTGTCAATGAGCCAGCTAAGGGAGCAGTCTTAGAGTACCTGACGATGAGCCAGCTAAGGGAGCAGTCCTTGTGTAACTGGGGGCAGTCTTCAAGACACTGTTAATGAGCCGGCAAGGGAGCAGTCTTCGAGTTGCTGCATATGAGCCAGTTGGTAGTAGTCTTCGTGTTACTGCATATGAACCAGTTGAGGGTGCATTCTTCGTTTAACCGCCAATGAGCCAGCTCAGGGACCAGTCTTCGAGTAACTGTCAATGAGCCAGCTAAGGGAGCAGTCTTCCAGTTGCTGCATATGAGCCAGTTGAGGGAGCAGTCTTCCAGTAACTACATATGAACCAGCTACAAGGCGAGCAGTCTTCCAGTAACTGTCAATGAGTCAGCTAAGGGAGCAGTCTTTGAATAACTGTCAATGAGCCAGCTAACAGAGCACTCTTCTATTAACAGTCAATGAGCCAGTCTTCCAGTTACTACATATGAGCCAGTTGAGGGAGCAGTCTTCCAGTAACTACATATGAACCAGCTACAAGGCGAGCAGTCTTCCAGTTACTGTCAATGAGCAAGCTAATAGGGCCATCTTCCAGTAAAAGTCAATGCTAAAAAAGCAGTCTTCAAGTAACTGCCAATGAGCCAGCTCAGGAAGCAGTCTTCAAGTAACTGCCAATGAGCCAGCTGAGGGAGCAGTCTTCCAGTAACAGTCAATCAGCCAACTCAGGGAGCAGTCTTCGAGTAACCACATTAGCATTGGCTAATGCGTCCTCCACTTGGCAAATGAAAATCACATATTTTGCATGCAAGTTAACCACACATGCATGCATTTCACTCAAATTGACCTTTGTGGCTAATAGCATTGTTCCCCTTGGAAAAGCACGGCAACTGAGGGAGCAGTCTTTAAAGTTACAACCGCCAAGGAGTTCTCTTCATTCTTTAAGAAGTATGTGAGCTTATGTGTTACCTTTGCACTAATTACGAGGGGGAGGAGGGGGGCGGATGTCCCAAAGAGGCACCCACCTGAAAATTGTGGTTAAAACATTCAAACATACAATCAGTAGGTGCGTCAGATAAATAAGTGCCCTAGCCCGATTGAGCACACTAGTTTTCCATTGGATCGATGTTTCTTCTAACTCGGTTCTTTTTGCCTCTCCGGTTGAACTTTAAACTTGGGTTGGGTTCTTGGACCTTACGAACATTTTCCCATTGACCTAAGCAGCAATGTCATGATGAGCTGACTGACAAGCCAGTCTGCTGTTAAAGAGGGCGAGCTAGCGAGGCTGCACACTGATGAAATTCAAGTCTAATTAGGTATCGATTTAATCAAATTGGCTTCTAGGTCACTAGCACAGCTGCCTTTCAAGTCCGCGCTCAGTAGAACCCAACAGAACTGGGCAGCAGATTGCCAGAAATACATGTGGTGCGAGGACATGAAATACAGCACCTCCAGTGAAATGTTGTAGTCTGCTTGCTGACACTAGCAACTATAGCAGGCTACAGTAGTCAGCATGATGAGTGCTCAGTATTGGACCCCTCTGAGCCAGTGACACTAAATTGACTCCAAATCCAAGGGAGTCAAGTCAGTCAACACAATTCAAGAAAGGTTGAGTGTGTCACTTGTTGACTTCTATAACTTCACTTGTGATTGGGTAGCTACTATTCAATCTATTGAGTAATCACTGTATCACTATCATTAGTCTTAGTATTAATCTATCAGTGTTTGAATGTCACTAATTTCATTGTGTATTGGCACCACAGACTGGCACAGGGCAGTCCAGAGTCACAGACTGACAGTTTCTGAGTTTGAGGACCATCCTCACCATCACCATGTACATTTGACACTGTAATTGATAATAGGGCAAAACTCACCGTTTGATGTCAGATTGGCCCATTTTCTCTGTCTTGATCCTTTCCCGTGTTAGCACCAAGTAATTGAACACTTTTCACGTCATTTTCAGGCCTTATCTCCTCATATTTCTCCGGCAGATCATGAACAACGATATCAACAAATCTGGGGCAGTTACAACAATAAACACCAGATGTCGCTCAATAAGGTGAAAGAAAGTGGCGCCCCTGTCCATAGAAGAAGCCAATGATAGACATCTGATTTGTTAAATATTCTCCTTGGAGATGGAAGTCCTCCGATTAATATAATCAGCGGCCCTCTAATATTTGCTAATGAACTAAGGACCCAAGTGGATAATAATTCATTATAACGAAACTATGTTTTTACAACACAAGGGTTCACTTAGGTCTGGAACACAGATCAAGGGTTCACAGAACAGCTTATTGTGAATTTCAGTATTTATTGCCATCAACATGCAGGCCCAAATACACCAGTGAGAATCTAAAGCCTTAACCAACAGGCTATGTCAAATTAACTAAACTGAGCATGATTAGGCGACGGCTTCACAAATCTCAAATGCAATTAATCTCAACTACCAAAGCAATACAAAATTACTAAACACATAAATATTATAAGCAGCAGGAATTTTATTCCGACATTACAAAAATATTTTGTGAGTATTTCAAACACCTGATCACCTCCCAAGTCCAAATAACTGTTACGTGATCAAATACATCTTATCATTATAAACAAATGTTTGGAATTTTAGAACTTGGATTCTAATCACATGCCACAGGAAAATGGAGCTCTGAATAGATCGGGCCAAAATAGGATTAGCGATGCAATAATCAACTATCCAATGGTCAATTAAACTAAGCCTACTAAATTGTGAGAATTCAAGAACACCAAGTAAATGGCAAGCCTTTCCAGTAGTGGAAGCGCCTCCCAAAATTTCTCCTTGCTCCAAAAACAATTAAACTTCGAACAGCTTATAACATCAGAAGACAAAAATACTAATTAATTTACATGGCTAACAAATTAGATAGTAGGCGCCTAAATTAATGCTATAGATAGGCCTACATATATAAGAGTTTCAATCAATAACGCATTTCAACGGAACATCATAATACATACATACAAACATGTAACATTTACATCAAATAAAATGCAGTAGGTAAAGTTCATAATACTAATGGGTATCAATTATTCCAGAGATCACATTATAAAGCTTATAACATTCATTCAACAAACTTGGACCTTTAATATCAGAAGAACTTTCCAAAAAGCATTTTATATTTAAAACTCATTGGATAGCATTCATGTCTGTGCCATTGAAAGAGCAGAACTGCAAGTAACCAAACTTTACCAAAGCCAATCCCATGTCCAAGAGATTTTGAACATATTCACTGAGAAATGTTTACATCGTCATTGAGAAGCAGAGCACAAAATAAATAGTACAGAAATAAATTGAGGTTCTCAGTACTTATAGTTTTTTATGGGAATATTACTGAACACTTAATAGCTACTATTAGAAACAAAATGAAATGTATAAAATACTTCCATAATTATCACTAAGACATTGATAGACAAAATACAAGACATACAGGACCAAACTAACCTTCACATATTCGAGTAACAACTAACAAACAGTCATTCTGAGAAGCTCATAGTGGATCAAAATAAGACCGTGACAATGATTACATCACAACTATGAATTATTAAAGTGTTATTACATCAGTGTGGATTGCAAGATTCAAGGCACATTGGAGTTTCATGTAAAATTTGCTTTGACAGAGCATCTTAAGTTTCATTCCCATAATGACAAATGGAAAATGTTTTACAACTCATAATTATGGAAACTAAATCTTAAAATTAA
Source organism: Platynereis dumerilii (assembly GCA_026936325.1). NCBI lineage: Eukaryota > Metazoa > Annelida > Polychaeta > Phyllodocida > Nereididae > Platynereis > Platynereis dumerilii. The sequence continues at coordinate 11,380,838 of JAPTHN010000007.1, forward strand.
CAAAATCAATCAATGAACAGCAGGAGATTTCTTGATACAAAGGCAATAGAGCGATTCTTTAGATAATGAAAAATCCATTTGGGACAAATTAACATATCACTCACATTACTACATGGCATGTTTTCAGTGCCAGCCAGCAATAAACCAACATTCTAATGCAAATTCACATTCTAATGCAAATTCTAAGAATAAGGGGGGGGGAGGAGGAGTTGTGTATCTCTTTGCCATAATCAATTATAGATTTTTACAAAAGATTAAATTTATACAATGAGATCAGCACAAAGCTTAGCTGCAACATTCAAGGCAGCAGCTTCAGAAATTATTTGCCATAATATGACATAACATATACATCATTCCACAATACAATCAGAGCACCCTACAAAATCAGGTTAGCTGACTAGCATTGAAGTTACACACATAACACTCGAACAGATCATCTGCTTTGAATACACTTTGACAAAAGAACAATTAACGTGATTGCTAATAATTAGCTTTAATTGGTAGTTAGGAAATATGAGCATAAAAACTGGCATAACATATTATCTTACTGCGTAATATAACTGTATGTACATAGTTTGAGAGCAGTAATCAATGGAATAGTGTCAAATTAAAAGACTAATAGCACCCAGTAAGGTATGACACATTCACCGACACCCTCCTTTCAATCACGCCGAAATAAGGACATCATATGAGTCCTGTTCAGAGTTTAACAGAGTTCAAGATACCCGCTTCTTCACACACATTTGGCAGGCTGGCAGCATTCTGGAAGAAATAGCTCAAGAGTCCAAAGACGACCATGGCATCCTAACAAGAAACAGTCCCAGCTCAGCCATGGCCAAACAACACACACATCTTTTCCACCAGATCGGACCCTACGTTCCAGTAAAGCAGCCCTGGTGGTCGTTCAAACGCTAACAAACACACACCTTCTGTCAGGAGTAACCGCATGTTTCCATTTCTTCAACATCATCCTCAATGTGCTTGCGCTTCAGCATCACGCCTATAAAATGATTTAGGACAGAAGTTTAATACAGGAAATGGATGGATGATTGGGGCTTAATGTCCAGTATTATGCACTAAGGTAGGCTACTTAGGAAAGGATGTTGACACAGATACGAGAAGCATAATTGAAGCTGCTGTCCAAGACTCCAGTAAAAGTATGGCAAAAAGTCAGTTTTAAAACATGCTAGTACAATTCTTGGGAGTAAATTATTTTATTGTTACAAGGTTGCACTCTTAAAAGAAGCATCAACCTCTTCAGTAATGAGTCACTAATGACAAGTTTATGACTTTTATCATTCACAGGAAACCATTTGTCCTTACAACTTAATAGCTAATTATTTTTCCCAATTCAAATTCCACACTTGATCAATCAGGTTATCTGTCATTTTATCAGTTGGGGGAATAAATCTGAGGTTCAGATGAGTTCAAGGATTAGCTAATTTACTTTGGATATACATTGAAAATAAGCGAGTCAATGAGTTGATAGAAAGATTGATAGACTGACATGTTGTATGTACATTTTGTTCACTGATAGCCCAGTAATGGGAGTTTTAAAATGGATTGAAGAAGTAAACTTACTCTTCTCTCTTGAAGACTGGCCATTTTCGAGATACGTCATTCTTGCTCTGTATATTGGCTCATATTCCTGTAGCAAAGCAATATCAACATAAGCACATCAAACAACCACAGAAAATTTGAATTTGAACAATGGTCAATCGTAAATTTATATAGATCTATAAATGTGCAAGTTCTGCACTTACCAATAACTGCTGAGCAAAACCTTCGTTTGGATTTATACAAAATCTTCTCTGCTGAACATAATTAAACGCATCTCTGAAAGAAGCAATATTAATGTTAATATAATCATAATCATGCAATGAAGATGGTTGGTATCAATGGTATGTAATAAGAATTCACTGCAAAAATAATATGTTGTGATAAACTACTAACTTGTACCCTTTCCCATATTTTTCCATCACATAAGCTATCACCAGAGCAGCACTGCAAACAAGAACACAATCAAATTACATCAAAGTGTATCTTTAGATTACATTGTACACTTGTAAGCAAAAGTACATTCATCTAGGCAGTGAGTTTAGGCCTATCCTGAACACTTTTAACCTCAAATTTACCTTCTAGATATTCCTGCATTTCCATGAATGAGTACCTTTCCTGAAAAGAGAAAACAAAAAAGAACAATCACTTTCCATAGATCAACAAGTACTATCACAGATCAAATTCAATGGTTGATGGATGGATGATTGGGGCTTTACGTCCTGTATTTATGCACTTGGTAGGCTAGTTAGGACAGGAGGACACGGCAATGAGGTGAAGGATGATTGAAACAGCCGTCCAACATAGGCCAAGGTGACCCGGCAAGAGCTGGATTCGAACCCTGGACCCAGAATTCTACCGCTAGACCAACCCTCCCCCCTCAAATACATTGGTAAACTACAAATTAGAAAATATCAATAAGCTTACCTCCAGATTGCAGGCATTCATTTATGAAATCTCGGACCTGAAACAGAAATCACTTTAAAAGATTGTGCAAAACTAAGAAAAATCTAGTCATTTCAAGAACTAAATAATAGTCAATCGATGCCTCTAAATTTACAACTGTCTATCACTATATTACACTTTACTTACCCTGGGAAAATGTCTGATTATGTTTTCTGTGACGGAGTCAGCAATGTCAATGACTAAATACCTTTAAATAAGAATAGGATAAAACATAAATATATATTAAAAGAAGAGTTGACAAAATACTCAATAATTGAAATATATACATAGCCTATATAGACATTTAAGAAAATCACAAAATAAAATTCAACGTACTTGAACTGCTCAGGAAAGTTTGGTCTAATGAAATTAGCCTCTATTGACTGACGTATGCAGATGATATGTGTTACTCCCCTGCAAACCAGCGCCTCCATCTGAAAACATCACATTGATCACTTTAGTCAATTGACAGTCAATTTGACACAAATGCTGCAATAAATTGTCAACATCAACAGATTGGGGGCAACTTGGTTTATTTTCATTGGTGAAGGATAAATAAGCATTACCTTAGATTTCATAGCTGCAGCATAGGGCCCCAGAAACAGACCAGGAAGAATTTCCTATTGAGTAAACAGAAAAACAAAAGTGAACATGTGCACAGATTTTCATGATTCCTGCAGTACCCTATGGTAAAAATATTGCATGTGAAGCAAAATACACACAGTTAAAGACATGGGTAATCTTCATAATTCTGATGCAGTGATGCTATTGTCGTGACATAACTAAATAATTGCACCCCCCATCTTTAGATTCTAAACATCTTTAAGCACAAGGAAGTTTCAGTGCAACTGAGCTACACAGTAGGCCAGCAATTCTCATCAATATCCTAATTTCATGGAAGCTCCTCATAATTAACACTAGGGGGCAAGTGGGGCTTGGTTTCAGGACACTTAAATGCCATTGGCTGATAGATTTCCCACCTTTGCTTCTGATTGGTCCAGCCAGGTGCAACCAATCTAGAGTATTTTTAATACATTTTAATATAACTTTAAGGCTTTATAACTTGGTCATTCTTTTGAATTAAATTTTGAAAGTTGCTTTTCTTTATTTAAAGTGCATACATCTTCTATGTGCAGAAAGCAAATTAATAATCATTGAATTACATATAAGTTGTGAGGGGCCAAAGCCGCCAAACTTCAGACTACTCAATGAAATGGGTCTATATGGTCTTCTAAATGCTGCTTGTTGTTAATATCATTAATAATAAGGTTGTCTCACCTGCATATCTCTTCGCATTGCATACTGCCAGTCCTGCAATAAAAGTAATAAGACCCAATTATTTTAATGACCAAATAAAAGGTCCGACCAGATGATCCTTGCATACTGTAATGTAAAAATTTTGATAATAAAAGTTTGTCGCTCGTTCGCACGAAAAAAAGAGTTTGTTGGTGCTTCACCAATGAACAATGATTGAATGAATAATCAAAGCTTGTGCCGGGCGTTACATCCATAGCCCACCCCCAAAGATCATCTGATTGGCGTCTAAGGACAACCAGTCTTCAGCCAGAACCTTGAGATCAAATTCAATTCAATTAATTTCATGATTACACCTCAGACAGGATACACTTTCATCAATCATCTAATCTAAGTTTGTCAAAGTGAAAGCCATCAGATATTAATAATAACAAAAGAATGAGTCATTCCCAAAGACAAAGTTTAAGTTCAATCAATTGTCAGAGTAGTTGTGACAATGTCACTGTGTCTGTCAGTATCCTCATTTATGTACCTAATGATTTTAGTTGGATGACTTATTAAACAAATGATGAAAAGATTCTATTACTGCAGCAAAGTAGTGCAAAAACAGTTCATCTGACAGTGACAGGACCAGAATGAATGATGCACCAATCTGTCCAAAGGCAAAGCATGCCTGCCAAGAAACATTTCTCATGTTGCATGTTGAGTATTTCTCAGTCATTACCGAATTAGTCTCCTCCTCTTGTGGTATTTTCGGAAATCGCAGACAATCCATGGTTACAAAACTTCAATTTTGCGGTGTCCCCGCATGGATAATGTCAACAGAGAAGCCTCAAATTAGTTTCTTGGTGATTTCTTTGGAACTCATGAGTCCAAAAAGCCGCCATGAAGACAGTCCGCAGCGAAACAATAGAAGCCACGGAGTGAGTCACTCACATCAGCCTGTGATACTCTGTACACTCTTGACCTGTTGGTAAAATCCTAGAATAAAATATAAAAAATAATTTCCACTAATCCGGATGCTCATCATGTCAAAAAAGAAAGATAAAGCAAAAGCCTGAAAAAGGACGCTCATAAACTCTGGAGGGGGCATACTTTCTGCAGGTGTTTTGCTGCAGCTTGCACTGATTACCCTGCACTTGTTACTGCAGCAAAGTTGCAAAATTTCAACTAACCGTAGTTTTAATAGCCTGGTGTCACCCAATTTTTGGCATTTCATCAGCCTAATTAGCTGTATACTTTATTTAGGCAGTTTTGCTCTGGTGTTTCTGTAAGAAAACTGATGTATTTAACGCCATCAAACGATTTTTATGAGAAATACTATTTAGGTCAACATTTATTTTGATTTTTTGGTGACAGGCATTGGCTTTGCTGTTATTTCCACCTCTATGTGGTAAGTAACACAACTACTGTGAAGTACTAAGTAGAAGAGTTATATTTTTCAGTTCATAACTCAAGTTTTTTAATTGTAACAGTACAGACAACCTGACAAATGTAGCCTGAGTAGTCTTCATCATGAAGTCCCATATCCAGTTATCTTGAGTACATGTCATGATTATTTTGATAAACAAATTTTTATCTCTGACCCTGACAGCAAAAATTCTGACATTTTAGACTTCCTCATTGTAAGGCAGGTTTTAATGTAGACCCTCCATCAACATGGATGTTTTATATCACTTAGGCCTGCCACAGATTTATTTGTTAATTTTATGACCATACTATAGTTGTGTAAAATTCCTGGAATTGTATTGTAGCAGTAGATTAATATTTTTACAATGAAGTTTGTTGATTGAGATTGAATCTATTTTCTTTACTTATGGAATCTTTTTTATACATTTCAGAATTTAAGCTGTGGGGGCCACTTTTGAAGACTTACATCACATAATTATGCTGAAATCAAAGTATTGAGTGCTTTGACGTTTTCTCGACTTCTCAAGTGCCAATTAACACGTTCAATATGGAGATTAGAAAATTATGCCTGCAATGCATCACTGTGATGGTGATGGCTCACACGGCCCTAGCCGAGTTTTTGTTACACACTTTCCGAGGAAACATTGGAGCAGGGAACTACACGTATTACAAAATGACGAAAGAGGGAAATATCAAACTTGTGCTGACCTCTCTATCTGGGGACGCAGACCTCTATGTGTCAGACCAAGTGCTGATGCCAGACTACGAGAACTATGAACGATGCTCAGTCACATGTGGAGTGGACGTTGTAGAAATTGACCATGATTTTAAGAGACCTGTAGGCATAGGAGTTTATGGACACATTTTTCATGAAATAAGTCATTTTCAGCTGGATGTTTATGTGGACGGTGTTAATCAATATGGCAAATCGTACAGTGGCTCCTCTGGTGGTAATGATGAGGATTCGGAAGAAGAGTCAATATTTTTATCAATTTTCGTTGGACTGCTGAAAATTATCATAGATATACTTGTCTGACCCAGGCTCTGCTCTAAATTATTATTTATAATCCCAGCCATATTTGCCAATGTGATCTTAGTGAGGTTATTATCCACTTGTCAGTTGACTCCCTGAATGAATATTTTGGTAATATGAGTAATACTTGTATTTTTTACTTGTATTATTTTTTTTAGAATGACAATTTCAAGAAAAATTTTGAACTTGAATTGAACTGGATGAAAACTTGAAATAAAGCTTTTCTAATGACATGTCTTTGTGATTGACTTTTTAAGTGCATGAAGTTCCAGGCTATTCTTAAATCTTGCTAGGCCTATTTGCAGCTGAAATTTACAGCCTGCTGGTTAATTGCAATGGTTAGCTAACCAGACCAAAAATTTGGAGATTTCAAATCTAGTCGACTTTGAGACATTCAATGCCTTTAATGGGAACAGTTGGTCTGAGATGAACAGATCTGTCTTTTTGAATGATTCGGGGCTGTTCAAAAATTACGTAACGCCGGAGGGGGGTAGGGGGTATGAGATAGTGTTATGCCGTGTTACAGGGGGGAGGGGGGTGTTAGACTAGATGTTACATAACACAATTAAATTTTTTGAAACATGAAAAAAATGTAATCATAGCAATGACGGCCGGCGTACAAAAATTTTATTCTTGTTGTTTGTGGAATTTTTTAGAGCATGAGACATGAAATTTCAAATGGTGTAATTTAATCGGGATCTTTGAATTCAGTAAAATATTGCGAGCCCTGCGGTTGCGGAACACCAGTGCGTGTGCGTGACTTGCGCGATTTTGAGGGGGGGGTATAGGCCTTGTTAAGTAACAGGGAGGGGGGTATGGACTTGTGTTACAGGCTGTTACAGGGGGGAGGGGGGGGTGTCAAAAATGGGCTATTTTTGCGTTATGTAATTTTTGAATGGTCCCGAAGATACAACTGCTGCAGGAACTTCAATTGGATAAAAAAATATTGGTATGCAGCAGCCACAGACTGAAGTGGCAGCATTACACTTGTAGGGCTAATTAACCAAAAGATTGAAAAGATGAGATGACATGTTTCAAGCTGAGCTGACAAAACCTGACCAAGAACAACAGAGTTGGCCTACTTGATTAAGATAGAATTATTCACTCTAATCACATTGCAAAAAATGTCAACAGAAGCCCCCAAACATTATCAACCATGTCAACAAAACTAAGCCAGTCACATTATATAATGTCCCAGCCACTGGACTACTTGCACACAACTGAAGATATAACTTCAACTAGGTTGTTCCCTTTTAATGACCAGATCTCAAAACCCGATTTTTCAATTAAGGAACCATAAATTAATGTACTTGTTTATAATTTATTTGATTATAAATCATGTATAAACATACATATAAAATGAGCACCTTTCGTAAACAATTCATTTAAACCTGTGGTGTAATATAATCTTACTCAAAATCAAAAGTGTATGGAAAAAATTAAGAAAATATAATTGGCAAAAACAAAATATTTGAAGATGGGATAGACTTCACTGCCTCTTATTGTAGACAATCAACAAGACAGAAAATTAAACAAATACCTATATATATACATTTATATATACATTGTAGTTCCTGAGGAGCTTGGTTCTGTCTATTAACAATATAATTATCAGTTAGGTGAATTATAATACCAGGTACATATGTAAATATGATACTGAATTTTTCAACTTACAACATTTCGCTACAACCAGCATACTTCATCAGGTTGTAGACGAAACATTGTAGGCCCTATGTTAAGTTTGCAAATCCAGTATCATATTTATAAATCACCCAACTTGGATTACCAACTGGAGGAATAATAATATACATCAATTTATATTATTAGAAAGTTATATAAACCAATAAACTCAATCAAAGTCAAATATAACTAAAATATTCTTGGTACCTCACATTAAAGCTTCGATATAATCAAATTTAGTAGTTTTCAATAAAAAATTGTATTAATGAAGAAATCACGGTACTGCAATACATATTCCTAATTATTACTATGATGCAAATTTCTGTCAATTGATTACATCAGATTTAACGTATTACTTAATTATCACAGCATATTATCCTTTGACTGTTAATTGACACAGAAGTTTAGGATACAGTGATTGAATTTTGGCACAGCAAAATTTCATTACCAACTAAGATCTTCGATTCCACTCTTGATAAAGGATTAAAAAAAAGTAATTGTCCACTTTGCTGTGTAAAATGAGTCAGAACTTATATTTCAAAGATGAATTTCATGAAACCACTTATTTCCTAAAATCAATTAATAATCCTCAAATTACTAATATTGTTCCCGTGATTTTCTTTAGACAGAATTACATTTATTTCTACTTCGCAAGTTAATTATGTCACCTCCAATATCCCGTGAGATGAGGACACAGAATCCCAGAGTTCAGTTCGCGCCCTGCTTCCCAAGTGACACAATTAAACTCGGTAAAATCCTAGGTCAACCATCGGACAGGTACGACCTCACTTAACCTTAAATTATCCCATAATTTATATAGGACTGACTTAATAATATCCATGCAATTGTTCAATATTGTCTCCTTATCATTTCACAGCCATAATTATGTGCAGAAATGGCCTCATTCATGACCATGCATTTTCAATACTCTTAATTCTCATTCCTTAGACGACCCTCTGCATCACAGCGAGTATCATTTGTCCTTGCGACTCGTAGCCGCCCTCCACAGAGCAGTGACAGACGCTGCGGCAGACGACATTAACCCTCCAGCCGCTGCACTCGTTGGCACAGAGAACCCCTCGGGAATTTGCGAATCGACCTGCACTGACATGTAGGGTGCGAGGGAATGGGCAGGCACCTGTAAACAATGTTAACATACTTGAACAACTCTCAAAAATATCTTCATACTAATCAAGAAATATAGATGGGAATTTGCCTCTTTGCGACCCAAATGCTTTTTGCATTGCAATCCCAGTTCAATGCACTTCGGCTTTATTACACAAGGAGAAAACTGTTTTGATTGCACACTTCACAGTTCTGAATCGCAGTGTTTTGCATTCTGTACACACAGAAACAGTCGAACATCATTTGCGGAAAGAGGTTACTTACTTTACAGCACTCTTTTTTTTTCAAACTTTTCAAACTCAACAGGGGCTATCTCCCCATTTTCATGTTTCACAATCACATCTTCCGTAGGACCCTGGACAGACTATTTTCTGTGATGTAGTTGATGGATTTTTACCTGAAGACTTTGTACCCAGTCACATGACATTATCATGTAGAGTTCTCACCAGGGGGCTTGGTGTGCAACTGCTGTGCTGTGTGTCTATAAATAGCGACTACCCTGCACTCCCTCTCTGATTCCAGTTGTGTGAAGCTGCCCTAACACTTTGGCCCTTGGCTAGAAGTTGCAATCTTTAGCTGTTTCCTCTAAGGTGCTTGCTGTTAGCAGAGCACATCACAATATATATGCAAAATAAATTTTGTATACTATGCAGTATACTTGTTAAATTGAAGCTACTGCTACTCACCTCCATATCAGCCAGAGTGACAGGCACGTGTTCCCAGTCCCTCTCGCCCGTGTCCACCTCGTCCCCTTCGGAGTTGGACATATCTTCGTCATCACTCATCGGTTCTCCTTCGTCCAGGGACTGCATCAGCTCAGAGTTCACCTCGAACCAGCCTTCCCTGATAGACAGCAAATAGTTATTTATTATATATATACAGATATCAGTCAGGACTTGAAACAAACAGTCTGTTTTATCATGTACATTAAACTTTACTATAACTACAGAACTGCCATGCTATTACAAGTTCTAAAAGTTTGAAGTTGTATAAATATTTCTTTGTTATTCACCTGCCCAGATCCTGACTTCTCAGCAGCATTAGTATGTTGTGGATGGTGTGGTGAGCGTTCAGAAATTCCGGGTTGACATTTTGGGTAAAACAGATGTGCAGAATATTGTGGTTGAGTTTGCTGACTGCTCGTCTGAACTGACTGTCGCTCATTTCATTTCCGCAAAATTCACTGAAACCATTGCAAAAGATATTTGTAAACAATGTGCGATATGCATTAAAATTAATAATTTACATTTAGACATATACATATTTAAACGGCACCAGTGTCAAGCGGTGCTGTCTAATGATCAGTTTTCGAAACGCTAGGACTGAACAGCTCTTTTGCTCAGTATCTGAGTCAAGGAGAGCACTGCATATAATTTAGGTGACAGTGCGAACACTGATTAGCCTTCTTTTTTTTTCAAATTTTTTCTTTCAATAACTTTTTAGAGCACTGTTAGAGCAGCCTGAATATATAAATTTATACATTGTCTCTGCAGACATTGTCAGTCTTCATCAATCATAAACCCACCTATAACACAGTTTCCTTGGAAGGTTGATGGATAAAAAGTAAGACAATATAGAAAGCATCTGGGTGGTGTAGGTTAAAGCTGCACTGATCGTGTGAGCCGGATTTCTTTGGTTGAGGTCCGTTTCAGGGGAGGTCGCCGATTCTTTGTTTTCCGAGACTGAAAAAGGAAATTTAGTGCAATGAGAACTAAAAGAGTTTTATGATCAGATTTCATATCACTGATATCGAAAGAACACTTGCAATTGAACCAAATACTTCAAATCATTACAGTACTCTTATTCTTAAATAATTTCGGGAAAAATACCTGGTATCACCGTAACAGATTTTAAGCCACAGGCCTACACCTTGGTAATCTGCTTGAAATAGATCAAAATCCACATTGATAAAATTGTTGCAATTGGTCAAATCTAACTGCGACTTACCCCACAAGCTATAAGCAGAGTAGTCCCCATTTCCAGGTAGACAGGGTTCAACGACCTCATACTGTTGTTCGCTTCCATTGTCCGTATACACCCATCTCCCTCTGATGTAGGTCGTCCTTCTGGCCTCAGCTAAGGCACTCACAGTACTCATGGTCATGGGGTCACACTCACTGAAAAATTAAATGCATAAATGAGACCCTGGGCAAGATCTAACAGAGACCGATCAATAATGCGGCCACCAAGTGGTTGGTTTCTGAACTATTTTTGTCCCTTTCATGATTGGACTATCATTTATGTATCCAACTAATGGAAATATTGCAGTATATCCCGTACTTCTCAACATTACTATGAACTAGAATTAGTGTGTAGATTGAATGGACCGCCTTTAGGATGCAGCCTTCGATACGGTTGACCATGGTGTCATGAGTGCTGTACTTACAAATACATTTGGGGTGAAGGAAAATGCCCTTAATTGGATCAACTCCTATCTTAAGGATCGTCAGCTATGCGTCAGGGTCAATAACGAAACATCATCGAAGAGAACTTTCAACTTCTCAGTGCCCCAAGGTAGCTGCCTTGGTCCTGTTCTGTTCAATTTGTACTCAAGTACCATCTCAGAGTGCATAAATCCAGAGCAGGGCCTGGGTGGCTATGCTGATGACCATGTGATCTGGGACAGTTTTAATCCATCGGATGATGGGGTAAAGGGGATTTGTTTGAAGAAAATGGAAGACACTCTGCTCAGGATTAAAGATTGGATGGACTCCAACTCCCTCAAAATGAACCCAACAAAAACTGAGTTCGCCTACTTTGGGAGTCGCACAATGTTATTGAGATGTGTTGGTGAAAATATCAATGTTGCTGGCGACGTAGTAACTTCTTCTGACCAACTTAAGTATCTTGGTGTCTTGCTGGACAGCTGCTTGTCATTGAATGGTTTTGTCACCACTAAGATTAAAAGTGCTGCTGCTGCCATACAGAGTATCAAAGCGATCAGACAGTATGTGGATATAGATACAGCTAAACTTCTCACCTGCTCCCTTGTGCTAACACACATTGACTACATAAACAGCATATTGTGCGGATTGCCCTTGTATCAGTTGGAAAGGCTGCAACGTATACAGAATTGGGCAGCAAAAGTTGTGTTGGGCTCCAATTATACAGACTCCAAAAGTGCGTTAAAATTGTTACACTGGCTCCCTGTCAAAGAACGAGTGGATTTTAAAATATTGTGCTTAATTCACAAGTGCTTGCATAATGCTGCACCTCAGTATCTTGCAGATTTGCTCACAGTTAAGACCTTTGCTAGAAACACCCGTGCAAGTACATCAAGCCTAACACTGACCATTCCTCGAACGGCCAAGGCCACCTTTGCCAGCAGGGCCTTCAGTGTTTATGGTCCCGTTCAATGGAACAAACTGCCAGTTAGTCTCAGAGAAATCACGGATTTTAAGGCTTTTAAAAGAAATCTAAAGACTCATATTTTCAAGATTGTTTTTAATTGACTCTATTTTAATCATCTATCAATATTATACTGTGTTTTTATTCTGATTTTACATTTATATACAATTTTAGATATGTCATATTTTTATTGTACTATATTTCTTGTTCCTTGTCAAGCGCACTAGAATGTTTTATTTTAAATACTTGTAGCGCTCTACAAATGTATTAATAATAATAATAACTAGTATAACTGATATTGCCGTACGGCAATATCGGATAATCCCCCGCGCCCCCCCTTGTCTCCACTGCCCTGCTTACTCCCTCCTTCCAGTTCATGGCCGTCATGATGAATTCTTCATACCATGTATGAACGTAGTAATCTTGCTGGTGCATATGCCTATGAAATGTCCTGGCAGGCACAAGGTCAGCTGCTGGGAAAGGTGGCAGTGAGACAGTATACACCCGACGGCTGACTAACATGCATCTGTGAATTATTTTTTTAGCTCTATTTTACCAGCAAGGTATTGGAGATAGGAGGATGCCCTTATACCACAAAATAGGGCAAAAAATTAGCAACATGTACATTCAGTTTTAAGTGATCTGAAACAATAGTTCATGAGTTATAATTGAATATATAAAATCATTTATTTGAAATTGGCTATTTAGGAGAGGTATATTCCCTTGGAGGACAGTAAAGGCCATAATTTTACGCATCTTTTGGTATTAATTTCATGAAATTTGAACAACCAGAAGCTGAGCAATGTACATTTCAATTTTGAAATTAAAAAAATTCTCTAGGAAAAACTATTTGATGTAGATAATTGATCTTTGGGGACAGTATGGAGGGCTGACATGGGTAGCCCACATAAAATAATGATGGACGTGCATGAAGAATTACATTGACTTTTTGAGCCGAAAAGGTTTTTTGGGCCTAAAAAGTGACATGAAATTTTCAATGTCCGACGCGATTCTACGCCGCGCGTCTGACACTATTATGCTGTACACCATTGGAAAGCTGAGAAACAGACCTTTCTTGTGATATGTGAAACTAGTCTGTAGCTGCAATAGGGACTGAGATATGGCCACTTGAAGTTTGAGTTTTTGTGTGTCCGTAGCGCACAGACCGTTTGTCCGAGCGGTCCGTAACTTTGTGAAGTTGGTACACTAGGGTAGGTCTGTAAGTAAGCCCATTTTCAGCTTTCTACAAGCATTCCTTCCCTGTTTTTCCAAAAAATTTCTGTCAATTTTCGGGATGTCCAATTTTCAAAAAATCATATCTTGAAATGTATTCATGAAATCTTCACAAGACGCCTTTCAGACCTGAAGACTTAGTCAAGGTATCTTAGAAAAAATCAACAGGTCTCAGTTATGCTTAGTTTCTCGGAAACCTGCGCCAGAAATTTTTTTTGTATTTTCCTTATAACTCATAAGTGTCATGAAATTTGATCATGAAATTTCGTGTAAAGTAGCACGCAATGGAGTTGCATATTACCCTTGACTTGTAACGTAGTATCTGTAATAGTGTTGAAATAATCGCAGTTTTTCTGAGCTGAATAATAATAAGAATAATAACTAGAGAATAATTAAAATTGCACAGCAATTTTAAGATATGAATTCCCCTCCCCGTATTCCCTCCCTCTTTACCCGACCTTTCCTTTCTTTCCATTCCCTGCCTTGCTTTCCACTCCCTCCTCTTGCATTCCTGTCCCATCCATTCCCTCATCTGCTATTCCCTCCCTTTCTATTTCCATACCCAGGCCACTTTTGGATGCTATGTAGTCCATGCAAGTGTAGAGTTGCTCAGACTCAGATAGCGCTTAGCTTTCATTCAGGTGTGTTGTGACGAATGATACCACCCTCAAAGCAATACAATTTGAGTTAACCGTAACTGTAACTTTGATGAAACCCTAACCATAAGAGCTGGGAAGATGTGCTCACATACACATAGAGGGCAAGCTGTCAGTAACTTGTCAAATTAGTTTTAAGTGATTTGCAGCTGTATCTCAGAAGTTATAATTTAATTATGAATTTAAAGGGAAAAAAATATGAGCTTATTTGCAAACAATAGGGCAACAAATAAGGGACATAGCATATCAATTTAAGGTGATTTGATACATTATTGGAAGAGTTTTAATTGGATTCTAAAATTTATGGTAGGGAGATGTGCTTACATGGAAAAATAGGACAAAAAATTAGAAATAAGTCAATTTAGTTTTAATTGATTTTAATGAATAATTAATGAGTTATAATTGAATATGTGAAATTGCTTATGTAAAATTGGCTATTGGTAAGAGGTTAATGCCCGTGGAGGACATAAATGGGCATAATTTTACGCATTTTTTGGTTTTAATTTCATGAAATTTGAATAATTACAAGCTGAGCAATTTACATTTCAATTTTGAAATTCAAAAAATTCTCAAGCAAAAAGTATTTGCAGGAGAAGAATTTCCTTTGGAGACATCATGCAGGCTGATACTGGGTGCCACATAAAAATTAATCACTAACATCCATGAAGAGCTTCATAGTTTTTTTGGGCTTAAAAGGTTATGATAGGCCGAAAAAGTGACATAAAATTTTCAATGTCTGACGCGATTCTATACTACAGCAGCTACAGTCAAGTTCTATACATCATTTGAAAGACGAGAATCTGAACTTTCAGATGATGTTTTTAATTTTTCTGTAGCTTTAATAATAACCGAGCTATCGGCGATTGAAAATTGCGTTTTTGTGCGGTCATAGCGTGGATACCGCTTACGCGACGACAATAAAATTTTGTGGGATTGTTAGACTAGGGTAGGGCTGTATACTCGTATAAAATCAGGTTGATCTGAACATTCCTTCCTTGTTTTCTGCAGGTTGAAATGGCGTTTTTCGGAATTCCGTTTTTTCAAAAAATCATAACTTGGAATTTTTTCAACGTAATTCATTTCGGCTCCTTTCTGCAATGCGTAAGTGTCTAAAATATATTGAAAAAAAATTTCATCTGTCTATCTGTATTAGTTTCTGAGAAACCGTGTACACAATGTAAAAATTAGTTCCTGGAATTACGCAATGATGACAAGTAATTCCGCTGAGAAATTACCTCTGAAAATTGCGATTAAGCCAACACTTCTGACTGTTGTATCACTTTTGTTGTATCTCCATTACTTTTCTCATAATAGGCAATTAAAAAGTCATGTTTGAGGACGTAGAAAAATAATAATAAGAAGAAGAATAATAAAAAAAGTAGCAATAACAAGATGAATTCCCCTACGGGGAATTCATAATAATAATAAAACGAACAATATCAATATAATCCCCCGCAAGCGGCGGGGGATTATAATAAAAATAATGCTGTCCCACAGGGACTTAAATGACCGCCTATATCATGACATTTGCACAAAACCAAAAGTAGAGCGTTGTATCAATGTAATAATGGCAAAAGTGTGAAATTGGCCATGTGCCTGATGTGTTAGTGGCCTAATGTGAATTCCTGGCAATACTTCGATTTAGTGTTGAGGCATGCAGAACAACTTTAAATTAAATTACTTGATAGTCCCCCCCCTTACATGCTTTCACTTAGAAATAGGTAAACGTGGATGTATAGATCTATCATGTATGCAATCCCTTTATTAATCCATGTGTTGATATATATATACCTGTCTTTATACATATCATTGAATCACAAGCAATTAGCAAGTTGAATGAATCAAACCCCTTCGTTGTGATTAAGGCTAAGTGCTTTCAATGACTTGGTTGAGGCCTGTGTAAAGATAACAGTGATGGCTTGGCGGACTTTTTTATTGAATGCCAATTAATTTAATGGTATACCTATATAGGCCACACACACATATATTTATATTTGAAATGTGAAATACAGAAAAGAAAAAAAAGTGTTATCATAAATAGAAATTTTATGATAGTGCCCCCCTGATTGACAAATTTGTCCTTAAAGAAAACGTGACAGTTTCAGAGGCAATTTCGGAGCAAAAATACTCACTTCTCAGCTGTGTTATTCACATTAGCATGTTACACGTGTTGAGTACAGTTCATACATATGTGATAGGTTTCTGTGAGATGCACGAGTGAGCCACAATGTGCATTTTTGTTTGCCTTGTTGAGTTTTCAAAACATCGCTAATGACGCTACTGCACATGCGCGAAAGATCGTCTGCTACTTCCGTTGACTCACTAATACACAAGGTGGCGTCTTTGTCACTGGCGACACCTAGCGTGATGATGCGGACGACATACAAATGCGTACAAGAGATTCATGCGTACAACAGCATGATGCGTACGCAATGGTTGTGCTGACCGACTGACTGCAATGACCGCGCGTAAACTAGTTTACGGCGGTCAATAATCTTCAAGAGAGTCTGATGAACCGTAACTAGCACAAGCTCAGTAATAATTGTAAGCTAATCACACTTCAGACTGATACACCCTCTAATTACCTTTTAGTCTGGACTTCAGTGACTGTGAAGATGAACTGCATAAGATCATTGAGGTGCTGTTTGCGGATATTGCAGAGTTTTTCATTAATCGGGGACACCTGCTCGGCCTGCTGCAAGGTCCGTTGTTGGATGTGGTTGATGTATTTACAAATCCTCTTCTTCTTCTCCTCCTGCTTCGTCGATTTGGCTCGTCTTGCGGCATTGCTCTCCTGGAGGTCCGTCAACTTCTGCTTGTCTGTCAGAAAGGATGACAATTCAAACAGTCAACAACAGTTAGGAAGTTGCAACGAACTTCACCTCGTGCAGCTTACTTGAGACAGAATTTGTCGTTCTAGTTATAACCGGGTTTACCCGAAAAAGATGTAAAGGAGGGACTAATCCCACTGAGTAGCATTTCATGGCCGTAGAGTAGACCCAGGGGACTAAGAAAGCATTTGACATTGTACAGAAATCCAGCAGTTGCTTGTAATGAGTTACCTACCAGCATCTAATCCCTCAGAAGTTTCTTTGATCGCATCCTTCAGCAAATCAATGCGCATCTGGGCATTCCTTGCTTCCACCACCTTCAATGGAAATTGACAACACATTAAATGGTTGCACTTTGTACAGCGGTGGGCAAGTTAACAAAAAATGTTAACTAAGTTAACAGGTAGGTATATCAGACAAACCTTAGCATCAGCAGCATACTTCCCCAGAACGCCAGTCTCTATCCTGAAAAATAAATGACTCACGCTTCAGTAATTATCATTGTTGCTTGCGCACAATACAAACAAGTCATGTTTTACGCAGCCGCATAATTCAATATATTGCTTTGTACATGACATCAATTTACGGACCAAATGTTGTGGTATAAAGAAATTTTGTAGTAGTAAACATAAACTTGTAAATATTTACCGTTCCAACAGTTTTGATCTTTCTTTCTTCAATGTTTGCCATCTCTTTAGTTTCTCAGAGTACCTGAAATAATTTAATTCTATAGAATTCACAGAGCCACATGTGCAGTGTCACCAAGCCAAAAGTAAGTGAAACCAGTGATCTTTTACCATTGGATCAGTGCTATACATCCTCAACCAAACCACAGCTCCACCTGGACTGAGGTCAAGAGTATTGGCCAATACACAAACACAATCCACAAAACTGGAGAAAATTGTGGACTGGCTCCCATCTACCAAAAAACGCCATTGCGCATACAATCATAGCTTCCCATAATCCGAAGAGGATATGCCGAACCAAATCAGACTAGTATATTTTACTGTATTATTACAGTTGTACATATATGCACTTCACTGTCAGATTTCAATCAGCTCCAGACAGTGGACACCTGGAACAGGGGTCATGGATCCTCCCATCGAAAATCATGAGATTTGAAAGAGTGGGTTTGAGAAAAGTGAAATGTCCAGGTTGCTAATTTCAATCATACCAGCTAAAAGTACACAAAATTTGCTATTGACGGTAACTATTTTGGTTCCTCCTTGGATTTCAACAGATGAATGAAGAAAAATGTTTCCTCTATAAAATACATTGAGAAAATTAGACCTTCTCTTATTGGTCAGAATTGTGGCTGTGATGTCTTGTGATGTCACTGGTGTGAGATCCACATTTCTGACAGCTGTTGTCTTTTATTTCATAATCACATTTTTCTTTATGATGCACTCATCTTGTAAGGGTGTATATAGAGGTGCCGCTGGATGGCACCGGTTTTTTGGGCTTATTGGATTAAAATTGTTTTGGTTTTTTTTTTACAATTCCTATTAATTTGGTTCTGGTTTTTGCAACCCCTCCAACGTGTTTGGTATCGTTGGAATCAGCTTGAAAAGAGGATTAAAGTGGTTTTAAAAGCATAAAGATTGAATTGGTTACCAAAATTTTTACTGAAGGATTAGAATGGTTTGTGGTTTTGGCATTGATTTCCGGATTAGAATGGTTCCGGTTTTCAGAATTGGCATGGCGCATCCGTATGTAAAAGTCTGTTAAGCAACCCCCAGTCAACTATCAATGAGTATCATCAAGACTTTCGTGACTTACGTTTTAAGTTTAGCCATGTTTATTATAGGCTAGTGTTTACAAGTTTTATAGAGGTTACAACTTTTTAGTTACCGTAGTTCTGCCTTAAGGCTTAAACTTTTTAGTTTGTTCTTCCTTAAGGCTTATAATAAGTTCAATGGCTTATTTACCAGTTTACAACAACAAGTCAACAAAAACAGGCACAAGTTGCACAACAACAACAACAACAATTCAATAACGATCACCTAGCCTGTACTTTTATGATATAGGCCCATACTTTTTCATTGGAGAGGGCTTCTTAATTTGCCTGAATGCTATTGAGAATGTGAGTCACTCAGTGAGTCCACTGTGCTCAGTCTCACTGATCAGCTGGAACTTGGAACAGAGGCAGTGATGGCAGAAGCCAGAACCAGCTGAGAACAACAAAATTTCTCACCTTGCAGAATTTCGTCCAGAAGAATGGTTGAAATCTCCCTTTCTGACGCAGTCCTTGCAATAAAATGGACGTCTACTTGCAGTACATAGTTGGCACTTTTCCACTGCGACACTTATTGTGCCATTTCCCTCTTCAAAAGACGTTGTCAGTCGGAAATCAGTTGGTGCCAAACTGCTTGACTGACTGTTTATGTAGGCGGCCATTTTCTCAATGACGTCAGAAATGTTTTGACATGTAGTTCAGAATTTTTACACAGGAGGGATATTCCCAGCACCTGGCGCCCTCTTATGACTAAGTTAAGTACTACAGAGTTATAAAAAAAAAGAAGTTGCAAAGCAGCTAACCCTCAGCCTGGAATACTTCGGAATGATATGGCCATTGAATCATCATGAGTTCAATCATGGAGCTATTTAATAGCTCCATGATTGAATCTCCTCAAACTGCAATGACTGCAGGAGTCCATATACATAGGCGTACCACGCGCGCAATTTTTTGGAAGGCGAGCGACATTTGCCCAAATTTCACAATCTAAATTTAATACCATTTCAAACGAAATTGCATGGAAATCATTAATTTTCAATAGTTTTTATTCAACCATTTGCCACACAATTTTGAGAACTTCATCCTGACATTATCAAGCATAAAGTTAGTTAGAAGTAGGCCTAATTTCTGGGAAACCACAGCCTATATCTTGACATAATTTGTGGTTTATAAAGTTTTTGTCATTTTCTTGGTACCAAAAAGGCACTGTCACTTTGGGTGTGCAGCCAAAACGGCGATAAACCAGAACGGCTATTCGTATATTAACCATAACGGCGATGATAAATTTGACTATAAAACAAGAACGGCTATTGCACTAATTTTTTGTAGAAATAGCTTGAAAACTTAGTAATTTTACTTTAACATAATACATTTTGTTATCCAGCATTGTTTCTGTTATCAAAAAGATCATTTAGTTACGTTTTTTGTTACGTTTTATCAAGTTTTACACATTTACTTAGTTTTAGCTGCATTATAACATGTCAAATTAGACAACAAAAATGTTCCGTTATTTTGCTACAAAGTAACAAATATCATGGATTTGAACTTTTTTGTTACTTTGCAACAAATATTAGACGTTTTTTGTTGAAAAATACTTTTTAACTAAAATTGTCATCGCCGTTTTGGACTTTGATCATCGCCCTTTAGGCATTGTTTGTAAATATACGAATAGCCGCTCTGGTTTATCGCCGTTTTGACTGGCAGTCGTCACGTTGCAATGCCAAGGAAAATTAGCCAAAAAATCAAGTAAGGGTGACCATTTAATATCAAGGGAGGGGGGCTTGGAGGTCTTGACAAATAATTTATGATTGGGGTATTTCTTAATTGCTTGATTTAGGAATGAATAATCAGGGACTTTATGTGAAATAAATGATAGAGCTACCATTACCATGAAATAAATAATTTCCCGCCGAGGAAAACTCCAAGCCCCTCCTGGAAATAAAATGCAGCAAATGCTAATATCATTTCAGGTCCCCTTATTTGTCACATAGAGACATTTTAGCAAATATCCTATATAATTTGAGTTTTTGGGTTTTTGCCCCTTTAAAAGTGAAATTTGAAAATTTTGACCATGGATTCAATGCAACGGAGCTAGTCCATCTGCTGGGTTCTGAGGTTCATGGGAAGAATTAGAGTATAGATCTATCCTCTGCCGTTGTTAGGCAAGAATGGGGTGGCCTCAAGGTGCACCGCTTTCCCCTGTAGATCATTTCGCCCGCGAAAAGCCTGCATGATGTCACGTGACTTGGTGAGATGTACCACGTGACGAATAATTAACCGAGTTCCAGTTTTGCCACTGAGCTGACCTAGTTAGACGAACCTGGCGTGGATTTCACTGCTCTTTGATCTGCCTCATGGATAAATGCAATTTCCCAGCAATTTAGCAGAGTATACTTTGTGACAAGCGTAGCATAGCATATCGGTAAGTCTCTTGCATAATTTGTTGGCTAAAATAAGTCGCAGTATCAGCTCACCAGACAGTAAACAGCGAAACAACGAGAGGCAGCCATCCTTGCATGCCTATTTTGGGAGCTCGTGGGGTGGGGGCCATGCGCGACGTAAACAACATCAAGTTGCCCCACCAACTTCTGCCTGTTCTTTGCTTCTTTACCCTGCAAATTATGATGGAAGCCCAATAGATGTTAAATCTACATTTCTGTGCTGAAATAACACAATAGTCATGGGTAAAGATCACTGGTCATGCATGGGCTTAACCTAAATTTTATTAATCCCCCCCCCCCCGTACAGTTTACATTTAGGCCTACTAAATGATTTAGTCGGAAGCCTTCTGCCTTGTCCACCAAAACAACATCAAATAGATGAACGTGTTTTCACAATTGCTGAACAAAAAAGAATATTTTGCACAAAAAAGTAGCAGTATGTAAAATGGGTGCCACAATCACTATTGAGTATATTGTTCACTCTAAATCAAATTACCGGTAACTGATTAAAAATGTAATTACTCAATTAAAAATATGGATTAATGCAATTTTAAATGCTGTAAGTTGCAGTTCACTTGAGTCTTGAATTCTTGATGCAGATGGGCATTAAATTGAGATTATTATGAATACACTTACACAGATGTTTGTACATAGGCCTTCATGTACGTATGTGTAGTTCACAATCATGTTTATATAGCACATGGCACATGCGTGTGTATTGTACAAATGTTGTGAATATTAGTATTAGGGACCGTTCAGAATTTATGACTGGGGGGGGGTGGGAGTTTTGGCCGAGGGGGTACTAACTTTTCACACCTGTTTCAAGGGGGGGTATTAATTTTTGAAAACATTTCCAAGGGGGGTAAGAAATTTTAACAAAGAAAAAATGCTAAAAAACACGCATAAACTAATTTTATTTGGACTTTTTTATGCGCAAAAGTCCGCGATATGACGCAAATCTTTATGTGTGGCCGTATATAACAGTATGTGTGTATTGCTTTGTATGTCGAGGGGGGGGGGTACTAAAAAAAGGCGTGAAACCTAGGGGTGGGGTACTAAAATTCCGCATGAAACTCAAGGGGGGGGTATCATTTTTTGACAGGAAGTTCCAGCAAAACTCCCACTCCCTCCCCCCTCAATCATAAATTCTGAAAGGTCCCTAAAGCCCATTGAAAGCACAGAAAGTGATAAGGGAATAAACAGGTGAATGGACATTGTGACGGGATGTTGATGTAAAGTTGTTAGTGAAGTACAGTATTTCTATTAGATTAAGAGGACATTACATTAGAAATGAGACTGTGCCATGCAAGTGGTTGGTACTTGGTAGACTTTGTAAAGGGAGTTATTGGCCCAGAAAAGATGATGCTCCTACATTTTGACAGTGCTGCCATCTGGCACAACATTTGTGGGGCGAAAAATTTTTGACCCAGCAGGTGATTTGCATAAGCGGAGCACGTTTGATATTACGGAGAAACGGCAATAAACAGCAAAGAAAACAGCAATTAATGATGTCATCAGAAGAAGAAAAGGGTGAAAGAAGGGTAGGTGAAGGATGTAGGGGAAGGACAGGCCTGTGGAGGTAGCTTTCCTTGCACAACTATCCTATGACCTGGGATGACCTCATTTGCATGTCATTAGCATATTTAGTTTGAATGTATATATAGATTTATATTAAAATTACGAGAGAAAAGGAGGTTGGTCTAGTGGTAGCATGCTGGACTGCCAATCGCTGGGTCCAGGGTTCGAATCCAGCTCTTGTCAGGTCACCTGGGCCAATGTTGGACGGTTGTTTCAATCATCCTTCGCCTCATTGCCGTGTCCTCCTGCTGTCCTAATTAGCCTACCAAGTGCATAAATACAGGACGTAAGCCCCACTCATCCATCCATATGGCCAAATTAAATGAAATGTGCTTTGGCTATCAGTTGTGCCAGAGACAGCATGACATTTTTCGAAGGGTATTTTTGAAGTGTTATGTTGAAATGTTGGCTTGCATGTAGGTCTGTGTAAAATTTGACTAATTTTAAAACATAATCAGCTGTTATCACATTGGCCATCTCTTGGGTCAAACATGTTATGACAGTGCTTGCAGTACTCACAAGGCCTTGAACCTCAAACTTTAGTGGATAGCTGTGGATAGCTGTGCCGTATCAGTGAACATGGTGGACTTATCATCTCTGTCTTCTTATCTTCTTTTCTGTTCTCATTTTTAATCAATGTGTTATGGGAGATTGGTTTGCTTATAAAATTTATGATATTTATAAAGATTGAAACTTATGTCTGTTTTAATGCGCGTGTAGTTTGAACTTATTGAACCAATTAATGTCAAATTCCAAAAAATTGCAATTCCTATGGAATTATGATTCAGAGCTTGGAGCATTTTAAGTTAATAAGCTATAAATGCCTGCAAAATACATAATGTCACTCACACTGTGATGCATTACTTTAAAAATTTGTGATCTACAATATTATTTGTCTAAAGTTAAAACATCTGAAAATATCTTATATATATGTATGAGTGACATTGTGTAGTTAATTACTTGCTATGTTCATAACTTCATACTGGATTGCTGATCCTTAAGAATTGTTTGTATTATAAAATTACATTTACCCACAGTTGAGTGTTGTGTGTTTAATTCATATGTTTGTAAATGGTGAGTTAGTGTGTTTGTTGGTTTAAGGATGATATGAAATTAATAGTTTTTTGACCACAGGTGTCTGTAATGGCCATTTCTACTCTATTATGGTCAGTGGACATGTGCACTTGCTGAGCCAGTGGTCATTTACAATACACTGCTGTAGATATGTGTGTCCAGCAGTGTCCTTGACCTCTCAGAGTTACAGCTGTACAGTGACATGCTTCAATGATATCAACTGCCCATTACATACTCCTGACGTGACCTCGTCCTAGTGGTGAATTGTGAGTCAATGTGCTAAAATAAAATCATGATACATTTTCGACTATTTACTTTTTGGAGTTTGATAGTATTATAACTTATACTATCAACTCCAAAAAGTAAATAATCGAAAATGTATTATCGACTCACAATGCGTAAGCACTGATAAGTTAATACAAATTTTGCCAATTACTAGTGCATAGTTTGATTCATCCTACCAAAGACTACCATCTACTGATTCCCTTGCCTGCTTGTTTTCTGTGCACAGCTACTTACAGACAGAAGTTTCATGGCAAATCCAATGTTCTGGGCATTTTGAAAAAAAAGCTTTATGATTTGTGGTAGTATATCGATACCAGTGAATCTATACTCTATAGGCCTATATTATGTAGGCCTGCAATATAGATCTGCAGATATATGTATATATAGTAGCATATTTGATATAGTTAGCTTCGCTGAGAAGCTATTGTGGTTCCTGGCACTTCAGCATGTGCGTTAGTGTGTATGTGAGTTGCCTCCTGCAAAAACTACTGGATGGATTTAGATTTCCTTCAGCATAATGTGTTCATTTGTACTACACAAGACCTGATTAAATTTTGGTGACAATTGGAGCTTTTTTGGGCCCACAGTTAAAGAAATCTGAAAAATGCCTCTACAGTGCAGTTTGCACTATCGTTTTTTGCTGCAGCACTACGTGCCAAGAGGGTGTATATTCAGTGTTCGAAATGAGGGGGGGGGGTCAAGGGGGTTTTGACCCCCCAAATGCTATGAGGACCCCCTCAAATACATTTTTTAGAGGGACCCAGGGGGTTCCTGAAAAAACCCCCTCAAATACCAAATGTGCATGATTTAATCCAGAAATGGGGTTTTCAAAAGTAATTTTCTAGGATAATACACACTTAAAACACTCTGAATTCATTTTAGAGTAGATGTTGTCCTTTCTAAAAGCCCTCAGCTTATGGGGGGCCTCCGGCGGTCCGCGAACCTCCGGCAGC
Organism: Platynereis dumerilii; assembly: GCA_026936325.1. Taxonomy (NCBI): domain Eukaryota; kingdom Metazoa; phylum Annelida; class Polychaeta; order Phyllodocida; family Nereididae; genus Platynereis; species Platynereis dumerilii. The sequence goes on from JAPTHN010000007.1 coordinate 11,405,976, forward strand.
TCGCGGATCTCCGGCCTAAAAGCTCCGACTCTTCGGACCTTGCCAGTGACAGACCCCCCCAAATGATATGGGCTATTTCGACCACTGTGTATATTTCTACATTTTCTCTACAAAAACGGCCATTAAACGTCCGTAGAAGGTGCCAAAGCACTAAATTAGCAACATTTCAATGTTTATTTGATGAAAATCTGACCAGAATTGCCAAAATTAGCATAGAATTGTAGATAATCCAATCAATGATGCTGCAATAACATTCAAGCCTTCATATATAAGTTGAAGTCTTAATCAACTTTTTAGGGGCCAACCAGATGATCTTTTTGGTGAAAAAAAAAAAAGTTTCCCACTTGACACTGAAAACAAAAAAAATTGTTCAGCACATGAAAAAAAAAGTTTGTTTCCACCTGTAGCTACCTATTGAATGGAGTTCAATTTTAAATGGACAGCGAAGCTATGTGCTCTCCGAGCGCCCGTTCTAGTTGTTTTTGTGACCCTAGGATTGAAAACTAATTAGTCAATCAGTTCACAGTATTTGAAATTACTTTTTCGCTCAATAAGTTCACTCATCAATAAATACAACATAGATACATTATCAATTTGACTATTTTCTGGCTTCAGTGCATTGATCATGTTGATAGATTATGATGAGTAAAACAATTGGCTGACTTTTTTGCTCAGTTATTTGATCTTGGTTTTTATTTTCCAGAATATTGGACGTAGATTGGACTTACCAAGGCAATAAATTGAATCTTCTTGAAGGCCCAGGTAGGTGTTTTCTCTTTGCTTTAAGTGCATCAGGCATTGTCAATTGGTCATTTCAAATTCTGGAAGTGAAATAAGTGAGAGTAGCCAACTTGTAAGCCAAATTTTGAAAGACTTGGAGATCCTCAGGCTGACTGTACATGTATTATAATAAGACCAAATGGGTGTGGTGGTATTTTGAGATGTACTTCACAAGTCGAAGATATCCTGAGTCCTCTGTACCCACGAGTGCGTCAGACCACACAACCATTTGGTCTTATTTATACCCCATATTGTAATTCAAAAGAGAACTGAACTTCACTGAGATGATCAATAGGCTACTCAACAGTGGCCTCAGCCAATCAGAGCACAGATAGCAGCTGAACTGATGATGTCACAATGTTGTGACGTCACCATTGGACTCACCATGGCCATGACATCACAATGGCAAACAATGCAATGATATCATCAACAATGATCAAACCATGTGGTGTACAAAAAACCCATTGAGTGTACAACGCAATTCCATATGGGATATATCCACTGCTTTTTCATGTTGTATTTTAAACATTATGGGTTATATACTTTAAGCCCACTCAGGCTGATTGGAAGTCACCCATGAACCATCCTTCAACAGGTGTCAGAGTCTGACTGAGTCTTGCATGCTTTTCCAAGTGTGGGCACATTAGTGAAATCTGAGGGCTTTAATTGAGTACATACTTCTCAATCTACTCTGGTACCTAATTTCACATAAATCAGACAGACAATAGCCAATGATATATTTAGCTGAAACAAGAATATAACATTTGTCCAATAAACCAACATAAATTTTCAACCGATGATCAGCCCTACTAAATGACGTCTGATGGCGCGGGTAGGGGCCCCCAGCCTTCCTGATCCTAGGGGCCCCACAACCTCTAGTTGAGCCCCTGGTCATATTGGATGATGGAGATACTGCTACTTCTCCTGAAGTCATTGAAGGCGAAGGGATGGCGAACGGGAGAGAAAGCCTTCAAATGGTGACTGTAGGGTTGTGGTATAGTCATTCATTAAATTCATCATCTTTACAAATCTGTCATGTCAAAAATGTCTGAAGAAATCCTATTTTTAGCCTAAACGTGCTTAGGTACAACCAGGAAGGTAGTACATCACTTTAAGTCTTACTTTTTGGACATAGGTCATCTGAGACTTCCTGCAATCATGGCAGGTACAAGGGAAGGAGTGAAATCATTGGTTTTTATCTTGTTCCATGTACGTCTCGCTCCTGTTGCAGGGAGGTGTGAATTACCCCCTAATAGCCTCTAATGAAGTCCCAAAAATGACAGTGAGGGGGTGTCTTTTTCAAAGGGGTATAGCAGAAATGCCCTCTCATTGGTCCAAAATGGTCATGTCATCAAGGAATTCCAGGATTTCCCACAAGTAAATTTAGTTGTTTTGTTTATACTGAGCTTCTTACAGTAGCGGCTGACTAGGAAATTGTATATTCTAATAATAATAGTATTGACATCTATCGATGTGCAAAATAAATTTTGATAGATAGACAGACAGGAATTAATTTATTTTTCTACCAAAAGATGGATAGGTGGTTGGATAGGTGGTTGGATAGGTAGTTGGATAGATAGTTGGATAGATAGTTGGATAGATAGTTGGATGGATAGTTGGATAGATAGTTGGATAGATAGTTGGATAGATTGGATACTGGATAGATAGATAGACATGTAGAAATATAGGAATGTAGGAATGTAGAAATGTAGGAATGTAGGAATGTAGGAATGTAGATATATAGGCAGATAGCTGGCCAAATAACTAGATTGATGGCTATATAGACAGCTAGCTAGATAGACAGGTAGATAGACAGATACCAGTAGACAGATCCATGTCATTCAACTGTATATATTGTCTAGTGTGTATTATATTAAATAAGAAAATTTTTAGATTTTTTCATATTTTCAATCAAATTTATATAATGATAATTTATTTTAAAATTAATTAAATTATCAAATTAATTAGTCCTAAATAGGTTCCATGTTTTATAGGTATATATTACAAAATTAGTGCATAAGTATTGCTTACTACAAGTAAAATTGAGCCCTAAAGGAACATTATGTTTAAAATTGTTCAATGTATTGTTTATTTAAAACTACTGAACCCTGCCCTCTTTACACTAGCACTGACAAAATCGACAACAATCGACAACCACAAGAACCATACTGTCAGGGGGCACATGTTCTCCTCATTCATCAACCCAGTTCACAAAGATGCACTATATAGCACTTTGAAGTTATTGAGAGATATATACAAGTAACTTTTCCATCTGTTTAGACTTAAAATGGGCCATTTTCTCACCCTTTATTGCCTTAAAATCCTTAATTTTGGAGATATTTGGACCAGAAAAAGACTCCCAGTATCACAATTAGGTGAGAAAAACTGCTATCACTGCCCTCCTTGTCTCAGATCGAGATCTTGGTCAGATCTCCAGGTGAGATCCATAGTGAGGCTTTGACTCACATTGAGGCAGGTAGCGGGAATTTTAAAAACCCCTCTTAAAGAGGTCAGGGGGTAGCGAGACGTACATGGGGCATCAAAGGACTTCACAAGTGATTACCAAAAACATTAACTAAAATAGGTCTGAGCCACTTTGGCCCAGGCTTAATATGCATGAAAAATAATGACAGTGTGAAAAACATTTAGATTTTGTGATAATTCAATGATTTCACTCCTTCCCTTGTACCTGCCATGCTGCAATTGCCACTGTCGCAGTAGAAATTCAGAGAACATGTCCTTATGTTCTATCTTTCTCTTCTCAAATCAGAACCTGTTGAAGGATGAGTCTCAAATTATGGATTTAGGCTAAAAATATGCACAGAAGTACGTGTGCACCATCTTGATACACAACCAGGATGGTGTGCACCGGGTAAGCTCAGCAGTCTGCCAGAACATAGGCCTAATATATGATCTCTTTAGGTCCAACTCAATGAAATGAGATGGAGTGACTTGGGACTGCCAGGACAGTGGACAGTGCTGCAGATGCCTAAAACTCTTGAATTCAGCAATGGATTATGGATATGTCATAGGGTAATAAATAATAAGTGATGGATCCATGGATGTATTATATCAAGACCTTGGCAATCCAGATCACCAATAGCCAGTTTATAAGCTGTCTAGACATGTGGATAGTGGATATTGAATGGCTGGCCTAGATTGGACTATCTTTCCAAGGTCCTTTGATTGTATGTGCTGTAGACCTGTACTTGAAACCTTCAATCAGGCTGAAGACTAATATAGGAAGTAAGGACCTCCCTGAGGACCTCCTGAAGCTCTTCGTTAGCCAAATGATCAGGTAGCCCGGGCAGACCTACTGGAAATCCAAGGTTCTTCCTCTGAAATTCCTTGTTGGATGGACCACCTGATCATCCATGGCACCTTTCTATGGTGGCCTCCACTCTAGCTAATGGATTTACAACTTGGATTCAGATTCAAATTTATTTTATTGTCACTTTAATACGATATTATAGGCCTACAAAAGAGATTAAACAGATTGACCGATGGGCTTCTCACCTGTAGGACCCAGTTTCAATTCCCAGGCCCGGACAATCCAAGTTTAGCGAATGTTAAACTTTCATCCTGTGCCAAAACTATGCTACACCGAAGAGGAGACAAGCATATTGGGTAATGGGTAGGGCTTTATGTCCGCTATTTATTTCGCTGATGTGGCTCACTTACGTTCTAAGACCGTGGTAATGAGAGGAGGTGCACTTTTGGCAAAGGATGAAATGTCCATCTAACATGGTTAGGCGGGCTTGGAATCGAACCTGGAGATAAGGCTGAATGGAAAGAAGTGCAAAAACTGATTTTGTGCTACGTGTTTGTGGATTTTCTGCGCTGGAATCTGTTCGATTGATCAATCAGTTTCGAAAGCTGAATCCTGCACTAACACCCAGGGTTGCGATTTTTATTGATTTTTATAAAAAAATCAAAAAAAATCGGATTTTTTTTATTTAAATCGGATTTTTTTGATTTAAATCGGATTTAAATCATTAATGGAAAAAGTTCATTTTCCGTATCAATTTCACCAACTGTTATTAATTTTTAAGAATTGACATATTATGAATAACACATATATGGATGTCAATAAGGCATATATAATAATTTTGTTTAAATTAGAGAAATTATAATGCAAAATTATGAAATCAAGGCAGGTGATGTATTAAATATAATAATCATAATGTAAGCTACGGCAGCAGTTCCACATTTTGATACGGATGTGTTAATAAATGTATTTTTCACTGAACATCAATCATAACTATACACTATACAGCTTACTTGTAATAGAAGTGCACCTTCTAAAAGATAAAAAGGGATGTCAAAACGAGTCATCATTTTCACTACTCTGCAATGAACTGAACTGCCACGTTAAATCACCAGTCTCAGCACTCAGTCTCACTACGCCTGTTAATTTTGTTTCACATGTAGTGTATTTGATATCAGTTCAGTTTAGCAGTAGGGGCTTTGGGGACAGAGCTGCATTTGCAGAACATGGCTTTGTTTTTCATTGCAGCAATGAAATTGTTTAGAGAATCATGAGAATGCCATGATTGAAATAAAATTATTTAAATCTTTATTTACATGTATGTAGTCATTCTACTCGGATATATTTATCAGAAATATATTATCATATATCTAAAATTATATCTTATATATATACACGGGGCCTGTGTGATATGTCATTAGACATATTTATGAAAGAGTATTGCTAAATGGTAGGTTGCAAGCTGTAATATCTCACTGCCAGCTTTATTTGTGCTTTTTTAAGCCTTTTTATCACAACTTTGATTTAAATCATGATTTTTATTGAGTGATTTAAATCAATGATTTAAATCGAATGATTTAAATCCAGCAACCCTGCTAACACCACCAGCCTGCTCATGAGAGTAATGGAGTTATGAGCATAAGTCTTGTATGCATCAGTACATGGGGAAAACATTTTAAGTGTAACGTTTCATTGCTGCTGCCAAGTTGGCAGGGCTCCTGGGTGTCAATCCAGGGCTTGATGGGAAACCCAAATTTACTCCTTCCTACCCATAACTTGGGCCTTGGGGGTGTACTATATTCAGACTGACCTTAATTCTTAGGGCTTCTCGAAGTAAATTAGCACTGACAAGTCTGACATCCTTATTATGATATACACTTGTGCAATGTTGTAAAAACGTGAAAAAAGAACGAAGCAAAAAAGTGACTCTCACTCACTCTCAGTCTGTCAGGATGCCTGCCATTTTGGTGACTTATGCATGCATAATATCCATTCCTGAAATAGTCAAAGTTTAGAAGGCATTTTAGTGCTCCGCTCTGCATGAGGATGGAGTGATGTGGCGGATCATTTGGATTGATATCATCATCATCATCATACCCTTAATTCATGGATGCTTTACGCTACTCCTCCCAAACTACTCATTGCCCATGACTAAAAATTTGCAAGCAACATTATTTCATGCAATACAACAACCATAAGTGACTCTGGCTTCTCAGCTGTTCATATTAGGCCTATACCAGTGCACTTATTACTCATTTACGTCTGACTATCAATAGGCTATTATCCAATGTTGGTGGTTGCTTGATGATTCTCCCTGGACTCCGGAGAGGGAGGGATGGGCCACTGTCAATCACTGGCCCTTGATATTCAACGCTCATCACAAAATGCATTGTTTTTCCAATCACCATCTATCCATCATCCTTTTCTCATTCCCCTTTCACGGGTACTATGCTAGTATGTTTTAATTTACCAAATTACCATGACTTGTCAAGATAGCACATCAAAGTGATATTATAATTTGTATGGTAATAATACCGTATTATAGTGAACTGGTCATGAGACAGCACCACGTTGGGCGCTGAGTGCCCGACGGCTGGTGCTGTTATTAGCCTATATAATAGGCCTATCTATTATTTTTTGCAATGTAGGCCTTTATGATTATTGTTCTTTAGGATCTTTTAATGTGGCTTCCCTGGTTTGTCGCAGAATGGTAAACAGGAATAACATCCGATTTTTTTCTGCAGTCGGATTGGTATAAGGAGAGGTATCAATGTGATAAACAATGTGGAGTTCTTGTGTGTCACATTTATCCACGCAGTGATTGATTGGTGTATTTAGGAAATTTGACGATTATCGTCTGCCATGCCTCTGGACTGGTTCCATTTAATATGGCTGCATTAGATAACTGTCAAAATTTTGATTGATGGCCTCTGCAATGCTGTATATAAAACGGTATCAATGTATTTTCTATGAAGCATTTTTTTCAAAAGACAAGGACTTGGGCAATGGAAACGTATACAAAAATCATAAAGGTTGGGCAGCTATTCCATGGCACAAGTTTGCATTATTGGAGATTTCATTATTTCATTATTGGATATTTTATGATTTTTGCCAGACTTTACATGGAAAACCTCATAATTGTATAGTGAAATGAATGTATATATATAGATCCAAAGTTCTATGAAAAATGAATTTGTGATAGTAAGGGTAACGGCAATGTTGTCACCCGAACAAAGCTTGCTGTCCAAATACTAGACTTCTGTGAAGTTGGACTTCAAATCTTTATGGGACCATCTGGAATGACCACTGAATTTTCATAGCTTGTCAGGAGCTACATGCACACTTTATCTGTGGTATAGTACCCCATTTTGCATCACCAGCCTTATTACCATACCCAGGAACAGGTATTTGCCCAAAGATCTTGAATTTGCTGGTTGTCTACAGAGCCAAAGAATGGGTTCATCCACAATCCAAATTCCAAGAGAACCTTGATGTACTGCAGCGACTGCATGCTCATTTCTGGGAGAGCTGCACTCTCCTTCATCAGCAAATGCACCACATGTGGCTCCCCCTATATGAACTTTGAATAACATTTTGAAGTTCAATGCTGAGTATACCTATTTTGAAGCTTGAAAGGTCAATTGCTTGAAAATTTGCATGACAATTTATTGTCTGGCTGTGCCGTCTTTATACTTCAGCATTTACATGTTATTAATCATAGTACTGATATCAAGCAAACATATACCGTAATCAATAATATATTAACCAAAATTTATTAAATTGATATATTTGTCAATACGAAGGAGTTATTTCCTTTGTTGTCCTCTGGTTTCCGTTTTATTCAGAAATTTTAATTTTGTGTACTCGACGACTCGTGCCCAACTATGGTAGGAGCTGCATCTTTTTGCCAAATTTATTTAGTTCATGTTGCTGGGCACTGACCGAATAAGGCAAAATCGAATGGACTCAAGGCCACTAGCACAACAAACATGTTCCTCTCTCATTTAAAATGATCTATGAAGGTTGCAAAAAATGACTTGTTCAAGTTGGCTAATGTGCACCACAGCAGTTGTGTTGCTTGTGTAAAACATTTTCGTTGGTTGCTAACACCTGTTTAAGACTGTATATATTATATTGGTATAAACTTTTTAAATATTTACATTATACTTTGTCCCGATTACAACTGATAGTGGCAGTGTAGAATATAGTTCTGAATCCCAGGTCTTAGTTATTGTCTGTTTAACTGATTACATATTTTGGTGATAGCATTTCTAACTTCCACATGCACTGCCTCTTTGCATTTCTCAACAGAGACCCCTGTCTCACTGTTCATTGACAGACACCACTGATCTTCATTTCAAGAAAAGATGTCGAAGCCACCTAACAATGACACATTGTGGTAGACTTTGTAGTAGCATTGTAGTATTTTGTGCAATAGCAATCGGATGATTCCGATCCAAGCACCGCTTTGTCAGCACACCTCTCAGCATTAGGGGGCGACCATTTAATAATCGGGTGGTGGGCTTGGAGTTATCCTTGACGGAAATTATTTATTTCACCGTAAGTCCGTAACAGCGTCAGTAATTATTTATTTCAAGCACGCGATGCCCCCCGCATATTCATTCCTAAATCAAGCAACACCTTGTTAAGGAAAAACAGAAATTATTTATTTCAAGAAGCCCAGACAGAATTTATTTATTTCACAAAAACTGAGCAAGAAATTATTTATATAAAAAAAACTCCAAGCCCCCCCCTCTCCCTGGATATTAAATGGTCTCAATGGTCTCCCCCTTAGTCGATGGTTTAATCATAACATGTCAATCCCTCAGCAGTGGTTGACACAAATCCAGCTTCAGCACTCAGGATAATAGAGCATCTCTGAAATGGCAGGAAAGCAGCGGCTCAACAGGTCATTGACCTCATGGGCCCGTTTTCTGTCTCTGGTTGTAAGAAATGAGTGGCCTTATAACATAGGTTGCCAAACCTCTATGGTAATTACTTTAATTAAAATAATAATTAGCCGTTATGGTCTATTAAGAGTGCAGTGCACTCTAATTATAAGCTGGTCTTTATTATAATATTGTAGGCTAATGCTATTTGGTCCAAATTATAATTTTTTTGAGATAGAGGTATCTCTCAGTCAATCTTCTAGAGAGGTAGATCATGTCAGTTCAGTTCCCCAGTGGCCTAATGGTCAAGAACGCTTGTCCACTGGTTTTGAGGGTGTGGGTTCAAATCTCACCCCAGGAACTCACTTTAGTCCGAGACATTAAATGGAGGTGGGTCGTATCAGTATTATTTCATAGCTGGGGCAACTGAAAGACTCTGGGATCCCTGAATTAATCTAGGGCATGTTTCAGACTCCCAGTCTTCTCATCTCATCATCTTACTTCGGTCATCAAAAAAGAAAGTGCAGCTCCCTCCACAAAAGATGGTGGTTGAGCTGCCCCGGCTGATCCGGGGTATTCCAGCACAGCACAAGTCAGTCAGGTCTCAAGAAGTCCTTTGCCACAGTGAAAGGACTGTAATCAGCTGTATTGAACTTATAAATTTAGCTTAGCTGGTCTGCTGTGTTGCTTCATGACATGAAAGCTCTGCATTACTGCTCTGTGCAATACTCAGGCAGCCAGTTTTTTCTCTGTCATTTTTTCAGACAAAACACCTTATCCATTTTAGTGACATTGTTATATCCTGTGCATTCCACCAGGGGTCCAAATGCTGCTCAAGACCAGAATCTGCTAAGCCTTAAGGCTGTGATGACTTGTCTACAAGTGGACTGCTCTTGCATTGCCACAGATCAGAACATATGCTGTCTTGTGTTGCCGCCTAGTGATTAGTGTGCTATTCCGCGAGCTCCTGCGAAGGTCCACATCATTTCGATCAGAGGAACACACACAATTTTGTCTGGAAGACACCGGGGCTGTTTCTGAGTGTGCTGATGGCCTTGTCTACTTCCTTAGAGAATGTGATTGCCGAGTCTGACTCTGGTATACGTCAATGTTGAATAGAAATTTTGTGAATGTGCAATGTAATTGGAACTATTTCTTGGGACAGCAATGATGTAGCATACAAAATCAACTTTTGTGCCAGGTGGCAGCAGCATGCAGTTCTCATTTTCACCAGATTGACAGTACCCCATAAGCTTACAGGGTGCTGCTTATAAATATAGTTTTACCATGTAGACCTTTTGGGATGCAGTTGTTGTAGGCAACCTTGTTGCTTGTTGTTGCAATTGCAAAATTACACCAAAATTTGTCAACCACAAAATCTACATACAAATATCACAAACAGAATTGAGTGTTGTTACTAAGCTGTGTGTTGTATGCTACATGTCAAACCACCAATTGTTATCTTAATTTGGATAAGGAGCACATGTGGATTTTGTGACCTTTCGTGATACTTTGCCACAAATGATAAACTTGCATGATTGATAGGGCTGCTTTGCAGCTGTTGTTAGAAAACAGTCATGCTATTTTTAAGTCCACAACAGCAATTGGGGGTCTTACAGGTTGTGTTATATTTGTGATTTTGCAAAATTGTCGACACTGAACAGATATATTTTGGTATAAGATGTCCCTTTTCAGCCATAATTAAATGATAATTTACCAATACTCAGTAATATGTTTAGGTAATTCATGAAGTAATTAAATAATTATTCAGGCTACACACCATCATTGTATGATGACTAGAATTGCCCATTGTCTTGTGGCATTATGAACCGAATGTGTTGGAGTGGTGTTCGTTTCATTTGCATCAGAAGGTTGATCCGAAGGGAGTGTGGTGTCTGCAGTTCCAGTCAACTGGGCTGATGGCGGTGGCTGTGTCCGTCTGCGGTTGGTTCGTTTTTTTCGGGGCGTGTAATGTGAAGACCTCTTGCGAGGCATGATAGGCTGTGAAGGGAGAGAGGAAATATAAATAAAATGCTTAAACTTGGGAGCCTTGACAAAGCGACAGACTTGGGAGGCAATTTTGACATAGGAATGTTGTTTTTGAATTGAAAGTAATGTCAGATTGAAGAGAGTAAATTGATGTCCAAAGGTTAAGAGTAAATGTGCAAAGGTTTGCCTTTGCCAGCAATGAGAGAGCACTTGTTAAAAAAAATATTGGGATTTGAATTTGTAGACCCCCCCCCCCCTGGATCTGCTACTGGCTGACTCAGGCTGAGGGACCGGCCCCCTCCCCCTGGATCTGCTGCTGGCTGAGGGAAATACTTGAAATATAGTTCTAAATATTATTAGCTATTTTTCTTGATATAAAAATCTACAGAGCCAAGTTAAATACTTGTAATAATATGTGCTATTGGCTGGGCAATTTATGGAGCAAGGTAAAAGGAAAGTGACTGTATGCAAAGGTCAGGTTTCAGAAAGAAGGAATTGTCGTAGAAAGGCCAAAATGGTACCAAAATGTAGGGAATTAAATTTGCGAAATTGTGGCATCTATTAGAAGTTACTGGGGCAAATATTTCAGCGTGCAGGCCGTGCGTCATTTACGTAGCAGCTATAGGAAAGGTTGGATTGATAGGTTGGTTTGCTGTTGGAGTGTGCATTAATTGAAGGAGATAAAAAATTGAATGAGAAGTGCCTTTTTGAAAAGGAATGAAAATGCTTACCTTTGATGACGATTGTCAACATCATAAGTTGTTGATGAGGTGTTGAACTTGTTGAAGATCTGCCAAAGGGATCAGTGTTGTGGTGTGTAGTTCGGGAAATGTCCAGAAGGTGGCCAATAGGCTTACTGCAGACAGAAGCGGCCCCTGGCGTGAGGCACTGCAGCGCGATCTATGAGGAGATGAGAGGTGAAACTCATGCGGCTCTAGTGTCGTAGTGGATTTAGGGTGGATTAGGTAAATGAAAGAGAGGTAAGTGAGGTGTTGGGGTGTATGTGAAGTAGAGAGGTGGGATAGAAGGATAGATGCATAGTTGAGAAGAGTGGATTGCGTGAGGAAGCGGTTGTCAGTGGACAATGGGGGAGTGAGGTTTAGTTTAAATGTTAGCAGGATGTTATCTTCTTGACTTCTGGTTGCATAAATGCCCTTATAGAGCATACTCCTCTGCAGCTTGTCAAGATGTTATAGAGTGGTGTCAGAGAAGATTTAGTTCAGGTGGCCAGTTATAGACCACACAATTGTAAATGATATATTGATGTTTGATGAGTTTTGAACCTGATATGACGTCTTCTCAAGAAATATGTTTGGTTGCTTTATGAAATGCCTCTGCTATTTTAGGAATCAGTATAGGCTGAAGCATAGGCCTATATCAAGTTTATAAATGTCCTGGGAAAGAAATAAGAACTTCTTTATGCAATGCCTGACATTGGCATGTATTAAACAAATTAATAATAACAGTTATACATTCAATTTATAATATGTCTATGAGATTTCCTCTTTCGAAGTGGCACATATAGAAATCTCTTAATTGATCTACAGAAACTTCAGCGAGTATTCATATGGACTTCGAAAAAGACGAAATGGATATTTGGTGTGCATTACCTGAATATTAGTTGTGTCAGTCACCTGTATATTACATGCCAGTCATTCTGGACAAAAGCTGCAATGTACCTACTGCTCTCTCTAATACATGTGTAACTTGATACCAAAATTCTAAGTGAATATGTTCAATTTGAGTCTTATTTGACACGTGTTGTCAGCTTGTGTGCTGTCTTTTGCAAGAGAGTAATTTGGCCAGTAAGTAGTTGAGTGTATGAAGTCCTTGCCTCTCACTTAGCTGTTTCTTTTTTCATTTCTCTCTTATTTCTCTGTGTCCTTGGGACTAAATCGCACCTGCTAGCTATTTCCTAACACTTCGTCTGCTTGATTGCCAGGAAATTTGCTAAAGGCGTTTTTACTTCTAATTACTTGTATCTGTGTAAACTTTATTGTTGGTTTACAATTTGTTGCTTTAAACTTTCAGTCTTTTTACAACGAGGTAATCGTTGTGTTGCAGAGGCACATGGCCAAAACTTGCATTTGCCCACACGGCTGCATACAATCTTTGTCCTAGCACAACTCATCGCATGTCGCACCTGCTGCTGTCAAACTACACATGTTGCTTTATTTCTGCCTAATTTCGGGAATGACAGAAGTTCAGTCATGTGCATTTCTGAAATCCACACGAAACGATGCTTTGAAATAAACCTTTTTAACATGTGTTCTCCGAGTTATTGCTACCAAGAATCTCATGTACACTGTCAAAAATTACTGGAATTATTTTCTCAAAACTATCTTTGACTTCTAAATATCTTACATTATTTCTTCTACATGCTCCAAAATAGTGATGTCAGTGTCAATAAAATCTTCAGACCTGTCAGAATCTGAAGAATCTGTTAAATAATCCTTTTCACCAGACATTCTGCGTGTTGCTCTTACTCTCTTTTTTAGAATTTATTGTAGGAGTAGGGGTGGGCCAATCAACATTAATTTCGAAATTCTCACTGGAGACTTGTGGTTTCATAGGCCAAATATTCTGGAGATCTCAAATTTGGTTGGTTTTTTCAGCTAAAAGGCATATTTAGGTTGGTACTTTTGACTTTTCTGAAATAGGTCCCGAAAGGTGAAAAATCGCCAATTTTCAGGCATTTGTTTCTTAATATATAGCTCATAATTCCATATTTACACATAAATTAGATTTCTATTGTAGATTCTAGGTGTTAGACATATTGATTGAACCATTTTCATTCACGAAATAGTAAAATCAAGTGCAAATTCCATAAAAATAACTAATTTTATTAAGAAGTAAGTGGTGGAAATTTAGCAATTTCACCAATAAACAGACATATTGCATAATCCAAACACTTATACATAATATACAATCAGAAATAATACTACTTCTTTGTAGTTCAAATACTTATATCTGACCTGCTCCACCAAAAAGAGTTCAAAGTAGGCAATTTATATTTCCCAGATATGAGCAAAACGTGTCAAAAGGTCACATTCTGAAGTTTTTTAGCTCTTGGTACCACGTTTTAGGTTAATTAATTTCCTTTCAATATTTAAGAACATTTTACGAGAAATTAATTTTAAATTATCGAAATCGGGTGTTCTTCTTGATTTTTTTAGTTCTTTCATTGCAATGGCGGTAAATTCAAATGCAAGTTTCATGTTTCGCATCATCAATGTGTGAGGTGCCGTATCTTTGGATTGGATGTAGATATCAAAACATATGAACCATCATTTTAAAGCAATATCCAGTAGAATAAAGTCATTTTCACAACTAAATATGATAAGAGACCGACTTTGAACCCATTTTGGTGGAGCAAAACATGAGACTGCCACACATTTGGTGAAAGTCAGAATTTGACAGCACTGAACCTCAAACTCATCTATGATTAAGGTCTTTGAAATTGTTTAAGTTCAGACAGCAGTCAATAAAAGTGTGTCAATGACCACATCTGCACAGACAGTACTCCTTGGCCAATTTTGCTGATCTCATATAGAATGTCTAGTTGTCCAAGTTTCTTGCTGAAGAACTTTGTATCTTGCCAGTCATGCCCACAATTCTAATTCTCATCGATCCCAAGCAACCTCAACAATTGAAAGATAAACTGTAGTGTCCTATACCGGGGTAACTGAAAGACCCTGACTCTGAATGAATATACCTTATGCTTGAATCCTGTGCTTCTCATCATCATAATTATGGAGGTCACCAACAATGATGGCAGCTCAATCTATGTAAATTAGGGTTGAGCTACCCAGATGTTCAGGGGTACACCAGCACAAGCAAGAAAGCTACCCAGAATGGTATCACCGAATCATAGAACTACAAAATGGTTTCTCATTTAATGTGAGTACTGGCATCATACAGGATATCGCTGGAATTCTTCCTGGAAACACGGACATAATAAAGTGAGACTAATGCTAATCATGACTTTAGAGACAGCAGCTTGGAAATGACTATGAGACTATGGTATGGATACTGGAGATGGACTTCCAAACCCAGGATGCAGTTGAGTTTTGAATGAGATCTTGAATGCCAATCCTTTTTTTTTTAAATTATATAAATCACTTTTAATTGCATGGTCAATCCCTAAGAATCACATATCTGCAGAGATTTAGTATGGGCAGTTTTGATTGGGCCTTTGAGAAGATGGTTCTGCATTGGTACCAATGTTTCTCTGGTTGTGTGCTTTGATCTTGAATGCCATGAGGTACTTCACATGGTTCAACCATTTGCGTGGTAAATTCTGAGTCGTCTTTCACTATTTCCATGCATGTATGCCCCTTTTCCAACCATTTCCTCCTGTCTTTAGCTTTCCCTCTGTGCCTATATTACTTCTGTTCTATGGTTTGTTTCATTTTGTGCTGCTTTGTTCAGTTCATAGGCACAGTCAGTGAAGAGGTAGCTTTCATGTATGTGACAGTTATTTTCACAGAAAGTTGTGCCTTCTGCTTTCATGATAGTATCATACTCAGTGCCCAACTGTTTCTGGTGATTACCCAGGCTCTTCCTACTGATGTCATAGGCTCTCCTGATCATTCTCTCATTTAATTAATTAATTTTCATTGATCATTCCTGTGTCTTCTATTTCTTGTTGCTTCTAAAATATGGTTATTTTCCGTAGATGTCTCTTATATTCTTGGCAATGGACTTTTTAGACATGAGGTACAGTTTGGTAGATATTTTAGTGCTCAGTCCAGTCCTTTACAACTTCAAGAACCAATTCTACTTCATCCTTTTCCCTTTCTCAGAGACTTGCATGGTCTGTCACACACCACAGTGTTATCATTGGGCCCAGGATAACGTGTCATGGTGAGTAACATGTGGTTTCGGTGCATTTAAACTTAATTGCTTGTAAACAGAGTCAGGAGACTTTTTATGACAACACCAATTTATGACTTCAAAATTTTTGGACGTTACCCTAAAACAAGCACTGCTTCCAATCTAGCATCTATCAATTACCAATAGGTTTAAAATTAGCATATTCATAGCCACGCTGGGAGTTTGAGACTCCTCAAATGCATGAAACTTCCACATTTTATCAACTTTTTGGGAGAATTTGACCATGATATGTAATAATACTAATGTAAATTTTACTTAAACATGTTTATTGACATCCAGTGTGATTTTAGTGAAAAGAATATGCCCACCTGTCTGTCTGCCTTGCTGAAAAGGACCCAAAATGTATGAAAAACGTCACTTTTTCGCCCTGATTTAGATAGGGACAAACAAATGCAAAGTACCAACCTAAAGACCATTCTGAGACAACATTACCTGCCCATTTCTTGATCAGGAGGATATTTGGCCTAGGAAATCACAAGTCTTATCATGTTTACCCAGATTGGCCCACCCCTAGTAGGAGGGCCCAATATCCAGTTACTGACAAAATGACCAGCAGAGTGATCTGCAAGTACTAAATAGCTTAAACATGCTCCTGCAGGCCTATCAGTCACCATGTATCCAGTATATGTAATCTCAAGACAGACTGTATAAGCTGTCAGTTCAGAAAGACTACAGAAATGTGGATCTCCACCTTAGGCTATGTGAACAGTCACAGTAAACAAGAACAAGTACGTTTTTACAGCAAATCCTTCACAGTGCACATGCTTATCTGTCATGTGTCATGATGTGGGAACACAAACCAATGAATTGTCAATCTGAGGTGCCAGTGACATTGCACATGTGTTCTTGAGCTGTGGAGAGTTGGGTAAAAATACCCTTCAAATCCTGTTAAGCATGACCTGTCAACACTGAGATAAGAGGTTGCGTGGTGCAGTTTGTTTTATTTAAGGCCCCATTGTTTAGAACAAGTCAGGAAAAATAATTACCACAGACAATAAAAAAAGAGCAGTGCATTATTATTGCTTGCAAACACACTTTAAACAGTTCAAATGGGAAGTATTCAGCCTCCTTTGAAGTAACAGAGCAGAGGTGATGCATAGATCTGCAATTCTGCATCCATGGACCTATGTACCAAATGAATCATTCAATGAGTTGTCACAAGACACAATGCAGCCTGGTAAATTTTAACACGTCTACAAAACCTTCATACTTTCTCCACTTCATTCATGGTCCCTAGTGAACAAAATTCTTGGCCGTCATGAAAAACAACTGCTAGCACATTTTATAATGGTTTCAGGGTAAATCGCCCAAATTAAAGTGCATTCTGGGACTTTTGGTGATGTCTTTACTTCATGTGTATTGCACTCCCAGCCATGCCGGGATACTGGAGTTGTCTGTCGCACTTTGCAACCGAGTTGTTTACGTGCTTGCACGGTATTTTTAAAATTAGAATTGATGCAGTTTCTAATTGCTGTTGCATAATGTTATCTATCTGCCAGATTTGTACAGTGGTCCCTGCATTATAAGCAGGACTTTGGAGTCGGAGTCGGGAATCGGAGTTGTGGAGTTGGAGGTTCTTGTGTGGAGTCGGAGTCGAACTTTGTCTTTCCGGTGAAGTCAAAGTCAGAGTCGAAAATGAATTTTGTGACTCCTGACTCCTAAATAATAAAAAAAAAAACAGTTACAAAAATTTGAAATTACACTAGACTTCCTAAAGAAATATACCTGTACAAAATCCAATGAAAACTTTATATAATTACTTTTTCTCCCCTGTTAACCATGTAATATTCGTAGAATATAATGCCGATAAGCGGAGTCGGGAGTCGTAATTCAGGAGATCTAAGATTCTAAGGAGTCAGAGTCGGGATTCAGAAAGCCAAAGGAGTCGGGAGTTGGAATTGGTTCACTTTATACCTGACTCTGAAGCCCTGATAACAAGACCACCCCTTCTGCAGTCATACAAAGGTCTCTTGTAGGGTGCAGCTAGGGTGCAGTGTCTCCTTGAGATGCAGACTACCAAGTAACTAAAAATAAATAGGCCTGCTACATTTAAGATTTTGGAGGAAGGTGGTCACACAAGGCAAGTCAGTCTTTATAACAGGGAGTCAACTGTATATCGAAGTCACTATTTACATAGAGTTAGAAGTGATATGCTATTTAGCACTGTAAAATAAGAGTCGAGTGTCTTCAATAAGCGTGGAAGAAGTATATTTTCCATACTTATGGACCATTTTTGTTGGTGATGTGTCAGGTTTTGGGGGGGGGGAGTCCGAGTCGTAGTCGAACTGAGACTTTCCGGTTAAGTCGAAGTCAGATCAATATATCCATGGGACCTATGTATTGTATATTTATGTCCTTTATTTAGCCTTGACACTGTGCGTTTCTTTTCTGCAAGCAGTTGGTTTGTTTCAAGCATTGATGAAATTTGATAATTCTGATGATGACATTAAGCCGCTCTGTATTGGTTACCTTGCAGGCTTCATTGTTCGATTTGTCGAGCATTAATTAATAATCATTTTGATCTAGATTGCTGCTTCCTTGATTTGGTTTATTGAAAAAAAAATCAGATATTGCTTTAAATTGACTAAATTCCTTGGATATAAATTAATTGTGACCTTGTTTCTGCATATAAAAATCCAGTATCAATGAGTGAAATGCCATGATGTAATGTAGAACACCTGGATCAAAGCTGGAATGAGTTTAAGAGGATTGACATCTATACTGCAAACAAAAATACAAAAATAGCCCATTGAATCTGTCAGTACTCCATTAACTTGTATGTATACTATTGTATGCGATATAGACCTATATATACTATGCATATTGTCCTACATCAATATGAGTATGAGAATTTCACTATCCAGGCAATCCCCCCCCCCCCTACCATCTACTCAATTTTGGAGTGGAACAGTGTTGCGGGTAGAGGACAGGTCGGAGGACCTTGAGTAATCTTTCCCTTTGTGCAAAAATTAAGAATTCATGAAGGCACTTTCATATTGCCAACCTGGGGTTTTCACCCAGGCTGTTTTAGACTGACAGAAGAATGGATTTATATCACATGATAAGTTACGTTACTAGTAAGTCAGTGTAAAAGATTTGAGTTTTCAAGTCAAGAACTGCAATATCTTGGTCCTGGAGTGGGTTTTGTTGCCTTGATCAGGATAACCGTAATTGAGCCTCTAAATAGCCCACAACAGTGCTGATGGGGCATAAACCAAAACTCACTCCCCATCTTAGATTTTTAAGAAACTGTTTCACCATGGCATTGAAGAATATCATTAGAAAGTAATAGGCAGATTTTACACAAGCTTTCTGGTTTTTATGATACCTATGGCAACTAGTGTATTGAAAGCAGACTTGTAATTAATTTGTAAAGATTGAGGAAGTCTTGCAAAATTGTGGAGCTCCATCAAAGTTCCTACAGAATAGTGTGACATTTCTTAGAAGATGGATTTTTGAAAAATCAAGGAAGCCAAAGGGGCTGACAAGATGATAATTGAGGTGGGCTATGCATTTTACCCCTGGCACCAAACTTCTTTTTTGCATGCCAAGTGATGGAAAACTATTTTTCATGTGGGAAGGAGAAAAACATTTTAATCTCAATTTTAACGCTAAAGTTGAAAACAAACTTCTTATTTTACTTTCATGTGATGAACGGACAGTTTAACTTTTTTTTTCAACGTCAAGCGGAGAACAAACTTCTTCTTTTTTTCACCAAAAATTCATAGCCCCCTCCATTCACAAGCTTTCAATCCTCAGATTCTTGTTTTGCATGTGGGCCCATTGGCATTAGCTCCTATTATATATTGTCTTAATTGGTGCTATCTGTAAAAAGGCTTGGGCTAGGTCAATCAACAAAGGTCTTAGTCTGCTTTTTTGCAGCTAGCTGTCAGTGAAATGTGACTTGGCGCTGATATAGAAATTAGTAAAAATCTTCAATTATATTAGGCCTACATCTGGTGTCAGAGGGGGGATGCATGCCACCCCTTCGATCCAAGCAAAATTCATCCTAAAAATGATGCAGATTTATTGTCAAGTTTAGGCTATGTATCACAATTCAATTGACAGGTAGCTTGGTAGCCCTGTTTAGAATTCAGACTAATGGAAAATGACCAATTAGTAAAAATTAAAGAACCCATGTCAATGATGTCATGCATGAAATACATGTTGCTTTACAACTAAAAGGCTGTTGAATGTGATTTCCGTGAGAAGGCGCTGGAGTGTTTATTGACCCAGGGCTGGCGAGAGGCAAGCTGATCAGCTGAGTCGCTGAGAGACTGTGAGGCAGGTCGTGGTGCAGCATGCTGTACGGTTTCTGAGGCTAACAATCCTCATTTAAGTTTCAGGTAAGCAAAACCACTTGCTATTATGTTCTCTGGTGTGTTTGCTAAGCGAATCTGTTGTGGGCATGCCCTGATCTGTTGTTAATAAGGCTGCAAAGGCCTGGAAATAGTGACATTCCTGCAGCTCTACCCTTAAGTAGGTCACCTATAGGCTATACTATCCCAGCACAGTGTCAGTAGGTCACTCGGTCCTCCAGGTTAGCACTTGTCAGGCCACCTCAACACTGAAGGTATCCAATGTGACGTGAGATCTAGGGTTGGTCCTCCTCTCTGTGTAATGTACCCACAGCATTGGGCCTTAAATAATGCAGGGATTGGCATGGATCGATGCCCTCTAACCAGACTTGGAAGGACATTAGACAGTGTGTGCCTGCTGCCTGCCTGCTGGCCACTTCTCCACCCCAACTGCAATGTACAGTGTACTCTTGCTGAGTAGCCAAATGATCCACTTCTGCTAACCTAAACAGATCCAATTAGGTGGATTCTATGTACTATCCTATTCAGTTAATGGTGTATATGCCTCACCTTGACTAAACAGTAAACTTTGGAAATATATGTATACATCAGTCTCAAGGTATGGCAAAAGATGAGACTTTTAGTTATTTTGCAGTAGGCTTAATGTTAGTTCTTCCAGACAAGTGTATGGATACATGGCACATGTTTAGAACATGTAATAAGTTGGCCCTAGTACAAATTACTGTACAATTTAGAGCAATTAGTAAGGTGTAGTTGATTTGATGTTAATCTCACTAATGATCCTTTGCTGCACAGATGTGTAGTGCCTTCTATCAGGCTATATTTACCAGCATGTGCTGTTGGGCTCAACATGCTCAATTGAATGCGGATAATGAGCGATCTTGTTGTCATATTTAGCCTCCAAAGTGAGCATGTCAAGGCCTCCCAAGTTATATTATTGTTTTGTTATATACCCGGATGAGGGATGTAAATAGAACCTACCAAAATATTTTGTTCACAGACTGTGCAGTGTACACGTGTCTATTCTAATGGATAACTTGCAAGTATTTAAAGTTCCTTCTTAGAAATATACTCTCTATTTAATTTGAATATGGCTATTGTACAGTCTTCTGAATCTTGGCAGCTATTGAGTATTGATGTTGACTTGATTTGTAGATTTGGCCCATTCCACCTTGGCAGACTGTATGATATATATCCTATAATAGTCTGGCCCAGGCATTATGACACTGGGATATTGTTGTCTGTGAGACCATAGCCTGAAGCTACCTTCCTATAATATACAGGGAAGGCTTCAAGCAGCTTTTGACATCCACATTAACCCAAAATGGGGCCTAACTATTATATTTC
This sequence comes from Platynereis dumerilii, assembly GCA_026936325.1. NCBI lineage: Eukaryota > Metazoa > Annelida > Polychaeta > Phyllodocida > Nereididae > Platynereis > Platynereis dumerilii. Next base: position 11,427,464 of record JAPTHN010000007.1, read on the forward strand.
TGAGCATGCTGTACTGACCTCGTGATGTTTTTGCACATAAAACTGAAAAAAAAAACTGAAGAGAAAAATCCAGGATAATAGCCATGTCATAACTACTGGGTCATGCTGTGAAATTGAAACCCAACCCCCCCCCCTCATGCCCCCAGGCCCCTATTACTTTTTTTGTGTGTTTTATTTAAGCAGACAGTTATTCATAGACAGTGACCTCCATGTCAAGATGTCAAGGTCACTAGATTACTGGGATACCATTATCATCAAGCCAACACATGCCAGCATATACATGTATTATTTCAGTGTATTGAATTTGTTATACAGTATTATACCCCTATGTTCTATGCCAAATGATCCAAATTTAAGTTTAATATGATTACTCTAAATGTATGGGTTTTCAGTAATAGACACGTGTTTGCAGGCCTGTCTAATATTGTGGCCCTTCCACCATTGACCTGGATTGTGCTGATATATCCTGCTGATGATATTTGCAAATTGCTAAATTTATGTTAATTGTTTATAATAATGTTTAATATTTTGCGGTAATATTGTGATGCAAATTGACATATGTGTGTGTTGAGCAGAACTTATACAATGTGTGATTGATGGTGTCAAAAGTTGCCTTTATTGATCTGTCATAATTTTAGTGTTTTGAGATGTTCCATGGATTTAACAAGTCTATTGTTTTTCGGTGTTTTGTGGTATCTTATTGAAAGTTGTACAGAATATATGAATGTGATGATAGATTGATGATCTAATACCAATCAACTGCATCATTATATCCTGTGCTGAGACTGTGTGTATCACTTTTACCTGCTGATAGTGATTCATGTTGTGATTAGGTCGGTCATTACCCTGGATTATCGATTAGGGATCAAGAATAGATTGTTGTGATCTCCCAGCCTTAAGGGTTTAGGTGGAGGTGGATCACGGATGTTTTTCTGGCAACTGGCAGCCTATGATGTCAATTTGTGCAAAGTAGATCTATGGCAGTAGACCAAGAACGTGGCATTTTAAAGGTCTGGGCCCTGTCAGAGTTAGATGTATGATATAATTTGCATGGAGTTGTGCCCTCAGTGCTAGGAGAGCCAAAGAAGCAGAGATGGGTTTGCAAGAATTTAGGACTGTAGCCTACCCTAAGGGTTATCGACCTTAGTACTTCCAGGGTAGGTAGGCCCTTATGCAAAATGCAAAGAACATTTGTAAAGAAAAGTAATGGGAGAATATTGAAAGGATTGAAAGAAAGTGGAACAGAGTGCAGTCAGATACCAAATGGGACAGGGTGCAGCCAAGCATTGAAGACAGCACACGATGGGATCCCAGGGCTAGGTCACCTGGTTGGCCAAGGCAGAAGCCAAGACAGAAGCCCACAGAAGCAAGTATCAGCATGCATGCCTTCACATCTAGGCTGACCTTGTTTACCCCGGCTATATTTAGAGCAGACTGCAGTAAAAAGAGGCTGCCGCTCACAAGAAGTGCTGAAGTAAAATAACAGGTTCGGTGTTGAGTCAAACTTGGCTTGAGTTTGTGGTTCTTTGGCAGGGAAAACCTGTCACCAGCTCTGTCACTCTCCAGTGAAAAAGATCCAAAGGCTGCCAACTGGAAGCTAACTAGGACAAATGCCATGGCCTGATGATGGCCACCAGTTACATGGTGCTATGGCAGACACCATGGCAACAGAATACCATGGGAACGTGCATGGCAACATACCCTGCATTATTTTCGTGCCACACAGCCTGCCACCTGGCTCATCTTCCTACTGCAAGTTGTCTATTTTTTGCCTCCAGGGCAACAGCTGAGCCACTGTGGTGGAGATGGCCGAATGACCTACATAGATAGATGATTAACGATGTACAATGTATGAACAGTAATACACGGTTTCAACTATGATAGACCTCTGATGTACCTCATTATATCATGTTATACTGGGGGACATGAGTTTAGTGGAAAACCAGACGTGTGATGGATGGATCAGTCTGGTGGATGAATATGCGACTATATGCATGGCAATGATGTGCTTGTATCATTGAACTTGTATGCAAAACATTGGAAAGGGGTGCCAGTATGCACTTCACCTCAGTAGGTCACCATGAGATCGACCTCATTGCACTTTGATTGCTGACAAACCTGACATTTTTACTGCCAGTGTTTGACAGTGGGTTGTTCAGAGTGAGGTGTTTTACAATTCTTGATTTGATGAGTTGTTGTGACTGTTTTGTGATTGCTCAGCTGAATAAAGTTGCCTGAGCTAATGCAGAGGGGTTTATCGATTACTGAGAATTCATCTGTCTGACTGACTGGTTGCTTGGCTGGCTGGCTTTTCGTCTGGTGGCCCACATCACAGAGAATAGCACCCTTCCCCCTACAAGCCCCCTCCCACCCCTCCCTCTTTCTTTTGAAGGAGCTCCCCACAGACCACATCCACACCACAAGTACTTTGACTTGTTAGGGACCTTGTTGGTTTGCATTTTTATCTGATCCCCAAAAATGCAGGAATGCTGATCTTGTCCTCACAGTATGCATTTAACCACCCCTTCTTGTCTCTCTGCATAATAATGGAGTGTTTGGAAAAAAATCTCTAAATTGCAGACAGCTCTCCTAACTAATTACAAGTACTACAATGTCTAGCATACACTAAGTTAGGAAATTTAGCTATTCAAGTATTATTTGTCTGTCTTACTGAAGGCCTGCATCTAATTTCGAGAGTATTTTTCAGGAGCTCTTGGTTAAAGGTGCCATTGAGTACACATGTTTACAAAGTGATTTATTATTCACGAATAGCTGTGGTAAATTTTGCAAACTGGCGTGCAAGGTTAAGCTTACACAATGACAATATATCCTTGATTTGGTAATTGAACTCATCACCACCTATCCTTGTAGTCCTGACACAGCCAGTGTCAGAAATTTGAATTAAATTGATCTTCTAAATTCCACATTCAATGTATGGCACCATTATTGTTTTGGTTTTATGAGTGTCACCTTCACCAGGGCTTTGCTGGGAGACCTGGCACTTGTAATTCAGGCTCAACTCGTCTCTAATGTGTGTTTTGAGCCAGGACAGTAATCCTGATTCATGCCTTAATTTCCATGGATTTGTTCAATATTGTATTGTGTGGAGTATGAATGTATCTGGGAATAGTTTCAAATGTACTGATACAGACAAGACTATAAAGCTGCAGTCTATCATACTGTGGTTTGTCATCTCATGAATCATTGATGAATGTGGCCCACGAGTGTTCACTGTTCACCATTGAACCTTAATTATTTCATGTCTGTCAGAATAATTCAGGATTCAGCAGCCTTGTTTGGCCTTGCTGTGGCATTAATATGATTTTTAGTTTCCATTCCAGCCTGATTGATGTTCATTAATGTAACAGCATGGCTACCATGCCATATTAAGCTAGCTTATCTCTTGTGAAAAAGTAATGTAAATCATAAGAACAAATTTGATGAGCCCAGCACCACATGAGTAACATGACATGTATGTATCTGGTTGCTTAATGAGATTCCCTTTTACTTTGCCTGCTTCATACTGATGAGCAGTGATGTGAGGAAACTGAAAGATAAACTGTGTTTCATAATAATTCCTGTTTGACTGAAGCGTCTGAAAGTTTGGAAGTGTCTGACTGTTCAACTTTGTAGGCTGAGAGTTATCTTCTTGAAGAAGTTGTACAAATTTGACATATATATAAGTCTGCTGTACCAAAAAATTGTGTTATATTTCTGTCTTGAAAAAAAAAAGAAGAGACTGCTGTGTGTGGGATTCCAGACATTAGCTAAGTTGTTTAAAATCAAACCTAAGTTTCACTCTTTTTTTGGAAGAGTCACATTCATTCACCCAGGACTACTTTCTGTCCTGGTAACCTGCTTTGGATACTCAATTTGTTCACTGTACGGTATGTACACATGGTATCCATACCCTGGGTATGTCATGTTTAAAATTTTTGGCATATGATCTACACTCTACAGAAGCATCAGCCATATTGGATCGCTCAGTAGTCTCCTCACTCTCCTCAGTCATGGGAAGACTATGCTCTGGAAGTTAGAGAGCCATGGTGTGTCTGGCTTAGTGGATCAGTAGATCTGTTTTATAAGGGAAACTTGACATTTATGAGCAATTTAGACTTTATTAAGCCTCATTCGACTGCAAGTTTGAAGTTTAGATGCAGTCACTGGCAGTCAGACTGCCAATCCACCAATCCCATCAACTCTTGTGCATCAAATGCTTTTAAAATGAAAGCTTTTGCAAAGCATTCCCAGAACTGTTTTGTAAACAAGTAATCCAACGTTAATCTGCTTATCTCAGTAATATCGCTCTGAGTTAAAAGCAAGCATATGCTGTCACTGTTGGTGTTATCTGTGTATGAATTCTCAATGTTGGTATAAAAATAATATTGCAAATCAACTTATAATAGAGTTAATGAATGCATTTTCGAATTTCTCGTTATCTGAAGCTATTGAAGAGTCTATTTAGCAGGGAACTCCATTGACCAGTGTCCAGCATTGCCCAGCCTTCACAGTAATAGACTCAGATGGACTGCTAATATAATCAGAGGCGTGTTTTCAGGGCCTCCTTATAGTTCTGGTATTTATCGATCTGGCAATAGACTGGTGGAGCAAGGCAGGCTTGGCAGTGCTAGGGAACAAATAGCATTGTAGATTAGATTAAAGTAGCTACTAGCCTTGCCTTGGTTGGTTGATGAATAGACACTAGCTTTTCTCTCTCTCCTCATCCTCCTCCCAAATACTCTGGCCTTGAGCAGATCAGAGCTGAAGCAGGCTGCTGGACCAACTCTGGGCTTTGCCTGATCACAGATTGGCCCAGTAGACACTCTTTCCCCTTTGGTTTACTGGTCTTGTCTCTCTGTTTCACTGCTTCTGCTACACTGTCCATGGACTAGATACTGTGTGATACACTGCAAGTTGTGTTGGCTCAACTCCCTGAAGAGCCATTTGGAAACTTCTTTCCCTCGTGGCTGTCCTAGTGTCCTCCGTGTCCTGTGAGGTTAGGGTTGGCCAGTGACCCTTCCAAGATGGATGGTCATATGAGGCAGCTGGGATGGCTGCTTTGACAGATTTTGTCTGACAGATTGTAGTAAAAACTTCAATGGGTGGATATTAACCCGAGAATGGTGAACTATTGGCCCTGAAACAATCCCTTGAGATTTCTCTTAAATTACTTTAGCATGATGGACCCCTATTTGATTGAGGCAGATTAAATTTGATTGCTTCCTGATTAAATTTGATGGAAAAGAGGGATTGTAGTTGCTATTCATTTGATGGTATGATAAACTGATTCTCCCTTTTTTTCCACTTGGTTTTGTTTGCCACTTCCCTACAGTTGTGGAGTCCTGCCATGGCCTCGAAAAAGTAAAATTGTTGATAAAAAGACCTCAAATAAATGAGTAAACAAACAAACAAAATGCTGATAAATTGCCCAAGCCAAGGACAAACTGTTTCGTGACGTTGAGTGATTACAGGCTGGGTGATGGTCACTGGCCACTTCGTCAAAATCTGACAAGTTGTCATTGACTCAAGTTGCCCAGCTGTGTTTGAATATGTCTTGAGACAGGACCATTGATTTCTTTTAGTGGTAAGAAGTGTTCCATTTCGTCTGCCACATTCACTGAACAACTGCAGTTGAACTGCTCAGTGTTTTGCCTTGTCCAATGCTGAGCAGCTTTTTGAGGATCAAGGATATCCAGTAAGGCCTTTCCTGATTGGTTGATGCATTTGTTGGTGACTGGCCTTGTACGAAATGGCGAATTTGTGCTGTCAATGATCCCATCAGATATCCATGACCACAACACGCAACTAATGAATAAATGTAAGTCAATTAATTGTATTTCTGAGTACTTTATACCAAGTTCGCCTGTATTCCATAACTGAATTCTTAATGTAGACGGAGAACTCATTTGACCAGCAGTGTCATATCTGCATTGCATAAAGATTGTCATTTACAGTGTATATTTACGAAGGTTTTAGACTCACCAATTATTTTCTTACTTTTACTTAACAAATTTTAGTGAATATCTGATTTTGTTTGACACCAGTACAATTTAATATGATATTTTCCCATCCAAGGTCCATCGGCAATGTGGAAAATTTCACTGGGAGACTGAAGCATCTGTTTTGGTACGGATGTATGATCTCCAAAGCCTTCCTGGTTTCAGAGCGGAGTCTAATTACCCTGGAGTCCTCGCTAAACTTCAATTTCATTTTCAAAGTCTGGAGGAAATTGTTTCCGCTGTTTCTTGTCATATTTAACAAACTCAGAATTATTTAGTCCTTGACACGTTTGCTTTCTGAAGCTTTCTAAAAGCACTTTTAAATGGATTTTCTTCTCATCTTGCAGTTGAAATAACAAACCGTTTCATCCAAGTCCCACAAGTGCAGCGGAGATTTATGCCGAACTGATATGTGATCACTGCCAGTTGAGTGTGTTATGAGCCTCATTTGAGAGTTCAAAACTTCTACCTCACGAGGTCCTCATCCGTATATGGTTTCGGAGTTAGCAGGTGACAGTGTAGTCTTTTTGTAGTTATTCTGAGGTCTGGCAGAGACAGGAGAGAAAAATGCTCTTATATTCTCAGAAATGTCCTTTTGCGGTGCCAGCTTATTGAGCGAGGCGGCAGAGGTGAGGAGCTGTGGCTGAAAGAGCACTCTGCAGATTTTGGCTGCATGAGCAGAGCTGCTGCCATGACTGACTACCAGTCCAAGCTGATTGACAGTGTAAGTGCCATCTCTTACTTTCTGTTTATCAGCATTAATGTGGAGATTTAGAAACAGAATCTGACAATTTGTGTGATTGTTTCCAGTGTGGAGTCGAGTTTGATGAAGTTATTTGTTGATTTTGTGATTTTGGTCAACTTGTTCTCTTATCACTGCTTATTAACCAGTCATGTTCTCAAGCTTGTTGATTGCTGCATGTGATTAGGTCATTGGAGTCAATGGAATACCATGCAATATTCGAGTGGAGGGTCATTGACCAGGCATCCTCTCATCTCCATGACAACCTGATCACATGATAAGATGTGAAAGGACGTGGGATGGAGGGGGTCAGGTCCATGTAACTCCATCCTCGTGTTCTGCTGTCTCCGTAATTAGGCCCTCGCAAGTGCTGGGAGGCTCACTGAACGGCTCTGAGAACGTGGCCAATGAGCCTGATTATGGCTGATCTGCCACCATTACTCCCTGAATATGATGTGCACTGGCTTCAAAAACTCCACATTTGATTTGCCATGTTTGTATTTGCAATTGCCTCGCAGGGAAAGTGGCGCGTGGGTTTTTGCTGCTTCTTTCTGCGAATTGTAATCACGTTGGTCAGGCCCTGTTGCAGCCGACTTCGGTCTTGCCACAGGACTATATTCTCGTGTCAAAACACATCTGGATGAAACTATGATTACACTTCAGTGAAATATTGTCATTAGGTGATCCAATATACTTGTTTTGATGTTGTGATTCAGCACCACTCCGTATTTGGTAAACAAGTTCAAAGTGATGATTATATTAGTAATTTAAATACAGGACATCAGTCAGTAAATCAACACAGATGTGTGGCATTGAGTGGTGTTTGTTGTCTGTATTAATAAACAAGCAACAGGAATAATTTATCACCCAGGTCTTTGTGTGAGTGGGAGAGAGAGAAAGTCTTAAATTTGTGTTAGACATGAAACTGCATATTGTATTAAAGAGAGAGAAGATCTTGACATGCCACCCTCTGCATGGCTTGTTCAAATTACTGGGGGCATTTAGACAGGCTGCTCTTCCTAAGAAATTGGTGCCTTCTAATGCTGGTGCGTATAATCCCTTGTATGCATCTTGTGTTACACTAGTTGGTAGATCTTGATACGAGTTTGGATTGTGGACTTGATCTTTATTGCAAAATCACTTCTCATCCTAGCTCTCTGGGGCCCATGATCCGCCAGCTGTTGTTGTGATCCAAGGAAGCCCAAGATGTGGGGTCTCTTAATCTCCTGTTGTCTTCCACAGTACCATGTACAGTGGCGCCATCTTTGTCTGCTGGTCAATCGAATGTTCTCCCATCATGGCAACTTAAACTAAATACTACCCTAGACTATCAAATAAGCATTAGATGTGACCTTGATCTACTTCTCAAGGTCATTTGCTTGTACATGTATAGGCAACCAACCCACGAGTTCTTGTTTTGGTTGTCCCGGGAAATGCTGTCACAGATGGTGCACAGTCATGCATTTGCATATATATGCATAATTTTGCAATAAGGTGCTTCTTTCAACTTTTGATGGCATTTCTCTTTTGTGGAAGTGCAGATGTAATGCTAATAGTATTTAAAATTACTAAATAAAATCACATTATATGGATTTCTCGATGGAATTAATTTTCGCTCAAATATTTGAGGGACCTTTTCGATTTACACCAGTCATGACACCTGTCATTAATGTTGACACCTTAAGTGAGAGGCAATTTTGAACTGATAATTAAATTGTCATCCTTGTGCGGTGAGAGAAAGTCTTCCTGGTAATTGTCAAGGTTGCGCCAAGGATTTTTCCTAAGTGCCGCCCTGGACATCTTTAACGCCCACTCAGAGCATTGCAGTTTACTACCATGCGACAGTCATTGTTTGATATGTTGAAGAAGGTAGCATCTGCTTATTTTGTGAAAATGCTGAATGCGGCATACAGAATCATTTGATGGTTCCTGGAGACTGGCTTTGCATCATATTTTATAAAAGAGAAGACAAAAAAACATCGGCAATCGATTGGAAATGTCTTTTTAAAGTCCTGTGATGTCATTTGCCTCAGTCTCAGTGCCAAGTTGACAAGGAGATGTAACAATGTCCAGATCAATTTACAATGTCAGGATCAATCAGCCGTATGGCAGCCCAATGAATGAATGAATAAATGCAATTGAACTGTTTTACGAGGATAACATAGCACTGTAATCAATGGTCTATATCTGATTATCATCCAAAGCAGAGATCCAGCAAACAGAAGCCAGTGTCATTGCATGTGCCTGCAATCCACAATCATAGTCTCCTGTTTGATGATATTGGTTCCTGGCTGATGAATATGTGGTGATTGATGGTTGCCCTCCTGGCATATAAGGCCATGTATGGCATCTGATATAACCTCTGATATTTAGACTAGGTTGTCTGCGGTCAACATGCTGGTGATTGCTAGGCTTCAACCCTTGACTCATGCTGGTCATTGCTGGCCCTTGCTTCCCAGGGTTTCCCCCAGGGTCAGCAATACTGGGTAGGTTTCATTTAGGGTGGTAGCTAGTAGTTTGCAAGTTTGTGGTCAAGGCTCAAGCACAATCTACAACTTCCTCATACTGAGTTATAGGGTATACTTTACCCTGAGTACATATTCATTGACAATATATCGATACACCGTTTGGCCTCTGCCACAATGCAATTCTTCCTGGAAAAGTATGCAGATCTAGATATTCCTCGTTTCCTTGATTCAAATCTGATCTAATTGGATTTAGTGCAGGGCAACCTTTGTCACAGACTGCAGCGGGGACTGCCACTCAGTGGATGTGGAGAAATGTTTCAGGTTTAGTTTTGTGAACTCAGAGCAGGGCGCTTCAGAAAAGAGATGAATGATCTGATGTAAGAGGATGAAAGAGTGTAAGAGGATTAAGGACATTTGTATGTGCTATATTAGCCACACGTATAGAACACTTGGTGCACTGAAACCTTGCTACACTCTTTGAATTTCCATCTTGAATTAGCATGATTAAGCACCTGGGTCTGATGGGACCTTGCTCATATGTAGGGCTAGACCTGTGCACAGTGCTTAGTAAGTTGATGAATTACTTCTTATTCAATATATTTCAGCCAAGTAGCATACTGAGTTAGTGACTCTAAAGAGCAGGGAGATGATTTAACGAGGTCCTTGGCGCTGCATGAAGCCTTAGAACTCAGAAGGACAGTCTGACTTCTTTTCGACTGAGATGAATGGCCGGCCGAGTCCTTCCTAGCTCCCTGGGGCCCATTGATCCGCCAGCTATTGTTGTGATCCAAGGAAGCCCAAGATGTGGGGGTCTCCTAATCTCCTGCTCTCTTCCACAGTACCATGTACCCGTGGCGCCATCTATGTCTGTTGGTCAATCGAACGTTCTCTCGTCCAATTCTTCCATTCCAATGCACTTTCTATTGTATACTGTAAACAAAACTGCTGCTGATGCAGATGGGACTATTTTTAGCTTCACTACTGAGGTTTTAAAAACTAGGAATTCAGATTGAAGCAAGGAGCTGGAAGGGGGGTACTATTTGCAAAGCAAAGATGTCGCCATTATGGCGCTCCTTGCTCTCTGTCGTCTGCTATTGACGTCGTTACGCAAAGCATATGTACGTGGGACGAAAAATGGCAGCTGTTCTTTTAAAAGACGTTCCATTGTGGCAAGAGGACGTCACTAGTATTGAACTAGGCTGTGAATCTGTCAGGGGAATACACCTGACACTTTGTCAATATCACGAGTTGTGCACATTGCATGGGCCCAGTAGGAGAAGCAAACCTTGCTCAGAGAGCAATAGAAACTTCCTCTTGCCATCCAACAGGTAGCTTTGTCATCCACTTGATAGCTTTAAGTAGTTATTGACATTTCTTAGGGCTGCCAGTTGTTAAAATCCACAGCAGCTGAGTGTGCTAACATTTTATCAAAGGAGCTAAGAATGGAAGCTTCAAGCAACACAGGCCTCCTCAAGCATGCTCAAGGAGAGATGCACTTTTTGTCAATATGTGACAAACTCTGGTTCAACAACAACAGTTGAATGTCTTGAAACTCAACTTATAGTGTTGTTTAGAAGTACATTCACTCTCTTCCCTCATATCTCTGACTGATAGAGCGATTATGTTATCGTAGCTACTCTCTTTTGGTATGTCGATGAAATATATATTGACTGTACATTTACTGTACATAACGATGTGCATTTTGTCACATCGTTCCGTACTTAGATGGGAGTCAGGAATTACCGGAGGCATGAAGTCAGTGCCGAGTATTTTGGAAACTCGCACAATTTCACAATAACATTCCTGTAGTGATTAGAAACAATTTCCACAGGGAATCCATGCTTTGTTTCCTGATGACAAACTCTGCCTGAAAGTTCCTGCTCTGACCATTTCCAATTCCATTTCCATCAAACTCCAAATTCGTGATTATTTTCCTAAATGTTTGAGCGTGGGGCAAATGTTATTACCAGTCAAAATTGTGTTTGTCTTGTTTCATTGTAATTCTAACATTAATTTGTGGTTGTGGATTTTCTCAAATTTGCTCATTTTTTGCTGTGATTTGATTGGTGTTTGCCTTTGGTGTCCTTGACCTTGCCTTCTTGCAGATAACAGCACCGGTCTCTGATAGGAAGAATAGTAAACAAGCCCGACCCTTGTTCTGTTTTCTTGTGTGTGCACTCAGATAGGGCAGAACAAACTTGCTACAGAACTTTATCAGGTGCTGATTGGGGCCACTGAGGACATGGTACACTCCAGTCTAAAGCTAGTCTAAGCTGTTCTAATCTGCCCTGGTCTGTTGTGGCTTCTCAGCACCCAGAACACACTGCCCTGAACAGTGAACACTGAACTGCTGGTGCAGTATAGCTACAATGGGCAGCGTTCAGTAACTTCAGTGCTCCTGTGTCAGCCTTGCTTTGTTTATCTTCCTATGATACATTGTTTATCTTTTGATGGTACTGATAGCAACAATGCTTGAGGTGGCCCAGGTTGATAACTTGATATACATATATGATGTTTCTGGAGAAGAGTGCTAAATTATGATTCAATTTCGTAAAGTAGTTTCATCCTTTTAATATAAGTAGAAGTATTGATTAGATGTTGATCGATCTGGAGTGATTGGATCAAAAGTGATTGGAAGTGATTGACCTTGTGTGAGATGAATTGAGACGGAGTAGCTTAGCTTGGTTGGCTCAGGTCCTAGATGGTATTCATGTCTCCTTCACCCTGTTATTTACCTCCTCCATGTATCCTGCTCTCTTGATTTGTTTGTTTAATCTGCCATTTGGACAGGGAGGGGCGTTACTCAGCTGCTATGTTTGTGAAGTTTGATTGAATTTTGGTGTTCTTCCAAGGATTTTGGTTTTTATGGGCTTTCGAAGGTTGCGTTAAGCCATGGTTATATTGACATTCGGAAGGTCAAGCATTTATCACCTGGTGGATCCATAAAATTTGGTATTGAGGTGATAAAGGCTTTACCTTTGTTCTTAGTGTCACAATGATGTCCCACAGGGCAGGGAGAACATCCTAGAACTGATTGGCATCAGCCGAAACCTTCAAGCAACTCACTGCTAAACTATTATAAAGGGTGTAATTGCTGTTTTCTAAATAATATTAAATGCCATTTCAATAAATGTTCACATTTAAATAGGCTATTTGTGACAGTGGTCATGCCCCAATTGGTGAGTTTGCTGCCAGTCATTGCAGAGGTACAAGTCCTGTTATACCATTCGACACCTCTGTCAGCCAATCACATTACAATGTTTCAGGGGAATAATTCCCATATTCTTTGTTGTCCAGTTATCCTCTCATGTTTGACTGTTTGAGTGTTTGTCTCTTGGTTTAAGCCAGTTATTCACCATGGGATCAGGAATATGTGTTTATCACAACTCGGCCTAAAGGCCTTGGGTGATAAATCACATATTCCCTCTCCCGTGGTGAATAACCTTTACTTATTTTGAAGATTTTATTGGAGTACTGTGCAAATTTATCTTGTTTCATCTATTAGCTTGACATGTGCTTATCTTGGAAAGCCTTGCTTATAGATGGCTCATTGAGTGTATTGGGCTCCTGTCTGTGGACTTTGGCTGCTTCCCCTTTGAGTGTTTTCCTCCTGTTGATATGTGGAGAGCCATCACACTGGTCGATCAGCTGATCACTGGCCACCGGGGGCTCCTGGGTGAGCTATTTTTAGCATCAGGACAATCAATGTGTGACGTAACGCTGGGCGGTCATTGGCTCTTCACATGTCACGTGGGTTTTGCATGGTGACGAAGTCTAGCTCTCTTCAGTGGGTCAAGGCCGTCTGCTTGCTATTAAGCCACACCCCCAGGCAGGCCCTGCTCCATGAGCTGGCTCCACAAGCTCTACTCCATGCTCCTGTCCTTTCATAATGCAGCTCTGACAGAAAAAGAAGTCTGCAGAACCTGTTGTGGCTTTGATGTCATATCCATCCAGCTGATGGAAGCTTCATATTCCTGTTATCACACATTATCACTCATTATTCTTACATATGTGCCTATATATATATATACCATTCCATATTCTCTCATTAACCGAACAGGCTGAGCTGGTGTTACATAGCATGTGCATTAATAAGGCTGCCAATACAGCACAGAACTTGGAAAGCAGGAGCATTGCAGGCCAACTGACAGATAATTTAACGAAAAAGAATCCTTGTGTCCCACATCATGTTATTTGGAATGTGTATAAAATGTGTGTATATATATTTATAAAGGCCTATGTTGGTTTTGGAAAAAATGTGTGATTTCACAAGTTTGCATTTACCCATCTGTTCATGTGAACTTGTGACAGGAGCGCACCAAATTACCGCTGTACTCCTGGGTCACATTGATCTTAATGTTGACCATTTGTGGTCATTGAACTCCTCTGTTTGCCATTTGCCTTGGATGTTAAAAATCACCGGAGTGAGCAATCTATTTGAATGTAGTCACACATGGCTTTTTGTCTGCGTCAATTGATGGACCCTGGCCAAAATCTATCATGAACACCGAAGAGAGAATTACAAAAGGATCCATAACATATTTGTAAATGTTTCATAATTCAACTTGATGGTTGAATGATGATTGAGAATTACCAGGAAAGCCCTATTTGATTAATTTATATGGTTTCAATGACTTTTGATTACCAATAATAAGCCACAGAGGTCCAAATAAATGTTAGGCCTATAAACAATTAGGTATCATGAGTTAAAATCAATAAAGCCGAACAAGGTCCATTAGGTTTACAGTGTGTTTTATACAGCTTCAATAAAGCGACCAGGTCGTAAATGGAAAATGATATGATTTGTTTATCGAAGCTTCAATACAGTTTTTGAGCTACAAACACCGTGTGGATTATATAGTTATGGGTCAATAGATGAAACCACAATTGTGTGAAAGGTTGAAAGCTCCGAATAGGATGTCAGAGTTCAATTGTTGGTTATCAGAAAGCTAGAGACCAGCGAGATCATGCATGTATCTGTTCCAATTCAAAATACTCCAGGTCAAATCTACCATTAAATGATTTTGATCCCTAATATGTAAAGAGAAATTACAGCAGTTCCATTATTTACGAGGAGAAGAGGACGAGTTTCACTGTAAATTGCACTTTGTGAGTTACGATGCTGATAATGTGTCATGATATAAGACAACAAATATTGCTTGTTGGTGGCTGATATTCGAGTTGCGAAAGACTTATGCTTCAGATTCTAATGCTAAAATCAGTTGTGACACATCTGAAAGCCTCTTCTAGAATCTTGATCAGGACTAATAAAACAACCTCTGTGGTTCCCATACTCAGAGTATGTTCACACACATCATAAGCTGTCGTGCCTCACTAAGTGCAAATTTCACAGTGAAATGGTCCTATCTTTCTCTGTAACCGAAGAAACTACTGTATATATAGACACATTAAACTATTGGGTTTATTACCAAGACTTGCAGGGATGATGGGAATGAGTCTTGTGATCCAGGCTGCATTATGTTGGCCAATGGCCATAGTGATAGGTCTGTGATTGTGACCCTGGTAACAGACCAACAATAGCTCGTAATAAATTAGAATATTGTAAAAATTGCTACAGTTGGCATTGTAGCAACTAGCCATGAAGAGAATAAAGGCACTCATCAGTGCGAGGGCAGTGCTTAGGAATAGGAAAATGGATTGATGTTGTTCTAATCGAACACACGTGAACATTGAGTGACCATTGTGCGAACAGGCAGATGTGTCAACACTGAATTGTTAATTTGCCAATTCCTCGTTCCTATCTTGGATCGTGTGTTTTGAGCTGCTCAGCTTTGTTGTCTAGTTGTGGAGGCAAGCAGCTTTTCAATTTGGGTTATGTGAACTTGTGTCTGTGGTCTAGAGGTAGACCAGGAGCAGACTAGGAATGTTTTCCCTGCGAAATACTTGTCTTGGCACTGGCCCAGATTGCCACAACACCCCCTGCACAGTTTACAGCCAGGTAAGCTCACGCCTATCTTTCTGGGTGCATTCGATTTGAGTTCCATGGGCCAAATGTTTCATTTGGACTGGGATACCTTACTTCAAACACCCTGTGTATCTCTGCTCTAGCTGCTCTACTTATTTACACTTCACAGGTAAAACTATTAGGTTATTATTGTTGGTTAAGATACTGTAATTTGCTGTTGTAACCAGTTTAACTGAGTTTATAGGTGGGAGGAGACAGTTTAAATGTAGAGCTATGTAACAAAGTTTGTTATCCATCATCTGTGATTTTGTTCAACTGTTATACAATATACATTGTATAGAGTGTAGCAGCTACCTGCACACATGATGTCAGCAGTAAGTAGGACAGAACAGATTGACAAAAAAAGATAAGGAAAGTGCCAGCTTTTGCTGCAACATTTTAGTCTTTGTTGAAGATCAAGACTGAGGAGTAGGACTGCACTGTACTCTCCAGGCCAGGGACTGCAGTTTATGGCCCAGTTGGATATACGTGTTTTATGGGCCGTCTGTGATGTCAAGATAGCAGGAATATTTCTCGTTTGCAACTTCTCGTTATAGTTATATCAGTGATTTAAAAGCCTTTGATACATCTGGAGGGCTTTCGATGGCTGATATCCAGGTAGGCTTTGTTATAACACTCCATCTCCACACTCGCTTTGCTAGCTCTTCGCATATTTGACAAAATCATTGTATATTCTATTTGAAATTACTGGAAAGGGATTTTTTGTGTAACAATGATTTTAATTTAGAAGTCTTAATAGCACTTTAATTAGGACAGTTTCATTGAAAATTGCACTTTGTGAGTAATGCTGATTATGTGTCTTGATCGTACCATTAGTTTTCAATAGATTTACATTATAGAGACTTTTCTGCTTGTCGGTGACTGCAAAACGCCAGGACGATGTGGGTCTCACACTAAAATCAGTAATGAATCAATATGATTCACCAAAAGGCCTGCTCATGAATCTTGATCATCACTAATCAAACAGCCTCAGTGGCTATATTTCATGCTCTAAGTATGATCATAACACATCATCAGCTGTCATCAGCTCACAAAGTGCAAATTTCACAGTGAAATGGTCCACTCTTTCCTTGTTGATAACGAAACTGCTGCAATGTTGTATATTTTTGCAATACCTGTTACACACACTAATTGATGTGACAATGCACTTTGCTCACAAGATATTTTCTAAAGGGACTGACAAAGGATTATTTCAGTGAACAAACAGTCTTGAAATGCCAAACAGATAACGAGAGCGAACATGCATGATGATGATAGTGCAGAGTAACTCTAGTGATCACGAAGTCCCCTTGTGCATACCTACTGTGAATTTCTGGGACATCATTTTGTATCTAGAACTAGCTACACTGTTGTTGTTTGTTTCTTCGGAGTTGATAAAAATGGTGTACAATGTATATGTACTGTGCTAATTTATTGATGGATTTCACATACCGAATAGTTCAAGGCCAAGATAAAGTAAATATCTGATGGAGAATTCAATATCTATTATAGGTAATTTTGATACCAAAGCTTCCACTCGGAGAAGTAGATTCTTTGGAAAATGGATTATTAAATTTAACCTGTTTCGATAGGATGGCCTGGGTTGTTTAGTCGCTTTTTCGGTTTTTCCACAAGATTGCTTTGAGTTCCCCTGAAGAAGATGGCTTTCGAAGTTGGTTTGTCGCAGAGCGCTGGAGATCTATGATAAAATAGCTATCCATAAGGCGAGAAACAAACAAAATCTCCTGCGGATGAAACAGAAAAGTTTGAATTAGTTTCTCCTTGTTGTGATTGCTGTACTTGCGAAAAGAATGCAAATATATTTTCCTGTAGGACCTATATATTACTATGTAATATTATATTTAGCTGGCTTAATTAATAAAGAAATGAAAGCATGTCTGGAAGTTTTTGCAATGTCTGACAGTAATGAGGACAGGGTCATACGAAATGCTTAATTCTGTCCCAAGTGTACGAATTTGTTTATTGGATGTCCCCTCCTTGTTTCATGGCTGTTCCGCAAGGCCTTTGCAGAATGGAGTTGGGTGATGGAATCCAAGGACGCTGCATAGATCAGCCTGGTTGGAGATCTCGTGGTTGGCGAGAATTTCGTGAGGTGTCCTCATTGGCCATGGGATCTGCAGACGACCGTGCACGAAGTCGTTCAAAAGGATAAAGTGCACAAACAGCACAGCCTAGGTCTATCAACAAAGACAGCTTTGAAGCTGTGATGACAGAAAACACAAGGATAAACTTCCGAAGTAAAACGAACTGACTCGTCAGAGTCGTCACTGCCAAGGTCGCGTTCGAACGAGAGCAGACGATTTATGTCGACGCCCTGTCGTCTGCTCCCGTTGCATCCTCCCGTTTGCATCAGCTCCCCTTGCATCAGCATACCTATATGAATATGTGTGCACGACAGTTGCCTTGGAATATCCAATATTGGTATATCATCGGGCTGTATGCAATAATTGGATGTTGCAGCGTTGTAAATGGGCCAGACTTCGCGGTACTGCTTTGCGGTACTGCTTTGCTTGTAGTCTGTGACGTTCGTTACCTGGGAGAGGGTCAGCTCAGTTGGTTGCGCACTAGGTTGCCCGTCGTTTGGTTCCTGGTTCGATTACTCCTCTGGCTGGGTCACCTGGATTTATGTTGGACAGCAGTTTCAATCATCTTTTGCTTCATCGCTGTATCCTCCTTCCATCCTAATTAGCCTACCGAGTACATATATAAATATAGGACATAAAGCGCCAAAAATTCTTTCTGTTTATGTGTCAAGATAAATTGCAGTTTACTACTGTCTGTGATAACTGGAGATGAAAGAAGTTGCATTTTTGCAAGTTAGTGTACTTCTTAGCTAACAGATAAACAGATCACATTTCTTAGAACTTTAGCATAGTTTTGCAGCTTTTCTTTGGAGGTGTTTTCGAGTGTTGTTTTAATTGTTTAGTCAGGAACTGAAGTGCCTGAGTTCTCACTTGCAAGAAGTAAACAAGAAGTCAGGAAATGATGAGAATACCAAGACTGCACATGAGGGAAGTTATGTACAAGACTAGCTTCAAGACTGAAATGGAGAACATGCAGTTGCATGACATTATGTGAATGTGGAGCATGTGTGGAGGTACTTTTTTATGTAGTTCATATCCCACAACACACTGAACACAGAAAACATTCAGCTCAAGGCCAAACAGAACTTACAGCACACTCTGTACCCTGGGTATATATGCATGGGATTGGAGTTAGCTGAATGAGTGCAACTACCTTCATGCTAATGCACGATTCATGATGTATGAAATGTCAGGTGTCAAGTGTGCATTAGCAGTTTGCATAGTACCTTACTGCAAGGACATGAAGGCAGGTGCGATAGTTGCAAATGTATGCTGTACATGCCATGCAGCCCTCTCTACTTTGTATATATGTACACCATCAGGGAACAGCTGGATATTTTAACTGGTGGTAAGTGAGTCTAAATTATAAATACTCCCCCATCAGCACTATTAGTAATATGTTGCACATTGAATCAACTTGAATGTACATGGTGCAGTACATCTGTCATAATTTATGCAATTTATGGCAATTAGGACTGCACGATCAGACAGCTCCTAAATACACCTGGCAGACTTAACGTGATGAAGTCAAGGCCAGGGAATTACTGCAAGATGGTTAATATTAATTCAAGGCAAGGTCTGATGACAGGTTAGATGTATAATCTCTTTAGCTCATTAAAAGGACCGCAGACAAAAGAACTTTTGTTTGCATTTCCAACCTTGACTCTTTTAAAAGCACCCTCAGCTCATGATATATGTTCTTCTGTCTGGTAAATTTGATATCAAGCAGGAGTGTCTCTTCAGCGATGAAGTTCAAATGAATATTTCACTGCGATGGTACTTGTCAAACCAGTCTGTACTTCGTATTTAAGCTCAGAAGAGGAGTGAAGGAGACCTTCCAAAGGTATAGTTTCTCAAGCTTTAGTTTTACATCTAGATGTTATGTTCTGCCAATTCTTTGAAAGTTAATGTAAAAGAGGGTTGCAAAAGTAGGGTGAAGTTAGTATTATGTAAATGATTTATAACTGGTGTAGACTGTATGTTCATAAAAAACGGAATTTCCCTACACTCTGAAATCATTTGTCAAGGCTAGTGGAGAAGAAAAAGGTTGTACATCTGGGAAAATGGATTGTTAACTTGTGGCCTTAGAAATTGGCTGGGGTAAAACTAAAGAAGAGACATAACTCATATACCTGATACTGATCAAAGCCAACTGGATGTGGCCTTAGGTAGACAATTTATAACTGTTCTCTCTCTGACAGTTGCCTTGGATGGGTGTGTTGGGCATTTATCATTTTGTAGGACCTAGATAGGTGTCTTAAGTTGCATTGTTTGCTGTGTGTGATGGTATGCAAGTCTAGAAAGCGACGACCTGTGGAAAACTGCTTTATGGATCTATATGATGTAATATAGTGTATTTTCGTTATAGTCTATACTAAGGCAGTTGTTGTGAACTGGACTGTGTTCCTTGACATTACCATAATGTATTGTTGCCTCTAAATAGCCCACACCGGTGCTGATGGGGCGTAAAACACAAACTCACTCACTCACCATAATGTATTGTGGGCCCCCAATTAGTGTTGTCCCGTGTCCCAAAATTTCTTTTTTGGATTCACTTGTAACCGAGCCCCAACCAAAACCTCGGTTCTAAGGTCCGAAACAACCGAACCGAATGAGAAATATCACAACCACCCTTCACTACCTCCAATCAGTTGCCCTTGTACATTTTGCCATAAGCCTCATGGTGTTATCAGTGATATTATTTTGAGAATGAAGTTGTGATAGGCATTCACGCTTGATGGGGGATGTTAAAATGTTCTCCTCTTGGTGATGGTATCTTGAGCTTGGTAGTTTAAATCTTGCCTTCTCCTTTGAATGAAGGCCCCAAGGTCCCTGACCGCTTTACCGTCCTTCGGCCAAGAATTTTTGGAGGATCAGCGGCAGGAAGGACCTTGCAGCATTTTTGGCTGTCTGGCTCTTCTGAGGTCTGCCGGAGAGGAATCTGGAGGATATGTAGTAGCTATAAGATCTCAGGGCTGTACTATGACATTGACTGGGTGTAGTGATACTGCAGTTGCATGGATCGATAGAACATAAGAGCATTAGGTATCAATTCAAAGCGTATTTCATTTCACAAAATTAATAATTGTGGCATACATTTTGCAATTGTTCAGTGAAGATTATGCTTGTGGTTCCTGTTACATGTATGTGTCTGGTGAGTTACCAAGTTACCAGGTATTAAAGTTGAATTCTTGAGTTTGTTGCGCTAAAGTTTAAGCAGTCAAAAAAAGTGAAATTCATTAGATTCTGTCAGTCAAGGACCTGGCTTGTTTACCACACATACACTACATGTTCAATTTGTGATGACAATGTGTTCTTTGAAGCTTTGAGGTCCTTTGCTTCAGTAATTGTGTAGCCTCGTGAGGCTTGCATAACAGCCGTCTCTTGTCTAAAAATAGCCGTGAGGATTGTTCCAATAGGACGGGCTCGGTGGAGGAAGTGCAGGATTTTTCCCTCCGTCTGCCACACAAACGATATTTGGCATTATTTGCAGGAGTTGTGTAACATGGGGCGGTCTTTGTGTTTTGGTTGCAGTGATGTGCAGATGGGATGAGAGAGGAGAATATTGGCAATATTCCTGCAGCAGAGTCGAGTCGCCCACGCTGCTTCCTCCTCCTATTGATCCCTGATGTACCACTGCTCCGTTTTCATCACCACTGTCAGACTCCGCTGCACCGCTGTCAGCTTCACCACCTTCGACTATACATCAGCTCATGACTGCAGCTATACTATACTAAGGTGTTTAAGCCATGCTTAACTCTGCCGTTTAAAGTTTCGGCTGCAGTTTTGCTGGACCGAAGATAAAAACTCAAAGCATTTAGGGTTTAATGATTACATTAATCACCCTTCAACACTCGCATGACAATTATACTCTCTTCAATCGATACTCCACGATGTGCGATACATCAGCCACCCGCTGCATCTCTAAGATACAAGCCATGCGTTAATGAAGATGCCCTCTTCCTCATCATCTGCTGCTGCCTTAGAACAATTCTCCTCATCTTTAGCATCTTCATTCTTTCTCTTCAGCAACTTATCTAAGTTAGGTAACTAGGACTATGTTTCTTCACTCTCTCTCCAGTCTCTATCTACATGGTTAGTGCCAACAACTTGCCTAAGAGGGCTACATAATTCCTGAATTGAACATCTATCTTTATATATCTCTATCTTTAATCTGGTTTCTTGCAAGCAATTGTAATCCTAACAGTTACTGAAACTACACTGATGACTTTATCTATTGTGTAATGGGTATTTCATGATTACTTCTTCCAAACCAATCCTCATGCAGTATGCCGCATGCCATGTGTCGCGTGCCGCAGTCATGACAATGAAAACTGTTAATCAGCATTTTCTGAATCCTGTGACTTCACAAAGTTATATATTTACACAATGAACACTTCAAAGAGAGATGTTGAGCCTGATGGTGAAACTTCTGGAAAGAAAATATGGATATTTTTATCTTTAGTTCTATTTCTGGCATATGCTGGATTCCTGTTATGTAGTCAGCTTGATGTTTATGCACCTGTATGGCATATGACATATTGTGCTCTCCCAGGGTCCTTCCATGCAAACTTTCACTTCCGATGTGAATCAGAAAGTTGCTAGAATGTAAATCAGAAAGTTGCTATAATGTAGGAAACTTCCGAAAGTGATGATTGTAGCTGCTTCCGTATTGGTACATTGAACTTCTTAAAGTTCTTGCGGTTTAAAGTTTCAAGCAGATAAGATCAAGCCATGCAATATCAGCATGAGAATATCACATTTAGGGGACTTCACCAAGGATGTACTGTTTCATTGTGTTGTGGCAATACATATTGTACTTCTGTGCTTTCTGTAACTGTTTTTTAGTTGTGATTGATCCATGAACCATCTTGATGCGGGGACCTTGGTATTCATAGGACACCATCGTTTGTAGAGCTCTATTGAATACGAAGCGGTCGTTGACCCCGTAGCACAAAGTTGCCACCAACGGCTTTCTTCTTCTGCAAATCCACCTGATAGATTCAATAGCAAAATGGATTGTCCTTGCAGCAGCCTCAGCCTCCACTTGAGCTGTCGCTATCCCCCCGGGGTGTCGGTCTGTTTAGTCCTTCCATATCTGGCATCGCTCTTTTTGCTGATTCTGTGCTATTCTCCGCTCCATGTTCCTCCGAGTCAATCTCTTGCTTTTTTCACTCACTCTTTTTGCCGATGTCTTTTTCCCCTGAAATCTGCAATTATGACACGTGGAGTGCTTCTCGGCCCAATTATCCTGAAATGTGGAAAAAGGAAAATGTTTAGGCGATGTTTGGAGGTTTCAGGCGATGTTTTGAGTCGGCGTTTCAGCTCGCTGTTGTAAATGATTCTCCTTGTTGATCAGTTTTATTGCTGGCCTTTTACATAATTCATGGATCCAATAAGCTTTTATTGGTTCCAATCCAACCCTGGTCTTGCAAGTTGCATTGGATGCAAATTTAGTGTTTCTCGCTGGTGTGTTGTGTGCACTGAACCTTTATATTGTCAATACTGCTTCTCTTACTCATATCTATATAAATTCAGACATTTAGACATGTAGCGAGCTGCTGATAGTTGCAACTTCCGATCATTTCAATGAGTTAAACCTGGCAATTACAGTGAGCTACTGTTCTGGCAGCTTGTTTGTTGTAACATCTGATCTAAGATATTCTTTGATCTGATTATTTGAGTGAGTCAAACCTGGCCAATGCAGTGAGCTACTGTTCTGGCAGCTTAATTGTTGTAACATCTGATCTAACTTATCATCTAAGATATTTTTAGATTTGATAATTTCAATGGTTGAACCTGGCAAGTACAGTGAACTACTGTTCTGATAGCCTTATCAGTCAGGGAAATTATCACCAGCTGATGACAATCAATGTCCTCAGCCCCACATGACAATCACCCTAGCACTGTCATCACCCTCCCATGACACTCTCACAGTGTCATGGCCTAGCCATGACTTCGGCAGTGCTCAAAATCAGCTTTGACTGGCTATTTAAAAAGAACTACTGCAACTATCACTTCCAAACTTGGTATAAAGTTGTATCACAGTGTCAACTAACTCTATGAATTTTGGCAGACCTATCCATTACATAATGAGGAAAAGAACCCGAAGGCTCCAGAGAAATTAGAAATTGTCATCAGCTGCTGATGACTTTGCAGTATTTCGTGAAATTGGATAGAATTAAGTCCCGCAACTGACATGCTGCTGTGTGGTGAGGATGGCTGCAAAGAGATCAGACTTTCTTCTGAGACCCAACTGATCACCCCCATGCACTCAATCATCCTGTCAGGGCCAGGACTTGGCTGGAATTGCAATTGTCCTCATATGCTGGTAATTTCCCTGACTGCTTATCGTTGCTATGTCTGATCAGTTCATTGGGTTGAACCTGACACAGTGTACAGTTAGCTGCACTCCTGAAACTGACAGCCTGTTTGTTGTAACATCTGATTTAAGCTATTCTAAGAACTGATTATTTATGCGGGTTGAACCTGGCAAATACAGTGAGCTGCTGCCCAGGTAGCTTGATTGTTATAGCATCTGATCTAAGGTATTCTTCGATCTGATTGTTTTAGTGAGTAAAACCTGGCCAATACAGTGAGCTAGCCTCCTGATGGTCTGACTGTTGCAGCGTTTCGGTGCCCATTCAAAGTAGATTTCGTGAATTAAACCTGGAACAAGTAGCAGTAGTAGGTAGCCTGATTGTTGCATTAGGACGCACTTAGGTAAGTGTCAGGGTGTTGCTTCTCTAGACACTCTGCAAAAGTCTTATTGAATCTGCAAGTTGGACTAGAGAGAAATTGGTCTGAAAGCTGCTCTTGGTCTCAGCCTCTCAGGTGACAGGTCTGTCCCTCGTTCTTGGCCTTTTACACAAAGGCTAAACTCAAGTAATATCCTAATGCAAAATGTGCCATTTGGTTCTTATGTTCGGAGCTGGTCGCCATTTCATTTGCCTTATTACATGAGCCTGGAAGAGAAGCAGGTGAACTATATATATTGTCTGGTATCAGTACCTGCTGGTATATATGTCAGGCAGGTTACAGATTTGTGATGTATTGCAGTTGTTCTGTTTGTAGGTCTTCTGTCTGACTGAATGTGAGTTTCACTATGCAGCTTTTATCTGCCTCCTTCTAAGATATGAAGTTGGCATGTAATTGTATGGAAGCTGCATGATATTTTATTTAGAAAATTTGAATGTTGTTTTTAGGATCAGAAAAGTTGTTTGGTAATGGGTTTATAATTAGACTCTGCTTGTCAACATATATATATATATATAGTATATATATATATATATCATGTAACATAAGTTATAAGTTACGTAACTTGTATCTATTTCAATATGATCACAGATATATGGTGAATCATTGTAATGCATCTGATATGGGTATGATATGGATGCCAGACCTTGCTTGTTGTGTATAAATACGACAGTATAACATTGCAAAGACCATATTTAGTTTGAACTATGATCTTTCAAAAAAAGTAGGACATCCCAGGTACCTGTTTGCTGTTGTATAATGTCACAAAACTGTCACATTTTGATGAATGTCCCTATTTTATCAAGCATTCTCATACCACTTGAAAGATAATTGTGTATATGATATTTATGATATTTATATGGTTGTGTCTATGCACTCTATGGTCAATAGTTTGTCATAGTTAATGTAATTGTCTGGAGAGATGGATGGCATAAACTGTATTCATTGGGCTGGAAGGGAACCGAAAATCAATGACTTTTTGTGGTCAATATCCTAAATGACATGCCTATGATTGTTGTGTAACTTATTTTTATGACAAGTATGGCACTGAACTATATGGTTGATGCATCACAATATATATGGATCTCCATTCTGCACTTTTTGTGTGACAAGTGTCCATTGGGACTCAAATGTTGAGTTGAGTTGCACCACCCCCTGGGGCTATCCATTGACATTTTTGTCTGGATGGAATTGTGGAATTGTCAGTACCAGGGAAATGTGAGTTTCAGAGAGAGCTGCCCACTCACTGTGCCACGTTTATGGTCATGTTCTGTCAGAGGATTTAGTGTGTGCCATAAATGCCTGCCTCACTCATTGCCTGCCTCACCCATTGCTTGCTATCAGGAGAGTATCAGCAGTGCAAAGGTAGCAGGTCATTTATTTAGGTCCCAACTTAATTGCACTCCTGAATGTGTGACACAGTGGCAGGTAAACTCCCATAAATAATGGTCAGGCTACCTGAGAAGAAAGAACAGGACTTATGAAAGAGGCTGAAATTACTATGTAATATTTATGCTTTATGTTTTTACTCAAACATTTGTATTTGAACATCTGTTGCTGGTTATATTTTAAACAGCTAATTTCCTCTATGATTTAAAAGTTTCCAAGTGAAATGGTGCATGTCAATTGAACTTCATTCTCTGTAATGTACACTGTAACTACCATTCTTAGAGAGCAAGTGATTGTGATAAATTGTAAAAGAGCCTGTCTTGTGACTTGATGGATCTTGATTGAGTCCTGATTTATATTGATCGAATGCTAAAGAAACATGGGGATCGTGCTGTGAAGGATTTACTATTGGGGAAAATACCTGTAAGGGAGCACCTGTGACTAAACATTTGTTGAAGAACACATTTAGCTGAGCATAACGGAGCACCTGCAGTTTAATCTTGAACAACAATGCTGAGTTGCCTGTGCATTAATTATACTCTCCATGGAATTAACAAGGTCTGACATTATAGTGACATAGTGCTTTTAGCTCATTGGCTCACATGCTACTTTGAAAACATGGCATAAAAGTGTGGCATAAAACACTGGTCATTAGTGGTTCACATGCATCAGTGGCGAACTGGAGTGAGTGCAACTTTCATGCTTTTTGCAGACTGGCCTTGAACTGCAGTAATGTAAACCCAGTGGGCCTGATAGCCCCCTTTCCTTGTGGAGCCCTATCGATTTTTCACCCCTCGGTTGTGATTCTACAAACATTGCGGTGTGTTTTTTATGCCTATTCAAATTATACAGTGTTACACAGCTCACTCCATCTACTCAAAACAAACCAGCCCACACACTGGCATACAGGCTTGTACTATTCTGGTCCCTCCCAATGTTGTGGATGTACTGGTAGAGCAGTGGGCCAGTACACCAACGGTAAATTGATGTAGGACAAAACAGCTACATTACCAGCAACACTGAACATTAGTCTCCTCAGAAGCTGCAGCTGTGGTGTTGCAATTGGTGTTGCAATTGGTGGGCCAGTGATGTTTATTTGTTTTGCTGCAGATCACTGATGCAGATGCTTCATCTTTTTCACTGATTGCTCCTGAATCAGCTGGATTCCAGCTTTCCTCTTCAATTCTTTCCATGAGCTTCGGGCCGCTCGTTTGTTGCTGAGAGTGCATTAATGTCAATCTATATCAGTCCTGTGATTGTTTGAGATAGTGTTTTAATGCCAAGTTGCCGACCAGCACTGGCAGTGAGCAGTTATCTCTAGGACTATGATAGACTATGGCCCATTGGTGGGATTGCCATATTGCAGGCCCCAGATCTGCTGCCTGTGGCTCTCAATCTGCAGCTGGTATGGGGAACACTGTGCAATTACCAGGTGTGGAATTTGATACAAGATTTATGCATTTATTTACTGTGTTGTTGCAGCACTGTTGCTATTTTGGGTGATGGTCCCAACCATTTTGTTTTCCTCTGTTGAATACATCAATAATTATGTTGTTGGTGGCTTGTTTGAGCTCAAACCGAACAGCAATGAATATAATTGATTGGTATTTACATGTACCGTAGTACTGTATTCGTTGAAGAGTCTAATATTTTCTTGTGTTCTCGTGCTGGCTAAATTAAGTCGTTCTTCGTAATTGAAGTTTCCAGATTCTCATTTTGCCGTTAAAGTTGACGAAAGAGGAGTTCTTATGTTCAGCTGCTAGTGGACATCCATGACCTCACAACTGGCCCTATCCATTGCATTTAAATGAACTGTCAATTTGTCATTGAATAATTAGTGACCTCATTGATACTCAGTTGGTGACTTGTTTTGGTAGCACTGAAAGTATTGGATAATGACCTCACAAATTGCTTATGAGTCATAGAGAATAACATGGCATGGATTGGCATTTGACCTCACAAGGAACATTTAAGTCCAATTCTGTAAGCACTTGACATTCGTCAACTGTAACATTGTGGTGTATTTTGGAACATGCGACTCCATGAGATATTTTGGGCATTATATCCTCGTGGCTTGTGCCACAAAAGGTATTTGTAGTCACCACAATAGCATAAATATATTAGATATGCTGCCAAACATCTGCCCATTTCATTATGGCAAGGGATATGAGTTTATTCTTGGGAGTAATGAGATGTGGAGGAACGACGAGAAAAGGTTCTATGTAATCTTTGGTTTGGTTGTTGTTTGCAAAGGCTCATGACCATCTTTGCTGTTGGATAACTCGCTCTGTCGGTTCATTGTCGGATGTTGACCTGCAACTGTGCCAGGAAGCAGACGGCAAAGTATGTTTCTTTCACACTTTTATTTTTTTGCAACACTGTTATGGAAGTAACAGTTCGAGAAAGTCAACAAGACTGTTCTTCAATGTATGCATATCCACGAATTGAGCTGGGGCGAGACGCTGAGCAAATTCTCATGTGGACCGACAGACTCGGTGAGTTGGTGGATTTTGCGAGGTGGATTCTCCTCTCCTGGTGTGGTTCTCATGTAAACTAACAACTGTTTTATGGATGCAAAAACTTCCTCAAGGTTTTAATCTTTTTTGCAAACGTGTTGGGCATAGTAAATCAGCCAAGGCTGAAGACTTATAGTATCCTTCTTTAGTGTACCATGTGGGGGGATAAGATGGAATGCCACAGCAGTAAAATGCATAGTACATCAGGTCAATAAAGAAGATAGGATACCTAAGGATTTACCTGAGGATTTGCCTAAGGATTTACTAATCTTAAGAAGCTGGGAGAAGGTGCTGCCAGGATTGGGATAACTGTCTTCACCCTTGATTGACCAAAGCCATCCTGCTCACATTGCCAATGATTGGATCCATCCCCTGAGGTGGATTAATCCAATGTGCTCCTCTCCCTGCTCTCCCTGTCCTGTGTGAGTCTATTGCAGCTTAAGTTTGATCTACTCTTCACTACATCATGGAGAATATCACCAGCTGTTTACTGGGCACGTGTCTGATTATACTCGAGGCCTTGCAGTCATTCCCAATGATCCCATTCATCACTTTAACCACCCTTGCCATACACTACAATAGCTTACAGTAGCTTACAATAGATGGTTGCTGTTGCTCTATTGAGATTGATAAGCTGCATTACCTGTGTGCACCTAGTTACGTAACTTACATCAACACTGTGCATGCTTTGGACCCATTGAGCTCCTTTGGACTGCCTGAAGATTTCTGCACAGCTGTTAATTATATCTAATGACAATTTGACATACTGTGCAGAGATATTCATACTGAAGTGGTTACCTTGGGTGAAATTGCAACTCTTGTCTGTTATCCTCCTGTTTATATGGTAAATATAGTGGTGTGAGTGCACAGAGTGGGGTTAATGAGGAGGGCTCCTTCTCCATCCCTCCTAAATCTAGCCAAGGACGATTCGTGACTGGGTAACCACATAGACCTGTACATAGTACCCAATCAGCTGGGCTCAGTGAGGACCTGGGGGGATTTGCTGGACCCTTGGTCACTCCCAGCTCAATAAATGCTTGGTAGATGCCCAGAGGTAGATG
This sequence comes from Platynereis dumerilii, assembly GCA_026936325.1. NCBI lineage: Eukaryota > Metazoa > Annelida > Polychaeta > Phyllodocida > Nereididae > Platynereis > Platynereis dumerilii. The sequence goes on from JAPTHN010000007.1 coordinate 11,456,465, forward strand.
CTACCCCTGAGGCTGGTGTATTGATCCTGATGTAACATTGCGCAGACTGCAGTTTCACAGGTACCAATGGATGTGGCTTTTACTCAACAACCACAGCTTAGGGCTAACCATCTTGTTAAATTGCTGGAGCTTCAACAGAAGTTGACTGCTAGTGCATGAGCTATATTGATATATCCACAGTATCCGGCCCTTCAAATCAGTTACTTCTTGTTCCCCTTATGAATAGGCCTGGTCAAATATCAAGAATCGCTGTTTACAACTGGTCTATCAGTTATGCATAAAGAGAGAGCCATTTCACTGTGAAAAATGCACTTTGAGACTCACAATAGCTTAGGATTTGCCATCATCATACTTTTTATGGGAACCAAAGAGGCTGTTTGATTTGTCATAACTGATTTAGAGTAGGAATCTGATGCATGTTCCTTTCGTTTGTCATTCACCAACAAGGCAGTATTAGACTTACGCTCATGACACATCATCAGCGATTCAGCATCAGTTCTACAATTCCCCATATCAAGTAGACGGGCTGTAATCGAAATAAGTTAGTTCAATGAGTTTTGTTACACAGTATGAAATGAAAGTGATGTTTTATGTGCCGTAACATGTATCTAAGTCTTATTTCCCTGAAAACTCCTGGGAAAAGTCAAAAGCGCATCATCATTGAGGCATCCGCGAAGGTCAATGACAATTCACGCGATATTCACAAGGAAAGAAGATTATTTTAATCAGTAATAAGATTGGAAATTAGAAATCGCAAGATTTTTCACAAAATAATCTGATATGAATCTGGGTCGAGGCTAAATTCTTAAAATATATTGGAAATTTAACAGACAGGTCATTGCCAGCCATATTGTTCTCAGTGCTCTGGGACCGATCAGTCCCATTTCGTTTGTGACTTAAGATTTTAATCTGGATAGCTATTTGTCATCTTCAAACTGGAATGGGACAAATCGTAGGAATCTGGATTTGTGTAGATCCAATGTGAATTCAAGGTCAGGAGAATAATCTGGTTGACATTGCATTGTTTTCCAATTTTGCTTGATCTATGTAATAAGTATTAATTACACAAGTTCCGGGCAGTAATAAAATGATTACACGATAGCTTTTGGCTTACTTCATAAGGGAATATTCAATCTGGCACAATGAATGTTTTGCTGTGGAATGGCAGGAATAGATCAATAGACCTACTGGCAAGAGTCCCAGGGGCCATTGTATTGATAGAAATAGATCCTGTAGTAATTGCAGGAGTACAGAGCAGTGTACATTCATGCATCTGTTGCCAATGGATCACATGTAAGTGAAACATGTCTGGTTAATGCACAACATTCTGCTTTACTTCATGGAGAAATATATGTCCAGTTCTTCTGCAGGCTGCACTGATGGAGTACATTGCAATGTTCAGCGCGTTGCTTCTGTTTGTAGTGCTATGCATACATAATATACCTTTGGCTGAGGTGTTGATATTTCTATTGACTGGTATATATGTTATCTATCAAACTGTGTTTCTGCAATGTTTTGGCAGAGATAGCCAGCTACAGTGCTGTTTACAGATGCACATAATTCTGGGGTCAGATCCCCAAGCACTGGCTGAGTTCTGAAGGTACTTCAGTATGCTCTACTATGCTGCTATCTTGATGTAAATGCTAAATATTGCAATATGCATTGTATATGCTTGAATTGTTGGTATTTGTAAATTGTAATAAAGGTCACAATTGCATTTGATACCAGAACATGTAGATTGTAGAAGCTTGTGGATGTAATGTGTTGTCCATGGTCTCCTATCACATTATTCACACACCTTCACCAATACCACTGCATGCATGTGTTACTTTCCATGCTCAATATTTTGCTATAGATTGCTTCCTAAGTTGAAATGTTGTATATGGGTAGCTGGGGTCGTGTATGATGTTATTACACTTAAATTCAATTTTGAAGCAGCAAATTTCCTTGTTATTGCTATGTTGCTGCATCTGGGATTAGAATTGCTGCAGCCCTGTCTAAAAATGAGGACTGAATTGCAGTCATTACCATATGTATGGTGTGTGTAGGTACAATTTGTCATGGAAATTGTGTATTTACTTGGGAATGGCAGTATCCTTGCCTAGTAGTTTGCTCTAATTGACTAATACACAGCCTCACACTGCAAGCTGTTACACAGGGCATTCATTGCAGGCAAGTGCTCTGGGATTATGTCAGTGATAGTGTCATAGTGTGTGGTACTATAGAAATGGAGACCTGGATATGGTTTTAACCTGTGGGTAGTGCAAAGGGACATACTGATATGTTTCTGATGCTGTATACCATGTATGTATGTCAGATTCTCCAATATACTTTCATATTTTGTGTGCATAATATATCAAGTTTCTGCCACAAGCATGGATCCCCCCTCCTTTAATCTTGTGAGGATGTCATGGCACCTAGCCTTTAATGTCAAGTTATGCAATGCCTTGGAAGAGCACAGGAGAGGCATTTCTCTTACTTTTCTCTTACTTTTGTGAAGGTTTCAGCAAATGAGGCAATCTCATGTATGCATATTTAATGTTCATCAGTTGATAGATGATAGGCCTACCTTTCAAGTTAGTACAGCTGTGGATTGCATGGATGTGATGGTGAATGTACAGTTTATGTACTGCAGGTCAATACTTGATGCACATGTCATGACAAGTCAAACGCCTAGCTGAAGTGGGGTCGAAGTGCATAAAAGTTAAAAAAAAAAGAGAAAGGAAAGAAAAAAGAACAACTGAAAGCTCACTCCTCAGTCTATATAGACTATGGAGTGAGCTTTCAGCTATATACTCAGATTGGCTTCTCAAATGGCTGTATCGTATACCGATTAGGCGATTACCTCGATTCTTCTGAATTTGTCTCTTTCGAGTGCAATGACTCTGCATCAAGTTTCAGAACTACTGAATTATCTGAATCAGGGATAATGGAATTCTGAACCATTAGGGGCTGAATAAGTCTCTATACCCAATGACTGGCAGCTGGTATCTTGCTATTTTCTGCCTGACTTGTGTGTTATTGTCATCCTCACATTGCAGAGCACTGTACTTGGCACTGCAGCCTTGTGGATGTCACACTCTCACATTGTACGTGACATATCATACCATATTCTTCTCTCAGCATTACTTAATAGAAGTTAGCTGTCTGGCTATATACTGTGTGATTACACTGCTATCCCCTCGGATCAATACCCAGAGTAGCGGAGAGTGACTGGGGAGGTCACCTAGAATACCGATTACAATGTACAATTGTTGGTGTCCTACTTTATTTGGCTTTCATTTCACTTTCTGACACAGCAATCATGACTTGTTGGTTGTTACGTACATTTTGTGGAACACAGTGATGTTAAAGTCCATTTACTATGAAATAGTATTTTATAATTATTGTAGCATTGAAATGCAAACTTTTGTTCTATGTCAACTTGACCCAGTGTATGTGGTTAAAGACCTCACTCTTGACTGTTTGGACACATATAGTTTCTAGTGGAATCCCTGCCTTACCATCTCATCATTTTGTCTGCCTCTGGAAGCTGTTCAAATAAGTCAAGTGCCATTTTGCTTCTGGACAAAAGTGTAGGAGTTTGTAATTTCTTTACTTCGGATCTTTGTAAACCAGTAGCACCAGTTCCTTAGTTATATTAATATATATATAAACTTTTATTGACAAACTTGATATCAAAAGAGATACATGTGTCTTCAAAAACATAGAAAAACAAAAGCAAAATCAATGTCTACACTAATCTACAGAGAGTTAAAATGCAATTAAGTATATACAATTTTACAATACTGGTCCCAGTCATATCAAATTACAGATGTCATTTCAGTCACTAAACATTTACTTAATTTAATACGATAATATGTCACAAGGACCAGCAGCAACTGCTATGAGGCCCTGTAACACAAAAGTAAGTCTTGAAGATATTCCAAAATAAATCTACATCTAATTAGTATCATTCATAGTCATACATAAAAATAAAATACAAATGCTACAAACAATTTAATGTATTCTGAAAACATTAATGTCAGCCATAATAACATTTGTAAGAAACTTCGTGAATGTCAGCCATCATACTATGTGTATGTCATGTGGTGAAACTTTAGACACATAACATCGGCATCAGCTGCATCTTGTACTTTTTCATCTTGAGCATGAACAAACATGACATAGCAATGATACTTATGACAGCACAGCAAGGTGAAGGTTGTTTGTATATGATTAAAGATGTGATAAACTGTGGCCCCTGTGAGCCATGCTGCTAAACATTGCTGCCTGATGCCTGCCTGGTGTCTCCCCATTGGATTTCCACAACTCATCCCTTTGAAGCCTTTTGATGCAGTTTTGCCATCTTCGCCAGCACACAAGAGGAACACTGCTGGAATAGGATGCATCGATCTGTTATGCAGGTTCAACCCGTTGCTGCCTGGTGCACTCGAAGGTCAGGGACCTCACAAAGATCTCACCAAGACCTTACCAGTTTACAGAATCTCCAAAAGTATTTGTGGGATGGGTTGGGTTGGCCAGATGGACATCAGCAAATACTGTATCAACAGTGGCGTATTTAGGGGGGGGGGGCATTGGGCCATGCCCCCACTCAGGCCAAAAATTAACATGATAGGAAAAGCTGCGGAGCGCCCCGTATTCACCCCTATGTAATGCCCCCCCCCTCAGGCTCAGGCCATTTCTAGTTACTCCCCTGAGTATCAATACAAAAGGCCAAATGCCGTATCAATACCAGCATCAGTGCATTGGATTGTATTTGGCACAGGAGTATCATAGGATTTGATAGATGGATTGAATGCAATCTGCCATCATTATTGTGCCATTCCTCATGTAATAAACATCACAAAGGTTGCACAAAGGTTGCACAAAGCACAGCAAGTTGCCAGTAAGCAGTGAATATATGGGGATAAGGCAGCATCAAGGGTGTCTGTGTTGGTGCAGAGGAGTGTAGATGAACATAGATTTCTTGTAGTAGAGATGCTCTTGCCTTGTTGGACCATGTAGGTGCACATTAGCGAATTCATTGGCCAGTGATTCGAAGTGAGCCAATGACCATGGAAATGGCACTGATGTCTTTGGCCTTGCAGCATGTCCCATTCACGACCTTTATACGATGATGTAGCCCTGGAATAAAAGTCACTTAAGTTCTTGCATGTCCTCAGTGAGCATTTGTCACAAGACCAGCTAAGGAGTGAGCAAGAGGAGAGGCAAGAGGAGAGGCAAGAAGAGAGGCAAGAAGCGACAGTGTAATGCCAGGAGACTACAGCATGACGTTTATTGCCCATTGTAGCCATTGTCTTTGGAGTTAATGGATGGATTCAAGTTGCTGGGGGAATAAGGACTGGGCCAAAAATAATGTGTATAGATAGGAAGAACCTTTTTGCACTTTCAGTGGCCAGAAATCCTGCTTACAGCCAGTTTACCACCTGCTTATTGTGTATGGCTGCATTGCCTGCATCATGCAAGACTGGCATAAGATAGCAATTGATTTTTTGGGGTAATAAAATATAAGGTTGTCACGTTATGCTGTGCCTTTGCTGTGCCTTTACGCCAGAGGTCTCCTTGTATCATCTATTCGCCTTGCAGTCTTTGCCTCTAAAGCATCTAAAGCAATGCTGCTCAGCTGATAATGGCTTTTCTCAGGGGGGCTTCCCCGCTAATCTCTTTCTCCTTGTTTGAATTACTCCACATTACAAAGACTCCTATACTGCATCTGGCCATTGCTCAGCCCAAGGTTAAACTGCTTCTGAAACAAACGGAGTCATCCAAAGATGTCGTACACATTGACTCCTTGGAGGGCAGTGGAGGCTGCTTGTTAAAGTAACAGTCTCTTTGCATGGGTCCTATCGTCATTCGCCTCTTCAAAAGCTCCTCAATGTTTGCATAAAGGACTTAGTGGCCTTGGGACAACTGTCTTTGCCATTACTTGATGAATGAATGTTAAACAGACAACATAGGAGTACAAAGCATGGTCTCCTCTTGAATTCACTTGAAAGAAGTCTAGTCTGGTAAGTAAAGAGCCTATTTATATGCCATATATTCGCTTATTTAGTTGCAGTATACTTTGATATGGTGGTGAAGATCTGTTTTCCAAAGTGAGTCAATGTTATCTTCTTTTATAACTTGCACAATTGGGCCATGGCCATTTGCCATTGATGCCTCAAGTCTGGAATCTCATTTCACTGAGTTTGTAAGCCAAGATATCAGGTGCTTTGGATGTCCATTTGTAGCTGCAAAACCAGTGAATGGCCAAAAAGTAATACAAGTACACTGCATCTTTCAGGCACATTGTCTTGGCTTCCTGGAAATAGTATCTCTTTTCAGACCCTCTGTTGTGCAAAAATATGGCCATTCAGTGGACTTTCAGTGGACATATAATGTATGTTTGTTACACCCTCTCAAGCCCAATCTCCCTGGCAAGTCAGGATGGTTTGTTGTGGATCTTGTCCTGACTTTGCCTTGAGGAAGAAGTGACAGAGCATTATGATACCACCATCATTTCAGATTCACTTTTGAAGGGTCTTCGCTGATGCTGAAGTCATTCACTTTTGCTTGTTAGTCAATTTTGCAGTTAGATGCATTTCAGTTCCTGGCTATACTCCATTCTTTAACATTGTTTTAAGCAGTGTATAATATAATTTGAATGGTCTGAATATGCTTCTGCCAAAGCACATGCAGCATCTTGCAGCATTCTACCTTAGTCTACTGTAAGTCTTCAGTGGTATATATTTCACCAGCACATCTTTCTTGTGAAGTGAGCATATGATGCTATAGGCCATTCACTCCTCGCCTCATATATCGAGTCCATAGCTTCACGTGATACAGAAGTGCCTCATTTCTTGGAATTTGCTTCACTGTAAGGCTATTTGCGGGGCTAAGAAGATAAATTGTCTACAGGATTAGATTCGTCGGGTTTCTTTTACCTAATTTCAGCTGTCAACAGTGTCAGGCAATGGTTGTTTTGACCTAATAAGATCTGAAGACATAGATGACTGAAGAAATTGTATTATCTTATAATAATGTGTCTTTGCACATGTTGACCCACTGCCAAATGTATCGTCCAAGTTGTCTTTATACTACTGCACTGATCTGAAATTAATCAGCTTGTAAGACCAGAGCTCTGCGAACAGATATGATGACGAGTCCACGAAAAGGTTCTCCGTATTCCCACTTGTGGAGTCTCATCATCGGTACACACAGAGAGATCAAGGAACCTGAGATTCTGCATATTTAACGTCTCATCCAAATGACATGCTGCTGACTCGATACAGTACCTGGCCGGTTTCGAACTCAGGAACCTCTAAGGCTCAGGGTCTGGGAGCTGACAATGTTTATTTAGACCATTACTGTAGCCAACTAGACCTCCCCAGTGAAGAAATCCATTTGTAGAGCAATATAGCTTGAGGTCAGTCTGATTGATTCTTGACATAAGTTGTCAATAACTTGTCATTGGTTTCAGTGTTAGGAGGTAGCATTTAGCATTACTCAGACATACTGGCCTCTGCTGCATCCCTGTTGGGAACTCCTTGCTCTCTTGGTTGGAGACAAGCAGCTGGTCAGTTCCCATGCAACTGAGAGACAGGCCGGTGATGTGGAAACTGATGCCTCCCTTGCTGGTGCAGGTGCTGCTGCAACACAGATGCTGAAGGCTTCAGATGTGATACTGTCTCTGCAAGAAATGGCAGAGGAAAAAAGAAGAATAGTAAGAAAAACAGATAGAGGAATCCAAAAATTATCTTGTTTGTGTCAACGTCTCTTGAAGCAGCGCTCTAACATACGATAACACAGCATTGTGGTCGAGGGGGCGGTTCCTCTTTCGGTTGCTGCAGGTAGACGCGTATTCAGAATGAGCCGTAACCTTCACGGTGAGCTCCTGATGGTCTACCACAATCGCTCTTTGCAGACAACAGATTCGCCTCATAGGTTGTTTGCACAAGTCTGCCAAACAAGGGCTTATGCAATATGCATGTTATTTGTTTGCAAGGTGCATTGAAGATAGTTGCATGAATGATTCATGTGAATGTATCAATTTTATGTTTTGAACATTTTCTTAGTGGTGATGGTTGACATCCAGGCAATCTTTGCAATTCTTGTGGCAATCTTGGTTGAGTGTGGTTTGATAGTTCCCAGGGTCTCTCTGCTAGTCTTTGGGCAATTACCTGACCAATTTACAGCTTAGAGCAGGTCACCTTGCATGGTTATCCTCCTACCTTAACCCAAGGTCATGGGCGTTTTATGCTGCTTTTATTCCCCTGATGTGTCCCCCAAGTGTCCCCCAAGTGTCTCCTGTGCACTATGTGGAGTCTTCACACTTTGCATGGAAGTACTTAGCCGACATACTTTACGACGGCATCCCTTGGAGCATGCTAATGGAAGTATCCAGCCTCTTACAAGATATTGTGCTGTCTGTGGTCCAATAGAGGAATCATGGTAACCTTCCTAGATATTGCTTCTTCTATAGCTTCTTTAAATTTATTCCTGGCGGTGTCCTTTGGAAACCGGCATTTTACATTGGCGTTTTACGTTGGCAATAACATAGATTTCAAGGCCAGTCTGCATGGCCCTGTCTGCATGGCCCTGCCTGGTCCTGGGTGGCTGGCTTGTGTGTCTACCTTCAAGTACCTACCTTGTGCCTGTCTGCCTTTTTGGCCCCAGTCTGTTGCCTTGCTGCATGTGCTGGCAATGTGCCTCTAAGCTGGCTGTCCTGTCCTCAACGCCTTGCTGCTTGGCCTGCCAGCCAAAATAGTGGACCAGCCAAGACAGAATTCTGTACTGGTAGAGGCATTTTTTGTTAATGCAAGGAAACTATGCCAGTTAGATAGGGTAATGCTCTTTGACTCGGACACTCGCAGAAAGTAACCTTGAGTCGGACACTTTTAACAGCATTGAATTGGCTAGTTGACTGGACACCTGGGCAAACTGAATACCACAGGTGTTCAATTAACTCCTACTTAATCTGTCAGGCTATATTAAATATTTTTACGATGTGTATTGTGAGTGATATTTGTCCTTAAAAATGGCTAATTTCACAGATGTACCACTGTTACTTTTTGAGACTTTTTGGAAATGACTTAATTTTAATGAGGCTAGAATAGTTATTCAAAACTAGTACACTCTCTTAAAAAAAATCCTACATATGTATTTTTTGCTATTCTATCACCCTGCCTGGTTTTCATGGGTAAATTTAATCTTTCCTCTGAATAAACCGGAGTTTTAAGATATTTGTTTGGGACACCTTGACTCGGACACTTCAATTTTTGAACGTTATTGGGATCTACCATTACGTAACAAGGGGGATAAGCTGGTGAATGGTTATGTAATGTTCCCGCCAATATGTGACGTCACCAGGCTTACTCTCAGGATCCTCGCAGTGTTCAGCACCGCAAAATGCCAATGTATCCTGCAGGCCATGCCAGGCCTGGCCTATTATCGTGCAGACCTTTGTTGGGCAGAGTGGAACTGTAGTCAAATTCTTAATCAGCAATCTATCTATCTGCCTATCTATCTATACATCTATCCATAGATCTATCCAGTGGCGTAACTGGGGGGTCTCAAATGGGGGGGCACCTGGGGGGGCACGCGATTCTCTGGGGGGGCACCCGCTATACTAATTGTATATTTTAGCCAGAGTTGGAAAGTTCATATGGGGGGGCACCTGGGGGGGCACAGGTCCAATATGGGGGGGCCTGTGCCCCCTCGTGCCCCCCCATAGGGACGCCATTGGATCTATCTTATTTATCTAACCATCTACCTATACATCATTAGGCCTACAGGAGATTTATCTATAACCTACCTGCCCAGTTAATGTATAGATCTACATGTACAAATTTAATGTAGATCTGTATTTTATTGATGTGGACAAGCCTACTCGATAGGTAGAACTTTGAGAAAAGCAACATAATACCATGGAACATAATAATTGTCTCACTATAATTGGAATAGATGTGCATGTATACACCTATTTTTTAGAAGCTGACATCCCCCCCCCCCCTTGAGGGACCACGGCAAAATCAGGTCATTCTTTCTGAGGCTGCTTGTGCGGTAGTAGAGCTAAGCTGAAGGTCACTCCCTGCCTCCCCCACTGGTTCTTCAGGGCAAGTTGTTAATTATGTCATATTGCTAGCCACACTCATTGCGTCTTGTGTCTCCTTGCAATTGCTTTTTTTTTATTCATGATGGATAAAAATAAAAGATGCATGTTATTGTTGATCCATTGCGATCTGAAATTCAAATATTTCAAGGATGGATCATCTGGATCATTGATAATGTAAAATAGGCCTATACTGCTCTTTTTCAGGCCATTTTAAGGGACCTTCCCTTAATTATTGTGCCATTCGGGAAAAATCCCTAGTTGTAAGAAATTATCTGCCTGATTCAAAAGCCAAAACAACATTTTGCCAAAGACACATTAAGATCCAAAAGTCTAAAATCATAAAGGCAGCCACACTGGCTGTGCACTGCAGCCACCCAGCCAGGTGTGGCTTGCCCTGGAGGTGCACCGAGTGACCCCTTGCAGCTCCTTGAAGTTAATTAAGGTATATATATATATTAATGAAGAAGAGACAACTTTGCTCTGGAACAAGGTAGAAGACTCTAGTTTTTTGCATGCACAATAACTTACCAAAAAGTGGAGCTGCATGTATAAGGGGCAGATTGCTAAAGGCTAACAGAAATAGTGAAATAAAATATTACAAAACTGATATCAGTCAGACGGGATTAGTGACACAGCAATTCCATTCTAACACCAGTAGGATTATTTGGCAAGTAATTATTATCATTTTGACATGAGACTGGCATTGATGGTTCAGACTCAGAGGAGAGCAGAGGGAGAGGAAATCAGAGAGAACAGAGCAAAGAGGTAGAAGGGTAGATAGTAGAGGACTGGTAGGTGAGAAGGTGAGGAGAACAGAGGGAGAGGAGAGCAGAAAGAACATAGATAGTAGAGGAGAAGTAGACGAGAAGGAAAGGATAGCAGACAGAGAAGAGAGGATAGGGAATGCAGAACAGAGTATAGAGGAGAGCAGAGGGATAGCAGAGGAAGAGGAAAGGAGAGGTGGGGAGAGCAAAGGGAAAGCAGAGAAGAGGGACAGGAGTGCATATTAGAGGGAGAGCAGAGCAGAGGAGATCAGAGGTGAGGGAATGCATAGGGACCTAGGCATAGGGAGAGGAAATGGAGAGCAAAGAGAGAGGAGATCACAGGGAGAGGGAAAGAGACTTAAGAGAGGGAGATCATAGGGAGAGGGGGAAGAGACTTAATTAAAATCGGCCATAGATCTCCTTTCACCAGATCTGACTGTTAAAATAGTTTGCCAATAGTAAAGGCCACTCCTTTAGTGTTGCTCCTCCTCCAAAAAAAATCCCCCTCACAGTCCTGGGGCTCTTGACCAATCACATCAGACTTCTGTGGTGGCCTGCTTTTTGACTCCTCCCACCACAGCAGCCCACGTGCACCAGGTGATCCAGGGGCCTGTGAACACTGCTGCCTTCTGTTGCTCCAAATAGGCTACCCAAATATAGCTCTTTGTTGCAGCCCTAGGGTTGCAGCTGACTGAGATGTTCACCTGACTTAACTGTCCGGTATAGAAAACAATTAAAAGACTGGACATAATTGGCAATTATTGTGTGAATCAGGTCTACAATCCTTTTTTTCAGTGAGCCTGGGACTTGTTTACTTATACATTATTCAATGTTTTTTACATCCCATTCAATGATTCATTATTTCATTCAATGCTGGAGCTCCAGTCCTCACTGAAGTCCAAACTGTCATTATTCTCTCTCACTTGGCTCCACCTCTCACTTTACTTAGATGGAAATAATATAAGGCCTAATATAAAAATAAAGACTGGAAGCATAACAGCATGACAAAATTTATTTGGTTAGTAGAAAACTACATCATTCTATGACATCTGGCTGCTGAGATACAATGATGCTAGAATTCACCCCACACAATCTAAAATCTGCTGGATTTTTGGGGGCATTCGATCGACCAATTCTATACATCCATATAAAATTCAAATGTGTCAATTATGAACTCAAACATTTTACGTGTCCCATCAACATTTTTCTGCCACATAATATTATAGGCTAATTACCCCCTCGATATTACGCATTCCACTCAGGGTGGTTGTCATGACAATATATCCAAAAGTGCAGGCCAAAAGGCCCCGTGAATCCACTTCCTTGTATTTTGAGATCCAGGAAGTTGGCTACCTGAAGCTGGTTACTTGGGAGTTACCTGGCAGCTACCTGGAATGTGAAGCTAGCTACCCGAAGCTGGTTACCTGGCAGTTACCTGACAGCTACTTGAAACTTTGGGAAGTTAGCTACTTGAACTGGCTACCTGGCAGTTACCTGGCAGCTACTTGAAACTTTGGGATATCTTCAAATGATTACCATTACAAGTTTATAACCCTAAATATAAGGGAAATAGACTTTTAGGCAGATCTGCACAAACATGCTATTTATGGATATTACAGTGGACTCACTATCAATGCTGTTCGACTTTTCTGCAATATAGGCCTATGTTAGAAACTTAGAATGCAAGCCTTACTCTTGCTTCACATTTTCTAATTGGGCCCAACCAGGTTGGCACACCCTGCTGGTTGCTAATAGGCAATTCATGCAGGTGCGCGATATAAGGTACATGCGTGATGTATACACAATTACCCGATAGATAGATATGGATAGTGCCACTGTGTGCTGCCTAGATAGGAGCTTATAGGTGCCTTAGCCAAGGCCCAAGATCAGCCCAGTCAAGCACTGAAACGGTCACGTGATATAGCCTACTTATGACGTCACCAGCACGGTGACGTCAACAAATACATGCATGCCTAGCCCCCCACTGACAAAAAAGTGGACTTTTCCTTACTTCATGACGTTGTTATCAGTCGATGTTCTGGTCGGATTTTTAAGATGTGTTTTGAGTGATTTATAATGCTGAATAGACTCAGTAATAACCATGCAAAAGAGACAGGAGTGAAGCCAACAGTCCATGCTGCAAATGGACCAACTGCAAGGTGGCAGGTGAGTGATTCTGCTGCACAAGCACCAGCTGAAGTGGGGCCTGTCAAAGTGTCCGAGTCAAGGTGTCACCTGTCCGACTCAAGGTGACACCCCCCAATGTCCTGTTACAGGGAATATTGTAAGATACAAGGCCAGCTGGTCAGTCAAGTGTTTATGATCAGACAACTAGTAAGCAAAGCCTTCAATTGGCACCTTGTTTGATGCTTGATTGCTTGTCAATCAAACTCCAGGCCACTTTTAAGAAATGTCCGATGTCAAAAGTGTCCGAGTCACGGAGCATTACCCTAGGTCATAGGTTAGAGAAAGAGATTAGGGTGGATGCCACCGTCACATTTGCATATTTATGTTAATTAGAGCTCGTTAAGGTCAAAACAGAGAAATTTCAGGTTTTTACCAATTTTTCAATGTTAAAATTAATTCAATTGAACTTATGAACACAGAATTGATAGCTGAAGGTCAAAATTGATATTTAAGCAACAACAAAAAAAATTGTTAAGATAAAACTGATAATTAATGCCCAAATTAAGGTTTTTAGGTCATTTCTAGGTCAATTACTTTAACTTAGAACGCACCCTTTTTTTAAATGTCAGACGAATATTTAGCAAAGCAAAATGACAACATGGATTCAGTTATGTGTTTTTAATTCCAAATCACAAAAAATATTAACACAATCATAAGTTATTTACAGGTAATTTGTTAATTAAATGCATACAAAACACTGTAGTGGACCAGCCAATACATGATTCTGTACTGTTAGAGGCATTTCTTGTTAATGGAAGGAACCTACATATGCCAGTTTGATAGGTAATAGGTTAGAGAAAAGGACTAGGGTGGAAGCCACTTCCAGGTTTGAATTTTAAGGTTAATTAGAGGTCGTTAAGTTCAAAACCAGGAAAATGGTGATTTTTCAGCAAAAATTGAAAATAAAATTAATCAAAATGACCTAAAGTGACTAAATATTAAACATTAGGCCAAAACTATACCTCAAAGTAATGAACTTTGCTATTTGATACTTAATTAATGCACTTCAGCCTTAATACATGGGAGAATTTTATGTTTCAGAAGTGATTTTTGACACTGACAGCAACATTTATTTAGCGTTTTGAAGGTCGACAGTTGTAGTAACGTGAAAACAAAGATGCCTAATGATAGCTCCCATTATGGGCTATCCATCCATATCAATTTTGGTGTGTTAAGAATGTCTAATATAGTGATTAGGATAGGTGGAATTGAAAATACATTGGAGAATTTTGTGCTTCCTTGGAGATTTTTGACACTGACCGCAACATTTATTTAGCTTTTGGAGGGTTGACAGTTGTAGTAACAAGGAACAGAGGTGCCAAATGAAGGCTTTCATGAAGGGCTATTTATCCATATCCATTTTGACGGGTTAGAAAGGAGTTATATGGTGATTAGGACAGGAGGAATTGAAAATATATGGGAGAATTTTGTGTTTCCGAGGAGATTTTTGACACTGACCGCAACATTTATTTAGCTTTTGGAGGGTTGACAACTGTATTAACAAGGAAACCAAGGTGCCAAATGAAAGCTTACACGAAGGGCTACTTATCCACATCCATTTTGATGGGTTAGAAAGGAGTTATATGGTGATTAGGACAGGCGAAGTTGAAAATACATGGGAGAGGTTTTTTTTCCGAGGAGATTTTTGACACTGACAATAACATTTATTTAGTTTTTGGAGGGTTAAAAACTGTAGTAACAAGGAAAACAATGTGCCAAATGCAAGCTCACATCAAGGGCTATTTATCCATATCCATTTTGATGGGTTAGAAAGGAGTTATATGGTGATTAGGACAGGCGGAATTGAAAAAAACATGGGAGAATTTTGTATTTCCGAGGAGATTTTTGACACTGACCATAACATTTATTTAGCTTTTAGAGGGTTGACAGTTGTAGTAACAAGGAACCAAGGTGCCAAATGAAGGCTTATATCAAGTGCTATGTATCCACATTTGTTTTGTTGGGTTAGGAATTATTTTTGTGGTGATTAGGACAGGCGGAATTGAAAATAAATGGGAGAATTTTGTGTTTCCGAGGAGATTTTTGACACTGACCACAACATTTATTTAGCTTTTGGAGGGTTGAAAACTGTAGTAATAAGGAAACCAATGTGCCAAATGCAAGCTTACATCAAGGGCTATTTATCCATATCCATTTTGATGGGTTAGAAATGAGTTATATGGTGTTTAGGACAGGCGGAATTGAAAATACATGGGAGAGTTTTGTGTTTCCGCGGAGATTTTAACACTGACCGCAACATTTATTTAGCTTTTGGAGGGTTGAAAACTGTAGGAACAAGGAAACCAATGTGTCAAATGCAAGCTTACATCAAGGGCTATTTATCCATATCCATTTTGATAGGTTAAGAATGAGTTATATGGTGATTAGGACAGGCGGAATTGAAAAAACATGGGGAGAATTTTGTGTTTCCGAGGAGATTTTTGACACTGACCATAACATTTATTTAGCTTTTAGAGGGTTGACAGTTGTAGTAACAAGGAAACCAATGTGCCAAATGAGGGCTTATATCAAGTGCTATGTATCCACATTTGTTTTGTTGGGTTAGGAATTATTTTTTGAGTGATTAGGACAGGCGGAATTGGAAATATGTGGGAGAATTTTGTGTTTCCGAGGAGATTTTTGACACTGACCACAACATTTATTTAGCTTTTGGAGGGTTGAAAACTGTAGTAACAAGGAAACCAATGTGCCAAATGCAAGCTTACATCAAGGGCTATTTATCCATATCCATTTTGATGGGTTAGGAATGAGTTATATGGTGTTTAGGACAGGCGGAATTGAAAATACATGGGAGAGTTTTGTGTTTCCGCGGAGATTTTAAATCTGACCGCAACATTTATTTAGCTTTTGGAGGGTTGAAAACTGTAGGAACAAGGAAACCAATGTGCCAAATGCAAGCTTACATCAAGGGTTATTTATCCATATCCATTTTGATGGGTTAAGAATGAGTTATATGGTGATTAGGACAGGCAGAATTGAAAATACATGGGAGAGTTTTGTGTTTCCGAGGAGATTTTAACACTGACCGCAACATTTATTTAGCATTTGGAGGGTTGAAAACTGTAGTAAAAAGGAAACCAATGTGCCAAATGCATGCTTACATCAAGGGCTATTTATCCATATCCATTTTGATGGGTTAGGAATGAGTTATATGGTGATTAGGACAGAGGGAATTGAAAATACATGGGGGAATTTGGTGTTTCCGAGGAGATTTTCGACACTGACAATAACATTTATTTAGCTTTTAGAGGGTTGTAAGTTGTAGTAACAAGGAAACTAAGGTGTCAAATGAAAACTGACTTCAATGCTCCATCCACATATTTTTTGGTTGGTTAGGAATTAGTCATCTCGTGATTGTCATGTGATCTCTAGATTGGCAAGATCAGAACAAGTTGATTTTTCCATTTTCTCAATGTGAATATTAATGATGCTGGCAGGACAATAAATTTGAATTGTTAAGGATAATGATATCAAAATCAACATTATATAATTCCATCAGAAAAATGTGTATAACAGTCCCATTGAACAATGAATCATTAAGACTGTGAACATAGTAGTTGAACAGCCATATCATTTTCCAGGCTTTTGCAATTGCTGATCGCCTTCTTAGCTTGTACGCACGGGGAACCCATATATTGTAGTACATATAAATCTTGTAATTTTCATAAAAACTAAAAAAAAAACATATAAGATCACATATAAATACATTGTAGTGCCTAAACCAAGTAACTGATTAAATTTCAGTGATTTTTTCTTTTTTTTGGTACATGGACTGCTTGACGACCTTTGCTATATGCAAAACAGTAATTATTGCCTAATTAATGATTTAAAGGGTACTGATATGGTCACAAGTGTGAAAGCCCAACCCCTCTGATCCTTTTGAAGCTATTCTGTGTACCATGGGCAACAATAACACTACTGAAAGAGAAAAAACATGAATTTTCAGTAATTTTGCCTTAATGACCTTTAACGACCCCTAATTGACCTTAAAATTAAAAATTGACGCCGGCATCCACCCCTACCTTTAATCCCTTCCCCCATAGCCCACTTCTACCATGGTTGCCAAGTATTAACAAGGAATGCCGGAAAAAATTTTTCTAGAGGCTTTTTTGGACTTCGGCTGGTCCACTAAAACAACAATGCTGAGCAATTGGATTGTGCAAAGGACATCCTATGTTGCCAGTACTGGTAGACACTTAAGCATCTTGCTTCAGGCCCCTTGCAAGTTGTTGTTGGAATGGGACTTTTTCAAGCAGCTCCATTTTATGCTTGGCTTGAATGGACTCTGGCATTGCTTGGTTTAGCCTCAGTCCTATGTAATTGTCTTCATCTGTGTGGAAAATTTCAGGAATTTGGCATCTTCTTGTATGTCTTTCGTATAAGCGGATAAACTCTGTTCAGGTGGCGTCGAACGAGTTCCAACAACAGAACAGTTTGAGCAATTCTCACGGTTCCGCAGTTCCGCAGGTCGATTAAGTGCAAGAAGGGAATAATGAATATCAGGAGAGCAATCACCAAAGATATTTACCACTTCAAAGCATATTGATGTTTTATGTTTTGAGTCCTGGGTTGTATGATATTGTGCATCGAATTTTTCACTTCCAATATTTTTGATCTAGTTTCCCACAACTGATCAATAATGAAAGACCAAATAATAAATAATTAAAGAGTGGTTATCTTTAGCTTGCCTTTGAACTTGCTACTGAAGCAGCTTTGAAAAGAAATATTCAATGATAAGGGGTCATTGACCTTTTGGACCTTATGCAATGTAAGGTATGGATCTGTTAAGACTTCAGCATTTGCAAGTGTGACAATTCTGACAGGTCTTGAAAGAATGGATAATTGATGTGCAAGAGGGTTTAAAGTTGTTTGATTTTGTCTCATGATTACTTTTACTTGGTGGACACAATAAACTGCTAGAAATTGGTGAGTGTATCATGTCTTTCTTGTTTCTTGTTGTTCTATTTGGTGTAGTTCCAAACTTGGGCTTTTATGCACATGTATATGCAGTTTCTTTGACCCAATTGCGTCTGAATGCTTCATAATTAAAATGGCAGCCTTGAGTGTAGGAAATAAGTAAATACATGTAAAATGCTTGGTAGGCTTAGCACCAAGGCCCCTTGAAATGACTGATCAATGAAATGGCTGCATATACTTGCTGTTAGCCAGCAATGCATACCAAGTGGATGGAGCATGCAAGGAGCCTTTGGCATTGGGGAGTATGGGACATAGAGTATTACTTATGAGGACAAGTGCATCACCAGCAATCCAGTGCACCAACTAGCAACAGTCACTAACCAAGCACTGCATCATAAATTCACTGCAGTTCATACCGTGTACACAGACAATACTTAGCTGCCAGTGCATAATGTACATTTGATTATGAATTCAACTGATTTAAGTCCAATGCATTCATTAGCATTCATTGTTATTCATTGTTAAGTTAACTTTCAAAATGTTTATTTTGTACTCCCCTGTTTAAGTCATTATCTTTATCAAATGCATTGCCTATCCTTGAATTGGCTAATTGGTATATCCAGCAAATTTCTCTTGCAAGTTTCTCTGACTCTTCAGTCCCTCCAACGTTTGTTGAAATGTACTTGATGAGGCCATTGAGGGGTAATTAGTTTAGTGTCATTTCAGAAATGCCCTACTTTTATAATTGACTATAGACTTCTAAAAAACTAAAATATGGCATCATTTAAACTATTCCTAAGTGTGAATGTTCATTTGAAAATGCAGAGTGGCAGTTTCATTAAAACTTATTAATTTCCTTCTATTAGATGATCTACTTGTATTTACTTTTCATGGCCACATCACCTGTGGATGACCTAATATTAATTTGCTGGAACTTCTTTCTTACATAACTGATTATAGAAAAATCCTCAATGACCTCCTGCAATCACTGAGTGGTTAAAGCTTTCACTTGCTTGACTTGAAGTTTCGAGTTCAATCCCCAATGGGACACCGAGAATCTACTTTGAAGTGCAATGGAAGAAAATGATGGATCTTTGTATATATATACAATAATTATTTGCACTGGATGTGTTTGGGATGAAGTCGCTTGTATAAGTGTCTTTGGGGACAAGTAAAGGAATCGGAACTTACATTGTAAAGTGCATTTTAAAATATATAATATATATGTATTGCAGAATACTCTGGCACCGGCATGTTTTGGGCAATGAACAAAAATAAACATTTTGAAAGTTAACACTGAATTGAAATGGACACCAATGAATGCATTGCCCTCAACTCTGTTGAATTCATAACAGATCAAATAATATGGTGTGCATTAGTAGCCAAGAATACTGTAAGTAGACATGATGACCTCCTGTAAGATTTCAGATGGTGGATTAAAGGAAAACCCCTTGCAAGAGTATACTTTGATCTCTGGTACTCTGTTAGTGTGAGCATGGTGTGAGGACTTAGAGGACACTTGTTTGGGATGTTGAATTATTAAAGGTGTACTGCTGTTGGGTTCTGTCCTCTGTGTTTTTGTGTATAATGGACACTCTTTGCATTCATCCCTTCGGATATATATTCGTCCGATTCCGCACGCAATATCACACACGATAACCCTTTGTTTGTGTTTATAAGGGAACCATAAAAGGACAATGTGGTATTTCTTATTCATGGCATTTTGTGGAGCATGCAAATTAGCAATCCAAGGCAGCTGAGTCTTTTCTATTGAGTGGTAGCTTCTAGTTTGTTGTGAACTAAATTATTAAACAGCAGTGTTTATCACACTCACTTCCATGGGCTGTCCCAGGGTTCTTCGGTGCTTCTTTCAGATAGTGATTCCAGGGTACTTGTGGGGTATCTCAGTGCCTTTATCAAGCCATTGCAGGCATTGTCATTACATGCATGTGTGATGTGTGGACTCCGTGGAGTGAAATTGATTGTTGAGGAAGAACTGTGGTGTTGCTGTTGGAGTAAGTGTGTCAGCTGAGCTTCTATAAATTATGGATGAACTTTTAACTGGGTGATAGATATCACTTTTCATGAAGAAGAAGCTGCCTTTTCTTGACCTCTTGGGCTGTCTTTACAATCTGTAAAAACATAGACCTATAAGGGGTTAACTTATAGATCCATAGTTAAGTTATAGATCCATGGTAAAAGAAACTTGATGTGGTCCAAGACTGACCAAGAGTAATCGAGTCCAGTTAAATAGCTCTGATGTAACAAGATGATGTCTTCAAAGATGGCAAACTTAACATTTGTTTGCAATCAGACCTTGTCACTCTAGTTCTTCTCTTTGGTTTTCAATGAAGTGTGAATCTAGGTGGAAGCAGGAAGTGGTTCTTTTGAGGCATGCAGCGTATGGCACAGGGCCAATCTGTCATGGTTGCAGAAAAAAGAGTCAGACGTTCAGAGAATGTCCCAAGTGATTTGGCATGACTGCTGGGTTTGTCTGATACTGTTTTGACTCATGGGACTATTTTAGACAACTATCTAGGTTAGGGTTATCTGATGGGACACAGTTGCACATTCAACGAGACACAACCAAGAGTGAGGAGTATTGCCAGGGTACAAGAAGTTGAAGGGAAAGAGGTTAGATTGGCAAACATTTTGTAGTTTGTATTGGCCACGTGTGGCAATCTGCTGTGCATTGCAGTATTTGTCTGATATAGTGATACACTTATGGTGCACTGAGGAGTCTTGAGATTATTTGGTAAATTAAAAAGAAAAATCTTGTTGCTTAGTCAGTTT
Organism: Platynereis dumerilii; assembly: GCA_026936325.1. Taxonomy (NCBI): domain Eukaryota; kingdom Metazoa; phylum Annelida; class Polychaeta; order Phyllodocida; family Nereididae; genus Platynereis; species Platynereis dumerilii. The sequence continues at coordinate 11,477,243 of JAPTHN010000007.1, forward strand.
CATGATTGACTTCCTGATTAACTTGTTACAGAGATCAGGAATAATGATGGAAATGATATTGCTGTTTATTAACCGATGCATTTGCCTCCAAAATGGTGTGATTACACCGTGATAGTCTGGACCTTGTTTCATTTCACATACATATGAAATCTGATAAATAGACCAAGGTTGTATTCTGCCTGGTTACATTAGCTACTCATGAGGTGACGTCATTTTAATGAAGAAGTGCATTAATTGGGCCAAGCAATGTCATTGGCTGCACTTGGTGGGACGAGGGACTTGCAACTTGCCAATCAGACCACAGGCAGACCTTGTATGATGTGTGAGTTGCATGAGGCTGGCTGGCAGCTGTGGGCATAAGTGGTCAGCTTCATGTACATGCAGTGGAAGTAAGCCTGTAAGGGGGTGCAATCGACTTGTTGCATCACCACCAGCTGCTTTCAGGGATGCCATTTGCTTCAGCAACTGCTGCTGATGCTGTTGCAGGGTGATGGGGGAGGGGAGAGCATGCGTGCTGTAATTCGGAATGGCAGAGAATAAAATGAAAAGTGCTCTGTTGTCATCTGGCCCAGATAGCGTAGCCATGATCACCAAGGCCCAGGAACCAAGGCCTCTAGCTGCTGTTTAATATTCACGTAATGCCAATATATAAAGATGAAGCAGATGCATCTGACTTAGTTGCTGCTGCATCCCTCTGTCCTCCTCATCAGAATGGTGAACGGGCTTCTGGAGAGCCAGGTACTGCTTTCCTTCTTTCATTTCTTAGGTACACACTCATGGTTTATCGTCAATTTATTATAGCCAATGCATTAGGACTTAGTTTCACCTTTTAAATACTTAGCATTTAATGCAATTTGGATCATTTGCAACCTCCTCTTGACTTGCCTGATTGATTGCAGTTGCTTCAGTGTCTCCACATATCCTCAGCTGACAACTGCCTGGGCCTATGCCAAATTGCTTCTCAATGCTGTGCAGGTCTTTGACATTTGCTCTGTAAAACCTGACAAGCTTGCAGAGTGAGATCATGTGTCAAGGGATATAATACCACACTCTATATATAGCGCTATGTTTTAAGGTGCGGCATTTAATTGCTTATTTGACATAAATGTGGAATGTTTGCTTTTTAAGGTGTTCGTCAATAGATATAGGACTATACACTGTATCTGGAGTTCTTAACTCAATTTATTACCTTGTGAAAATCTTCTTTTTTTTTTGTGGGTTTGTTATTGGCCTCCACTTATCATCTTTAGCCATTGACTGGCTCATGTGTCTTCTTCTTTTGGAGAAGTTGTCTGCTCTAGAAAATTAATCAGTGTAATTTTGAATCGACAATTCTTTTTGTTTGACAACTCTTCATTCGAACTCGTCGATTTTATCAACTCGGTTTCAACTTCAGTCGGTTGACGTGTAGACTCCGGTGTCATTGCTTTTGCTCTGTTTGTGACTTTGTGTTATTTCTTACCTACTTCATATTCTGATGTTCTAACTTCATCTGTATGCCTCCTCTTTTGAATAATAGATACACTTCCTGGCGACTACTATTCTCATCTTTAATCACCTCTTACTTTAAGATGCTTTCAGTTATGATTTATGTTCTCCTGTGGCTGTCTTACTTTACCTAATTACCTTATTTTTTCTTATCCCTTATAAGGATCACGTTAGTAGTGTGTATCTGTGACTAATATGTGTCCTGCTGATTGTGTCAGCATAATAATTGCACAATGTTCATTTCACACACAGTCACTGTTGGCCCACTCATAATTTTTACAGAGTTTAAGAAACTTGTCAGGAAACTTCTTTTATTGTGAGAGTTCCAGCAGGTGTCGCTTTAAGTAAGCCACATCCAGGGTCAGAGACCTTGATGCTATTTTCAACAGGAACTAGTTAGAATAGAAAGTTGAGAATCAGAATGGACCAAAATGGTTCTTCTTAGAAAGCGTATTACCTGTTGGACAACACTGATGTTGCATTCTGGGATTGAATCATATTCCCAGTATTGTTGCACCTCAGTATTTCTGCATGCTGATTGGTTCAGCCCTGATTGTGACGTCTCATTTGAGAATTGTCTCATTTCCAACTCAAGGAAGAGTGCTTGCTTTCAATACAATGAATACAATGCTGGGGAACATAAGGACCTTGCAGAGCCTTGAAGAACAATATCTGACTCTTTTAGACAGAAATCCTTGGCAACTTAATGAGAGCGAGGTGCAGATGGGACAATTAAGAAGTGCGGTTTCAGTTACATTAAATTAATTGCACACAAATTGTCAAGAGGGAAGAAAAAAGATGGAAGAATATAAGCCGTATAAGGCCGAGCGCAGCTAAAGATGTTACAGCAGCCACCGCCTGAGAGTGCTTGTCACTAGGTGAGCACCACTTGGTTTGAATGAGTTCAGGAAGCCTTATAACATTTACTTTGGTTAATGATTAATATGTTTGTGAGGCTGCCGTAACTTTCTTGGGCTTGCATAAGGAAAATAATATCGTTTGCCTTAGACAGATTGAGCCATTGGCCTGAAGGAAAATGTCCACCTCAGCTGCACCTGATTACAACACCTGATTGCTTGTGTCAAGTTTTGCAAAGACTTTCCTCGTGCCAGATGCTTTATGTGATTTCATATGTGCCTCAATATTAATTTCTGCTCTTTTTGTGTTTTTCAGCTGTTGTATGGGCAAGCGGCTTGTGCGCCTAGAATGGCCATGACTATACAGACGGCCAAGCCTAAGGGACCTTTATGTAAGGTAAGCAGTACCAGAGTAGAAACAAGTTACACGAGCTATCACTCCTGTTTTGCAATTGCTCTCCTCTTTTCTAAGGTTTCTCGTAACCGAGTTATGACTTGGACATTTATTCGCGAGACCCTGCGACTCCCCTTGCTTCTTGTTTATGCTTTAAGCAAAGGCTTCAAATCTTTACCGTCTTTTTCTACATTCTGGATTCTCTGTAACTGTTTACGTAAGGTGCTTCTCCGTGGCACCTGTCTCAAGGCAATTTCAATTATCTGAGTATTCAATGTAATCTCCCCCTTTTAGCTGTTGAAAGTAGCAGAGAATGCCGCTAAATTTGCTACGGAATTATGGATTGATGCCTTCTTCTCTTTCGGCCTCTTTTGTTGAAACACCTTGACAGATTTAACTGCAGGCCATTTCTTGAGATTTAATTGAGCTGTAAATATAAACATGCAACTAGCCTCAGTCTTTATCTCTTGCTTTGGCAGCTGCTGCCTTCACCAGGAGCCTCAACGTCTCCCAATGTGAAAATTAGTCATGTCTCAGATTGTGGCAGCAAACCGCAATGACAAAACATTCCTGTTGTAATGGTCCTAATCGTAGGTGATTTTGACAGAATGAATCGATCTGCACCAGAAAACAACATTGGCAAGTGTTGGATTGAGATAAAACGTGCTTAAATCACTCCCTTGCAGTTCCCAGTGTAATGCTTGGGATGTCTGATACCCGAGTGCAATGTGTTAGTCCCTAATTACCCGCCAAGGTTGAATTCCGCTTTATTCCTCCCATGAATATCAGGCTAGCATTAATATCAATGAGGCATTTCCATTTGTGAAGGGAAAACATTCTCATTTGGAATTACTTTGAAACATGACACTCCTTTATTGTAAGCATGCAAAGAATCTATTTGATTTTAATATCGACATGGATATAACCATGTACATATGTTCTAATGATATGCTGAGAAATTAGTCGATTTTTTGCTAGTATTTGGGAGGTTTTTGGGATTTCAATGATTTGAAATGATTATATGGTATGAGGCTTCAAATGTATGTCCCTTAGATATTTTCTTCCTTCTGTCCTTATTAGCCTACCCAGTGCATAAATACAGGACATAAAGCCCAAATCATCCATCCATACATCCATGTGTTGCCTCATTGCTTGTCATGGTTATAGGTTCTCTGTATGTTCCAAAATCAGCCCTCAGTGCTCCTCCAAACTTGTTTGGTTTCATGACGAAATTTTGTCATAAGCTCAGCTTTCTGTTATTTTTTAATGACATTTTTAACATGACTCTTTTGACCTTGGTGTGTTAGATTTATGAACCCATGCACAATTATATACTTGTCCCAGTTCTGAGAAAACAATCATATTTTATAAAAAATACAGTTTTATGAAAAATACCATTTTGTGTTTGATCTGTTTCGTAATGGTAACGTGATCTGAGTTGGGTTGTTGATTTGTAAGTATGTGAAGGTTGTTACCGTTTCTATTTTGCCAATACATGTGTAAATTGTGTATCTGGTTGTGACCTCTATTTTGCAGTGAATGATACATTGAATGATATAATTGATGTCCACTTATTTGCTCTAACATCTATTTTCTCTTCTCAAGGTGTGTGGGGACGAGGCTTCAGGGTTCCATTATGGGGTGGACTCCTGTGAAGGCTGTAAGGTGAGTTAAACGAGATTAAAAAAAGGAAAACATAACAATTAAAGTGTAAATTTACAATTTCAATATACAAATGTTCACTTAAAATAGGATCTGTACATGTTTATTCATAGTCGACTTATTAGCCATGTTCCTTGCCTGCTCGTAAAATTTACCTTTCTGAGTTCAAAAAATGTTGCACTATTGTGATAGGGTACTGTACTGCATATACTACATGCCTATGGTAGTGTATCGTATCATTACGATCATATTGCATGTATATTGTACTTGATTGTCTCCTTACGTGGGGGAAGTTTTTCTCGTTTTATCCATCCGAACAACCATTCAGGGAGCTGGCATCTGTAGAACATATTCCTACTTTGATCCATATATGCTGATAGCTGTTTAGGATATATTTACTATGCATTAACTTGCTGTCTTTTTAACAAGCTTGATTTGTAAAAGAAGTAGCAGTCTGTATGGCATAAAATGTAACACTGTATATATATGATGGTATATGTTTTGTTATGTAAGGCAGATGTCATTGTAAAAGTTAGCATTACATCACTTATTCATGGGGCAGTTTTCCCTTTCCTTCGTTGAGGTTTTCTGATGTTATTTCAGACTGACAAGCTAGTTTGTTGTAATATGTTTATAAAGAAGTTCTGTAAGTAATCAATGTCATGTCATAATTGAACTTTGACTCCTGAAGCAGGCAGGCATAGCCATGCTGCAGACTGACAAATTTTAAGGGAATGAGATAATAAGATAAGAGAAATAGTGCTTCCAATCACATCCACTCTCAGGCTAAGCAGAATTGTTCTCGATTTATTCAGTGGTGAGTGTGAAGGCAGATATTAAGAACACCTCTTGTGTCAGACCCTGGTGTCTTATGCTTGCATAATGAATGAGCAGTTATACAACATATTTTAATATGGCCTAGGAAAATCTACATTTACAAACATGCTATACCCAGCATTAAGTCTTCATCCTGGTATATATTCTATATTGTTACCGAAACAAAATCTTACTTCGAATAAAAACGGGTTAAAAATGAATTTGGCTCTTCTTCTACTTTGAGTGATATACAATGAAATATGTAATCGGTGTCATGTCATGATTGAACTACGACTCCTAAAAGAGCCACTTCAGTAGCAGTTTCCTGGGTGGAAAGAGCCTCTGGCACTAATAAAGTTAAAATTTAATATTCGCGCAGCGAAACGGCCGCAGGAAGCGAAATTGAGCACAGGAGAAGACTCAAAAATCTGTGCAGTGATGGTCTCAACATCAACAGTCCACAGTTGGAAATTAGGTCAAGTGGGCCCAGCTTCTTATCAATGATTTAGTTTCGTATATAAAAAATATAACATATTCATCTTCAAAAGTGTCTTAAAAATTCAATTTTCTCCAGTAATATTCCCTGTATCTATAATTTTTATGGAATAGTTAATCATTAGCCTTGACAAGCTAAATTAAATTATTAACAAGAGATTCATTTAATTTCAAAACAGACAACAAGAAAACATGACAAAATTAAGGTTACATAATTATTATAAACTGATGATTATGTAACAGTGAGCAATTAATCTACATGCAAATCATGTTATTGTTTTTTATTACTATTACATGCTATTATGTAATGTCAACAATCTAACCTAGACTTAAATTGGGTAGCCTTCAGTATTGTCTGCCTTTTACTATTGAGACGATTATTTCAGTCTATCAATATTAGGCCAATTTATCTACTTAATATATCTATCTATCTATCTATCTATCTATCTATCTATCTATCTATCTATATATATATTTATCTACATTGTATCTATCATATCTCTCTATTATTCTACATTTATCTGTCATTCAACATTTCTTCCTAATTTTTTGAAACAGTTACATAACTGCCTTTATACATTGGACATTAGAAATAAAAATAAAAGTTATGGTAACACTGTGAGTCCTAAAACTTTGAAGTGCTGCGCGAGTTTCATGGCAGTGCCATTTACATATTAGTTTAGGATGGGGAAAAGCTCCAGGGGGTTAAAGGAAACTCCCAAGTAAGGATGAGACAAGAATCTGGTGTCGCTACATGTCAGGGTGTCTGAGGGTGATGAATGTTGGATTGTTTTCCTAACAGGCTGTGCCACAGACATAACAGCCCCCTTTACGGCTTGTATTGTCTAATTGTCTTGTTGCTGGATGGTTAATGAGCTGTTTTGTTTTTTGTTTCAGGGATTTTTTAGACGGTGTATCACTCAGGGGATGACTCATCGATGCTCAAATGAAGAAAAATGTGAAATAACGCCTTTTAGTCGAAACAGCTGTCAGTACTGCCGACTTAAGAAATGTTTCGCTGTAGGAATGTCTCGAGAAGGTGAGTTAATTGAATGATAATTGTGGAATTTGTGTCAATTGATTGAAGACTAAATAGTTCTGTAGTCTCCTATGCCAAAATATACTTTCATTGCAAGATTTGCATTTTTTCCGCATCCACGTGCGGGAAGTTATTATAGATTAGGAAAGCCGTCTGTGTCACGGAATGGGATCACTTCAGTGATTTTGAACGATTTTGCCATTTTGAATAGTTCTGGCACGCAATTGCTCATGCAGTTGCTCATGCAAAGACCACTGTATTTGACTTCTATAAAATAGGCTAATTGGCATTGTGATTTGTAGTATTGTACAGCAATCGTGTGAATCAGCTCCATTACAAAAATGTGTTGTTTAGACAAACTTTACGGAATTTAGCTCTTGTTATTTATGTTTAAACAATTAGATTTGTTAGCCTTCATATTTCACTGTAGGTGTGGTGTTATCTGAAAGTGTCCTTGAAACTGGACTAAAGAAAAAAGTTGTGTGACTAAAGAAAAAAGGTGCGTTAAAGAAAAAAGTTGCGTTAAAGAAAAAAGTTGTGTTACTAAAGAAAAAAAGGTGTCTTTAGATAGGATATATTTTTTATTGCCTGTCCAAGGAATTTTTGGTTTTATTTTTTGGCTTTATCGGTGGGAAGATTACATCTGTCCTTCATTGTTGCATAATAAAACTTTAGTTTACTAGGATCGAAAACAAACAATACATTTGTTTGTTGGCATGTATCAATACAATTCTACCTAATGGCCTTTAGCTATTTCATTGGCTAAAAACTCCATGGTATTTTTACACGTGATATCATGATGGATCTGAAAAAATAGAGGCAAAATAAAAGGAAGGGAAATCTGCAATTAATATTAACACTAGAGGCCACCACTTGCTCATAGTGGTTTTGCCACCAGAGGACAGATTTTCATTGTTCCCAGCCAGTGATCCGCCTAGCGTGTAGTGGTGGTATTATAGGCTAAGAGCTTGCTTTTACACAACTTGTGCACAAGCAAAATGGCCTTCACACAGGTTGCAGGTTATGTGACAATCATGAGTTTGTGTCATTCAACAAATAATGCTTAGGGTGTGAATTACACAACACAGGAACACTAAAGAAAGGTTTCCGTACAAAAACCATCTAAATGATGGCTGTCATCTGACAAAGAAGTATAATTTAGAAATTCTTCTAGCCCTCTTCTATTGGCCTAATCAGCTAATCATTCAAGTAATATCAGTTCCTTCAAGTAAATTAGTACTAGATCATATCTTTAAGTAGTGGACCACTACATTATAACATGAACAGTGTAATTTTGGAATTATGAATTCATGGGTAATAAATGGTCCTGATGTTTTTGCTCATCATGTGCAGATGTAGTTCTGTTCACGGCTGACCTGTTTTCTAGCAATGTGATGGATAACCTGTCATTATTGTGAGGCTCCATTTGTGATCCCTGGTTCAAGGTTGCTGCTATTGTAGTGCTTCAGCATGTTTACTGCAGTCCATGCCAATAACCACTTGCAAATAGCCCGTTGAAATAGGTATCTAGGCTGGGTTAGAAAGGTTATTCAGGCTTGATTGATGTTGATCTAGTTGAACACTGCTGAAATGCCGAAGAAAAATGGTAGACATGTAATAGGATTTATGTAATGTTAAAGAAAAATGTAATTTGCGTCATGATTCATTAGAGATGTTCTCCATGATCACTGATGGCTACAGTGGTGGCTCTGTGGTGAGACTGATTGCACGGTAATTGAGTAATGTTTCATTTCTGATTGAACTATTAAGTCATCATTCCAGCTGATTTGAAGTGTGTCGGGAACAAAAATGCTTGGGAGAGCGGATTCCACTGGCATTGCACTTACTTACCTTTTTTGCCATTCTTTTAATGTCAACAATTCATTTTGACATGACAATGTTTTTGTAAATGTAAATGAAAGAAAAAATTACTTGTTTCCAGTTGCCTTCTTTGCATTTGCACAGACACCCTCAGGGCTTCGAGGCTTGTCTGATGCATGTTCTCTGTCAGATACTGTTACCATGTTGCCGGATTGTGGCAGTTTGTAGCATTATGTAGCTTGTATTGTTTCTTTTTGCCAACAGCTGACAGGAGTAATTGGTTTGGAAGTGAAAAAGGCTGCATTAAAAATCTGAGATTAATGATTACAAAGGGTGGTCTGAATAAATAGTTTTCTGGATCAACAGGTGATCTGTCAACCAGACCATTTAACCAATATTTCATGAGATTTTGTTCTGGATTTTTCCAGCTCCTTCTCCTTAAAATTAGGAAAGGTTGAACTCACAGTGGTTTGAAGTGCTGTTTTTCTCTTTAAAGACTTCAGTTGACAGCCTGTTACTATGGAGTAGTGTGTTCTATAAGTAAAAGATCTGTTCTGTTACTAAATGCTACCAGACTCATTGATGATGTGTTTAGAGCTCTATTCTCCATCCTCTCCTGTCCTTTCTTGTCTTACATTTGCTATTGATGGTTTTATGAGTTATGCATTGTGTCTGATGGTTAACTTTGTTTAGTCTGACTGCAGTGAAGCAACAAGACAAATTCATAGGAGTTTGCTTGTGGCTGGGATACTCCTTGGGAACACCTTTGCCAATATCCATAAGATCAAGCTGAGGTGCTCCCAGGTGTGTTTTCTATGTCTTTTTACCTCCCTTCAGGCAAATAAATGGTTGTGGTTAGGGCTGCCACTGGAGAAAAAAAACGGATAAAAAAGGGTAAAAAAGGAGGGCGGCAGGAAAAACTGTCAAGGCTTTTTCATTCATTGATCTCGAGGTTTGCATCTGGTGTGCTTGGGAGATATGGTGCCATGACGTATGTAAACATGATCACGTGCCCATGGGTGCATCCCTGGATATTACGTAAATGTGGTTGATCTGCTTTGAAACAGTAGTTTGAAGTAAGTGTGGATTGTGGAAATGTGGTAACTGTATAGGACGATAGGACTAAGGAAGCGTTTGCAAGCAGATGCATGCTATGGTGTTGCAGTCCTCGAATTCCTGCATTGGCGAATGAATAGCTGTGAACAATAGTTGTGAACATTGTAAATGCTCAATGGACAGTGGGATGAGTCCCCCAGTTGAGGTCATCTTGCTGCTCTGAACTGGTTTCTTGCCAAGTCTGCACCTGATCCAAAGCTCATGCTGGTGTGTATTCACAGGGTCCCATTTCCAAGGGTTGCAGCTTCACAGTTCCAGTGTGCATTCCAGTTTGCTTTGCTATGCATTGTTCCGATGCTACACATGCCCTATCTGTTCCGAGTGACTTTAGGCTTTTTTGCCCTCTCTCCAGGCCTCTCTGTGGCAGTGGCACCTTGGTTATTTTTCCTGATTACTACCCATTAATGTAGCTACACAAATCAAATTGCCTCAACTCTGCATTTAATATGTTAAATTGTGTCGTATGTTGACTCTTTTAGTTCCATTTCAGCCTCTACTCCCACATGTTCTTTTGTGTTCAAGGCTTTGCCTTAGTCTCACTCTCAGCAATGTTCAAATTCTCCATTCTTTGCCTCAATTAATTTCTTTAACTTCCAACTTCCCATGTTGCATGAGCTCCATGGCTGTCCCATATCTTCCCATGGTTGTTCTCTTGGCATTGGTGCATGCCTTGAGAAATGATGTTGAGGTTAGCCCACCTTATTCCAACTTGGCTGATCCTTCTTTAAAATCCAGATTTCAATCTGATTGCAATTTGATGGCAATCTGGGCTAATTGTCTCTCCATGTGCATTCTCTTGCCGGTGTTGTTTTACTTGCAGACATGTATCCTTGTCACAACTGGAGATTTTAATCAGTTGTCGCTTCTTTCTGTGTTCCCTCTTGCGTTCTTTTCAACCCACATGTTCCATGCGACCTTTATCCCACCAAGGTCAAGGCAATTCAACTCAGAAGCAGATCAGATGCTCTTTTTGGTTTGGGAAACTAACTTTCTCGAGCAATCCAGAGTTCCGGACTCATCTTGGTTGCATGTCATTATCCTATGCAACATTGAGACTTGGGCATCAGAAGGCTGTCCTGCGAATCAAAGTCCGTTTTCATCACCTTTAATTTCGGACTTTTTTGCCACCAAGTATCGACCTACATTTATCTGTCACTGAAGTGGAAAATGGGCATTAGGTCTGTCAGAGAAACTGTGTAGGCTCGTCTTGCTCACCAAGACAATCTATTTTTCCTGAAGTTGCAATGGAACATGTTTGTTGCAAGTACTTGTTCAGATGACAATGGTACAGTGAGAGACTTTTCATTGTTTTGAAGTTGAGAGCTCCTTGTTTTTGAGAAGTGCTGAAAAAGCATGTTACTCATCATTGTGACAACAATGGAGGGGAAATGCTGGAAATGAATGAGTGGAATAATAACAAGCTCAGTGACAGCCAGTGTGCATGTTGTCTCCACATTCATTTTGACGCAATTATTTATCATATATATGTTTATAGCATGGCTTCATTTGCCTGTAGCATGGCTTGACCCAGTTCCCCTTGGCATGGTGTGGAGCCAAGGCCTGGGGGGTTGGAGCTGCTCTATTGGATCCACCTGGAAACTGGATTTGCCCTCCTGGTTCCTCTGTTACTGAGCAGCCTGCTTCCATCCTCCATCCCCCTGAACCAGCCCTGCAACAACAGTAGCCCACCTTGAGTGTTAGTTGTTGCTGCTCAGCTGTTTAGTCTCCTGGCGACAAAAAGGTAAATATAGTCACCCAGGACCACCTCCGAGCTGTGAGAAGGACTGGTCAAATTCTGAGGTCAAACGTGTGCCCTGATGTTCCTAAATATAACTCTTATCAGCAGCTCATTGGATACTAAAAACTAAGGCAGAGTAGCCCCTTGATTAGGCCTAATGAACAGTGTGCTATATCTGTCCTGATCTGTGTGTCTGTTGTGATGAGGAGGTGTTTACTATGCTCCAGCCACGTGAAAAATAGCGTGTTATTTGTGAAATGGGTCAGTTGCAGTTTGTGATTTATAATATATATACTGTATAGTGTACAGCATACACAGGTATCTGGTGTACATTTCATTGAACTGTGCAGTTATCAGGATTGTATTTCGGTTAATAACCACACTGGTCCCTTGTTATGTTCTTCAAATTCTTGGGCACCCATAATCAGTGATTTGTGGGTCAGCTGGCCTTGTGCCCTGGACCAGCACTCCACTCAAATTATATTATTGCTCTGATGAAATTGCAACAGCAATAATAAAATGTGATCCTCAATTATCACTTGTCTCAAGCTGTCTGCCTAATGGTATTTCATTGATCAATTGATTCCTTGCAGTGGTCGGTGAATTCAAACTTATTAACAGGCTTATGTGATTAGTAAATTGGTCAATAATATTATTTTGTTGCTTCATATTATTCTGTCTCTGAAGCTATAATACATAATAAATATTGCAGGGAGTTTAGTGTCAGATGTTCCTTAGGTGCACCATCAGATGGAATTGTGCATCTTCCATGACATCTCAAAGAACAGTACCTGAACCTCTCATGGTACTCAAGACAGTCATGCAACTTGAACCTTGAATCTGTCCCATTAAGCAGGACGATGATGCGTTTACATTAGAAACAGTGTATGTAAAAATATCATTGTGCTGCTCCTTTGTTAGTCAGGTGAGATGATCTCACCCAGTGCTGGAGTGGATGATCTGTGATTGCATGACAGATTTCTATTTAACCATGACTCCCTTGTAGGCAGGTGACCTGGACAACAGTAATGGACTGAGCAGACCTTGGGTTTCACCTGGATCCTCCTGTTTGTTTGTTGAGGGTCAGTCTGCATCAACAGTCTACTAACCTCTGTGGAGTGACCCCACCTCAATTCCAGAATTAGGTGAACTAGAAAAATGTCCCTTTGTGGAGGCCATTTACCTGATCATTGGCTGCTGGATTCTAATTATTTGTGCTTTATTGTTCATTTTCAGTGATATCTAATAAATTTCATTGGAATTATGGAAACTGTTTGCCACAGTCAAATTACCGTTCAAAATAAATATTGATAATAGAGTAATATACGGGAGATTTGACGAGTTCAGTGTAACTTCTATGCAACATCCTTGTGATACCAACTCCTCGGTGTGACCCACTTCCTAGGTAAGGTTAGTGTGATCAACTTCAATGGTGTGATCAACTTCAGAGGTTTTGGTGTGATCAACTTCCTAGGTTGGTGTGATCAACTTCAATGGTGTGACCAACTTCCTAGGTTGGTGTGATAAACTTCTGAGGTGTGACCAACTTCCTAGGTTGGTGTGATCAACTTCATTTGTGTGATCAACTTTCTAGGTTTTGGTGTGATCAACGTCAATGGTGTGATAAACTTCAATGGTATGGCCTAGGTTGTTGTGATCAACTTCCTTGGTGCGTTTTACAACTTTGGTGAGGCCAACTTCAATGATATGGCCTACTCCAATGGTGTGATAAACTTTTATCTTGCGACCAGGTTCCATCATGTGTGGGACCAACTTCTTGACCATTGGTGTTGAATTTGCAGGCGTGATAAACCGTGGAGCTTGTATTGAATTTTAACATTGTAGATGAACCACTTCTTTTTTGTTGTACTAAATGCTACAAACTTGTACATATGTGACAACACACTCACTGAACTTGTAATTACATTTGTACAAGTCATGTATCACATAGAAACAAGCAAAGTGTAATAAACTGTGGTGAAATATATGCTTTTGCCTCAGATGACACAGAAAAGTTTTTGTCAATGGTTTCAACAAAAAATGAAAACAATTGTCAATCTTGAGGGTCTTCATGTGAAACCACTGCACTTGTGCACAGACCTTATTAACTGACCTCCTTTACTTTTTCTTCAATTGTAGGGTATCCTTAATCCATTTATAGTCCCACGAACTTGGCTTTTTCATATTATGTTTGAAAACAAAGTTTGAGTGCGGAGTAAGACCGGACTTATGAATCATATCATAAACAGAGACCTTCAATTTTGATCAGCTGATCTCTACAAAGAATACTCAGATTTGCACTCGATGAGATATTGATCATTTAAACAACCACCAAATATTTTGATGTCAGACTAAAACAGCCATAACATTCAATGTTACAACATACAAAAAATTTGAAATACTGTCGGATGCTGAAGATTCAATCATCCTTTGCCTCTTTGCTGTGTCCTCAGTCCTGTCCTGATTTGTCTACCAAAGTGCAAAAAAATTCAGGATGTAAGGCCCTGAAATTGCATCCACCCATCCGTCGGATGAGGTCGAGGTGACCCAGTCGGAGCTGAAGTTGAAACCGGGACCCAGTTGGAAGACTTGTGCGGTTACCTCTGAGCCAATAACCCCCTGTCCTGCTGATTGTCATACAAAATTAAATTACTTGGATTGGTTGCAGGAATGGCACTTTTTCAAATATTTCAATAAATGCTATACCACTATATTCATATGGCGCAGTGAAGATTTTCATCCAGGTCTGTGACCGTCTGTTGAATTAAAATGATTTCATTCTTCAGACAGGTGTGTAGCAAGTTGTGGTCGTACCAATTACAAGCCAGACATTGGCTTAGCAGACTGCACTTGCGGGAGGCTGACATATTGTTACAAATTGTTACATGTTTCCCGCAGAGGCTGATTGATTCATTTGCTCAGCTGTTTGCCGTTGCTTTGCTCTCTACGAATCAGGTGACATCTTGTTAATTGAGAGACAGTTTCTGCGTCACTTTAACTTTAAAAGTTAATTTCATTGCGTTCTCACTTTTCTGCGTCCTAGAGACAATTTGAGTAACATGTTGTGATCGTCTGAAGGTATGGATTGTTACAATGTAGCAATGTTTGCCGTTCTTAATGGAAGTTTCCTAACTCCTCCTTTTCGCTCACCTGCTCCCACCTGGTGACTGGTCTTTTCTCAGAATCAATTCATTGTTTGCTTCATTGCAGACAGACTGAGACGGTGCAGGGCCTTGGATCTTAATTAGGCCCAGACAATTAATTCCGTCTGTTCCAAAAGCTACACTCAAGTTTATGATAATTAATCAAGTCAGGAAATTTTTGATATTTCAGCAACTGCAACTTCGGTATGATTTATAAATATATGAATGAGATAGTTCAGACAAGGCTTTGCTTTGCCATACTATTCTCAGTTATTTTTATCCGCTTTGCCAATCGATTTCGCAGGCTTGTAGTAAGAGTGAAACACTGCATTCATGAGGAGATAAAATGTACATTTGTGTAATAAAATGTATCAAAATTCTTTATAATCTCATCTTGAAACTGTGTTGATAAAGTGTGACTGACCCAGATTATTGGATGTGATCTCTTAATCTATCCGGTTGGAGGTTATTTGACAGCTGTGAAAAAGGGCACAAAAACAAGGTCAAAGGTCAAAAGAGAAGGTCAGTCCTGACTCCTAGGTCTGTTCCTGGGTAGGCCCCTGGGCCAGGTTAGATGATCCAAGCATGATCCAACCTAGGATCAGGTTGGCATTGTCCATGTGCATGCTGCTGTGCCATGCTCTTCCAGGGGAGGAACTATGTTAATGTATTCCATTTCTTTCCACCAATCACAGCAGAATGTTTTGGTAGGACTATTCTGATTGGTCAGTGATGCTGAGACTGGAAAGAAGTGGACCCCTCTGCAACAGGGTCATCCTCTGACCCCAGATACAACCATTTCTCATAATAGGGGGACCTGGTTTCTATTGAAGAGGTGCATCAGTTTTGCAAAAATATACTTGGCTCATGTGCTGCTCAGCTGAGCTCTCCGGTGTATCTAGGCATCATTTACCTGGATTATTGCAATAGATTGACTGTATGATCTGGAAAATGCCAAAGAGCAGTGGATTGGAATAACGAGGTGACACGCTGTCTCCCCCGTTGGTAAATGAGACCCGTTGTGGGTGTGGATTGTGGCCCATTGAATAAACCTGATGGTCTCAGGGTTGGGAGACACTCACTACTGAGTTGGACACACCACAGCTTCAGGTAGGGTTACTTCGATCACACAGGTAAAATTGTTCTTTGCTATTTCAGCCTGCCTTGTTTTGCCTGGTTTTAAAATTAAACAGCACTTGATTAGTGTGCTTTTTTATGGAGGATAATTTTGTGCTAAATATTTCATGTTTATACTCTCAACAAGTGTCTGTATCTTTCAATATATGTTATGCTCATAATGATACAATAGTTGTGTCTTCACTTCACTTTGAGCTTTGATCTGAGTTTTAACTATTAATCCAAATTCCGAATGGAAAAACAGTATATCACTGCTTGGCAAGTCCAGTACAAACTTCAATAGTTAGGTGCATTAGGTATATAGTGAGTGTGGTTATAGATAATAAAATAGTTATGAACTGAGCTAAATAAGTTAGAGAAGATTGTGAGGTTCGCAAGAAAACTTGGTGTATCGACAA
The DNA here is from genome assembly GCA_026936325.1 of Platynereis dumerilii. Lineage (NCBI taxonomy): Eukaryota > Metazoa > Annelida > Polychaeta > Phyllodocida > Nereididae > Platynereis > Platynereis dumerilii. Next base: position 11,493,347 of record JAPTHN010000007.1, read on the forward strand.
CTCCTTTGAATATGTTGTATGACAAGAATGTTGTTAATCTTGCTGATAAGATCATGTAAGATACGGATCATCCCTTGCACAACTTCTATAAATTCCTACCATCTGGCAGAAGGTTAGCTTTACCAATGACTCATACGTCTCGTTTTAAGAACACGTATGTACCTAGAAGTATTAAACTGTATAATTATGTGTCATCTAAGTCAAAATAATACTCTTTCTTCTACTATTTATTATCTCTTGTATGTATTAACTTATTGCCTACTGTGATTGTATGAATGTGTGTGTGAATGTGCTCAAATCCACTGAAAGTTTCTGTTTGTAACATTATGAATGGACGAATAAAAGTATATTCTATTCTATTCTATCCTATTCTAAAAGTAAGTTGAAATGGTTATTCGTGTATAAGTAGATACATCACATGTATGATATTTTTAATATGATTGATGCCGAAATTTACTGTTCGTCTAAGCGAATTACCTTAAAACTAATTGTTTAGTTGATAAATATTATGGTACATGTATATATGTATATGTGGTGAAAAAAGGAATTTTTTGATGACACGAGTCCAACCTATCCACCGCTACGGTTTTAGCCTGCTCATGTTTCATGTGCAGTGATCATCTAGTTCAGTGCATCCTTGCAATGTCTACATTCTGAATGACGTCCCAGATTCAGATTTTGTCCTTCAGCTGAGGTAGGAGGTCCTCTTCACTTTTAGCAAGCTGGATTGAGATCTTACTTTAATTGGTTCCACTCCAATGGTGAAGCACATGACAATATACACTGTACACTTGGAAATCTATATTAAAATAATATTTTAATACAAATGATCCGAAACAGGGGACGTATAAAAGATAATACTTCTTTAATATCTCGTATACTTACTGTGTCAAGCTGGATTTCCTGCAATAAATACTTGGATGATATGGTGCACCTGTGTCGTGGATTTGGACCTCGCTGCGTTGAATCGGTTGATCTATATCTGTTGTTCAGTTTGCTGGTGTATAATTTTGCTGTGAAATATAATGGTCCCTGGGTTATATAACCGCCCCTCTGCAGTCCTGAAGCGGTCCCTTGTGAGGGTGCAAATTCCTCTGTAAAATGTTGCTTGGTGCTGAATCACTGCTGATGGAAGGAGGTCACTTAAGGCATGTTGGTCTCACAAAAAGGGGTCTTATAATGCAGGGACCACTGTTGTAAGATATTTTTCCAGAATAAACGGTAAACTATTACGATAATCCAGGTAAATGATATCAGAATTCTGGATATACTGGAAAGCTCAGCCAAACAGTACATGAGCTAAGTATATTTTTGCAAAACTGATTCACCTCTTCAATAGAAACCACTGCAAGTCCCCCTGTTATCATGATTATGAGAAATGGTTGTACATGTATCTGGGGTCAGAGGATGACCCTGTTGCAGGGAGGTCCTTTCTTAAGTGCGAGGCAGTTCCTCTTAATGGTGGGCAATTGGACATCCTTGGAAGTTAATCATGATGTTGGGGTGACCAGATAAAAAACATCTCAATACAATTTGTCTATCTTTGTAACTTTGTTGTTTATCTTCTTTCTCTGCCATTCCTCTCTCAATCATCACCAAATTTCACATATGTAGAGCAAACGACATTTTACCTTGAAATAAGGCCTGTCATCCTTCAATGCCCTGTCATTCCTTTGAAATATGCCTGCATTTGACACCTTCTGCCTGGAAAAACGACCCCGACATTATAGCGCTCTTACTTCAGTTGCTCACACCCCCCTGCTCCACTCACTCTGCCTATGTGTTTCGGAGGGGGTACTCTCATAAAAAGAACAGCCTGAAACCATAATTATATGCAGAAAGCAAAAGCACGTGGTCTTGCCATGCCAAGGGGGAAGGGGGGGCCCAACTTAAAATAATTTAGTCCTCTAAAAGCTTATTTAATTTCAATACTGTTATGATATTAACTTTATCCATTGCAAATGACATCAATGTATCAATTGTGATTTACATGCTGAAAGCAGAAGCACGTGGTCTTGCCATACCAAGGGGGGAAGGGGGGGGGGGAACTTATAGACAGATAGATAGATAGATAGATAGATAAATAGATAGATAGATAGATAGATAGATAGATAGATAGATAGATAGATAGATAGATATGGTGAGTGCAGCACTCGAGAACATACATCTGTGATAACATATGCCTACTTACTAAATGCTTTCTCAAACATTCTCCTTTAATGACAAAACTAGAACCCACGGATGGCCAGCCAATTTCAGCAAAAGTTATTTTTATTTCATAAATCTTATCAGCTGATACAACCTTACTCTTGACCTTATTACAAATAGTTCATTAAGAAGCTAATGCCACAAAAATATTTTTGAAGTATGCACCTTAATAAATACATTTACAGAGTAACAATTAATAAAATATTTAAAAAATCAAATATTTCAATTACAAAATATATCTAAATCAAAAAAGCACATTTAAATGCGATGTATAATTCTGTTGTTATTCCACATGTTCCTTCTGCAAACGTTGCAACAACGAATGAGTTATTTTAACCACGGTCTTGCCATTACAAAGATCAACCTGCCAGTTGTGTAGACCTAAGCCAAACACCAAAATTGCCGGTGTTTCTCGAATGAAATATGTCTCTTGATTAGGCAACAATAATTATTCTTCCAACTAATAAAGCTACATACCAAAGGCCTAATTCTACTTTTTAATACTAAGTACACATGTCAAATAAAATCACATTGACATTGGTCTCAATATCTCTCAAATTGAAATCATCTGCTGCACTGAGTTCATTTGGTAAACACTTTCTTTAATATACTTATTACAGGGACTGCAGCATTAAAAATTAAAACCTATCGCTACCTTTAATTTCATCAATGAGATCACTGACAAAATTCATTCCCGATCCTAATTAACTCACCATCTAACACTGACTCAGCTCTTATCTGTATCGAGTGTTGTGTGAAACTGGGACAGGGTCAGGGATTTCAAAAGTAAAATGGCCAAAGGCCAAGGGTCTCGGGACATAATACCCTATCCAGAACTGAGGGACAAGGAACTCTAAATTAAATTCAAAGAATCGCAGAAAGATACAGATTATAATATAATATGGCCACGGCACAAAGACACATAAATGTTGACAAAACCCAATCCAGACCCTAACTGACTTGAGGCACCCTTCTCTCCAACGTGCGTTCTAGTTATATATAAATTTGAGATAGCGTATATAGGTAGGCAGATAGCAGGCAGATAGGTAGACAAAATGTGATAGACAAATAATGTATCTGGTAAGAGATATACATTATACAGCTTCATAGATGTCAGATGGAGACAGACAGGCAGACATCTATGAAAACTGTGAATAAAGCAGGTTGTTGTTTTAGCAAATACTAGTCTGTACCACTATGACTAGAAAGAGGGGGGGAGGGCATTGACCTCCTTCACTTATGCTTTGGTCTGTGCCACAACCTGTGATCCAAAAATACAGATACTGACAAGAAGTCTATATTTCTTTTACTCCCTCATAGTCCATCCCATGTGTAAGTCTTACTTTCTCAGCTGCAGGTTATTTCTTCATAGGCAGAAGAAAGTTGTAGGCCATTCAAAAATTGCAAGCTGGTTTGCATCTTAGCTGGAGGTAACCCAGAAATACAAAACTGCTTTCTAAAAATTGTTTGCGAGTGACTTGATTGATGAACTTGGGAATTTCCATGTTGGTTCCAGGTCATGAGCAGTCAGTGATCTTCTTCTGCTCATAAATTTTATTCTAACAAAATAATATACATTGTATTTGCCAACTATGTAGGAGAAGTTGAGTACAGGTATGCACTATTCAGAATGACAATATTCAGTTAACACTACTCTTACAACACCAATCATTGAGATAGATAATGACCTTAGCGAAGCTTTCGACAATGGAGACTGATTCACACACTTAGCTGTACAGTTGAATGCATCACAACATGTGATTATCTTTTAGGCAATTGTTTCTCTGTGATTTCATTAGTCTGTTAAAAGACCTACGCAATGAAATATTATGTTTGTTTGCAATTGAATGATATTTACAATGTGAGTATTGTGTAATTTCAGCCTCAAGGCTCGGCAGAAGACCAAAAAGGCTAAAAGAAAGCTACGAAGGATCCAACCAGCGACAGCAGCCGTCCACTCCATCTCCAATAGCTCCATATCCCAATATTACCCAAATCATTCAGCTGACCAACTTGACTCAACAGCAGATCAGTCAATTAAGCATGGCGGAACTGCAGCGGCTTCTCCAGTCCATAAATGGCCAAAACAAGACCAACTTTTTGCCAGCCAACTTTTTCAACCTCAAGACAGAGCCTAACAATGAGCAGCAGCAGCAGCAACAGCAGATTCAACAGCAAGTTGGTGCCAACAACGGGACGGCAGTGAGCAACGACAATGGCTTCTCCGGGTTCAGTGGGGCGGACACGCCCTCCAGCATGAGTTCACAGTCGCCGGCTGCTTCCAGCTTCAAGGGGTCGAGTCCTGGCTCCATGGTCATCAAGACGGAACCGCAGGATCCCATGTTGATGAACGGTCAGCAGACGTCACCCATGGCCAATGGACACAGTCCCAACAGCCTGATGTACACAGAAGACATAATGATGCAGGATCACTCCCCTCAGCAGCAGCAGCAGCAGCATCAGCAGCATCATCAGTCACAACCACAGCCCTCGTTTCAACACGAACTGCCACAGCAACAGCCTCTTCATATTCCACAACAACAAGCACAGCCGCAACAACAGGGCCCCCCTCCTCCGCATCTTCATCAGCAGCAGCAGCTGCAACAACAACAACAACAGCAGGCGGCTGCAGCACAATTTGCCATGAACGGAATAGAAGAAGCTGTGATGAATGGCATGAGAACTCCCATCTCCCCGCTCGCCTCGTCTTCTAACCCAGGATCTGTGGCCCCCGCTCCCAGACCGCTCCCTCAGATCTTGGCTGGCATCGTCACGCCACCCCAGTCGCAGACCCCACAGCCCAATAACAATGTGCCCTACTCGGAGACTGGTATGTCCACCAGCAACTCCCCCTACCCTGACTCAGCACCTTCTCCTTTGAACTTGGACACTTTGCTTGATGAAGCACGCCAGCCTCCCACGCCTGACCGCAAGGAACTCATAGACCAGGTGGTGGACACAGTTATCGAGGCCCACATGATCACATGTAACTACACGACGGAGAAGGTCAAGACTGGCATTGAGAACTTCATCGCAAACCACAGCAATGGCCCTCCTCCTGTAAGTTCTTATTTAATCTCTCTTCCCATTTGAAATGACATTGAGATCACTTCTAACACTCACTTCTAATATTCCAGGGCAGTGAAATGGCCATGAAAATGATGATGGGAGGGCCTGGCAAGATGTGGGAGCAGTTTGTCGCTAATATGGTCCCTGTTATTACCAGAGTTGTTAAGTTTTGCAAGCGTTTACCTGGTACGTATTCACTGATATGAATTCTAATATAACTGTTCAATTTAAGATGATGATTGATGTAATTATAAGTTTTTGTCTTGTGTAATAGAACTTTGCCACTGGCATGGAAATATGTTAATTTGTCTCTTAGTCAATGTGTTGTATTATATACCAGTACATTATACATTTGGAACTTGATAATTAAGCAATATTCTCATTTTAATTGATGACCCTTTAATACTTTCCTAACGTGTAATCTTTTGATATATATAAATGTCGATTTTTGGTCTTGATTAATATGATTTTGCAGTGTCGACATGAAAATATATATTCATGATTTGAAAAAAAAACAATATTCATATTTTAATTGATGACCCTTGAGCACTTTTCTAACATGTTATCTCTGTGCTATTCAGGATTCATGGAGCTGACGGAAGCGGATCAAATCCGGCTGATCAAGCAAGGCTCCTTCGAGGTGGTGCTTCTGCGGTACACTCCTTTATTCCAAGAAGATGGCATGTTTATTCCCAGCATGGAGATGAAGATACCCAGGTGAGCAATGCTGAGGGTTATCGATAGATCAGTGAAGAAACTTTAGTGAAGCTGCACATGCCATATTTGCTGTATTAAAAGAACTCCTTAATAAAGCCCAATCCTCCCACGAAGAACCAGTTTTAATCAAAATTCCATCAAAATATGATTTATCCGAAGTTTTTGATGCAAAAACCCTTGTCATCATTATCTGCCCACGGGTGCCTAATGCAAACCATAGGGTAGACCTTGTTTTCGTCTCTTTACAGTTAAAGATAAAAGTTTTAAAAAATCAAAATTGAAAATGTAATTATTAGCCTGGCTCGCCAGGCTAATTCAGGAGTAATGGTCTGAAAATATTGTCTGTCAACTCTATTGTTCAATAACTATAGGTTCAATATATCTGTTTTTGTGTTTTATTGATTTGTTAGGGTAGCTAGATGTATGGAAATTACTTTTTTTTTTCAATTTCAAACATTTTTTTTCCCAAAATTTTTTTTTTCCAAGATTTGAAAAAAAAAAATTTTCAACTTTTTTTCAATTACACTATTTTTTTTTTTTTTCAAAAAGAGGAAATCGGGCAACTTCTGTTTTTCAAATTTAAACATTTTTTGTTCCAAGATTTACAATTTTTTTTCCTAAATTAAAAAAAAAGAAAAAATTGTTTTCCTAGATTTTGCTCGAAATTCTTTTCAAGATTTGAAAAAATCGTACACATTCTTTTCGTGGTTATTTGGATATTATTATGTACACGGAACAACTACAATAACAACACTTCACTTGCCGCAATTCAGAACCACCTTTCTCGCCATTTCCAAACCATAAAGTAGACTTAACTATTTCACCAGCATTGCTACATATTTTGCCGTCATCACTGCCACTTGAGCCAGGCTTTGAATCCACGGATTCTTGTTATCTAGTTAAAGTTTCGAAATCATATTAGAACGATAGACTTTGGTTTGATTTTACATTAAATTTATCTCGTATCGTTTTCTATTACAAGACTTCAAGTAAATGAAAATAGTCAAACCCTGTGGTTGTGTTGACAGCGGAGCCATCCTTTTTGAAATTATACATATATTAAGGTTTCCGTTTTATATTAATGGTTGTGTCGTGTTTATTTCCAGACATGTAGTAAAGACAATGCCCATGGGATCTTTCTTTGAGCAACAGTTCCAGTTTGCCAATCAGTTCAACCAACTCCAATTAACCGATGGAGAAGTGGGTATACTCACTGCTGCACTCATTCTCAATCCAAGTAAGCTACAGAGACATCTGCACTCTTCTTAGTATATAATGTTCTGTCATTAATTAGGGGGAGCACATGCATCGCAGTTCAATACTGGACCCTCTCCCTCTCTCAATGTCAGGGACACCTCGAATCAAGAAGCTATGATGAAAGAAAAAAGAACTATTAGAAAGTTTTCAAAGACTTGATATGACTTGATTTAATTTTATATGAGATTATAAAAGAAGATAAACCGAAAAGTGTGATTATTATCAGCACAATAGGTCAGTAGTCTGCTGTACTATTATCAAAAGATATTAAATTGTACTCCAGTTTGTTGGAAGATATCATCAATGTAAGTGATAAATAAGGTGAAAAATAACTACAATACATCACTAAAATGCTTGATTATTTTCCAGCACGAATGGGCTTAACCAACAAGAAGGCTGTTCAGAAGCTCCAAGGTTTGTTCTTCCAGTCCCTGTATTGTTACATGAGGATGCATCGAGGAGGTATGTCGACTAGTAAGTGGCACATCAATTTCACGGCTTACTGCACAATCTGAGAGGGCGTGGTTTTCGGTTGGACCTAAGATATGTGTAAAATCATGACAAAAAAAAGAAACTTTTGGAGCCTAAGATATGTGTAAAATTAGAAAAAAAGAGAAACCCTCGGGCCTAAGATATGTGTAAAATTAGAAAAAAAATTTACATTAGTCTGTAATGTACTCAAAATATCTAAATCTGAAAATAGATCTTCTCAATCTTAATCTCAAAATGGGTCTTATCGCACTCCTTGCTCTCTCACTCTCTGCAGTATAGATTTGTGGGTGATTTCACAATCGGTGTTGTCTAATTGACTGTGGGTTGTGTCTTTGCAGATATGTGCGATTCAATCTTTGTGGATGTTTTGAGACTATTGCCCCTGTTACATGTGATCAATGAGGAACACTGCAAGACGCTGAACAGCATGAAGATGACAATGCCAGACGTCGTGAAACCCATGCCGGAGCTCCACCAAGAGGTCTATGACGGACAGATGTAAGCCGTGTTGTTCGATCTGCTGGCAGATCCACCTCACGCTGCCCAGTTGGTGAAGCTGCTTGTCGTCTGGGGGTCCGCACTGACATCTAAGATGATCTAACGTCTAAAGTACTCTATATGTCCGAGGTCAGAGTTGGCCCGCTATAGGATGACCTTCTGCTGCTGGGTCTATTCCTGCGTTAGATGACGTTCATTCATTCAGTGCACGACCTTCAAACGACCTCGAAGACTGTGTCACCCTGTGGTCCGCATCCAGTTGGTGTCCCATTGTTGTTCTCAATGATCTGATAATTCCGATTATGAGAAGGAAGATTCTCAAAACGACTGACAATGTCACAGATAAAAGAAGATGGGAGAAGACAGCTTTAGAAATGGAGTTCATCGCAAGAAGTTGAAGCCATGAGAGGCGTCCCAGTCCCACATGATAGCGCTGTGTCTTGTGAAGCGAGACTATATTTCCGTGAACATTTCGTTGGCAATTGCTCCTTTGGGGTGAACTTCGCGAGACTAATTGCGATCGAAGAGCTGAGTTGAAATTCATCCAATCCAATAAGTAAAAAGGTGACTGGTAGTTGCTGACTTATCTAAGGTGCATCCACTTTTGTATTTGTGTGAAATCATCAGCACTTTAGAAAGAGTACATCATCATTGTAAATAAGGCACTAACCAACTCTGAGCCATTTATGTCCATCCAGGCTAACCGTGGGATATTGTATGCAGTGGTGAAAATTTCATAAGTTATCACATGTTTATATCATTACTAGGAATTGTACAAATAGATCAATAATCAATTTTTTGTATCAGACAGACATTGAGAAATTACTGCTAATTGATATCGAGCATTCTACCAGAGAAGCAGCCTCTACATACGCACAATGTGAGAGTTATTGTACTGCAGAATTTTAGGATAAGGTCAAATTAAATAATCTTTCCTATAATAGAGGGAAATTGCAAGAAACTTATTCAGGGGAGCATGATTTAAGGTCCTTAGGAAATAATTCAGCCGGTATTAAGGTGTGATAATTAACTTTCATTTGTCTATTAGGATCTCATATTACTCTGCATGCATCAGGACTATAAAATGGACACAGACTAATTTGTGTATTATATCCATTACTTTTAGATGTATACATGTTAAATATATATGTCTGAATGGTTGATGAATGTGATAATGCTGCGTAATAGTGTGTATGACTTTTACATTTTATTTATAGTGTTAAATAATATCATCATAACTGACCATTTTAAAGAAATTATACTCAATACCTAAAGCCTTAAATGCTTAACCAGGGAATTTTATGTTGAATTGTACCTTTGTTGTAAGTAGTTGAATTTATCATGTACCCCGCTCCTCCCAGTCATTTGTATATTGGAAATCTGTAAATATTTTATTAGCCGAGGCTGTAGGGACATCATAATGTTGTTGAGTGTTCTCGCTGCCCAGTGTAGAGTCCATCAGGGGAGGGGCATTTTTATGAAGTGGACGAGAGCTTTTGTAACATAGGATCTTGCAATGTATAGTACCAGCGTGCTTATAAAAATGTGTATATATTGATTTTGAATGGGAGTCGAGACATTGATACCTTGGAAGTGACAAGGTTGGTGTGTAAGATTGTGGTTGCTTGTTGGCCGACAGTTTTAACTTTTATAATACCGGTGCTTTGCGTAATGAGAGGCTAACCAATTAACCGTGATTGTTAATATCGAACCGTTTGTTTTGTCTGTATCGTGGCACTGGTTTCATGATGGCCTTAAAATGTGTAGCAAGATGAAATGGTGAGCTGGATTGCAATGACTTGCCCGTGGCTGCTTCAGCCCTGGACATGACCTAAAAGCATCTAGGAGATACCTGGAGATCGGTGGAGTCATTTTGCTACGCAGGATGCAATGTGACTTAGGTGCATGACGGCGTTTTGCAAGTGGCATTTGCAAATTGAGTTGTTGGCGGAAGACAAGGAACTGTGATAAATCAATTTTCGAAGTTTTCCTGTAATAATCTTTAAAAAAATTATAAATGTAATTGAAGCCTCTGTTGTGTAATACTGAGGGTTACTAAGTTGAATGAATTTGTCCTTAGTTCAATTGATGTACAGAATTGCATGTACAAGTATTTTTAGCGGGTTTCAGAACGAACTTGTGGCGACTCCTAATGCTGGAACTTTTTTTCATTGATGTAAGTGGCTAAAAGAATGTCAACAATTTGGAAATGTGGCTTTTGGAGTTGCCACGGTTCAGGGTAAATCTTAATAACAAATGGATAAAATTAATTTTGAACTAAAATGTTATATTTCTTAACCCTGAAGTATGCGCAGATGTACAGAAGTGTATTGAGTGATTGAAAATCCGGTGTCATCGTTAGTGAATGAATGTGACTGACTTGTGTGCCATATGTATTTATAAATGTGGTCAGCTTGCCTTTAATGAATTCTGTGTGCTCAATAATTCTGCAGAAAGACACATCATTTTTCATAAATTTGTTTTCTTTTTCTTTAAGTTTAACCAGACTCTGTTTATTAAGAAATGTTAGTTGGATTCAAGTTTGTTTGCTACCTCTGTTTTGTTTTTAGATTGTTTTAATTGTTTTTGAAAGTAGCTGCACTTCTTTCCTTGGCTTTTCGTAATTCGTAGTGTGAATGAGCAAATTTGAGCACTTTAATTGGACAGTGAAAATGGGTGAATCGAATGACTGAATCTAATATAGAAGTGTTCATGCTTCTTGTATGATATGATGTGCTTGTGCACTGCTGTTGTCTCATAATGTACAAAATTTTGTATATAGTTTGAGCAGGCTCTTGCTAATTGTAATGTGATCATTTGCCCAAGAAGTGTACTTTGTATTAATGTGTGACCCTGAACCGCAGAGAGTTGCAGAGTTGTTCGTAGATATAGCTATATCATAGTTCATCATTGTTTTGTAAGCCTTGTATATCTCATCTTAAATGCAGTATTCTATTTTTAGTTTGAGAATTTATTCAACCTATAGGAGTGCAAACTCCCTTAATCCGTGGTCGGGCATTATTACATTTTAAATAGCACATTTACAAGGTCATAATAGGCAGGTCCATCTCATCGTATTGACTGATATTTGTATTTGATGATTTACCAAGTTTTATGAAATTATACCTATCCTGTCATTTACTATTTCTCTCAGACATTTCTATAAGAGTAGCTTGATAGTGTACATACGCACCTCGTAATAGGGCCATGGCCGGCATAAAATGATATCATGTGATAGCCAATAATGTATGTTCCTCACTGTCTGGTCTTGTAATTGCTGCTCATGTTAACGGTTAATTAGAGCTCTCGTATTGTTTGTTGTGAAGTTGTTCATGAAATGAACCAATTTCAATTGCTTTTCTCAAATTCACCATATTGACTTTTCTAAGCAGACAGATGCGCCGAGGGTTCTAATGCTTTAGAAAGGCAGTTGGCTCTTGTGCATATTCAAGCTTAGTTGTTTTCTTTCTCCAGGAGCTTGGTGCACAGCAAATTAGTTGTTAAAATTGAGGCTTTCTGAGTGAGTAAAAGACTGTTATGTATTGGGATGACTTTGTTTTTAGAAGGTTAAGAATACATTTATGTATGTTGTTAATATATTATACGAGTACATTACATAATAGGTATGTATGTGATGCCATTGTTACGATTGTTATGTATTGTAGTTCGGTACATTTCTGCTAGTATCAAGACATATTTTTGAGAAAAGTGTCCTTTTTACCTATAGAGCTCTCTTATTGAACCAATAGTGTTATCACCTGTTACGGAATCTAAGTATCCTCGACAAAAAGGCTTGAAGACCAAGCAGAGAGTTGCACTTGTTATATTTTTTTAATGGCAAGGAGTGAAGTGTATCAGGTACATATTCATCAGTCAAAAAGACACAAGCTGTTGATTTTATGATGCTGACTCATTCATTCATTCATCAGAAATAAATGAAAATTAAAAAAACAAATTCTTGGGTATTGTATTGTTTCTTTCTTTTACCTAAATTAGGCTAAAACTGAATCCTGGGCAAAGGCAGTTATGCTGCCTCTTGCTCAGTCAGACTGTTTGAAATGTCTGAGCTGGAAACATCTAATGTGTTGAGTGAATTGGTGCAGTTAGTATAGATCTACCTCGGACCACAGCCTCATCCTGCCCAAACGGGTACCTGGCAGTCTGACAAAGACTGACCAACAACAACGAAGCCTCTGGCTGTCTTGAAAAAGATGAATTTTTTCGATCTGTGTAATAGCGGCAGCCTGGTTGACTGAGTAGTCATATACTGGTCAGTCCGCGGTGCTGAAGTCTTATTGCACGGTTGGCTGCAAACCATGGGGTAGCGAGCCCAAAATATTGCCAGAGGACAGCAAAACCGTAGCTGAATGTTGTTCAAATGACATGTTAAATGGGCGGTCCCTTGTATCAGTGTCTGTGCTGGGCATGTAAAAGCTCCTTCACATATAAGCGCTCAGTGTGTGACATGCTAAGGACTGCCGCTCCCTCCCCATCCCCTCAATCAACCGCTGTGCATTGCCAAAACAAGTCCAAGCATTGCTTCTGATCCCAGAAACGTCCTGGAACGGCCCTTAGAAGTCTGCACTTAACATTGGTGTGCAGAGATCTGAACCTAACTAGAGCGCTGTATTGGTGCCACATTTCCCTTCGTAGGAGAGTCAAACTGGACTCCATATTGATACAGCGCAAGGCCTGCAGATCTCTTGTATAGTTGCAGAAGTCTGCCAAGATGTGGACTAACCTTTCCACATTTACATCTCAACAGTTGTATGATGAAATTTACAGTATCTTCTATCAGGAGCCATATTTCCAAAGTACAGACACTTGGTCTTGGGCTGGCTAATTCCGCTGACTGCATTTGTGCCGGAGGACTTACAAGACCTTTAGTGCAGGGTCAGTCACTTGCCACAAAGGCCCCAAAGCTGAGAGAAGCTGCCAATATAAAGTTGCCACACAAATGAAATCCATGTCAACTTTGCTAATATGAACAAATTAGCAACATTTTAATTAAAAGACCACACTGGACCAATGAATGCCTTAACCAAGTTGGCAACCAAACCTTTTGAACAGATTATAATTCTAACAATTTCTGAACAACTTTATTCAGAGCCTGATGGCCGAGTCTGGAAAATATTCCCTGTGGTAACAAATAAAGACCCCAGAGCTATCTGGTGGATAAAGATCTAAGCATTACAAACACAAAGAGTGTATTTAAAATTTTATTTGATGATTGAGGTGTTGATGAATACACTCATAATTCATTCACATGAAACATACAAATTTACAGATGTCGAAACAATTTGACAGAATTAATTAACAAAGACATAATCAAATGACTTAAACATGACTTATTGACCATGCACCTTAAACCTTTCACTCCATCAGACGAACAATTCATGGAATGGCTGATGAAATTCATATCTAGACAAATCACAAATTTGTTGCACTAAATGTCACACATGAAGTTAAAGGCTTGCATTCAGATACTGAGGGGATGAAATTTATTTAATTGATTAATTCCTTGCACACAGCACTCCAGACTCAGGTGGTGAAGCAGTGATCCCTGACACACGATGAAATGATAATTAATTTGCATAAATTAAGCTTGCAACTTGGCTCGTGCATTGTAGGCCAAATACCAGACAACGGCAGCCAATGAAGCGGCAGCAAATTCACTCTGTATCAAAGGTCCAGTTGAAGCTCCCTGCAAAATAATAAGACATTTATTATCCCAGCCAGAGAAACAATATTTGGGTTTAGTCCAGCTAGAACTGTAACCATGGAACAATGTTTTACAATTTATTTAAAAGTTGCAAAATTGCTTAAAGAATTAACAAGGCATTCATTAATAATTTCTTGAAAACTGGTCCCACTTATCAGCCACATTGGTTGCACTTTTCTTTAAACTATCGAAAATCGATTTCGAGTCTTTGACTGTGGCAGTAAATACAGTGGTAAACCAGAACAAATTTTAAAATAATTGACTAAATGTTGCTGGACTTCATCAAAGATTTAATGGAGTTCAGTAATTTTCAAACCAACTTACATCATGGCTGAAATCAATGGTGAACAGGCTCTTGATGCTGGCAGTTTCTTCATTGTTTCTTTGAGCCTGAAATAAAATGGTCAAAATTATGCAACCTCTTACATATAGTATGTAAATGTCAGAACAGCCGATAATGTTTAAAACATGAAGTGCACACTGCACCAACAATTCAGAGAGCTGTAAATGTGAAAGAGCGTAAAAAAGTAATAATGTAAGTCCTTCAGTAATTAGCTGTTGCTTTAAAAGGCACAGAAGTTGACTCGACTTTAACAATAGCTGTCAGAAAGGTAAAATTTAGACTGAAATCTTTATAAGTAGCACACTAGGCCCACGTAATAATGCTGGTATGTTAACAAGTTCTAGTAATTAGGACTGCCATCGATACAGCTCAAGTTCATGCATCGCAAAAGTTGTCAGGGTGCGTCTTACCTTTCTCAAGTCGCTGTAGCCCTCCTCGTCGTATACGGTTGCTGTGTAAGATCCAGATGGGATTTTCTTGTGTTCGTCACTGAAGCTGATCTGGTACTTGTTGGTATTGTCCACTCGGGCTGCTGGCAATACACGTCCGTTGAATTCAACGTAAAGGTTCAAGTTCTGAAAATGGCACACAATAAATCACAAAATGTACATTGTAGAAACAATTACATGACAATGTTAAACATACCAATATTTACTTTTCTCTATTCTATAAACCTGATTAAGACGACGATGAACACTGGATAACCCAATTTGTTGGATCAAAATACTGCTTGCCTTGAGAATTAGAGAGGCTCACTAGGGTCTCGAGTGTCTAATATTTCATGTTGGGACTTGATTTGATTTGATTTGATTTTATTCAACAGCATCAACAAAGTACAATTGTAAACAATGAGGCATAACAATAATAAATAATGATAAATAATGAGGTAATAAATAATGAGGTGTAAACAATAGATATAAATGAGATGAAATTGTACAATGATAATGATGTTAGGATAGCCCACGAAAGTTCTGAAACTTATTTCCAGCGGGGTCCAGTTAATGACAACACAAAATGATACAGCGACCTGGAGAGTTAGATGACTAGACTGATTAGGTATTTATAATACATATATACAAAGATAAAGATAAATAAATTGGCATTTACACTATGTACAAAGACTAATTAAATGTCGTTTACACTTGTTTTTGAAAGATTGATGTTCTTCATTATTCTTAATGTTATCTGGCAGTGAATTCCATGCTTTGACTAGATTAAATGAGAAAGGATTTGACACAATAGTATCATTAGACGATGTTGGAATTTTGAAGTTGTAATTAGAATTTCTTGTTCTGTACCTATGGACATCACTTGCACGAGTAAAGTTACATAAAAGTTATTCAGGAGTTTGAAAGTGATACAATTTGTGAACAATATTTAGCCCAAGTTGTTTAACTCTATTTTCAATGTTGGTACAATTGACCTGCTTGAACTCTAATTGACCTATATGTTCCCTGTTGCCTTTGGCTAAGATGAATCTGAACATTTTGTTTTGTAGAACCTGTAATTTATGTTTTAGGTCTTGAGTTAAATTATAGTACCACGAAACACAGGCGTAATCCATTTGACCTTGAACCAAGGCCATACTAAGAATTTTTCGAATATCTCTCGTCAAAACTTTCCTGTGCCTGTATAAAAATTTTAGCCGCCCATTTGCTTTTTTGATTATAGAATTAATACATTCCTTTCCTGACAGGTCATTATCCATGATTGAGCCAAGATATTTCAAATTGTTTTTGCCAACAATTTCAGTATTGTTGAATTTGACTGAGAAAGACGGAACTTGTTTGATTTTATGTTTAGAGGCAAACAGGATGGCTTCACATTTACCAGGGTGAAGAGATAATTTATTCTCAATGAGCCAGTGATTGACAGCTTTTAGTTCAACAGCTAATTTCTTCTCGATAACCTTGGGATCTTTATCTGCATGTATTATTATGCTGTCATCTGCATAAAGAATAAGATTGCTCTCAGTAGCAATCTCCATGTCGTTACAATAACATAAATATAATAGTGGACCCAGTAAGCTGCCTTGTGGGACTCCACATTTGATATTTTCTGTCTCCGACTTAACACCATTTGCAATAACAATTTGAGTTCGTCCAGTCAAATATGAGCAAAACCATGAGCTCTCTACACCAATGAGTTCGAGTTTTTCACATAAAATTTGATGGTTTACACAATCAAAAGCTTTTTGTACATCAAGAGCTACCATTCCAACATATTTACCAGATGTAATTTGGTATTTAATATAATCTGTTAAGTAAACCAGACATGTGTTGGTAGAGTAATGTTTTCGAAAACCAGATTGGAATTTGTACAATAAACGGTTCTTTTGCAGATGTTCATCAAGTTGATTATATACAGCTCTTTCTAAAATTTTTGAAACAGCGGACAAAACACTCACAGGCCTGTAATTTCCAACTTCAAGTTTTGAGTTCTTTTTGAACAAAGGAGTTATTCGTGCTTCTTTGAATTCAGATGGTACGATACAAGTTGTTATTGAAAGATTTACAATGTGTGCAATGGGAATACACAGTATTTTACACATGATACCACATTAAGCCTACTTACTTTGATATTGTTTCTGCAGTTGACGGAGAATTCAAGTACAATGGCCGTCTCAGTGGACATGGTGGCCTCCGTTGTTGTGTAGAATTCATGAGTCACCTCTGGTCGAAGACATGTATCACCTGCAACACAAATGTACGCAAAGCTATAAGTTATGTACCTATATGAAGAATAGGTTGGTTAGATTCCAAGAAATCTTTCATCAAAATTGATCAATCTTTCTTTGCAGCTTGGGTGACTCTGTCTAATTTTCTTGTACTAAATCAATTTTATCCTTGTGAAATTGTGGCTAATTCACATTACTTCAAATTATACAAGGAAGGAAGTCCATCAGCAGACCAATCCAAAAGGAACAATGCTGCAACTTTTACAAAGGCCGTTATCATTAGTGTCATGGATTTTAAAAGTAATTTTACAAAATTCTGGTTATCAAGGGAAATTTAAGGAACGAATTCCTGGGTCTTTCCCGGCTTCATCTGACTTTTTCCCTGAACTGACTCTGGCTCATCCAAAACCAAAAAAATTCCGACTTACACATTTTGACATTACAGTCACCACCTAATTTACTGCATTTTCCAGGATGGATGGTTGGGGCTTTACTTCCTGTATTTATGCACTTGGTAGGCTAATTAGGACAGGAGTCATTGGCAATGATGCACTTTCCAGGAGTTCAATGCCAAATTTCAATTCTCTAATATTTCCCCAGTAGGGAATTTTTTGCACTCTTTCCTTCTCCAGTGGATACCCTGAAAATTTTACTGCATTGCAGTGTATATATTAGCACTGCATTCGATTTAAATCACCATTTTGGCTCTAGAGGATTAAGCCGCACACGAGGAAAGAAATTCTTGCATTCATGTGCTAATTATTCGGGACAGTGACAGTCCACCAGAAATGGCTGAATATGCACTGCATAGGTTCGACCAGCCTAGCCCATTCTATCGCGGGTGGGCTGAGGTCATGCTAGAAGTGCCTAGGCTCCTCATGGCACCGGGTGATACAGCATCACATGACACGACCTGTATTCACGTGCTAACTAGGCTTCATAGGACAGACAGGGATCACAATTATGAGGCTCCGACCTCCACGATTTAAGTTTAACCCAGTGTTCACAAAAGCAGTGGCAGTGAGTGGCACTCTGAGCCAACTTCTTGTAGTGCACAAATCGCATTTGCGAGTACGCATGCACCTACAGTTGGGGCGATACCATTACCAGTGCATTTTCCCCAAATATGACTATAAATTCCCATTCCAATACCACTGATTGCGCTTACTATGCCTACAATTATTGGAGTTGGGAGTAGTAGCTCCAATCCGATATTAGACGATAATTTAAACACCAATGAGCCCACTACTTTGTTGATGGTGATACTCAATACACCAATGCCGTATATTATTACTGACTACACTGATGATGAAAGGACCAACACGATTATACAGGACAAATTAATTCCAGGCGTAGCTATACCACTAAGCAGTCTCGGCTCAATAGCTAATTAATTAGATATCTTATTTCTGACCCCTGCTCTTAATTTAAAGCCCGGCCAATAGGTACCCAGCATAAAAAATTTTATAACGCGCAACTTGCCTCGGAGGGGTTAAAATAAGATATAGCCAGATATTCACATTCAGTCTCCGCAATGTCTAGAATTTTTGGTGACATGACTGAATGTTTGATGTGTGTCTGATGACTGTAAATAGCTGTAAATGTTAGTGCAACTGGAGTTACATTACAATGGTCTTGAAATATAATTTTCATCAGAAATACAATAGGCTTACCCTGAAAAAGTTACTGAACGGATAGAACATTTGCCAAACTACACCTCTACAGTTCCTCATACTTACCAGCCCCAAAATAAGGCAATAAACAGCAGAAAACGGCGAGGAGCAATTGCTGAGACGTGTTCATCTTGCCGGTGTTGAGCAGGAACTACAACCTCGAGACAACGCGAGACTTGCCAGGCTGGCAAACAAGAGCTTCCGCTTGGTGGCGCATGGGTATATCCACGACTTCCGGTAGTGACGTTGGACACGCCTCAATGAACAACCCTTCCCGCCACGTATCTATTTATAGCACACTACGTGTCAGCTGACATTTAGCTCTATTTGATATGGATGACCAGTGCATATTAGACCTGTAAGCCAGCCACTGGCTGAAAAATCGGCTGGCTGGTGGAATTGACTGGTGGCTAGCTGCTGATAGCTGCTCAGCCAGGGACTTTGGTGGCGATGGCTGGCTGAATTCTATACCGGCTGGCTAGCGGCTGGCTGTCAGATGTTTTGACAAGAAATTCTTTGAAATTCCATGTTAGAAATCTTTAATGGCTTTGTCCTTTCAAAATAACAGTATTTAGTACTGATCATAAATTTAAAGTAGGCCTATCATTAAACATTGAACTTCAACTTAGAAATGTTATGTTTGCTTGACAATTGGCAATTGCAACAGTCAGAGTACTCATGAGTACTGTTATTCATTGTGACTGAGTGGTCTGTGATAAGTGATTTCACTGCCAGTCCAATCTTTCACACTGAAAGTAGGCCTATAGTTAATTTTCAGGAAGAGACATAACATTGTATGTGAAATATCTTCAAGTACTATACCTCAGTCACAGATATGACATGGTGAGCACTGAAGTGATGTGTAATGTAGACCTCCACAACACTTTGGAAAAGACTTAATTACTTTAGAACGTAATTTAAGCAATACAATGATGGACAGCAACAAGACAAAATTTTAATGTTTACAACATCACAGAGGCTGATTGAGTTTCTCTTCTATAAGTTTACATACCACAAGTGCAGCAAGGATCAGCTATAGGTAGGATTCTGCTTGGGATAGGCCTATGCACTACAGGCTGCTTAAAAAGTACAAACTTAGCCCTATTAATAAATACAGTCATATAATTTCACAATTCCACCTAGAGAATCTTTGCTGAAGTGCACAATTCATACATGTAACAAAAACAAAATATTATGCACAGTTGCAGGCAGATACACTGTCATTGTGCCATTCACTTTCATGATTCATCATTGCCTAATCAAAGAAATTGGAAGAAGTGGCTGATTGCACTTGGAAGTTCACACCTGACCAAAGGGAACACCCTAGCATTGTATTGTATCTAATTACACTTCAAGGAATCTCCCCTGTACTTCTAATTGTCATCAGCACTCTCAACTGCTGTCAGGAAGCTTGTCATTGTGAGCAGAGCACTAATGGATTAATTGCCTGCTTCTAGTAATCGGCGGAAAGTCGGCGCAAACAGATCGGCGGCGGCTGGCCAGCTAATCAAAGTGCTTAGTGGCGGCTGGCTGGCCTCTTTTTCAGCGGCTCAGCCGCAAATTGGCGGCGGCGTACAGGTCTAGTGCATATGGTTCGGACAATGGATAATATGTAAAACAAAAGTATGCCACAGCAATAAATAGGTTTCAAGAAACAATTTATTTCAAAGGTACCATAATTGCACTGTACCTACTGCACTTACTGAAAAACATTGAAATGACATTAGCATACAGTGAAATAGATGGCAGTCAATACACATTTAACAAATTTAAACAAAAAATAATAGAAACAAAAGTAACAAATAAACAAGACAACAGCTTTATATTCAAGTGCCAGCACTAAAAGCTGATAAATACATTGGCTCTTAAAAAAACAATTTTTGTGACAGTGACTTTTATTATATAATAGGTCACTACAATTTCATGCATTAAAAGTATACAGCATGTACAGGTCAAACTTTTACACAAACAACTAGCAATAGGCCGAAGATTTTCATTGGGCCCTTTTCCATAATTTCTTTAATATCGTCAAGCAACATTATCTTATGCCTCGTGGTTACTGTTTACATATTCGATCTTACATGACAATTACAAAATAATTCTATGCAGAAACAACTCTGGTGATGGATACTGTATTTTAAAAAGTGTCATAAAATTGCATGCATGAATGATGAGAATAATTGAACGGCTAGAAGAAATTTATATATTTTTTAATGATATTTATAGAGAACAAATTATATAGAGCTATGATTTCATTTTTAAAAATTCATAAATTGGTAGCTTAATCAATTTAGATTACCAGTTTTAATAGCAAAACAACATTAAAATCGGCAACTTGGATACACTTGTTACATAATATAGTTGGTAAAATTACATGTATATCACATATGGAATGTTAGTTGTTAACTTGTGATAAGTTGATGTATCAAAGCAACCGGTTCAAGGGTGCAAATCAGTTTTTCCATTTCACCGTCTGAAAGACAAACACAGAGCTTATAAGATCAGAGAAGTGAGAGAATGCCTAACTTTAGAAATACACAGCTGAGTTGAACTCACACATAAATATTATGAAGTCATGGGAACCTCAAGTAAACTTGCATCCAACAGGCCTACAGCCACAATAGATTTTATGATAAACCATAATTCTATTAAATTATAAATCTAATCAAATACAAGCATGTCTTAAAAATTTAAATACTGTTACAAAAATAGAATTCCTTGTTATTGCACTTACAGATGCTTGAAGAATGTCTCGGGCAAAGTACCATTCCTGCGTATTAGGTTTTAGTGATCTGAAGAATTCATCTAATGCTACCCGGTCTTTCTGCTGCTTAAAAGTCTGAAAAAGAACATCCAAACAACATCTCAATATGTAAATTGCAGTTTATCAGTCAAAAGAATAAATATTTTAACCATGCATCTTGATTCAAACAGAGATGATTTTATTTTCAAAGATTATATTATGCAAGGAGCCAGTGTGTCCAATGCAAGTGGTGAAAATATCAATGGTGGAAGCAACTTTCAACTAGTGTTTTATAGTAATGCTAATCTGCTAATTGTCCAGATTATTAATTAATTACACAAGTTTCATGTCTGAAACTGATAGAAGCTGTATTCATATTCAGATATATTATGTGTAGTCTGTCTCACCACCACAATAAAACTACAAATATTGCATTAGCAGTCTTTCAACAATCCATGCAATCCAAAACACTTTGATGCACAGCACCAGAGGAAATTTACCAATGAAAAATTTAACTTGCAATCTTGAAATTTAGGAGAGGGCCTATTTAATTCAGATAAGTAGGTACACCTTTGACAATTCAAAATCATTTCTCTGCCAACTAGCTTAATGTACTGCTCATATACATCTCTGCATTAATTAATAATATTCATGAGATCTTAATTACCTCTATGAGAGCATCATTACACTGAAGTTTCTTTGCTAATTCCATTCGTCTTTCCGTATCTTCAATCAGTAGGCAGTATTTGTTCAAGATCTGTTAGATACAATAAATCATTCAAATCAATTTTAAAATATCAAGTAAATTTAATATTTAATGTGCAAATAAGTGATGTGAACGAAACCCAAACACTACAAAACTTCATCAAAAGACCAAAGAACTGTTAAATATGCTTACATCCATTGGAGCTCCAATCCTGTGCAGAGTTAAAAGAACTTTATCAAAACCTATTGATGCTTTCATCTTCGTCCCACCAAACCAACCCTGCAGAAAGAATAACATAAATTAAGGCACACATTTAAATAATCATATACCATTGACTATCATAAATATATACCATTTTCTTGCAGCTGTCGATAATATAACCTACCTTTGTTTTGAATAACAATTCTAAGTCTGACCAACATTTGAGTTTCGCTCTTGCCTGCATCGCAACCCAGGTGAACTGTTTGTCTGTTAACTGTGGGGTAAGAAATATTTCATGTCAATCATAATTTGCAATAGAACTATATGCATATTTGTAAATCAATTAAGTGCTGTGGAATATCTGAAGCAGATTAAATGGAACTTACCGCATGTGCCTTTTTAATAGCCAATGGACTCGATAAAATATTCTGTGAAATAAAACAATAATTGATATTTGAAGCAAAAAAATACCGGTATTTTACAATACATAAATATTTATTTTCAAATGGCAAGAAACAATTATTACTGAGAACATAATTTGCTATTTACAATCATTATGGACATACCTCAGGCTCCCCATAATGATAAAGGCAAGCATAGTAGAGGGTTGTCATCACAGGTTGGTTGACTATAGACGCCTTTCTGGGCAATGCCTTGAACGCATTATGGCCTTGCTGTTCAGCATTACTATCAGATTTCTGAAAGAGAAGATCAACATTTATGTGAACATATATTTCAAATGCATTCAAAAGCAATTAACACCATTGTCATATGCATACAATGATGTTGACAGAGGTTCTTAATTTCTCACCATCACTAACCTGCGGCTTTAAATCTTAGTTTAAGAGGTAAATTCCAAAATAACAAACCACTAAAAGTGTGGAAAAAAGCTAGCAGGTGGCTGGTAGTGTCTGTCTAGAATAGGGATTGGCGGCAACCGAGAACGGCAGGAGACTAGTGACTGACACTCTTTTGATAATTTGAGGAGTTTCGTCTTGTTAATTTCTTTTGCAGAAAAAAGTAAGTTTCTAAGAAATTAATTGATCTGAGTGAACAATTTGCAGAATCTTCCATTTTGAGAAAGTTTCAAACACTCAAAGATGGTCGTACAAGTCCTAATTTTTAGACATTACTTACTTCAATAGGCTGCTTTCTTTCTAGAAGACTGATATGTTACACATAACTTACTTCAATAGGCTGCTGTCTTTCTAGAAGACTGATATGTTCTTGCACAAGAGCAGCATCCTGAGCCAAACTTGCGTCCACCCCAAAATGAGTCTGCATCACGTTCTTCAGATTCTTAACTTGAGTTTCGGGGTTCTTCACAGACACTGCTTGTTTGTATTTAAGAATCTGGAAACAAAATGTGAGATGGGAAATATGAATAATAAAATATGTTTCACACCATACAACAAAAGTTCATTCAAGTCAATTCAAGTTAATTCTGACTTCAAGAAAGAGTAATTGGACAAATCTTAACACATTCCACTGAGATGCACAAAAAATTAAAATTTTAAATGTCAATTTTAGGAACAATATATAAATCAGTCATTTCTAAATGGCAAGCATTTCATGACATTGCATTGCTTTTGAAAATCGTGGATGCGCCTGGAAATTAATGACCTCTGCCTCTACAGTATTTTGTAATCCCCTTCTCAGTGATGTAGACAATGCAGTGCTCCAGCTAGGACATTTGAGAATGGGGCTGCGCCATGCCCGACCTTCGTGTAACATGCCAAAAAATAAATAAAATTTATTTTTAAAAAGTGCTCTCAATTCTAGAATGTCCGAATAAAATCCCAGCTGGAACACTGCAATGTGATGTCAATGATTGCCACCATTTCAGAATACATTGATGGTCATAGTGTTAAACATTCTACAAGTATGTAATGCGGATGAAGTTATCAATGAATTTCACTTACGGCGGCTTCTTCTGATCTTCCAAGCATCCTGAAAGATTAATCAAACATTTACTACATTCCTTTTATGAAATGGAGTCTTCAATTCAAACATTCAAAGATGCATTATAAATCTATTAAACAACAAGTGTGTAGAATAAAAATATTTACGCTAAGAAATCCATGAGGGTCGACCAGTCCTCCTTCTGTCGAAGATAACTGATGTAATGTTCTGTTGCAATGGATCGTTGCATCATCTCATTGTAAAATATTGACTGTTTTATTGTCTGCTGTAAAAACAGGACAGCCTGAAAAACCAATAACCAATTATCAATAACGTGGTGATTGCAAAATTCTGAAATAATTTGATAATTGGAATGTATGTTGTATTTTCCTCTTATTTCAAGAAAGCACAGTTAGCATACATACAGCAATAATGGCATTTCCATCATGTTGTTTCACACTTTCGTCAAGTAGTTTTATCTTGTCCTCCTTTGACTTGTACATCTCAAATGAATAGGGCTGATAAGAAATGAAGAACAGAAGCTTGAATTGGTATAATATAAACAAGACATCAGATTGATTTCAAATATTTTGTCTGTAATAATCACAATATATAATATAATAATTGTACATTGCACATACCTGTCCATAAATAATTCTTTTGACTGTTTCTTGGATTGGAATCTTTTCAAAACGGTTTTTTCTTGCAGCCTGAAATAATATAAATAAACCATAAAACAGACTGTTCTTTAAAAAAAATTGCAACTGAAACAATACATACAGAAGATTAACTGTTGAAGGGATGAATAGATGATTGGTCAGGCTAATTAGAACAGGAGGTGGACACAGGACATAGCAATGACGAGAAAGACGATTGAAGCTGCTGTCCAACATAGGCCCAGGTGACCTTGCAAGAGCTGGATTCTTACCCTGGATGCAGCGATTGGCAGTCCAGGGTATTACCACCTGAGTTAACCCTCCCCTATATTCATAAAGGTGACAATAAAGATGTATTCATACCTCTAGGTTTCTCTTGAGCGTGGCAATTTCACTTTCCATTTTAGATACTTCGGTAATAGATGCAGATCTTCTTCCTCCAACAACTAAATTGGCACAATAAAATAATTAGCATTCATTACAAACAAGTATTATTATCATTTTATAATTGAGTAGCAAGATATATCGGAAATAAGCAAATATACTAACAAGTCTCTAATGAAATATCAAAATAGATTTTACCACATTCCGGAAAAGCAAGGTAACAATAGCAAAAACGTACATGTAGCTGGTGAAGTGCCCATCAAATTTCAATATATTTGGTTATTATATAAAATAGGAAAGGGATAAACAAAAATAACGACAAAGAAAACATGCTACACACCATCCTCAATAGTGCGGTCATCTGAAAGAGTGGCCGACTGTGACATAGAAGCCTTAGCCCCTACAAAAGAGAAAAGCAAGAAAACAATAGGACCATCACATACTGTGATATAAGCGCAGTGACTGATTGGGGTCTTGCTTCATTATTTTTGACTCAGTGAAATTCTTAAGATGACTATGACTACGAGTGGCGGAGAAACCCTAAAGTTGTAGGAACATTGGCATACACATGTGCATTGCTTACACTGAAGCATACCATTTTTAGTGATCAACGTGGAAATATGCACATTTTTATACACCATTAAGAAGTAGATAATGTGAAATCATTCAAAGGATTTATTAACTACTTAATTTACTGTGCTTAAAAGCCCCGTTCACACAGACAAGACTTTGGCTAGAGTATGTTGGCTAGAGAAAACTATCAGAAATTGTGAATTCACTCCCAGAGTAGAGTTTTTCACTCTCAGAGGAAAGTTTTACTCCCAGAGTAAAACATGATACTCCCAGATCATTGCCAAACTCATGGAAAAGTTTGAACAGTTAAAAATTTTCTGCAAGTATAGATTTAATCTGGGATGACATATTTGCTCTGGGAGCATCAACTTTCACTCTGGGAGCAAAATTTTCACTCTGAGAGCAAAAAGCTATATTCTGGGAGTTCATTTGTGATTTCTGAATTTTTCTCTTGTCAAGTAACTCTTGGGTTACTCTTGGCTGTGTGAATGGGGCATAAGTGGAAAGGAAGCTATCTATTGGATCTTCTTTTACCATCAGAGGTTATATGATATATAATATAAGTACTGTGAAAAGCTGTATTTTTTTTGTTGAAGAACCATCATCATCGATTGATATGCCATCTAGGCACTTCCTTGTTCATGGCATTATAAAATTAACTCGATTAGTCACACTGACGTCTGTTGGCAGAATATTCACAATAGCGCGAGCAACAATAAAACAAACCATGACAAAAGTTGGAAGCATAATATCCCACAAGCATGCAATCAATATATATATAAAATCCACCATAGGCTTAGGAGGTCAATAAATTTTGTCCAAATTCCACCCAAAAAAAAAATCAAAATTTTCTGCCCAAAAAAAAGCTTTTCCAAATGTTTCTGCCTCCTACGCCTATGTAACCCACAATGAAGTAGCGTTTCATTGTCCTCACTTTACAGCCCAGGAATTAACATTTACCTGACTGTGAGAAATCAGATGAACCTGACCGACTGTGTGACACAAAATTTGGTTTATTCGGGAGAGTGTTAGGTGGTCGAACTCGAGCTGACTTGAATTCTGAAAAGAAAAAAGTTCATTTCAAGAAAACATTGATTACCATTTTCTGTCTCGATTACCACAATTAAATATGAGAAAATGCGCTAAAAATAATCGGCAAGTTTTCAGTCAAACTACCACCAAGGGGTTTTTTTTTCATTTTGGCATTGCATTGATTGCAACCTGAACTTCTTGCTAATTGCAATTAATATGAAGAAAAATTCATGAGGTAATTTTGATGTTTGCTCAAATTTAGGGCATGATATGAGATAGGCCAGTGGAATGTCATTTTCTTGGCTTTATGCTAAGTACTGGCAACTGATCAACCAAAGGCCTCTTATTTTAGACTGCCTGAGTATCAATTCCAAGGAAGTATAACCATAAAATAGACTGTGTCAAATGCAAGTGCAGATAGATCATATTAAGCACCAACAGAAGGCACCATGGCAATGTCCATTGTGACAGTTGAAATAATATTTTCCAGGGCTTCAATATATGGCCAAATTTTAAAGTTCCCTGGCCTGGAATGTTCTTATAACAAACAGCCCAATAACAAACTGAGAACAACAAACAGCAATTTTTTCAGATAGTCATTTTGAGTAATCCCCAACATGTGCCAATCAAAAGGTCCTGCCAAAAACTTTACAAACAATGGACAAAAGGCGAAATCCCTTGTTTGTTAATTGTTAACAGTTGTTTTGTATTTTACACCAAAAAGTTCCATGAGTTCTTGCAAAACATGTTACAGAATAGGAAAATTGATGCAGCAGTTCAAATTTGGAAAGGAATCCTGAGATACAAATATATGCCTGAGGAAGCAATGCACAAATCTGAAAGACTCTACTATTGCATTCAATGATCACAAATCTATAAACTACGCAAAAAATCCTTTATCACAATTCTGAGAGTGTCTGAAGTTATCTTAATTTGGCAGTATCAATACATTTAATATATGCTAGCCTATCAACTGTAGAGATTTCCAAGTATTTTAAAAGTCAGATAGGTTTCAGTGGGAGATGCACAAGAACGTTCGGAGGTAACCTCAGAATCCGCAAAATTTTGTCACCACAGCTGTATGAAGACAGGCATCTAGTACTTCTCGCAGGCTTAACAATTTACAAAGAAGTGTCTTACCAACTCTGGAGTCCCCAGAACTGATAGAAGTACCATCCCAGTTGATCACATCTTCATCCTCATCTTCATCAAACATGTTGGGCTTTGCCAGCATCCGTTTAGCCGAGTCCAAATCCTGAATAAATGTCAATAGACCATTATCTTTGTGCTAACAATTATGCATAAATTCAAAATAATTTTTACAATAGAAATAATCAGTGCAAAATTCTGACTTAGGCCTTTCCTGGTGATAACTTACAATTGAATCATCAAAGAGGTTGACGTGAGCCTTGAAAGTTGACGCTGAAGATTCGGACCAGTAGTCTTCATCATCTTCCTGCAAAAAATAGTTGAAAGTTACAAAATGGACAGTTATCTTTATTGCACAGTATTTTATCAATTGTAATGGGTAGTCTCTCTGGTCTCTGGACTGCTGAAGTGGGGAGATAACCCGGAGATTCGTGGACAGCGGTGTACCTTCCAAATGAAAGCTGGGACTATAATAAGGTGCTGACGAATGTCATGATTATGACTGGAATCTAAATTTTTCTAATTTTTGGAATAACTTAAAATTGTGACCGTCATTGCCAATACAGTGAAACGACCGATTTCTGATAATCTGAGTTGTATTTTTGACACATTAAACAGCTTCAAGTGTTGCAACAACCCAAACGGAACCCATAGGCATAGATATTCATAGTGTATAAATACATTCCTCAGATGGATTGGAGTCATGAATTCTACCCATAGACATAGTAGCTACTACAATGTTATTTCATTATTAGGCCTATATGACAACTGGCCAGTGGCCACAGTACATTATCATTGACATCATTCTAGATATATAGGACCA
Source organism: Platynereis dumerilii (assembly GCA_026936325.1). NCBI lineage: Eukaryota > Metazoa > Annelida > Polychaeta > Phyllodocida > Nereididae > Platynereis > Platynereis dumerilii. The sequence goes on from JAPTHN010000007.1 coordinate 11,522,172, forward strand.
TGGCGAAATGATCACGCCATTCAGGAATTGATGATCAATTGATCATGATCTGGATGATCTGACAGTTTCTGACAGATCACTGAATAATAAACATTGGTGGGCGAAAATATGGCGATCAAGATGATCCATAAAATCTATGCATCTCGGGCAATTATGAAGTAAAATCTGAATTATATAGTGCGAAAAAGTGTCTCTAGACTACTTCGGATAGGCATTAGATATTCTAACCATTAGTAATTAAGGTTGTCAGGTCAAAATTCACCTTTGAAGCGAGCCTGCCAGACTTCTTCATTCCAGCCATCTTGATGTTGCTGCCACCTGGCGTAAGGTACAAATAGGTCATGCCAATATCCTCACCCAGAGTACCTTTCGACTGTCATTAAGATATGGAGTTGGCCCCTGCCTGAAGGGCAGAGGCAAATGTGACAGCCAAAAGGACTAGGGAGGGCAACAGGGGGGGAAATAAAAAACTACAACACACCCAGTGCATCTGTGTTACCATCACAGGCAAAGCACCCGCTAACCCAAGACTTAACCTCCTTGTCACGCCTACGAGAAGAGAGTGACGTCATTCCAGTCTCGCGGAATCTCGCTGAGGATATGCCAATATCCTCACCCAGAGTACCTTTCGACTGTCATTAAGATATGGAGTTGGCCCCTGCCTTACGTATATTTTCTAAGTTTAGGCCAATCCATCATTTACAATAATAATCTAAAATCAATCTCCTCCAAACCTCACAAAATGGCGAAACAAATGGCAAAATTACAACATGTATTCAATGTAATCCAAATAATATATAAACATCCCAATAATGACAGTCGAATATAAACACCTTAATGACAGTCGAATATAAACATCTCAATAATGACTGTCGAAAGGTACTCTGGGTGATATCCAAAATTACCAGACATAATATATAACATAATAACATAACCTCCACACAGATGATATATTGAAATATGGAATGTATTTCATAAATACATAGCCACCACAAATTTGAGGCATAAGAGACAGTCGATTGGTACGAAGTGAGTCACTGGTATCCAGAGACATGGAATATCAAGCAATATAACATAAACATTCCAGACAAAAGGAAAAACTGGATAAATTTCCAAGACCATACAGATTAAAGAACCAATTGAAAAGTGAGATGCACAATTCCTAACCATCACCCATATGTAGGTGGAATTACAGATATGACACAAAACCGTCCTTAGAGAAAATTCGGCAAATTTAGGCACTGAAATCCAGAGCCGCAGGGCCGAATGACATAGTAAGATTGAATGGAATCCGAACCATCGAACTTTAGATAAGGCTCATCATATATATATATAGATGCTAAAATGGCAAGACCGTCACCCTCTCAGGCAAATCAAAGGTACCACATTATGTGTTAATAATATAATGTAACACATCACGTCTCAACATGATTTGCAGAACCAAACCAAATAAATTGCCCCTCAACTAAAAAATTGCACCGTCGCAATATAAATAGGCACTCGCAACACCCCGTATTACATAATTTTGCCACCTTCATAGAAACAACAAGAGTCCAGTACAGCCAAAGGCATAAGAAATTGCCAACTGTCTGGAGTACAATAGTACTTGAAACAGTCCAAGCGTCAACGAGCATCAAAATACCCCTGACAAGTTTTAACGGTCATGACAACCATCCCGTCAGATCATTGGGGTGAATATTGGAAAACACCATGACTACGCATGTGCTACCACTGCAAACCACAGCCAGACAACCAGCCTGTGGACCAACAGAATTGATGGCTCATCCAGCCTCAAATACCAGACAAAATGGATCTCTCATGGTCTCAGATACCAAATTTGTGTAATTTTGGCTAAAATATCCATCAGCATTCGTTCCAGGGCGAGATCAAGGCATAAGAAATTGCCCTCACCCTACAGCCAAAATGGCTGCAGACTTCCAACATGGCCTCAGACGCCATCAAACTTAAAACACCAAAATCGGCCTCAGACGCCGTCATCCATAATTATTAAGGGCCTCAGACGCCCAAACAACATTTGAACAAACAAAACAACAAAATCTCGGCCTCAGTTGCCGGTTTTAAAACTCGATTAAGAAAGATTAAAATTCGCGTTTCACCAGACGCGTCTTCCCGGCTGCATACGAGAAGAGAGTGACGTCATTCCAGTCTCGCGGAATCTCGCTGAGGATATCAGCCTGGACCTCAAGCATCAAGAGGTCCTGCAGCCATCTGGGATCTGCTGCTGCATGCCATGAGCAGGTCAGGATCAAGGTCCTCCCATCAGCTGATCAACCATTCCCAGGTCTGGACAGACTTTAATTTTCATATATTCACTCATATCTGATATCAAGAAGCCATTTAAACAGTTAAAAAATGATACAGTTCAGAACCAACCAGGGGCGTATCTAGAAATGGCCCGAGGGGGGGGGCATTACATGGGGTGAATACGGGGCGCTCCTCGGCATTTCCTATCTCCTCCATGTTAATTTTGGGCCTGAGGGGGGGGGGCATGGCACCATGGCCCCCCCCTAAATACACCACTGGAACCAACCATGAAAAGTGAATGAAATTTTGTGATAAGCATTCTGAGACTATTAGGAATACAGGGGAAAAATCAAAATAGGGGGTCACCACTCACCAGCACTTTTTAAAAAAGAACTACTGACACTTCCAGGTGAAAAAAGAGTAGGATACATTTGAATCGCTCGAATTATTTAATTTTTAAGTTACCAAATGTACTCCAATTGGCGATTGTACTGCAAAAATGCCTATACTTTTCTACAAGGGAGCTTATTTGGAGCATATGAAAATGCATATTGGCTGTATAAATGAAGCGTAATTTAAATAATTCTAACGCTTCAAATGTACTCTTTTTTCACCTGGGTTGAACTGTTGAATGCACCCCGATTTGTCTTCGGAAATGAAGCATAATTTAAATAATTTGCGCGCTTCAAATGTGCTCCTTTTTGTACAAATATGCTGCGAAAATACTGCATTTTTACAAATTGTACTGCAAATGCCAAATTTGTGTGAAAAAGTCTCTCAACCATGCAAATTGTCATTGCGCAATATACTTCTTTTGTGCTTCTACAGTTCTAATTGTACTCCAATACCAAATATGGGATATATACTTTTCTACGCTGCAAATGTACTCTTTTTTCCTCTGAGAGGCAAATGAGAAAGGATTATGCATTTAGGCCTACTCTAAAATCAGTTATGACAAATCAAATGGCCTTAGAACTCTTGATCATGACTAATCAAACAGCCTCTATGTTTCATGTTGAATGCAGAGAAGATGGCACTTCATCAGCTGTCATTCATGAGTCATGAAGTGCCATTTTCACAATGCAACAGTCCACTCTTCTTATATATCAAATTTCCAGGCTGTAATACTGTTTCATGAAAGAAGACCCCCACTTCACTTTATAATATAGGCCTATGTCAGATTTAATGTGTTAATTAAAGTCTACTGTATGAATAGTCTGTATCTATAATGGCGCTAACACCTAAAATTTAAGCTAAATGAACTAATTATTCAAAATGTAAGTATCTTGTCTTGTACGGAAGTTGTACCTGTTCATCCCTTTATTGATTTTGATGAAGTGTAATACAGATGTATCTTGAACAATTTTGTCGCATGATATGCTGAAATGCAGTTATGCACTAGTATTAAACAAGAAATGAAACTTGTAAATTTTATGCCAAGGATTTACTATTTAGATTATCTTCATAAATTTATTAAGTAATCATTTGATTAATTTTTTAATTCAATTTCAAAATCATTTATTAGGTCCAGATTTTTTAAATGCACGGCAAACAAGGTCATTCGAATAAATATATTGAAAAGGGTAACAGTAATTGAATTTCAATGAATGTGTTAATTACCCTTTTAAATAATGTATCTGATAGACCCTATTGATAAGGTAATTATGGTTTATCCACTTCTGCTTTTTATTATAATAATTTTTTTTTTACCATTTGCTATATACCACTCCAGCTCAGCTAGACAACCTAGCAAAGGTTGTCTGGGTGCTATATCCTCATTTTTACGGGTGAAAGATGAGAATGAACATTAAATAAGTATCCAAAGCTCTCTAGTACAGAATGGTTGGACACATTATCTTGAAAGAAAAAAAAACACTGCGGAAATTTACAATGTAATTCCAACATCCTGCCAAGACAACCTAGCTCCCAGTAACCCCCCTCCCCAACCCTGCAACCCCCCCCCCCTTCCCATATATCTGCCCTCCATCTCCTGCAGCCTAGCTCCTGTCACATGAGTGGAACCAAGACACGGGCAGTGGTGACCTACTGAGCTAGTTCAGTAAGCTGAAGAAACCCAGGGGAAATGGATGCGACCTCATTGGTGAGTAAACTTACATATTTAACAGACTTTTGTACAGTGAGTCCCTATGAAAAAGTGACAAAACTAAAAGTATGAACTTCCACAGGTCAGTTTATTGTATTAAGTTATCTCTGTAACTCTTTTTTGGCAATAATTGTTGAGTTTCACTCTCAGGGTTTCACTCCAAACATGTGCCATATTTAGTTGGACTTGGAGCACAGGCACTCTCCTGGACTGACTGTACAGTCTGTTAGAAATAACCCTTTGGCACTTTAGTTTGATGATATTGATACTGAGTATCATTTGACTAATACAGGAGTGTGCCTGTGCTTGGAGCCACTTTTTGGAGTGAAGAGGGAGCATGCCCCCATGCAGCTTGTACAGGCAGAGAGAGGGAAGGGGAGTGGAATATCTGCTTGCAGAATGGCTTGGGAAAACTTGCTGGGGACCCAAGCAAGTTTTATAGTTGGGTCAAGTAAAATGAATTGGGTTGATAACCTAAATTGGGTATATAGGGATGAATTGGCATATTTACAGCTGAATTCTATTTACAATTCCAGGGGCGGACTGGGAGAGAAAATCGGCCCTGGAAATTTCAGTGGAAAGCGGCCCAGTTAGGGGCCGGTCTGATGATACTGGAGTGGGGGGGGGGGGGGGGTTGTAATGGATTTTACTCTGGAGACAAACTTTCTTTTTCAAGTGTGGAGCAATGTCAAACTATACTTTTTCAAAAGGTCAACAAATTTTTTTTACAAAATTTGCTAAAGGTGGTAGGCCTATAAGACACTTTTTTAATGCAGTATGTCAAACAATTTAGACTCCCCCCCCCAAAGAATCATCTGGCCAGCCCTTATAGGGCTTCATCTTTCTTGCCTGTATATATATATTCCTGTTCCGCATACAATTTTTTTTTTCATAAAACAAAGAGTCAGGTCAAATCAAGTTTTTGCATATATATAAATAGGCAAAGTCATCGAAATATATAGCTAATCCTTTCCACATGGCAAATTTAGGTTGGCCTGTAGACATAGCTGGCCTCTGAGGTGTAGGCCTATGTACAAGAAGTTTAACTGAAGGGCTGGCGGATTTTTTTTGTCTTTATAAATTGATAGCAGGCGGCAGGCCCAATGGCCATTTCATGCATGTAAACTTGTAAAGGCTTATAGGCCCACTAAAATTCCCTCTAAGTGTATAGTGCAATACATTCATAAATTGCAGATTGGCCAAAAGGCTTATCATGTCTACCTACCAATTGTGCCAGTAAACACAAATAAGCAATCATCTAAGAACTATGATGATGTTGAGAATAAAACGTTCTTAAGTTCTACTAATCACAAAAGGATAAAACATAGCCAAATTCGGAACTGCAAAAGAATGAGTCAAACCAGGATAGGCCACACACAGACCCTTTTTTATAGGGCCAGGCAGAGATGCAAACCTTTTTGATTCTTCAGTAGAAATATAATATTTGAAACAACTTTAAATTTTAATCTTATAATTTTTCAGAACAACTCCTTTGATGTTGGCACCATTGGAATTGTCTTCTCAAGACGATTCTAATGGTACCAAATACATTGGGGTTGGGAAAACGGGAACCAAATTCATGAGAATTTTTTTTACTTTTTTGTATTTTGGTCAATCGGCCCACAGGAGCATCGGCCCACCGGGAATTCTCCCGGTATCCCGGTGGGCCAGTCCAGCCCTGTACAATTCTCATTCTTTGCTTAGCATTTACTATACTTCATCTGTACATTAATTAAGAGATAGAGATCTGGGATTCAATGCCACCCAGGTGGTTTATTGCTAAAGCCGGTACTTTTTCATAGTAACTTAAAGTCTGGAAATTTGATATGCAAAAAGAGTTGACGGCTGCACTGTGAATAATGGCACTTCACATGTCATCAAGCTGATGATTTGTCATGATCACACCCAATACTTTCAATAAATATCCTGCTTGTTGGTGACAGGGCAAGCGAAAGGATTATACATCCAAGTTTTACTCAAAAATCTGTTATGACAGAAAAATGGGCTCTTATATTATGACTAATCAAAACTATCAAGCCTCACTCTGTATATTCCTACCTTCATAATGCCAATTTCTTGTTGGAACAGTCTACTCTGAGGTATAATAGAAACCCTCAGTGGCAGTTAAATGTTTGAATCCTGGCAGATTATATGTGTCGCCACTTGCCTTCTCTGCCAATCAGCTAACGGGATTCAAAAACCCCAAGGGTATAATTTATGTGAGCTTCCAAGTTGAGGACAAGGAATCTTTATAGGGAGGTCATTTTGAATCCTTAAACTTGCTAACCACAAAAATAGCAACCCCTTAATGGATAACAGATGGGCTATTTTGGGTATTAGAGAGCATATTGTGAGATAAACTCCCAGTAGAAAGTATTTTACACCATTTGAAAACCACAGAAATTTTATATGGTAGTAATCACCAGAAGCTCATGAATATGCGATTTTTACCCAGAATAGTCACTTTTGCAGCCTGTGTGGGCAGGGGTTGTCTTGGCAGGTTGGACAAGGGTGACTGTGCACAGCCTTTATTCAAAACCCTTTCTGCTATTTATGTGAAAGAATCATAAATACTGGGCTTATATCAAATTGAACTTTTCACAGTGATACACCATTTCTGTCTGCTACTTCAGCTGTAAAACAATATAGGACCTCGCTGATGTGGGATGAAAATTGAAAATTGCCCACTGTGGGCAGCCCACAGCCCCACACGTTAGTCAAAATGATTGATTTGAGGAATCAAAGGAAAACTGATTGTGATAAATTGCAAGAATGATGATAAAAGACCCAGGTAATTTTGGCAATTCTGGTCGGGTTTAGGGGAAGTGTACCTATATTGGACCGGTCCTTAAATTTGACCACCATCGTATCGCCCAGCCGGATGCATTGAGGCAGATGATATACTTAGTGGACACCTCTTGAATACAAACTTCTACAGTTGGCACGGGAAGTTTCTAGGCAACAAACATGGAAAATTATTGAGAATTTTTTATTTTTACCATATTTCTTATAAAAATCAACAAAATTTGGTGGTCTGCCAGGTGGTCAGGTATACAGCAATGACTAAAACAACAGGGGATACATAGAGTAGGTGTTCTCTGTTGCAAAAAACTGATGGCATTCTGGTAGAATAGTATTCCGCTTTTAGAGAATATGTGTAATAACTGAAAGTTGACGAGGGCCTTAAATTGGACCTCTCATGGTGCCGCATATTGGACCACTGGTCCAATATTGGGTCAAGTGATCTGATAAAGGGAAGGAAATTATCGATCCATTATAGTTGTATTGTGTAGAAGCTATTCTGCCTTTTATAGGTAAATGGAAAGATTGAACTTTAATAACTTTATTTCATTGCCAGATGGGAATTTATTGACTTAAATTGCACCAGGTGGCACCCAATATTGGACCACCTGGATCCCTAATACCATCGTGAAAAGCTAAGAACTGTTCCAAAAGGGCTGCACTTACCATATGTTTCTATGTATGGATCTCTCTAATATATTTGATGAGTAGTGCCTATATTGGTCCAATAACCAAATGTGGGTAATAAGAATAACAAGAAATTCTTTAAAAAAAAAGAATTGTAGGAACCTTTGTATGAAATATGAGATTTCTTCAAACACATATTTTATTTTTGTAATATTCTGTTGATTTGTTATGTATGTGCAGTTACATGTACCTCCAATGTACCTACTGTGATTTCACATTTAGTTACATCATGATTAGGCATGCCTCATTACAGGTGTTACAAACACAGACAGCAAACCATGCAATGAGAATCCCTTTTATATTCTTTTTCATGAACATGAAATTTCTATTTCTATAACAACAAACTAATTCTGGGTTGGATATTTGGATTATTACACTTATGCTTATGAACATCACAGGAGTTGTGAGGAGTTGAATATATAATATTTTCATACAGTGTTGTTTGGCCACATCTATTATATCATCCCAAATCTTTATATCTTTATATACATATACAGTACTTCTATTTAACCAATTTTCTGAAGGAAATCCCTATGGAATATGCTCAAGGTGTGCTTTGGAGATGGTCCCCTATCACTCAACCATGAACACCAAGCACCTGCTCACTCAACCATGACCTTGATGCTATGGGGGTGTAGCTACTTCCAAAACAAGAGGGGGCAATATATACTTGATCTTAAAATTGTACTCACAGACACCTCCTCTGTGGCATTAACACTCTCCTAATATTGGAGGTCAATCAGGAAGGTACTCCTACCATAAGGAAAGTATTTCTGCAAGTCCAACTTCCTATTGGCCCCCTCCAGAAACTCATGTAGCTACACCTCTGTAGTACACATAAATTGATGACAAAGCACTTTGCTGGTGCTTTATGGCCAATAAGTTAGGGACTTCCCATGTAAAGTATTTCTTCATTTGGAGTTTTTAACACTGATCTGAGATGGTCACAGGCATTATAATTTCTTACTAATATCTCACATTGTGAAACATATCCTGTATACAACACATACAAGTTTGGCAACTCCCTCAAGATTCCTGGTTTGAGAATTCCTGCTGTAATGCTGTCTCAAGCAAGAGCATGAATTCTCAAACCAGGAGTTGCCAACCTTGTATATAAATTCAATAAGTGCTTGCAGTGACAAGCTTTTTTCTCAAAATGATTGTAATGCCTGTGGAGATGGTCCCTACAAAAAGGTGGTCCAATATAAGGTCCACTGGTCCAATTTGAGGTACCTGGACAAAATCTTGTATTTACATTTTATGCAAAATCTAGCAAATGTTGTAACCTCAATCTGGACACACACTGAGACCTTAGCCTGCCTTAAGTATTGGTCCAATAAGTAATCTCTTAGGTATAACCCTGTGTGAGAAATGGACCAATGGAGTTAGGTGGTCCAATATAGGTACACTTCCCCAACATCAGATAAAAGTCGAAATGTTGCTAATTTAGTGCTTTGGCACCTTCAGCCACATTCTACGGACATTTAATGGCCAATTTTACAGAGAGAATGTAAAAATATATACACTTTAGGCTGCTAGTGCTACAGCAAAAAATGATAGTGCATGCTGCACTGTAGAGGCCTTTTTTAGATTTCTTTATTTTGATTTCTTTAACTGCAGGCGCAAAAAAGCTCCAATTGTCACCAAATTTAATCAGGTATTGTGTGGTAGAAATTAACACATCATGCCCAAAGGAAAAGTAAATCTATCCTTTAGTTTTTGCAGGAATCAACTCACATGCACACTAACGCACATGTTGAAATGCCATGCTCCAAAATAGCTTCACAGCGAAGCTAATAATTAATTCAAGCATTTTGAGAAGTCTGATTGGGCCCAAAAGGGGAGGCCCGAGTCTTGAGTAGCCAGGGAAAGTACATGTAAAATTTTAAGGTGAGGCATTGAGTATAACTTGAGATAATTCCGGGATCTTGTCATTTTAATTGTGAGAAGAAGATTTGTTTTAAAAATCTATTCCTATTATGAGACATTTGAGAAGTCCTTTTCTACTAAAGGTCAGGAATCTCCCCAGTCTCAAAAACCCACTATGAAACAAAAATGTGCCAACCAGAACCAGATGTTTGGTGAGTCACCAATGGTGACCAGGACTTGAGCGTTGAGAGAAAATCAACTGATCAAGATAAACTTTCTGAAAAAGCACCCCCTCTCTGGAGTTCCTTTATTACCCTCCATGAGACTAAATCCAGCAGTGTTTGGTTACTTTTAGCATTTCTAAGCAGCATAGTGCACCCCCAGCTGAGATATGTGCATTTAATACATGAACACATTTCCAGTTAATTAATTATGAATGGCTTTGAATGCATGAATTATGGAATTTTGATGTCCTTATTTGTTTGTTTTACTTGTAGTGATGATGACAGCTCTCCCAAAACTGCTGACTTTATGGTCAGGTATGCATCACATCTTCGGCTTAATTTTGAAGCATCTCAAGAAGAAACTTCATCTCGAATGAAACTGAGCAAGGAAGCGACCTCAACTCGTTTGTCATGCTCATTACTGGTTTAGAACTGTCTTTGACAGAGTGTTAACAATGAAAAACGCTGGAGCCACACACTGGGCAACCTCGTCGCAGAAACCCTTCAGCTCCATCAATGGTTACCCTTTTTTGTCTACGAAGAAAGATGGTGAGCATTTCCATTTATACTAGTCACATTAGTTATTACAGCCTTCCACTTTGATACAGATACAATGAGGATCAGTTCACTGTGAAAAATGCATTTCTTGACTAATGATAGCTGATGAAGTGTCATCTTCTCTACTTCAACATGGGAAACATAGAGGCTGTTTAATTAGTCATGATCAATAGAAGGCCATTTGACTTGTCAAAACTGATTTCAGAGTGAAAATCAGATACGTAATCCTTTCGTTTGGCTGTCACCAACAAGCGGGATTAGTCTCCATAAATCAAATTAACATTGAAAGTATTGGGTATGATCATGACAAATCATCAGCATGATGACACACCAAGTGCCATTTTCACAGTGCAACAACCCACTCTTTTTCTTTATCAAAGTGCAAGGCTGTATAAGTAACTGAATGTAGGTGTTTTCAATAGGAGGAGGTTTTATTTCTAGTCAAGAGTTAAGAATGTCATATATTGAATTCCTTAGATTCTTGTTTTGTAAAGTTTTAGCGTTAATCCACAGAGTTCACTTACATTTCAGCAGCACATGTAATATATAGTTTCAATTCTATTTGAAAAGAAAAAGCGAGTTTGTCTTTGAATTATCCTGTCCCAAAACAGTTCATCCATGTTCTCTATTTTTTTTTCAGATGTTCTTTGGTTTCTGACACCAGAATATGAGGAAGATACTGAATAGTGTCTCCATAATCTGCTTCAAAGGCAGAAGCAAAGAACAATGAAAGGGCCTGGAACACTGGAACCTCTATTTCATACAGGATAGAACAATGGAAAGGGCCAGTGCACTGCCACTGTTCATAAACTGCATTCTTTAAAATTGCTGGATAACTTGGTTAATGGTTATCAATGTACTATCTTCCTGAAAATGGATTACATGTATATGTCGACTGCCAATGTCAGGAATCCGTCTTGATCCTCTAAGATTCCTCTTCCACAAGTGACTCTTCCAGACCATATATTCTCGAGGTATCCCTGCCATTTATATGATATTGTATTTTGTATTATGAATATTTTAATGTGCCAGTGTGGCAAAATAAATTATTTTCTCTCTCATATTCCAGAAGCGCATCAAAGAAGAATAGGATGGATTCAAACAAGCCCTGGAAGTAAGAATTGCCAGAAATTGAAATACGACACCATGAACTCTTCATTCAGGTGTTCTGCTGCTTCAGAAGTTGTGCGAACAGATGTGCCAGGTATCTAGTCATTGGGAAATCTCAACTCAACTGGAGGGAAAAGGTAAAAGACAACAAACAAACATTCTTAAAGGAATAGTGCTTCTGCCCCAAGGCCAAAATGAGGTATTTGGTTTATTTATGATAGTTGTGCTGTTCAAAATGTAAGAGGCAGTCGCGGCTGAAAATTATTTGGAAGGCTGTTAGTTGTTTTTATGACAAGGAACTGTGTCTGTGTAACAGTGATGTAGTCGAGGCCAGGACATCCGAGACTGAAGCAAGGCCAAGGATTTGGCATCCAAGACTGAGCCAAGGCTGAGGCCATCAAAATATGGTCCCATATGACGACGAGGTCAGCCTCGAGACCTCCAACACTGGTGTGAAAGTTGAATATGTTTTTACAAAAAGTGTTCTATTGAGTTTGTCATCAGGCTAGGTTATCACCAGGCCTTTAAAATTCACACCCCGAGAAACAGTTCCTTCATGATTCTGATTCGGGTATTTATTTACCTCATAGGGCAGTGTTTTACACTCTACAGTGCCAATAGCCGAGTCTTTGTATCAGAACAATTGAGAAACATCATTGATGTATTAAGGTGTTTTGTTAATAGTATTAAATTCATTGTTGCATGGTAGGCCTATTCATGCACATTTAATTTTCTCAGGCTGTTGAAGAAACTGTTTCTTTCTGAATTCTGACATGATCCTGTTTGTTTTTCTTTTGTTACAAAATTTGCCTTGAAAAATTCAGTTTTGTAATTTATGATACTCCATGTTAACAGCTCTTAAACATTGAAAAGTGGGAAAAAAATCAGAAAAGGACAGCTCAGAAACAATTTTTGTCAACAGACCTCTTTTGTTCAGAGCCATGTCATTAACACTAAATCTTGTTCAATAACTATGGTGTATAACTGTATAATTATGAACATGTGGATGTATTTGAATTAGGTATGCCATGGCTCCCCTGAAACACAATTAGGAATAGGGGCCTATTTAGCAATATTTATCAATCCAATAATTATTGTTACCAAAAGGTAAACTGAAGATCAACCCAACTAGCTTTGCTGTCTAACCAGCAAATTCCAGTAGGATCTGTTTGTGCCATTTAAGGTAATTTAGGAACATCTGATTATCCATGTCACCCAACACATGGATGGCAGGCCTATTAGCTGTCTGTAAGGTCTGTCTGACCTAAGGTCTAAACAAAAATTTGGAGCCCAGCCAACCAAAAATAATCTGTGGCGTAAAATTTTAGCAATAAATTCTACTGGAATTTGTGTGATTAACAGAGTAAAGTTAGTGTCCTGGTGGTGTACATTGTATTATCTATTGTTGTTAATAATATAGTGACACAATGTTTTCATAGTTCTTATGAAGCTGTTTACTGAAACCCAGACAGCATCCTGATGTAGGGCAAAACTTACGACATCACCTGCCCATGACGGTTATTCATTATTTTGGCTGATTCATTTTTTGGTCGTCAATGTTGGTTAAACAGCGCTGGGGAGTATAAATAGCAGCCAATCATGGCTAAAGCCAAAGTGGGTTGGGCATTCAAATATTGTGGCAGATTCAATACAACTTTTTCACAGATAGCTAAAGCAGCATCCCCAGAAATAAAGCCATCCTTGGCAGGCTGTTGGGACTATAGACCAGGAACACAATGTCAAAGTTAAGTTTTCATACAAATAGGAAAAATGATGAAATAAGATGAATATAGTTTTAAAACATTTATAGTTTTGAAACATGAACAGTTTGAAAAGTTTGATTGGCAGCAAGAGCTGTTATCCCCCTGTCCCAACTGGTTTCTGATTGGTAGGTTATGCATGACAGCCTGTGGCCTCTGTGATACCAGCAACATCAGCAACAGATGTAAACACAAGTCACATGGCTAACATGGTAAACAAACCCAGTGACTATATATCTATGTGATGATCTGCACAATGATTCAAATGAGTTGAAGCCACACATGAAACAATTACAGGTATAAATAGGATGCAAATAATCTAAATATGAAAAACGACAACATGCTATGACTCAGGTAGGCCTTCAGAGCCTGACCAACTTCTGCAAATGTAATGATGTTCCATATCTAATCCTGTAATGTCCTACAATAGGACTGCCAAACATTTTGTTGGAACTGGAATGTTGGTTTAGAGTAATTATTCCTCTGTGCTGCTGATCTTGTAGCTGACCTGGTACCCTTAGCCTGCCAAACACTGTTAATATCTCAACCAGAGTTCTCATTCGAATACAAGACTGCTATGTCAGATCTGGTCAGGTATTCTGAGTCACAGTAAAAGATCCTCTTGTCATGGAACATGTTCATGACATTGTTGAATGACTCAACATGACAGAAATATCTTTCATGAACATAATCCTGGGGAGATGCGTAGAGGAAGGATTTCTTGATATATTCACAAGAAGCTCCTTGGCTCTTGGCTCTGTCAGATGGATCCTCGAAGGCTCGTAATTCGGGAGTGTTTTACACTTTGCGGATGGATGGCAGTTGCTGTGTTTGTTGATGTAGTGGTCAACTACATTCGTCAAAGTGTCTTTCAATTTGAGAGGATCTCCCTTACAATTTTCAATTGGTGGCCACTGGCTCAACTTTATCAGTCAATTGCATACTCGAACTACTTCACATGTTGCACTTCCTTCCACTGCTAATTTTCTGCAAAGCTTTCTTGAGTGCCTTGATGCCATTCCATCTGTCCTTCTGGTTTATCGGCTCATTCAGTCATCTAATGTAAGCATTCACTGATGAGTTCCGGTCATGAATGTGGATTCTGACAGGTACATCCTTTGTCTCCATGTAGCTGTAAAATCCACAACTCCAATTTTTTCATGACGCCGTGTACATGGATCCTGGGACTTGGTGATGTAGAAATGACCCAAGACCTTCTTTGTTATTTCTCCAAGCACCACCACACTCGTATCTTTGGCATTTCTCCTATGACCATGCCTTGCATCACTCAGGTGATGATCACTGGTGACATCAATGCCATGCCACTCTTCAATGTCACCCATGTCATAACTGGCCATCTCCTGCAGGGTGGCCATCTCAGTGCTATCCTGGTACTCTCAGGACTGTGTCTCTTATAGAAGAGAATCCTCTCTTTCTCATCGATATGACCTGAGTTAGATCCACTTCCAATCCGCCTGTAATGATGTGGTCTCATTCCACTAAACATGAGACCATGCAAAATCCTCTCATTCGCCAGGTACTAAAGTTCCTTCTGGGAATTTCTCAGAAGTTGCACACCAGTAGGAATGAGTAGCTTTTCCCACCTCTCCTGTTGCACTTCAGCTTTATCATTCCAACATCGTGTCTCATAGTCTTATTACTGATGTTTAGTCTTGATCTGCAGCCACGAGAGTTATTTTCAATAACTGATGCATACCTTTGCAGTGATGACTTAGCGGTAAAATATATATAACTGACTGTTTACAATGCACAACTCTAGCAACTGAAGGCTGAACTGCAGGTTTCGTAGCAGGTGTTTTACTGCTGATATTCAACCAGGAATCCATCAGATTTTCCAGGATCTCAGCATTGTTGACTGCCTTGGAAGTCAATGATGTCATCTTCTGCTTCACTTCAGCCAATTTGCTCAATAGGCTTGATTTCACCTCAGCATTCCCTGATATTTCCAACTTGAAACTGGGAGCTCTTGGTTTCCTATTGGTCTGCTTCTCAGCTGATGAATCCATTTTTGACAAAAACTCAAAAATAATTTTCTCTGTGTAGTATGAAGCACAGCACTCATTCACTCAGTGAATATCTCAAGCAAAGTGGCAATCAGTCGGGCAGCATGGACATCAGTCAGGCAGCATGGACATCAGACAGCATTCTCTCAAAGACTATCACGTCAGGGTCACCATTTGTTATAGCCAACCTCTTGTAAGTTTAATTGAAAACAACAATGAGGAAAACTTATAGTTTGCTACAAGTTTTATTATGGACTTGAGAATGCATATATCTGAATCTGAATCACAAAAGAAAGACACCAGCCTTAGTATATTATCAGAATCAATTACAAAGCCTCACTAACACAAATAGTATGGCACAACTATACTAGAGAATAAACAGGACTACAGTGCCAAACTAACATGAATAGGATGACAAACTACACTAAACATATTGACAAAGCTTACAATCAATTATAGTCAATAGATATTTAACTAGAATGATACCATAGATCATAAGGAATAAAGGTAAAGTTAACAATAACTCTACATTAGCTGTAGCACTATTAAATGATGGTTATAACTAAAGGTTCACATACCTGAATGACAAAAGAAAGACACCAATCTTAGTATATCATCAGAATGGTCTCTAAGACAATTAAGGAGCATATATAGGGCCTTTCCAGGAAACTGCCACTTCTTGGCACCCTTATATGGGGACCAGAGGAAGTGATGAGTTTCCTTTCTAGGGCCTGTAGTCCCAGAGTCTGCAACATTATCCAGTATCTTGACCCAAAACAGTAATTCTGGAGAAAACCTCAAGGAACTTTCAGTGCAGGGTATTTAACAAGAACTGGAAGATGGTGCAATAATACAGAGTACAAACATCTTTATCAGTGTCACAAGTGATATATATATCAGTAGATAATTATTAAAAGAGTAACAGAAGCATTAATTGCAAATAGTGACTATATTATAATATGCAAACATAGATAGACCGGGTAACATATTTGTCAACAGTCGTCCTAAAATGGCTGTTTAGTGCTGTTAAGAGCTATGACATGATTTTATGCTATTCAAAATAAATCTATAATTTAATAAACTTGGTGCTAATTCCTCCAAAGTTTTCATGGCTGGCGGGACCAAAGTCATACCTAACTGCCCCATCAATGTCTTGCAGGCATGTTGACTCTGTGAACTGGGGAAGGTGAACACCATGATCTCCTGCAGTTGCAAGATACTAGATCTGGAACTGCACAAGGTCAGCCAGTCTTTCCAAAGCAGACCTTGGTGTCTCTCTACTCAAAGATTTGACAAAAGAAACAGATGTATGACCAGAGCATCAATATATCTTGATCATATATTTGCAAACTGATTCAGTTTTGGAATCAAGCAGATTGTCGGACAAGATTGTAGGTTTTGGGTGCGTGTACACATTGTATGGTACTTTGTCGTCAATAGTTTTTGACATAGCGAGGTATCTCGCTCTGTCTTTCTAATCAGGTAAGAGAACATAAGGGAGTTGAGCCCAAAATGAAAAAACATGGATTCCGGCCAAATAACACTGTATCAACTGTGATTTTTCTAGCTGGAGAACTGGAAATTGCTTTTTAGACAATGCTTTTTCATATGGATAATTCTAAACTAGTAGAATTTCTGTATGAAGCTGAAACTTGGAAAAACTCTTGCAGACATCTCAAACTGGTTGCCTGCTGAAGCAGATGCTCTTTTGTATTTTTGTTTTTCTCTCTCCAAAAAAAATGCAAATAACTTTATTTCCATACTCTTATTTTATACCACAAGGCAAAAAGTAGTTTTGGGTTGATACATGATTCTACATTTATTTTTTAAATTTTACATTGTCCTCCTCAAACAGATGCTAAAAGTTTCTTGAACATTTTTGTGACAAAAACCAAGAACCCAATTACATTGTATCAATTGAAATTTCTTTGGGTGGGTGATATTTAGTTTTTTCCAAAAAATTGCAAATAAATAACAATGCTTTTTCATATGGATAATTCTAAAGTAATAGAATTTCTGTATGAAGCTGAAACTTGGAAAAACTCTTGCAGACATCTCAAACTTTCAATGTTTTGGTTGCCTGCTGAAACAGATGCTCTTTTGTATTTTTGTTTTTCTCTCTCCAAAAAAAATGCAAATATACTTTTTTCCATACTCTTATTTTATACCACAAGGCAAAAAGTAGTTTTGGGTTGATACATGATTCTACATTTATATTTTTACATTGTCCTCCTCAAACAGATGCTAAAAGTTTCTTGAACATTTTTGCGAAAAAACCCAGAACCCAATTACATTGTATCAATTGAAATTTCTTTTGGCCAGTGATATTTTGTTTTTTTTCCAAAAAATTGCAAATAAATCTATTTTCATCCTGACCTCTCGTCATCTCCTGCCAGAAAAAAGTAGTTTTAGGTTGGTACATTCTTCTATATATATTTTTCTTAACACTTTTGTGACGAAGACCCACAACCCAATTACATTGTATCAATTGAAATTTCTTATGTCCAATTGGTGTAATTGGGGCTAAGCTGTTCTGTCTGACTCAAATCAATTGAAATGTCCATAAATAAATTTAATTTACTGTTTGTATAACTCAGATGATTGTAATCACAAAAAAAAATGTTAGTTCACAAAGTGCCTTTTGGAAAAGTAATTACATCTTATAAATTAAAAATTTATTCTAAGCTATGTCATAGAGTCCATGGATTCTTGTTAGCATTGCAGCTGATGAAGAACCAGTGTTGCCACTTGGCAAGCAAGCTGCATATTGATCAGTTTGAGTGATATCTACCTGGCCAAGACGGTCAATGGGAGACTCAGAGTGAGGAGCGGAAGTGTCTGAAACTGATTCATGGATTGAAAGCTGGTCATCAATCCTGGACAGGCGTTTCTGTATTATTTCGACATTTGACGAAGGTTTAAATGCTTTTAATGCTTTGTGTCCATGTTCTCGTTTGGTATCCGAGACTTGATTTTTCTTTACTGTCATATATTGGTGTTGAGAACAATGTCTTTTTCATTGTTTTTGTAGTATGGACCAGCTTGGTAATGCACCATTAAGGAAAATGAAAGGAAGTACACCTTAAACAGCTGCCACATGTAAATGATATCCTTTGGGGCCTTTTAGTCTTTTGGCTGAGGCAACAGCTACTATCTTATTGCAATGCCTCAACCATCAACTGTGTAACGAACGTTGCATTTTTAGCTGATGCATCTTTCACAAATTCTTCATTGAGTGGTATTTTTTGCAGTTCTCATATGGTTCGCCACTTTTTAACTCCTTGTTTAGGACACAAACATCTGCAATTGGAAGCGTTTCCAAAAACACAATCATCTTAGCCGTCTGAAGGCCCAATGTTATTCTTCTGACAGTTCTTGTTGCGGCATCTATATGTGTGGTGTCAGCCAGCCTTGACCATTCGGAAATGCCATCATCTCTGGTGTACATCAGGATTTGTAGAATGCCAGTGTCTTTTTAAGCAATAGAGAAAGTGTTAATTTTGCTTGATGGTCCTATTTTGAACACATGGTCTGTCGAAATGTACCGACAAGGATCTCCATAAGGTTGCTTTTGATCACTGTTTTTGTGGTGAATGAACTTCACTGCCTCCCTAATTTTTTATGCACAATATTTTGGCTTTGGCCACCCTGGTTGCTGTGTGCAGTTTAATTGAATTTATATGATGGAAATTTCTTTGTATTTATCAATAGCAATATCAATTCTATGACTGGGACTTTCTCTTTTCAGAATCATACTCAAATGGCATCAGCTGCCTCCCCAAATGTTTCCTTAATTTCACTAGTATTGACATATTTATCTAATAATGCAGAACTATTCTTCTGCAGTGTGCGCCCAGTGATGCTTAATTTGTTTTTCTCAGGACACCTTCTGGAGTGGCTACAGAGCCTGAAACTGTGTACCAAGTGGAAAAGACAATAGGCCCTCCTGGTGGTCCACACATAGTTGTTGGTTTTGTGCAACAGCAAGGATTCTTCCAAACAGTGAATGGTCAGCTTTTACAATTATTTTTCTGCCACACTGCATCTTCACCTTTTTTTTTGTAACATGATGATGAATGTTTTGAGATTGTTCAGCTTAATGCCCCTGTGGAACTCTGTCACAGTAGAGCCACTATCCAACAGTCACTCCACCTTGAATCTCTTGTGCTCGTGAAATATCTGATGAAATCTTTTGAGTCACAGGGGATGTTGATAATATCCTGGGAATCAGCAAGGGGGTTCATCCAATTTTCAAATAGACTAATGGTTGTGCATAAAGTTTCCTCATCTCAGTTTCCTGAAGTTTACCTAGGCACTGTAGTACT
The DNA here is from genome assembly GCA_026936325.1 of Platynereis dumerilii. Lineage (NCBI taxonomy): Eukaryota > Metazoa > Annelida > Polychaeta > Phyllodocida > Nereididae > Platynereis > Platynereis dumerilii. Next base: position 11,541,900 of record JAPTHN010000007.1, read on the forward strand.
GAAGTACCAGCAGCCACTGAATGGCTGTACACTTGAGCAACCAGACTGATTCTCATTTTGGTGAACGTGGGTAACCGCAAGTGTTCATCAGTGAGTTTTGGTGCCATTCGAATACTTCCTGATTTGTCAAAATCTTTAAAATTTACAACATCATACCAGTTGCGTTTTTAGCTGATGCATCTTTCATAAATTCTTCATTGAGTGGTACTTTTTGCAGTTCTCATATGGTTCGCCACTCTTTAACTCCTCATTTAGGACACAAGCATTTGCAATTGGAAGCGTTTCCAAAAACACAATCATCTTAGCCGTCTGACACCCCAGTGCTATTCTTCGGACAGTTCTTGTTACCGCATCTATATGTGTAGTATCAGCCAGCCTTGACCATTCAGAAATACCGTCGTCTCTGGTGTACATGAGGATTTGTAAAATGCCATTGTCCTTTTAAGCAGTAGAGAAAGTGTTAATTTTGCTTGATGGTCATGTATTGCACATGTGGTCTGTCTCCATGTACCAACAAGGAACTCCATAAGAATGCTTTTGATTGTTGTTTTGAGATTTCTGGGACATTTTAACAGCTGTCAGATTGTGTTTATTACCTTAACACTATTTTCTGACAGTCCTGGTTCAGCTGCAGCGGCTTTGACCATTTCTTTTCCTTCTTTCGTTGAAGTTGATCTCATGCCTTTCTCAGAGTGGGCAATCAACATTCGCAACATTTCTCCCTCATTGTTAGGGCCCCTCTTTCTTAAAAAAGGATTAGTATTTCAGTTTACAGTCCTAGGACTACCTACGGGGTAATGCTCTGTCTGAGCATGTGGTCAGATTTTCCACATCTCAGTTATTGCCGCCTAAATGACATTTTAATAAGATGAGGAATGTGTGCAACCACAAAAAAAACCACAGGCTCCTTAGACTCTGAAAAATGTATATGGTTCAGTACTTCCCACCCCTTTTAGTACTGCACTTACAAAACCCCTTTAGGAAAATCCATGAGTCAGTGATGAAGTTATATTTTGTATATTCCATGAATCTTTAAGTTTAAGATTGCCTAACCATAGAGAGGAGAAGCAGGGGGGGGGGGGGCTTGAATTGATGTCTCCCTGCTATGTACATGAACAATTGATAAATTATTGTTGAAGAAGAAACATGCATGATAAACATAATATTCATTTAAATTCTAATTTTCAAGCATAATTATATGGCCCCCCTTCACCCCCTTTCCTTTATTGTGTTGCAGGGGGGGGGTATTCAGGGAGGTGCCCTAATCAGTATTCAGAAATGAAAGTGATGGAAGTCAAGATTATCCAGAGTCAAATACTGAGGATTAGCAGGATCTGACCAGGGAATTCCCAGCTTTCCAATTTCCCATGCTAAATTAATGACTTTGGGAAGTTTTTTCACTTCCTGTGGATGTTTATCTCCGGATGATTGAAACTGCTGTCCAACATAGGACTTGATAAGGCACAACAAGATTGAAACTGCTGTCAAACATAGGACTTGATAAGGCACAACAAGATTGAAACTGCTGTCCAACATAGGACTTGATAAGGCACAACAAGATTGAAACTGCTGTCCAACATAGGACTTGATAAGGCACAACAAGATTGAAACTGCTGTCCAACATAGGTCTTGATAAGGCACAGGTAGATTGCAACTGCTGTCCAACATAGGTCTTGATAAGGGACATGACGGTTGAAACTGCTGTCAAGCATAGGTCCTCTGAATGGGGCCGCTCCTGCACAGATTCTGAAACCCCCCTTTTCAAAAGATTTCTTTGAATATGAAATGAGCTGTGGTGTTCATTTTGAGTTTAAACTTGCAACTGCAGATCAAGTGCTGTATAATCTGCTTTCAAGGGTATATAATCTGCCCCCTCTTACCGATGTGTCCCCTCCCCACAATGTGCCCCCTCCCTACCAATGTGCCCCCTCCCCACCTATGTGCCCCCTCCCCACCAATTTGCCCTCTCCCCACACATGTGCCCCCTCCCCACACATGTGCCCCCTCGCCACCAATGTGCCCCTTCCTACCAATGTGCCCCCTCGCCAGCAATGTGCCCCCCTCCTCACCAATGTGCCCTCTCCCCATCAATGTGCCTCCTCCCCGCCAATGTGCCCCCTCCCCATCAATGTGCCTCCACCCCGCCAATGTGCCCCCTCTGTGTCAATGTGCCTCCTCCCCGCCAATGTGCCCCCCCCTCAATGTGCCCCCTCCCTGCCAATGTGCCCTCTCCCCGTCAATGTGCCTCCTCCCCGCCAATGTACCCCCTCCCCATCAATGTGCCCCCTCCCTGCCAATGTGCCCCCTGACCGAAATTTGTCTGAATATCTTCGTCAATTCCGTCTCCCCCCCCATTGCGGCCATTGCACCTTGGTTGCGTTCTAGTTTCTAACTAGTAAACTCAATCAAAATCTCAAAACAATGTCTTGACTCCAAATGTGCAACAGGCGATCATTTCGTCCCTGTGGGACAGCATAAGGCGATCGATCCAATCTCCGCACTTTCTCTAGTTTTTTTTGTGACATGCTGGATTGCTGGTGAATGTTTTAAGATTATCCAGCTTTATCTTTAAGAGTCTGGTATTTCTCACCAATCTCTTGTGCCTGTAAAAAACTAGATGAAATATTTTGAGTCACAGTTTTAATATTTGGGATGTTGATTATATCCTGACAATCTTCACAGGGTTTCATCCAATTCTCAAGCGGACTTGTAATAGTGCAAAAAAGTTTCCTCATCTTTTAGAACACAAGAATGAGGTCAGAATAACGGGGGCTTTCCTTGCCCTCGTGAACAAGATTTCCGAGTTGGCCTCCTTTGGTGCTCAGCTGTTGAAAGTAGCATTTGACAGCTGATGAACAGTGTCACCTTAAAAAAGCTCTGCCTTGAACTAACCTTGCATTTTCTGGTAATTTTGATATCTTAGCATTTTCTCCACCTCTCTCTCTCCCTCTGTCTTCAAACTGCTGACACCCCTGTCTGAGACTCCAGAGATAGTCTTCGAGAGATTAAAGAACTCTCACAGCTTGATTCAGATCAAGCTTGTGCATGTATGTATAGAGTCCTAAGTTTGCAACTTCATGTTGACTCAATTTTATCAATATGACAAAAGTCACAAAAGTGAACTGTAATGAACAGATAGATTCCAAAACAAAGCATTTGTGTTTTTTGTGCTTCGTTTTATCCGATACATGGTTTGACAAGTTAACTGCATACACCAAAGGTCGTCGATAGTCTTTGTCCAATATCTTTTCCTCTTGAAGGGCCATGTCATCTAATTTTGACATGGGCTGTACTTCCTCGTACTGTTCGGGTGGATCCAAAATCTTCCTGACTTCCTGCAGCTCGCACTTCAAATCCCTCTGTTTGCCCTCTATTTGTGAAAACCTCCTTTCAACATTCTCCAATGTTGACAGGACCTTGGCTGGAAGAAAAGTCATAATTACACAATGTACAATGTCACCTTTGTAATAATTTCAAGACCTTTCATTTCATGCAAATTAGTTGATCTGAGTGTGTAAAATCAAAGTAAATTCTGAAAATACTTCATTAAATTTGTCAATAAATGGGGGGGGGGAGGGTTAGGACCTAATTATAATTTTGTCATTGAGTGACCTTATTCTAATTAGGTCCTTCCCCCCCCCCAATTTGACCGTCCCTGCATTATATGTGTTAAATTTTGTGTAGATGCAAACTTATGTGAATTCTACATTGACCACATGTCTTTAAATATGGCTGCCAAGGACATTATGTGAAACACTATCGAATGCAAGATTAACATTTCATCTTATACGATAGCGTTGCTTACTTTTACAAAATAGAGAGATTTACGTATTGTCCAGGTAATTATTGAAAAGATAAAAAACACCACTGCAGTTGATTCAGTTGAAGATAAATATATTCCTTCTTATAGTCAATAGCCCTCTATAGTAACAGAATGCATCATTTCAAATATCTGTGGAACCAGGATGTAGGTTAATTAACCTTGGGACAAGCTGGGTTAAAATGGAGGGAATTATGTATGGACATTTTTAAAACGTCTAAAAAAGTTTTTGCAAAAATAATCTCTTCAATAGAAATTTCGTTTGAAATAAACACATACAGATACTTTTTAAAACATTTGCAAAAGATGTCCAGAAAAAAGCATGAAGAAAAGGAAGCACAGAACGTCTAAAAGATGTCTTTGCGGAAGTTTTCAACAATGTCCAGAAAAATCTTTTTGAAGATCTTTTCCTGACTGTTAAAATTGTGTTATCTGAAAACCTTTTTTGGAAACCTAAATATTAATGTAGGCACAGAACGTTCAGAAGATGTCTTTCCAGAGATTTTCAACAATATTCAGAAATAACTTTTTTACCCCGCTGGCTGTTACATGTGTCACTCATATTTCATTCAAATTTAGCCTTTTATCTTATTTTGTCATAGAGACGGGAATGACAAGTTTCTAGGCATTTCTAGCAATTAGATGTGCGTAATTCCATGTTAGTTCAATAAATTTCAGGAAATTTATGTGTGAATAGTTTCAGCTCAATATCTTTAACAGTTCAGTTTAGAAACATTTTCAAAACACTGTTTTTATGGCTTTTTTTGTCATATGATAGTCGCTTTTCAAATATTAATGTTTGGGAATTCATGAAAGATACAACCTTGATCGTTTCCAGACATGATATCTGGGGTCCATTAAGTGGCTTTGAATACCTTTAAGGGGTGTCTCTCATCTTGATTTATCTCTGCAGGCATTCCAAAAGGCTCTTCCATTTGGCGTAAACTATTTCAATTAGCTAGAACTCCAGAACTTCATTGTCTACTAACTTTTATCTTGAATTTTTACATGTGCATGTTCAACTATTGTTTCCGTATCAATGTCTTGTGTATTTTGTCATCATCGTTTTAATTATGATATACATGTAATATAAGTGAGCATCAGCAGCATGATAGAATATCAATCTGACTAAACTTTCATATAGTAAAAAGTCCACTTACTTTATTTCCCTTGATCAGACTCAGAGCATCTATGTCATGTGATCCATGAATATGTGTGGGGTTGTACTGCAGAAAGAGGTATCCAAATTTATAAGTGTCCTCACTTGTTCTACAACACTTCTTCACTGAAGGGCATCTTGCCCAGAACTGACTTATAAGTAGGCCATGTCTAGATGTGAACACCCCCCCCCCCCTTCTTATCAGCTCTCTGCTATTTGCCAATGAGCATTAATAAACAATTGAAAAGGGCATTGGTTTCGCATAGGTAAAAGGCATCATATTGCTTTCGCAGTATTTTTAAAGATCTTTTTCTGACTGCTAAATTGTGGTGTCTGAAAACCTTCTATGGTAAACCTAAGATTAATGTTGACACAGAACATTTAAAAGATGTCTTTCCTGAATATATCTGGAATGTCTAGCAAAAACTTTTTTGAAGATCATTTCCTGACCGTTTAATTGTGGTACAGGAAAATATCTTTTTGTTAACCAAAAATCAGCTTTAAGTCAAGACGTTGTATAGACGTCTAAATGAGGGTATTGGTAAATATAACAAAAAAAAACCATACAAAAACGTTTTGTAAACGTCCTGTGTTTGTTGGGACTAGATCACCAAAGTCTGTATTATAAATTTTATCCTCAGTATATTTCCGTAATTCATAAAATAGATTGTGCTTTGATAAAGGGAATATAAAATTGGTAATTGGTTACTGTCTCAACAAATAGTCCTGTCAGAATATCATCATATGATGGAGCTGGAGTACTTTGCTGCAGCGACCATGATTTTCCTATTGCATGGATCAAACAATGACCATCAGCTGGCACTTGATGAATTTTCAATTGTTTATTATCAGTAAAGGCACTTGACATAATCCCAGTGGAAAATAAAACATTTTAATCCAAGTGCAGGTGATGTAAACTAAAAAGATGTTAAACATCATGTCTCATGCAGATTCGATCTTGCAATGTTTGTATTCAGAGCCAGAGTCCTTGACCACTGCTCCACTGAGTCAGCTGTCTGAGGTGGGGTAAGATGATATCCTTGTGGGCCTTTTAGTCTTTTGGCTGAGGCAACAGCTACTATCTTATTGCAATGCCTCAACCATCAACTGTATAATGAACGTTTCATTTTTAGCTGATGCATCTTTCACAAATTCTTCATTAAGTGGTATTTTTTGCAGTTCTCATATGGTTCGCCACTTTTAACTCCTCGTTTCGGACACATCTGCAATTGGAAGCATTTCCAAAAAACTCAATCATCTTAGCCGTCCGAAGCCCCAGTGCTATTCTTCGGATAGTTCTTGTTACTGCATCTATATGTGTAGTATCAGCCAGCCTTGACCAATCAGAAATACCGTTGTCTCTGGTGTACATGAGGATTTGTAAAATGCCATTGTCCTTTTAAGCAGTAGAGAATGCGTTAAGTTTGCTTGATGGCCCTATATTGCATACATGGTCTGTCTCCATGTACCGACAAGGAACTCCATAAGATTGCTTTTGATCATTGTTTTGAGATTTCTGGGACATTTTAACAAATGTCAGATTGTGTTTATTACCTTAACACTATCTTCAGACAGTCCTGTTTCAGCTGCAGCAGCTTTGACCATCTCTTTTCCCTCTTTTGTTGAAGTTGATCTCATGCCTCTTTCATAGTATGCAATCAACGTTTCCAACATTTCTCCCTCAATGTTAGGGCCCCTCTTTCTGAAAAAAGGATTAGTATCTTCAGTTAATAATAATAGGCCTATATGTACGATTACTCAACAAAAATCCATGGAATTCAAAGTTTGAGAATTTGCAATGCAGATAAATGTTTTGATGTGAAATGTGCTTGTGGCTTCCTGTTGAGACAAAACACCATTTTGTTGAAAGTTTCATTGCAATAGATTGAGTGGCCTAGTTGCAACATTAGCGATTAGCCCTCTTCTGATTCCTGTCCAAAATGCTTTGGGCCCACTCATCATTGAGAGTTCTGAAAAAATTTTAAGTTTGTCCTGTAAACAGCAAGCAACAATAGAGAAACACAAACAACAACTACACTAGTAATACAACAATGAATATAAAATAATTACAGGTCTCTTATTGCCCTTCCCACAGAGACACGAACGTTCTATTTTTAGCTGACGCATCACAAATTCCTCTGAGTGATATTTTTTGCAGTTTTCAACCCCTTGTTTAGGACTCTAACACCTGCAATTGAAAGCGTTTCCAAAAACGCAATCATCTTAACCGTCTGGCGCCCAGTGCTATTCTTCGGACAGTTCTTGTTACCGCATCTATATGTGAAGTATCAGCCAGCCTTGACCATTCAGAAATACCGTCGTCTCTGGAGTACACGACGATTTGTAAAATGCCATTGTCCTTTTAAGTAGTAGAGAAAGTGTTAATTTTGCTTGATTGTCCTATATTGCATACATGGTCGGTCTCCATGTGCTGACAAGGAACTCCATAAGATTGTTTTGATCGTTGTTTTGAGATTTCTGTGACATTTTAACAGATGTCAGATTGTGTTTATTACCTTAACACTATCTTCAGACAGTCCTGTTTCAGCTGCAGCGGCTTTGACCATTTCTTTTCCCTCTTTTGTTGAAGTTGATCTCATGCCTCTTTCATAGTATGCAATCAACGTTTCCAACATTTCTCCCTCAATGTTAGGGCCCCTCTTTCTGAAAAAAGGATTAGTATCTTCAGTTAATAATAATAGGCCTATATGTACGATTACACAACAAAAATCCATGGAATTCAAAGTTTGAGAATTTGCAATGCAGATAAATGTTTTGATGTGAAATGTGCTTGTGGCTTCCTGTTGAGACAAAACACCATTTTGTTGAAAGTTTCATTGCAATAGATTGAGTGGCCTAGTTGCAACATTAGCGATTAGCCCTCTTCATTGTGACACTTTTGTTTTGGGTGACCCTCTTAACGAGAAGTTTTGGTCTAATCACACTTCCACTGCTTGGAAGATCTCTCATGTCAAATCCAAACATCTGCTGCTGGACGGCATATTTCTTAATCATGTACTTTCCTCTAGTAGGAACGATATGCCTGTCCAGCAAGGTATCCGACAACATAACAGGTTGTTTTTCTGCTTTGTGCAGGTTGTAGGGTGAAAGGTCTTCTTTGCCGCACACGTTGTACAAATGCTCGTAAGATGGTATCTGCTGCTCTGTGTATGTGTGACGAGTCATTTTCTGTCAACTGCCAGCTCAAGTATCCCTCATTCTTTGTTTGGAAGGATGATGAGAACCCTCTCCTCATTGACGTTTGGAAACTGGGAAATCCGGACAAAGTTCCTGGTCTGATTTCTTGAAATAGACCTTGGAAATGTTTAGCATTAAAGATGATCTAAGGTGAAGATGAACCCATGTGACCTGATGTTGCTCCTTTCTGCCAGTGCTTTGCTTTTCAAATTAAAACCTTTTATAGTTTTAACTGGGGAAAACCTCAGTAATTCAACTTTTCTGGAGTAGAGACCTTTAATTCATATCACATAATTATAGGTTATTTCATTGGTTGGACCTGTATTTTTTTTTTCACCCAAGACCCTGTATTTCCCCGAGACCAGCATATTTAGTCCTTCACTGAGAATATTGCCCAATTCCTTCACACTTTTTGGAACCTAGTGAGAAACACCTTGGCTCCACATATCAACTGCAACACAAGCAGGCACAAACTTTCTTAGTGTTGCAGCCTACCTCTTGCTGGTTTATTACAAACGACAATGAGGCAAACTATGAATTTATTTGAGGACTCGAGAATGCAATCTGAAGTACAAGAGAGACACAATCATAAGTGTTGAACTTAAGACATCATAAGAATAACTGAACCATAGTATCAAAATAACATGAATATTATGACATTACTATATATCAGCAGAAAACATGACTACAGTGTCAAACTAACATGAATAGTATGACATATTCGTAAAACATGCTATAACTTAATTATACAGACAAAGCTTATACAGACAAAGGCTAGTAATCAATTGTAGTGTCAATACTGACAATATGTATACTTAAACTACAATTACACTGTATTATAAGAACTCATTACTCTACATTGAACACCATAACTGTAACACTATCAAAATGATGAATATAACATGAAGTACACATACCTGAAGTACAAAAGAGACACAATCATGAGTGTTAAACTTTAGACATCATAAGAATGGTCTCTCAGATAACTCAGCAGCCTATATAGGATGAACTACAGGGCCTTTCCTGGAAACTCCCACTTCTTGGCACCCTTATATGGCGACCAGGGGAAGTGATGAGTTACCTTTCTAGGGCCTGCAGTCCAGAATTTGCAGCATCATCCAGTATCTTGACCCAAAACAACAATTCCAGAGAAAACCTCAAGGAACTTTAAGTACAGGGTATAACAAGAACAGGAAGATGGTGCAATAATACGAACATCACAGTCAAGTGTCACATGTAATAAATTGATAGAGAAATGTTAAATGGTCAACTATAGTATAATCAATACTTATATTATAAATGCAAACATAGACCCGGGTAACACCAGGAGCTCGCCAAAACTGCACCAAACTGTCCCAGATTCCTGTCCAAAATGCTTTGGGCCCACTCATCATTGAGAGTTCTGAAAAATTTTAAGTTTGTCCTGTAAACAGCAAGCAACAATAGAGAAACACAAACAACAACTACACTAGTAATACAACAATGAATATAAAATAATTACAGGTCTCTTATTGCCCTTCCCACAGAGACACGAACGTTCTATTTTTAGCTGATGCATCACAAATTCTTCTGAGTGATATTTTTTGCAGTTCTCATATGGCTTGCTACTTTTCAACCCCTTGTTTAGTACTCAAACACCTGCAATTGGAAGCGTTTGCAAAAACGCAATTATCTTAACCGTCTGGAGCCCCAGTGCTATTCTTCGGACAGTTCTTGTTACCGCGTCTATATGTGTAGTATCAGCCAGCCTTGACCATTCAGAAATACCGTCGTCTCTGGTGAGCATGAGGATTTGTAAAATGCTATTGTCCTTTTAAGCAGTAGAGAAAATGTTAATTTTCCTATATTGCATACATGGTCTGTCTCCATGTACCGACAAAGAACTCCATAAGTTTGTTTTTGGTCATTTTTTTTAGATTTCTGGGACATTTTAACAGCTGTCAGATTGTGTTTATTACCTTAACACTATTTTCTGACAGTCCTGGTTCAGCTGCAGCGGCTTTGACCATTTCTTTTCCTTCTTTCGTTGAAGTTGATCTCATGCCTTTCTCAGAGTAGGCAATCAACGTTTGCAATATTTCTCCCTCAATGTTAGGGCCCCTCTTTCTGAAAAAAGGAAAGTAGCATCAAGGTGTTGGTCCCTCTCCCCTATCTGAGATGCATATTGTAGATTGACTATTTATAACATCTTCCTAGGAGTGAATGCATGATATCTGCATAGCCTCAATATCCTCAGGCTGCATTAACTTGAGAGCTGTCATGTTGGTGAAGCCATGCTGCACCAGAGTCAAAATGGTCTCTTCTGTCACAACTCCATTATCTTGGAGGTATGTCTTGAAGTAGTCACCCTGGGAGGGTGGTGTCTGTCTGTGACTGGGCTTCACTCCCCTGCAGTTGGGGGACTGGCTGTTGCCGCTGCAGAGGATCAGCCTGGTGGTGCCTGTCTGAGGCCCTGCTGGTGTGGACATGTTCTCTCTCACCTGATGGACCTGTTGGGGAGTGCTGGGCCCCATGGTATTCCATGTCATGGATGGCATCATGCTCCTTGCAAAATTCAAGGGGCAGTCCCAATTGTCCTGATTGGACATTGCAGTCGCAAATTAAATTTTGTAATCCAAAAGAAAGACAGAGGCATGCCATAGCAGTGTTGCTGAGGCAGAAGCTGAGTTCAGAATGATGTGGACAGCCAGGATGGACAGGATGCAGAGGAAGTAAGAGCAATTAAGGAAATGCCGTCAGATTAAGAATGTACAGTGAAGACAGGAAGTAGTAGATTCCACAAAAAACCGCAAGAAAAGAGGCTCCTTGACAGATCCATGCTGTCCATGTAACACCCCCCAACAAACTTGGGGGGAAGCAAATATATTGGTCTCTGACAACATATTGTAAAGTAGCATCAAGGTGTTTGTTGGTCTCTCTCCCCTATCTGAGATGCATATATTTGATATCTTTATTTCACACAATGTTGAACATTGGTACATTTTTCAATAAAAAGTATAAAAACAATGACAATTTAAAACAACACAAATAAATAAATAAGATGAATAAAAAAATAAAAAAAAGATAATTACAGTGACTAGGTGACACACGGGTCATAAATGATATCCTGAGTATCACAGAAACTCAACGTCTCACAACTGAGAGCAGCATCACGCACATCAATAACTTCTTTAATTAAATTTATAATATGGTCAGGTACAACTTCTCTATTCTTTGAAACTTTAGTACTATTGTAATTTCGATTAGAAACAGACATAGGATTTTTTAAACATAATTTACTAACAATTCTCACTTTATCATTCTTATTTAAAATACACTTATATATAAATTTTGAAAACCTTTTAGACAACTGAGTGTGTAATGGCATAAAGCCTGACAATTGTTCAACAATATTACAATGAGTCAATGCAGGCACCCTCCATAAAATACGATATTGTAGATTGACTATTTATTCAATAGGTCTATATTCTTTGAGATAGTTGTGACAATATGTTGGTTCAAACCCAAGTTCCTGATTGCGCCGTATATTCTTTGAAGAAGAGGCAGGTACTCTGACATGCTTGTTACAAAACTCTTTGAAATCTATCATTGTTGTTTGTGCACTCTCAGCGCATGATTGTAAACCTTGTCATCAAGAACTTTGGTGATGTAGACCTCGCAAGCCTTCCAATTCAATGCAAATTGAAATATCTCTTATAAGTATTTGCATTTATTTAGAAGTTTTGATGTACATGTAATACATTATTTCAGCAAATAAGCATCCCATTTACTGCTTTTAAAACACAAGCACGATATGACCCACGTTGAAAAGATGTAAAGAATACTGTTACATGAAACCTGAATTTTCATTTCAAGCTTGATATCGGCATTTTTATCTGCAAATCCTTCATCCAACTATTGCCCAATTCCTTCTCACTTTTTAGTGTACAAGACAATATACATAACGCATGAATAGGATTCGAGCACAAATTGCTCATCTATATTAGCTTTTCATGCTGTGAGGAGTGCTGGGTTGTACATAGTTATTATTGACACAAATGTCTGCAAGAGAATGCTAGTAATAATACAGATGTCTTTGCTATGATGGCTTGTAGCAAGTTATTTGTTTTCAATTCTCAATATGATATCTTGGAAATACTACTGGAAACTGGATTTTCCCTGTTGGCTCTTGTGTTCTTTCAGTATACCCGGCAACTATTGGCTGATATCCTCTACACCATTAGTATAAGGTCTGAAATGAAGAGGGAAGTTCGCTTTCCTTTTAGAAGGCACTTTGATACTGCTTTACTTTGACTTTTCAAAGGCCAATCAAACTTAGGATGGATGTAATCCATCCTTTTTTGCGGGGTAGCTCTTGCCATTCTGGGTTTTCAAATCTGACGGGTAAGTCATTGCCTCTTTAACGAAGAGCATGTGATTTGTAGATTCTGAAATTGTATGGCTCATTTGCTGATTGCTTTTTAGTGATGAGTTGTTGAAATGATTAAATAGGTTATCCATGAATTCAACAAGTTCTGCAGTGTGTTGAGCAGTTTCCGGAAGTTTAACTAGGTGCTGTAATGCTGAAATACCAGCAGCCACTGAATGGCTTAACACCTGAGCAGCCAGATTGAATCTCATTTTGGTGAACATGGGTAACCGCAAGTGTTCATCAGTGAGTTTTGGTGCCATTCGAATACATCCTGAATTGTCATAAAATTTACAACATCATACCAGTCAATACGACAATCTCAGCGCACATAACCATGTTTCTTGAAGTTGTTTCTTATGTTCTTAAGCAGGTGTGGGGGATCATAATTTTTGACCTGCATGTTCAAAGTATGGTCTGTCTGGTGAGACCTTGCCAAATCTTTGCAGAGGCTTCTGTTTTGTCACACACCTTGATCACAAAAAGTCACTTTTACAGTCAAGCCAATTTCTGTCAGCTTGTTGATGGCTTCAAAAATCAGATGTTGCAAAGTCTTGGCAGGCACAGGACCACTGCTGGAAAAGTGGCCTATACATTGTTTCCATTTCTTTTCCAAGCCCCTGATTATATTGACATATGTCAGAGTCGGAATTACTCAAAATTGACATCTTGTCAGAATAAGCAAAAATTGACATCTTGACAGAATACCCTTGGCAGAGCAGGTGAATATACATTTATTTTTTAAAAAACCCACCTTGTACTCAGCATCTGATATATCTTCAGGGTACAGATTATCGGTGTTGTCAATTCTGAGAAGGTCGTCCATTATCATACCATCTTCTGAGCCATTTTCAGAGACACTAGGTATAGGGGGTTCCTAGAGAAAAAAAAACAGGTTTGTGTCAATACATGTTGTGCTTACATCTCGAGGGTGATTTTTACAATCACCCTCATTTAATAGGATGAGGGTAACAAAATCACCCTCATCTAATAAGACGAGGGTAACAATCTCAACCTCGCCTTATATAGTATTAACACGTGTAAACCCCATAGACAGAGCAATAGATAAGGAAACACAACAATTTGAACAATAAGGAAACACAGTTTAAAATTGGGAAAACAAAAAAAGTACCTACCTCTCCAAGAGCCACTTCCTTTAAAGTTGGCAGCTCGTGCAGCAAATCGGCGACCTGCTGGAGCTCTAGGCTGATCCCGCGCGCACTTGGATATGCCGTGCAGTCGCTGTCGTCTTTACAAAATGTCTCAAATGTAGTCCGACCTTCCCTCTGAACTTCTGAAGGTAAAGATGCAGCAGAGGCATGATCTGAACATGGTAAAGGGCTTGGATCTTTAGGAGGTACCCCTCAGAACTGTAATGTTGAAAAGTGCGGGCCATCCTTATAAGGAACTAAATGCCTCTCTTTTGTTTTGAAGAGTAATGCACTTGTGTTCTGTAGACACCCCTTTGATTGAGTTAGGAGCACGGAGGAGACGGTTGAAGAAGAAGAAGAAGAAGCCAAAAAGTTCAAAGTGCAAAATCTATAGTCCACAAGTTATTCTCGAAATAGTTCCTTGTTCTTTTGAAGTGGTGTGAAAGTGATGATAATTTGCCAATCTTATTTCACGCAAGTCACAAATTTTCAATAAATTCTAAAGTCCTTCAAGTGTACTCCCAAGTCCCAACAGTGTCACAGGGTGTCTCGGGTGTAGTAAAATCCTCCTCCCAAAAATGGAAAAGTGAAAATCTCCTATATTCCTCTATAAGACTGGAAGAAAATTTCAGGCAGCGAAATGGACAGTAGCCCTGGAAATGTGGCAGCGAAAATATCCGAAAAGTTGCTCTGTGAAGATGTGGAGAAGGAGGCCGTAATAATCTCTTAAATAACCTTTTATACACCATTTTAGAGGGGGACGCCAGAAATACCTTTCAATCTAATCTGCATGGGCCCTACGGAGAATTGAGAGTTCACTGGAGTGTTGCAGGGTGCCCCATGCCATATTTGGAGACAGCGTGCCTCCCAAAATACCATATTTGGATTCCAGGGTCTTTCTAAGATCTGCCACGTAGTAGAAATTGAGAAAGGGGGTCCAATTAAAAAAGTAGTCACATCGTGTCTGGTACCAAGTGTACATGGTAGAAGTAATGATGAGAAGTGTTCTCAACTGTTTTAAGGGTATGTAGAGAAAGTGTTAAGCATACCCGGACATTCAGAACAGAAGTACAGGTTAAGACAATGTGTAGTTCCAGAGTTACAAAGCTTTTACTTCAGCATGTTTGACAGCAGTTTCATTTTTTACTAATTTTAGCTCATGTTCTAGTGAAAAGCTGTAGGGGGCGCACACATGTAGACTTCGTGCATATAAGGTGTTTACACCCCCTCTGGTGTGGACCGTTATTTTTACCACCAGAAGTCGCTAAGTGGTTCTATAGGAAGAGAAGCTCCCCCTAGTGTTTTAACTAGAACTTCTCGCACGTTGAGCAAAGTAAATACGACAGGAGAAAGAAATTTAGAAAAACAGAAAGAGAAAGAGAAAAGATGTTTCCTTGTGCTGATGGACTATGTCAGTGCCATTACTACAAGGGTGGGCTATCAGCGGATTGTACTGGTAACCCAAGTCTCACCCATGTGCCGTGGGCAAAATTTGGACGACATGTGAGATCGTTGTTAAAGACTGTTATGATGGAGGGTACGTCCCAGAATAACACTACTGCATGACACAAGACTCCTAGACATAGTACAAATAAAACATGAAATCAGTTACAATATGTGGTTTGTAACAATGTAACATTAAGAGACATGAGCTACTATGCCCTGACCACTGAAACTATACATCACAGTCTAGACATTATTTCAAAGGTCTGACATTATCAAATGGTGTTGACACATTACACAATGACTGTAAAGGCACATTATATGTCTGTAAACTAAATAATGTCAGTCTCTGCGATGGGTGCCTGATTTATAAGATCTAACAGTCGTCGGCAGATGTAGTCCGCCACTACATAGTGTAAGTAGTCCGATCCATCTGTACAATATTTGAGGGCACCCTGTGGCAGGTCAAATGCAGCTTTATATGGTGCGGTATAAAGGCCGTCCTTTTCTGCCATCTCACAAATTTTTTTGTGATGAAGAATGTCACCAATTCTTGCATCCCAGATCTGAACTTTGTTATCAGCTTTCTGTTGGGTCTACAATGACTCTACATTTCTTCTTCCAGGATAGGAATTCCAAATGCCTTTGGTAATATCCTTCAGCACTTAAATTCAGGGTCAGTGAAGATGACCACAGACTTCACAATTATCGATGCTGAGCATCCTAATTTTGTTGGCTGAATGTGGAGTTGATGGTCTTTTCCATAGGGATGTTCCTTATTTTTGATGGCCTGGATAGTCTTTCTTCTAGATGGCCCATGGTGGCATTCCAGCCTCCCTTGTGCAAGAATATTAAAATCGTGAAGAGGTAAAGGGAATAGAAGGCCCTTTACCTTCATCACTTGCCCATTCCATGTTTTTTTTAGAGAAGTATAATGCTCTCTGATCCAGCAAATTCCCGTTTACCCAATAGGTGTTGGTTTCCACTCCATAACCAGACAGGCAATCATGGAGTCTCTGACGAGACAACACACATCCCTGCAGGCCGTCTTGATATGGGTCGCACAGAAAATGGCGCCAAGCCATCACTGAGCCTTGTTGGGTTGACCAGGCAGCATTACATTTTCCACTGTTGTGTCTAGTTGTTCCTTTGCTCCCGAAATCCAGACAAGGCTAGTGCAGCTGGTCAGGTGTAATCTTTAATGGCAATTTGCAACTGTGTACTTTAGTTGTCTTCACAGCCCAGAGCCACATGTGGCTCCAGAGCCATTGAAGTAGATTTCCACCACTGGTACATGGTACTGGTAGTAAATTGCTTTGCAGCAGACACATTATTGCCTGCGCAGCTGGTGCTCCATCTACCAGGGGGCCATAACACATTGGCTTGCAAGCCTTGCATTCAGGAGTCAGTCACAGCTACAGTGAACCACAGTAATGACAATTTCCCTGCTGTCATTAGTTGGCCCACCCTGACAAAACAAAGCATCGACTGTGACTGAAAAAGAAAATTTGTTGGAAAGTTTAGGGGCGCACCAGATGATCCTTGGGTGGGTGGACTTTTGGTGAAAAAAAGTTTGTTTCCCACTTTACATATCCCACAAACTTACAGTACAACCCAAAAAATTTTCCTAAATCCCATGCCCTCAGGATGATGCCCTCACTCCCAACCACTCACATCTCTGCTGAAGCCCTCACTTGCTATCACTTCCATGCCCTTCTGGGGAAACCCCCTATACTCCTGTCCTCTGGTGCTAATTAAACACAACACACAACAGCAGTGAGCTCTGCTGTTTAGAATCTTGCTCTACTGGTTAAACAAATTAAAATATCCTAGAATTATATTCGCGCAGCGAAACGGCCAAAGGCCGTTTCGCGAATCGAAATTTAGCACAAGAAAGGTTTCAAAAATCTGTGCAGTGATGGTCTCAACATCAATGGTCGACAGCAGGAAATTAGGTCAAGTGGGACCAGCTTCTTATCAATGATTTAGTTTCGAATTTAACAAAACATGACGTATTCATGTTCAAAAGTGTCTTAAAAATTCAATTTTCTCCATTAATATTCCTTGTTCGTATGATTTTTATGGAATAGTTCATTATTTGCCTTGACAAGCTAAATTAAATCATGAACATGTGATTCATTTCATTTCAAAACAGACAACAAGAAAACATAACAAAATTAAGGTTACATAATCTTTGTCAACTGATGATTATGTAACAGTGAGCAATTAATCTACATGCAGATCATGTTATTGTTTTTGTTATCACTATTACATGATTATGTAATATCAACAATCTAGCATAGACTTTAATTTGGCAGCTTTCAGTGTAGTCTTCCTTTTTACTATTTAGCTGATAATCTATCAATTCTATTCATTCTTAATCCTATTTATTTGCTATCCTATCTATCTATCTATCTATCTGTCTATCTATGTATCTATCTAACTATCTATCTATCTATCTATCTATCTATCTATCTATATCACAGGTGTGATCTATCTATCTATCTATCTATCTATCTATCTATCTATCTATCTATCTATTTATCTATCAATCTATTTTATTTTTTCTTATAGTTTCTAGTTTAAATTTCTCTCTATTTTTCTATATATCCATCTTTCAATTTCTTTGAAACAGTAACATAACTGCCTTTCATTCATTGAATATGAAATAATTTCAATGAAAGTTGTGGTAAAACCATAAGTCCTAAAAAACTTTTTAAGAGCTGCGCGAATTCATGGCCTTGCCATTTACATATTATTGATAGATAGATCAAAAAATATTACAGCTCTTTTAAAACCGGGTCTTTTAAAAGAATTGAAAAAAAAAAATACTCAGTACTCTAAAAGTTTTAATATCTAAACAGAGAAATCATTTTTTATGAAATTAATGTCTGAGACTGCCCTCTTGTTTCATGCATATCTTACTCAACCAGGAATGTTGCAAATAAAATTAAACATAGGTTATTTGAATTAAAATGGTGCATTTTGTTATTTTGTTAATTGCTATGTAGAAATATGCTAATTTGTTTGTTCAATTGAATTAATTGTTACATGTTTGCTTTGATTATGTTTTGTATTTCTCTAAGGAATTGTGTCATTTAACATGTTTAATATAACTTCACACCTATTTAGAACCAAATAAATTAAGTGTGTAATGTTGAGCTTGAAGTTAAAAAACGAAGTTGTTTCTCAACATTTTCCATAAAATGAAAGAATATTATCAAAACAAATTATAATAGCAAATAATTATAACCCACAAAGTAATTTTTTTTAACAATTTAAGAAATGTGAAAAGAAAAAAGATATATACATGCAGCTAGAAGAATTGGCTGCATAGAAGATTGAATATATCTATATAGATATAGATAGATAGATAGATCGATAGATCGATAGATAGATAGATAGATAGATCCATAGATAGATAGATAGATAGATAGATAGATAGATAGATAGATAGATAGATAGATAGATAGATAGATAGATAGATAGATAGATAGTCCTTGATTTGCGAAAAACATCCCCCATACAAAAAAATCCTAGAAATGCCACCAGTCCATTTTGGCCACTGGATTTTAGCAATTGAATTTATATCCTCTCAGCGTAATGCGCCGACGCGCTTATTTGCGAACTTAATACTGCATGTAGGTCAAAATTGATAAGTGAAATGAATTCGGAGGAGTTTATTTGATATATGCAGGTTTTTAAATTTGGAAAATCGGACATGTATTAAGGTCTGTAGCCCAATTTGTATTTTGTGCCCCTTTGAAAAATTTCTAACCTCGCCACTATATTGATAGGCCACAAACGTTTTTTTCAGAATATATAAATTGATATTGATCATATCATAGGCTATATCTAATTCAGCTTATTAGTATTTTTTTGTAATTCAGGTAACATTTAACCCAGTTCTTTTGTTGTAAGACAATTGAATGCATTCACACTTTCACAGTCCAATGCTCACCAAAATCCCACTGCTGTTGAATCAGGTAATTGCATCATATTTCAATAGATGGAGACACCAGCCAGTTGCATGCTTGTTTGTTTGCTCAGGAGGGTAAGAGCATGCAAGTGAGAGCGAAGTAGTGGATGTGCTGGGGTGTCTAAGTGAGTGCAAATGAGAGCATCAGCTCGGAAAATTTATTGGGTTGTACTGTATAGCAATATTCGTGGACTACTGGCGTTGGAAATAAGTAAATACTGCCATCATTACCAGATAGATAAATAATTACCAGCCGAAGAAAACTCGAAGCCCCCCTTGAAATTAAATGGTCTCCCCCTAACCTCTCAATTATTTGTTACAAGATGGGCAACTTACAGCGTCATCTAATAGTTCATCCTGCCTCAGAAGATACCGCCAGGAGAAATTTCAATTTTCTGGACATTGAATTTCTTCTCGATGCAATGAATTCTGCTGTTGTCAAAGACCTTTAAGTGCCTCAGCCATTCTGATGACTGTTCTCTCTTCTGTCCAACTGTAATATTACTTTGGTCTGGGCACTTTGTCAGAAGTATATGGCAGTCACTTAACTGTTGTTGTTTTTCTCACTGTAAACACTTCAAGATCCAGTTTTCTTTCAGCTGGCTTGATGGTTTCTGGAACTGGTACTGGGATATCAGCCTCATCTTTAATCTTAATAACTTTGTCTTGTACAACAGTTTCCTGAAACTTCCTGCCCTCCCAGTGTCATAGCACTCAGCCGGCCACTTGAACGTTCAAGTTTGATTGTGATTGGATTTTTCAGTGCCGACTCAGGTACTACCTGAGTCGGCGGAGTCAGGTAGCCAGACATCATGTTCACTATCATAACCCTTGAAGCTGACATGACATTCATAGTAGTGGTGTGTTTTGTTGTATCTGACATTTTTGACATTATCAATTTCATAGAAGTCATCAACTGGTGGTTTAGAAATCCTAGATGTTGGTTTGTCAACATGGGGCCAAGCTTTTGTAAGTCCTTCAAACTTGACTCAGAGAACTCAAATATCTCACCCTGGCTTGTTTTCACAAAGTCAACTTCACTAATGAACTTTGCCAAAATACCAACTGTTGGACTAGCTCTTACAGCTTTTCTTCTCTCTCCTTTTTCTGTTTCGATTCTGGAGATGTTTACTACATATACCTGACTTTTGTAATACTTGTAAACGTAATCATGAAAGAATATCACATCATGGTCTTTTGGCGTTGGTTCCATGCCCGGAAGATGAACAGAAGCAATGTGACGCTTTCCTCGCTCTCTGGACTCATATTCCCTTGGAATCATGCTTTTAAGTATTTTGTGGATGTGATAGCTGTTGAGAGTCCCATCTTCCATTTTAGTAAAGTACCATTTGTCCTTTTCATTAACAACTGCGTCATTCTCATCCTCGTTACTCACTGTTGTTCTACTCAACATCTTGTCTAAATTGTAAAATAGCATCTTGTCAAAATGAGTGTGTCAAAATAACAAAAGCTAGTCTTTGACAGATGCAAAACAAGTGCAAAAGCTAGTCAACATCTCAGCTACTCGAGTACCTTTAGTAGCTAACCAACTAGCTTTTGACTCTGACAGACTCATATTGACATATGTCAGACTCATATTGACATATGTCAGAGTCGGAATTACTCAAAATTGACATCTTGTCAGAATAAGCAAAAATTGACATCTTGACAGAATACCCTTGGCAGAGCAGGTGAATATACATTTATTTTTTAAAAAACCCACCTTGTACTCAGCATCTGATATATCTTCAGGGTACAGATTATCGGTGTTGTCAATTCCGAAAAGGTCGTCCATTATCATACCATCTTCTGAGCCATTTTCAGAGACACTAGGTATAGGGGGTTCCTAGAGAAAAAAAACAGGCTTGTGTCAGTACAAGGTTTGTGTCAATACATGTTGTGCTTACATCTCGAGGGTGATTTTTACAATCACCCTCATTTAATAGGATGAGGGTAACAAAATCACCCTCATCTAATAAGACGAGGGTAACAATCTCACCCTCGCCTTATATAGTATTAACACGTGTAAACCCCATAGACAGAGCAATAGATAAGGAAACACAACAATTTGAACAATAAGGAAACACAGTTTGAAATTGGGAAAACAAAAAAAGTACCTACCTCTCCAAGAGCCACTTCCTTTAAAGTTGGCAGCTCGTGTAGCAAATCGGCGACCTGCTGGAGCTCTAGGCTGATCCCGCGCGCACTTGGATATGCCGTGCAGTCGCTGTCGTCTTTACAAAATGTCTCAAATGTAGTCCGACCTTCCCTCTGAACTTCTGAAGGTAAAGATGCAGCAGAGGCATGATCTGAACATGGTAAAGGGCTTGGATCTTTAGGAGGTACCCCTCAGAACTGTAATGTTGAAAAGTGCGGGCCATCCTTATAAGGAACTAAATGCCTCTCTTTTGTTTTGAAGAGTAATGCACTTGTGTTCTGTAGACACCCCTTTGATTGAGTTAGGAGCACGGAGGAGACGGTTGAAGAAGAAGAAGAAGAAGCCAAAAAGTTCTAAGTGCAAAATCTATAGTCCACAAGTTATTCTCGAAATAGTTCCTTGTTCTTTTGAAGTGGTGTGAAAGACGATAATTTGCCATTCTTATTTCACGCAAGTCACAAATTTTCAATAAATTCTAAAGTCCTTCAAGTGTCCTCCCAAGTCCCAACAGTGTCACAGGGTGTCTCGGGTGTAGTAAAATCCTCCTTCTCCCAAAAATGGAAAAGCGAAAATCTCCTATATTCTTCTATAAGACTGGAAGAAAATTTCAGGCAGCGAAATGGACAGTAGCCCTGGAAATGTGGCAGCGAAAATATCCGAAAAGTTGCTCTGTGAAGATGTGGAGAAGGAGGCCGTAATAATCTCTTAAATAACCTTTATACACCATTTTAGAGGGGGACGCCAGAAATACCTTTCAATCTAATCTGCATGGGCCCTACGGAGAATTGACCATTCATGAGAGTTCACTGGAGTGTTGCAGGGTGCCACATGCCATATTTGGAGACAGCGTGCCTCCCAAAATACCATATTTGGATTCAAGGGTCTTTCTAAGATCTGCCACGTAGTAGAAATTGAGAAAGTTGGTCCAATGAGGGCCCGAGGGGAAACTGTCACTGGTGGCGCCAGGAGCGTTGCGGTCATGCGTAACTAGGTCATGAAATTAGGTCGCAGCATGGCTGAGCTGAGTGCTGGAAGTCTGGCTGTCTGACCGATGTTTTAAGGTAATATTTGTATAAATAACTTACTCTAACTTAACATCTTTGTGTCTAATGTATTTGTAACATTGTTGAGATGAGTTGCTCTTGTTATTGTTCAAGAAATGCCATGCAAACCGCAAATAATGACACAAGACTTCCAATAACAAGTCTGAAAACTGACACTTTTCAAGAAGACTGCAAGGCTGTTTTCAACTCATCTCAGCATGCCAATATCAACTGGTACAAGCTTGTAACCTGACACAATGACGGAGGGGGCCCTATATAATGTAATAAAGTAAACACAATGATAGTCAGTTGATTTTATTGGGAGATAGAGCCTCTTAAAGTTTGTCAATCAGAGCGCAAAACACAGCACTGTTGTTGTCACTGAAAATAGCAAGTTGTGCTGCATTGCTGGCTATTGCATCTATAGGCCTACTGTCAGTGCAGTGTCAGGCAGTTTTGCCATTCTTTTTTAGAGCTTTATGCACAAGTCCCCCTCCCCCCTGGGAGCATTGGGGGAATGGTTAGTCTCCCCCCCCCCTCAGGGATTTCAATATTTCTGAAATTCTTTTCCCCCAGGGTGGGGACTCAAACTCCTTGTTTCTCCTGAGTTTTTGCTGTGACTCCAGACAACTCTTATTGGCATTATTGGATACAAATATGAAATATCATTGTGTCGGCAGAAAGAAAATATCAGCTCAAGGGTGCCGGAGCAGGGGGGCCAATAGCCCCTCCTTTCCTTGGCAAGGAGGGGCAAGGGGGACAAGTTTGCCCTTTTCATCTCCAAGAAAAACTATTATTGGCCCTTAATTTACATTAATTTATTTTTTTCATGATGTTAAACTGAAACAACCTGCACATGGTATTCAACTTGTTTTCTTTCTTTTTTTATCGTAGGAGCTGAGGATCAGAAATTCGGAATAAAGGATTGCATCTGCTATTAGGTGAGTATATAAACGTATAATATAATTTTCACGTCACCAGCATATATCGCAATGACCGTGACACATGAATTTGGAAAGAAAAAGACTGAATGAGAAATTAACGCATTATCTGATGATTGTCTTATAATATGTTGTCAGGAATGATGACTGGGAGATATGTAAGACTTGGGAGTCACACAGGCCGGATTAAGGTAGTATAAGGCCCTAGGCTGAACCCCAAAGTGAGGCCCCTTCAGAGGCGTAACTGGGGGGTCTCGAGCGGGGGGGGGGGAACCGGGGGGGCACGTGATTCTCCAGGGGGGCACCCA
Organism: Platynereis dumerilii; assembly: GCA_026936325.1. Taxonomy (NCBI): domain Eukaryota; kingdom Metazoa; phylum Annelida; class Polychaeta; order Phyllodocida; family Nereididae; genus Platynereis; species Platynereis dumerilii. The sequence continues at coordinate 11,565,508 of JAPTHN010000007.1, forward strand.
ATATACTATTTGTATATTTTAGCCAGAGTTGGAAAGTTCATATGGGGGGCACCTGGGGGGCACAGGTCCAATATGGGGGGCACGTACCCCCCCATAGGGACGCCACTGGGCCCCTTGCTAGACCTGACCAGCTGACCACCACGGAATTTGAATATGTACTAGAGACAAGTATTTTTTTGAGCCCAACTTGTCCTCTTGATTTTTCTGAATTATTTTCGACTTAAAATTCTCAAAGTTATGCAAATTCTTTTTTTTTTCACCAAGAGTGAGGCCCCCCTTAGGTGTGAGGCCCTAGGCTATAGCCTACTCAGCCTAACGGATAATCCAGGCCTGGTCAGTCACAAGCAAATGAAGATTACCTTTTAGGCTTGTAGTGTCTAGGAAATGTGCTGCAGGTTCTGTTTGCTTTACAATTTTTTTCTAATTTGTTTCCAGCTTATATCCTAGAAAGGACAAGATGTAACTGAAGATACAATGTTAAAGCCGCGATGCAGTTTGATGAAATGTCCAATTTCAAAGAACAACCAATTTCTGAAGGTCAGTATCGATAAGCTGCACTGAGACTTTAAAGCATTATATTTTGCCAACGTTATAGCCTATTCTGTGTACTTTAGATTCAACATTTCGATTTATTGCCCGGTAAAAGGAGTCAGCAAAAATTTCCCGTCTGGAATGATCAAAAATATCTTCAGAGAAATAAGGGACCGTTCAGAATTTATGACTTGGGGGGGGGGTGGGAGTTTTGCTGGAACTCCCTGACAAAAATTGATACCCCCCTTAAGTTTCATGCAGATTTTTAGTACCGCCGCTTAGGTTTCGTGCATATTTTTAGTTCCCCCCCCTCGACATACAAAGCAATTCACACATATAATATATGCTGTTACACAAGGTCACGCGTACAGATTTGCATCATTTCGCGGACTTTTGCACGTAGAAAGTCTACATAAAGTGAGTTTACGCGTGTTTTATTACATTTTTTTCTTTGTTAAAATTTCTAACCCCCCTTGGAAGTGTTCAAAAATTAATCCCCCCCTTGAAATATGTGTAAAAAGTTAGTACCCCCTCGGCCAAAACTACCACTCTCCCCCAGTCATAAATTCTGAACAGTCCCTTTAAAGTCCCTAATCTAGAGAGAGACAAGTAAAAAAACATTCCGGGAGAAATGAGTGTTTTTCTAGCTGTGGTGGTTTGACTCAAAATCATGGAGTCAGAAGTTTGCGGAGTCAAAAATTGATCCGCAGCTCCTGACTCCCATAAAAATTCTCGTAATTAAAAATCTAATTTTATTCTGTTTTTATGTAAAAAAGATATGGACATGGAACACACATTTTTGAAATTCCCGCTGCAGCATATTCAAGGTCAAAATGTTTGAAAATTGTCAATAAAAGTCATTAAAAGAATTTAATAATAAAAGAAATTTGGCACGTGAAATATTTAAACATTTTAAACTTCTCGGATCTTCCCAAAGCTCTTTTTATGGTTTCTGTTGGACGAAGACGAAATAAATTCCGTTTCTTTAAATAACGTAAATATGTAAAAAAAATCTGGGTACTGTCAATTTTTTCCCTCGTAGGCAGAAAATCTGTTGGTGCTCGATCCGAGAAGGTGAACATTTAAAATTGTACCAGTTATTAATCTGAAATCATGAAAATTTGCGAGATTCACTTAAAAAATGTTAGCTCACAGATGTAGGAGGCCAACATTTTAGTTTAACTCCGGTATATTTCGCAAATACTACAAGAATTTCATGAAAATTCATTTTTATGAAAAGCTTGAAAACTGTGAGCTCAAAATTACTCAGAATCCATTTCCAAATAACCCGATATCTGGGGCCCAAAGGCAGCCACATCTGTCCTTAACATGACTTCTAATGGGACATATAATGGGTTCTGAATATGCAGCACTTTGAAAAATTACCAAGACTCCGGAATCTTCTGGACTCTAGCACTCTCTCCATGAGTAGAGTTCCTCCGTGGCCTAATGGTTAAGAGTGCTTGTTTGCACAACCACTGGCTCTGAGGGCGTGGGTTCGAATCCCACCCCGGAACTCAATTTAGTCCGAGCCCACGGGACATTAAATGGAGGCGGGTTGTATCCAGTGTTCTATGCTGGGGCAACTGAAAGACCCTGGGCATCCCTGAATTAATAGGGTATGTACCAGACTCACAGTCTTCTCATCTCATCATCATACGGCGATCGCCTGCCTCGATATAACCCACTATGGTGCTGCAGAGGCGTAAAACACAAACAAACAAACAAACAAAACTCTCTCCATGAGTACCAATAGAGTCTTTTTGTGGCCTGATAGTGAAGGGTGCTTGTCACCACACTTAAAGCCAGACATACTTAATCTTCAGCTTCTTGGATCTTCTCGAGGCACTTTTTATTCATTTTTGAACAATTCAATGAAATAACTGACTGGTTTCTTTCTTCTCCCTTTTTTCAGAGTGATTACTTGCCATGGTCAGAGATGATGAAAGCGGAACAGATTGCCAACCAACCGAAGAGCAAATTAAGGAAAACTGACAAGAATCTTAGATCAAAAAGACAACATAATATAATTTTATGAAATCAATACTCTTTTAACATTTTATTAAATTGTACAAAAAATGAAAAAAGATTTCTATAGTGTGAGCCAATTATCAGTCTCCACACATAGATTAAAAATGTACTTCTTCTTGCTTTTACATGTTTTCAAACAAGTTCCCATTTCAATATGCACACAGAGGATATACAGTGTAATTCAGAATTCAGAAACTGGAACTAAATATATACAACATCTGTTGATTGCAGCAGGTGCCACCGGTCGCCACACTCCATGCTTGAGATTCTTACTTAGTTCCACAAATGCTTTGTGTACGATTGTCTCGTCTCCACCAATATTCATGCTATTATTTATTTTCATTGATAGATCTACATTCTACATTGATAGGCCTACTCATCATTTATAAAACTTAGCGGCTGGGTAACTGAGTGGTTACAGTCCATGCCAGGCATTGCCTGCTCCGTAGAAAGTCTCAAGGTTACGTAGGTTCAAATGTCAGATTGCAAGGCGGTGAATCCAAATAATTTCAGTGGATGTTCAAAGGCATGACGTTCGGATGAGATGTTGAATTTGCTATCCCTAGTATCGGTGATATTTCTGGGCCATTAAAATACCCCTAACATTAGGACTGCCACTTTTTCTCCTTTCTCATCATCAATCGACCCTTGCAAGCCTTAGAAGCTGTTAGATGGCGACGTCTTGAGGGATGCTCTTCAGTCTTGAAAACTGAAACCATAATTAAAGTTTTTATAAGATCTGTGAGACCTGTGATAAATGCGAAAAAAAAGGTATCAATGCAGCAATTTCAATCAAGATTCTTTTGTAAAAATTGGGTTCAGTTATTGAAATAAATTTTTCAAATTTCCCATTGAATCGTCCAATTAATTAAAAAATACATCAGTAAAATTTTGAACAGTTTGTTATCGTGAAAGGGAGATTGTTTTCTAAAATTGATTCGGGGTTGTGTTGTAAAATTTTGTAGTCATGGACAGGGGGCCATAATGAAAAATAAAAATTTTCAAAATCTGATAGCAATGTATAATATAGTGTAGTATATAGAGGACTTGTCAGTTGATGCTGAATATATACACTGACAAATAATACTGACCTGCAATTCTCAGCCAGTGGGTATTTTCTGGACACTGAACAAAACATTTTCGACTGGCGTAATTTCAGGACATCTTTTCTCCCTCTCCAACACCTGTAGTATGAGCGAGCCTTCAAAATTCTTCCAAAAACTGAAAAGGCATTGATATGGCAATTATTAATAATTAAATTTATTGTATCAATCCAACCCTACAACATTAAAGATCACAAGCTTGGCTGCTAGTAACGGGCCGTTACAAAAACGGTTTGGTTCCAGCTCTATCTTATCAGCAATGAAATTATAAATGAACATCAATGTTGTATTTGTGGACCGACCAGGTGATAGCTTGGGCCTTGGAGGGGGGGGGGGGGGGGGGGGTTGCGGATTTTACACCAGACTCTTTTTTTTTGTGCCCTGAACAACCACTTTTTTTTGCATGCAAAGGTACGACAACAGAAATTTAACCAGTATTTTTGGTCAGATGTACTCAATCAGGGCCATATTTTGACGGTCCCTGATGCTCAATCCTTGGTCTTGGCCCAGTCTCGGGTGTCATTGTGCAGTGTTGGAGGTCTCAATGTGACATTTTGATAGCATGAAGTCTTGGTCAAGAATGTCCCCGCTTTGACTATAACACTGATTTTAACATGAGTAATTAATGGTACCACATGCGACAGATCTGGATACAAACGGCCTTTTACATGTTCTAAAGAAAGTTTTATTCCTTGTCAAGTTTTGAAAAAAAAAAATTTTTAATGAAAAATCCATGACGCGGTGCCACCCCCCTCCCACGAACCAAGGATCATCTGGTCAGCCACTTGGGACAAAAATCTTCCACCTAATATCTTGCATAATCAGTGCATTAAATTTTAAAATATTATATTGTCAACTTGGATTTGTCGTAATTACAATACTCTGTATGATAGATCAGAGTTTACATGATTTTTCAACTGAATCAGCCAAAATTTCCATGGTATTATACCGTATACCTGCGAATCCTGCGGCCTTGGTTTCTCCGTTACACACTTGAAGCTCTGGTTTTCTCCTGCATAGGTAATTAATGCACCTGCAATCAAATAGTCAACCACAATTAAATTTTGATTCAAACTTATGTCATGTAATACGAAAACTAAAACAATCAGTTGCATATTATAGCAATATTTGATGGTGAGGAGTCCAATATAGAGTATAATTTGAGTCCAGTTATACTCTATATTGGACGATTTACCATCTTATATTTGTTATATTATCCAAAAATGAAGCCACTTTTGAAACTATAGGTTTAACTATTTTGGCTGTGCAGGAAAGCCAGTTTGTGTTTCTTTCAGTTAAACTGCTGAATTCTTTTTAAAATGTATCTTGTCATATTACAGCATAGGGTAAAATTTTTGCAAAAATATATAATTTACATGTTCTGATATCTGCCATAGTCAAGAAGCTGGTTTATATTTCGTATTTTTAATTTCTATTTTATAGCATAATATTTACCTTCAGACATAGATAGGCATGCACTCCAAAAATGGATGAGAAGTGCATTTTTTGACACTCAATGTTATATCATGGTCCGATAACGTATTTGAAGAATGTTAAATAAACTTAATATTGAGTACTAATCAATACACAAATTTTGACATAATTAATATTTTTTTGTATCTTCCCAATGGGGAGCTGCGGACCAGATAGAAACTGACAGAAGATGTAAAAAAAAGACATTTGTTATATTTTTTGGGATTCTTTCCTTCAACTGTTTACGCAAAAGAATTAAATATTGTGAAATATAGCCTACATAAGACTTTCTTGAAAGTTGTGCTGTGTAAACAAATTATGTATGTTGGTCTATCATATAGATAGCACTTGGCATACTTGCTAATTGTTTTATGTTGCCTTACTTCGGTGAATATTTATTTTACATATTACGCATGTTCATACATTTAAGTTTGTCAGGGAAATTATGACTTTTAATCGACAGAAAACAGTGAACTAATTCACAGCCTAAACTAGAGATTGAATAGACAGTGGCGTCACCGGTTGGGGAGGGGGGCGGTGTCCCCCTGAAATTAATTTTCCCCCCTAATTTGACAATGGGCTTTATAAGTCGCATGCGCCCCCGGTTGAACGGTCCGCCCCCCCCTTCGCCCCGCCTAAAATAAAACCTGGTGACGCCTCTGTGAATAGAGGGTCGTAACCTTGAGTCTGACATTTTTAAAAGGGCCTAATTGGCTATTTGAGAGCTTGCCTGCCTATGTATTTGGTACCAATCTTTAGCTGAAGACTTCCTTTATCTGTTCACTAAGTATTAGCATGACACTAACAAGTAAAGTGGAAATAACGTGGGGTTTTCATGGCCCTATAGATAGCATTAAAAAAATTTTTTTCTCAATTTTGTGTCAGAAAATTGTGAATTTTGTAGAATTTTGTCATGTTTTAGGTATCTTTTATTGTTAATTTTTTTTCTGTTAGATTTTGTAAATATGTTTAATTTGAGGCTCTGGTTGACAATCAATAACCCATAGGCCAAGCAAGATATCCCTTTTTTAAATGTACAGAATCTAAGTGTCCGACTCAAGGAACCTTACCCTATTGCTTTCATAAAATAAAAAATAAATAAGTAACCAGCATTCCCAAAAAACTGAATATCTAACATGATTCTTTCCTCCTTAATGATTGCAAAGCTGTCAACCTGGATAATGCACTTGATGAACTCAGGGGTCTGGCCTGGGAATGAAGAGTGGGATCTACACACATGTGCTAGGCTATTTCTAATTTTCTATGTTAATACTCTAGCATTAACTTACTTAACATTAATCCAGCAAGCCTGAGTGTTTTGAGTTGCCATCACCCCATCAGCATGCATGCTACATGTACCATGCAGCCACTGATGATTTATACCATGCAGTACATTGTCATTGAATGTGCTTACCATTGGCATTGAATCAGTGCATGCACAGGACCAGTTCATGGGAAGTTATGCTAATTCCTATGGGGTTTTCAGTGCCCAGCATCTGCCTTGACAGTTCTTCCTTCTTCCTGCAAGTTTCCTGAAGTTGTTATCACTTTTACAGTGAAAAACATGCCCAGCAAGTGGCAGCAACTGCAGCGTGAATCCACTCCTGCCTGGCTCAGGCCATGTTTCTCTCTGTTGTAAACATTAGGTCACGTGACTTTTGGACCTGAATGCCGCGCGGCCCCCTGGTGGCAAGAAATTTGGCCTCGGTCCCTCATTAAGAAAGTAGTCACATCGTGTCTGGTACCAAGTGTACATGGTAGAAGTAATGATGAGAAGTGTTCTCAACTGTTTTAAGGGTATGTAGAGAAAGTGTTAAGCATACCCGGACACTCAGAACAGAAGTACAGGTTAAGACAATGTGTAGTTCCAGAGTTACATAGCTTTTACTTCAGCATGTTTGACAGCAGTTTCATCTTTTACTAATTTTAGCTCATGTTCTAGTGAAAAGCTGTAGGGGGCGCACACATGTAGACTTCGTGCGCGTAAGGTGTTTACACCCCCTCTGGTGTGGACCGTTATTTTTACCACCAGAGTTCGCTAAGTGGTTCTATAGGAGGATAAGCTCCCCCTAGTGTTTTAACTAGAACTTCTCGCATGTTGAGCAAAGTAAATAGGACTGGAGAAAGAAATTTAGAAAAATAGAAAGAGAAAGAGAAAATATGTTTCCTTGTGCTGATGGACTATGTCAGTGCCATTACTACAAGGGTGGGCTATCGGCGGATTGTACTGGCCACCCAAGTCTCACCCACGTGCCGTGGGCAAAATTTGGACGACGTGTGAGATCGTTGTTAAAGACTGTTATGATGGAGGGTACGTCCCAGAATAACACTACTGCATGACACAAGACTCCTAGACATAGTACAAATAAAACATGAAATCAGTTACAATATGAGGTTTGTAACAATGTAACATTAAGAAACATGAGATACTATGCCCTGACCACTGACCACTGAATCTATGCATCACAGTCTCAACATTATTTCAAAGGTCTGACATTATCAAATGGTGTTGACACATTACACAATGACTGTAAAGGCACATTATATGTCTGTAAACTAAATAATGTCAGTCTCTGCGATGGGTGTCTGATTTATAAGATCTAACAGTCGTCGGCAGATGTTGTCCGCCACTACATAGTGTAAGTAGTGGTCCGATACATCTGTACAATATTTGAGGGCACCCTGTGGCAGGTCAAATGCAGCTTTATATGGTGCAGTATAAAGGCGATCTGAAATTTGTTATCAGCTTTCTGTTGGGTCTACAATGACTCTACATTTCTTCTTCCAGGATAGGAATTCAAATGCCTTTGGTAATATCCTTCAGCACTTAAATTCAGGGTCAGTGAAGATGACCACAGACTTCACAATTATCGATGCTGAGCATCCTAATTTTGTTGGCTGAATGTGGAGTCGATGGTCTTTTCCATAGGGATGTTCCTTATTTTTGATGGCCTGGATAGTCTTTCTTCTAGATGGCCCATGGTGGCATTCCAGCCTCCCTTGTGCAACAAAAATAAAGGGTGAAGAGGTAAAGGGAATAGAAGGCCCTTTACCTTCATCACTTGCCCATTTCATGTTTTTTTTAGAGAAATATAATGCTCTCTGATCCAGCAAATTCCCATTTGCCCAAGAAAAATGGGTGTTGGTTTGCTCTCCATAACCAGACGGGCAATCATGGAGTCTCTGACGAGACAACACAAATCCCTGCAGGCCGTCTTGAGATGGGTCGCACAGAAAATGGCGCCAAGCCATCATTGAGCCTTGTTGGGTTGACCAGGCAGCATTATATTTTCCACTGTTGTGTCTAGTTGTTCCTTTGCTCCCTGAAATCCAGACAGGGCTAGTGCAGCTGGAAACAGTAACCAATTAAGCAATCACCGAGCACTGAATTGTCAGCTGGGAAGTCAGCAGCGGTCAGGTGTAATCTTTAATGGCAATTTGCAACTGTGTACTTTAGTTGTCTTCACAGCCCAGAGCCACATGTGGCTCCAGAGCCATTGAAGTAGATTTCCACCACTGGTACATGGTACTGGTAGTAAATTGCTTTGCAGCAGACACATATTGCCTGTGCAGCTGGTGCTCCGTCCACCAGGGGGCCATAACACGTTGGCTTGCAAGCCTTGCATTCAGGAGTCAGTCACAGCTACAGTGAACCACAGTAATGACAATTTCACCAGTTGGCCCACCCTGACAAAACAAAGCATCGACTGTGACTGAAAAAGAAAATTTGTTGGAAAGTTTAGGGGCGCACCAGATGATCCTTGGGTGGGTGGACTTTTGGTGAAAAAAAGTTTGTTTCCCACTTTGCATATCCCACAAACTGCTTATAGCAATATTCGTGGACTAGGCGCGCTGGAAATAAGTAAATACTGCCATCATCACCAGATAGATAAATAATTACCCGCCAAAGAAAACTCCAAGCCCCCCTGGAAATTAAATGGTCTCCCCCTCTCAGTTATTTGTTACGAGATGGGCAACTTACAGCGTCATCTAATAGTTCATCCTGCCTCAGAAGATACCGCCAGGAGAAATTTCAATTTTCTGGACATTGAATTTCTTCTCGATGCAATGAATTCTGCTGTTGTCAAAGACCTTTAAGTGCCTCAGCCATTCTGATGACTGTTCTCTCTTTTGTCCAACTGTAATATTACTTTGGTCTGGGCACTTTGTCAGAAGTATATGGCAGTCACTTAACTGGTTTTTTTTTCACTGTAAACACTTCAAGATCCAGTTTTCTTTCAGCTGGCTTGATGGTTTCTGGAACTGGTACTGGGATATCAGCCTCATCTTTAATCTTAATAACTTTGTCTTGTACAACAGTTTCCTGAAACTTCCTGCCCTCCCAGTGTCATAGTACTCAGCCAGCCACTTGAACGTTCAAGTTTGATTGTGATTGGATTTTTCAGTGCCGACTCAGGTAGCCAGACATCATGTTCACTATCATAACCCTTGAAGCTGACATGACATTCATAGTAGTGGTGTGTTTTGTTGTATCTGACATTTTAGAAGTCATCAACTGGTGGTTTAGAAATCCTAGATGTTGGTTTGTCAACATGGGGCCAAATGATCCAACAGTAACTCCAAGCTTTTGTAAGTCCTTCAAACTTGACTCGGAGAACTCAAATATCTCATCCTGGCTTGTTTTCACAAAGTCAACTTCACTAATGAACTTTGCCAAAAAACCAACTGTTGGACTAGCTCTTACAGCTTTTTCTTCTCTCTCCTTTTTCTGTTTCGATTCTGGAGATGTTTACTACGTATACCTGACTTTTGTTATACTTGTAAACGTAATCATGAAAGAATATCACATCATGGTCTTTTGGCGTTGGTTCCATGCCCGGAAGATGAACAGAAGCAATGTGACGCTTTCCTCGCTCTCTGGACTCATATTCCCTTGGAATCATGCTTTTAAGTATTTTGTGGATGTGATAGCTGTTGAGAGTCCCATCTTCCATTTTAGTAAAGTACCATTTTTCCTTTTCATTAACAACTGCGTCATTCTCATCCTCGTTACTCGCTGTTGGAAGCCTGGTGATGTGTGAGTCAGCCAGAAGATTATGATGTTCATTTGAATTGTACTTGAGATTCTTCATATGTCTCCATCCCATCCATGACATCTGTGTCTCTGCTGCAAATGAGATCAATAGCTCTCCAACTTCTGGTTCTCACTTGTCATGAAATCAATTTCAATGAATGGCTGATTGTATTCTTCAGAAATGGAAATGGAACCAAGAAGATCAAAATGTATAAGGCTTGTCCCATACTCCATGGGTCTTCAGAGCCTCAACAAAATCTCCAGGTAGCAAGTCTTCCACGATTCCTTGAGCTTCCACTACTCCAGCAGTTTGGCAAACCTTCAGCTCTTCGATGAATTCCTGAAGTGAATCAGACAATTGTTCATTCATAATTTCCCCATTGCTTTTATCTTCTGAATATTCCCTTTAAACTTCCCGTCTGTTGTTTGAAATGCTCTCCTTCACAGCTGCTTTTCTAAGCTCTTCTAAGATCTGCTCATTCTCCTCCACTCCTCTCATTCTATGAAGCATTGCTGCATATGTCGGTTGTTTGTCTAAACATTGATTTTGGGTAGTTTGACCTTGGATTTCTGAAATAATTCTCTCAGTTGTTTTTGTTCCTGCTGCATGTGATGGGGAATTGCACTTTTAGAAGTTGCTTTGGAAAGTGAATATACAGCGTTAAAAGGTATCCTGCCACTCCTGAATGCATCAATTCAGCGCTGTCATAGCATGCTTTTGTTATGAAATGACCTCTATGTGACGACTCCTGACTTGCATTTGGCAAGGAATCCAATCTTAGATTATTATGCTGCAAGTACTTCCTCCAAAGATGCAAAATATGAAGTCCAGCTGACACAGAAATAATAGCATCTTTGTAGGTCAAAATACACCGCTGTGATGTAAAGTACGGTGCCATTGCTTTCTTCAACATTCTCTTTCAATTGTTAGGACATTTCTTCATTGAAAACCTTCTCTGCAGCATTGGTGTTTTGGTCATGATACTTGATGAGTATTAGATCATTGAGACTCAATTTGATGGTTTTACCCTGTGATGCAATATGTCTCAATTTCTCTAAATGATCTATACTGGCTATTGTATTTCCATTTTTCCCAAAAGTCAAACAGAAGTATGGGGTCCTGTACTTCTCCTCAGGAATGCCCAAACCAATATAAGAAACACCTTTCTCAATCAGTACTTCTTTGGGAGTCATCGTATACTTCCCTGCTGACAAGGATGGTGGAGCTGCATCAGTCGTCCAGAAGCATGCAGGTTTCTTTAACTTAGGTGTGGATGCTGGTGTAGCAGGCTTATACTCTTTCATCTCAACCAAAGCTTGGATCTTTTCTTGCCTTTGTATTAGCCCTCAATGTATTCCAACAATGTTGAAAAATGAAATGATTTCCAGCAAATAAGGAATCTGCAGATGATCGCTTAAATATCTTGCTGAAAGTTCTCGGTCAAGTTAGCTTGAAAGTGACAGATCATCTCTTAAAGCCTTATGTTTTTTTAGTCTCAACGCATGTGGTAGACATCAAATGCAGAAGTGGTACTATATTGACACTGACCTAGCAACTCTCTGCAGGTCCTCATCAGAGCTCAACAGGGAATTCCAAGCTCACAAACAAGACCATATGGTCCAAACATTGTTGCATTGGTGACTAAACAAGCTTTTCTGGTTGATGTTGCAAAGACTTAGAACACTCCCTGGCAGTTGTTATGCGATTAGAATGCAGAACTGTTTGTTTCAAGCTCAGAATATGTGGGGTAATGTCAGCTGTGTCACTACTAGATGGGGGCTCTTGGAGGCTCATTGACCTTTGTGATTGTTGCACCCATTCATGCACAGGGAAGGACAGCAATGCCTTATTGCCTTACTGCCCCTCCTCTTAACAACTGCTTCTATCAGGAAGAGTGTAGCAGCAACATGAGGGCAAACCTCTCCAAGTCCAGCTTTGCCATTGCAATGAGAAGCAATGACCTGCCACCGTTCTCAAAAGAGAATGTCAGTATTGGCCTGCACTGCACCAGAGGCCCTACTTGTCAACACTGGAGGAGACACACATGCAGACAGCACATATGGGTTACCAGCTCCGATGGTTCATATCTGATAACTGTAACATGTTCTTTCAGTCCCTGACAGATGTGCAACCACCTTTGACAAGTGACAGTTATCCATTTGCAGCACAATAGAAACAATGGTTTCTAGGGGATGGTCATGTGACACTATAGGGTTCATGCAAAACCTCTATAGTTCTAGCAGTTAGGAAAATTGCTTCCACTTGCTTTTCAGTCCATGTACCATGAACATCGAGGGAAAGACCCTTCTTAGACTTTCAAAGTCCTCAACAAATCTCTCTCTGTATTATGATGCAAATAATCCTTAATTTTCATTTCATCTAACACAATTTTTCTTACCTTCCTCCATGTGGTGCACCTTAATTAAAACTTATGGTATGCATAATCCTTGGATATCTTTAAGTGTCCTTTGAAGAGTGCTGACTAGAGGCAAGTAAAATACTGTATGCTTTTTCACTTTGGTAAAAGATTGACAGCATAACCATGTTGTCCTTGGTGGACCATCTTTAACTATGTTTCGAACAGGGTGTCATTTTGACCTCTGTTTGTATTAAATCCACTGTTTCAGGAGACAGGTATCTTACCAGACCTGAGATCATTGTGTTAATTTGAATGCTGTCATCAACTTTGTTTTTCTTCCTTTTCCAGCCTAGCTTTGCTCTTTGCTATTATTAGCTTAATTTTCTTCTTCTAAGGGGCTTCAGGCATGCTTGCCCATTGGTGTTGCTACCTTTTCAGGGGATGATTCTTCCAGCATTTTAATCAGGTGGCCCTGATTCAGTACTCTGTTCATTTGTTGTAACTGTCGAAACTGAAATGAAATATATTTCAACATGTACATCAATACTCCCTATACAGTAGAGCCCTGCGCGGTCAGACCGCAATGTGGTCGCCTGCGAGGACCACGGCCGTGGGGTGGTGCGTTCACAATTTTCTTGACCGCATGCCGTGCGGGGTGGTCACACTTTTGGCCATGCGGTCGTGGGGCAGGGCGGGCAATTCATGCGGTCAGAATATGACCGCAATTGACCACAAACTTCAGAATCTTTCTGTATTTTCTGTTACATGATATACTTTCTTTTTTAATTTAGGGAAAATATTCTGATATACAGTAGATTACATTCAGTAATTGGCATATTTTACATAATAAGTCCTTCAACATATGTTCGAGCTTCTGCCACACTCTTGGTGTTGCCATTTCCTGTAGCCTTGCCTTCCAGAGGCCTTTCACAATAGATTCCAGCAGAATTTTTGTAACACAAGAGGCAATCCAAAGAAAAATTTTCCAAGTCCAGTAAGTGCACAAAAGGATGCAGAGATCAAGTCATTTGTATGATGTTACTGTTGATCGTTCCTGGCTGTCAGGCTATCGTCACGAGAGTGGCCAAGGGCCCATGCTGTCCAGCTTACCAATTGCTGGGTGATTAGCATAAATTTCGCATTACTGTAAATTCCTCCAATGATCCAAGATTTTGTCCATTCTCATCACCAAGGCACCAATAGGGGGAGGGCACAATGGAGAGGGGAGGGGCATGCATATCAGACAGATTGATATCAGACATATAGTTTATATAGGTAGGACTACAGGGCCTTTCCAGGAAACTCATACTTCTTCGAACACTTTTAGGATCTGGAGTTCCAGAATTTGCAGCATCTTTCAGTAGCTGGGCTGAAAACAACAATTCTGGAGGAACCCTCAAGAGTGATGTACCAAATGACCAATGATAGAGCAAATGGAAACTTTGCCTATTTGCCAGGCTTTGAGTATTAGCTCTAGTTGTTGTTCCGGCTGCATCCTTTTGACTGGTATTCTCAATCATTGCATTCTGTCTTTCTTTTTCGAGATAATGCACTTTTGTCTCCTTGGCAGTTATTTTTGTTAAGTGTTCCTTCATCAGGTGATCGAAGAAAGACAAAATTTAATACTCCAGAAATTTTTAGGAAGTTTCCATTTTCCCTGAACAGTCTGTCACTGGATCCAAAAAAAAGCTAAATTCTGCTGCACCAGCAGGGCTACCCTTGTTAGAGCAATCAGACACTCCAGCACTTACAGCCAATATTCTTCTTGTCTTAGAAGTTGATGGTTCTTGTCATCTATGGTTTTCCCTTTTTGACAATTGCATCTCAAGTTCTTTCCTAGCCTGATATGCATCAAGGTGTGGAGTGTTTTTCTTGTGAGGAGACTACATCGCTGACAAGTTTTTCCATGTTAAAATGCGGATGTGTTTCAATGTTTGATAAGAAACACAGCAAATTTGAGCCCGACTCTCCTGTTCCGGAAGGAGATTAATGGAGTTTGTCTTCATTGTCTTCATATTTTAATTTCATGGGCTGCTTACATAAACACTGTCGATCCATCACATTCTTCATTGTGTCACAATGACACTTCAATTGAGTCTTTTGGAAAACCTTGTAAGGTAATTAGAAACAGTTCTACCCATCCAGAATAATGATCAGCAACTGGCAGACAAACTTTGTTTTCATGAGCAGTGATTGGGTACCTAACTTGGTATCAATTCCAATACTTTGGAAACAACATTGTGCGATGGGGGAATTAGGAAATGCATTACTGTCAGAGGGCATGGCTTTCCAATTGGACCTTTTTCTAATTTCGTCAAAGGTTTTGTGGTATTTCCCTAAATTGGAAAAGGTAGGTGAAGCATCAGCAATTGAAGTTGGCTGTCCACTGTTACAGTCATATCTCACTCAGTCAAGGCCAGCTAATTTGGCACTATTTTCTGCCAAGTAGTTGCTGATAAGACTTTTGCCAAAGGTTGTGCCCTGACATGTGTCATAATTCCAGTGCTCTTGTACCTGTTATCTCATCAGCTGATTTCAGGTGTGCAATAGATGTTCAGGTTGCTCTGTCGTTTCACACATGTATCCTTCTTGAAAATGTCAGGAGTGAAGGAATATTTTTCCTAACAGATCACATTATCTTTGATGTTGTCAAACTGGCCAAACAGATGTTTAATTAGGTGGTGCACTATGGCATCAAGATGCTCCTGGCCACTTGATCCCGAGCTTTTGAATTTAGCACCAGAAAATTCAAAATTGGCTATTGCAGATTTCGTTTGAGAGGCGAAGATATTATCTTCAAAAGTACAAATAATACCTTCTTCTGGTATCAAATCTGCAACATCATCTTATTCTTTTGCAAACTTCAGTAAATCTTGTATAGCTTGTAGAACATAGACAACAGATTTTTGCTTGATGCACTTCTGACCAGATTGAGTAACTAAAACCAGGCATGTGTCCAGGTCTGAACTGAGACTTATTGTTGGCCTTGGACATGTGTATAATGCAGGATGTTTCTTCCTGATGCTCTTGTAATGCCTTCTGGCGTGGAAATATACTCGCGTAACGCTGTAAGCAAATTACAGGTCATTGAAAGACGATACCCAGCTAAGACAATCAGTAACAGAATCTGATTCTGTGTCATTACCGTTGTCTAATGGCCTGTCATGTAAGGACACCTGCTCATCCTTTCACTCTCTAACCAGTGACTGCTTCCTCTTCTGGGAGGTGATTAATGAGTTTGTCTTAATTGTCTTCATCTTGTAACTGCATAGGCTTCCTACATAAACACTTTGTCGATCCATCCCATTCTTCATTGTGTCCCAATGAGACTTCAAGTGAGTCTTGGGTCAAACCTTATAGGGTGATGGGCAGCAAACACTTCTAAACTGAATGGCGTGCATGTCTGTTAGAATCTGAACAGGAATCGAACATGATTGTCGAGCATTACATTTATTAAAATGGGAGTGTCTCAGAGTAATCTAATATTGTTTAACCCTTGCAAGCTTGTAACACTGACTCCCACATTTTGCATCACTGTTCTTGTATGTAATAAAGGAGAAACTTATTATTATAGATCTACTAAGTGATCAATTTGTGAATACTGTGGGTCTGATATAAAAATTTTAGATAGATATTTTGGAAAATGTATTGTACCGCATCTGTTGCACCTTGATCTACGAATCAAGCCACTGCTGTTTGTACAAGTGATGTCTTTGGATTGTGGTGAAAGAGAAGAATGGACTAAGCCACTCAGATCCACTCTGATAAATGGCATGTGCTGAGCTGCTGGAGTGTAGTTCTTCTTCCTCGCATAATTTACTTTGGAACATACCGCTTCAAAAACATGATAAAGAAGCGGAGATTTGCTTCGTTATTCTTCAATAATGCTAATAATTGATGGATTGCACTGTTTTCTCTTGCAGTTGTGAGGTATTTTCATGTCAAAGTTCTTTGCATTAATTTGAGAGATGAGCAGTGAGCAAATATCATCGATGAATTGCCTCACGGCAAATGTCGTTTTCGTAGATGATTCCTGACAACTTCTTTATTTCTACACCTTCACAAATGGCTCTGACAAGTTTTATGTGAGGTTTGTCAAGTTCTTGGTCTTTGTATGAGATGGATAGGACACTGACACCTGCAATATAGGGGACAGATAGAGTTCTTGTCTCCAAATCAGTTACGAAGCGCAGTGCTTTTCGCTGGTTTGAACTTTCTCTGGTGGTCTTTTACTTCGAGGGCTGCCACAGACGCTAAAGATTTGTTAAAGAAGCCAACTAGTTTTCTTGTTTTTGTGATCATTTCGCCAATTGTAGCGGAACCCCAGCCACTCCAGACCTTCATTTTTTCCAGCCAGTTGGAGATTTGAGCAAACCACCTCACATGGTCATTGTCTGCTGTACTCTTGCTGCTACTATGTTGTTTCTGTCAGTTGTCATTGTAGAAATGTGACCCACACCGAATTCCTTTTGGAGATCATTCAAATGCTTGCTTTTCTTCTGTGTGTGTCGATCATTCACTTTTACAGTTGTTGTCCATGAAGTGAGCAGTTACTGTAGTCATATACCAATCGGTATGACAACACATATCTGTTGTCAATGACACTACATGTACCTTCAACAATGTTCAACCATTTTATAACATTGTCCTTTGTTCCTTGTACAAGTGAAAAATGTACTTCTTTACATTGTATGTATTGTACGGTATATCAGGGGCACAAGATTGTCTGCACCCCAGGCTAGATCAAGTTATGCGCCCCCTATGTGACAGGGTTCGACAGTAAGTTAACAGTTCTTGGGTTGTTTTTTTCTGAGATACTCTAAATGTCATATTAGAATCCTACGATGCCGGTATCCTCAGTTATTGCCATCAGCGCATCATAATATGTATTATACTTTCTCCAGATGATACCTCTTTAAGGGCATCAATCCTACTCTCCCGTCTTGTTTCACTCAGTGGTTTTTCCATGAGATCCTTATAATGTACTCTTTCAGGACTCCCCAGCATCTGGTTTGAACTTTGAACTTTATTTATTTCCATAAACTTCATACATAATATCGGAATAATATGTTTACAATTATATATAAATATGTACAGTACAAAAATATAGAAAGACAACATGAAGTTGGACAGCTAATTTTTAGCATGCTACACTCGTCATGTTGCTGCCACCTAGTAGTTTCTAACTAGACTAGTACACTGAAGTAATGCTTCTACCAAGACAAAAGTACAATGTAGTAAAGCTAACTTACATGGTTATATGAGCAATATTAAGCATTTTTCGTAAGAACAATATTTAGTACCTTTCAATCGACTGATTATCAACAGACCCAGAGAAAAAAATTGAAGTCTGCTGAACCAATCGGAAGAAATCAACTGCCCCAGACCATTCTTAGCAGCATCATTTACAAGGAGGTTCTAGGAGTGTGTAGTGCAAGGCACAAAGAAGGCTCCTGGATTCTTGTACAGAATCTCATCTGCACACCATTATCTTTTCCTTTCATGTTGCTGCCATTTTCATATCCTTGACCCACGTAGGTTGTCCAATACTGATCCCATGTTCTCCAGCTGCTAAAGAATCACTTCAGTCATAAATGCTCTGAATGGACAGTGGTTTCTTGGAGAAGCACAAAATGAAGGAATTGAACTTTCACTTGGATGTTAGTTTCATCTTCGCTAAGAACATCATTACTTTGGGTGTAAATGCATACTTTTCCTCACAAATAAGCAAAGTGTGTATGCTGTCAAACTGCCTTGAAATGTTGATATTCCCACACTTTCTGACTTTCGGAACAAATCTGGTCAATTTTCCGCATCCATTTAAAATTTTTCTCCAGCAAATTCTGCAGCAACAATGCTGGTATCACAGCAGATGTTTTCAGGGACGCAAGATATATTGAAGTCAATATGCTTTGTCGGAAGGAAGCCTCCTGGGTACAACCCATTATTATTTATTATAAACTTTATTCCAGACATATATGCAAACTACATACATGTTAAGCCCACCTCTTGCTGGTTTATTAAAAACAACAATGAGGCAAACTCATAGTTCGCTTTGAATTTATTTAAGGACTCGAGAATCGCAAAAGAAAAACACCAATCTTAGTATAACATCAGAATGGTCTCTAAGACAATTCAGGAGCTTATATAGATCAGGAGCTTATATATGGACCTTTCCAGGAAACTTCTTGTCACCCTTATATGGGGACCAGAGGAAGTGATGAGTTTACTTTCAAGGGCCTGTCGTCCCAGAATTTGTATCATCATCCAGTATCTTGACCCAAAACAACAATTCTGGAGAAAACCTCAAGGAACTTTGAGTGCAGGGTATTTAACAAGAACTGTAAGAGGGTGCAATAATACAAGCTAATACATGGTACAAACATCTTTATCAGTGTCACAATATATAATATATACTAGAATGCCCGTTGGATAAATCGAGATTACACAATGAGATATAAGTTTGGGAAAAGGTGAACAAAGAAGTGATTGTTCATAGATTTGAGGCAAATGTAACATATAGTGATATTTACTGTAGTACCATGAAGGCAAAATGACAAAAGTATGGATGATCATAAAAAGCAAGATGGATTTTTAGGAAAAATATTAGTAAAAAAAGTAACTCCATGCAGGAGAGCATCCTAAAATATTGTCTACAGGTAAATGAGAAGCAATAGAAGATTTGGCGATAGCCGATTCACCATATAATACTTTCCCCTTAAAGGTCTGCTATCAAACCAGTTGAGCTAAAGGGCCAGCCCCCAAGCCAAGTGCTAAGGAGCAACCTATTATACCCAACCCACAATACTTGGTTTTCCTCCATAGAATGCTCGACATAGCAGGGCACGCCAATAGCTGACAGGACAGACCACTGACCCTCTATAGCCCTCATTGCATAGAGTAAGTTTTGCATCTCTGTAAGATTCAGCCTCACCCCCCTCCTTGTTGCGAATTCTTCTGTGGCACCCTCGGGTACTAAGAAGTGCCTCAGGTTTACGTTGTTTCCCCACTCCACATCAATTGTGGCCCTGAGTCTATCCCAAAGGTGTCACGTTCGCACTGTAGCCTTATCCCCCCTCATCTCACCCCTCTCCTCCACATCCTGCAAGTTCAAGATCATTTCTGGTAACTCGTGCATTAACGCTCTGGAAGTGTTAGGGCAGAGTGTTACTCCAATCGGCGTTGGTAAAGCAGGTCCGTTGTGGACTGCCTTCTGTACTCCCTAATTTGAAGCGTGGTCCTCCCCGAAAAGTTAGACAGCGACACGTGTCGCCCCCTCCCGATCGCGAAGAGAAAACGGGGTCTGGCTCTGCCTGTTGATTGCTCTCTCAAGTTGACTAAGTGAGCAGGCGTGCTTGGTGGGGATGGAGGGTCTGCACAGGCCCCTGCGTTGGCTTCTTGCTGTGCCAACGATTTTGCTTGTGGTGGGGTTGGTGGAGGAGGGGATGGGGGAGCGCCACCTACAGCTGCTTTCGTAGCATCGCAACTACCGCCTTTTTTTTTCTTTAGCTTAGGTTCGCCCTCGTTGCTGTCATCGCTGTTGCCCTCTGTGATAGTGAGATCGATGGCCTCACCTGTCTCCATGTCCAGCCTTCTTCTTGCGGTGCTTGTGGGAGTCTTCTGGGTCACATCTCGCAGAAACAGGTGTGGAGAAGGCCGACGGTTGGGAACGAGGTAGCTTGCAGGGGTCACGAGGGCCTACAATGCGTGGCCTGTTGGTGCGGCGGGGCGGGGCGGGGCGCTCGGCAGTGTGTCTTTTACAGGACTCAGTCCCTGTGGAGGAGACATCATGGATGCAGGCTTCCTCAGCACGGGGGATGCCATAGCAGCGTCGGTAGATGGGGAGTCTGGAAAAATAAAAAATACATGTCATGAGTGAAATGTGCACATTCTTTCCATTTGAGAAGTGAGTGAACCCCCTTGTCCAAGAGTTTCAGACTAAGCACTAAAACTGTGATTACCCCCCTGGCAGGCCACACGTGCCAGCACTCAATGTGTGCTTTTCAGAACAAACTATTTCAAACAAAAAGTGCGACTCTGGAGTTTAGGTGTGAGGGGTCACTGGCTTAGGGCCATAACAAGAATAACAATCAATTTATCATAGATGTTTAACATAGTGAGATACCGTTTATCACTTTCTGGAATGCTGGTAGAGTTGTGCTAAAAAAACATTACACTGAACATCTGGTTCTTGTTTTGGGAGTTAAATTACTTCTCCTTGAACAAATGACTTAGGCAAACGATTTGTCACAAAATACACACAAACACATAAGCATACAGGTACGCATACACACATGCATACACATAAACAACAAAAGTGCTAAAAAATGAAGAAATAGCTAGTCACTTACCATCAGAGTCACTGCTGACTATCATAAATTGTGGTGATGGAGGTGTCGCAATGGATCCCTTCTCCTTTTCCTCTGGTTGTTCAGGCTGCTTCCCCTTCTTCATTGGGCGTTTTACTGGTGCCATTTTTCACTTCTGGTAGAAGTTATTGCTATCGCTTTCGTAAGGATCCCAAATTGATAGTTTAAAAGTTGTCCTGAGGGTGGGGCGATTTCAGGCTGTCAATGCCTTTATACCTCTAGAAACTCTAGATGGTGAAAATGCTCGGGTTGACGAATCAGAGTGGAGGAAACCTTTGTTTTGAGCCAGGAATTTCTGCTAGGAAAGCGTTAGCCATTTAGATGCCAGCATAGAATTCTAATTTCTATCTTTTTTTTTACTTATTCTGGTGGTAGAGGTGGTGCCTTGTGTAACGGCTACTCTAGTTTCCTGGCTATGTCTGCCCCCTCAATGTTTTTACCTCGGGCTCGTGCCTGGTTGGGGCGTGTCTTGATTGGTTTTCCTACCTCTACCCCTGCCACGCTTCCTGTCTTCTTTTTCTTAACCTGTGTTTCTGCAGGAGCCTCCAGTGCTGCATCTGTTTGGGTTACCTTTGGACTCAGTGTCTTTGCTTGTTGAGAATCTTCTGTCTCGCTTTCTAGCCTAAGTACACTTGTAAGCAGCCTATCAAATTTTTCCTTTTCAATATAAACAAATTCTACAGCATCCATAGTGTCAATCGACCAAGTACCTAATCTATCTATCTATTTATCTATCTACCTATCCATCTATCTACCAATCTATCAATTTATCCACCCAGCAGTCTATCAGCCAATCAGTCTATCCCTCTATCTGTCTATCTCTGTAGAATATCATTTTTAATATTCAGCCAGCAAAATCTGGTCAATTTTCCGCATCCATTTAAAATTTTTCTCCAGCAAATTCTGCAGCAACAATGCTGGTATCACAGCAGATGTTTTCAGGGACGCAAGATATATTGAAGTCAATATGCTTTGTCGGAAGGAAGCCTCCTGGGTACAACCCATTATTATTTATTATAAACTTTATTCCAGACATATATGCAAACTACATACATGTTAAGCCCACCTCTTGCTGGTTTATTAAAAACAACAATGAGGCAAACTCATAGTTCGCTTTGAATTTATTTAAGGACTCGAGAATCGCAAAAGAAAAACACCAATCTTAGTATAACATCAGAATGGTCTCTAAGACAATTCAGGAGCTTATATAGATCAGGAGCTTATATATGGACCTTTCCAGGAAACTTCTTGTCACCCTTATATGGGGACCAGAGGAAGTGATGAGTTTACTTTCAAGGGCCTGTCGTCCCAGAATTTGCATCATCATCCAGTATCTTGACCCAAAACAACAATTCTGGAGAAAACCTCAAGGAACTTTGAGTGCAGGGTATTTAACAAGAACTGTAAGAGGGTGCAATAATACAAGCTAATACATGGTACAAACATCTTGGGAAAAGGTGAAGAAAGAAGTGATTGTTCATAGATTTTAGGCAAATGTAACATATAGTGATATTTACTGCAGTACCATTAAGGCAAAATGACAAAAGTATGGATGATCATAAAAAAGCAAGATGGATTTTTAGGAAAAATATTAGTAAAAAAAGTAACTCCATGCAGGAGAGCATCCTAGAATATTGTCTACAGGTAAATGAGAAGCAATAGAAGATTTGGCGATAGCCGATGCACCATATAATACTTTCCCCTTAAAGGTCTGCTATCAAACCAGTTGAGCTAAAGGGCCAGCCCCCAAGCCAAGTGCTAAGGAGCAACCTGTTATACCCAACCCACAATACTTGGTTTTCCTCCATAGAATGATCCACATAGCAGGGAACCCTAATAGCTGCCAAGGCAGGGCCACTGACCCTCTATAGCCCTCATTGCATAGAGTAAGTTTTGCATCTCTGTAAGATTCAGCCTCACCCCCCTCCTAGCGGCAAATTCTTCGGTGGCACCTTGGGTTACAAAGAACTACCTCAGGTTGATGTTGTTGCCCCACTCAACATCAATCGTGGCCCTCAGTCTATCCCAAAGGTGCCACGTTCGCACTGTAGCATTATCCCCCCTCATCTCACCCCTCCCCTCCACATCCTGCAAGTTCAAGATCATTTCTGGTAATTCGTACATTAACGCTCTGGAAGTGTTAGGGCAGAGTGTTACTCCAATCGGCGTTGGGTAAAGCAGGTCCGTTGTGGACTGCCTTCTGTACTCCTTAATGTGAAGCATGGTCCTCCCCGAAAAGTGTGACAGCGACACGTATCGCCCCCTCCCGATCGCGAAGAGAAAACGGGGTCTTGCTCTGCCTGTTGACGGCTCTCTCAAGTTGACTAAGTGAGCAGGCGTGCTTGGTGGGGGTGGCGGATCTGCACAGGCCCCAGCACTGGCTCCTTGCTGTGCCAACGATTTTGCTTGGGCTGGGGGTGGTGAAGGAGGGGATGGGGGAGCGCCACCTACAGCTGCTTTCGTAGCATCGCAACTACCGCCTTTTTTTTTCTTTAGCTTAGGTTCGCCCTCGTTGCTGTCATCGCTGTTGCCCTCTGCGATAGTGAGATCGATGGCCTCACCTGTCTCCATGTCCAGCCTTCTTCTTGCGGTGCTTGTGGGAGTCTTCTGGGTCACATCTCGCAGAAACAGGTGTGGAGAAGGCCGACGGTTGGGAACGAGGTAGCTTGCAGGGGTCACGAGGGCCTACAATGCGTGGCCTGTTGGTGCGGCGGGTCGGGGCGGGGCGCTCGGCAGTGTGTCTTTTACAGGACTCAGTCCCTGTGGAGGAGACATCATGGATGCAGGCTTCCTCAGCACGGGGGATGCCATAGCAGCGTCGGTAGATGGGGAGTCTGGAAAAATAAAAAATACATGTCATGAGTGAAATGTGCACATTCTTTCCATTTGAGAAGTGAGTGAACCCCCTTGTCCAAGAGTTTCAGACTAAGCACTAAAACTGTGATTACCCCCCTGGCAGGCCACACGTGCCAGCACTCAATGTGTGCTTTTCAAAACAAACTATTTCAAACAAAAAGTGCGACTCTGGAGTTTAGGTGTGAGGGGTCACTGGCTTAGGGCCATAACAAGAATAACAATCAATTTATCATAGATGTTTAACATAGTGAGATACCGTTTATCACTTTCTGGAATGCTGGTAGAGTTGTGCTAAAAAAACATTACACTGAACATCTGGTTCTTGTTTTGGGAGTTAAATTACTTCTCCTTGAACAAATGACTTAGGCAAACGATTTGTGACAAAATACACACAAACACATAAGCATACAGGTACGCATACACACATGCATACACATAAACAACAAAAGTGCTAAAAAATGAAGAAATAGCTAGTCACTTACCATCAGAGTCACTGCTGACTATCATAAATTGTGGTGATGGAGGTGTTGCAATGGATCCCTTCTCCTTTTCCTCTGGTTGTTCAGGCTGCTTCCCCTTCTTCATTGGGCGTTTTACTGGTGCCATTTTTCACTTTTGGTAGAAGTTATTGCTATCGCTTTCGTAAGGATCCCAAATTGATAGTTTAAAAGTTTTCCTGAGGGTGGGGCGATTTCAGGCTGTCAATGCCTTTATACCTCTAGAAACTCTAGATGGTGAAAATGCTCGGGTTGACGAATCAGAGTGGAGGAAACCTTTGTTTTGAGCCAGGAATTTCTGCTAGGAAAGCGTTAGCCATTTAGATGCCAGCATAGAATTCTAATTTCTATCTTTTTTTTTACTTATTCTGGTGGTAGAGGTGGTGCCTTGTGTAACGGCTACTCTAGTTTCCTGGCTGTGTCAGCCCTGTCAATGTTTTTACCTTGGGCTCTTGCCTGGTTGTGGCCTGTCTTAATTGGTTTTCCTACCTCTACCCCTGCCCCACTTCCTGTCGGCGTTTTTTTTACTCTGTGTTTCTGCAGGAGCATCCAGTGCTGCATCTGTTTGGGTTACCTTTGGACTCAGTGTCTTTGCTTGTTGAGAATCTGCTGCCTCGCTCTCTAAGAGCCTATGCACACTTTCAAGCAGCCTATCAAATTTTTCCTTTTCAATATAAACAAATTCTACAGCATCCATAGTGTCAATCGACCAAGTACCTAATCTATCTATCTATCTATCTATCTACCTATCCATCTATCTACCAATCTATCAATTTATCCACCCAGCAGTCTATCAGCCAATCAGTCTATCCCTCTATCTGTCTATCTCTGTAGAACATCCTTTTTACAACGAGGTAATCGTTTTGTTGCAGAGGCACATGGCCAAAACTTGCATTTGCCCACACGGCTGCATACAATCTTTGTCCTAGCACAACTCATCGCATGTCGCACCTGCTGCTGTCAAACTACACATGTTGCTTTATTTCTGCCTAATTTCGGGAATGACAGAAGTTCAGTCATGTGCATTTCTGAAATCCACACGAAACGATGCTTTGAAATAAACCTTTTTAACATGTGTTCTCCAAGTTATTGCTACCAAGAATCTCATGTACACTGTCAAAAATTACTGGAATTATTTTCTCAAAACTATCTTTGACTTCTAAATATTACATTATTTCTTCTACATGCTCCAAAATAGTGATGTCAGTGTCAATAAAATCTTCAGACCTGTCAGAATCTGAAGAATCTGTTAAATAATCCTTTTCACCAGACATTCTGCGTGTTGCTCTTACTCTCTTTTTTAGAATTTATTGTAGGAGGGCCCAATATCCAGTTACTGACAAAATGACCAGCAGAGTGATCTGCAAGTACTAAATAGCTTAAACATGCTCCTGCAGGCCTATCAGTCACCATGTATCCAGTATATGTAATCTCAAGACAGACTGTATAAGCTGTCAGTTCAGAAAGACTACAAAAATGTGGATCTCCACCTTAGGCTATGTGAACAGTCACAGTAAACAAGAACAAGTACGTTTTTACAGCAAATCCTTCACAGTGCACATGCTTATCTGTCATGTGTCATGATGTGGGAACACAAACCAATGAATTGTCAATCTGAGGTGCCAGTGACATTGCACATGTGTTCTTCAGCTGTGGAGAGTTGGGTAAAAATACCCTTCAAATCCTGTTAAGCATGACCTGTCAACACTGAGATAAGAGGTTGCATGGTGCAGTTTGTTTTGTTTAAGGCCCCATTGTTTAGAACAAGTCAGGAAAAATAATTACCACAGACAATAAAAAAAGAGCAGTGCATTATTATTGCTTGCAAAAACACTTTAAACAGTTCAAATGGGAAGTATTCAGCCTCCTTTGAAGTAACAGAGCAGAGGTGATGCATAGATCTGCAATTCTGCATCCATGGACCTATGTACCAAATGAATCATTCAATGAGTTGTCACAAGACACAATGCAGCCTGGTAAATTTTAACAAGTCTACAAAACCTTCATACTTTCTCCACTTCATTCATGGTCCCTAGTGAACAAAATTCTTGGCCGTCATGAAAAACAACTGCTAGCACATTTTATAACGGTTTCAGGGTAAATCACCCAAATTAAAGTGCATTCTGGGAAGGCTGCCCTGCTGTGCCATGCCCCCCTCCAAAATGTCTGGTAAATTAGCTTAACTCCACTGGATAAACACATTGATAGCTATGTGCATTTACAGGCAAATCAACTTACAGATAAAGAGATTGATACATATAGATAGATACATAGATAGGTCCATAAATACAAAGATACATTGATAAACAGACACACATAATGAATTGACATCAGATACATATAAAATGATACAGTATATACATATATACATTATACATAGGTACACTGATACACAGATAGATAGATCTATGTAGATATTAATTTAGAATAGAATAGAATAAAAAGATATGAGATTATATTAGAGGAGAGGACTGTGTGTGTTGTGTATTCGCTGGCTCTGCAGGGAAAAACATGAAATTTTCAGAATCCGGCGATCTTTTAAACCGTCATAGCTACGACAAAATGTTCAGAAGATGACAACTAGAGGAGAATTTGGCCTTTTCAAATCGGTTAACAGATTCTCTGTATCTTAATTAGAACCGGAGTAACGCAGATTGAAACTATGGTACAATGGTACAATTCAGGAATATTAACTGTAGAAATACCTGAAAAAAATGTAGTTTTTAACTTAAAATCACTGTATAACCAAAATGGTTCAATGAAAACATACATAATTTGACAGGATTGTGTAAACAGATGTTACAAATAGGTCCAGGCAGGTTGATAAAAAAAGGATTATTCCTTCCTTGTCAATATAATGATCTATCATGAAAATTCGACAAAAAACATGAAATTTTCATGGTCGGACGATTTTTTTAACTGGCGGAGCTACGACAAAATGGTCAAAAATGAAAACTAGAGGAAAATATGGGCTTTCCAAATCTGATCCATGGGCCTATGTACCAAATGAATCATTCAATGAGTTGTCACAAGACACAATGCAGCCTGGTAAATTTTAACAAGTCTACAAAACCTTCATACTTTCTCCACTTCATTCATGGTCCCTAGTGAACAAAATTCTTGGCCGTCATGAAAAACAACTGCTAGCACATTTTATAATGGTTTCAGGGTAAATCACCCAAATTAAAGTGCATTCTGGGACTTTTGGTGATGTCTTTACTTCATGTGTATTGCACTCCCAGCCATGCCGGGATACTGGAGTTGTCTGTCACACTTTGCAACCGAGTTGTTTACGTGCTTGCACGGTATTTTTAATATTCAGCCAGCAAAATGTGGATTTGACTCGATTAATGGTACAATGTGCTCTTGTGCAGCTGTTATCATTAGAGATACAACATCAATATTGGCTACGCATAACTGTCTTCTCTCTGTTATAGCTTGTCCACCATTCCTACCTAACCAACGAATGACTGCAGCATGATGAGAGAGCAACTTTTTGTAATGCTTTGAGAGTATGACTGATCCTGACAATATGTTCATTGCAATCTCAGAAAGAAATTTTACAAGCCATGTTCCCTCGCTCACAATGAAAAGTTTCAAAATATTTACAGTCACCCAGAAGGGATGGGATGTTGTCAAACACTATTAATTTATGTTCCTTTGAATTAGATGGAGCAAATTCATCAATTTCCTCCTGTGTGGGTAATCTGTTGGTGAATTTAATCATCGGGATATCCCTTTCAAGCACAGTGTATATATCTTGCCACTCGGCATACACAAACATTATCCCGGTCAACACGTCTCTAAATATCTTATCGGCAAAAAAAGTCATTCAATCAAAGTTATTTCAATCAAAGTTATTTCAATCAAAGTTATTTCAACCAGAGTCATTTCAATCAGAGTAATTTCAATCATTGTGGTATCAGACCATGGGCGTGCATCTGGGACAATTCAGGATAGCCTCCTGGTTACCTTCCATGGCGTGGTCAACATAGCAGGGGACAGTGATTGCTGCCAGATCGACCCACTGGGTCCCGATGACCCTCATTACGTCTAACAAGTTTACAATTTCAGTGGGACTCAACCTAACACCTCGCCTTGTTGCAAACTCCTCGTTTGCCCTCTCTGGCACAAAAAAGTGGCGAATGTTCAAGTTGCACCCCCACTCCAAATCAATGCTTGCTCTTAATCTGTCACCCAAGTACCAAGTTCTCTGTGCAACTTGGGCTTCCCCCATCTCCCCACGCTCCTCGGCATCTTGCAGCATCAAAATTATTTCGGGGAGTTCGTGCAGCAACGCCCTCGCTGTGTGTGGACACATAGTGACTCCTGTTGGTGTGGGGTATAGGAGATCGGTTGTCGACTGTCTCCTATATTCTCTGATGTGCAGGCGTGTCTGTCCCACAAAGTGCGACAGGGAGATGTGCCGACCCCTCCCAAGGGCAAACAGGAAGCGAGGCCGCGATCTTCCTGTGGTCTGGGTCCTGATGTTCACTAAGTGTGTAGGGGTGCTCGGAGGCTGAGGGACGTCGGCGGTTGCTCCATCGTCAGCAGGCAAGGGTTCTGATGACGTTTTTCCTTGGGGTGGGGGTGGTGGTTGTGGAGGGGGTGCCCCGCTTCGCACAGCTGTTGTAGACCTGCAATTTGCTGCTTGCTTTTTCTTTTTCCTAGGTCCAGCTTCTTCTTCTTCCTCTCCCATTGTCAGGTCAACGACCTAATTTTCATCCATCTCCAATCTCCTCCTAGGCGTGCTCCCAAAGGCCCCACCTTCCCCTGCATTCTTGGAGCTCAGCGGGGTCGAGAAGGCTGATGGCTGAGATGCCTGGAGTTGGCGGGGACTCCTAGGCCCAACAATCCTCGGTCTCTTTTGTGCTCCTTTCACGCGTGGTTCTGGAACATACACTTGGCCTGGCTTTGGTGAGGTCATAGAGTTGGGCTGCCTAAGCACAGGGGAGGCCATGTCGACGTCAACATCGGCATCTGGACAATCTGTAAAAAAAATAGAAACCATCAGTGAAATGTATGCCATTTCATCTTTCAACTTGACACACGGAGTAAGCCCAAATAATGAGATTTTTACATTGAGGAGTAAGAAGGTGTTTAAGTTGTCACGCGACGCCTGTCACCACATAGGAGTGCTTTTCAAAAACAGATGTTTTAAACAAAACGTTTATTCTAGTGAGTTTTTGGTGTGTGCCAACTTCGGTTCACTAATAGACAGAATCACGCACAGTTTATCACATGTTAGTAGCTGACAATTTATCGCACACATGCTTTACAAAGTGAAACACAATTTAGTACTCGAATTACTTTTCATGGAATATGTCCTTTTTATGAGCAGAAAAATGTTAGGTATGGCACTCACAACATTGTACGACAGCTGGTGCGCGAAAAACTACTCTACACACTAAGACTGCTAAAGCTGTAGGTCTCATAGTAATCGTAGGTCAACAGTTTGTCACATTGATGTAGAAAAAAAGTTGATTGCTCGACTGATAGAAAAAAGCATGTTGACGTTGTTTGACAACTTCGAATAGAAGGTCCTCTGGTTGGGTTACATACAGTGCTGATTCGCTTTGTTGCAAGTCTGATTTGTTTTCACACTAGAATATGTTGCTGCAACTCAGTTGACTGTAGCACAATATCTGCACACTATACACACTACACGATGGCCCCTGTACTCGGACGCAGTCTTTTGGTCATCCTAATTTTTCTTTATCAAAGTGACAGACTGTAGACCAAAAAAGTGTTAAAAGAACAAATTGATATTCACTCACCATCAGAATCACTGTCTACCAGTACGTATTTTGGCGTTGTAGGTGCTGTGTCTGCCTCCTTTGGACGCTCGCCTTCATCTTCTTTCCCCTTCTCAGTCTGTCTTTTTGCTGGTGCCATCTTTGCCGTAATCTTTGATGTGTTTCACTTCTTGTGTTAATCCCGAGAGCTTGAAGAACTTTTTGAGGGTCGTGCAATTTTGAGGCAGCAAAAGCTTTTATACAGCTACATGGTGAAAATGGGTCCACGAACGAATCAGAGTGGAGGATACATTTGTTTTGAGCCAGGAATTTCTCCTAGGAAAGCCTTAGCCGTTTAGAAGCCAGCCTAGAATTCGAATTTCTAACTTTTTTCCCACTTATTCTGGCGGTAAGCTGCGTGCCTTGTTTAACGGGTGTGCCAAGCTTACTGGCTATATCTGTCTGTCTTCCTAATTTTTTTAACAAGGTGCTGCTCGTGCTTATCACTGACCTTGATTGGTTTTTCTCCTACCTCTACCCCAACCCTGGGCCCACTTCCTGTGCTTGTGCTTATACTTGGTCTCTCTGCACTGGTGATGATGTTTTCAATTAAATATAAATATGTACAGTACAAAAATATAGAAAGACAACATGAAGTTGGACAGCTAATTTTTAGCATGCTACACTCTACATGTTGCTGCCACCTAGTAGTTTCTAACTAGACTAGTACACTGAAGTAATGCTTCTACCAAGACAAAAGTACAATGTAGTAAAGCTAACTTACATGGTTATATGAGCAATATTAAGCATTTTTCGTAAGAACAATATTTAGTACCTTTCAATCGACTGATTATCAACAGACCCAGAGAAAAAAATTGAAGTCTGCTGAACCAATCAGAAGAAATTAACTGCCCCGGACCATTCTTAGCAGCATCATTTACAAGAAGGTTCTAGGAGTGTGTAGTGCAAGGCACAAAGAAGGTTCCTGGATTCTTGTACAGAATCTCATCTACACACCATTATCTTTTCCTTTCATGTTGCTGCCATTTTCATATCCTTGACCCACGTAGGTTGTCCAATACTGATCCCATGTTCTCCAGCTGCTAAAGAATCACTTCAGTCATAAATGCTCTGAATGGACAGTGGTTTCTTGGAGCAGCACAAAATGAAGGAATTGAACTTTCACTTGGATGTTAGTTTCATCTTCGCTAAAAACATCATTACTTTGGGTGTAAATGCATACTTTTCCTCACAAATAAGCAAAGTGTGTATGCTGTCAAACTGACTTGAAATGTTGATATTCCCACACTTTCTGACTTTCGGAAGAAATCTGGTCTATTTTCCGCATCCATTTAAAATTTTTCTCCAGCAAATTCTGCAGCAACAATGCTGGTATCACAACAGATGTTTTCAGGGACGCAAGAAATATGGAAGTCAATATGCTTCGTCGGAAGGAAGCCTCCTGGGTACAACCCATTATTATTTATTATAAACTTTATTCCAGACATATATGCAAACTACATACATGTTAAGCCCACTTCTTGCTGGTTTATTAAAAACAACAATGAGGCAAACTCATAGTTCGCTTTGAATTTATTTAAGGACTCTAGAATAGCAAAAGAAAAACACCAATCTTAGTATAACATCAGAATGGTCTCTAAGACAATTCAGGAGCTTATATGGGCTGGACTACTGGGCCTTTCCAGGAAACTTCTTGTCACCCTTATATGGGGACCAGAGGAAGTGATGAGTTTACTTTCTAGGGCCTGTAGTCCCAGAATTTGCAGTCCTCATGTTCCAATATCTTGGCCAAAAACTACAATTCTGGAGAAAACCTAAGGAACCTTGAGTTCAAGGTATTTTGACAAGAACTGTAAGATGATGCAATGATACAAGCTAATACATGGTACAAACATCTTTATCAGTGTCACAATATATAATATATACTAGAATGCCCGTTGGATAAATCAAGATTACACAATGAGATATAAGTTTGGGAAAAGGTGAAGAAAGAAGTGATTGTTCATAGATTTGAGGCAAATGTAACATATAGTGATATTTACTGTAGTACCATGAAGGCAAAATGACGAAAGTATGGATGATCATAAAAAGCAAGATGGTTTTTCAGGGAAAATATTTGTAAAAAAAGTAACTCCATGCAGGAGAGCATCCTAAAATATTGTCTACAGGTAAATGTGAAGCAATAGAAGAGTTGGCGATAGCCGATTCACCATATAATACTTTCCCCTTAAAGGTCTGCTATCAAACCAGTTGAGCTAAAGGGCCGGCCCCCAAGCCAATTGCTTAGGAGCAACCTATTATACCCAACCCACAATACTTGGTTTTCCTCCATAGAATGATCCACATAGCAGGGAACCCTAATAGCTGCCAAGGCAGGCCACTGGCCCTCTATGGCCCACATGGCATCCAGTAAGTTTTGCATCTCTGTAAGATTCAGCCTCAACCCCCCCTCCTAGTTGCGAATTCTTCTGTGGCACCTTGAACTGCCTCAGGTTTACGTTGTTTCCCCACTCCACATCAATTGTGGCCCTGAGTCTATCCCAAAGGTGTCACGTTCTCACTGTAGCATGCTCCCCCCTCATCTCATCCCTCTCCTCCACATCCTGCAAGTTCAAGATCATTTCTGGTAATTCGTACACTAACGCTCTGGAAGTGTAAGGGCAGAGTGTTACTCCAATCGGCGTTGGGTAAAGCAGGTCCGTTGTGGACTGCCTTCTGTACTCCCTAATGTGAAGCATGGTCATGCCCGAAAAGTGTGACAGCGACACGTGTCGCCCCCTCCCGATCGCGAAGAGAAAGCGGGGTCTTGCTCTGCCTGTTGATTGCTCTCTCAAGTTGACTAAGTGAGCAGGCGTGCTTGGTGGGGGTGGCGGATCTGCACAGGCCCCAGCACTGGCTCCTTGCTGAGCCAACGATTTTGCTTGGGCTGGGGGTGGTGGGGGAGGGGGTGAGGCAGCGCCCCCTACAGCTGCTTTCGTAGCATTGCAGGTGCCGACTTTTTTCTTCTTTTTAGGTTCGTCGTCCTCGCTGTTAACCTCTGCGATGGTGAGGTCAATGGCCTCACCCGTCTCCATGTCCAGCCTTCTTCTTG
Source organism: Platynereis dumerilii (assembly GCA_026936325.1). Classification (NCBI taxonomy): domain Eukaryota; kingdom Metazoa; phylum Annelida; class Polychaeta; order Phyllodocida; family Nereididae; genus Platynereis; species Platynereis dumerilii. Next base: position 11,598,610 of record JAPTHN010000007.1, read on the forward strand.
CCGTGCTGGGTTTGTGGGAGTCTTCTGGGTCGCATCTGGTAGAAACAGGTGTCGAGAAGGCCTACGGTTGGGATCTAGGCAGCTTGCAGGGGTCACGAGGGCCTACAATGCGTGGCCTGTTGGTGCGGCGGGTCGGGGCGTTCGGCAGGGTGTCTTTTGCAGGACTCTGTCCCTGAGGGGGAGACATCATGGCTGCAGGCTTCCTGAGCACGGGGGATGCCATGGCAACGTCGTTAGATGGGGAGTCTGATGAAAAATAAAAAAAATACATGTCATGAGTGAAATGTGCACATTCTTACAAGCTGAAGAGTGAGTGAGTGAAGCCCCCTTAGCCAAAGAGTTTCAGACTAAGCACTAACACCGTGATTACCCCCCTACTGGCAGGCCACACGCGTCAGCACTCAACGCGTGCTTTTCAAAAACAAACTATTTCAAACAAAAAAGCGTGACTCTGGAGTTTAGGTGCGAGGGGTCACAGGCTTAGGGTCATAACAAGAATAACAATCAATTTATCACAGATGGTTAACACAGTGAGATACCGTTTTATCACTTTGTGGAATGCTGGTAGAGTTGTGCTAAGAGAACATTACACTGAACATCTGGCTTTTTTTGTTTTGGGGAGTTAAATTACTTCTCCTTGAACAAAATGACTTAGGCAAACTACTTGTGACAAAATACACACAAACACATAAGCATACAGGTACGCATACACACATGCATACACATAAACAACAAAAGTGCTAAAAAATGAAGAAATAGCTACTCACTTACCATCAGAGTCACTGCTGACTATCATAAATTGTGGTGATGGAGGTGTTGCGATGGATTCCTTGTCCTTTTGCTCTGCTTGTTCAGGTTGCTTCCCTTTCTTCACTGGACGTTTTACTGGAGCCATTTTCACTTGGTAAAAGTTATTGCTATCGCTTCGTACAGATCCAAATTGAGAGTTTAAAAGTTGTCCTGAGGGTGGGGCAATTTCAGGCTGTCAATGCTTTTATACCTCTAGAAACTCTAGACGGTGAAAATGCACAGGCTGATGAATCAGAGTGTAGGAGAGTTTTAAGTTTTGAGCCAGGAATTTCTGCTAGGAAAGCCTCAGCCATTTAGATGCCAGCCTAGAATTTGAATTTCTATCTTTTTTTTACTTATTCTGGAGGTGGACGTGGTGCCTTGTTTAACGGTTACTCCTAGTTTCCTGGCTATGTCATCCCTCTGGATGTTTTTACCTTTGGCTCGTGCCTGGTTGGGGCGTGTCTTAATTGGTTTTCCTACTTCTACCCTTGCCACACTTCCTGTCTTCTTTTTTTTACTCTGTGTAATCTGTGTTTCTGCAGGAGCATCCAGTGCTTGAGGAGCATGCAGTGCTGCATCTCTTTGGGTTGCACTGTGACTCAGTGTCTTTGATTGTTGAGAATCTGCTACCTTGCTCTCTAACGTGTGCACACGTTTAAGCAGTCTATCAAATTTTTCCTTTTCATTATAAACAAATTCTACAGCGTCCATAGTGTTGGTGGGGCTAGTATTTAATCTATCTATCTGTCTATCTATCTATCTACCCATCTATCTGTCTATGTATCTGTCTATCTCTGTAGAATAACATTTTTTAATATTCAGCCAGCAAAATGTGGATTTGACTCTTGTGTAGCTGTTATCATTAGAGATACAACATCAATATTTGCTATGCATAAATGTCTTCTCTCTATTATAGCTTGTCCACCATGCCTACCTAACCAACGAATGACTGCAGCGTGATGAGAGAGCAACTTTTTATAATGCTTTGAGAGTATGACTGATCCAGACAATATGTTCATTGCAATTTCAGAAAGAAATTTTACAAGCCATGTTCCCTCACTCACAATGAGGGCTTTTCTTGTTTCTTGGGAAGATTTTGAACCATCACCCAAGAGTGACAATATTGCAAGAACTCTCTTAGCCTTCTTCATTTTTTGTTTAAAAAAAAACTAAGCAAATCAGCCACTGTGTAGATATGCAATAACAGGTCCCTCTCCAGGTAGGATGTTAGAAGTCAAATGAAGTCTCTCATCTGCCTTTGGGTCTAAATTCACATATAGATAACCAAACCTCCTGGCCACAGCATGATTGAATGCAGAGAGGAAATATTTCTGTTTGGTTGGGTGCATCTGAGTTGACAAACTACGCACCTGTAGCTGACACCTTGGTGTGTTGAAAAGCACAATCATTTTGGTACTGAGACTACAGTGTCTTATTGACTTGCCAAACAAAGAATGGTGCACAGTGATGACCGAACAGTATCTATGGTGGGATTTTATTTGAAAGAAACTTTCAAAATATTTACAGTCACCCAGAAGGGATGGGACATCGTCAAACACTATTAATTTATGTTCCTTTGAATTAGATGGAGCAAATTCATCAATTTCCTCCTGTGTGGGTAATCTGTTGGTGAATTTAATCATTGGGATATCCCTTTCAAGCTCAGTGTATATATCTTGCCACTCAGCGTAGACAAACATTATCCCAGTCAAAGTGTCTCTAAACATCTTATCTTTACTTCTCAAGAGCTGACCTATAAACAGAGATTTTCCACAGAAACTGGGCCAAAAATCTGCATGCTGGTTGGACAATCAATTTGTGTGTGAGAATCGAAAAAAATCCTCTGTGTACATATCATCCATGATGATTTTTTTGAGTTATCAAAAAAATAGAATCAGTGGATTGTTAGATTTCTCGATGCATCAATTTCTGCAATACCAGGAATTCCGAGTAGACAAGAAGTGAAACTGACTGTTTGAGTGCTTCTGAGAATGTGCCTTTGATGGAAAGGTTGGCTGTCCTTTTGATCTCAATGAAATTCCCCCCTAAGGCGCTGGCCTGCAGTGGGAAGGCAAAGATGCAGTGAGAGTGACAGAAATCATCCATGTCTATGTCATTATAGAAGATTGGGCTGTTTGTTGCGCCAACAGCATCATACAGGGACAGATAGGCTGAAGCGACACCCCGACCCATATCATCAAAATCCATGTTCGGTCCTCTACCAGGAACCGAGACACCATCAGCACATAACTCAATGTGGTTAAGTGAAAAATTCTGGAGAAAGAGGGAATTCATTTTGGAATTTCCTGAATACGCATCTGACCTAACTAGGGCACACATGACTCTCTGGGGGTAGGAGTTGTTAAACAAATTATCGAATGAAAAATTTGTTGACCCTTGTGCAATATTAAAGACTTTGAAGTCTGTTTTGCAGAAGGGGTAAATAGCCAGTGCGTTTTTCTTCAAGGTCTCGCTGTGTCCAGCAATGACACCAGCTGCTACTTCAACGTAGTTGGCCTTCAAGAAAATGTCTTCGATCTTCATAGAATATTGTTTGTCTGTTGTGGTTTGAACAAGAAACTCTGGCCTTGACCTGAATAAAGAGACTTCAACAGATGTGTTACACAGGAGGTATTTCTGAATCGAGCAGAAGTCAGCAAGTAGTGGGCCTTCCATGCTGACCTGCCTGCTGCCCTTGAAATAATTAAGCTGATCAACTGTGCCAACTACACTGTCCTCCAGAACTTTATCATTCATTTTTCTAACTCACTGTCTCAATACCACACTGCTAAAAAGAAATTAACTATACTGCTTAATGTCTGAATCTTGAGAATATGTCTGAGTATGCCGGTCTCACTGAAGTTAGCGTGTTGTTAGAAAACTTTGCTTTCGTACTACCTGCTGAGTGCTCCTCACCCTCAACTGCTCGTTTGGCTGTCTCCTTAGAAATACGTGAGACTTGCTTGTCGCCGTCATTTATTTGATTGTCTAATTCAGATCTGGCTTGGTCTGCAGTAGCCTCAACAGGTGATACAATGTTGACAGTCACTGGTGCTGTGCTACCATTACCCTCAGTGTTTTTTTCTTCCCTAACTGGAGCAACAACAATTAGGGCAGATGTTGGGGGGAGTGGAGCGACCCCCCCAGAAATGTAAGCAGTTCTATATGTCGTGCACTTCCTGCTATGTGCATTAACCCTTGATTGAGAAGATGCCTGGCTCAAGTAAAACTTCTCTCATGCTGCTAAGTCCTCCTTATATGCTGTTAATGGCATTCTCAAATCTTCTGTCTTTTCACCCAAATACTTCTTACCCCAGTCTAGACAGGTCGGTGATTTGGGAGCAAATGATAGATGTTGCGGGGTAACCAGCTTTAAAGTGACATCCAACCTATCCAAATTCTTTGGCCTGAGTTGCATCATCTGACAGGTATCATGCGACACGTGAAGAGTCTTGCATCTCTTGTTTGCTGCAAATAGTGTGGTTCTTCTGAGCAAATTACTCTCTCTACCACCTAGATTCGAACCCACAACTTGAGAGCAGAAAACATCAACCGTTATGTGACCTCCCTTAACATTCACTGGGGAGTTTTCCAAACTTTCAAACTCAACAACCATTTGTTTCAATCCTATGTACCATGAGGAGCTCTGCGTGTATGGTGCAGGGTCAATTTGTAATTTGATTGCTGGGTCAATTTGAAGAGTAAATTCGTCTGGTCTGCTGTATGGAAAAGTCTGAACTTGAGAATGTGATAAACCTATTGTGATGTCTGAGGCTTTGGAGTTGGGTGAAAGTATTCATTTTCTGTTAGTCTTTTTTGTCTTGAAATTTTTTATGTGACCTATGGGGACATAGGAATCGTGGTCCGCAGAATAACCAACCCAGGGTACTTTTGCTAGCTTCTTCCCTCTGACAGTTTTGTAAGAAAGGATTTTCTCAATTTTGTATTGTCTATCTGGATCTTCCTCTGTTGGCAATAGCTGACTTTCGTAAAATGACCCCTTCACAGCACCTCTTTCTAGATCTTCCACCTCGTAGCGTGCTGGAGGTGAGTTTATCACTGATTTAATTAACCCTGAATATCTCCTCTGTGTGAGTCGTGTGATATGCCCTGTCGAACTTGCCTTGTGCATGTGTGAGTCTGACAAGGTCCCCTGGCTTGAATGAGAACTTTGGTTTTGACGTGGCCATCTTATTCACTGTTGGCATGTACACCCGAGTGTACATGTCTCGTTCGTTATATGAAGTTACGTCAGCGGGTGCCATTTTGATTTTTGAGTGCACTGTAGAATTATACCCATCAGCAATGTCCTGTAGCTGTGAAATGTACTCATAAGACTGATTTGTATAAAACATTTTGAACATTCTAAGCTTTATAGTCTTAATCAGTCTTTCAACAAAGCAGCTGTGGTTCTCTGAGTATGAGTGATATAAATGAATGTTATGTTTCTTCATAAGGTCATTGAATGACCTTGAGCGGAACTCCGTCCCAAGGTCAGTGCGACAGCGTACAGGAATTCTGCCATCTTGAAAAATGTCTTCCATGGCTGCAGCTACTTCAGTTCCTTTCTTTGTCTTAATCCCCCTCAACCAGACAAATTTGCTGAAAGCATCAGTTACAATGAGCACATAGCACACTTTTTCATTGTGCTGGCTGATCGACCTCAGATCCATCAGGTCAGCCTCAAAAAGGAAATCTTTTGCAAATGGGATCATGCTCTCTCTTTTGAATTTCACTCTTCTGGGTTTGAAGACAGATGCCGTGTCCTGTCTCCTCAGCCATTGTTTAACAAATTCTCTAGTTAACCCAGCTGGCTTGTCTTCTCTTGTCTTAACAGCAGGCCATAACTTTGCAAGCCCCGAAAATCCACCAGATGACTTGGGGTCATACCAGATTGTATGGAGAAACGATTCTTTCTTTTTCAAATCCTTTTTACCCTGTTTTCTTGCTGGGTGCCATTTGTGAAATGGGTTTGAAAAAAAGGGGAAAAACATCAAACTCCGAGTGCATAGTGTTAGTGCAAAACTGTCTATGAGCAAAGGCATGTCAAGTGTCATAGCTGGATGAAATAACGTGTTTTTTTTGATAGAGGAAGCACAGCATGCATGGGTATAAGAAAAAAAGTTTGGAAGTGGAACACACAAATTTACAACTCACATCATTTAATTTCCATCAGAATAAAATGTAGGGGTATTCAATTCACAACTTAGCACTCATACCAAAATTTACACAGGTGTATAGACCAGAAAGATTATTTTTGAAAATGGAAGTTTCAAATAAATCAATCCATTTCTGTACATTGGATGAGAACAACCCAATCTATTGAAATGTCATACTTGTCAAATTTAGAGTTCGATTGAAAGTCATTCATACACTCAGTCACAGAGTGCACAGATGCAGTGGATTGCTCCAGTTCGAAGTAGTGGGAGTTGACATCTGGCAAGGGAGTGAGGTGTCTGAATGTTGAGAGTGCACAGGCTGCATGTGCTGTCGCGTGCTGGCACTTGGACCGCTCGTAAACACCCCAAGTGAAAGTTGGGGGTTTTTCTTTGACAGGCGTGCTATGCTGTGGCTTCTGCTCTAGTTGGTCGTTGCACGTGTCATCACTGTAATCCAGTTGTGGGAGATCTGTGTAGGATGAGAAATTTGGGAGGTCAGGCCACCTCTCCATGCACACAATCTTCACTGAGTAATCACAACCTTGTTGAAAACTGAGGCAATTTTCCACACAGAAAATTAACATAGCCCTCGTAGGCATCTTTGAAATTAATGTAATCCTGTGGTGAAGAACGAACAAACTCAACATGTTTGGTCTGTGCATTTTCACAATGCATGTTAGCTGTTATATACCATCTTATTGTGAAATACTGTTCATAGTGTCTTTTCGAGTATTCCTTCAATTTCTCCGAATCCATTGTTATATTTTTTTCGAAGTGTATCTGACTGGTGTGAGGTGTGATACGTGTTAACTAGGGTAGCTACTTGGTTGAACTGCTTGGCTAAAAGCTTTTTTTTAAGGAGGGGTGAAACAATTGGGTTAGTGGGAAAAAAGTATCACGTGACCATCTCATTTGTATAAAGTGTGATTTGTAGTAAAAAAGTGTTGAGCATGACTCATGTGATGATTCGAGAAAAAATCATGATAAAAAATATTAATACTTTTGAAAGTGAAACGTTTGTGAAACGTCGGTGTAATGACTGTATTACAATGACTTTTTCAACAGATATGGGATGTGGAGCAAAATTCCTGAATTGACTACCAAAACCATGTTTTTGTTTTGTCAGTGAAAGCCCAGTGTTTTAAAGATCTTGAGGGATTGATGAGTTACTGTCAAAAAATGCTGTGTCACAGTGGAAAAATTTTGTGAAAAAGTGCTGTGTCATAGGCGAAAATGCCTAATCATTGTGATATGCTAATTAGGTGGCGCTGTGGGTTGTATGTTACCGCCCTTTGCATGACGTCATAGTGCCTCAGCCAATAGGAAGGCCGGATTTTGGCACGAATGATGCACATTTTGAATAGATTTTTGGCCAGATTGTCAGTATAAGGCCCCCTTTTTCAGGGGTCTGAAAATGCCTGTCAATTTGGGGGGTGTAGTACTACTTCCGTGCATTTGTCTTTTAGAACTTTGCTGGTTATATTCTCTTAAACAAAATGTACCAAATGACCAGTGATAGAACAAATGGAAACTTTGCCTTTTTACCAGGCTTTGAGCTTCAGCTCTAGGTGTTGTTTCGGATGCACCCTTTTGACTGGCATCCTCAATCATTGCATTCTGTCTTTCTTTTTCAAGATAATGCACTTTTGTCTCCGGGCAGTTATTTTTGTTAGGTGTTCCTTCGTCAGGGGATCAAACGGAGACAAATTTAATAAAACTCCAGAAATTTTAGGAAGTTTCCTTTTCCCTGAACAATCTGTCACTGGATCCACAAAATGCTAAATTCTGCTGCTCCGGTACCCTTGTCAGAGCAATCAGACACTCCAGCACTTTCTGCCAATATTCTTCTTGTTGTCTTATAAGTTGCTGGTTCTTGTCATCTATGGTTTTCCCTTTTGTCAATTGCATCTCAAGTTCTTTCCTAGCATGATATGCTTCAAGGTGTGGAGTGCTTTTCTTGTGAGGAGACTACATGGCTGACAAGTTTTTCCACATTAAAATGTGTATGTGTTTCAATGTTTGATCAAGCCAGACGGCCTCCTGTTCTGGGAGGAGATGAATGGAGTTTGTCTTCATTGTCTTCATATTTTAATTCCTTGGGCTGCTCAGTTAAACACTTTTTCGATCCATCACATTCTTCATTGTGTCACAATGACACTTCCAAGTGAGTATGTTGGCAAACCTCTGAAAAAACTGATGTTGTCGGTCTGTCTACCGTTGTGCCCTCACATGGGAATCTTCTTTGTGAAGTTCGCTGTCCACTGTTACAGTCATATCTGACTCAGTCAAGTCCAATTTGTCGACATTTTCTGCCAAGTAGTTGCTTATAAGACTTTTGACAAAGGTTGCACCCTGAAATGAGTCATAATTCCAGTGCCCTTTTACCTGTTATCTCATCAGCTGATTTCAGGTGTAATAGATGTGCAGGTGCTCAATCGTTTCACACATGTATCCTTCTTGAAAATGTCAGGAGAGAAGGAATATTTTTCCTAGCAGATCACATTATCTTTGATGCTGTCAAACTGGCCAAACAGATATGTAAGTGGGTGGTGCACTATGGCATCAAGATAGTCCTGGCCACGTGATCCCTTTTGAATTTGACCAGAAAATTTAAAAAATGGCAATTGCAGATTTCATTGGAGAGGCAAAGATAATATCTTCAAAAGTACAAATAATACGTTCTTCTGGTATCAAATCTGCAACATCATCTTATTCTTTTTTTGCAAACTTCAGTAAATCTTGTATAGCTTGTAGAACACAGACAACAGATTTTTGCTTGATGCTCTTTTGACCAGAATGAGTGACTGAAGCCGAGCAAGTGTTTAGGTCTAAGCAGAGACTTATTGTTGGCCGTGGATGTGTGTATATTCTAGGGTGTTTCTTCGTGATGCTCTTTTAATGCCTTTTGGCGTAGAAATATACTCGCATAACTCTGTAAGCAAGTCACAGGTCATTGAAAGACAATACCCAGCTAAGACAATCAGTAACAGAATCTGATTCTGAGTCATTACCGTTTTCTAATAGCCAGTCATGTAAAGACACCTGTTCATCTGTTCACTCTGTACAAGTGGCTGCCTCCTCTGGGTGATTAGATAGCCATTGTGAAAAACATGGTGCTTGCCAGTCTGAATCAAGAAAGGGGATGATTAACTTGGTTTGTGGAGACCAGAGGATCTCAGTGATACTATGGATGGTAGCCAACTCGTCAAATCTATTTAATTAGTGAGTAATGGATCTTCTTACCTGAATTTTATGCCCTGTCAGGTTATCATACTCAAAAGCGATGTCGTCACTGCTGTAGGACATCAACAGGTGTAGTCTGTGGAAACTCGTAAAAGTGACCTCCGACCCCAAGGTTTATAGTCTAAATATCACTGGAAAGAGGTTCCTTTCCAGAAGTGAGTGGTCTTTCCTTACATATTCCATGTCGTTGGTTATAGAATTACAATTCAAGTTGATTTTCTTATATCATTCACATTGTAATGATAACTTCCATTGCAGTTCCAATGTTTTTTAAGTGACATTGACTACAAGTTTGCTCTATGCATTGTGGCTGGAATAAATTACAAAATATTATGACATCTCACTTCAGAAAATATCTAAGATATTTTAACATATCTCAGCTTGACCACATCCATACCTTGCAAGCAAGAGAGCAAATGTACGAGGAAGACTGGAAGAGCTTTCATTACCGATTCTTAGCACACATCCAAACAAGTGCACTGCTATCAGCAACTTCTCTGCTGCAGTCTTTAATTTACGCTCAGCTTCTGAATTGACCAATATCTGTCAAATATTGTAGGTAAGATCAAGAGGACATTAAATTTTCTCTTCCACTTGGTTTGCGAGATCCTGGAATGTGACATGGTAGTTAACTTGTTCCAGGTTGCAGTAGTCCATATTTGAAATGTCCAACCCACAGATATGTGTCAGATTTTTTAGTTCTTTAATGTAATTTTCTTCTTGTTCTCTTATCAAAGAAGCACCATCTCTAGTGTCTTCTGTTTGTGTGGTAGCGTGTTGAAGAAGAATGTGACACCATAATATTTGATGGTGTTTGGAGCTGTGATCTTTTTCGCCTCTGTCCTTGTGCCTGTGACACATCTTGTTTGATTGGCGTGACAGCAGAGTTCACCAGCTTTAAGATCATTTACTCATATACTGTTTGCCTGCCTCTTAAGCCAGTGTAAGTTTGCTAGTTTACTGTATGGTACACTCACTATTACAATAAGCTTTCATTACTGGCTATTAAATTCCTGAAACAATATTAAATTCAGATTATTGATCTGGTGTAAAGTTATATAAATGTGTATACATGTATATACTTCACTTGTCACATAGCAATAAGACTTTGGGCCACTGCATACAAATTCTTTATGAACACCCCAGGTTTCAATTTGTTGGTTAGCTCTCCCAATGCACTGCCTATTGGGGGGTAGTTTTGGTAAATTTCTTCACCTGATTCACCCAGTGTCTTTCTCGTTCTGAAAATAATACTTTTGGTATCTGTGTATTCAACTGCATTCAACCTAACTCTCCTTCTGGTTGCAACCTCCTCTGTTTCTCCCTCGGGGAGGAAAAAGTGCCTGAGGTTTAGGTTTGACTCTCATTCCAGATCAATTACAGCCCTCAACCGGTCCCCAAGATACCATGATCTCTCACTCAATTGCTGACCACCCATTGCCCCCAACTCCTCCGCATCCTGCATCATCAGAATGATGTTAGGGAGCTCATGTATAAGGGCCCTGGCTGTGTGGGGTCCTAGCAACACACCCACAGGCGTCGGGTACAGGAGACCCGAGCTCGACTGCCTTCTGTACTCCCTCACGTGGAGGCTTGTCACACCCGAGAAGTGTGACAGAGATACGTAACGCCCCCTACCCAGAGGGAAAATGAACCTAGGTCGTGCCCTCCCGCTGGTCTGGTCCCTCAAGTTTACTAGGTGTGCTGGCTTGGTCGAGGGTGGGGCACTGCAGGGGCTAATCTTCTAAAAGCAATCTAAGTTTATAAATTCTGAATGTAGAAAACTATCAATCAAATTCTAATCAAGTTCAATGGGTCAGTGCAACTTTTTTCATGGTTTCTTTGTGTAATTAACAGCAAAATAGTCAATGACCTCCTCAATATCAATGTCAGCAGTACATTGGCATTCATCACTAAGCTGTACCAAGTCTCCCAGGAGTCTGTCAGTCATGGTGAATCCGAAACGATTTTTTATTATTTTGATTTTGCTGAACACTCTTTCAGCCTTGGCAGAAGTAACAGCGCAGAGTCAGAGCGCAATAGCTTTGAAATCCCAGGAAAGGCCCAATACAATTCATTGGCTTTTAGAACATCAGCAAGGGAAGGGAATGGAGACTGTATGGCCCAAAATTAGATATCTGATTTCCAATTTAGGTGATTGAGATCAGTGATAGTTCAAGTGCACCGAGTCATTCTTCTGTCTTCAACTTCGGCTGGCTGAATGACTCCTTGAGTGATCCCAGCTCACCAGTAAATAAAAAACATGGATAGTTTTTTTTTGCCTGGGCAGGGGGTGTCTTCAGAATATTCTCCCCCGTGCCCCTCCTCTCAGGCCCTGAGACAAGGGGTGATAACTATACAGTTACAAATAGTCCCAAAAGCACTCAAGCACTCTTTGTGCAATCCTTATTACACTGATACAGCTGTTTCCTAACGAAGTATCAAGTTTGGTCATCCTGCAGCAGTGTGCAGGGACGTTGTTGGTGAAATGGTGGGGCAAGGAGGCCGAGGCTCAAGGATAGGAATATGTGTATTATAATTGTTTACACTGAAGAGTAAAGATCCAATATTAATGCACCAATTAAAGCAGAATACACTATTTCATGTAATATACTGTTATGTGTGAATTTATTTAAATAATGCAACATCATTCTTGTAGTGTCAACTCCATAAAATGTGCAATAGCACATTCCAAGTAAGATTATAAGACCCTACCTCAGAAGTGTTGGATGTCTTATAGACTTATTTCAATGATTTTCTATTGTCCTACTTACTTTAATTAACTAGTCCAAATCATCACAACTATCACTGTCAGACATCACATCTCCTTGACTGTCACTGTCAGGGTTACTATCCTCCCCCAAATTCAATAATCAGTCTGTCACATGCATTATCCATGAGTCCTTCCATCTCCACATCTTCTCTTCTTCTTTTATCACATGGCCTCGGTACTTCTTCCATTGTTCTTTTGTGGCATGTTTTAGAGCCTCATTTGCTAATGATTCGACATCTTTCACTTTTAATGTGGTATTATTACCCTTCACTTAGTTTGAGCCGATATCATTTCAATGGGATTTTGCTCACAGTGATAGGGAGGAAGCCGAACAACACTGAATCCATTTTCCTCAGCTATGGTATCAATGACATATTTCTTTTTGTTATCCTTGTGCTGTTTGATTATATCATACAGTGTACATTTTGTCATTTTCGTATCCCAGGTTATCCCTTGTCTTGTGAGTCAGGCCTGCATCACAGACTGCAAAGATGCACATTGCACAAGTTGGCCCTTTATCAAGTTGACCTGAATGACAGCTTATATTATCCATGACAATAAGTGAATTTTGAGCCAACCTGGGAATATGTTCTTCCCTGAACTACTTCTCAGAACTTCTCAAGCAATACTGAATTCTTGTCATCATGATCATCTGCTAAGTTTCCGGATGTACGGGGAACAAGTCCTGGTGCCTCCAAAAATCCGTTCTCACTTCCAACATGTAAAAGAATTAATCTTTCCCTTTGCCAGTAGGATCTCGCAGACCACCTTGTCCAAAAACAGTTAAACCACCCAAAAAAGGTTCTTTCTGCTGTCTTTATTTTGGTATCTTTACATGCTTTTGGTGTAGTAATTCCAGCTAAAGTCCATGTTTCATCAAGATAGCATATTTCATGTCCCCCTTTCTGTATTCCTTAATTTGTTGTAGATATCGATGCCTCCACTCAGGTCATTTTGCGGAATTAGAAGAACTTCTGCTACTGCGTCTCCTAAATCTGAAGCCAATTTTCTTAGATAGTCTCTGAAGCGTTTTCTTAGATATGGCTGGCAATTTTTATCCTCATCCACTTTCTGCATAACCTTTTTCAATGTTGGTCGTACCTTACGTACATTTTCCAATAAAAAAGCAGACAAGATGAAGTCGTCTATATTTTGGTAGTTCGCACCTTTTCCTTCGATTCGTTTGGCGTTTAGAGGTGTAACAAGTTTTCCAATGTCTTTCAACTCTGTTCTAAAAAGAGGATTCACTGACACCATTGGCTTCAGCAGTCTGTTCAACAACTTTTTCCACTGTCCACTGAAGGTATTTTCTTTGAATGTCATCAAAAATGTTCAACACTGTGCTCTTAACAGAACTCCTTCCAAAAGTCCTCTGTTTTCGAGAAGGTGTAGTTCTAGGAAGTTGATGGCAATGCAATAGCAAAATGAGTTTGCAAGTACATGGAAAGCACACTAGATAATTCCTGGCAAAACATTTTGTCATGACTAGCACCTAGAATGAAGTGAGATTGAGTCAAACTAGCAACTAACTGGGTATATTCCTAGCAGACAGTTTTCTAAATAACACACAGTGATTTACTCAGTCGAAAGCTTTCGAAGCATCTTGAAAAGCCGTAAATATAGATCCATTCCGTGAACAGTACTTACCAATCACTACCTTCAGGACATATATATATGCACACATCTGTGCTATGGTCATGTTTGAAACCCAACTGAGCACTGTGTGTATATAAACAGTCAGACATACGTTCAGCAGAATAATTTCAAAAACTTTTGAGATCGTACTTGCAAGAGCAATTGGCCTGTATTTATCACGACAATCAAGTTTACCTGCCTTATTTTTAATAACAGGGACAAGGAAAACGGACAATATATCAACAGGTAGGCTATATGGCCACGAGCAAACAACTTGTTATGCACGTAGCAATTAGTATAGTTATTCTCCGACTGGTGAATTTCAAATGTTCGGCGTACAGGCCATCCGTCCCACAGGCCTTATAAGTTATAAGTTATAAGTTATAAGTAAAATACTGAACGCAGGTCGTTAGACCAGTCTAATAGTGGCACATCAGTTTATATACGTTGCTTCACACTTATAAATGAAACATCAAAAGTCTTATAGTATCCATGGTTTTTGGCCTGGGATTTCATAATTTATCATCTTGATCTTCTGTGTTGAGGATGCGAGATTCGTTCCAAGGCACTGGCTGCTCATACTGCCGGCGCCTGGTCGTTGAGCCATCTGGTCGAATTGGGGAACGAACTTTATTGGATGATCCTTCCAGTGCTTGTCGAGTCGGGCTTTGAAACTACTTAAACTTGGTGCTGCGATGACATTTTTCGGGTGACTAGACTTTATTTAAGTCAAGCTTTACTTAAGTGAATCTTCTTGATGGCTTCATGGACTTGAAGTGACTGAGTCATCCTCAGAGAAACAATCCTCTTCCTTAACAACGTCAGGTAGGGTTGAGACGCCTTGCCCCAGGCAATTAAATAAACCACAATAATAGTCTTTCCAGAATGTGCAGAATAAGTTACCTTGCCTCGGTTTCCCAGCAGAGTACCACATTTAAATGTTCAGACTGTTACTAAAATCACACAGCCAAAGCATCTTTACTGACTACATGAAAGAGTTTCATGAGGCGTTGAAAATATTTTGAAATTATTTCAGTTCCACAGTACTGTTTAAAACTTTATTTTTGGTTTGTTTGACCTTTGACCTAATTTACCCCAAAAACTATTGAAACAGATCTTTGCAATGCTTTTGCAGGATTGAAAAAAAGTTCTCTGTCCAGACTGATCCCCCACTTTTTCCTTGAATGCTTGATATACAAATCCTGGTCATCTCCAAGTCATACCCAATCAGGCCAACAACTGGCATATGTCTTGATTTTTATAAATGAGTCATCTTGTACTGAAAATAACCCCCACTTCATGGATAGTATAACAAAGATTACTGATGATGATGGTGAGTTTCATGGTTATGGCGACTGTTTTGCATCACAACTGTATCCGCATATATTGGAAATGTTCAGGGTCAATTATGTTGATATAGTCACCAAAAGTCAATGTCAAGGGCGTGCTGCTTACAAATTTGGTAAATGGCCCAGCCTCCTGCTTTCCCACTCAAGAAAAACAACAGACATTCTTGAATGGGTGCTATTCATTACTTATCCTTGAGCATGAATCTTTGATGGAATTTTTGCGTTCAAATTTTGAATGCCATTTGATTTTCCTCTTGAACTTTCATGGTTAAAGTGAATATTAAATATTAGTTTCTGATTGGTGGAGATTAGACCCCGCAAACTTCCTGCCTTTGTTTGTTTCTTCGGGGTATCCTTGCTGCTGTTTGCCCATGTGCCCTACTTTCTTACATCTGAAGCAGACGGGTTTCCCAACCTTCCACTGGTAGGATGTCTTCTCAGAGATCTTTTTATGCTTAGTGGAGGTTGACCCCCATTTTGTCACTAAGGTCATAAGCCACCAGGTGATTCTGCCGTTCTGTTAATCTGAGTGCAGTTGCTATGGCTGCTGCAAGTTTCAGAGAATTCTCCTCTAACACCTTCCGTGCTACTAAGTGTGAGCTAAGTCCTTGACAGTAGTTGGACACCAACTGTCTCTTTATAAAGTTTGCATAATTATCATCTCCGTATATCTCGTGGGCCTTGACTTACGCTTGCGCATGGTACTCTGGAGGGGCTTCTGTTAGAATTTCTTCAAGCAAAGATGCTTGGTTTGGAGCTAGACCTACACTCTACCCTAACTTGCCTCTTGAGCTTAGCTTTGCAAATTGGGCCCATACATGTAGCACTCATGTTAGCTCTCAGGTATTCCCCAAGAAACCACCAACCGCCTTCTGAAAACGCCAGTAGGCACTTATTTTACACTCACGGTGACTGTTAGACTCAGCAGGACATGCTTTCCTTCATTTTTCAACAAATGGTTGAGCTCCCTGGGCTTCCCTGGGTACGTGTCCGCCACATCGGTGATGTTTTCGGTGGCAACACGGCCTCCTAATTTGTTGAGGGTCTCAGGTAATTGCAGGTACATTTCATAATGATACTGAAGGGCTGAGCCTGGATCATTCGGGTTGAACGTTGCCAGATCACGTAGTTTAGGGTGCCAATGCAATGGCAATTTTGGAACTGTCACGGTTTCACCCCCTGAACTTTCTCCTTTTACCCTCAAGGTAAACTGTTCTGAATTTCATGAAAATCTATTGATATTTAGAGGTTGCTCAATGGCACTGAAGTTAACAAGGATTACCAAATCGTCAATTAAACAAATAATCAACTAGGGGATGCACTCCAAGGACTCTTGACCTGTATGTCCCCCAATTAAATACACTAGTTGCCCCTTGATCAAAAGGTTAGTCAATCCTGGGGGGAATATCCTCCTGTAACAGGTGCACCCTGTTATATACCCCCTTGGAAGAATCCTTGGAGTACTTCTTTCATTGTTTCCTGGTAATTAAGGCAACTCTGATATAATAATTTTATTTTATCCAAAAAGAGACTATGACATAGGCTCAACAATCAGGTTGTAGCAGGGACAGGTACTCCCATACTGAGGAGGCACGAGACTCTATCCAAGCCTTAGTTTTTGGGCCTTTGACGTTACTTTTGGTGTCAAGGCCTTCTCTGTTACCGTTGTTATTGGTGTTATCGCCAAACCCCAATCTTCTCAGGTTGTTTGGTTATAAAATGGATCAACATCAGAATTAACAAAAGGTTCACAACTCAGGGTGCCTGTCAGCCTCTTCCCTGTCACACTGTTTCACTCCCACCCCAGATGAAGATAGTATTTCTTGCAATTACTGTTGGATGAATTGAATACATTCCTAATATCATTTAAAAAAACTATTGATGTTAATGTCATAGAGCCACCATTGTGAAATCAGTAGACCACTGAAACCAAACATTGCGCACCAACCAAAAGACGAAAGTTATATTAATATTGGCCAATGCTTGTACCAAGCAATGCCACTTTGCCTGATCTCGGTTTGCTGTCTGGGTTAGAACTAAAATACCATTAAGATGAGTTATAATTATGGTGAGAACTGATGAATACAGGCCGTTTTTCGTAATGTACAATTTATTTATTTTTGTTAATTTGATGAATGCAAGCCGTTTTTTGTAATGCAAAATTTATTTATCTGTGTTAATTTGATGAATGCAGGCTGTTTTTTGTTATGTAATTTTTAGTATTATTTCTTTTTATACTTTTATTTTGTGTGTGTGTGTCTAAATACTATCTATGCATGACTAATTAGTTAGTAAAACTTTGTACCTACATTTATCTATATAACTATTATAATCTATTCAGTTTGTTGTTTAATGTACCGACATGAAGCTTTGTACTGTATAACGATTATAACATGTTCTACCTGTCTTTTTTTTTCTTTTTCTTTAATGTTAAATGTTTCTATTTTGACGTTACTGTCTAGATTATGATTGTAATAATATTGATATGAGGGGGAGTAGCATTCCCATTACACCCCCTTGTTTTGTTGTTATTCATGTTTTTATCTGTCAATAAATTCAATTCAATTCAATTCAAACAATTTATTTATTTGTGTTAATTTGATGAATGCAGGCTGTTTTTTGTTATGTACAATTTATTTATCTGTGATAATTTGATGAATGAAGGCTGCTTTTTGTAATGTACAATTTATTTATTAGTGTTAATTTGATGAATGCAGGCTGTTTTTAGTAATGTACAATTTATTTATCCGTGTTTATTTGATGAATGCAGGCCGTGTTTTGTAATGTACAATTTATTTATCTGTGTTAATTTGATGAATGCAGGCCGTTTTTTGTAATGCAAAATTTATTTATCTGTGTTAATTTGATGAATGCAGGCCGTTTTTTGTAATGCAAAATTTATTTATCTGTGTTAATTTGATGAATGCAGGCTTTTTTAGTAATATACAATTTATTTGTGTTAATTTGATGAATGCAAGTTGTTGTTTTTTTTTGTAATGTGCAGTTTATTTAAATGTGTTAATTTGAATGAATGCAGGCCGTTTCTGTTCTGATTAGCACACATTGCATGAACTAAATTACCAAAAGCAATTAGCAGAACTTAAATATTTTTTTTTTAAAGTAGCACAGTTTAGAATAAATGTACCGATAGGTTTGTTAAAATAGATGTGCTAGATCTGTCATTTACGTGTAATTGATAATTATTGAACTGTGTGTTTTGACCCTGAATAACAAATGTGACGATTTTGAAATTTGAGTATATTGCAATATTTGTTCATACTATGTTGAAGTCTGTGATACCTGGTTTATTTTATTTTTATCAATGAAAGCATATATATTTATTATATCCATTTTGTTTTTATATATTTTTGTGTTTTGATATTATATGTAAATATTTCTATATTTCTATACATAACTTCTGTATGAATAAATTATTAAGTTTTACAAAACTTGTATTTGTTTAATTTTATTTTGGCTAAAAAATGCCACCTTGGTGGTGGTGTCAGATGACAGATGAGAAAATGTTCCACTGGATAGATGAGACAAGACAAGCGCGCTCCACGCCAGACAGGACAAGATAAACTCATGAAAACCCAAAATGTAATATCGGTATAAGTTATTCGTCTCATTAACCTCATAAATGGTTTGATCTTTGATGACAATGACATACTTTTAAAGGTCACAGGACCAAGATCATTCAATGACAGACAGACCTCTCTGCTGATTGTGAATTTCAATGGCTACTTATGAAGATGACATGATTGAAACACTTGAATACCTTTTAAAAAGATATGTAACTCTTGAATTATTATTCTGAATGACCTTTCTAGCCACAATCCGACCTCTAGCCACAGCTTGTCCTGATACCACAGACACATACATGTGTTTATGCTAATACTCAGACAGCCTGGATGTTGTGGGCCCAGACTACTTTTAGTCTTACCCCTATTATAATGTACCTTCTGTTTACACTTGATACACCAAAAAGTAACTGCAAAGCGGAAGTGTGCGTGAAGATCTAGATTATAATAAAAGTTAAATAGTCTTATCTAGTTCAAAGGTCATGTGTCTCAATTAAATAAAAAGTAAGCCTTTCCGACTTCAGCTGTGGTTGTCTTGAAAATTCAAATTTAACCTGACCCTCTCTTCAAGAAAGTCCTCTTGAAAATGATGAAAAAAGTCACTTATCATGACTTAAGATGACCCACTTTAGCCTCTTGAGAATTTGCATCCTGGCCTTGAAGTTGGTCCTCTTAAAAATAACATAAATATAGTCCGACAAAGACTGACCAACAAATATGAAGTTTTGAATAAGACAGAATTTTTCGATCAACAAATAAAGCACAGTCCCAGTTACTCAGATGCCAATTCAAATCCCAATTTGACTTAATTTTGCCTGTCTGCAGGCTGCAGCCTCACTGCGATAGACTGCCTCTACTTCAATAAAGCAGATTGGCTTTCAGTCAGGAACTTTTCAAGATCACGGCGCAGAGACTGGAAAACCTTATGAAAGAGATATTAAACTCATGAATGCTTGAAGTCAGAAAGGTCCTACTATACTGGCACTTCCCTCAACACTGCATGAGGTTGCACTGGCAGAGATGAGCTGATTGAACAAATTGACTTTGGATACCCTTTGACCCACTTTGAGGTCACTGGGCCGAAATACTGAAGAAAACTCCATGAATGCCTCAAGTTGGGAATTTATAAAACCGAAGACCTTTGAATTGCGTCACTTCACCATAGTGCTGCCATTATGTACATTTCAAATTGCCACTTTCTGAAAAGTTAGCCAGACGACCATCCAAGCACCATGAGGTACTTTTGAGCCAAGGATTTCCAAAAGAAATTACTCTAAACATCCGTCATTTGAGTTGGAAAATGTATTATACTTGAGTTTTTCTATGTACAACAAATAAATGGTCATTAATTACAATCAATACAATCACAACTGACACACATTTAAACAATCATCTCTAATTCTTTAGCATATTCTATAGCTTTTAATGCTAACTCTGTGGCAGGAACAATTTCATCAGTCTTCTTTTCTTCATGCAGGAAGTGAAAGAAATTGTCATTCCCACGTTTCCATCCTCTCTGAAATAGGAAAATTATAAACGATTTTATATTTTATGGCATTCCCAGTACCTGGTCATCATCACTGATAACTACAGATGGATCCATTGTTATAAAAAATTTCAAGATGAATCTCAAAGCGTTAACTCTGCATTACCTTCATATTTACCGATACTCTAAACTTTAAACTGTGAAAGATTAAATATTACAAAACATTCATAGTAGACATGTTAAATTTTTTAACCGGCAGGTTAATAGAGGAGGGCTTAAGTGAAATGGGACTCTTGTCCACTTGTCCACTTGTCCATGTGTCAACTTGTCCACTTGTCCACTTTCCTTGCCCCTCTGAACACAGTGCTAAAACCCAGTGAGCAATGGGGGCCAATGACAGATGTGGACCTGCCCACTATGAATGGGGGATTCAGTTAGCTGTAAGGGGTTACCATGGTTACAGGTGCAATGAACAGCTGCAGCCAGCAGTGGGCCTGTGAGCCTCATTGGAGAAGTTGCCCCTGTGTCAGGATTGCTTATAATTCCAAGGCACTGTGAGAGTCAAACCATTTAAGTACTTGTGTTTTAAAATAATTGTTCATGCCTAGATGAAGCTTGGTTGCTCAGTGGATCATTATGTTTATAACACTTGGCATTGTCTACTTCTTCACCAGCTTTCTGTACAGTGCTATGATGTAGTTATGTACCATTGCCAAATTATTACTGCAAGCAATGTCTATCAACACCCATCCACTAAACTCCCCCAAGAGACCAGGGCCTTCCTCAGTGCATTTCTCATTCTGACAGTATACTTTGACAAACTTTATCATTACAGCCTGTAAATTTGATATGCATAAAATGAGTGTTGCTTCCCACAGATTTTGGCACTCTGTGACTGTGAGTCATAATAACTGATGAAGTGTCATCTTCCCAAATTTAACATCCATGGGAAACATAGAGGCTGTTTGATTAGTCATGATGAATAGAAGGCTATTTGATTTGTCATGTGACTGATCTTAAGAGTAAAATTATCGTGACAAATCATCAATATGATGATTCACGAAGTGCCATTTTCACAGTGCAACAGCCCACTCTGTTTGGATATCAGTTTTACAGACTGTAAACTAAAGCGGTGTTTTAATTGTAGTCTGCAGAAAAGGTTGCAAAAAGACGCTTGACACCACAAATAAACGGGCCTGTAAAAATTCTGGCGGTCCTGTAAACCAGTTTTTACCGGCCAACATGCCTTGTGAAAGGTCAGAGCGAGTTTTAAGGCTGTTAGTATTTCACTTGGATTTATGAAATTTGGGATAGGGATTCACTTTAGGGTCTCCGTCAAATTTTTTTGGAAAAACCCAAGATGGCTGCCAAAATGGCCGCCATATTTTGAATTGCCCACTGTGACCTTAGTATTTCCTTAGATTTATGATACTTGGTACAGGGATTCACTTAGGGGTTCCCTTAAAAAAATTTGGAAAAATCCAAGATGGCTGCCAAAATGGCCACCATATTTTAAAATACCCACTGTGACTTTGGTATTTCACTTACATTTATGAACCTTGGTACAGGGATTTACTTAGGGGTTCCCCTCAAAATTTTTGGAAAAATCCAAGGTGGCTGCCAAAATGGATGTTCTGAATTGCCCACTGTGACTTTAGTATTTCACTTAGATTAATGCAATTTGGTATAGGGATTCACTTAGGGGTTCCCCTCAGAAATTTTTGGAAAAATCCAAGATGGCTGCCAAAATGGCCACCATATTTTGAATTGCCCACGGTGACTTTAGTATTTCACCTAGATTTATGCAATTTGGTATAGGGGTTCACTTTGAATTGCCCACTGCAACTTTATTATTTGGTTTGGGGATTTGCTTAGGGGTTCCCTCATAAATTATGAGAAAATTTCCAAGATGGCTGCCGAAATGGACACCATATTTTGAAGTGCCCACTGTGACTTAAGTAGTTCACTTACAATTCTGAAATATGGTATAGG
Organism: Platynereis dumerilii; assembly: GCA_026936325.1. NCBI lineage: Eukaryota > Metazoa > Annelida > Polychaeta > Phyllodocida > Nereididae > Platynereis > Platynereis dumerilii. The sequence goes on from JAPTHN010000007.1 coordinate 11,620,620, forward strand.
CATTTGCTAAGAGGTTCCCCACAAAGTTTTTATGGCTTGCAGCAAACACTATCAGTCTGGCAATAACTGCTTAATACAAAACAATCCACGTAATAATATATAAATCCCCCTGTTCATGATTTCAATCCCGAATATATAATCACCAAAGGCCGGTTTTGAATCCATGGATTCTTGTTAATTTACCTGCTCAAAACAACACAAATGGAAACAACAAGTCCTATTGCCAAACAGAAGCATTATATGAAAATGAACCCACCTCTTCGGCATATTTTGTGAATTGTTTAGTGTCATCGAAGAACATCATCCTGGCAGCCTCTTTGATGTTCAACTTTTCATAGGCCTTTTCTATACAACTGGCAATTTCATCTCTGCAACATAATTTGTGAAAATCAATATATTTCTTCTTGTCACAGTACATATGCGTATGAACAAAATAAACGGCAGTTTCTTAATTAAGAAATACACAAGTAAACAGAACAGCCATTTTGAACAAAGGAACCTACCTGATTGTGTTCAACAAGATATCTATGAAGAAGTTGTAACTTTCAGCTGGCACATTTCTTCTTGCTAAGAAAACCTGAAAAAAAAAATCACCATTCATAACAGGTTTTAATTTGAGAAACACAAGAACACCACTAATTTACAACTTTTGAGAATACAATTCACATGTGAAGACAGACAATTTCATGGAATAGCTGCCGTCTTCGAATGACAGTTTGGGTGGATCTAAACAGGATTTTTACTCCCTTCATACCGATCTGTTTGATCAAAAATACAACAGGACCAGATATAACAGGTAAGTCACTTGTTACGAATAACATTAGAAAACAATGACAATATGCCTATGTCTATATGGAATAGTTGTAAAGATTTCTTTTAATATAAACTCAGAAGTATTATGAGACTTGGCTTCGACATAGGAAGCTGTTCATAAGCTAACTTTTTTACAGCCATGCATTCTTGGAAGAATTCAATGACAATATGGTAGCTGAAATTAGATTAACGACAGGCCTTGTTAATATCTTGAATGGTCTAATTCAAATATGGTTATAATTTGAGGTCCAATATCTAGTCCCTCTTTCCGTGCAGTGCAGTAACAACTTGACCAGAAAACAAAAATTCAGCTTATTTATTATTTACCTTGTTGTAAGAACCTTCCATTAAATACTGTTCTATTGAGACCGGATGCTTAATGTAGATATTTTGGTACAAATCTTTGGCAGGCAAAAGCTCAAGTTCCTGTAAAATAAAAAGTTCAGTTGACAAAAAATAAAGCTACATGTTACAAATCACTCGAAAATTAAAAATTACATTGGATATTTGTAAAGTGGCCAAGGGAGAGGGAGACAAGAAACCCCATCCAGAGCCTCGGTAATGGCACAGCAGATTCAAATACAAGTTAAACATGAATTTCAAATGTAACTCACAGTGTGGAAATCAGCCAGCTTGTTCTGGGCAAGGAGTCGCAAGAGATTCAATCCCAGCAATTGATATTTGTAAGAGGATTCTGGCAAATGGTCCCTGGAATGGAACATTCAATGTTTACAGTGAAACACTTTGATATAGGAAAAATCCTTTCAGGTTCATGATGATTTTTGCATTCTGTGAATCATGATACACCATGGTTTGTCATGACCATTGCATTAATATAGGAAGCATATATGCTGTTGATGATTCATGATCGAGATTACATGCCATAGCTGTGAATCTGTAAGATCCAAAGCTGTGCATGAAAGACATTGACATGGGATGATTGGTCATCATTGGGATGATTTGTCATAACCAGGCTCTGGCAGTGATTGGTCTTCCTTCATGATGACAATTTCCTATTCATTACATATTGGGGGGGGGAGGGGTTGGAGGAGAAACTACTGCACTGTGATACATGTACCAGAGTCAGTTATTTATTTCAAGCACTCGCTATACAAAACTTGATTTCAAGATCGAACAACACATTGTAAATAAGAGAAAGAAGGAATGATTTTTTTACTGAGGCTAGACAGGACATTATTGTCATTCAGGCCAGACTTTTAAAATTTTTTGCTTCTCAGAGCGACCGACCCAACCGATTTTCTGCCTATGGAAAAAAAAATCATACCCACAATTTTTATCAAATTGACATGTATAAAAAACTGAGATTTCACCTTCTTTTTCGTCCTACCGAACTACCCTAGAAAAAGTGCCTTGAGAAGATTAGAGAAACTAAAGATCAATTATGTCTGGCCTTACAGAAAGCACCAAGCCTCTGGGGATTTAACAGTTGCCAAATTGCTCCTATTACACATACTTCCTTAGTTTATCTATTAGCAATCAGGAGACAGCTTCGCTGTATTTTCCTGGCTCTGGCAGGCTACTGTATGGTCAGCATTGAGGATATTATTTTATCTTTGTACAGTGTACCTGCATAATTACTATGTACTTTGGTTTATTTCGAAGTTGTGACAGAATTTGGTCACATAGGCCGATTCAACATTGCAGTACCCAAGCTAAAGATGGAAGTATAATTTTATATTATCCATAACCGCTCCTCCTCCCATGGCAACATCCTGTTGGCCTCCAGTTGTCCAGTTGCCTTGGACTGGAATTGGTGCTCTCAACAGCTGACGAACAAAATCTCTTGAGCGTATGGGCTGTGGTTATGCAGTTATGTCAAATCATGCCTATGATGACTCATCATCCCATGTCAAAGTGTTTCACATATTTAGTCACATTTACAACTATATTACATGGTAGTGATCATGAATCATAAGCTGCATATATTTTTCAAATACTAATGTAATGATCATGACAAATCATGGTGTATCATGACTCACAGAATGCAAAAATCAACATGAACCTGAAAGGATTTTTCCTATATCAAAGTGTTTCACTGTAATAGCTTGAACATATGCACATAGTACAATTACACAACATAAACCAGTTCAAAGAAAAGTTATGGTTGCTTTGTTCCACTCTGAAAAAAACTGACACAAATTTGAAATTTCTGACTTATAAATTTGCCAAAACTCACTTGTAATCAAGGTAGTAGCACTTCAACTGTGCCATGTATCTTTCGAATGCTTCAACATCTTTTCTAGCGATGGCCCACTGAGCTCCTATTTCCAGCATGTCCCCTGTAAAATAGTATGCGTATTAACTTAAAGTTATCAAACAACCACTGCTTGAGATTGATAACACAAGGTTTTTATTGCACCAAGACTTCAATTCACACAGGTCTAACTAGGCCTAAGCCTTAAAGTAAAAGAGTCCACTGTCATTCGTCTCACTAAGGCCTATATTCTTGTGACAATTTATGATAACATTTAACTTTATTACAGTTCACAAGCATGTCCCTTAATATTCATTCATTGCAATTAATAAGGCTTTTAATATATTTATTATCAACACTTGGCTTCAACTGGCACAGCTCCTGGTCCAGCATAAATTGCTTCAATACCTATTTGAATGAGAAGATATAACTTCTAGTGATGCACGGATAGTGAAAATAGCCGGATACCGGATACCAGATAATCCGGCAACACCAACTGCCGGATACCGGATAGCAACCGGATAGTAGGAACCGGATAGTAAACATGCGAAAAGGGAAGTTTTTCGGCATTTGTGGATGATTATGAATATTTTTTATGAGAGCTGAGACATATCGGTCCGGCAGGAGGACTGTTCCTCTGATGGAATGTTTTTTTCTTTTTGTTCTGTAACTGAATTCTGATTTTGAAGATGGTGAAATAATGTTGTTGACCCTGTCATGGTAACGTTCCTTTGGTTATTATCAAAATTTTCGCCTTTCATTAAGTTTTGAACATGCCAGATATCCGGTTCTGATATCCGGTTCTCATACCCTCATTTTGCCGGATACCGGATATCCTGCAAATTCCACTATCCGGCCGGATACCGGATACTGTGCCAGATATCCGTGCATCCCTAATAACTTCATACCAGTGTCTGTAAGACTGGTTTACTTGACAGGCAGCTTTATCCAAGGATTGCACAGAAAGAGGTACCAGCATACACTTGTCTTTAAAAGAACAATTTCAAAGGAACTAGTTCTCCTGACTCCTTTCCAAATTGACCATGCTACACTTTCCGATAAATAATCAATTATGATATAGCCCAGGCCCTCCAATAATGAATTCCGGAATCCTCAGCCGATTCCCGCGACCAGCTCAAACCAAGGCAAGCAAGACCTGTGAAACGGGGGTCTACTTACTTGCCACAAGCAACTCTTGTTTGCTGACAGCCGCATCCTGAGTTGGGAAGAATGCGTACTGGGTAAGAGAAACCTGAAAATATACAAATCAGAGTGTTGCTTAACTCAGTTAGCAAAAGCTATCCCAAAAACTTCAACATTGTCATTGACATTGTGTCATTGATTGGTGATTGTGGCACATGGAATATGTTTCGATAATGATTAAGCCTTCAAGGCCAGTCAAGGTATTGCTCACAATACTAGTTAAACAAATTAGACATCAGTGACAGACAGACACCCTGGTAGGGTGACCCTGCAAACACAGACACTTTCTCACACTGGTTAGCTGATGTTGTGTGACTTGACAATGAATGATTGACTTGTAGGGGACCGTTCAGAATTTATGACTTGGGTGGGGTGGGATGGGGTGGGAGTTTTGCTGGAACTTCCCATCAAAAATTGATACCCCCCCCCCCCTTGAGTATAATGCGGATTTTTAGTACCCCACCCCTAGGTTTCATGCGTATTTTTAGTACCCCCCCCGGGCCCCCCCCCCCGACATACAAAGCAATACACACATATATACTGTTATATATGGCCATGCGTAAAGATTCGCATCATTTCGCGGTCTTTTGCCCATAAAAAAGTCCAAATAAAGTGTGTTTAAGCGTGTTTTTTAACATTTCTTCTTTGTCAAAATTTCATACCCCCGCTTGGAAGTGTTGGCAAAAATTAATACCCCCCCCTTGAAACACATGTGAAAAGTTAGTACCCCCTCGGCCAAAACTCCCACCCCCCCAGTAATAAATTCTGAACGGTCCCTAATGAGAACCAAAATTTGCCAAATCATGTCAACAATCATCAGAGCGGCTGTAGAAACGGCTCTCTATCTTTGAATTTACGTTATTGGCGACAGCTTAGCTCGGTCAAAAATATTCACCTTTAGTTTAGTCAAAAGTTCACCACACTTTTCCAGATTTGGAGGTTTCTTATTCCATTCTTTACTCAAATTTTGATACACCGCAACCACTTCTTTGAATGCTGCCATTTTCGCCGGAAGTGAGACTGCAAATAATCTGGGCATTTGGAGTTTATTTTAGAATAAGAAAAAATTAAATTGGAATGAGTTTATAATGAAAATACCACAACTTCAATTGAATTTGATTATTTTATGGTGGCTGATTCGGGCCATTTCGCCCGGCGGACTTATTTCGGCGCTCGGCGGCTTCTTGTCTTCGCCCGGCGCCTTCTTATCTTCGCCCGGCGACTTCGCCCCGCTCACGGCTACTTCAAGAATTCGCCTGGCTACTTTGCCCGGCTTGCACTTTCTTCGTCCGGCGACTTCTTTCTTCGCCCAGCTCATTTCTTTCGGCGCTCGGCGGATTCTTATCTTCGCCCGGCGCTTTCTTGTTTTCGCCCGGCGACTTCGCCCGGCTCACGGCTACTTCATATATTCGCCTGGCTACTTCGCTCGGCGATTTATTTCTTCGCCTGGCGCCTTCTCACCTTCAGGATATTTCGCTCGGCTACTTATTTCGGCGCTCGGCGGCCTCTCATCTTCGCCCGGCGGTTTCCTATCTTCGCCCGGCTACTTCGTCCGGCGCCTTTCTTCACCCAATTTCGCTCGGCGCTTTTCTGACTGTTTGGCTTATTTCGGCGGTTTAGGGGGGGATATATAAACAGAAATGGCCAGATACTGTCATTTGAAGGTGGGTGATGGTTGGGGTAACATCTCTGCTGCATTTCTTGAACAATGGCAGGTCAATAAGAGTGAGAGAGGATGGACATGATCGATGATGGGAGTCCCAGGTCTGGGCCATGGCCCATGGCCATACTCTTGATACCACTGGGCAGGTAAGTGTGTGTCTGTCTATCTGGCATTACTGCAGGTTGTCTGGCTATGTAATTGATTTATTGAGAATTCCTGAGGCTCGAGGCTCTGGATCATGGAGTGTTGTGTCTCCCTTTCCCTGGGGCCATTTTACTCTAGAATTCCCAGTCCCCATGCAATACTCACTATATCAGTGTATATATACAGCTGCTATACTGGCAAAAGGATTGGCAGAATAGCATAGTATACCGCAAGGTCTCGGCCATTTGTTGATGTCTCGAATGACATTATTATGATTATAGGCCTACAGACAGACAGATCGATAGATAGATATGGTAAGTGCAGCCCTCTAAGCCCAGTTCTGGACGCTAACGAGGGTCAATTGATGAGATGGGAGAGAGAACGGGAGTTCTCAACATGTTATACATTTACCCCATGTGAGGGATCTTTTACTTGCCCAGCATGGACACTGATACAAGGGGCCTCCAATTTAACATCTCATCTGAACGACATCCAGCTGGGATGTTGCTCATGAATGTACAACGAAAATTTTGAGACGGACAGACAACGGCAGAGGATAGATACTCCATCTAGACAGACTGTAGTCCAGAATATTTAGTCTATTTGTATATTAAGTTATATAGTACACCAAGTAATTGAGTATGGTTGGAGTCTTTGTGCAATACCCCCTCACCGAGTACCCCGTGGCCCGTACTACCCCAAATCCAGAGTCTCTTGCCTACAGTTTCATATAGCAGTAATATCTGACTATTTAGTACATAATGTACATTGCATGCTCGAAATAATAACATTCTGCACTTAGAACTGTGATAAATAAAGAATTTCCCATCAACATGATCAAGGAAAACTCCCAAGCTCAATCCTATCTAAAGCTGGTTCGCCCTCGAAAATATAGGACAAGAAATACTCCCATCGCCCTCTCGATCACCTCCATTAGCATTGGTCAATAAAAATTATATAAAAGATTATTGAGGTTTTTTTTCCTTTACAAATTGCAGGACTTAACGGTGCTTCTTGATGAATCTTTTCAGGGCTGATGGCTGCAAAACTGATTGACATTCAATGTTAATGCTGATCAGCTCCATATGATATTTGGGATGATTAAATCAATACTTGGATAGCTTCTGGTTCTCTCTGTCATCGATGTGACTCTTTGTGACACAAAGTAAGTTTAACCTTTTTTTAAAGGGCCACAGATGGTCTGTCTGCAAATTTGCATCCAACATAGTATTTTCTCAAATGCCTTTCTTAACTCATTTACCTTTTTGATAACTTAAAAATAATAGTGAATATCTTTGGACGTTTTAGTATATATATGGCCCACGATAACAATATGTGCATATCAGCTCAAGCCAGGGTTTCTGTTGGGGTGGCCAAAAGTAGTGAGTTCTTCATGAACAGAAAAACAGGGCTAGAAAATTGTGAATTTCTACTGCAATTTGATATGGACGGCATTGACAGAAACCCTGGCTCAAGCATGTTAAGTTAAAATATATATTTCTATATGTCGTTATACCAAATTTTATGACAACCCGAAAACCAAGATGGAAGGAAAAGTTTCTGTACATGTATTATTCTGCATGTTTTATTATATAATTAGTAGGCCTAAGTGCAGGGCTAGAAAATATGTGAATTTCCAGGTAATTTGATTCAAAGTATGACAAAATTTCCCATGGTCACGAATCCATCGACTACTTCTAAGTCAGATATTCAATATTTGGATCTTTCTTCAAAATTTCCAGTGAGCTTTAGAGATTTTCAGGCAGTGACATGCCCCAATTACCTACTTTTTCCAGTCATGCCTAAGTGTTAGAATTTAGATTTTTTTAGAATTACAATTTATTAGTCAAAAGAATACAATAAAATTTAATAATACACGTTCAATCTGACAGTCAGCATTCAATCATGTAATTATTATGGGAACAGACGCATGAAATTGTAAACAAATGCCCTCATTTTCAGGACCATGGATACAATCTCCAGGAATCAATCTGTATTGCTCAACAACTTCCAAGTTCAAGCTGTCACAGTTTCAGTTGTGATTGGTACTGGTCAGCTTTAGTACTGGCAAGAGTCTCTTGGAAGATTTCCTAATTTCACAAAAAGGTAAAAGAGAAATTGCTACCAATTATCTTGATCTGATACGAGGGGTGTTCACTAAGAATAAGTTTCACAATTCGAAAGAAGTTTCTTACATTTGTGTGAAAAAAAATCCTGAACGTTCATAATACATCTTTCAAACAAGTGTTTGGCCCTATCTGATGGAAAAAATTGTCTACTTTCCTATGAAGGCATCAAAATGGTCATATCTGGGTCATTCCATGTCAAATCACCCAGGGCTCCCCAGGTGACCCCTCCAAAAAATTTTGAAAAATTCAGTTGTTCACTTAGGGCTATTCCATTTAAAAACCTGGGAGGGGGGGGTGGTCAGGTTGATTAATTTTTTCGTAAGATGGATGTAGGGATCGGCGGAAATTCGCTTCAGAAGTATGGTGGGATGCAAAAGAAATTGATTTAGATGCATTTTTTGCATGAGGGGGGGAGTCTTAAATAATTCACTTTAGATGCATGGGGGGGGGGGTCAAAAAGGTAACCTGACCACCCCACCCCCTGGTTTTTAAATGGACTAGCCCTTACAAGATATATGCAAATTTGCAAAATTGTAGGTCTGTGACTCAAAAACTCACTGAGATAGGAGCCCTTGAAATTTAAGGCTATTTTTCATTTTTTTCGAAATTGTGGTTTCAGCCAACATCAGAGGTGCATACACTACCCTCCAAAAGTTTGAATACACCTGGAAAAGTGAGGTTTCTTTCAAAAAGACTTCATTTTGAATGAAATTATTGTTTTATATTTACATCAAACAATAGCAGAAGTCACATTGAAGTCATAAGTTGTCTTTATTTTGTCATTTTATGTCATTCTAGGTCATTCTAATTGAAATTTATGGCCTTTCTCGATATCCTAAATTGTGGAATTTTATAAACAATTGTCACAGCCCAGTTATCTATTTAAGTGTTTCTAGAGTTTTAACATGATCGTAACAGTAGTTTTTAGCCCCAAAAATACATTTTAAAAATTGGACATTGACCACTCAAAAATACCAAATTTAGATAATTTTGGGTCTCAATGAAGTATAATCATAGAATGTATCTTTTCAAGCGAAAATTATTTTATTTGAGCTCTTTCAGCATTGTTTTGACCGGAAACTAGCCAAAATCAGTATTTTTGTCAGATTTTCAAAGGCCATTTTCTGGTCTGAAATGACTAGTAAAATCACAAACCAGTGAAAATGTGTAAAATATGATAAAATTTCATAAATATGAAAGGTAACTGCTTTTATAGCTTTTCATTGAAAATAATAAAATGGGATATCGAGAAAATTTCATAAATTTACACCAAAATGATCTAAAACCATGAAATATGGACACCTTATGGCCTGAATGTGAATTTCCATATCGTTTGATCTTAGTATAAAACGAAAATAGTGTTGAAGATGAGATATTTTTGAAAGAAATCTAACCTTTTCTGGTGTATTCAAACTTTTGGAGGGTAGTGTAACTCCCCTAATAACAATACCACATATTTTATATTGTCACACTGGAACAACTTCCACCTAAAATTTTCATATTTGGCATCAAAACTGATGTTTCTGGCTCAGGTGTGTTTCTACAGGGGCTCAAAAATGGACGAAAGTGCAAAATCGCCAATAAAGTGCCGTTACTTATTAAATTTTGTCAATTTAGAGAAAATGGTTAATGACTCCACCATGTACATTTCTGGCTGGTAATAGGTCAAATTGTCGCTGTGAGTTAATTTTGAAAAATAAAAAATTTTGTAATATTTACAAAAAATGCATGTTATTCAAAACCTCAAAATGACCTTGTTGACAGTTAACCTAAATGTTCAAACTTACTCCATAGATTTATGTATATCTTGAGGTGGTATTCACAAAGTTTCAGTTCCGGGATAGGACTCCTTCTATTCTTAATATTTTATTTAAAATAATTCAAATTTAGCAGTGTTTAGTTCAATTTTTTCGAAATTGTGTTTCGGCCAACTTCAGAGATGTATAACTCTCCAAATAACAATTCCAAACATTTTATATTCTCGCACTGGACCAACCTCCACCCAAATTTTTCATTTTTGGCATCAAAACTTCAGCAGGGGCTCAAAAATGGACGAAAATTCAAAATCGCTAAAAAGGTACTTTACTTATTTGTCAATGTAGAGAAAATGGTTAGTGACTCAACCATGTACATTTTTTTCTGCCTTTAGCAGGACCAAATAAGTACTACTAATTTATCAGATGAGTTCTACCTCTCGATCTGTTGCTGTGAGGTAATTAAACAAAATAAAAATTTTGCAGTATTTACAAAAAATGCATGTTATTCAAACCTCAAAATGACCTGGTTGACAGTTAAATGCCAAAATGGTCAAAACTGACAACATTGATTTATGTATTTTTAAAAGGTTGTATTCAGTGCTATTCACAGTTTCAGTTCTGAGGTTGGACTCCTTCTATTTTTAATATTTTATTACAAATCTGGCATTTTTACAAAAATCGCACATTGGAAAACATTATAAATTATAGTTAGTATGCCTGGACAATTGGACATATATGCAAATCTATGACAATAGCCACTCGACTGATGCACTGTTCTTGTGACATTCTCATTGTATCTGCAATTTCTACATTAAATTCTGCATGCGCCAAGTGAGAAAGACCGAGGAGATCGTCGGTACAATTCATACCCAAGGTACCGTAAAAAATGTTGGATTCTCTTCAAAAGTTCCTTCTCGTTCCTTGAAATACCAACCTTTGATGTGTAGACCTAGCAGTGAGGTATTCAAATTAATTAAAGCATTCTCTGCAAAATTTAGAAAAAATATTTACCTTAAAATACTATCTTTTTCTGTGTGCAATTTTTGTAACAGTGCCTGATCTTAAATAAAATATTAAAAATAAAAGGATTCTGTATCCGGAACTGAAGTTTGTGAATACCACCTTAAAATATACATAAACCAATGTTGTAAGTTTTGAAAATTTTGGAAGTACTCATTTGGTCCTTTTAAAGCCAGAAAAAAAAATTTACATGGTGGAGTCACTAACTATTTTCTCTAAATTGACAAATAAGTAATGGCACCTTTTGGCTGAAACCGCAATTTAAAAAAATATTAAAAATAGCCTTAAATTTCAAGGGCTGCTATCTCGGTGAGTTTTTGAGTCACAGACCTACAATTTTGCAAATTTGCATATATCTGGTCAGTGAACAACTGTGAATTTTTTCAATTTTTTCTGAAGGGGTCACCGAAGGCCGGTTATTAGAGGAGGGCTTAAACTAATTTTTGGTGAAATGGAATTCTTGTCCATGTGTCAAGGTGTCCATGTCTATTTGTCCACTTTTCTTGTTGCCATCTTATGAATCGCCCATTGCGACTTTAGTATTTCACTTGGATTTATGAAATTTGGTATTGGGATTCACTTTGGGGTAACCCTTAGAAATTTTTGGAAAAATTCAAGATGGCTGCCAAAATGGCCGCCATATTTTGAATTGCCCACTGTGACCTTAGTATTTCACTTAGATTTATGAGATTTGGTACAGGGATTCACTTTGGGGTCTCCCTCAGAGATTTTTGGAAAAATTCAAGATGGCTGCCGAAATGGCCGCCATATTTTGAATTGCCCATTGTGACTTTACTATTTCACTTAGATTTATGAAATTTGGTACAGGGATATTCACTTAGGGCTTTCCATCCAAAATTTTTGGAAAAAAACAAGATGGCTGCCAAAATGGCCGCCATATTTTGAATTTCCAACTGTGACCTCAGTATTTCCCCTAGATTTATGAAATTTGGTACAGGGATTCACTCACAGGCATTATAATTTCTTACAAAAAGCTCACGTTGCTAAACATATCCTGTATACAATACATGCAAGGTTGGCAACTCCCTCAAGATTCCTGGTTTGAGAATCCCTGCTGTAATGCTGTCTCAAGCAAGAGCATGAATTCTCAAACCAGGAGTTGCCAACCTTGGAGTTGCCAACCTTGTATATAAATTCAATAAGTGCATGCAGTGACAAGCTCTTTTCTCAAAATGATTGTAATGCCTGTGGATTCACTTAGGGGTTCCCCTCATTTTTTTTTTGGAAAAATCAAAGATGGCTGCCAAAATGGCCACCATTTTTTAAAAATATCCACTGTGAGTCTGTGACTTTAGTATTTCACTTGGATTTATGAAACTTGGTTTTGGGATTCACTTAGGGATTCCCTTCAGAAAATTTGTAAAAATCCATGATGGTTGCCAAAATGGCCACCATATTTTAAATTGCCCTCTGTGACTTTAGTATTTCACTTAGATTTATGCAATTTGGTATAGGGGTTCACTTAGGGGTTCCCATCAGAAATTTTTAGAAAAACCCAAGATGGCTGCCAAAATTTCTCGTATATTTATGAAATTTGGTTTGGGGATTTGCTTAGGGGTTCCCTCATAAATTAAGAGGAAATTTCCAAGATGGCTGCCAAAATGGACACCATATTTTAAATTGCCCACTGTGACTTTAGTATTTCACTTGCAGTTCTGAAATTTGGTATAGGCATTTGCTAAGGGGTTCCGCTCAAAGTTTTTATGGCTTGCAGCAAACACTATCAGTCTGGCTATCACTGCTTAATACAAACCAATCCATGTAGTAATATATAAATCACCCTCTTCATGATTTCAATCCCGAATATACAATTGCCAAAGGCCAGTTTTGAATCCATGGATTCTTGTTCTAATTCTGGGTGATTTGACATGGAATGACCCATCTTGATATTTTCTGGTGTTTTTCGGACATAATGTCCAAAGACATGCAAATATTTGCATTTTTGGGTGACAAAAATTTTTGTGGTGTCGAGTATAGGCCTATTAAAGGGGTTATTAGTTGTAAAGTGACACGGTTATGTAATTTATTTTTCATTTTGCCATAATTCCCTATATCGTTTTCCTATAAATACGTAAATTTTTAGTGCTTTTCCCAGGACCAAATTTCAATTATCCACAAAGGCCAATTTTAAGTGAAATGCATGGATGTGTGGCTAATTTTCATTCAAAGTACGCAATTTTCATTAGCCGCATGGAAGATGCATTAGCCAATGCTAATGTGGCTAATGCAGGGGCGGCGGAGCTGGGGGGGCACTGGGGGCACGTGCCCCCCACTTTTGGGCCCAAAAATACATAAAATGCCCCTTTTTCTCCTTGAAATTACCGTAGACAAGGTGCCCCGGAGCCCAGTGCCCCCCCACTTTTCGAAGCGTTCCGCCACCTCTGGGCTAATGGCTAGGAAAAGCACTGAATTTTTTCGGGTATTGTAGTTACTTTGGGAAAATTTGTCCGTCCGGTGGGCGGGCGGGCATCCGGATAACGGGCGTCCCACTTGTGTATTGGGAGTATTGCCAAAACTATGGGATGTATACTTTTTAATGGAGGTGTGAACACACCTCCATTTATGCAGTTGAGGAATGGAAGTTTTGGCGGGAAATTCAAAATTTGAGCATTTTCAGAATGTCTTTTGAACATAACTTGGCCATTTTGTTTGGAATTGTTTTGGGTCAAGCGAGCTATCTAACATGATAATAGAGCTTGCTTCTGGTATAGGAATGAAGTGCAGGCATGTTGTAATTTGGACGTGACTTTAGCTAGAATGCATAATGTGTGTCCTGTTCGTGTATTGGGCAGTAATGCCAGAACTATGGCTTGTATGTTATTTTTGGCACATTATCGTATCTTTTATCCTAGTTATGCCTTTTTGGGGTCCAGTCCACATGACATTATTTCTTTTCTCGAAATTATTGAAAAATGTGAAAAAATATTTTTTCTTTTTTTTTTCCAGAACTTAACTCAAAAGCTGCTGTGCTTATGTCATTGAAATTTCAATATATAGTATGTATTAAATACCCGACATGTGCCTTTTGACGGTCTAAATGTTCGAGAATGACTGATGAAAATTCCTCAAAAATGTGAAAAAAATATTTTTTTAACTATGTGATTCAGTCAATCTTGCAGTTACATCTATGAAATTTTCTAGTTATCTTTCTTTTAACATCTCTAGTTGGAGTGTTAACCCTACGTGATTTTTTTAAAATGAAAATCAAAAACTATAAAAAAGATAATGCTTTTTGCAAATATTCTGACATTTCTGTGTGAAATGCCAAAATAATAATGGTTAAGTTGTTTGAATTAAAGCACACAAATCCACACTGGATGGATCATGGCTCCCTCAGTACAAATGTTGGTATTGTTCCTGTGCAATACCTGATGTGGAACAGTAGGCCTACCCGGTACCAACATTTGTACTAATATAATCAAATGGAATATCCAGAAGGTTGTTCAGTAAGATGGCTCAGCTGCAGCCTGCCAATGACAGCTTTCAGCCAGCCAATTTTGGACTGACTGGCTGACAGGGCTTAACATGTGAATCTGGAGATTACTGTGTGAAATTCTGTAAATCTCATAAAGATGGTTGGTTAAATGTTGTTAAACTTTCCTTTTGAGTTTTCCTTATTTATTTTGGCGAAGATCTAGGTTTTTTTTTAAGGTTTGTTAATTGATAATCACTTAAAAGTCAGTTGAAGTCAGTTGAAATGACTTCAGTCAGTTGCAGTTGAAAAGTTATCAACTAGTCAAGTCAGTCAGTTGAAATGAAGGAAGTCAGTTGATTCATTAAAACAACTGACTCCTGGGTCTAAATTGGCTGATAGATTTCCCGACCTTGCCTCTGATTGGTCCAGCCAAGAGACAATCTGGAGTATGTTTGGTGAATTATCAATGTAACTTAAAGGCTTCACAACTTGGTCATTCCTTTAGGTTAAATTTTGAAAGTTGTGTTTTTAGAATCAAAGTGCTTTGTCTGCTTCATGTGGAAAAGCAAATTAAGAATCACTGTTTTAACAAAAAGTCGTTTGGGGCCAATGTTCTAGCCACTCAGTGAAATGGGACACTTGTGCATTGTCCATCTATCTATATATATATATCTATTATATCTATCTATCTATATATCTATCCATCTATCTATCTGAATAGTTATAGCAGTGCAGGACAAATGATCTGCTGGACAGGGGTGCCGGAAGAAATCACGGGCGGCAGGGGCAGTCAGACGAGAAGGGGCAATTTTCGCGCCAATTTCACATAGCAAAATTTGAATAGAGTAAATAATAATTTTGAATATTTACATAATAATTTGTACCTAAAATTGATAAATTAAGGTCTGATGATAATTTTTCTTTAACATCAAAATGGCACCCTTGCCCCCCCTACCCCCCTTGGCCAGTGGCAGGAGGGGCAATTGCCCGGCCTGCCCCCCCCCCCCTGTTCCGGCAACCCCTGCTGCTGGATTCATGGTATGTGAACTTAGACACTATATCATCTCCATTTTGAACCCCCTGGGTTCTTGTTAAGGTATTTCAGCATAACATTTGTCATACTCTCACTGACAGGTCATTCAACTAAATTGGAGAATTTTGTAACTCCAGGTAACATGACTAACTTTGATTGCTGTCGAAAATATGTTTAATCATTTCTTTTTAACTTTCTTTTTTCAGGCAAAGAAAACATTTGCACATGGAGTTACCCATCTACAAGTTCCCACTTATAAACTGCTTGACAGGCAAATCAAAGTGAAACAATTCAAATTTGGATTTCCGCCTTGTGAAGTTCACTGGATTACATGATATTTGCCGCAGATAGTAGAGTTCTTCCCAACAGGAACAAATTAAGTGGCACTCAGCTGTTTGTACATCAAGACATCCATTAAAATAATTTTTTTAAACGTATGTTTCCCTCCTCCTTGGAGTATGTACAGTGTGTTGAGATCATCTGATGGAATGCACCTGAAATAAATATTTTTGAATATCAGCCATAACTGTTATAACACATAAATGTGATAGTGTATTCCCTGAATTTTCTGGCCTTTGGAGTTGATTAGCAGGAGACAATTTGCACCACATAAGAAAAAGAAGTATTCACTACTCAAGTACATACAAAAATATTTGTCAATTTCTTCGTGCACATGGCCTACTCCAGCAACATCTCGAATGACCAACAACTTCAGCCAGATGTCTCTATAAATCGATTACTCCTCACAGTCTTCAGCCTTCAACACTCAATTTCCGAAATGCCAATGGGCCGCTGCTGGACCGATCTGGTAACAAAATAAGACCACCTCGCCCTGGACTGCACCACTTTTGCAAATA
Organism: Platynereis dumerilii; assembly: GCA_026936325.1. Lineage (NCBI taxonomy): Eukaryota > Metazoa > Annelida > Polychaeta > Phyllodocida > Nereididae > Platynereis > Platynereis dumerilii. Next base: position 11,636,890 of record JAPTHN010000007.1, read on the forward strand.
CCGGATCACTCTCTTAAAAGCGGTCCAGTCTGCATCACTACCAGTTTTTGGAATTAATTTCCCCCAACTTGATGCATTTGATTATTTAATAACTTTTGTAAGAGTTACTTTGCATTATAATGGTATTACTTTCATGTCTCAAGATGTTTTTGGAATAAAACTTAATTTTGTTTAATTGGTTGGAACCATAAATTTTATTGTAAGAAATCAATTGATTATATTTTTGAACTTGTTCATAAAATTGGTTGAAAATTTTATAAGACTTCTATTTTAAAAATTTTTTTTTTTTTAATTAATTGATTTTCGTAAATTTGTCAGGAATGATATGGTGATATTATTCTATGAAATTTTAAATTAATAAAAAAGTTTCATAGAATAATATGTATTTAGATAAAATGTGTTTAATTTTTAACAACCCTATCTGAATGACATTTTAATATCAATAATATTTGTAAATTCAATGTAATTTCATTCATTTCATGTAAATTTCTGATGGTTTACCATTCTGTTATTGTTTTGTATTTATTTTTCCTATATTTTGTGTTTTAACAAATGTGTCATATCATATGTGTCCTTTTTATTGTTTAATAGAAAAAATCTATTTCATATTTATGTAAAATTTGTGAATTTACCGCACTACACAACAGATTCCAGAATTTAGAGGGCCATAAATGATGCCCCAATCTAATCTGATCTATATATTTAGAGAATGCTATATAAATTTACATGTGAGTGTCTTTAAATGTGCATTAATTGAAAATTGCATACATGTTGTACTAAGGTATTCATTTCTTGAAAACATTAAATTAGGCAAAGAATATGTTTCTGTTAACATGGTTAATGTTAATATGAATTGCAGTCGCTTACTTAAATATTGTATCGCTGGTTGGAATTTAATTTTGTTCAATGAGCTATTTTGTTGGTAATTTGCTACATTTTGAAAGGTATGATGTCATTGATTTGTAATTTTGTATACTGCAAGCCAAAAGTTTGGAAACAGTATGTTGCTCAATCAGTGCTACATAAATCAGCCTGTGGACACAAAGTGTGGATTTTTCTCCGATCGAAAGAAAATAAATCCAAATTGGAAGTGGGATTGTGTTGCAGTTTCAGTATGAGAGGCACCCAATTTCCTTCATTGCTCTCAAAAATACAGATGGGTCCAAACAAGTGGACACACATCTCAATTAAATAACAATGGCTAAGGCTTGCTCATTTTGACACACCCCTATTTTGCTGAGGGGCCAGTGTCAGAACAACCTTCCTAATTTTATTTTAAGCAATTTTCACAAATTTACTCCTAATAATCCTCTTCACGCTAATGTAGGTCTATTTTAACATGATAAAATAACTTTTTATTGTTTAACACTAATGCAATAGCGAGCACCAAGTGTTTCCAAACTTTTGGCCGGCAGTGTATAATAAGCCTAGAATATCTGTCGGAACTCTTGAAACATGGGGTATGCAGAGCTGCAGTATAGCATGACATGCGCTCAATGGTGCGGTGGAATTTGTTGATGTTTGAGATCTCCTACAAAGAGTTACATGCATTAGGCCTATGAGATATAATATTTAAAATTTTAGAGAGGTTTTGCTACAGGTATATGTGTCCCGTGAATGTGGGGGTTGCCATGTCGACAATATTATCTCTTCTATGCGTACAGGACTCGTCATACATAATGCGCAGCAAAACCTCTCTATTAATATTGTATAAATTTGACTGAAAGGGCCTTTACGGCCCGGGGCAGCCATTAAATATTCGGTGGGGGGGAGGGGGGCTTTTCCTAGATGGTATCCCCCCGGATATCTAATTGGTCACCTTCTTTTTTGTAAAATTTTGATTCAAATTGATTGGGCATTAAATTTACAGAGCTAGCTGCCAGGCTTCGAAACCAGAAAGTGTACTGCCCGTTTTGCTTACAAATGAAATAGTCAATTAATTAGAATTTTCTGATTTTGATTCCTCGTTTGTATGATACAGATATATATGCTTATATAAATGAGCTTTTATGAATGTTTAATTGCGCTATATATGTGTGCTTCTGTCTGTGATCTGTTAAAAAGAATTAATTCACTTTGGTAACCAGATTTGTACCTGTGGTCAAAGCCCCTGGAATGGGCTTGGATATGTTCGGGTCTGCCATTGTGATTTATTAAAGTTTTACCTAGATGTATTATGTTGTTGTAGTTGTGATTAATATGTTTTTTTTTAATAAAGAGAAGATGAATAATCTTATGGTTTTCTCAATTCTATGCTTCTTTTGGGTGAATCTTATTTAAAATTTATTTTGAAGCCTAACTGAATCTATTTATAGGACAATGGCTGCTTACTTATGGTGGTTTTGGGTGCAGGCATGCAACTTATTTTTAGGACTGATACAAGTTTCAGGGCTCGATATGAGGGCTAATATATATTTGACAAGATTCTATAGTGTTAAAAAAGACTTGGTCCAGTGGTTAAGACTTGTCTTGGTCATGATCACCCAAAGAGCAATATATCTATGCTGGACAGAAAAGCCCCAGTGCTCTACATTGGCGTAGGAGGTCAATAAATTCTGAAGGGGCTGCCCAAAACCACTCAGGGAGAGTAACTTGATTCTCAAGAGTGCCCAAAACAAATTGCCCCGAAAAAACTTAAAGTAGAAGAAATGTTCGGCCCGAAGCTCCCAGAAAAATTGCTTTCCCCAAATTTTTGGGAACATGCAGTCTTCGCCTATATATGGTGCTAAAGTAAAGTTTAGATCTGTCTTATTTAGTACAATCGGTAAATATTGTTAAAGAGACACACAAATTTTGCTGTCTAGGCCAATAGTCGCATCAAAACCTGAGCAACAACAATTTCAGAGTCACCGAACGGTCAGTTCACTATGGAGATGAGACTGAAAGTGTTCCTAATGTCCACCCCGACATCTGGATAGATCCATTTTAATTTTAAAACGGCGATGCTGACCTTAGAAACTGACTACTGGCAAAGAAATCTCCTCCATGGTCAACCATGCAGTATCTTGACTGATATTTTAATGCTTTAATCTTGGCTTTCTAAATTGATGATCAGTATGGTTTTCTCATTGAACTGACCAAAGTAGCTCTACAACTAAACTGCTGTGTTAAAGTTGCGTCTCCCTTTTAAAAGTACACTTTTTTTTTTTACATGGGTGACATGATTAGATTGCTGCAGTGGTGTCGGAACAGGAGGTGGCAGGGTGGAATCGCTCCTCTTGCCCATGGAATTCCTTCAGCTGTAAAGGCACCCTTGGATTGCTATGTCTGGAGAGACTAGAAAACTTTAAAAATAAGACCACTTCACATTTTGGAAAAGTCCTATAGAATAGATGTCAGACTCTGATCAGGCCAGTTCAGTCAAGTCAAAAAGTCTTATCTGGGCTTGGTTGCTTGTTCTCAATACTTATATATTTGCTCTTATCAAGTAATTATTCAGTAACTAATTAGCCTATGAACCAGTGATGGAAATGGAAAATTTTCGTCGGGGGGGCTCTCGGCTTTGCGACAGTGGCTTGCCATTTAAGATTTTTAAAAGGGAAAGAATTCTTCCACAAGAGCATAATTTTGGCTAAAAATATAATGAGGACTGAAAAAGTAACATGATAATTATAATTTCACCACTAATCATCAAGGGAGGTGTAGCAGGGTACAGCTCCCATCAGGGGAGCTCACCCCCGAGCTCCCCCCCATTTCCACCTCTGCTATGAAGTGTATAACTACAGGAAATAAACTCAAGGTCCTGCAAAACGAATGTACCCTATGTTAGAGTAGATCCAATCGAATATGCCCTAGTAAGAAGGCGAGTTAGTTAAGCGCCGTGCGAGGAAATAAAGCCATGTAGCGAAGAAAATAAGTAGCCAAACGAAGTAAATAAGTAGCAGGGCGAAGAAAATAAGTAGCCGGGCGCTGAACGAAGTCGCCGGGCCGACGAAAGCCAGGTAAAGGGTCCGGGCGAAGTCGCGGGCGAAGTTAGTAACCGCTGGGCGAAGTCGCCGGGCGCCGAGGGAAGGCGCCGGTCGAAGATAAGAAGGCTCCAGGCGAAGATAAGCAGTCGCCGAGCGAAGATAATAAGTCGCCGGGCGAAGATAAGAAGTAGCCGTAAGCCGGGCGAAGTCGCCGGGCGAAAATAAGAAGGCGCCGGGCGAAGATAAGAATCCGCCGAGCGCCGAGAGAAATGAGCCGGGCGAAATGGCCCGAATCAGCCACCATATTATTTAGATGATTACTTAAATGATTAAATAAAGAAAATAAAAGTGAAACACTTATTCGGTCATTTTGTTTTCGGCAATTGAGCCGGTGCAGCAAGCAAGTGAAGTCGTGTGGTCAGCTGAGTTTGTACAAAAAGGAGCTGAATTAGCCATGGAAAATGATATTTTTGATTCTCTAGAAGACCTTGGGTACGAATAGAGCTGTTCTATGTTTTCTCTGTTTATAACAACACTGGGTATTTTACATTATCCGTCCAAATAGCTGCAACTTACAAGTTGCACAACACTTGTGTCACCTAGTTGGAAGTGGAAAACAAGTCGTAGACACACCAAGTCGTAGACACATTTCAAAACTATCCCCCAAGTCGTAGACATGGCATTTTCACTTAGAAAAGTCATTTCTCACTGGTAGAAACACATTAAAAGGTGTACGGTCAACTAGGCGACAAACCAACCAGGCGACACCAATCACTTCCAACTAGGTGACAAGAAATTTGGAAATTAGATACCAGAACAAACTAGGTGACAAACAGTTCCAACTAGGTGACACAAATTCACAGAGCACTTCCAACCAGGCGACACAAGTTCACAAACCACATACAACTAGGTGACAATGCTTTTCCTGCTTGAATGCAATTGCCAGTGATCTGTAGCCTGGTTGGTATCTCTACTAAAATATGTGTCACCTAGACGGTATCTGTGAAAAAAGGTTGTCACCTGGCGGTCCAAAAAGTGTAGCCTAGTCGGTAGTAGTTTGTCACCTGGTTGGTTGTCGCCTAGTTGGTAGTGTTGTAGCCTAGTTGTCTGTCGCCTAGTTGACCGGCAATCACATTAAAATGAGCTAACCAAGTCGTAGACAACTGCATTATCTAACCGGTAGACAGAACAATTTTTAGCTAGCCATAGGCGTAGCTATTGGAATGGGTGAGGAGTGTATGGGATTCTGAAACCATAAAGTGCAACCATGCAACCATGAACCAAAAACAAGCTAGGTGGCAGCACTGTATGCAAAATAGCCCTCTAGTGGATGCTTGCATTATCTTGAGTTCATTCCCTGTCAGGTATAACAGCAATATAGCTCAATTACCTTTCAAGAGTGTTATTAGATACAATACAATGCATTGGATTTCCTGTGTCAATATGGTCAAGGTGTGAACTTGAAATGCAATTAGTCAGCAATGGCCATTGACATGGTTTGATATCTATGTCAGCTGAATGTCAGTTGTAACTGGGCCAAGTACACAATGCCAATTTAAAACACTTCTATTCAACTGTGTAAACTTAATCCTGACCTTCGGAGGTTCATATTTATAGTCAATCATCACAAAAAGAGCTCCTTGGTGAGAAAAATATAGACCTTTGTGTGATGATTGACTATAGATTCTTATATTCAAATTTAACAACTCTGAATATAACATAGGCCCACAGGTATAATGGGTATTAGGCATACATATCACAATACAGTGTTTTCAAAAATGATAATTAGTTCCCCTGTTTAATAGCAAGTTAGGACACCCCTGTGGTGCATTGCAACAGCCAATAGCTAGCTTCATAAAACAAGATCAGGAAAGAGAGAGATAATAGTCTCAAAGTAGGCACAGTTGGGCCCAATTCAATATAATTTGTATGAAATTATATTATTGTGAGTTAGTTTTAAATGCCACCCAAAACTGTTCATGACTGAATGCAAGTATACGGAATAAGGAAGAGCGAGTGCGGGAGGAAGAGCGAGTGAGGGAGGAAGGAACGGACAGAGGTTGGAAGGAAGGGGGGAGCGTTGGGGGCTATAGATAGATAGATAGATAGATAGATAGATCCTTACAGAAAATCAGATATGCAAATAGGAAGTAGATAGATATTCTATCTAAAAAAGCACCTAGAGCTTGAAGTGCTTGCATGTTATTTATTGAACATGATGATATAGTGCCATGACTTAATTGATGAAAACATTAAAAGTTATTAAAATCATCTTGATTTAAATTTTCCAAAATTTGGCCTAGTATTACACTTCTTTTCACTGTAAAATGTGAGTTCTGATTGTATGGTATTTTTGGCTTTCATGCATTTAGTTTCCTATTTTACCACATCAACAATTGATTTTGTGGCTAATTTGTGTAAAAAGAAGGGCCCCAAAGTTTTAACTTCATGGAAATTCTATCAGTTAACACCAGGGGAAAAGTGGTGCTTTAATCCTTCAATCCCATTGGCTGATAGATTTCCCTGCCTTGCCTCTGGTTGAGACACAATCTGGAGTATGTTTATTATATATATAGATTTTATTGACAACTGGATATCAAACAGTGATACATATGTCTTTCAATATATATGAAGCATAAAATAGAACTACAGCTACAGACTACAAATATTGGTGTATAGAATATGGGTTTACTTAAAATAATGGTATGTTTTATGCAATTCGGCAATGTTCAAGAGTCTTTGAGAGTCCATTCTAGAGATTCATTAATCATGTCCATAATTTAGATAAATACACATGAAATGTTTGTAAAATGAGGTGAATTGTTAGAAACAGTATTTATAGAGAATAAGCTTTGAAATTAGTTGAATATTACACGGTCCCAGCTTTGCGAGATAGGCGATAGCATATAAATATAGTAATACTGATAGTATAAACAACATACTAATAATGTCTACAAGGTACTATTAGTTATTTGTTGTTTGCTTGGCGGATACAGGATTTACCTTCCCGAAGATAGCTGTATCTGGGCGAAGCGAAGCTGAGCCCGGATACAGCTATCTGAGGGAAGGTAAATCCTGTATCTGCCAAAAGCAAACAACAAATTACGAATTTATCCGACCACATGGTATAATAAAACCCCCATAACAATGTACTAGTTCAAAGGTACGAACATCAAGAGTGTCAGAATGATGAGTGTTAATTTAGAAGCAGACCTGACACAAATGATGTTCATAGCTGTGAATTAACTACACTACTATTTATTTATGTGCCACAATGATTTTATTTAGAGTTGCTAAATTTTAGTCTGATAACTTCAAATTCTGTAAGCTAGGAGCAGCAGATTGTTGTGACGTCACCAGCAGCCCATGCCATTGTGACGTCATTACAAACAATCACTGCCCATTGTTTGCATGACAACGTCAGATACTTTATGAGTGATTGTGACGTCATCACTGCAGGATACAGAAAATATCTGTACAGGCCAAGCAGCCTGACAGATACAGGATATATACCCACAGTTCTCAACCAATCAGAATCAAGCATTGGCCTTGGTGGTCGGATAAAGAAACATATCTATGACTATTTGGCACATTTACTAAATAATTGACTGAACAAACAATTTTTAACATTAATGAAAACATACTGCATAGAACAGATCATACATTAAATATACATTGCAATGCTTAAGTGACATCTCTTTGGGGCTCAGTGTGTTCAGCTGTGCTTGTTCGTTCTATCTTTTAAAATTGAATGCTAAGTTTTTTTGTATTTTGGCATTAACGTTAAAGTGTAAGTTGCTATTTTCTCTATATTATTCATTAATTTATACGTGTTGGTTTTTTTTACATTTATATATATATATATATTCTTTAAGCAAGTTTTTCGGTTTAGATTACTTGATTCAGGAAATTGCCAAGGGCTTTTAGGATTATTGAATTTCAATGTAATATTAAGGCTTCACAACTTGGTCACTGCTTTAGGTTAAATTTTGAAAGTTATGTTTTTGGAATTAAAGTGCTATGTCTGCTTCATGTAGAAAGCAAATTAAGAATCACTGTTTTACAAAAAGTTGTTTGGGGCCAATGTTCAGACCACTCAGTGAAATGGGGTTATTCATTTCATTGTACTTCACTTGCATTAAAATTACAATGACAATGACAGAGTTCAAATCATCTCAACTCATAATTAATGCCTGATCTTCCAATTTTTCATGAGCATTCCTTCCTATTAAGGTGGAAGGCCGCCCCTTTCAAGTCCATCCGCCTTCTACAGTCCTGGACATAAGTTCTGTCGCATCCAAATGTTATTGACAGATCTGTTAATAACTTGGCTCGTGGTTCACTGATTTTGACAAGAAATAGCTTAAATGAAAGCCAATGCCTTCTAAAACTTGCTTGTATTGCAAAAATAAAGTTTCATGTCAGTCTGAGTATTCTAGAAATTAATAATAAGAGTCTGTCACAAATGTACTTGGACAAAAGTCTTGTCGCATGCATAAACTTAATGCTGAAAATTTGTTTTAATGATTAGAGAAATTGCAAAAATGATGCAAAAATGTTGGAGATCTTAGTCATGGTGTAACTGGATGAAAAAATATCACTTTGCATGAATCCCTGATCTTTGAAGACAATACCCAAGGGTTTTGGGTAAAATATCAACATTTCAAGAGTAAAAATCATCAAGGATATCAGATAATGCCGAAAAATATCATCAAAACTTCCTTAGTATCCTTCAGAATGATCTTCCCTACCTCCTGTCCCATTTTGGAGGGCATTTGATGAGGGCACATCATTTCAGGTGATGTAGCAGGTGCAAGGGGAGCTTCATAATTTGTCAAAAAAATTAATGTAAGGACCAAATTTGCACTCATGTATTCCAATGATCATTATTTTGGCCGTTTATTTGATGATGCTTGTAATAAGGAACATTTATATGCCTTTAGTTAGGGATGAATCAGGTTTTTGTACTTTTTGCACATGGGTTGTACCTCTTGGTGACACAGGCCGAGCAGCACAGTAATTAATTTTTCAATTTTTTATCAAAAGTGACATTATGACTACACAAAAGTTGCACCAATAATGCAGATGTTCTATTAATGCATACATGAATGCAATTTATCGAGACTTGACTGAAATTGACCATGACAATGAAAAACAAAAATACGGTCTCGGAGTAAGAAATTGATCGAGATGGCAAGGGGACCATATAATAGACAATAGCTTTGGACAAGAACAAATTTTAGTCCTCAGTTATTGTAAACCACTGCCATGGTGAGACTTTGAAGCCAAACAGCATAGTTTGTATAAGAGCAGCCCTCACTTTAATTTTTCTTGTCAACATGGCATGTTCCATTATACCTGCTCTGCCGCCGGAAATGCAATAATCTCAATTTCCGTGATCCCATGTCCTCTAAAATAAGTTGGAAGGCAGGGAAGACAATTCCAAAGAATATTTATGAATCAAAGAAAGCATTGGTCTGTATTATCTATCACTTTTGATGATTATTATTGATACTGAGTCGATAATTCACATGAGTCCTAATGAAACCCCATGGATATTATTCTACAAGATTATTGAGTTGACCAAAGTGACTTTTTTTTATTCTCCTGTATCATGAATAAATGCTCAGATAATTTTTCATCATTTTAACAGTTTCAGATATTAGTTTAGACAATTTTTCAGCATAACTTCTTGCATGCGACAGGACTTTTGTCCAGGCACATTTTGGACACACTGTCAATATAAATTTCTACGATATTCAGATTTAAACAAAACTTTATTTTCACAATATAAGCATGTCGTAGAAGGACTTGGCTTTCATTTGAGCCATGTCTCATTAAAATCTGTTCAGTACAAGTCAAATTATTGGCAATTGTATCTGTGACATGTGCTAGCGACAGAACTTTTGTCCAGGACTGTATCTTACTATTTATCTATCTTTCTAATTTCATTGTATTTATTATTTTCCCTCCAATTTACAACCAGCTTGCTAGTTGCCTTTTATTTCGAGGATTTCGTGATATTATTCGTGCATTCTTCAAATTCTTATTCTTTCTTCAGTATGGATATACTATAGATTAGGTCAACATTGCTATCAACCCATTCCATGTAAATCACTGCCCCTTTAAGGTAATAGCAAATAAGGTTTTCCAACTCGTAGACAATGATAAAAGGCATACAAACACTGGTTACTTGAAGTAGGGCTAATGACTACAAAATTTGTGTTGCTATTGTGTGGAAACTCCAAAGGAGGAGTGACACAATTAATTGCAATTCTGAAGACCTGATTTTTTTCCGACACATACTGGATTGCAATCAAGAATGGGTATAACATTTTTGCATCTCCTTTCTCCCCAGTGTCTAAGACTCAGAGTCCGCGAAAAGTGCCGGTTTGCCGGTCAAAACCGGCAAAAACAGCGTGTGGCCGGCAAGTGGTTACCTGCCCAAATGTCCGATGATTGTGTTGGGAGATTGAATGAGCAGTGGTGAGTTCATGCAGCAATCAATGCAATTACTACAGGCCTGTGAAATCTCAGGTGCAATTGACAAACATCAATGACACAAATTCATGTCAGAAGTGTCAATTGGATTGCAATCAGAGTCCGCGAAAAGTGCCGGTTTGCCGGTCAAAACCGGCAAAAATAGCGTATGACCGGCAAAAATAAAGTGGTTACCTGCCCAAATGTCCGACAGGTATGCTCTAGTGTGAATGAGCTGATTGTGCAGTCAATGCAATCAGGAAAGGCCTTTGAACAACCCAGTGCAATTAAGAACGCTCAATGACTCAAATTGATCTCAGGAGTGTCACATGGATTGCAATTAGATATAACAAAGAGTCAGTACCAAGCAAATTGCAATTAGCGATGTTCAGTATCATCCAGTATAGGCCCTACTATATCTGTACAATATTTGAGGCCCTGTAAGGTTGCCACAATTAGCCATGTTAAAAGGGGTCCTGGCGGGTTTTCTGTAAGCCAGTCAATTACCTGCCAATACAGTTTGAGATCAATTATAATTAATTAAAGTCAAGTAAAATCATTATGAAATAAGCCTACTTTGTCAAACGCACCCTTTTTTGACATTTTATATATAATAAAAGGCCTTATTAGCCTACATGACTCAATAGGCTTTATGAAGAGCGGTTAATGGTATTGGTAACATCATATTTTTGAATTACAATTCCAAGAAACTTTTTGAAATTTTCGAAATTGGAATTTTGGGCAGATAAGATTTCATTCGGGCAGGTAAACCTCAGAATCTACCTGCCCGAATGTCCTGTGTGTCAAAAGCAGTTTTCGCGGACTCTGATTGCAATTAATACTACAATGGTCAATACACCTTATTGCAATTTGCAACAATGAGCAATAGGCCAATAGCCATCTTCATCTCAGTAAGTTTTTAGCTGCACAGATTAATTTTTTGATGTTGCAATGATCCAGCTGGCCATTATACCAAGCGGATTATATGCATGCGTAGCCCACCATAAATACAGTCTGGATCAATTTTGATGATGAACCTAAATGTCATTATTTACCTAACCTGGTCAATGCTAGGATTTTGAAATCTTATAATTCCAGACTTAATTTCCCCCAGCAATGAGTTTACTAGCAGGCTCTATTAACATGGGAGCAGAAATATAGATAGTACATGATGTCTCAATTCAATTGCTATCGTTAGCTACACTGCACTGACTCTACACTGGGGTATTTCTGAAGCAGACGGCACACTGTAACTCAATTCCAGTTGAACTTATTTAATTTCGGGCAGACAAAATCTTATTCGGGCAGGTAAAATTCAGGTTCTACCTGCCCGAATGTCCTGTACACCAAAAGCACTTTTCGCGGACTCTGCTAAGACTAGGTAAGCAGAAAAAATACAGTGTCTACTGCTTTAATAGTGAGCAGAAAATATACTGCGTCTACGACTTGGTAATGAGAAAAATACTGTGTCTACCATAGAAATACATAGAACGGACATGAGGCTGTATGAAGCCACCTCAAGATGAGGTCACCAAATCCGCCATATTGGAACTGCCCTGAGACATGACGTCACAATAGACTAATTATGATGTGACGTCATGCCATTGTTATAAGTGACATCACTGTTATTGGTGACGTCACGGTTAGATTGTGTCAGGATACAGGGCAGTTCCAAGATGGTGGATTTGGTTGCTTCATCTGCCAGAGCCTCATGTCCGTTCTATGTATTTCTATGGTGTCTACCACTTGGTAGTATCACACTGACCAAAAAGTCTGTGTCTACGACTTGGTGAACCTTGCCAATTTGATGTCTACCAGTTGGTAGTACCTGGTGTCTACCAGTTGGTTGCCTACTAGTTGGTTGTCTACCAGTTGGTTTGTCTATGAGTTGACGTGTCTATGAAGTGTCTTGATACCTGGAAGTGCTGTGTAAATTTGTGTCACCTAGTTGGAACTGTTTGTCACCTAGTTTGCACTGGTATGAAATTTCCAAATTTCTTGTCACCTAGTTGGTACTGATGGGTGTCGTCTAGTTGGTTTGTCGCCTAGTTGACCGTACACCGTTGACAACAGTGCAACTGCAAGTGTCCAAAAAAGCATCAGTGCATGTATGCTTCTTCATCCACTCTGACTGGCCAACTCTTCATTACAGATGCTCTATAGGCCTATGGTATACTACTGTACGTGTCTGTGCTTTCTGTGCCAGTGCTGACTGAAAGCACATTGTCAGAGCATCTGTAGGCTGTAGCCAACCTGCGTGAGAGTTGCACTGGCTTGAAGACACTTTCAAGTCTTCATTACCGCCACTACCATGTACTGCAATTGTTTTTCTTCATGGGACAGTATTAAAGCCAATTTGCTTATCCAAGTGAATCACGACTTGTCAAGTCGCAAGTGAACGTTTGCACTGCATAATCATCAATTTTATTGTCAATTGACCATTGACAGTTGCAATCAACTTGGGCAGTGAATTTCAATGCATTATTTGTAGTATTCAGTGATTCAGGAGAAATCTATAGCATTGAATAGGCTACAGACGGTAGACAGTCAAATTGCAATTGGGCAAAAGAAGGAATGAACCTTGAGTAAACACTCAAAGCTACTGAACAAATTGGAATTGATATATCTATGCGTTAAGAATTTCTATAGAGGAACTTTTAAGAAAAATGTTGAATGAATTGGGTGTGCTTCCTCACTGATATTGGCCTACATTAATTATTAATTCATTCTGACAATTTTTTTGCATGCATGGCGCATGCGGAGTCCCATTTTTAAGGGTGTCAATCGATAATTGTTGTATCGCTATTTGGACTGGTTGGCGTTTTAAAAGAATTATTAATTAAAAGAAGCGCCCGGCTTATGTGACATTACTTTTCATTGTATGTCTGGATTCAAGGTAACATAACATAACGCGATGATGGTTATTTGCAGATACTCTGGGCCACTTGTAGAGGAAGATGCGTTTGAAACTGCGCTCTGCAAAGGGGCCAACTCTGTGGAATACACACAGCTGGTGGAATGGGCTACCAAGGAATTAAGAAATATCTATGGTCTTGAAGAAAACATCAATGCCATATCAAGTTAGTTATTTCTTATTATTTTATGTTGACTAATTCTACCACTCCTCAAACCACACATATATGCAGTAGTTTTGTTATAAAGAATCCAAAATGTTTGAAATTTTTTTATTATTAGAGTTGCACTAATGTCGTAAATGCACACAAAAATGGTTTTCATCTTGTTTTCCAGATCCAGATGACAGTGATACATTTCTGATGGAGATGAGTGGATTTCTGAGAGAATATGGTGTGTTGAGAAGTTATTAAATATCACTTGGTTGGAACAAAATAATACTTCTAAAAATTGTACCGTTTTGATAATGAGCATCAATAAATTTGAATTTGTCTTTGCAGGGTGTCCCTATGCTTGTCTTTCGGAAGGCCCAATTAGTCAGCGCCTGGCCACTCGCCAAAGTCGACTCGTCTTACTAGGTGTGTAACTATGTTAGAATATTATAATTATTAATAGAAATTTCTATAAATTTGCTAACCAGAGTAGTGAGTGATACACTGCGCTATTCAGACATAGCAAACTTGCATTCATAATGTGTTGATATCACATATAAAATTTGGATCTCTTTAGTTATTTGTTTTTCCTGCAGATTTTCTTCTAACGGAGTTATCGGCTGCCAGGATGACTGCCGTCAACAAACCTGATCTTGTCAAGAAGACCATGGCTACTGAACAATCTGTAGGTTTTATCAATACACTCAACAAGATGTAATTTATTGCATTTGGGGATATAGTTGTTATTCTTATGCAGTATTAAAATTAAATTGGAAATTCTTAATTGATTTCAGACTGAAAGCGACACAGCTAAGTACATGAAGCAAATGTTAATTGCGCTTGGTTTCCCCAAACCTCCAGCTGGGATCACAGCGTTCCAACTATTCAGTAAAGTGGAGCAGAAGGTAAGCAAAAAAGAATTAAAATTTATGAGCTCAATCTGATCTTTTAACACTTAATCTGATCCCTAAACATGTTAACATGATAAGGGCTATTCCATTTAAAAACCTGGGAGGGGGGTGGTCAGGTTGATTTATTTTTCGTAAGATGGATGTAGGGATCGGGGGAAATTCGCTTCAGATGTATGTTGGGATGCAAAAGAAATCGCTTTAGATGTACGGGGTGGGGGGGGGGGCATTATCACTCCATGAAGGCTTACGCATTGTAGTAATAAAATTTTTATTTGATGCATGTGGGGTGCGTAAAAAATTTGCATTTAAGGGCACTGGGGGGTCGAAAATAATTCACTTTAGATGCATGAGGGGGGTCAAAAATGTAACCTGACCACCCCACCCCCAGGTTTTTAAATGGGATAGCCCTAACATAAAGACAAATAACCCACTATAAATGGACCACTACGATAAAGACCACCACGATAAAGACCTTCTGTATACCAGAAGCAATATTTCACAACATTTAGGTTACTATATTTACACTATATATTAATTTTTGACTATGTAACATATTCACACCACAAATTGCTACTTTCAGGTGAAAGAACTCCTAAGCAAAATCCCGTCGGACCACATTAGTAAACCGTTATTGAAAGCTCGGTTGTCGGACAAGCAGTGGGACAGTGTCATGTTCATTAACCAGGCACTGATTCAGGAGTACGAATGTCGAAGAGAGATGTTGTTAAAGCGGTTCGATGTCACTATCCAATCTTTTAGGTGGTCTGATAGAGCAAAGGTACGTTGGACTCGCCTGTGTGATTTATGTGCAAAGTAAAAAATTTGATTTCATTAGACAATGATAGGTTTATAATGCAAGCAAAACTCATTAATTAAGCAAAATTTGTGTTTGGTAAGATTTTAAAGATCGTTCTGACTTCTCTGAAACATCCATCAATTGGATGGTTTCGAAATATTATGAATAAAAAGTAACTTTAAATGGAATGCTGAATGTTACATTATTACTGTTTGATTACCTCAATGGCTATGCTATAATGTTGCATTATATTTTTCAGTCTAAAGAAGACAAAATCACGGCTGTGCTTCAACCTGTCAGAAGAAGTTTGTCTGCAAAAACAGCTGTTAGTGTGCCTAATATGCTTGCTGCAAGAGAAGGTAGGTATTATGTAATGTGTGATACAGTTTGAAGGAGGTAGATCCTATTTGTCTCATCATATATATATATATATGAGTGTGGCTGTTCCACTCTTGAGAATCCACTTTCCCCAAGTGGGCTGTTTGGAATATAATATTAAATCAGTGCTTTTCTTGGCCATTATGTGTGCTGGTAATTGGGAATGCATCATCCATTTGACTAACAGAAGTAGCATATCTTGGCTGCAAATTAGCCTCTCATGTATCATCATACCCTTAATTCATGGATGCTTTACGCTACTCCTCTCCAACTACTTGATGCCCACAACTAAAACTTTGCAAGCAACATTATTTCATGTCTTACAACAACCATAAGTGGTTGTGGTTTCCCAAACTGTTCATATTATACCGCTACACTTATTAATCATTTATGCATGCCTATAGATGTATCTTCTCTAATGTTGTCGTAGTAGTTGTTCTGTTTTCCCTGGACTCCTACTCTCATTATTCCCATTATCACGGGTACTATGCTAGTGATTACAACAAATTATAATGTGTACAATCAAATCACCCTACAGTTCCATTGCCTGTAGTGATAGAATTGTGAATATTAATTCCTCCTTTGCTTGCAGACTTGCTAAAAATAGAGAAGACGAGTAGTGGTGTAACAAGAGAGAAGTCAAGAACTCCTTTGAATCGTGTTAAGATTGGTCACGTCCCAGACAGAGGAGGAAGAGCCTACGAACACGAGGTGCCCCCTCCTGAAATGCCGTCGTTCCAGAAAAGACAGAATGCACCTCAACAGCAAAGACAGGGTGGTTAGTATATAATTACAATTTGTATTGTCTGAGAGTGAAGTTTCAATTATTCAGAGCAGTGTCCAATATTTGTCCTCAGATTCAGGGTGTGTGGAAGATGTCCAGCTTGGTAGGTCATTGTAATATACCGACAAAATCTGGTCTTATGTCCAAAGGTCCAGCGAGCTATGAATCTTTTGATACCCAGATGACTGGGAATCCGGGTCTCTGATTCGGAGGCTAAATAAAGTACGGCCGTGCACTCCTGACATAGGTCCTACACTCCAAGAACTGGTTAAGTGGAGTAATAGCATTGCATCATTTAGCTGGGACATATTGTTTTGTGTGTGCGAGTTGTGTCTGTGTGAGCTTATTATCAGCAAGAAAACTTACAAAAATAAGACAAAGACTAATTGAATTCTTTTCATTATTTATTTAGGTTGGGGGAACAAGAGACGCAATAATGACAATAATGCAAAATACTGGAACAAAAAGGGCCGTTACTATTGACAACAAGTTAGTATAATATGATTTTTTTTTAATACCATTTAAGTCAATTATATCTCCTTTTGACTGCAAAATTTGTGAAGTTTTCTTGCTAAATATTGTTGTGTGTGAAAGGTGTGTGAATGATAATTTCTTGTTGTTGTGGATGTTTATCATTTACATATTCATCTTATATCTAATAATAACATGTATTGGAACTATGGTCGCTTACCTTTCAAGTAAATTCTGGAGAGTTTTCACTCTTCAAAGGTCATTCTTGGTGCGAACTGGTAACTCTGTCATGTGCTGCTCTAGAAAACTACAACAAAATTAATTGTACAAGAATGTGATAAGAAATCTCTAATCGTATCTTGTTGTTCTAACATTTGTATTTGTATATTTTCAGGTGACCGAGGCCGAGGAAGGGGCAGGGGAGGAGGTGACCGGGGAGGCTACTCTGGCGGTGGTCACTCTGGCGGTGGCCAGTACTCTGGGGGAGGTCACTCTGGGGGTGGTCAATACTCTGGAGGCGGGCACTCTGGAGGGGGAGGGGGGTGGAGCCAGGGGGCGCCCCAGTATTCAGTTCCGCAGCAAAACATGTCTGCTGGCCAGGCTTTTTTCGGCGGAGGGGGCGGGGGTGGTGGCTACCAGGCCCAACAGCAGTACGGCTATCAGGGTGGCCAGCAACAAAACTATCACCAACAACAACAAGGATACCAGTCCTATAACAACCAGAGTAATTACCAACAACAAGGAGGTTACCAACAACAAGGGGGATACCAGCAAGGAGGAGGAGGCGGAGGGGGTTACCACAATCAGCAAGGAGGGGGAGGAAGAGGAGGAGGAAGAGGCAGGGGTAGAGGAAGAGGAGGTCGCAGATAATCTAGTGGATATTAGTGCAATTGTTGTCTCACTTGATATTTTACTCAATTCTGCATTTCGCGTTACAACTTACATACATGACATTTATTTAACTATTTAACTAATATTCTAGGAAATTACCTATTTATTGCAAACTGATAAAAGTATTGAAAGACTTAATTGCCTCCCAATGAGTATTTGAACAAATTTGATTAATATATAACTGCCCATCTTACCACAATCATTATAATTCGCTTCATCAGTCATTGTTATGCCTCCAACTTTTTGTTTGTGTATTCCTTGTTTTGCCTTTGTGTGCTTCCTTGTTAGCTCTTAAATAAATATTGACTTGTTAGTGAATTAATAGACTTGTTGGTGAATTTCACATTGATTGGCTTTTGTTTTGGAACGTAAACACCGACAGTTTTCAGAGAATGCAGTGATGTGCATTGCATCTTTAGGTCAGTCTCATTTTGTTCTTGAAATGAAAAAAGAAAAATTTCATATTTAGCTGCCTGATGGTTAAGGCAATTTTAAATTGAGAATTTTATGGATTGCTCTCATCATAGCTCCTGATTTTAGAAGTTCTGGCTTACAGTCTGTAACTGTATGTGAATTTTGATCTCTGACATCGGGCCACACTTGACCTGATCTGTGTCTCTCGCTCTCCGACTGCTGTTTTGAGTTCATTACTGATGTGGTCCAAATTTGTAAGTGGTCTGGCATGTATTTGCCTAAATTACTGTGTTGAAACCTGGTTCCACATAAGGGCAACCAGTGCCAACCACCACACAAATTCAAAGCCCAACATATTCCTGATTTTCGAAAAGATGAGTCCCATCTATGGTGCCAGAGAACCAACTGCTCTTTTAATTTGAAGCAAGAGCGGTAAGAGAGTGCCTCACTCTGCCCGTTTTAACAATGCCAACTCGTGAAGCCAAGCAAGAACACCTGGGTGTGCTTTGTGCAAGCAACCAGGGAAATGCCTGTTCAGAACGCTAATCTTTACTGACAGTACAAATACATGAAATAATCTAGACCTGTAGGTGAATAGTATTTTTGGAGGAGTGAGGTCTATACCCCTTTAAACCCTTTGTCATTTTGAGAATGATAGGATTAAGATGAAATCTTTCACAGGAAGTAAGCTCGCCAGCCCTAACCAATGGGCATCAGCTGATATGGCACAGACCAGTCATAGCTCAAGCTTTTTTCACGGAAAAGTTATCCGCAACAGGTAGCACAAAGGTATCATAAGGCACCACATATCTCCAGCTGTTTCCGTTCAATATCCAAGCTCCCATTACCTCTCAACCATGGTACTGCCATGCAGCCATCCGAGCCTACCCCAGTTACTCGCTGCCTCCAGATGACCATTCTCCCGTGGTCATCGGCTCACTTCCCGAGCTGGCTCTGCCAGTGAGCCTCTGACCTGGATGGCCAGAAAAGGTGTGGTTTTAGTGCTTCAAGATGATTGGGCGCGAAGGGAAGTGGTCGCACAATCAGAGAGGCTGTTACAGCCCAAGCAAGGTTATATCATTCCAGACTCAGCATACTGTTGATAGCTGTTGTCTGTTGATCTGTTTGTTGTTTTAAGTTGTCTTGTTTGACATTAATCCGAATTATTGAAGCTTTGGCAGGTGTGCATCAATGCACAATTACTTCTGTCTTGGTTGAACTTGGCTCATATACGAAAATTCAAGCAAATTCCAGGGGGGGGGGCATCAGCAGCCTTCAGTAGAATAAAAAGAGGAATGAAGTGGGGGGATGAAATGACATCAGCATGATTAACAATTTCCTAGAATGAACTGCCTTCGTTAACAAATGACTCTTGAAAATTGCTGTATAGCTAATATGCTATTATGTTGAGTAACTCATATATATATATATACCTTGCACCAATATTTTGTAGTTGTAGTATTTTCTCTTGCATGATATAATTATACTGTTTCATTATTTTAAAGAAACAAAGAAGAACGTGCCTCTTATTTCCCCGTCTTTTTTTCTGAAATGATCTATCTATCTATCTATCTATCTATCTATCTATTAATGTATCCTCCCTCTCTCCCTATTCCCTTCCTTAGAATCCCCCTACTAAAAACTTGGCAGTGGTCACAGCTCTTGCTCGGAAATGCGTTCTGGAGATGTCAAACATGGACCAAGTCAATCACTGCCCATACAACTTATCTTCAGAAGCAACCCAACCACCAATCAGATCAGAATTAAATACAGGGATGATGATGATTGACATCTGAATTGTTCACAGTTCTAGTGTTTGGCTTTAGTAATCATCAGTCATTTCACAGTTTGTGTATTTTTCAGGTGACAGTTTCTTGTTTACAGTTTGTATGTTTTGCTTCATTATTCAACATTCACGGATGATATGAAAGGTGCCTTCTGGTTGGCTGAAGCCACTTGAGCATGACTGATCTAAATGTGACTAAAACCACAGGAAAAACTGTCAACAGAGTCAAAGCCTCGCTGTGCCAGCTCGCACTGGGGCTTTGACAATGTGAAAATGCCAGATGACAGACTTCAATCATTCCCTGGAACTAAATTTCCCATGAAAACAACCAGTTTCATATTAATGTAGACATGAAATTTTATTTCACTAAATATATATACACCAACAGGAGATTTCATTTCCATGAGACCAGAAATATTTATACAACTTCGCACTGATATCAATGCTTACTGACACACAATCACACACATGTAAAAGGTTAAAAAATACAGACAGCACTAGGGATGCACGGATATCCGGCTCAGTATCCGGTATCCGGCCGGATAGTGGAATTTGCAGGATATCCGGTATCCGCCAAAATGAGGGAATGAGAACCGGATATCAGAACCGGATATCGGGCATGTTCAAAACTTAATGAAAGGCTAAAATCTTGATAATAACCAAAGGAACGTTACCACGACAGAGTCAACAACATTATTTCACCATCTTCAAAATCAGAATTCAGTTACAGAACTAAATGAAAAACATTCCATCAGAGGAACAGTCCTCCTGCCGGACCGACATGTCTCAGCTCTCATAAAAAATATTCCTTTTTCGCATGTTTACTATCCGGTTCCTACTATCCGGTTGCTATCCGGTATCCGGCAGCTGGTGTTGCCGGATTATCCGGTATCCGGTATCCGGCTATTTTCACTATCCGTGCATCACTAGACAGCACTTGCCGAAGTATTATGCACACTGGTATCACAGACAAACAAGAGTACTGACACAAAGATATAAATAGGCCTATAACAGTCACTTTGAGCCGCAGAGAACCCCATCATTAAATACTCCATTGAATCAAGATACAGTTAAACTTGAAAGTAAGTACGTTCCCGCAGAATTACTGCATTGGAAGTCATGACTGTTTATGGCCAAATGTAGCACTGATATGTCGAGCATTTCAACTTACTTCTAACGATGAGCCTTCATATTCAATTGATAGGCCCTATTATACTTCAATTGATACAAACTTCAAAATAAATTGGTTATGATATAGGCCTAAGTGATAACTGGCCAAATGAAGTGATCCTATTGGGTCTGGTTATTTTCAAGAGCAACTGTACTCTGACCTGTACAATGTATAAGAGCTCTAGACGTCACTTCACCGTATTGCACAAGACTCGACTAGTGAAACATAAACCCATCTGATAACAACACAATATTATTTATACATATTTTTGGTATAATGTGTACATTTAAATCAATACTGTTCATTCCTGCTCATATTCTGCAATCAACCCTTGCTCATTAGTTAATTAAGCATGATTAGTAATTTAGCATCACAGAACACCACAAAAACAACATTTTAACCTCTTTAAGTAGTAAGTACTAGGCGTGCATTGAACAATCATTCTGTTAGCCAATAATTGCCCCAGGTCTCAAACCATGACCTTAATTCCCTTTATATTATATTTGATTATTGTGTATTATTTCCATAAATGTGTATGCGTATCATTATGTTTAAGGTAGTTTTGCAGGTAAAACAATTGTGCCACTACAATATCTATTATATAACACCAAATTAAGTAGAAACCGAAGAAATAAAATGCCTGATGCAAGGTATAGACCTAGAAATGCAAATAAAATGCTGAGAATTTGGAGGTTGCAGTTCGTAATATCGAAACCAATTCAAACGTCCACTTTTAGAGTTTCAAATTGGAATTTAAAACAGACGTCAGAGTAAGCCACCGTGTGTGAAGAGCGATAGTCAATTGAATAATTAATTTTTCCTTGTAGTTCTTCATAATTTTATGAATGATACACTCTGATAATTTCCGTGATTTCTCTTCGGCAGATTGGACATCCATCACGACGATTTAGTAAGGACCTTGCGCACTCGTGGCACGTGACCATGTGGTGACAAGGACAGAGTAGGCAATCTCTCTGCTGATCCATGCAAATGGCGCAGTCACGATCTTCATGACCTATCAATTACAAAGGCAAAATCTAAATTAATTATATCGAATTGATTCATGCAATCTTCGCAAAGATCGGAAACTCCATTCTTGACGAACATTGGTAACATGGATATCTTGATACGCTCACAAATTTTAACATCTGGGTCTATTAATTTACAATTTTTCAAACAAATTCAATGAAATTTTATTTAAAAATAACATCTCAGCTGATTTTCACATAATTTTTACAGCAGGTTTTACAGTTTCAAAACCTCAATTTATTAGACGAAACTTTGTCAAATATCACTGACCTCCCTCCTCGCTGTCGACCACAGGCATGCTGTTTCCTCTGTGGGACAAGGCAGGAATAGAATTTTCCAAAATGTACCCCAGGCCTGATGATTTCTTTATTTGGTCAAGGCGTGCTGAAATTAGGTCAAAAGTCAATCATACAGAGCTGAAAGTCACTTCAACAAAGGTTGCAAACTGCAAAGCCTTCAGTTATTAAGTCAGATATGGGGCACTGTCTTACTGGTATTGTATATGGGTACAATATGTCCTCTAAGACAATTCAATAAATGTTGTGGTTCTTATTAATATTTTGGCACTTTGATCTCTCTAGGTAATTATTTTCATTATTTAATATCATATTAGACTTTTATATACATAGATGATAGCAACTCAACCAGAGAACCTGCTCTGTGGTGCTGTACATACAAGGACAAATATAATTTTGTCCAGCATAGCAGCATGTCATAAATAATTATCAGTATGTAATTAAATGAACAAATGAAGTACCTTGTTTCCTTGCTTCTCTCTGTTCCTCTGTTAATATGAGTGGCTCTCCACCTGATCTGAAGAATAACGTCTTCCCCATTTTCTCCAGGATTGCTCTCACTGTAAACAAGTTAAGTCAAACTGCTGAACAACAAATACAATGTCAGATGTTATTCATTGGTTCCATTTCAGTCATTGTAACCTATCAGGGTTATTGTGTCTGGTTCTTTTGAGTATACTACTCTCCGATTGTTATTGTAATCATATTAGTAATGATGCAGTCTTATTCATCAATCATCATACCTGTAACTTAGAAAGAAATGATCAAATTAAGATAAAGATATTT
Source organism: Platynereis dumerilii (assembly GCA_026936325.1). NCBI lineage: Eukaryota > Metazoa > Annelida > Polychaeta > Phyllodocida > Nereididae > Platynereis > Platynereis dumerilii. Next base: position 11,660,056 of record JAPTHN010000007.1, read on the forward strand.
TACCTTTTTCAAGAGTTTCTTGGGAGGTGAACTTGGAGGGCGTAACTTCGACCTCAGGTATGTAATGAACAGGAAACAGGAACCGTAATCCAATGCACCTCTGAAATGAAAACAGCTCTATACTTCTAGGTTTATTACATTTTGTGCTGAGTTTTAAAATATGGCTGAAATTACCCTTTGAACATGTTGAAGAATCATATTTCATAAATTCAGAAAAAGGATTTTAATTAAGCTTTAATTAAAAATTGGAGTTCAACCTACCTCTTTATTGGATGTCTTCTCCATGACAGCATTTATGTCCAGCCTCAGAGTGTTGGTTGCAATTATGGCATTTGGATTGCAACACTGCGCCACTCCTGCAAATTATAAAACAAAATGGCTTTTTAATAAGAATAATAATCAATGGCAAAAACATTTCAAAAGCAAGAAACTGTCAATGAACATACTCTCAAACAACTCCCTCTTCACTTCCAGGTCATCAATGACTGCTTCCAAGACAATCTCTGCATCATTCACCGTCTCCTCAATACGACTCAAGCACAGTATCTGACCCTGGAAGAAAAAAGAAAGACAAGAACCCAGGGGTTCAAAATGGAGGTGGTGTTGTGTCTTAAGTTCACACACCATGAATCCAGCAGATGATTTTTCCTGTGCTGCTAAAACTATTTCAATAGATATAGATATATAGACATAGATAATTAGATATATAGACAGATATATAGATATAGATAGATTAGCATTTAGATATGACTGATAGGCACAAGTGCTACCCTTTAAGAGCAGTGGTTGCTTACAGTGGTTCATCAATGGGAGATAGAACACGAGTCCTCTACATGTAGCACATTAACCCTATTTGAAAAAGATCAAAGAGGCACCAATTTAACATCTCATCTGAATGATACCCATCTGGGATTTTGATCTTGAAATTCCACTGAAAATATTCTAAATATGCTGCCCCAGGTTTGAACTGAGGCATGCAAAGAATATCACAATTTTGGACTGACAACTCTTGGCCACCCAGCTGCCACGGAAACTCCCTATATTTATCTTAAGACCTGCTTAGTTCCCTACTATCATGTCAATAAAGATCTTACTTATTCACTAACATGTCTATACACCTGTCAATCCTCCTACCACTGCCAGCTAACTTATATTTATAGACTGTCAAATTGACCAACTGGATCAATAAAATCTATCAATCCAGACTTTGAAAAGAGCTGAAATGAGGTGAAATGTCATGTCGGATTGGCATGGATATTTTGGAAAGATGGATAGATGATTGGGGCTATACACCCTGTATTTATTTACATTGTAAGCTAATTAGGACATGAGGAAGAGATAGCAATGAGGCAAAGGACGATTGAAACTGCTGTCCTAGGTGACCTGGCGTGAGCGTTAATCAGGCCAAGACGAGCAATGTCTTCAGCCCCACATGACACTCACCTTAGCACTGTCATCACCCTCCCATGACCCTCTCAAAGTGTCATGGCCCAGTCATGACTTTGGCAATGCTCAAAATCATCTTTGACAGGCTCTTTAAAAATAACTGCTGCTTCTATCACTTCCAAACTTGGCATAACGTCATATCACAGTATCAACTATTCTATAAACTTTGGCAAACCTATCCATTACATAATTAGGAAAAGATGATTGAGTGGGCGGGCCTGCGGGGTTGGTCAGCTGGGTATCAGAAGTAAGTCTGATCTCTGTGCAGCTATCCTCATCACACAGCAGCATGACAGTAGCGTGACTTATTCTATCCAATTTTGTGAAGTAGTGCAAAGTCATCAGCAGCTGATGACAGTTCCCTACTTTCTCTGGAGCCTTCGGGTTCCTGTCAGGGCCAGGACTTAGCTGAAATTGCAATTGTCCTCATATGACAGTGATTTCCCAGACAGTGAGACTGCAGCCCAGTGTGCTACAACTTAGCTGACCCTAACCGGAAATTTTGGATCATGGAATAAATTATTTCAAGTACCAAATTGCAACCTATTGCGTGGCTTACTAAACCCTTTTGATAGATCTGTGTAATCTTACTAGTCTGTGAATTCTATCTATTTGATCTATATAATCTACCCATCTAATTCATGCAATTATATCTAACCAATACCTAAAATGTATTCATGAAATCCACCCTTGTCTATCTATCTATCTATCTATCTATCTACCTATCTATCTATCTATATCTATCTATCCATTTATCTATCTATCTATCTATATCTATCTATCTATCTATCTATCTCTATCTATCTATCTATCTATCTATCTATCTATCTATCTATCTAATCTATCTATCTATCTATCTATTTACCCATCCATATATCTGACTGAAATAGCCCTAGTTGTAGATTCATATAACTACTGAAATCTCATCTCTTGTGACCTATTATTATAATGACATCAATATCCAGGTCAGAAAACCAACCAATACACATCTTAATGTCACCAGGTCAGCTCATCTGCATACACAAAACACAATACACATAATTTTCAAGATGGTGGACAGCTCATTTGCATACCCAAAACACAATACACATTATTTTCAAAATGGTGGAAGGCAAACATGTAAACAGCAAACAAGCAAACACCAAACAAAAAAACTGATAAAAGGAGTACTTAGAATTACTTCAGGTCAACACAAATAAGCTCATATAACAGGCCTGCATCTCTAGTTATGCTGAATTTAGCAATTTGGAGAAAATTTAAAACGTGCAAAGAGTTATTTCAGATTTTCTTCTCCTATTTCGAATTTCCCGCCTAAAGTTTGCCTCTCTCACCCACTCTCTTAGCCCCCTTTCTCACCCAACTACATAAATGGCGGTGTGTTAACACACCTCCATTAAAAAAGCCATGTCAGTGACCTTATGAAGGAAATGCACATATATATGCCAGTTTCTGAAGTTGGTTGCATTGTAGCAGCCAAGTCATCAAAAGAGAACAGATGATTGGATTATGCAACCGATTTTGCAATATATGCTAATTCCGTAATTGTGACATCACCAAACAATGAGAGATTGATGCATGGTTAGTACTCTCAATCCCTGGGATAAAGTAACCCTTTGCATTTAGCAGATCCAAGAATATTTTTACTGATTCACACTATAATCAAATTCATGAATTATAGACTGATAACATAGTACATCTTTATAATTTAACAGATCATAAAGATACATACAATGTAGTTTTTGTGGAGCATGAGACCCTCGTCCCTCAGTATCTTCTTGTCCTCCTCAATCCTCTTGTAGGCACTATTCAAGGCATTCAGGTCATGGTCATAAATCTTCACTCGGTGACCATGGTAGGCCATCTCGCCTGAAATAAATAGCATGTAATTTTCAATGGCGTAAATTCAACATGCAGCTAGCCGCATGCCCGCATGTGGTTGCATGCACATGTCTAAATCATTTATTATATTTTCATTCAATGACTTAATTCTTGACACTAGACTAGAACTATACTGGGGTAACTGTCATTTTACTGACATTTTATATACCCATTAGGTCTACTACTCAATTAACAGGTTGAGGTAGGGCCTTAGACTAATTAACTTAAAATCTTGGTCAACACTCTTGATAGCTTTTTATCAATCTTAGCCTTGATTCAAGGCTTATGGTTGTTTACCAACATTGGTCTTTTGGCATCAATACAAGCATACATTATTACCAGCAGAGCTATACATTAGCTCTGTTACCAGCAGCTACCACTGTACCAGCTGATTTATTATGATTTTGACAGCATACATTTATTGGACTGGGGATGTTTCTTTCAGTTTAGCTTTAATGTCATTACCTGCAATCTTTATACCCATTAGACCACATCCCAGCACAGCTATCTTAACCATTGTTGGGCTGTCAGTGGAACCAGAGAGCGCAGAGAAGAGGTGATAAATCAGCTTGCTTTGTTGCTCACATCATTCCTGCCATTCTTGCTAAAGCGGATGTTGAAATGTAGAGGTCACGTGACGAAGAAAATGGCGGCCTGGCGACGAGCTCAATGTCAGCGGTGAGCAGTTGGAGTGAACTTGGAGGGGTGGCTGAGCAACAGGGAGGTCAAAATGCAGACACTGGACGAGGAAAATTGGAATTACCGCCGAGAACTTGCCCAGAAAAGATGGAAGCTCCTCCTTGATGTGAGTATGCGCCATTTAACAACCTTGTTTGACAGTTGTGGATTATCGCCCATGGCAAGAATGTAAACAAACACTGGAGATGGGCGTGCCTTGAACCCATATTCACCAAATAAAAGTTCAAATAATGAATGGGATGCTTGACCTTGAAATCCCAGACCCCACTGAACGATCCTAGCATTCAACCTAAAGCATCTATGATTTTCTATTGGTAGATTGATTGATTTTACTCAGAATTTGACAGATGTCACATTCATGAATCTTTAATGGCTTCAGGCTTAAATTACTGCATTTTTCCTGAGCAGGTCTTGACTAAGAAGAAGAAGAGGGTTGACAACAACAATGTTGTTTCTGTCAGACGGTTCCAGTCATTTGGTTTGCTACAAACAACCAAGTACGAACGAGACATCAGCCAGTCCAATCACTGCTGGTATGAGTACACGTCGCCATACTGCCAGAACTACAAGGCCATTATAAGGTAGAACAAATGTCAGATGCATGTGCCATTTGATTTTTTGGTCGCTACATTGTTGAGTGATGCATGCAAAAAATAGATTTGAACGTACTGCTAACAGTTTTTTGAGTATTTCTCATTGAATTACTAATTGCACTTGTAATAATTGAATGCATCATGCATGCATTTAAATTATTTGAATCATAGAATGTGATATGAGAAATAATGATTGCTTTTCAGGTTGTACATAATGATATTTTACATTTTAGGCATCTTGATGATTCTCTTGACATCAAGGACTTGTTGGGATTTAATAACACAGGCAATGTTTGTAAGTAGATTAAGATAATCTTATTGATTAGAAGAAGGTCATCTTAAAATCAGTTGCTTACAGCGTGTTTGTTGTGTTTGTACTTTGGATTTATCAATAAAATGTTTCAGTTTACAGCAGGAAAAATTTAGTTTAAATTCCTAATTAGTTCACTTGTGTGCTTTGTGAGGTTTGTGGGCGAGAGCAAGAATGTAGATTTATAACTATGTGTGGCACACTGGATGGTATGTTTTGCTGTGGAAATAGTTCTTGTCATTGACTAACATTATTAAGTTTGTGCTTAATTATTGCATGTATTCTTCCCCAATCATAGGTGTAGGAGGCGGGGAGTCCGGGGGGGCTGCAGCCCCCCAAAAAATTTTGGAAAATCAATTTTGCACTTTTAGGGCATTTGATACTTTTGGCACTATTTGGGCAATTTTTTTTCGGGCAGCCCCCCCAAAATTTATTGACCTCCTACGCCTATGTCCCCAATAATATTATAATGAGGCGCAATGCCAAACATCCCAATTTAAAAATAATTAATCTGTCTTGATGTTTAATTTTAATTTGACCTGATATTTTGAAGGTGTTTGGCCGTCCGAAGAAATACTGGCTTACTACTTGATGAAGAACCCCAACATTGTAAGGTAAGGAGAAGTAAAGTACTACAGGAACTAAGGACTACTGTGCAATGTCATAGGCCTTCCTGATATTATTGATCCTGTTTGACTCTGTGACTAATTAACCCTGGAGTGAATTCAAACCAAATATAATCAAGGCATAACAAAGCTGTTGATCAAAATTTAATAACCCTATGATATTTATCCATGATACAGGGACAAGACTATCTGTGAACTTGGAGGTGGCATGACCTGCATTGCTGGAATTGCAGTAAGTAAACTAGCTTAACTTCACAAAATATTAATTGAATTTTACAGGTTTGTACTTCTGTAAAATATCACAGTGTATCATCTTAAGTTCTTCTTGCAGTCTGCTATATGTGGCGATCCCAAAGAAATGCTCTTGACTGACGGAAATGATAAATCTGTGCAAAGTAAGTGCTATTATATTGACAATTTATTGTTATTTTATAATCAGCTTAGCAAATATAGTACTGGAATGAGAATCAATTTTTTTTCTTATCATTAGATGACCGACTGTATAACATTGTACTTAAATTCGACCTGATTGGTGCATAATACTGCACCTTACTTTGACCTGATTGTACATGTAGCCTATGCTTTGATGTTTTGAGTTGCATGGAGCAATTTTGGGAATAATATCTGCCATCTTGGTATAAAACAATAATATAAAACATGACCTATTTTTCAGATGTCCACACTGTGATATCAAGAAACATGGCTTTATTTGGCAAATCTGTGGTCACAGCAAAGTAAGTTTATTTTCATGTTATACATTACAAGTAAGGAACGTATAGCGCTAGAAAGAATGAACATTTTTCTCTAAAGTTCAGAATCATATTCAGTTCTTTTTATTTGATAGGGTGTTGAAGTGGGATGAATGTGACCGATTCCCTGACCTGCACACGAAATTTGACACAGTCATTTGTGCTGACTGGTAAGTGACTTGTTTATAAATTTAACTAATAAACTGTTATATATGCAAGAATTTAGGTGAACCCGTATTTTTTGTTTCATTTTCAGTCTGTTCTTTGACGAATGTAGAGAGGACCTAGTGAAAACCCTGGAAATATTACTTAAACCACAGGTAACCGGTTACATACATGCATACCTTTCCCAAAATGTCTTTATTTTGCTGTAGGTTATTTTGAACATTGTTTTAAGATATATATGTCTTGCTCCTTAATGATCTGTCTTTCTTATCTTTTTTTTAGGGAGAGGCCATTATTTTTGCTCCAAATAGAAATGGAACATTCCATAAATTTGCTGACCTCGTCAAAGAAAAAGGAACGTTTCTGGTGAACACAGAAGACTGTTACGACCAGGTTGTGTGGGAGCTGTTACAGGAGGTATGCACAGGAATTATAACTAAACTGAATTGACTTGAAACTTTTCTATGTGTTTCATTCAATAATTAATTTAGGACTCATAAATACTATTGTGTCTAAAATTATAGAATCAGGAAAATTATGATTGAATTAAGTTTTTTTTAAAGAATAGGAATATGTAGTAATACTCTCATAAAATCCAAATAGAGTTGAATCACATTGAAATTTCATCTAGACCTGACGGTTTTACCAAAATGATAGCCTTATTACATCTCTCGTTTTTATTCTTTATTCACAGAATCTAATGAAAGGCATGGCCAGCTTTGACGAAGACATCCACTACCCACTGTTGATGAAGCTGAAGAAAATCGATCCTACCGAATAATGATGTACCTCGCTGTGAACATTTGAGATATGCCAGATAATCAAAATTACTTGTTTTCATCAGCTAGAACCGGACAAAGGTCAGAATATTTACACTGTACGGGATAAGATTTATAAGGAGCACATGCTTATTGGCTAATGCTATTTAAATGTATGCAAATCACGTCGGCTTTACAGAGTGATTTCGCTTGAATAACACAGGGCTTGAACATGAGGCTTGAAAACACGATATCGCAAGAGGAACTTGTGATGTTCAAATTAAATTGAGTGAAGACTGTTTGCCTACCTACCACGACTGACCACCAGAGATTGAAGTTGTTATAGAAGTGGATGTTATTGTAGCACTGCTATACGTTAGATGACCAACCACACTTATGAAGTGGGTATACTGCAAGCAATCAAACTGTTTTACCTTTATCTACAGAAGCAAAATGTGACTGTGATTCCACCTAATGATTCCACAAACTGTTTTGACATGCTGATAACCAATGCTGATTATTTTAATGATATTATTTATTAATATTATTCGTAATATTATTTGTTTTTGTTTGTTACCCAGACTTTACATTCCCTGTTGTTGTACCATTACATACACATTTCATAATTTCCTTTATTCCAACACAAATGTTTACAGTGTGTCTATTCCCAGATATGATTTTTTAATTAACTTTTTAATTTTATAGAAAATCTGCACATGATTCCATTTTAGGTATTTATGTTAGAGTATATTGGTAGCCCTATAGTTTCACATGTAGATCAGTGTTATATTGTGTGTTTAATTGTTAATTTAATTGTTGTTGCATATATATACATTGTATATACATGGCTTGATGAACTCCTGTTGTGGGAGACCAAGTTATAAAACCAAAGCTGAATTTTGTTAAATGTCATTTATACATTTATGTTGAATATATAGTATACTCTATATATGATGAATACCATAAGCTATGTATTTGTAGGAATCTTACAATGACCATACATCGTATAGGACCAATGAGCTGTCAGTTAATATACACAAGCTACTTGAAGTGATCTTGAAGCTATATGCTTGACTGCACTATTCCATTTGAAGTTGAACTGACCATATATTCCACATTCGCTTGTTGTAGTCTATGTTTACATTTAACATGTTATGAATATTGCAATAAAGTTTTGAAAAATTAACAAGTATTTCCTTTATAGTTGTGGAGAAAAATTATCCAGTCTTGTGCATACAATGTACAAGGGATACTCATGTTGCCTTGCTAATATTACCAGTGCTTGACCAGCTTTGGGTCAGCTATACACTGATGAGCTCTGCAACAGGGCATAGGCTCTTCCTTGTATAAGATAAATTGCCCCAGCCATAGGCTGATTAGGCTCACAACTTGATAATGGATTCATTGTGCCAAAGACTTGGTCCAGTTAAGAGCTTTTTCTTAATCCGAAAAGCAGTACTTATCAATTATCAACAATGATCAGATCTCTTTGACTTGAGGGTCATTGGTTAGGCCCAAGAAGCCTTGCCAAGTATCTTTTGATGGCGCTGAAACTAGTAACAAAGTTGGTTTATTGTATTGTGTATTACAGTAAGTTAGCAATAATGTTATGTCTTTGTCACACTGCCTCTGCAACTGAATTGCTATAGGCATTAGTCAACCTAGCTATTCCTTGTACCCTTTACAAGATAAATTGGCCCAAGCACTGTGAGCGAGGGTGGGTCGCTTTACACCCTGTATTCGCACTCAGGTCCCAGAGGTTATAGGATGTCAGAATGCTACCACTGAGCTAGGTCCAAGGCCCCTTGTGAGCAATGACATACAATACCATGTGAGGGATCTTTTACTTGCCCAGCCCAGAGACTGATACAAGCGGCAGTCAATTTAACGTCTTATCCTTACGAAATCCATCTGGGATTTTACTTATGAAGGTCAACTGAAAATTTTGGGTTCCCCACCTGGGCATTCTAACCCATACAGGCAAAGACCTTCAGAAGGGCAGGCCTGGCCTCTAACCCCTCAGCTCCCAGCTGCCAGTTTGCACCAGGGAATGCAATTAAATCAAATTGCCAGGAACACCAACATAAGTCAGTGTCATAACACTAGAGACCATGTCCAGAAATTGCTAGAATTACATCTTGAGGACACTTTTATGCAATTAAATGCTTTTTTTAAACAGTAAATTCAAACAACCTTGCAAGTACAATGTAATAAGTTTGTACAATGTAATAAGTTTAATTTTATTGTCTATTATATTGGTAGTATAAAATGAAGAAAAACATACATGGACATTCTTTCCTCATTTGTAGAGCTCTATAAGAGTCTATATACTTTGATAATTAGAATGACATGGGACAATTTTAGTATTGAATAATATTTACAATCTGTATGCAAGGATATGGACAAATCATGGAAGTATATAAATCATACTCAATCATGTGTATTATCTACTATTAAAGTACCATACTCATAAAATCAGTTTCTTTCTATTCACAATCTGAATGTTCAATAACAAAGCATTTGCATATAACATATATTTTTATGATATAACAGCTATTTAAATGACTAATGTGAATATAATATACTTGTTACATAAAATATAACCTCACTGACTAGCAAGCAATGTAAGAAAACAATATAAACAACAACAAAGAAGCTAAATAATAACATGTATTTTTTTTATGATCAGTTTTCTGAATATCTCTCATCAAGCTTACGTTAGAGGGCATGATATCGCGATATGAATTACAAGCGATTTAAATCTTTAACGAAAAACAGATATATATATACATATATAATATGTATGTATCTCTATATACAAACTGCTCCTAAAAATATAAGCTGATAGCTTGGCTACCTTTTTTGCATATATGCGACATGATCTCTAAAGAGACTATAACAAATTAAATAGCGATTAACAAGAATTCACAATTTCATAATTTATCAAAAACTTTAGTTTTCCTCAGGGGCTATAAGGGCTATTCCATTTAAAAACCTTGGGGTGGGGTGGTCAGGTTACATTTTTGACCCCCCTCATGCATCTAAAGTGAATTATTTTTGACCCCACATGCATTAAATGCAAATTTTTTACCCACCCCACATGCATCAAATGAAAATTTTATTATTACAATGCGTAAGCCTTCACGGAGCGATAATGCCCCCCCGTACATCTAAAGCGATTTCTTTTGCATCCCACCATACATCTGAAGCGAATTTCCGCCAATCCCTACATCCATCTTACGAAAAATAAATCAACCTGACCACCCCCCTCCCAGGTTTTTAAATGGAATAGCCCTAAGTCAAAACAGAAATTTCAACAAGAGATCAGGTTATCACGCACACACTGTCACATTACCCTATCAAATGCCATGCAGCATAACAGTACACTAACAGAATAATGTATAAATCAGCTCGACAGAAAAATGCCAGCAATTTCGGAAAATTTGAAGAGAACTTTTTGGACCACAAGAATTCATGTCGAAAATACTAAGAGCAACATTTATGAGGATAACAGATAAATTTGTCATATTAAGGGGTTTTTTCTCCTCCCAAAATAGTCTTTACATAATTTTCATCATTTACAACAAGTAACACAACATTGTCATATCCCACCCTCTTAAAGTCTAAATCCTTCACTTCTTTCATAACCAAAACACAGAAAGAGGGAGAATTCAGTTAGAAATTGCTGGCACTTTTCTCATTAACTCATGTACAACTGCAGGTTTCAAGGCAATGGGGTGAGTTCCACGTATGATAAAAATTTTCACAAAATTTTGCATCATGTAAAGAAGTACCCTTTCAATTTAATTTCACAAATGAATGTATGTATATATGTAAAGTAGCTATTTACAGGACATGCATATCAATGATATCATATCAGTTGATTGTCGAGAACAATAAATTACAACTTGAAATAAACAAATGGACGACCTTGAAAATGAACTGCATCAATAGCAAATTTTCCCTCCTTATCCAAAACATTATCAACATAACGAGAACAAAATACGAAACAGATTTAACTTGCAAAACTTCCTTAAAAGTCTTTAACACGCAACAAATAACATAATAACGTCTCAACAGAAAGGCAACAGTTCTGCAGACCTCATTCCAGTTCAAAAATATCACCTTCGATTCTGAAAACAAAATTTGAGTTTTAAAATTTGTACCTTCGTCTTTTTTGTTATGAAAATTTAATCATCATGGACTTCTGAAGGTCAGGATTAAGCTTACATCGTTTAAAATTTGAGAAGTTACTTATCTGACGAATTATACATATAATATGGGACATTTAGTTGATAAATTGAGGTATTAGTGCAAAATTTTAAAGTGGCATGAGGGGATGAATAATATTTCAGAAAAAGTCCTATGAAAAGCCAGTGCTATCCATAGAATAGACATTTTCTTGGTACTCTGTGAAATTTCAAGGTCAGAAGATAAACTTTAGGCAATAAATTTGACTTTAAAAGATACCAAAAATTGGAAATTGCTTAGCATACCTGTAAAACTGTCCAGTATTGCTTGCCTTCAAGTCACTGACAACAAATCTAGCACCAACTCTTCTGATGTTCAGGGGAAATTCAACACTTAGATCACCTGAAAGCAACAGTTGAGATCAAACATTTTGTCAAAGATCGCAGACATAACTCCAGTAGAATGGAATAAGCATATTCCAGATAGATCTGCAACAACAAGTAAGCCTCGTTTCCAAAGACTTCACTTGAATATCCTGCTTTTAATTCACATAAAAGTCTTTGTAAAGACCTGAAATACACCAGGCTGGCAGGTACACTTGCAGCTTGACTAATACTTAAGGACTTTTTGAAAGGTCCTCTCTGCATTTGTCAAAGAACAAACATACAATTAACTTTCATGCACTTTTTGCATGATTTACAAACATGCCTGCAAAAAGTAGGGAATTTAAATAAACCTCAATCAAAATTTTGACGACAAAAGAAAAATGTTATGGTAAATGTTGTCTTGAATCTAGCTCTATTTCTTGAACTTTTGGTCAACTTTTGGACAAATACTTACAGTTGAAAGATTCAGATTCAGGTTTGACCTTGGGAATGCCGTCTTCCACACACTGCAATATCACTCCTTGTTTAGTCGTGCCACTCATAGAGGGCACTTTGACTGGAGCACGGATGCTCTTAGATCTGGAACTGGAGGGCAGGGTGTGCAGAGGATGTTTGTCCACCTAAAATTAATAAATAGGACAAAATTTAATAAAGATATATCAGTTAATGTTGAAATATTTCAGTTTTTAATTTTATTCATCTAGATTTCACACTGGGAAAACTTTACCATTTTGAAAGACTATAGATCTCAAAGACCATATTTATATTGCGCTCTTTGGCTCAAAATTAACAAATTAACTTTAAAAAAATTTAAACAAGTTCTGAAAGATAGACTATTGCACAATAAACCACTCTTAACAGCATTGTTGCAGGACACTGTTGGCAAAGTGAAAGAGTGAAAGGAAACTATTAATGAAATTTACTTTTCTTTGCAATAATTTGTACCTGCTTTGAAATACTGATCAATGTAACAGAAGCATAACAGATATATATCTGAATTTGCGGTGACCAATGGAGTAACACCACATTCATGGAAATGAGCCACGTGAAAATGCCAAATATTTTTTGTCACAAAAAATGCTACAAACCTTATGCTTCTTGATTCCTTTTTCTGAAAGATCTATCACAGTCAATCCACCAGCACCCACACAATACAACATGCCCAGGTGGTACTGCAAGAAAGACAGATAGCATTAAATAGAATTTTAAAATAGGTATTTTCCAGAATTAAGGCCACACATAATTGATTCTTAGGTTCGCGGACCCGCCGACACAATAGATATGCTGCCGATGGAAAAAAAAAATTGAAAAAAAAAACAATAATTTTTTTTGACATCATAAAAATTTTTTTTTTTTTGTCCTACCGACCGACCCGAGAAAAAGTGCCTTGAGAGGATCGAGAAGCTAAAGATCAATTATGTGTGGCCTAAGGAAGGCTCATTTTCATTTATTAGGTCAACTATCATTGAGTCATCTAATTAATTACTGTATATCCTGGGGAATAATTTTGGTCGTTTATGTTCTAACACACACCTTTTTGAGGTTGTCATTTATTTGAGTTTTATTACATCACAATTGTAAAATATAACCTTTTTTTACACTGTTTAAACCCACGTTGGGATAGGATTTCAATAGGAGGTTGGCATTACTTGACCTCATATGTTATATTTTTTACCTGTAGTCCCAATGGCTGCCCTCCTTGTAGCAATCTGTACACCACTTGAGCTGATGTTTCTTCATAGCACCTGAGTAACGCAGAAAACCACAAATAAATCTCTGCCAAAATACTGAACATTTTCAGATTTTTTTCATGTCACCCTCTCGTCTATTATTATCATAATAATCATGCTTGCCATCCCTGTGTCTTATCAATCTTCCCCTATACTACTCATAGACTAAACAATTAAATTTAGTACACTTTTTAATGCATTTCAAAGGACTAAAAGATTTATAACCTTCATGAAAATGCCTTTATGGGCTTTTCATAGTAAGTAATAAATTACAAATATCATGAATACTCACGTAATACAGGCAGAGCCAGCAGCGAAAAGCAGTCCACCTCCCATGCCAACACTCATGATGCAGCCACTTCCCTCTGTGAAAAAAATTTGCATCAAAAATGTTGATGAATATTCAATTCAATTCAATTCAATACTTTATTTCAGACAAGAACATTTTACAATGTAAGACATATCCTATCCATAACCTAACAACTACAATAACTGCTGCACTCACATAGATCACGATGACTAAATTAACTTTATTGATTTATAAAACTAGTATATCTCATTTGTTAAATGTTAGGCCTATTTAATGCCCATTCATCTTTGAAAATATGTCAAGGAGCAGGAGTGCAAAAATTGACAATTTGTGAGCAATTTTTTAAAGAAACTTCCTGGGACCAGTTGTGAAAAACAAAAGAACATTCTACACTCACTGTGAGCATACGTCTTCTCGTGTGCACCAGTGTCCTTCCGCAACTTCTTTATTCTGACATTATCCGCAACATAGAGATGTGTCTCACTCTAAAAAAATAACACAACACCAGTTGATTATAATACAATTTACCATCTAGCTAAAATTCATGCATAATAGCTAAATATTACTGTGTGAAATAGAGACCTAATTAAATATATTTTAACGTCATTCACCTGCACAACACCAAATATAGATGCAGTCCAACGACGGTACCAAATCTGACTCCCATCTCGCAAAAGGTATTTCGTAACGCCACCGGAATGGCCATGGTATATACCAGAATCATCGGCACAGAGCTGTAAAAAAATGTCATCATAACTTTGTGCAAATTTGAGGTCCTCCCCTATCGGGATAGGACCAGTCTCTATGAGCTCATGGCCCACAGACTTATCGTCATTCTAAATAGAAAGAATGACGACGTTAACAGTGCATAACTCCTCTTGAACAAGAGTTCAAGCCTATTTTTAGCTGAGAAGATCAAATTTGGCGCCACACCAGACCACATGACCTATGATGTCATATCCTACCCACAATGCCTCACATCTGCCTCTTTTCTACGAAGCGAGACGCATAGACACGTTCCATCGCGGGGATGGTTGGGTGGGAGCACTACGGTATAAGTCTGTGGGCCATGAGCTCATAGACACTGGTCCTATCCCGATAGGGGAGGACCTCAACTCTATGTCACTCATGGCCCACAGACTTATCGTCATTCTAAATAGAAAGAATGACGACGTTAACAGTGCAGATGTAGCAAAACGGCGGTGGGGATGGAACCCACATGCCTGGGAGGCATTGACACCCCAGACAGAGCGAAAGCGCTGCTGGTTAGGGAGGCCTCATTGTGGTCCGGTTTGTGCTGAACAAATAACTGATACCCAAGCAGAAAACCAACTCAGAGCCCACAAGGGGTGAGATGAGGCTGGCAACAGAAAGGACCCCGAGCAGTGCCACTGGTGGGACTGGAAAGGGGAAGAAGTGGTTCGGCCGAGCCAAGGCTGTGGAACGGCCATGGAAGCTGCAGGAGGAGGTACAACCGAGGAAGACGGGTACCCAAGGACCTCAAAACCCGGCCAAGCAGGGTGGAAAGGAGGTAGCTGTAGAAGAGAGCCCCACGCTGTGCTATGACAGACCACAGGGCCAGAGACCAGCTGCCCAAGCCCGGAAGCTGTGGGAGCAAGAGCTGGAGGCAACGAGAAAATCCTGGTCAGGCTGCAGAGGGGCAGACAGCAGGAGAACGCATAGGGAATCCAGAGATGCCCAAGGAGCAGCGGAGCGATCCCAATCGGCGGGGAGCCCCGCTCCGAATCCAAGGGACAGGCGAACTGAAGACAGCCATTGCAAGCGGAAGAGTCCCGATGCAGTCCCAAGACACAAGGAGCAGGGCAGTCCAGGGAGAAGAGAACCCGCAGACGAACCCCTACTGGTGAAAGGGAAGGCCGACAGAGTCGCCCAACTGATTCGGAGAAGGAAGAAACAGGGGGTGTCACCACGGATGGGAGACCCCTACTGGTTGAAGAACCGAGGAGTGCTTGCGCCAGGCAAGACACCCACCCAAGAAGTTGGCTGGGGCCACAATGGCAGACCGTGGTGGCCTGTGGCCAAACCAGATGCAAATTGGCTGAGAAGCAGCCAGCCAAGCAGAAATGGTCCTGTGAGGAGGCAATGTTGCCAGGACCCTCAGGATATGGCTGGCCGAGATCCCACTGGTGCGGCCAAGTCGAGGCCGCGAGGCAAGCGCGCTCCCCCCCCCTTTTTCAGAGCCGGGACCGGCCAGAAAGAACAGGAGGCAAAGGAGTCTCCCACAGGGCCACAACCAGGGCCAGGGGAGATGGGAAGGAGCCAGGATCCTCCAAGCCCAGCCAACCGGAGAGGCCGACGGTCCAGCAGGAGATGAACCAAGGCACGCAGGAGGAAGGAAGGAGCCTTCCGAGGACCTACAGGATCAAAGGGATGGTAGTCCGCGGCGACCAAGGCTGGAGTGAAGGACAACACCCAGGGAGCAAGCCGAAGGAGGACGGGTATGCCGAGCTCCGGAGGCAAGAGGGCGTGACCCAGCAGCGGCAGGCGAAGACGGGGCATCACGGCTCAGGCAGAAAGGCACATTCCAGGAAAGAAAGGTAACTGGAAACATGCCAGACGGTCAAAGGTGGGGCAAAAGCACAAGTCCTGAGCCCGCACCGCAGACCCAAATGGACGAGCAGCCCGCAGGAAGAGCTGGAGGCCAGGAGTAAAGGCCACCTGGGAGAACGACCGTACTGGTACGGGCAACCCCAGCAGAACCAAGCCCAGGGCATAATGCCAAGGATGGCAGAGGCCCCAAGACAGCAAATCCAAAGTGGATAGGTGAAAGGCCCAGGCGGACGGACCACACACACCGCAAGCAGAAGGCAGCCGGAGCCTGCCCAAGGGAGACAGGACGAGGAGAGGGTGATGTCCCTGACAACGTCCAGGAGGGAAGAGTCGGAGGAAGCAGCTGAACAGCCGCAGCGGAGACGACGCCCGAAAGGCCAGAAACACAGCAATGAAAACCCCAGACCGAGCCGATAGCAAGGCCAAAGGGGCATGCTGAGGCCACGACCAACCATGCCGGAGCATGGGGAGGAAGACCAGCCAAGGCAACCTGGCTGGTAAGCCAAGGAGAAGCTGACCCGGACAAGCAGACAGCTGAGGCTGGTGGGAAGACAGCCGAAGGACCCAACCGACCAATAACTCCCGGAGGAGAAAATAGAGCCACCCAGGCAAGCCGCATAGGGAGACCGGGCAGGCAGAGGCCCAGAGTCCTCAGCACCAGACCAGCCAGGGAGCTGACAGAACCGCAGAGAGGACCCGGGAAAAACGGCAGAGCCCTGGAGGGGAGCCCACCAGGGACAACCAGGCCAACCAACTAGGTGGTGCCGGAGCAGCCACCCGAGAGAGAAGATACGACGGGTCGGAAGCGGCCCGAGGAAACAGCAAGACACAAAGGAGGCGGGAACCGCCAGGTGCAGACACACCGGAAGGAGCCGGTCCACCGGCAAGTGTTGCGTCGACAGCAGTCAGGACGGGGAGCCTCCCTAACTGCATAGCCCCGGGCCGGAGCCCGAGGGGGTGCAAAACCACCGGAGGAAATCGCGGAGGCAGAACAAAGCCTGGCCCAAGCCGGAGAAAGGAGGGAGACGGCAGCCAGGGCAGAAAGATGCTAAAGGCTGGAGAACCCAGGACAGGAGCAGCCGGAACTACCAAGAGTCCCAGGTGACGACTGCGTACAGGCAAGGCCGGATTCCCGAAGCCCAGGGGGAGGAAACCGGCGACCCAGCCAGCCGGACCTACAGCCCGAGAAACTCCGGCTGGGAGGAGAAAGTCGAGACGACCAAGGAGCAGCCACGCCCCCAGACAGAAGGGGGGCTGGGCAAAGGCCAGAGACCCATGAGGTCCGGAGACCCCGACAGAAAGTGGAGGTCCGGAGACCCAGACAGAAAGTTAAGGTCAAGTGACCCAGAAGCAGCACACCAAGGCTGCGTGGCCCAAGAAGTCACCATGGCCCGGGGAGGCCGGAGAGCCACTGAGGGCCGGCAGACGGCCAGAAGCAGAAGCAAAGGCACCTAATCCGGAGACTAGGGAAAAGGGTCGGATCCTAAAGAAGCCACACATGTCAGGAGAAGCCTTGTGCAGACGCACACGGCTCACCACAGGAGACCAGAGGAGGAAACTGCCAGTGAAGACACGAGGTCCGGAGACCCAGCCGTTCCACAAAGGGTCCAGCAAAACCAGGAAGCCCAAGGAAGCCCAGACCCAGGACACCCACAGAAGGGCCGGAAAGGCTGGCGTAGCGCCCCAAGGCCGAAGCCCAGAGGCACGGAGACAGGAGCAACACCCTGGAGATGGCAAAGGGAAGCCACAGGGTCCGGGGACCCCATAACAAGCGGGAAGCCTGGGACGGACGGACTAGACTAAAGCCAGAATGGGCCAGTCAAGTGGAAGGTATCTGAAGAACCAGAGAGCCAAGAGCAAGCGGATCCAAAGTCAGCAACGCCGACGGCAGAGGAGTAGCGAGAAAGAAGTGCCCGAGAAGGGAGACCCTGGAGGCCTACGAAAGGGCAGCTGAACCAGTCCGGAAGCCGGTCTAGCAGGGAGGCTGTGCCGGATGAAAAAACGCATGCCGGAGCATGCAGGCGAAGTATACCCCCAGGAAGAAGGCTGCCAACCAGCGGGCGGTTGGGAGCCCAAGGGCAACCGACAAAATCCTAATTATGGGAAGTGAGAACCGCAAAAACTTGCCCGGCCAGAAAGGGGCAGGCAACACAGAGGAAAGTGCCCAGTACAGGAACTGGGAACCGCCAAACTGCCGAGCTCAAAACAGCCAGGCAACCAGGAGTCAAGTACCAAATCCTCAAGAGCCCAGCAAGGGTAGAAGGATGGCGATGAGAGGAGACTCCGGAGAGTCCATAATCCCGGAAGGCAGAAAACACAGGCCCAATGCTCTGAGTGCAAGGGCACTGAGGCAGAGGGAGACCAACTTGGAATCCACGGATTCTTGTTGGCCAGCCAGTAGAAGATCACCAGCAAGGGACCAGAACACGGAAGGATCTGACCAAAACCCGGATCAGGCAATCCACAGGGACGTGAGGCCCGGATGGAAGCCGGGATGGCGAATTGGGGCTCCGGAGAGCCTATCCAAGAGCCTAAAACGCCTGCTCGGGGCAGGTTCGACGCTCGTGATCGACGGGGGCGGCCATGACAGGGGCCGAGTTGACCAGACGAAGAGTAACAAACGTCGTCTGTACAGGCCAAGATCGTCGATTTGGCGGACCAAAAACGACGAAACAAGAGTCCAGAATACACATTAGGAAGGACTGGAACAGTGGATGGTCCAGGAGGTCCAAAAAGAGGACCGTACTGGGTCCAAAGTGCCCGCCCGGGGCGGCAAAAGCACGTGGCAGGCCGTGCGTCAGGGCGGGCGGGCTGACCAATACACCAGACGAACGAAAATCGTCGTCTTCCCAGGCCAGAAACGTCGATTTGGCGGGCCAAAAGCGACGATAAAGTAGGCCCAAAGCCAATCCAGGAAGGATTGAAATTGGGGATTGAAATTGGGGTCCGGAGAGCCCCTGAAAGCGTCTAAAAGCGACGCAAACAGCCCCGCCCGAGCGAGTCAAGCCGGGCGGCCATGACAGTCCACCCAAGACGCCCGAAAACGGCGACTTGGCAGTCCAAAAATAAAGAAATTAACGACTCCCGAAGTAGTCCAGTGACAGGAACACCAGGGATGGGTGTCCGGGGTTCCGGGGAACCTCATATGACGGTGGAAATGAGCGAATTTCGCCCGTAATCGACGAGAAAAGGCAGCGGGGTCAGACCGGCGGCCATGACAGTTGTCAAGAGACGAAGACAAGCGTGAAGACGTCGCCTTTGCAGGCCTAAAACTACAAATTAAGGCCTTCCCATAGCAGTACGGGGACTACAGTCGATGGAAGGGTAGTCTGGGGTCCAGAAAACCCAACATGACGGTGGAAATTGGAGAATTTCACCCGTAAACGAAGCTGGCAAGTCGGCGTGGACAGACCAGCGCCATGACAGTAGAGTGGACACAAGACGAGCGAGAAAACGTCGTCTTTGCCAGGCAAAAAACTATAATTTAGCATCCTTCCAGAGCAGTCCGGAGACTGCAGTCGATGGAATGGTCGTCTGGGGTCCGGGGAACCCAAAATACCGGTGGAAATTGGAGAATTTCGTCCGTAAACGAAGTTGGAAAGTCGGCGTGGACAGACCAGCGCCATGACAGATTTGACAGTCCACGGTCGGCCGAAGTCCGGGGACTTCGACGGACGATTCTGACAAGGCAAGAGCCAGAAAAGCAGCAGAAATGATGGAAATCAATCAGCAGTGGCACCAAGAAGCAAGGAAAATTAGTGTTAGAGCTTGGAAAAGCGTCTAAAGCACTCTAAAGCACTTGCAAAGTCGGCAAGGTGGACGCTGAGGTGAGCGGTCCTACCGACGATCTTTGAGGCAAGAAAACTAATAAAATTACTTACCTTACCCATGCTTAGCTCTGTAAACATGGGAAGAAACCTGAAAGGAAACATTTGACAACAACCTAACCCATTGTCAATGCCTCAATCAGCCAAAAACAGGCAGCTCCAAAAAACATGTCTGATGCCTTTGGAGCTGAGAAGAAAAGAGGCAGATGTGAGGCATTGTGGGTAGGATATGACATCATAGGTCATGTGGTCTGGTGTGGCGCCAAATTTGATCTTCTCAGCTAAAAATAGGCTTGAACTCATGTTCAAGAGGAGTTATGCACTGTTAACGTCGTCATTCTTTCTATTTAGAATGACGATAAGTCTGTGGGCCATGAGTGACATAGAGACATATAATTTGAGCGATACCTTCCAAGATTGATAGCTGTTGTTTTTTTAACATTGGCATATGAACCAATAGATTCTTTCCCCCCTCTACGGTTGCCCAAAGCCAACAGTCATGTTGGCCACTTTGGGGATTGATGGATGGGTGATTGGGGCTTTACGTCCTGTATTTATACTCTGGGTAGGCTAATTAGGACAGGAGGACACAGCAATGAGGCGAAGGATGATTGAAATAGCCATTCAACATAGGCCAATGTGACCCGGCAAGAGCTGGATTCGAACCCTCGATCCAACGACAGGCAGCCAAGCATGCTACTGCTACGTGTGTTAATAATGTATTTGAGTGCTAATCTGCTGTTAGTAAATAATCTGATTGCTTCTAAAACAGGTATGCCATTTCTCAAATGCTTGTGAGTTCACTTTCTTATTTTTTAAAACTATTAGAATAATCAAGAGAGAATATACACAGCATACTTTTTCATATGATTCATTCATTTACTCACCATCCAACCGCCATCTCCCATGCTCTTCTTCTGCCACAGAACTGTCCCGTTGTGATCGATGGCACTCAGCTGTCCTTTGACGTTACTCGTCACCAGAATATTGCCATACAGCACCATGCCATGCACCTGAAGTACACAACATTATGGAAGGCTAAGTTATAAATTCAATATAGTCAAATTATTTTTTTCCTCAGAGATTTCAGGTGGTCCCAATTCTCTTTCACTAGCTCTTACAATAACGAAACTCTACAAGTCAACAAATCAATTGCCTGAAATTATTATGAATTAAGTAATAATAATAATAATAATAATAATAGACATTTATATAGCGCCAATTCCAGTTTAAAACTGCTCAGTAGCGCTTGTGCATGATGGATTTATTTGTAGAAACTCTTAAACAGATGAGTTTTAAGATTTCTCTTGAAGCCTTCACAAGTTTTTGAGGCCTTGATGATCTCCGGCAGTTGGTTCCACAGTTTGGAGCACTATGCGAAAAGGCTCTGTCTTTAAGTCTTTCAGATACATCACACAATCAGTTCATTCATTCAGATTTCATGCATATAACAGCCCAGTGAAATAACAGCAAATAACAGACCTCTCTAAATGAAGAAGTTGGAGGTCTGTACATTTCATACGGAATACCATTTGAGATTTCTGAAAAAGAAAGACACTCAACTTTAACAAGCAAATCATATTAACTAGACAGTTAAGATATTTTGGAGGGCATTAAAATTAATCATTAGCAGGGCAATAGCAGGCCCTGTCTGAGGTTAGAAATAACTGCATACCTGAGCCTCGCATTTAATGGCACTAATGATTTATAAGCAGTTCACCAATGCAAGTGAACAGAAAATTAGCATTAACATGGTTAAGATTTTCATGTAAATCAAACATAAGGAGTAAATGAATATATGTTTTACGCCCTATCAGCACCCCCTGCACAGTGCACAATTATGGGCTATTTAGAGGCAGAGAAAATCAAACATAGAGTGACACTTTATTTATGTCATAGCTACATGTAGTGGGAACTGTTGAGGCTTTGCTGCTGTGCAGTCTTTTAATATTCAACATTCCAACAGTGTTTAACATGTAATAAACTGTTACCACAGATTTTTGGCGTTTCTTGTGTTTTCACAGTTTTAGTGTTAGGAGACAATAGATAGGAAATCTATAGAAAAATCATTTGGATTCTAACAACCAGGCAGAAAAGACCTAGAAATTGATAACATTCAGAAACATTTAATTTGGGTAAGTTTGAATTCATTTTCATTAATTTACTGCATCTTGAAACGGAATTACTTCAATTAGGTTTAAATCATCAGAGTGTATTCATAGAGCTAAGGGACTAATTCAGTCAATAGAAAACTCTCATGATCTGGTATTGCTTTATTGTTTGTTTTATAAATATCTAATCAACATTTATGATGTAAATATTTGAATGATAAAATACAATGATGATTATGATATATGTAAATTAGGTATATAAAATTTACCATAAACTATGCCATCACTGCAGCCCACGTAGAGGTATCCATCTTGCTTCTGAATGGTCCGTATTTTTGTGTGCAGTTGATATGTCTTTTCTATCCGCGCACTGCTGTTTAAGTGTACAACTGAAACAAGAATTCAATATTTTCAAGAATTTGAGAATAAGTCACATTTCAATTGTAAGGCCAGACTTTTTTAATTTTTAGCTTCTCCGATCGACCGACCTGACAGATTTTCTGCCTACTGAAAAAAAAATTGAGCATAACCCGAATTTACATCAAATTGACA
This sequence comes from Platynereis dumerilii, assembly GCA_026936325.1. NCBI lineage: Eukaryota > Metazoa > Annelida > Polychaeta > Phyllodocida > Nereididae > Platynereis > Platynereis dumerilii. Next base: position 11,682,958 of record JAPTHN010000007.1, read on the forward strand.
TTACAAAAAATTGAGATTTCACCTTTTTTTTCGTTCAGCCGAATGACCCAAGAAAAAGAGCCTCGATAAGATCCGAGAAGCTAAAGATCAATAATCATTTATGTCTGGCCTAAATTTTCAAGAAAAATTTTAGTGATACCTACCTTTACCACTATCATCGCCATATATACACATGTTGTTGTCCACGTAAACCGCATTTGCACAGATTTCTGAAGCCGTGTCCTCACTCCACAGGACTGATGCTTGCTACAGATGGGAAAGACATTTCAGGTAAAAATTTATTCATAACATGGTTTTTAGAAGAAATTTCTTATATTATAACAAGAATGCCAGACAAACAATTTGTTGAAAAATCTGTTAATTGGTTTGTGTTGAATATTTAGTTTTCTGAAAGATTTTTGTTAAAATCTAATAACTGATATTTTCAATATTAATCCCTTCTGTATGCGAAATGGCCCAGAAATCCTGACCGAAAAAGGGACATCATGTCACATCGCATACTCGGACACATAGCAAAACTAGATGAACTCACAAGTTGCATAGGCCAGCTGGATGCGGCAGGAATATAAGCATCACCTTCGCCTACGGTAAGGCTCGGAGCATTCTTGAGGGCAGGTTTGTGTAAATTCACTTTGACAGTCTCTTCCCTGGACAAAATCGGCATGGAACTATTCTCATTTTGTAATCCAGGTTTGTCACTATCCAACTGGGCTTTGTCATTACTGAGCTGCGTTTTATCATTATTTAGCTGCGTTGCACTGTTATCTAATTCAGTCCTGTCGTTATCTAACTCAGTTTTGTTTTGTTCGATTTCGGTTGTCTCACTGCTGTTTTGTTCCTTTGTCTTTTCACATTTCAAGATGACCGTCTTTTCAGTTTTAAGAAGCGAACTTGTATTTTCACTGCTCTGCAATATCTCCACATCGAACGGTACGGTAGATGATCTTTCTATAAAAGTAAGAGTCCCGAGTGTTCTGGGTTTGCTGTCTACCTCTGGGGTAGCGACCGGGTTCTGTCTAGAGGACTGGCGAGTCAAGATGCGCGAGGACGAAGCAGAAGGCTGAGGCAATAACTGCCTTTTGGGTAAAGTCCTTGTTCTGGTGTTGGCACTCTTCTGAGGTATGCTCAGCTTCCTCCTCACAGGTGTGGTCTGTTCAATTGCCTTCACCTGCCGCACTGTGGACTCTCTGCGGACCATGCGTCTGATAGTGCTCTGTTTCTTTGGGGGTTTCCTCCACGGTGCGACTGCCGTTTTTGCAACAACCGGTGAATTTCCATTAGCCGTTTGCAGGTGATCTTGCAGCTGGCATCGTAATGTCTTTTGTTGCACCAGGCGGCGTATCGTGTCACGTTTTTTGGGAGGCTGTTTCGGACGTAATGTGGGTATGCTCTTTCCCCCAGTGGCGACTGATGTTGGAGCCTTTTTCACATTTTGATTAGAAGGTGTCTTGATAACCAGACTCTTGTTGCAATCCTCTTCAATGCTCTCAAACCTGAGAATTTATTCACCAATCATTAACACAACTACAGTTGGTGTTCATTTAAATTCACTCTAAAAAGATTTTAAAAAGATGGAAATTCATCATAATAAAATAATAATTTACCCCAAAATAATTTTGGCATTCACTTGACGCAGTGCAAACTGCAGAGCCTTGGCAGGGGTAGGATGCTCCTTTGCAGGAAACAGACGACCTTTGCAACCAACTTTACCACCTGCAATTTTAATCAAGAAATAAAAAAGTTTACCATTAATTAGTACTTCACTTGCATTACCTCGCAGGCAATTAAGAAATTACGCAACTATTAATTCAACATTTTTATCCTGCAGAGCCATAACAATAGTAATTATTAAATCCCAACAATTCAGATCAACAGGAATTATGGCTGAAACTATAAAGTATAAAGTCTTGATATGACTGGGGGGGATGTAAAAATTGGAAGCCAACAAGAATTAAATTTATAGCAATTTCATAATAATTTGTCAAAAAACAGGTTATGTTTGAATCCTGTTTTATGACATATTTTTCTTCTCTCATGGTCCAATTTTCCCGAAAATGTTTCGCACTGGAGAAAAGGGGGGTTAACCAGAAAGCAACATTACTGATAAGATATTTTGGGGTTCAACCAGACTCATCCATGATCCAGGACCTAAAAATGAGGGTCAAACCCATGGAGCCCATGTATACAGACTATAGTCCAATACATTGAGTGCCCTTCCCCCATGTCCTGAAGCTTCAAAAGTTGCAGGCCAAGGAAATGTAAATTGCCATTCCAGCTTCAGGCTTCTGTGATCAATTGCTTCAAATCCAGTAAAATCAGTGCTTTTCCTAGCCATTAGCCACATTAGCGTTGGCTAATGCATCCTCCATGTGGCTAATGGAAATTGCATAATATTATATTTGCATGCAAATTAGTCACACATCCATGCATTTCACCGAAAATTGCAGTACACTTAAATTTCTTCCTTTACCTGCACATTCTGCAGTTCTGCAGGAAACTGCAAAATTCTGCAGTTCTGCAAATAAATCTGCAGTTCTGTAGGAAACTTCAGAATTCTGCAGTTCTGCAGAAAATTCTGCAGTTCTGCAGCTCCATGCAGTATTTGTGAACCTCTGGTAGGCCTACTATTAATGCATCTCATAAATTGCAATGCATCTGCTAAGTTCAGACCCCTTTGACAAGGGTCTTGCCACTACCCAGGAAACTTTGGTTGCGGTTTTGGCAGTCGGGTGGGGGGGTGGGGGGGTCTGGGACTCTGGGGTTTTGATGCTCGTCTGCAATGAATTCTGCAGTTGGCCAGAAATTCTGCAGTTCTGCAGGAAATTGCAAAATTCTGCAGGAAACTGCAGAATTCTGCAGGAAATCTGCAGTTTTGCAGGAAACTGCAGAATTCTGTAGATTTTTTGAAACTGCAGAATTCTGTATAAAACCTCCCAGGCTGCATATCTCCTACACAATTACAGATTTTGCTGCAGAAACTTTTCAGAACTGTAGAATTCCTTCCTGCAGATTTTTTTTGAAACTGCAGAATTCTGCAGTTTTTTTTTGAAACTGCAGAATTCTGCAGATTTTTTTGAAACTGCAGAATTCTGCAGCTTCTGACAGAATTATGCAGTTAGCTGCAGAAGTGCATACAACCTCCCAAGCTGCATAACTCCTACACAATTACAGATTTTGCTGCAGAAACTTTTCAGAAACACAGCAATGACTGAGGTCTACCAAAACCACGACCCCCCAAACCAAGCCCCCCAAATCAATGTTTCCTTGGTAGCCGGCCGGCAAGCCCAATGTCAAAGAGGTCTGAACTGTACAGATGCAATACACTGGAGGAAGTAACAGAGGTTTAGAAATCATGCAGGGAGCTGCAGAACTGCAGCATTCTGCAGCTTCCTGCAGATTTTTTTTGAAACTACAGAATTCTGCAAACTGCCTAATTCTGCAGTTGTTTGCAGAACTGCAGAATTCTGCAGCTAGCTGCAGAAGTGCATAAAACCTCCCAGGCTACATATCTCCTACAGAATTACATATTTTGCTGCAGAAACTTTTCAGAAACGTTGCAGTGACAGGGGACTACCAAAAACCCCAATCCGCCAAACAACAATACCCCAAACAATAATACCCCAAACAACAATCCCCCAACCACGTTTTCTTGGTAGCGGCAAGCCCCATGTCAGAGAGGTCTGAACTTTGAAGATGCATTGCAATAAACTACAGGAAGTAACAGAGGTTCAGAAATCATGCAGGGAGCTGCAGAATTCTGCAGGTTCTTTTTGAAATTGGCTTCAAATTGCAGAATTCTGCAGATTTTTTGGAACTGCAGAATTCTGCAGTTTTTTTGCAGAACTGCAGAAAGAAATTATAATATACTCCTCGAAAATTGGCCTTTGTGGCTAATTGAATTTTGGTCCTAGGAAAAGCACTGGTAAACCCTTTTTTTCCACTGCTTCTTCTTTAATGACCCTAACCTTCTTTGCAAAATGTGTAGCTGTCTTTTTTGCATCTAGCCTAAAGAATTTTTGTGAATTTATCCTGTCAGTGTTATTTGATCAATATTCCTTTTCAGCCATTCATTCTGCCATAGGCCTGGTTTAGCCTACCAAATCAATACACTGTAATTTGAAAGGTGGAACAGCACTAGTCTTCTGATTATAAAGATATATACAGATCTTTTCTTTTTCAAATATAGTCTTATGGAGCTACAAAGAAGCTGTGCATGGGGAACTATCAAATTCAATTTTGCAAGATCAGCTAAGCGGGTCATTTGTGGTACCAGGGTATAATGACCTGTTTAGTGATTGCTTCAGGTAGTTATTTTTAGGCCACCACTGGACCAGTAGTCGACATGGCCCAAAGCACCACACTCCCTGACTGGGCTGACCGCAATAGTAACCCCGTTTGACCACGCCCACTCGGAGGACAGCTGACCACAATCAAAACTCAGGAAATTCGGCGACCTCGAAAAGTGCTAATAAATCAACAACGTTTGTTGAGCAACATGGCGCAATATGGCAGACTTTGCAAAACCAGTCATTCAGTTTGGAGGGCTGTTTGGAGCACTCACCTCGAATAACCGTGTCCTTGCCCTTGACTCTGATCTCCCAAAACTGTGAACCTTTCACCAAATAATAAGTTTTGTGGCCAGTCGCCATGTTTCATGTTTACAAGCGATCTGGGTCACTGCTGGATCTCTCCCTCCTAGTTCCCTGCAGATGTCCTTCGGCCTTGGATCATTTTCCGCAATAATCCGCCAGATGCCGCCACCAGTAGTGTCATTTTGGGCCGAAGGCCCAAGGCCAATTTGAGCACGAAGACCGTGTGGCTTGAGTCTTGAGAGCTCTTGGGGGACCCAGGTGGATTAATTTTTTAGACCGAGGATATATGCAGAGCCGGGCTCTGCCAATAGCCCCATCAGTCTATTGGCAGAGCCGATGGGATCTGCAAATAGGCTGACCTGTCTATTGGCAGAGCCGGGCTCTGTGTATAGCCTTGTCTGTCTATTGGCAGAGCCGGGCTCTGCCAATAGACAGCTGTCTATATGCAGAGCCCGGCTCTGTGAATAGACAGACAAGGCTATGCACAGAGCCCATGCCATTTTGGTCTATTTAATTCCAGTTATTTGGCAGAAACTATCAAGAAGTCTAGTTACTGACAATATTCACTGCATGAATCCCGCCATGATCTCGGCATTTAGATTGTTGTTTGTCCATTAGTCCAATTGAGTGGTTCCCGCTGGCCTGTGATATTGTGCTCTTGACAGACACCTGGGACTTGGACACCTCACCAAATATAACAAGCTAGAAAAAACTGGATTCGAATTAAGAGATTTCATATTTCATGTTTACATTTTTACTGACTCTTAAACTGATTGACTAAATTCAGTGGAAAAGGAAAATGATAGCAATTAGGAATTAAAATTGTATTAAATGGTTGGCAGGTCAATGGCAATCAAGGAGGTGTCAATGGAGTTGAATGGACAATCACGGACTTGGTGATCTGAGATGCAGGAATGCAAAATAGCAATTAGCTGGGCTAATTACACTTCACACATTCAGAAGGCCTATATGTCAAGTCATACAATTTATATACATGTAGCAATGACGGTCGTCATGCTTGAACACTGCCTGTCGGCTCTGCAAATAGGCTCAGTTATCTAAACACAGAGCGGCTCTGCGGATAGCCTCATTTGGCTATTCGCAGCTCCCGGCTCTGCGAATAGACACTGCGTAATTTTTATTTCCGGCGGGCGGGCGGGCGGGCGTCCGGATAACGGGCGTCCCACTTGTGTATTGGGAGCAATGCCAAAACTATGGAATGTACACTTTTTATTTTTGGGACATTATTATATCTTTTATCCTAGTTGTGCCTTTTAGGGGTTTAATCCACATGAGATTAATACTTTTCTCACAATTAGGCCTATTGAAAAAAAGTGAAAAAATATTTTTTTGTGTATTGGGTGTCAAGCCAAAACTATGGCATGCATATTCATAATTTTTGGGTAAATATGGTATATTTTATCCCAGTTGAGCCTTTCATAGGTCTAATCCCCATGACCTTAATACTTTTCTCACTATCATTGAAAAATGTGTAAAATTGTTGTTTTTTTTCTGGGACAGAACTAAAAAACTACAGTACTTTTGACACTGAAATTTGCATATTGTATGTATTAAATACCCAAGATGTGTCTTTTGTGGGTCTAAATGCTCTGAGAAAGTTGAACGGACGCCAATTTACCAAAAATATTAAAAAATACTATTATTTTAAACTTGTATGATTCAGTCAATTTTGAAGTTAAATCTATGAAATTTTCCAAGTAGGTGTCTGTGCTGGTTAGCAGTTTACCTGATCAACTGAGTTTGAAACTTACAAGTTGTCAGCCAGAGGGGGCTAAATTAGGGGGACTGTGGCTCCATCTGTACAGAGGTGGTGGAGCTAACAATTTGACAGGTCACTCACTCACACCTGAACTGCCTGAAGAGAAGCAGGTGAAAATTTTCACTTGGGACTTTTGTCTAAAATTGTAAGTCTTCTTACAACTTTTAATTCCTTAATTATATTTTCAAACCATTTTAAACTTATTCACAATGCAATGCTTTAATGTTGCTGTGAATATGACTCTTTTTAGCATAAAAAACATTTGTTATTTGTAATAGGTTATCTGCCATGCTGTACTGTGAAGTCTGAACACCTGACCTGATTTGAAATTGAAAATTATTGGTGTTGGTTCTCCTGACTTCATGAGGCTTAGTGATTGTAAGTAATTACATCTTAGAGATGCCTTATTATTTTAATTTGGTAATTGTTTTTAATAAAAATGATTTATTTGACATTTGTCGATAAAAATATTAAAAAATTAATTTGACAAACAACTAGTCAGTTGTGTTTAAAAAAGATTGTTGTCATAATTAGCCTGTAAATAATGACCTTGTGTGATATTACTGTTTATAATTCTTACTTGATACAAATGATTATTTCTTCAAGATTAATTGCTTAAATAGCCCAAACTGTTGCTGATAAGGCGTAAAACACCAACTCACTCACTTACTTCTTCAAGGTTGATGTGACTGAGACACGTTGTTTCACCTTTTTTTTTGTCCTTTAACAAATATGTTTTATCATAATTATTGTCCTTTAACACATACTTGGATCTAAATCGTACACTTAATTTCTGTCTATTTTTATGCAGGGAACCATGTCTCACTGTACATCTAAATAAAGAATGGTTTCAACTAGTCCAAGATTTCGTCGTCTTTTGAACCGATACCAGTACAGTGTCTAACTTATGCCTCTTTAAACATCCGTAATCAATTAAAATGTTGGTCCTATGAATTTTTATAAAAACCCCAAAATTCGAAAAAATCCCAATTTTCCAACATTTTTGCGTGAAAAACCTAAATGGTAATGGGTAAGTTATTTAACTTTAGGTCTTATTGTAGTTAGACACACTATTGACTAATATTCACAGCCATTGCATGAGTTGTTGCAAATTTTTCCATTGAAATGTATGATTGAAAAAATACAAAAAATCATAGAAATGTCTATTTACTCTCCATTTCCTTCTGATGTCATATCAGTCGTTGACTTTTTTTTTTTATCAAAATAAACCTGACATGTTTCACATCATCATCATGCTGATTTTGAATAATATGAAAATTTTTATTAGCAGAGGTCAATATTAACAAAATTAGATAAATATTAAGGATTTTCAGATAATCATATATCAGTAAATATTGGCCCTGGTCAATCAAATTTGCCACAATAATGTCTAAATTTGCTTTTTCTGCCTCTCCTCATGAAATATTATCAATAGGAAATATATAAATTTTATATATATGTGGACTTTCAAAGCATTAATTAAGTACATTAAAAAACATGCATTTGTGTGTTAATATTTTAAAATGTTGACACTAAATCTTTAACTCCCAATTATTATAACTTTATGGTTAATATCTAAACTCAGTGATATACATTTTAGAAGATAAAGTAATGTCAACCCCTTTTATTTAGTTATTTGCATGAAAATTAAATGTGAATGAATCAGGCAGATTGGCTTTTGTTGAATGGAGCACTGGAGAAGTCTTGATTATGTAATGTTATGTCACAGGGTAATTGTCTTCTATGCTAATCCTTTGACAAGAAATCTTAAACTCTCAATTCTAACTTAATGGTTTAAATCTAACCTCAGTTATGTACATATTAACATATGAAGTACTGTCAGCTTACTTGTATTTTTGGTCTTTAATGAAAATTAAATATGAACATATAAGACAGACTGACAATAAGACCACTATGTATATATAGAGGGTTATTAAAGAAAATTACTTGGCATGCAAACCCCATTTCTGCAAATTTCAGTGTGTAATTTTACATTTTAAGACATTATTGGATAAATCTGTCTTTTAATTCATTTTAAAACTCACTCCAATTGATTTTGAAGAAATATTGGTTAGGGGGCAAAAGTGCCATCATTGGAAGGGGTCCAGTTTTTAGAGATGCTTGCTTGCTTGCAAGCGGCATCTCTATTGTGGGAGGATGGCTCTGAAACTTATGACAACCGCCTTGGTAATGCTGTTTCATCTCTGTCATTGAAACTTTGCATACAGTCTCAATGGAATTTTATCTTGCGTTGATAAACTTTTGGTGTCTTTCTGAGATGAAGAAATTAATAAAGAAAACAAACAGGCTGAGTTTCTGCAGGTCAAAGGCCAATCACCAAAAGTAGGTCACAGGCCAGATACCCTCCAGCAGGTCTCACATGCCAGATACCCTTGTGCAGGTCTCACATGCCAGATACCCTTGTGCAGGTCTCACATGCCAGATACCCTTGTGCAGGTCTCACATGCCAGATACCCTTGTGCAGGTCTCACATGCCAGATACCCTTGTGCAGGTGACAGGCAAAGGGGTAGATACTATCATGGGCAGTCTATCTGCAAGCATCTCTTAAAGTGCTTGCACGTTATTTTTTACAGCTGCTTGCAGCCTGTATTACCGGAGGAGTTCCAAGAAAACTTATGACAACTCCCCTGGTCGTGTTGTTTCACCTATGTCATTAAAACTTTGCATACAGCCTAAATAGAATATTATCTTGCGTTGAAAAACGTTTGGTGCCTTTCTGAGATGGAAAAAATTATTAAAGAAAACAAACAGGCTGACTATCTTGAGGTCAAAGGTCAATCACGGCAACGAAATTAACTGGGTCACACTGACCTACTTTTGTGAGTGTGTTGCTGAGGAGCTCTGACAATGTCTGAGGTACCTCCTCCCTCTAAATAAGACCCATACAGAAGTATTTGACAGATGACAGGGAGGTGTGAAGGTAAGAAGGAAGGGAAGGAAGGGAAGGAAGGGAAGGAAGGAAGGAAGGGAAGGAAGGAAGGAAGGAAGAAGGAAGGGAGAGAAGGGAAGAAGGAAGGGAAGGGATACGATACGATACGATAATACTTTATTGAATCATTGAAAAATGAAACTCATTTGATTGACATGCTCCATCACAATCACATGCAGTTAAAACAGAATAAATAAATAAATATATCACAGTGCAGAAATATTATTATATCACATTATATCACAGTATATACATATCACAACTTGGCGTGGTTAAACACCTTCACTCCATGTGGCACAAAAGTATTTGCGTATCTCTTTGTGTGGTGTTTTGGTACACACAAGCGTTTTCCTGACCTGAGAAAATTAAATTTACTAAACAGAGGATGACAATTTTTCCTTCATAATCTTGTTAACCATTTTTAGACAAGCATCATCATAAATTTTATTTAGGATGGAGAGATGGAAGGAAGGAGGAAGGAAGGTAGGAATGAAGAGAGGAAGGAAGGAAGCGAGAAAGGAAGGAATAGAAAGATAGATAGATCGATAGATAGATAGATAGAATTAAATAGCATATTAGTAGATACTTGCACCTATAGATCTACAAGCAGCTGTTAAAGTGCTTGCACGTTATTTTTAATCCTCTCCAGTGACCAAAGCTGGGAACAAAGGAGCACAAAAGAAGTACACAGCACCCTCAACTTTTTAACAAATTAGTTTTATATTGAACAAATAAAGAAATTTCCAATTTGAATAAAACATGTAGGCCAAGTAGAAGCTGAGATATGACTTTTTGTAGCCCATGCTGGCTGTACACAGAGTTGGGACATGTTTCTTTTGTTTTGTTTTTCTTTACAGCTATTGTTATTCTTCAAAGTTTGACCAGGATTTAACATTTGTATTAACTAGCAACTTGCTTAGTTTAAAGATATATATATATATATACTGGCATAAACCTTGTTTTAGTCTTACTATTTACAATGGTTTTGGTTGGAGACATCTTATCTATAATTTCTGTTTTTAGACCCTTATTCCATATTTGTAATTTATGATAAGAATAGCTAAGACTAGATAGACTAGATAGGTAGATAGATAGATAGATAGATAGATAGATAGATAGATAGATAGATAGATAGATAGATAGAAAGATAGATAGATAGATAGATAGATAGATAGACACATGTAGATAGATAAATAGATAGATAGACACATGTAGATAGATAGATAGATAGATAGATAGATAGACACATGTAGATAGATAGATAGATAGATAGATAGATAGATAGATAGATAGATAGATAGATAGATAGATAGATAGATAGATAGATAGATCAACATGTCATCCAGGAGATTCAGGCATATTGTCTTAGTGTCAAAAACACCTAAATTCAGCAAATGGGACTGAATGTGCCACTTTACGGAGCTTTTGGTCGTTTTTATTGTTATTCGGACCTATAATCTGACTGTCGCCTTGCCCTGGTTGTTTGAATTATCTATTTGTAAATGTGGTCAGCAAGGTTGTTCCAGCGTTTCATTGGAAGCTGCTTTATTAGAATTATTCTTCTTGTTTACATGTAGGCCTATTAGAGCTAATATTTGAAATGAAACTAAATAAATATAGGTTTTTTTTTAAAATTTTTTTTAAATTTACGCTTTAGTTTGTAAAATGATGCGCTGCTGTTTTACTTATTATGGTTGATAAGTATTTGTTTGTACAGGGCATATATACATCTCTGTATCAGCCCTGTTGTTTAAAATTTATGTTACTGTATTACTTTCTCAATAAAAAATCTTGAATCTTGAAAATTATATAATTTAGTGCACAGTAAGCTTTGGAGCAAATTCTCTGTGTTTTTCCGTGATTGTTCCTGCTTCACCAGGCATATTTTCTCCGACATCAATTGCATTTATTGCTGCGTTAATAGAATCCTGAAACTGACTTTAACAGATTTTTTGTATTAAAAAAAGGTCTCTTTCCATGTGTTATCACTTATCACAGATTCAACCAAATTTCTCGTTTTTATCCGAAGTTAAAGGGTGGCAACTTGGTATAAAACCAGGGTGGTTTGCTTGACTGATCTGCTGATTGAATGATTGCTTAATTAATTGTTTGACTGACTGATCAAATAATTAATTTCCTTGTGCAAATGGATTTTAATATTTCATTAATAACGTACAGTATTTGTATATTACTATTATATCACATCTGTAGATTTCATAGAATGGGTGTAGACAAATTTCAGTCATATCCAAGAAATTCTAACTTTAAAATTAACAAAATTTTAAAAATGAACTTCTGTATGCAATAAAAGAACAGTATTTCTTTAGATGGATGGATGTTTGGGGCTTTATATCCTGTATTTACGCACTTGGTAGGCTAATTAGGACAGGAAGAGGACATGGCAATGAGGCAAAGGATGATTGAAACAGCCATCCAACATAGGCCCAGGCGACCCGACAAGAGCTGGATTCGAACCCTGGACCCAGCGATTGGCAGTCCAGCACACTACCACTAGAGTGACTAGACCAACCCTCCCCCCTCAAAACCCTGTCTTTGTTTACAAATCAAGTATTGCTTAAGTTTTTTTTAACTGTATTTAAGTGTCTGCTCTGCAGTTACGGAAAGTCAGGGAAATTCATGAAAACATTGTGATGATGGAAATTCAGCAAATTGCCAAAACAAATTTTGGCCTTGATTCTCGCTAAAATGTTTATAGATTTTAATTATGGCACTTGCTGTGACCTGGTGGAAACGGACATCAATTTAAAGTTTTTAGGAATCTTGCCCCCTCAAAGCCGGTGCCTCCTGAGGGCCACTTGATTTCACTGCCTCCAGAATAGCCACTGATTATCGAGGGTAAGCTGCCGCGCAGCCTATGTTTTCTCTTCTCCGAGGATTAGATTTTTGGGCCACCTGGTGAGTTCACTGTCTTTGATTGGGTTGGGCCGGCCCAACTATTCAGTGGCGTATTTGCAGATATGCCCAAAATAGGAAGAAAAATGGGGAAATAGTAAGAAAAATGGGGAAATGACCAGAATTTAGGGAAATGCTAAAAAGCAATGGGGAAATAAATAAAAAGAAATTGAAAGAAAAGGGGATTTATAGGAAGAGTTTTATGAGATTTCCCCATTCTTTCTCCACAATTTCCCCATTTTTTCTTTACAATTTCCCCATTTGCTCTTCACAATTTCCCCATTTTTTCTTCACAATTTCCCCATTTTTCAGGCCCCTCTCCATTGTAGTTCCGCTATTGCTCACGTTTAGGACTGGCGCCACCGTCTGCCTTCCCGCCAAAAAGATCCACACACTTCACTCTCACCTACTGCTCTTCACTTCTACCTGGCTCAACCACTTCTACTCATCCTATCTTCCTCATCTTACCCTCATTTTAAAGCTCTTCTCAAGCCCATTCCATCTGTCAATGTCTCAATGCCCATACACTTTTACCTGTTTGCCTAATTCTATAAATTTCCATCAATCCACATTTCCTTTAAACAGATCTTTAAATTTCCTTTCCTTACGAGCCATGCCCTCAATTATAAGCTCAGGTGTAAGTACACTTGACTGTACCTTACACCAATCCATATGGCAGTGCATTTGTAACTTCAATTCCTCTACCACCAATCTTTACTTATATTACAATTATTACTCAGATGCTATTTCAAATGGTCAGCATGCAACACGGGGCCAGATGCCCATGTAGGTAGAGGGGGCGGGGGTTAATCATTCCCCATTATAGTCCTGCCCCAAATCATGCGTAAATCTATCTATATTGCAAACACCGTTTCTTCATCTTCCTATACAAGCAACTTTTCCATTTTCCCGAGTCCTGACAACACATTTTTTGCCAATTTTTCCTTTTCTCACCATTTGGTCAGGACAGACTGGCCTATGTGGCAGAGTGCCAGCTCCCACGGGCTCAACTACTCAGGGGGGCCCATGCAAGGTACCAAAGAATTACAAATCAAGAAAAAAGTAAAACATTTCATATCTTTGTGATCAAGTTTGTAAATGTATATAATACCATCATACTTTTATGTCGGAGCCCAAATGTGCAAGGGCCCGTCCACCTTGGCGTAGATTCTTGTAATGCTGAAAAAAGAATGTGGGGGCCCATCGACCACTTGTAAGTGAAGTCACTGATACACATTCCATGGCCTGTAATCCCTGCCGGGTATAAGATGCAAAAATCATAGGTGACATGCTCACACCTTCAACAGCTAAAAACTCCTCCCCGAGCAATGCCACTCACCTAAACTATCCACCTATCCTTATTGATCTATCCTTTCCTTCTGATAACAGCATATATAACAGTGAAACAGCGCCCTTATTTACATTTCCTGCCTCTGCTGTTTTTCCCCACCAGGGGCGCATGCATCTCCATCGTAGTTCACTGACTGCTCACGCCAGAGGCTGGCGCCACTGTCTCTCTTCCCGCCAAAAAATCACACACTCCAGTGTGGCCAGGTTCATGTTCAAGCACAATCTTACAGCAGACGACTCAGTGCACACGACTGCGTGTAGGATTTGGCAATGAGCCAAAATATCACTAACTCTTTTTCATCACCAATACTTCCTGAAATCCATCCACATCTTTTCGCTGCTCATGTATATTCTCTACCTTTTCAATCAAAGCACATGCTTTCAGACAAACTGCACATTTTTATCATTTCCCAGTCAATATTTCCAGTCCCATCACTTGGAATCAACCTCTTCATTATCACATAGTGTGTTGTCCTCAACAATCGGGGCTCCATTCCCCCTAAAAATGTCCCTCAATGGGTATATCTAGTGGTACATAATAATCAAGAGTGTGAAACTTTTCGAAAAATGGTGAAAATATTTAAGAAAATGGAAATTCTTATTTTGACAGTTTCAGTAAATACAGATATCCAGATGACAAATGCAACTGAAATTACGCAAACATTCCTATTATAACCCTGTAAACAACCTTGTCGATCTTACCTTTACAGTTAAAATTATTAAGAGTTTATTTCCTTTTTTTGCCATTTTCCGAAAACTGCGAATGTTACTGACTTTGAGGGCTTACAAAAAATTCTTCTCAAAAACCGCTGAAGGCATCATAATGAATTTTTGCATGCTGCTTACAGACAAGTTTGCTTCGGCAATCAGGCTATTTTCAGAACTGTACACGTATTTGGATTAAAGGCCGAGGGAAAGCGATTCAAACCTGAAAGATTGTGAATTAGCTCCGTAGTCCCATGTTCGCGAACCCAGAAAAACCCTATAACACATATTTTTAGTCTGAAAATAGTCTTATTGCGGATCCGAATACCTCAAATTATTAAAATTAATGAGCTCTGCTTATTCTGAAAGCTCAGTCTTGAGATGAATTTTAAATGGCAGAATACCTAAAAATATGTAAAATTCTTTGTTGCAATGGCAACCGTAGCCATGGCAACTTAAAATTTCACGGAGGGTCATAATTTGGTTCCCCGAAGACATGTGTAAAATTTCATAGCTCTAACTGCAACAGTTTCTTATGGACAGCATACACACATTTTTCGACCTGCATGTGCCCTTAACCAATTTTTCCACAATACATGCAGTGTTTCATATGATCCTGGCAGTCATCCTTCACCATCTAGCACACTGGTTAGAGCTGACACATCAGTAGTTCCATAAAATCCATGAATTTTTACAGGCAGTTGCATTATCTATAGCTATGGGCCCCGGGGGGGGTACTTCGCGGACTTTTGCATACGGATGCGCCACGGCAATTTTGAAAACCAGAACCATTTTAATCCGGAAACTGCGCCAAAACCACAAACCATTTTACTCCTTTACTAAAATTTTTTGCAAACCAATTTAATCTTAATGGTTTTTAAACCATTTTAATCCTCTTTTGAAGCCGATTCAAACGGTACCAAACATGTTGGGGTTGCGAAAACCAGAACCAAATTAATCAGAATTGTCAAAAAACCAAAACCATTTTAATCCAAGAAGGCCAAAAAACCATTACCATCCAGCGGCGCCTCTATATACACCCTTATAGAGTGAGTACCCCCCCCGGGTATGGGCCTCACTCAGGGTCAGTGCATGAGTTACAACTGGATCAAGGCCTTAGACTGGTCATTTGACCATCAAGTTAAAAAATTCTAGAGGGCAGCACTGCCCAGTGCTCTCCAGTTCATTGGTACTCTCAATTGCATGAGTCGTGTGATTTTCTTGTCTTGACAGGTGCTGCCCTCTCTCTTGTAATTTTAACTTGATGGTCACCAGTCTAAGGCCTTGACCCAGTTATAACCCAGTGACCCTGAGTGAGGCCCATTGCTACAGATAATGCAACTAAAAATTCATGGATTTAATGGAACTACTGATGTGTCAGCTCCAACCCCGGGGGGGGTACTCACTATGAAAGAGTGTATATAGAGGCGCCACTGGATGGTTTAGGTTTTTTGGCCTTCTAGGATTAAAATGGTCTTGGTTTTTTAGGATTTCAGATTATTTTGGTTGCCCTTTTTGCACCCCCAACATGTTTGGTACCGTTAGAATCGGCTTGAAAAGACGATTACAATGGTTTACAAATCATAAAGATTAAATTGGTTTTGGATATTTTTACAAAAAGATTAAAATGGTTTGTGGTTTTGGCGTTGGTTTCCGGATTAAAATGGTTCTGGTTTTCAAAATCGCCGTGGCGCATCCCTACACAAAAGTCCGCGAAGTACCCCCCCCCGGGGCTCCAACCAGCGTGCCAGATGGTGAGGGATGGCTGCAAGGATCATGAAACACTGCAGGTAGTGTGCAATACATGGATAAACATCATTTTCAGTCCTCAGAAGTCCTTTTGTTTACTTTTTTTAGTGGAGTTGTTTCTGACTCTTATCCATTAGATATGAGAGGCCCATACATATACAGGCGAATCCACCCGTGCCATCCACTTACTTTGCCATGGGGCTGAAACATTGCCACTTGGCTCTTGAATATGGGCAATTATAGCATATATACAAATGAATGCTCAGGGTCCATATATAAAAAGAAGAAAAAACAAAATTTAGATAATATGATGATATCCCATACATATTTGTCAACAGGTTCCTTGTTTCATAAAATTGTATTTGTAAATCTATTGGTCATTAAGAGTTAAAGCTGATTATAAAAACCATATTTTTTATTTATTAGTAACAATATATACAGATATTTCTTTATAATACAACATGTATACACATAAAATTGTACATAATAACGTGGAATTTTTATTGGGAAAATGTATTGAGGTCATCTTGAGTTAATTTATCACATGCACAGAAATTCCACTGATTATCACAGTTCTGTTGTCTTGCTCTCTGGGGCCTGGCCCGTCAAGTTAAGGTAAAGACTGAAAATAGGAACGAAAGAAAGCTTAGAAATTTAAATAACATTTACAGAGATATCATAGATGATAATGCCTTTGTTTTATAGGTCTAAAAAGTAAATGTTAACACAACAATAAACAAAGGTATATTTTTTACAAAATTATCCAAAATATTTTCGACTGTTCCAGCAAAAATAAAAACTCAAAACTGTACATAATAAAGAGCAAAAGACTTACCTATCAATGATATCCTGATTTTCATCTGTCAGCAAGTATTTGTGGAATGATGAAGTGAGACACACCGCAGGTCCCTTTTTGGATGGAGTATTCGTATAACTCTTTTGGAAATGTTTTGTGTTGAGGTAAGACAGTTCTTCGTTATCCTGTTTAAGAAAATTAGTATGTGATAATCCGGTTTTTTTTTTATCTTACTAATCCGTTTTTGTTTTGATCTTACTGAGGATTGTTTCAATGGTGACGTACTTCAAAGAACTCGCATATAAATATATGTTTACTTATGTTATAGTTAACTTATGCAGTAATCAACTTACATGTATTTACCTTTTTAAAAACTCATACTAAGGTCTATAGATTTTACATCATCATCAGTCACTGTAGTTATGATTACACTCAAATAATTTATTATTTTATTAAGTCAACTCACATTGTTTCCCTTGTAGAAGCTGATTTTGCCAGTGGACCTGAGGACAGCCCACCTCTTCCGCCATGACTTGCCCTCATCAGGACTGATGTGTATGCTGTCTTGCCACAGGACTTGGGGCTGGCCACTCTGCAATAATCCACCAAAGCAAATAAGGAAGTTTGCTGGGAGAAAAGATGCAGTGATTGATGCAGTGCTGTGAGAGGCAGGTGTATGCTTGGCAAATAAACCAGAATGGTAGGCTTCTTTTCCATGTTTCTTAATGAGTTATCCCAGATTGATAGTTTCTAAATAGGTGGGGCAAGGTGGTGGAAATCTGGTCTCAGGGCAAATATGGACCAAAGAGATTAAAAACAGTGACAATTTTTAAAACCGACAAAGGAAAGATAAAGCTAGCATGTGAGTCTCCATGTCATGTGATTTCTGATAGATAGATGGGTAAGCACAAAAATATCAAGAGATTGTGCAGACAGATACATTTTATATAGTAGACTTTTGCATAATCAAGATATTTTTACAGTAGACTTGTTCAAAATCAAGATAGGATCATGCCGAAATAGACAAGACAGTCAGATACCTCAGTGGAAATGGTGTCACCATTGGAATGTGGAATGTCTTCTGAATCAGTTTCATCCTTGGTTGGTTTTTCATTATTTTTGCTCAAGTGTTTATCAATAGTCTGTTGAATTGTCTGGAATTTGAAGCAGACATTATTTTTGCAGCTCTTCCACAAATTGAAATAAAGATGAATTATTGAGTTCATTGAAATATAGGGATGGTGATTCTGTAACATTTAGGAGCATTTAAATTCAATTCCTCACCTCAAACCATGTGTATGTCTCCTCTGCAGAGCTAGAAAATAAATAAAGACCTAAGTAATATGCAAATTCTTTGAAAAAATAACATTCACAAACAAATTAACATTAATGTTGTCCTCACCTTCCAATTAAATCAATCTCCTTGTTTGGACAAAGGACTGCAAATGACAAGGGAGCATCCAGATTTAAGCCCCTTGCAACCTGAAATGTCATCAAACATAGTATTACCACAAAACTAAAGATATGAATACCAGTATTTTTATTTTTATAAATCTGTTAAGTCATCATTGTATTGTTAGCTTGCAAATTAGCGACAAATGGACACTCACTCACCTGGACGTCGGATAAGTTGAGCACATGTTTTACTTTGTATTTGGTCACAACTAATTTCAGACGGTTGCAAATCAGCATCATGTCATTGAACTGGAAAAGTGAATACCAAACAATTAAAAAAATATTAGCAGTACAGGCCTCTAGGGGCAAATGATTTTCTATAAGGATTAATAAACCCATGTCCATTTCCTTTACTTCAAATTACTTGTTTCTGATTAGTAAGTCATCGTGAGTTACTTTTAAATATGACCAAACGGCACACTCTAGCTCTAGACTCTTTATTAACTAAGGCAGCATTGTAGAACCCAGTGTCTAATATTGATAAAAATTGCTTGTTGTAGCTTTAATTAAAACACTCTCAGCCTCATCAATCTCCACCAGGCTCTTGTGTAGCGCCCAAATTGAGCTAATCTTGCAGTGCCAGGCTTACCCACTTGTACATGGAAGACAATTTATCATGAGGCATAATTTAAGACTCACCAAGAATATGTATTTATCTGAGAAGTTCTTCTTGGGAACTTTTTCCAGGAGTCCTTCTTTGACCAACTCCCTGTTCGGTTGGACGATGTTAATTCCTCCGTCCAACTTGTTCTGGATCTCCATGAGCTTGCCTATCCTGGACTAATGAAACAACATGCAAGATTAATGCAAGATTAAATGCAAGTAATATGATATATAATTAGTTGGTGATATAATTAAGAAGTCTACTTCCTAGAAAATGCTTGTTTTACAGTCAGTTATTGTGAGCAATGACATGTTGCCTTTCTTTCGCCTTAATTAGTGTCATGTATCATGTGTATGGCAAAAATATTTTTTTTAGGGCGATGCACAGGCCAATCGCTGTTATGTATTGTAATACTTTCTTTCTTTGCAAGGAGCCCTCAGTATGTTCATCACCCCTGAAAGAAAATCTGCCAACAGGTGTGCAAAAACATCATCAAAGTATGGGTAGAAGCACTTCCAAGAAATACAGAAGAATCCCAATTTAAGGCCACATCTTTTTATGCAATTAAGTGCAAGCAGACCTGAAACTGGATATATTATATTTTTTTATGCTGAATAACGCCCCTCTAATGCTAGTGCAGCTTACCGGGCTATAAAAGCTGCACCAAAACCTTTTTTAGTCTCAGTTAAATGCAGGCACTACTGTATTAGCTGTTGTTGTTGCATGAGCCTGTGACCCACTTTTTTCTCTGTGCAATGAAGCGTGGCAGTGGGAGATTTAAGGCTCTGTGCTTAAGGGTACATCTGTATTTCAAGCTTTTTCACTTGTAATACACATAAAGCCTTATCAATTGCTGCTGTCAAATCTTGGAGAAATGATCAGTAGGCTTAACTGTCAAGCAAGTTGACTCCATTCTTTAGATCCTTTCAAAAAAATTTGCCCATTAATTGGGCACACAATGCAATGCTGAGATAAACACAACCAAGCAAGTGATGTAGATAACCTTTTTTGAATATCCCTGTATGCATTAAAGTAATTCAGAATTGAAACTATTGAATTAAATGTTTCTTGGGAAATCCACCAGAACTTGAACTTGTCTGATGAGATAGACAGCAAAAAAGCAAGATAGATGTATACAGACAGATTTTATTACATGTATGGATGTGGATTAATGGTTGATATGTTAGAAAAAGACATACACTTAAATCATGTAAAATGAAGCTTAGATTTGTCAAAAATGCCTTATGGTGGCAAAGTAAAATCGCCCTATTTTTTTTCGAAAAAAATGTTCTTGTTATAACAAGGGATAATTACATCTCTCTTGATCATCTCCTCGAAGTGGGCTGCTGCTTCAGCTACTGACTTCAGGGCTTCTGAAAATGCAATATTAAACAACAGTTTTATAACATAAGTTATTAGACGGGGTTTAGTGAAGATCCATTCATCTATCGAGAAAGCATCCAGTTTCTTAAAGATATATATATATATGGGTGAAGTCATTTTAAATGAGGCCAAAAGTGTCACTTCAGGGTAAATTTTTAAATGCATGTTTCAGAATGTATTCCTCATCCAGCCTGTGCTCCATAGTCTTAATTTTTATGAATTATACTTTTTATGTCCTTAAGTTACACTGACACTGCCCCGCATAGAATTTTGCTGAGGAGAGTTTATGCCGTCACGTAGGTGAGAAGTTTTGGTTGACTCCACTTTATTTAATCCCTAGTGTTGATAATAGCAAACATTGATCATATAATCATTGTTCCAGGTATAGATGATCATTTAAAACAATTTTAGCCAACAAATTACCATTTTGCTTTGAAATACACACATTGACGGAACAAAAATATATGTTCGTCAATTTTGCTTCTTCGATGTTCTGTCAAAAGAAAGCACATAGGTATACTCAGTAAATTTTTGGATTAAAATGTAAAAACACACAGAATGTATGAGAGAATGGTAAAATCCAAGCAATCTAACCTGTTGTGTAAAAGATATAGGCATATTTTTAGCGTTACATCATATTTGACTTAGTCCTGTAGGTGAGAATTCTGTCACACGTACATCATAATTGACAAAGTTTCAAAAATTATGTCAAATTGTGTATTATTAAACTTTACCAGTAAATGCAATTATAAACATTTCAATAAAAACAAACAAGTGTCAAATGTTAATTCCCCCTAATATAACACGAAAGAGAAATTTCACCAAGAAGCCGGAAAATAAGTTGCCAGAATCTACACACATGCACCAAACCTTGAATATGAATAACCAACTCAAGCTAGAACTTAAATTCTCTGAACTTCCATAAAATATATAAAAGAATAAGTAAGGTAAATTAGATTTGTTAAAATTCTCATGCATAACAACAGTAAAAATACAAATAATCAGAAGAATTTTACATGAAGTGTCAATTATGATGTACGCCTATTAATCTTGGCTGAACGAAATCAAACACAATGTATTGTTGAGATAAACTGCATTAGTAAAGGAAGCTAGCCAAAATACATGATAATTCTTAATTTAATGTAGAGATTACTGTCATATATCTAAGATTTATGCTGTACATCATATTTGACATTACAAGTGTCAAATGTGATGTACATCAAAGAATCTATGTTATTGCCAGATAAGAATGAAATGCATGTGCGAAATCTCATGACAAGGACAACAAAAGTCTGGAAATTTAATTAACACAACTTTTCTCTACTTTGGTAATCTTTTCATATCAAAAAGCACGAAAATTCATCTGTACATCATAATTGACCAATAATTACTTCTTGGTCAATAATGATGTACTGTCCATTATGATGTACCAATTTGATACTTTTTGACATTTGACACATTTTGTTGTGTGACAGTCATGTATCTTCATGCAAGGCCAATTTCAGAAACAAAACTTATTATTCGCAGCAAAAGGAAAAATTTTGATTGATGTGATGCTTCTCTACACATGAGAACACCTCTATCAGTGACGTTACATCATATCTGTCCTGTAGGTGAGAATCCCAGAATTATTGACATTCAAAATTTGCATCCTCCATATCACAGCCTTTGCTGCTCTGTAGGATATCCTTTTAAACATTTTAGATAAATCTTGTGGAATACTTATTTTGGCAGCATACAAACCCATAAAAATATTACTGGGTGTGTCAAAATTTTTGGTTTGAAATTTTGCCATCCTGTAGGTGAGAATTTTTTCAGTGACTGCAGGTCTCATGTTTGGACTGCGACCATTTAACTATAGCTGGATATTCCTTTTAAAGCTGACTGGTATGTGATTATTTATCATAGACTTTCTGGATTCAATGGAAAATAAATCAATGAAACGCCACTTAAATAGGAAAAAAACCCATTTTTAGAAAATGTTTTTTCTGGATTGACCATGTTTGACATTTATGATGTACGTGACGGGAGGTTTCGGTGTAGTCATCAAGGTAGTCATCAAAATTTAAAAAACTGAGCATAACTTACTTCAATAGCTAACCATCAGCTGTCAAAGTTACACTGTTTGAAAATGTGACGTTTGACACCCCCAAAAATGGACCATTTTGAGGGTTTGCAGTCCCTGGTCTCAATGATAAAGCCATTATTTCACGTAAAAGTGGATTTATTATGAAGACAAAATTGTATTCTACATCTCAGGTAATTTTTAAGAACTTATTATTAGCCAAACATTTTTTATGTCCTGTTAAAGGTCAAAATCCTGGCTGGCCTCGTTTAAAATGACTTCACCCATATAGGGTATGAAACCAGCTAGAAATTAATTATGTTGGGCCTTAAATTAAACTTTATTTTGTACATTAAATACACTCTGTTGTTTTCTTTGAATCATTTATTAGTACATTTAGTTACCTTCTGTATCTTCCCTGTCAACACTGTCTGGTGGAATGCGTTTGATGTAATCTGGAATAAGAAGGTTAAATATCATGTGTTTATATAGTAAAAATAGGACCATATAATTATATGGAGACTGACAGGTTACTTCTTGAGGCAAGATGTAACCTTACGTGTACAAGGTGCTGAGCAGAGTCAGAATACCATTACACCAAGGCTGATGATATCAGGGTTCAGAGCAGCAGGCAACATGGAGATAAGGCAATGGGTGATTTTGGTTAGTCTGTACAAGATATTCCTCAGTAGGAAGACTTTAGGACCTACCATGGCTACTAGATGTATTTTAGTTTATAGGCGTACATTATCAGCTTGAATGATCTGTTCATCTGCATTTCTAGCACCATGCAATTGCATAATTGCCTACAAAGGCGACCGCAACTACTCTTTGAAGCATGCTGCATGCATATTTGTGTGAAGTAGATGGGTGATTGTGCAGTGCCTCCATAAATTGTTCTGATTGTTAAGCTGCACGTTGTTAACTGAATCATTCATATTTCATAGAAACAGTAAGCTGGTTGGAAATATCTGAAAAAGTATTTACAGTTACACCTTGAAAAGAATCCCACAGAAAAACAAATGTCACCTGTACCTTTGACCTTTTAATTCCTCTTCTGATTAATTAACTGCACTTGTCCGACTCGCCAAGAAACTCAAAATAGTCCTCCCCGATTAATTAATTTCCATCAAAGATCCTCAAATAGTGAATTATTCTGAAAATGATTACCTCTCAATAAGAGTTCATATCTGGGCACTCTTTGGATGGGCTCCATCATGTGTGCTTGGATTTTCAATTTCCTGTTTACTGGAGACTCGCTGTTTTCCTGAAACCAGAAATTTACTGATGATGTGCAGATTTCAACTCATTTAACGATTAATCAGACAGATTCAGACTATGCCTAATTAGTCACATGAGTTTATCTCCACATCGAATGATCCATGCATGCAAATGTAGATGTGGAATATGAAACTTCATTACCATACCACTAGAAATGTTATATCTATTACTGATGACGTAATTTGGTTAAGCATTGCAAACTCTGCATGCATGGAGAATAAATAATAGGCCTATTAATTCACTTACACAACTTGGCTTTTCGATGTCTAATAAGTAAAAACATTGGCTCTGGCTGATTTCACTTAATGATACTGTATGTGCAAGTTTACAATGTACTATAAACTGGGAGTAGAATGGTAATATATTTCTAAGGATCACATTGTTTGCATTTACTTGGCTGATTAATTGTGACTCACCATTTCACCCTGTCAGCTAATGTGATGTGAAGAAAACAAATTGTTTTGGGGAATTTAATTAAGTATGATGATTAACTGGGGAGAATGTGGGTCATGGGACGAAACAACCGGCTTGGGTGGTGATGGCGTAAATTTGGAATAGTACCATAAGCAGAGGAATCCTTCCGATTGTTTCGTATTTGGTAGGTCAAAATTTTAGTTTAGTAGGGTTAAAGTGGTTGCTAATTGGACTCATCAAGCGTCACTGTCTGATTCATAGATTTGAGACTTTAGCAACTTGTATAGCTCTACCATTACACCTCAGCTATTCCATTGTTAAACAGGTATGAGGGCAGGCAATAGGGGTATCAGACAAGCCACCAACCAAAGCTCCAAGTGTAACAGCAGCTGAGCTACAAAGCAAATATCATGGTGTCCGACGAACATCACACGGTGTACGTCCGACACCATGATATTTTGCCATAGCTCGACTCCTGTTACACTTGAAGCTTTGGTTGATGGCTTGTATGATACCCCTATTACCTGCCCTCATTTCTGGATAACAATGAAGTAGCTGAGCTATAATGGTAGGGCTATACAAGCTGTTAAAGTGTCAAATCTGTGAATAAGACTTACGGAATTGCCCTTGTACATACATTCTCTCTTTCCTAAATCCTTACCCTTATTTTCTTCAAGGCCGAAGCGAAAGACGAGCTCTTGTCCTCGTACGAATCGACAAGAGCGGATGCCTTCTGGAAGTCCTTGACATACTCGGTGTATAGCTTCAGGAAGGGAGTGAGCTTCCTCATGATGTCCCCAATCTTCTCATACTGCAACCAGAACTTCATCCTGTCCTTGAGCTGGGGCAGCAGGTTGTCATGGTGAAACTTCCAGATGACCTCAATGTCCTTGAACATGTGACCTGCCACCTCCTGGTTGAAGATCTTGGCTGTCCTCTCCTTTGCCTGGGTATGACAATAACAAATACTCATACTAAATATAAAAAAATGAAAAATCTCATGCCCATACATAACTTATTTTAAACATTCTATGAAAAGTGAAATGAAATAATTAAACTTAAATCTAATGTAAGTTGGTTAGAGAAACTTGCATTGTAAGAGGTAATTATTAGGCCCTTAAAGTAAATGAGATACTGGAACATTGGACAACGTTTGGTGAGTTCAGAATAGTCATGGAGAATGTAAGATCCTCATGCTGCCAGTAATCAAACTGCTGAGGTGAATGACCTTGGCACTGAGCTCAGCCTGGTCAGGGTTTCTTTTCTGTTCCATAAATCATCAGTATCACCAGTGGCCACTGTTGACTAGTGGGGTTTATTACACACAAATGGGTGTCCATTGGGAACATGGACAGCCTCCCTTTCGTGACATGCTGCAGTCCAAAACTCAGTGGGTAGTAACTAAGTTATCTGTCATCCTATAGTTGGACCATAGTTGGTAACTTGGCATGCTCAGTGTTTGTCACACTGCCCAGGTGGTTGCATGTGTATTTATATAGCTGTTTGGCTCATAATGGCTGCCATAATTATACATATCTTTTTTACATATTATTTTTTTTAATCTGGTCGCTCACATGTATGTGCAATACTGTGCATGTTTATTCTTGCCAACTAATATAGGTCTATAATATTTTGGACGCTCTTGTACGTAGATCATGACAGATTGCAAACAATGCCAACCTGCCATCAGACTAACAGAGAGGCCCTCTGGTTTGTTTTCATCATGCATTAATCAACAGTTGCATATTCAACTGGTAGTCTGGTGATAGATGTTGTTCAGCATGACTTGTTGGAAGCAGTGGCTTTTACACATCTGTTGTTCAAGACAAAGCTGTCATATACATTTTATTAATCCAGAAATTAGTTACATGGGTAAGGGGTGTGTGCATTACATCCTATGGGAGCATTCTATCCTGGTTTTTTTTAGAATCAAATGAACAGACTCTGGACCCTTTTGGCTTCCTGAAAACTGACTCTGACATCGTAAAGTTCAATTGACAATTTTTCAGAAGATTGTACGCATGAGTATTTGTTTACAAAGTTTAGTGTACTTGCTCAGGAATCACCAATTTCATTTTTGACTCTGATTTCAGCTGCAAATCAAACATTGACTCTGACTACATGAAAACTTTCCGAACTCCACAACTGGACACAAGACTTGGACTTAAAAGTCTTGCTGTTTTGTCATCTGGACGGGTAGGGTCCAACTCTGGCAGCAGTGGCAGCTATTGTCAGGTTTCTGAGGTTTGTATACTGGAAATTTTAATTCAGTACTTAGGCAACTGCATTCTCACGTGGTCAGCGGCTCACTCGAACTGGCTCTGCCAGTGAGCCTCTGACCTGGTGGGCCACAAAAAGTGTGGTTTTAGAGCTTCAAGGTGATTGGTTGCGAAGGGAAGAGGTCGCACAATCAGAGAGGCTGTTACATTTAAAACAAGATTATGTAATAACAGTCTTTGCACTCTATTGATAGCTGTTGGCTGTTAATCCGTTTGTTGTTTTTAAGTTTCCTCATGTCTGGCATCAGTCTGTATGATTGAAGCTGTTACGTGAAGCTGGTGCTTATTCTTCTGAGCATGGACAGTGACAGTCAGTCAGATCTACACAACTCCTTGTGTGTATGAATCTTGACTCATTTAATTTAAAATAATTTCCCGAGAGTAACATGCATGATGCCATCAGGGGCATTGAGGCAATTTCAGGAGGGGGAGGGGTATCTTGTGCCATACATTTATGTAGGTGAATACTCCAAGGCATCTTGATATAGGCCTACTTTAGACAACTTTCATAAAGTGCTTATATTATATTTATAAAAATGTACTGTGTGAATGCTCAAGCATGTTAAGTTGTTGTGACAATAAAGTAAGTCTGAGATTGATAAAAATTAGAACTGTAGTTGATTAGCAGCCCACAAACTGCCCACCACAAATTTAGCAGTGGTCATGCATTTGCACAGAAATGCGTTCTGGAAATATCAAACTTGGACCAAGTCATCACTGTCCATGAAGTGAACTCCAACCCAGCAACCAATCAGATCAGAATTTAAATGCGTGGCTGATGATGATTGGCACCTGAACTGTTCACAGTCTTGTGTTTGTCTTTAATACTCATCACTCATTTCACAGTTAATTTAACTTTAAGATGACAGTTTCTTATTTTCTGTCTGTATGTTTTGTTTCATTGTTCTACATCAGAACTGTTGTTTGTTGCAACTTCGGTTGTGTTCAGTCATAGTCCTGGATTAATCCCAAAATTATTTTGGAAGATTCATCTTGGTTGGCTGGACAACCCAAGCATGACAGTTCTTAACTTGACTAAAACCACAGGAAAAACGAGGAGTATATAATTTCTTCCTGCAGTTCTGCAAAAAACTGCAGAATTCTGCAGTTCTGCAAAAAAACTGCAGAATTCTGCAGTTCTGCAAAAAGCTGCAGAATTCTGCAAAAAACTGCAGAATTCTGTAGGAAACTGCAGAATTCTGCAGTTCTACAAAAAACTGCAGAATTCTGCAAAAAACTGCAGAATTCTGCAGGAAACTGCAGAATTCTGCAGGAAGCTGCAGAATTCTGCAGGAAGCTGTAGAATTCTGCAGTTCCAAAAAAATCTGCAGAATTCTGCAGTTTCAAAAAAAACTCTGCAGGAAGCTGCAGAATTCTGCAGCTAACTGCATGATTTCTGAACCGGTATTACTTCCTCCAGTGTATTGCATCTGTACAGTTCAGACCTCTTTGACATTGGGCTTGCCGCTACCAAGTAAACATTTATTTGGGGGGTTGTGGTTTGGGGGGTCTGGGTTTTGGTAGTCCTCTGTCATTGCGGCGTTTCTGAAAAGTTTCTGCAGCAAAATCTGTAATCCTGTAGGAGATATGCAGCCTCCAGGGGAGGTTTTATGCAGTTCTGCAAAAAACTGCAGAATTCTGCAGAAAACTGCAGAATTCTGCAGGAAGCTGCAGAATTCTGCAGTTCCAAAAAAATCTGCAGAATTCTGCAGTTTCAAAAAAAACTCTGCAGGAAGCTGCAGAATTCTGCAGCTAACTGAGGAGTATATAATTTCTTTCTGCATTTCTGCAAAAAACTGCAGAATTCTGTAGAAAACTGCAGAATTAGGCAGGAAACTGCAGAATTCTGCAGATTCAAAAAAATCTGCAAAAAACTGCAGAATTCTGCAGAATTCTGCAAAAAACTGCAGAATCTGCAGGAAGCTTCAGAATTCTGCAGTTCTGCTGCTCCCCGCATGATTTCTGAACCTCTGTTACTTCCTCCAGTGTATTGCATCTGTACAGTTCAGACCTCTTTGACATTGAGCTTGACGCTACCAAGGAAACATTGATTTGGGGGGTTGTGATTTGGGGGGTCGGGGTTTTGGTAGTCCTCTGTCACTGCAGCGTTTCTGAAAAGTTTCTGCAGCAAAATCTTTAATTCTGTAGGAGATATGCAGCCTGGGAGGTTTTATGCAGTTCTGTAAAAAACTGCAGAATTCTGCAGAAAACTGCAGAATTCTGCAGGAAACTGCAGAATTCTGCAGTTTCAAAAAAATCTGCAAAAAACTGCAGAATTCTGCAGAAAACTGCAGAATTCTGCAGAAAACTGCAGAATTCTGCAGTTCTGCAAAAAACTGCAGAATTCTGCAGAAAACTGCAGAATTCTGCAGTTTCAAAAAAATCTGCAGGAAGCTTCAGAATTCTGCAGTTTCAAAAAAATCTGTAGGAAGCTTCAGAATTCTGCAGTTCTGCTGCTCCCTGCCACCAGTGTATTGCATCTGTACAGTTCAGACCTCTTTGACATTGAGCTTGCCGTTACCAATGAAACATTGATTTGGGGGGTTGGTTTGGGGGGTTGTGATTTGGGGGGTCGGTGTTTTGGTAGTCCTCTGTCACTGCAGCGTTTCTGAAAAGTTTCTGCAGCAAAATCTGTAATTCTGTAGGAGATATGCAGCCTGGGAGGTTTTATGCAGTTCTGTAAAAAACTGCAGAATTCTGCAGAAAACTGCAGAATTCTGCAGGAAACTGCAGAATTCTGCAGTTTCAAAAAAATCTGCAAAAAACTGCAGAATTCTTCAAAAAACTGCAGAATTCTGCAAAAAACTGCAGAATTCTGCAGTTTCAAAAAATCTGCAGCCCCATGGGCACATCGACGTTGCAGCAACGTTGCAACGACGTCACACTTTTCGTCAAATAACGTTGAATTGTATGGTTGAAATTATGTTGTCACAACGTTGTGATGCAACGTCAAAGATATGACGTTAGCATGCAACGTTGTGGCGACGTTTTACGACATTGTGAGGCAATGTCAGGAGTTCGACGTTAGCTTGCGATGTTGTGGCAATGTTGTAAAAAAACCCCGACGTCGTGTTCACGTTGGGGCGACATAATCTCCACCATACATATCTACGTGACCAACAGACCAGCCCTCCACCAATTAGCAACGTCGGGGTTTACTTCGTGTGCCCACTGGGAGGAAGCTTCAGAATTCTGCAGTTTCAAAAAAATCTGCAGGAAGCTTCAGAATTCTGCAGTTCTGCTGTTCCCTGCCAACAGTGTATTGCATCAGTACAGTTCAGACCTCTTTTACATTTAGCTTGCCGCTACCAAGGAAACATTGATTTGGGGGGTTGGTTTGGGGGGTTGTGATTTGGGGGTCGGGGTTTTGGTAGTCCTCTGTCACTGCAGCATTTTGAAAAGTTTCTGCAGCAAAATCTTTAATTCTGTAGGTGATATGCAGCCTGGAAGATTTTATGCAGTTCTGTAAAAAACTGCAGAATTCTGCAGAAAACTACAGAATTCTGCAGAAAACTGCAGAATTCTGCAGTTTCAAAAAAATCTGCAAAAAACTGCAGAATTCTGCAGGAAACTGCAGAATTCTGCAGTTCTGCAAAAAACTGCAGAATTCTGCAAAAAACTGCAGAATTCTGCAGTTTCAAAAAAATCTGCAGGAAGCTTCAGAATTCTGCAGTTTCAAAAAAATCTGCAGGAAGCTTCAGAATTCTGCAGTTCTGCTGCTCCCTGCGAGCACACTGATCGCCGAAAAAAGAGACGTATGGCAAAAAGAAACAACGACGGACAAATACTGACTACTGTATTAAATAGCCCTGGTTGCAGAGTACCTGAAACTTTTTTCGGAATGAAATTTGGTTGAGAATTGACCGAGCAGAGAGGCAAAACGTCCATGGAAGTTTAATTTTGACAGAGCACTGTCAGCAGTTGGTGGATTGCCATTTTTGCGAGCACACTGATCGCCGAAAAAAGAGCCGTATGGCAAAAAGAAACAACGACAGACAAAGACTGACTACTGTATTAAATAGCCCTGGTTGCAGAGTACCTGAAACTTTTTTCGGAATGAAATTTGGTTGAGAATTGACCGAGCAGAGAGGCAAAACGTCCATGGAAGTTTAATTTTGACAGAACACTGTCAGCAGTTTGTGGATTGCCATTTTTGCGAGCACACTGATCGCCGAAAAAATAGCCGTATCATGGCCCGTATGGCAAAAAGAAACAACGACGGACAAAGACTGACTACTGTATTAAATAGCCCTGGTTGCAGAGTACCTGAAACTTTTTTCAGAATGAAATTTGGTTGAGAATTGACCGAGCAGAGAGGCGAAACGTCCTTGGGAAGTTTATTTTGATAGAGCACTGTCAGCAGTTTGTAAAATGACATTTTTGCGATCTGACCGATCGCCGAAAAAGGGGCCTTACGGCGAAAAGAAACAACGACGGACAAAGACTGACTACAGTAATCAATAGACCTGGTTGTAGGGTACCTGAAACTTTTTTCTGAATGAATTTTGGTTGAGAATTGGCCGAGCAGAGAGGCAAAACGTCCATGGAAGTTTATTTTGATACAGGGCCGTAGCCTGGTCTGAATCCTAGGGGGGGCAGAGTCTGATCAAGAGGCATCTGTACCCCAGAAAATCGCAGAAATCTGAAATTTTTGTATGTTAACAAAAATTTCTGCGAAATTCTAGGGGGGGGGGTAACTGCCCCCCCTACCCCAATGCAGGCTACGGCCCTGTGATACAGCAGTTTGTAAAATGAAATTTTTGCGATCCCACTTGTTTTCCTCATAGTCCTCATTCTTGTATAGGCAGAACTGCAGAATTCTGCTGAACTTCCTACAGAACTGCAGAATTTATTACTGAAATGTAGAATTCTGCAGCTTCCTGCAGAATTCTGCAGTTTCCTGCAGAATTCTACAGTTTCCTGCAGAACTGCAGAATTTTCTGCAGAACTGCAGAATTTTCTGCAGAATTGCAGAATTCTGCAGGAAACTGCAGAATTCTGCAGGAAACTGCAGAATTCTGCAGTTTTATGCAGGTGCAGGAAGAAATTTAAGTGTACTGGGAAAAACTGTCAACAGAGTCAGAGGCTCACTGGCAGAGCCAGCTCGAGAAGTGAGCCGATGACTACGGGAGAATGAGGCAACTGTACCATACACTGTTACTGGTGCCTTTTCTGAAGAAAAGCCATGGGGGGCTTTATAGGATCCAATGAAAATGAAATCAACATTCAATTGCCAAGGTGCCAGACATGCTTTAGCAACTCATGGGAATCACTAGAAAGTTCAGACAATTTCATTGTTGGATTTTGTTATTTTTGCAAAATGGATTTTTGTACTGTGCACTACACATGCTTATTATCTGTGGCACTACATGGTTCTTTGGTGTTGTGGTGAAAATGTCAACCTAATTTGCATCCAGGCCTGAGCTGTATGTACTCAATTTAGGTACTCAATTGCTTGCAACTAATCAAAGGGTCGGTTTTAGGGTATGTCCTATACAAGATCATTACCTTCACTCTTATGAAACCTACACTCTAATGTAAAAGGTCCTTCATGGTATATATTAGGAACCCACAGGTGAAAAGAAGGTTCTAAATTTTGTTCAAGGGTTCAACTGAATTGAAAAGGTTTTCAAAATACTGGTGGGAAGCCAGGGAAGGGTTCTGTGATGGAACCCTATGCCCCCAAGCTGAGAGAAAATGGTTCCATTGTGGGAGTTCTGTGCAGCTGGATTATCGAAGTGTTGTTACCTTCAGCGAACGAAGTTCGAAGAAGGTATTGTAATCACTTGGGTAAAAATGCTGTCCGTCCGCCGGGCGGGCGGGCGGGCGGGCGGGCGGTCGGGCGGCGGGCGGATAGATCGTTTCCGGCCCGTCACTCAGCCTCTATTGAATGTATGTGGATGAAATTTGGTACACATCTAGCCTGTATGGTCTAGTTGTGCCTTTTGATGGTCTGATGAATAGATCTTAAATACTTTTTGAAATAATTAACAAAATATAAAAATAATTTTTTTTCGTTTCCGGGCCAAGGCTCGGTCACTATTGCATGTGCATGGATGAAATTTGGTACACACGTGGCCTATATGGTCTAGTTGTGCCTTTTGATGGTCTCATTGACAGATATTCTATACTTTCTGAAAAAATGAGAAAAAATATAAAAACATATTTTTTTTGTTTTTTGGGCTAAGACTCGCTCACTATTGCATGTACATGGATGAACTTTGGTACAAATATGGTCAATATGGTCTAGTTGTGCCTTTTGAAACGTCTGATGGAAATATTATATACTTTTTCAAATATTGAAAAAAACATAAAAATTATTATTTTTGTTTCTGGCCCAACATCCGGTCACTATTCCATATACATGGATGAAGTTTGGTACACATATGGCTTGTATGGTCTAGTTGTGCCTTTTCATGGTCTGACAGATGGCTATTCTATAGTTTTTTAAATATTGAGAAAAAATATTTAAAATAATTTTTTTTATATCGGAGCCAAAACTTCCCCACTATTGCATATACAGTAATGCATTTTTGTAAACAAATCACCTATGCAATTTAGCAGTGATTTTTGATGCGTATAACACTTTATGAATCATTGGAAATATTGAGATAATGGAAGGCCACTACTCGACGGCTATTGCATACCTATAGACCTAAGCAATTTCGTAAACGCACCAATTTTATGATATTATTGTAATCTTCTAAAGGTGTTATTCGCTGAAGGTTTGCTGCTGCGCAGCCTATGTTTTTTGTTTGCTGTTATCCATCCAACCATGCAGAGAACATTTGAGCAGACCTTTTAAAAGTGACTTAATTCACTTGACTTGAAGCTTCGAAGAGGTGAGTTTGTGCTCTTTTATTTAAGATAAAATAAGTTTCACATTCTGCTGTTAAATTATCCAGGAAATTATGTACAACTGTTCTGCGTGAATATTGATCAATCAGTATATCTTGAGATAAGTTAAGATAAAGTAATTATTGATTAGGCCTAACAGAAGTGAATTGAAAAATATGGATGGAAGATTGGGGCTTTATATCCTGTGCATTGTATTTATTCACCTGGTAGGTTACTAAGGCCAGGAGAAGGACACAGCAAAGATTCAAAGGTTTATAAGTGTGACCTTTGTATAAAAATGTTAAAACATATATTAATGATGACTGCACAAAGATGTTTATGAAAAAGTTCAGAGAAACAAAATAAGAGCTTGTTTGTGATTTTTGGGCAATGGAAAAATGTACTGTTGGCTCGGTCTTGGAGATGGTTAGGCAGTGGTTGTTGGTTGGTTGATGGTTGTGTTGAGCATGCATGTATGGTAAGTTGGTTGTTTGAGTGAACTTCGGTATCCTTTAAATCAAGCAAAATATAAATTTGTAATGCTTGTATAAACAGGGCACATAAATTTGAACTTTTTACGCAAATTCAGAAAGGCCCAGCACAAAAAATATGTCTTTTGATCAGTGGAATCAAAATCTAGATTTGGATTCCCATGTAAGAAGCCATTTTGTAAGCACCAGGCATTTTTTGATTATCACAAAAAAGTGAGATTACAACCTAGTGTACAAATTGCTTATTTTTTCAGCTCGAAGATTACACAAATAAAAGATGAAGAAGTAAATTTAAAGTGTCCAGGTGAAGTTAGGGTAAGGTGGGGGAAATCCGGCCCCCTTTTATTCTTGGGGCAAATCCGGTCACTTAATGGTTTTAGTAATTGTAGGTACTGTGATGAACATAGCTTGAGGATTAAACCATAGCTGCACAAAAGAAAAACAAGGTCAAATTGTTTGATCGTTTTTGAAACAATCTAACGCTGTGACCTTATTCATCTGTTTGTTTGTTTGCTACTGTTTTTAATTTGCTTGTTGCTGTTTTTAATCTTAGGGGCTGGATTTGCCCCGGGGCCGGATTTCCCCCACCTTACCCTAAATTTCATTCTAACATTAAATTTGTTCCACTTCGTTGAAACGATTGCTATATTTTTAAAACACACACAAATTATGGGATTGACTATTACATATTAACTGATTAATAATGGAACATTTGGTGTGTTCAAAATAGTCATGGAGAATATAATCAGAATCCTCATGCTGCCAACAGTTGTGCCAGTCCTCAAAATTCTGAGGTCAATGACCTGGGGACTGTGCTCAGGGTTTCTACTCTCTTTCATAAATCATCAGTATCACCAGTGGCCACTGTTGACTAGTGGGGTTTATTACACACAAATAGGTGTCCATTGGGAACATGGACAGCCTCCCTTTCGTGACATGCTGCAGTCCAAAACTCAGTGGGTAGTAACTAAGTTATCTGTCATCCTATAGTTGGACCATAGTTGGTAACTTGGCATGCTCAGTGTTTGTCACACTGCCCAGGTGGTTGCATGTGTATTTATATAGCTGTTTGGCTCATAATGGCTGCCATAATTATACATATCTTTTTTACATATTATTTTTTTTAATCTGGTCGCTCACATGTATGTGCAATACTGTGCATGTTTATTCTTGCCAACTAATATAGGTCTATAATATTTTGGACGCTCTTGTACGTAGATCATGACAGATTGCAAACAATGCCAACCTGCCATCAGACTAACAGAGAGGCCCTCTGGTTTGTTTTCATCATGCATTAATCAACAGTTGCATATTCAACTGGTAGTCTGGTGATAGATGTTGTTCAGCATGACTTGTTGGAAGCAGTGGCTTTTACACGTCTGTTGTTCAAGACAAAGAGCTCTGTCATATACATTTTATTAATCCAGAAATTAGTTACATGGGTATAAAGGGGTGTGTGCATTACATCCTATGGGAGCATTCTATCCTGGTTTTTTTTTAGAATCAAATGAACAGACTCTGGACCCTTTTGGCTTCCTGAAAACTGACTCTGACATCGTAAAGTTCAATTGACAATTTTTCAGAAGATTGTACGCATGAGTATTTGTTTACAAAGTTTAGTGTACTTGCTCCTTAACATTTTATATAAAGTTCATGGTGTTCCAAATGCGTTTTTTTTTTTTCAATTATCCAAATTATTTCTTTGAGTCAGGAATCACCAATTTCATTTTTGACTCTGATTTCAGCTGCAAATCAAACATTGACTCTGACTACATGAAAAACTTTCCGAACTCCACAACTGGACACAAGACTTGGACTTAAAAGTCTTGCTGTTTTGTCATCTGGACGGGTAGGGTCCAACTCTGGCAGCTATTGTCAGGTTTCTGAGGTTTGTATACTGGAAATTTTAATTCAGTACTTAGGCAACTGTACCATACACTGTTACTGGTGCCTTTTCTGAAGAAAAGCCATGGGGGGCTTTATAGGATCCAATGAAAATGAAATCAACATTCAATTGCCAAGGTGCCAGACATGCTTTAGCAACTCATGGGAATCACTAGAAAGTTCAGACAATTTCATTGTTGGATTTTGTTATTTTTGCAAAATGGATTTTTGTACTGTGCACTACACATGCTTATTATCTGTGGCACTACATGGTTCTTTGGTGTTGTGGTGAAAATGTCAACCTAATTTGCATCCAGGCCTGAGCTGTACTCAATTTAGGTACTCAATTGCTTGCAACTAATCAAAGGGTCGGTTTTAGGGTATGTCCTATACAAGATCATTACCTTCACTCTTATGAAACCTACACTCTAATGTAAAAGGTCCTTCATGGTATATATTAGGAACCCACAGGTGAAAAGAAGGTTCTAAATTTTGTTCAAGGGTTCAACTGAATTGAAAAGGTTTTCAAAATACTGGTGGGAAGCCAGGGAAGGGTTCTGTGATGGAACCCTATGCCCCCAAGCTGAGAGAAAATGGTTCCATTGTGGGAGTTCAGTGCAGCTGGATTATCTGAGTGTTGTTTTTGTTTGCTGTTATCCATCCAACCATGCAGAGAACATTTGAGCAGACCTTTTAAAAGTGACTTATAGTCAAGTCATTTTTTTTTGGCAGTAAGTTTTTGGCTGATAATTAAAAACATACCTTACTCTTGATGAAAATACTTGTCTCCTCCTGTTCCTGACACCTTGACCAAACAGTTTCATAAACATTTGGAAGTATTGGCATGTTGTAGTCCTGGTTTTGAGGTAGTCCCATTAGAATAACATTGCTGTCAAAACAGCTCAAGAAGCCATTTTCTTCTACTACTTCTATTGCTGCTGTTGTGACGTCACCATTGTTGCAGTGATGTCATAGAGCCAACAATGCTGATGACGTCACAAGAGGAGGCTAAAAATAGCTCTAAATGTGCTGAAAGGCAGCAGGAATTTAGCATTGTTAGTGCCTGCATGATAGAGCTGGGGGATCAGAGGACATACATTTAGTCCAAATCTTGCTTGGTCATGGTCTACTCACCCTAACAAATCAAAAATTACACCTCAGATTTAATCATGGATTGTTTTATTGGCTAAAAACTTACTGCCAAAATAAAATGTCTTGACTTTAATTCACTTGACTTGAAGCTTCGAAGAGGTGAGTTTGTGCTCTTTTATTTAAGATAAAATAAGTTTCACATTCTGCTGTTAAATTATCCAGGAAATTATGTACAACTGTTCTTCGTGAATATTGATCAATCAGTATATCTTGAGATAAGTTAAGATAAAGTAATTATTGATTAGGCCTAACAGAAGTGAATTGAAAAATATGGATGGAAGATTGGGGCTTTATATCCTATGCATTGTATTTATTCACCTGGTAGGTTACTAAAGCCAGGAGAAGGACACAGCAAAGATTCAAAGGTTTATAAGTGTGACCTTTGTATAAAAATGTTAAAACATATATTAATGATGACTGCACAAAGATGTTTATGAAAAAGTTCAGAGAAACAAAATAAGAGCTTGTTTGTGATGGTTGGGCAATGGAAAAATGTACTGTTGGCTCGGTCTTGGAGATGGTTAGGCAGTGGTTGTTGGTTGGTTGATGGTTGTGTTGAGCATGCATGTATGGTAAGTTGGTTGTTTGAGTGAACTTCGGTATCCTTTAAATCAAGCAAAATATAAATTTGTAATGCTTGTATAAACAGGGCACATAAATTTGAACTTTTTACGCAAATTCAGAAAGGCCCAGCACAAAAAATATGTCTTTTGATCAGTGGAATCAAAATCTAGATTTGGATTCCCATGTAAGAAGCCATTTTGTAAGCACCAGGCATTTTTTAATTATCACAAAAAAGTGAGATTACAACCTAGTGTACAAATTGCTTATTTTTTCAGCTCGAAGATTACACAAATAAAAGATGAAGAAGTAAATTTAAAGTGTCCAGGTGAAGTTAGGGTAAGGTGGGGGAAATCCGGCCCCCTTTTATTCTTGGGGCAAATCCGGTCACTTAATGGTTTTAGTAATTGTAGGTACTGTGATGAACATAGCTTGAGGATTAAACCATAGCTGCACAAAAGAAAAACAAGGTCAAATTGTTTGATCGTTTTTGAAACAATCTAACGCTGTGACCTTATTCATCTGTTTGTTTGTTTGCTACTGTTTTTAATTTGCTTGTTGCTGTTTTTAATCTTAGGGGCTGGATTTGCCCCGGGGCCGGATTTCCCCCACCTTACCCTAAATTTCATTCTAACATTAAATTTGTTCCACTTCGTTGAAACGATTGCTATATTTTTAAAACACACACAAATTATGGGATTGACTATTACATATTAACTTGATTAATAATGGAACATTTGGTGTGTTCAAAATAGTCATGGAGAATATAATAAGAATCCTCATGCTGCCAACAGTTGTGCCAGTCCTCAAAATTCTGAGGTCAATGACCTGGGGACTGTGCTCAGGGTTTCTACTCTCTTTCATAAATCATCAGTATCACCAGTGGCCACTGTTGACTAGTGGGGTTTATTACACACAAATAGGTGTCCATTGGGAACATGGACAGCCTCCCTTTCGTGACATGCTGCAGTCCAAAACTCAGTGGGTAGTAACTAAGTTATCTGTCATCCTATAGTTGGACCTAGAGTTTCCAACGAGAGAGAGAGTTCTCGAGAAGTCTCGAGATCAGCAATGACTCAGCAATTTCTCGTCTCGCCGAGCGAGTCTCGAGAATTGAAATGTTGATCATTGTTTAACATGGTGTTCATGTGTTTAATGTTTATAACAGTTACAAACCATTGGGATGTTGTTTTGTTTTGCTTGATATTATTGTTATTGTGTAATTGCTCCATTGTTCTATTTAAATATCTGTTGATGATAATCCCCATTGTATACCTAATAAATGCTGAAGTCGAACTTGTACAAATGTTTTGAAATTGTATAATATCTGGATGTTTAGCTGTGATTTATAGGAAACAAAACAAACAGATTAACATTAAAACTATAAAGGATATCATAAAAGCCAAAAAATGTCATCCATTGCAAGATTAAATCTCTCTTGTTTTATCATTGTGCCAATGGCAGGACAGTGTCCTAGATTTCTCGAGAAATTCTCGATTCTCGTGCACTAGACCATGTCATTCTCGAGAGGTGTCGATCGAGACTCATTGGAAACACTAGTTGGACCATAGTTGGTAACTTGGCATGCTCTGTGTTTGTCACACTGCCCAGGTGGTTGCATGTGTATTTATATAGCTGTATGGCTGCCATAATTACGGATCAGGTTGCTCACATGTGTGTGCAATATTGTGCATGTTTATTCTTGCCAACTAATATACCGTCCCAGAAGTTAGACACACTGTGCAATATCACTAAGTTTGGCCTCACACCCTGCCAATCTGCAGTATTGCCGTGGGACAAGAAGTGGCTTGATCTGCTCCAACTCTCAGTTGTTGACGGATTGAATACTGTAAGGAAATTTTAGTGTATTAGATGACAACTACCATGCACTTTTGCTATACATGTGCCTGAAGAACAGTTATGGTGGCCTTATAGGATCTAAGGTAATCAACAACGTTCCCCCGTGGCCTAATGGTCAAGAATAGTGTTTCCAATGAGTCTCGATCGACACCTCTCGAGAATGACATGGTCTAGTGCACGAGAATCGAGAATTTCTCGAGAAATCTAGGACACTGTCCTGCCATTGGCACAATGATAAAACAAGAGAGATTTAATCTTGCAATGGATAACATTTTTTGGCTTTTATGATATCCTTTATAGTTTTAATGTTAATCTGTTTGTTTTGTTTCCTATAAATCACAGCTAAACATCCAGATATTATACAATTTCAAAACATTTGTACAAGTTCGACTTCAGCATTTATTAGGTATACAATGGGGATTATCATCAACAGATATTTAAATAGAACAATGGAGCAATTACACAATAACAATAATATCAAGCAAAACAAAACAACATCCCAATGGTTTGTAACTGTTATAAACATTAAACACATGAACACCATGTTAAACAATGATCAACATTTCAATTCTCGAGACTCGCTCGGCGAGACGAGAAATTGCTGAGTCATTGCTGATCTCGAGACTTCTCGAGAACTCTCTCTCTCGTTGGAAACTCTGGTCAAGAATGCTTGTCCACTAACTTTGAGGACGTGGGTTCAAATCTCAGCCCGGGAAATGACTTTAGTCCGTGCCAATGGGACATTAAATGGAGGCGGGTTGTATCCAGTACTCTATGCTGGGGCAACTGAAAGACCTGGGCATCCCTGAATTAAATATGGTATGTTCCAGACTCCTAGTCTTCGCATCTCATCATACAGCGGTCACCAAAAATAAAAGTTAAGCTCCCTCCACAAAAGATGGTGGTTGAGCTGCCCTGGCTGATCCGGGGTACACCACCAGCACAACACAAGTCAAGTCAAGCCATTCAATTGCCAAAGTAGCAGACATTGTCCTAATCTACTTTATAAACTCATGGGAATCCAGAAACTCAAAGTTCAGACAATTGGATTTTCTTATTTTTGTAAAATGGATTTTTTTAATATAATGCTCTCTGAAACTGGGTTCTTAGCGTTTCTTTGGTGTTGCGGTCAAAATGTCACTCTAACTTGCATCTAGGTCTGAGCTGTATGTACTCAATTGATCAATTGCTAGCAGCTAATCAAAAGGACGGATTTGGGGGATGTCCTGAGTGAGACCAGCAGCATCTGCATTGACCTTCACTCTGATGAAACATATAGAAAACTGTTTCACAGTTCCCAAAATCACTTGTCAAGTGGACCCTGGTGGACCCTGATGTTTTGCACATCCCAACCTCTCAATGGCAGACTGAGTCTCTAAGCCTTCAGAAGTAAGTTTGGTATTTTTGTTTAACTTTGATATCGTTATTGTAATAAAACTGATATTAAAAACGCCTCTCTGAAATGGGGAACTGTTTGAACATAAATTTAAGTCTTGTGAAAACCACCCACGTAAGAGGCTAAGACTTTCTTGTAAAAAAATTAATGGGCCTACATTTTTATTATAGATATAAGG
Organism: Platynereis dumerilii; assembly: GCA_026936325.1. Taxonomy (NCBI): domain Eukaryota; kingdom Metazoa; phylum Annelida; class Polychaeta; order Phyllodocida; family Nereididae; genus Platynereis; species Platynereis dumerilii. The sequence continues at coordinate 11,723,634 of JAPTHN010000007.1, forward strand.
ATTGTCAAATTAAGATTGAATGTTTTTAACATACTTTACCTTGACAAGGAGCCCCAATCTCTCAACATATGCTTCCTCTGTCGTGAGCAGTTCATTGCAGATATGATATAATCGATCCTTAGGCTGCAATATTATATTAACACAGTTTTGTAATTATTTGCTTTTGAGTGTTAACAAGCATGTTTTAATTGCTTAAATTATTTCCCCATTTTAAAGATAGTTAATTTTTAACTGTATTATTTGATTGTCGAAGCCAATGAAAGATGAGTGATTATACATTTGAAATGAGTGGCGGATTTGTCACCGAGAAAACATGTGTATGATATAATTCATTGAATGATATGAGCTTCTTTACGGTAAGTACAGGAACGACCTACGTGTACATGGATATGAGTCAAGTACATCATACTACACCTGAGGCAAATAACAGTGAAAAGCAAACGACATACATATGCACGAGTAATAATACCCTAAGTGCTTAAATTTGGATCTTAAAGTAAGTGAAACAGGTGACTTTTGCCATTGCATCAGTATTAAACATCGTTAACCAAACCACTTTTCGGAGGGTGGATTCTCATCCAATGAGATGAATAATATAACAATATGGAGGAGGATATTTTATTAAGTTACATCTTAGACAAATGGCTGCCAGTCTTCATTCCTGTAGAAGTTATACAACGAGTTAGACATGAGTCCAAATCTTTCATATAAGTATAAGGGAAACGCAAGGCTACAATAATTTCAATCGGCAGAGTATTGTACTAAGATGCTGATGTGACCCCCATGTATAACTTCTTAAGGAGCAGAGAAAATTGGCAGCCATTTGCTTTTTACTGTTATTTGCCACAGGTGTAATGTGATGTATAGCACTTGCATGACCCATATGATATATCCCTGTAGGTCGTTCCTATACTTGCCATTCCTATACTTGCCATAAATAAGCTCATATCATTCGAAGAATAATATCATGCACATGTTTCTCAGTGACAAATCGACCACTCATTTCAATGTGAAAGTTAGGACCAGTAGTGGTGAAGGAACTTGAGTATGCTTGATTGAATTATTAATGAACATGATAATTGTGTTTTATGATCTGTAAATATTCACTCACGGTTAGGTCCTCCACAGCATCCTGGAAAGCATCGAAATCCCCTTCGTCCGAATCGCAATCGTGCCAGGTCTCCACTTTGTTATAATTGACAAGATAGGTGACAGCACTTTGGGTCAGTGAAAAGGCAGATGATGCCACTTGGCCTAAGACTGAGAAGAAGTAGCCCCCTGCAGTCCCTATTAACTGGGCAGTCCCTTCAAGAGCATCATCTACATTCCAAGCTTCTGGCTCTTTGGCAATTTCCTCTTCTTTGGAGTCTTTGGAGTCTGCTATTGACCTTGAGGAAGCATCCAAGGTCATCTGGGGATGATTGGCAATATTAGGTGTCACATGGTCAGTAGTGGCTTGATTCTGGTTTGCATTACTTGGACTATCTGCTGCATAAACACTAAAATTTGTAGAATTATCACCTTTTGGCCCTTCAGGAATGCTTTGACTTGAATTTTCTAATGTCTGTCCACCGGCAATGTCACTTGGCTTTTCATATTGATCCTGTTTATGTTCATCGATGCTTAATGAAATGTCACTAGAAACTTTATTTCCAATGGAATTTGGATCAGCTGCAGATGGCTCTTCCTTAGATTGTTCATGGTTAATTTGCTCATGATTTGAATTTCTTTTCGCCGTTGTTTCAAGAGAATCATTTGGTGATTCTGTCGTTGTGTCTGAATTTACTTGACCTGGGCTAGACAGAGGTCTTTTTGGAACTGAAGCATCCTCATTATTACTGTCTTTAGTGTCAATGCCAGGTTTATCTGGGTTATTGAGGGGTGGTTTCTTGTTAGGGCTTGGATCGCTCTTACTCCTTGCTAAACCAGCCTCACCCTCCGCGTTGTTTGCACCGTCTTTGGTTTCCACTGTGCTCGTCTGCCTCTTCTTTAATCCCGCCCTGAACCGAGATGCCCTCTGCAGCAGAGATGTCTTGGCATCACCCTTGGTGTCATTCTTGGCATCACCCTTGGTGTCATTCTTGGCATCACCCTTGGCATCACCCTTGATATCACCCTGGGAAGAGGACAATTCTGCAGGCTCCTTTGATGGTGCTGAGCTGGGCGAAGGCTGCCCATCCATGGTTCTAAAAATAGAATAACTTCCAAATTTTACCATTGATTTCATAAGTGGATATTTGATTTATGAAAATATTATAAATGCAGCTATGGAAAATTTGAACATTATAGTTTCTTTTTGTAAGATAATGATCAAATCAACCTTTCCTGACATCAGTAGACCTATATATTTGTTGGTAAGTAGTGTGCTTTGTTATTTGGGTATTGGGCCATTGGCCTTCATGTAATACTATTACAATTATTACCCAATATCTAAACCTTGCTAGGGCCCATCAATAGTATCATTTTTCAACAGCACCCTGCCACCCACCATAACATGGTGCATCATGAGCACCATATGAAAATGATCCATTGAATTTATTGATTTTGGGGCAGGGTTTTTCACAACAGCCAGAAGCATTCTTTTCTGCCAAAATGCAATTAGAAGTCTGGCTTGTTTTCTGCCCAACACAATCAGATACCAGAGAATTCAGAGTAATCCCCAATGGCCGAAGCCTAATTTGTTTCTCTTGCAAGAACCTGGAGGACAGTTTTGACCCCAGTCACGACACCTCATTACCTCCAGTAAACATCCCAGGTTTCGAAGTGAAAGATTTAGCAATACTGCAGTAGTACTACAATCCCAAGTGGAATACCATAGATATATATTTCATCTTATATCTGCTCCTCAGCTCCAGTATTCATAGTTCGATTTGAGGAAAGTTTATAATGGAGTGCATGATTTGGAATTTTTCATATTGGCAATCATCTACGAATACTGATGTTTATAACCTTGGTTGGCTAAATATTATGATCATCCACCAAGGGCCTTGTGTGGTTTCTTAGATGTATTTCTTTTGTTGCATGACTTATCCAATTGCACACATATGTTGGCAGTTTTAAATGAGTATTATATGGCCATGTCTATGGAAATACTATTATATATATTCACTTACATTCACATCTTTCACTTATGACATATCTTGATTTGCCATAGCACTACTCCTCAATAAACACCCCCATTGTCTCCTGGAAAGCAAATGCCATCAACTGTGTTTGCTGAATCGATCCATCTGAGGGCATTGGTCCCTGGTATGGGTCTATCTCAGAAGTGGGCCAAGTGTTGGCATGGTTCATTCTACTGAGGCCTTACCATCACTTATTCCCTAGAAGCCATGCTTAGTCAAATTATGGCAAATGTCTATTTTATGAACTCCGTTTTATGAATGGATCCTGTTTTGGCTAATGCATTTCTCAGTACTAACCAGAATCATTGACAGGTGGAAAGGATACAATCCATGTCATTGAATGTCAGTATAAATACTGGAAAGATTCATTTTCATATTTATATCACAATACACCAAATGGACTTAGGTGGAACATGAGTCACTGACCACAAAATGTATTCATTAAAATATCCCAAGGCAACATGGCCTGAGAATCATTCTAAGAAATTGTATAAATTTAGCCAAATAAACTAAATTCAGTCTAATTTATGCATGAGCATGTGCATCTGTTACAATTTTGGTTCATCATTGCTTTATAATGATAGATATATCTACTTATTTGGTCAAATGAGACTAAATGATGAATATTTTCCACTAATTGCCAAATTAACAGCTATTAATAATGGAGATAAAGTCTAGAAACTTTCAGGGGATCTTGTTGAATCAACAGAGATTTGTTGTTTTGAATGTTTTTAAAGCAGTTTTTTGAAAGGATGAAGAAATAAATCCATTGATTATTTTAATCAATGCAATGTACATATGGCTTTTCAGCTTTTAAGGATATATTGTACATTTGATTGATTCTGCGTCATGTAATGTTTGAAAAATTGTTTGAGTATTTCTAGACTAGAATAGACACACTCATGTATATATTCTTGTATTTCATTGTCTTTGTTTATGGAAAATGTGAGAGTCATCACTTTTTATTTGGGTTTGTCTGCATTGAGCTGCGTGACACGTTTCCATATGTGACAATTTGGCAAGGCAAAGGTAATAGATCTATAGTTCTTGGACATTACAGGTCTGTGGATATATACTCTTTATTTAGTTATATAAGTTTGTTTGACTTATATTGTCATATGTCTGCATCAGTCAGATTGGCCTACTGTAGATTTTTAAGCAAATAGCCTATGGGGAGCAGTGTAGCTACAGTTTAATACACAAATTATTTCTGAACGTGTGAAGCCACTTTTTTGGTAAATTTCTCTGCAACATATATATGTGTAAAACCATGCATTGATTTACACTTATCACTTGCATGGACCAATAAATAGTTTGACAAAGAAAATCAACAGAAATGCATTAATTATTTTGACATCAATAATTATTTATTTAAATAGGAAAATTTAATAACAAAACATTGCATGTACATACCTTCTATTATGTGTTAGACTTTTAACAAAGGGAATTTGGGTACGCCTTATCTGTGTAAAAGGGCACCTAGTTTTTGCAAAATCAATAAAACTGCAGTGGAAAACAAATAAAAGACACCCACTTACCTCAGAGATATTGGATGGTTGGAGCTCAATGAGATCCTGTATCTTGTAAGAGTATCAAATCTCTGCTCTTGCAATCTGAATGTTGTGGGCCAGATAGCAAGGTTGATCAAGGAGATAAGACTGGCTGGTGAGCAAACTGGTAGATCCTCAAACACATAAGATTAAGTCTCATATTAATCCATGTGACTCTTCTTTGCCAGCCAGACAAGTCTTGTTGTTATTTCCCAGCCAGATCATTGTCAGGCAAATAGACAAAAATCTATAATCTCATATCTATATGTTATAGTCTTCAGTAAATGGTCTCCACTAACTTCTCTGAAGGTTTCCAGTAAATCAGTGTGCTTCCTCTCCACACAAGGTGCTCACTGCCTGGCTGCCTACTGCTCACTCATTATAATGCCCAAGGCAGCAGTAGTGGGAGGAACTGAGGAAGGCCCCTGGTCCCAGCTCTTTGCAATGATCAGCCCTCAGGAAATGTTATGATTTCACTAGTCTGTTTCACTCACACTAAATTTACATTTCATGTACTGCACAAACACACTGTGCAAACAAACTGCTCAAACTGATATAGGCCTATACCTACTGTTCTTATTATGATACATACATGTACTAAGCATATAAGTTAAAAGTCCCTTTTTACAACGAAAGGCAAAATACAGAGATGTTAAAAATTTGAACAATAATATTATGTAGATGAGATTGCATGCACACTCTGTTGGAGACTTACTTATTTTTATTTTAAAGGGTAGACTGAGTAGTGTTGCCTTGGGAATGATGATGCTATGCACTAAAAATCTATAGCATTGAAGTTGGATGTCAAAAAATTGTGATGCTGCATGGTGTGACTAAGCAGTCTCATCACAACTTTGTGCCCAAATATCTCAGTCATAATAAAAAAGTGGACATTTGATATCATATAGATGAAGGATTTTTGCTATGACAGCTACCCTTGTGGACAATATCAATCTAACCACAAAAATATTCTTGGAGATGTTTGGTCTGGGAAAACTAAAAATGTGTAACGTTAGGCAACTTTTGACCAAATTTTACTAGGTATAGACACCTTTATTGAAAATGTTAATTTAATGACTCACACATATTCATAGAAATGTAAAAAATAGCCAGTTTCGCGTTTGCAAACCACTTTCACATTCACAAAGCATGGTTGCTGGCCAAGATCCAGTCCACTGCTTTGAAATGAAAATGTTTGGAAATCATGGTACAAAAGAAAGTTTTGAAACTTTAGCATACACTTTGCCTGTGAAATGGATGATTTTACTCATCAGAAGCTTGATGGTATTCAATCTACTTATGCCATTTAGTGCACGTTAAATTGTGGTCAGAACAGTGTCCAAAAAGAATGCTCTCTCACTTATTCACGTGCCCATACAAAGCCACTGTTTCTGCTTTGTGATATCAAAAATGCTCATTTGTATTTATTCTGTTACTTTCTAGAGATTTGTTAACTAGGGCAACAATATAATTTACAATTTCATAAAAGCTGTGTCACACTCAACAAAATGTCTTGTTCATGCCACAAGTGGCCCCCTCTATACTGGCATTATTTGTGATCTACAATGTATACATCCTCCATGCTAAAAAATAGTTCCAGCTTATTTTGTTATTCACAAGCTGTCTGCTTAAAATTGAAGCCAACCAAAGTCAGTTAAGACACTTACAGAGTTTTTGGAAATGAACTAGACCATCACTAAATGATTGAACTGTCCTGGTTTCTTCCAGACACTGTCCAGTTTCTTCCAGAGATTGAAATTCTGTTGAGCGCTCACAGGAGCTCGCGAATTTTGCACAATTTCCAGGCCAAATGCAAGTATTGTATGTTCTGAGTTCTTCTGCAGTTAGTTGCTAATAAGTTCCTTATGTGTTCCTTCACAATTAATTCTGAGTTCCTCTACAGCTACATCTCAGTTCCTAGTCTAGAGACCTGCGCGGGCACTAAAATCCTGCCCACTCCCGCCCCGCGCCCGCAGATTTGCGCCCGTGCCCGGCCCGCGCCCGCAGGCACTTTTGTGCGGGTGCCCGTGGGCAGCCCACCTTTCAGAAATGAATGCCCGCGCCCGCCCCGCGCCCACAGTGCAATGCCCACGGGCAGTTGTGCCCGCAAACTTTATGCCCACAAATGCCCGTGCCCGCAAGTTCTACCTTTTCCAAGCAGACTGGCTTAATTTCACTTTGGATTACCACTTGAAAAAGATTGTGACATCTCTTATGTTTTCGATCCTGCATCCAAGCATCTTTTGTCATTTTAAAGGGAATTATCCAGTTCCTAACAATTAGGTGCTGGACTGCCAGGGTTCAAATCCAGCTATTGTTGGGTCACCTGGGCCAATGTTGGACGGCTGTTTCAATCATCCTTTGCCTCATTGCCGTGTCTTCCTCCTGTCCTAATTAGCCTACCAGGTGCATAAATACAGGACATAAAGCCCCAATCATACATCCGTCCATCCTTCCTAATAATTAGGAAAAATATACAGAAGTGGTATACAACATCAATTTAGTCTTTTCAATGTTAAAAAAATCAACTGTTTAAAATTGAGTTTGGATAATTTTCATTTACTTAATTTCAAAAGTTCAAAATATTAATGCTTTAAATGAAATTACCTTCCCTTGTTATTGTCTCAAATGCTTCCCTCCAAAAAAAAACAACACAATAAATACACCTTTCAATGCAGATATACCCCCCCCCTCCTTCCTTGCAAGCTAGTTACCCCCATTGTCTTTCCAAGCAATCTTATCATGTTATCAGTTGTCCACCCCATCTTTTGTTTAAAAATGTATAATAGCAAAGAATAATTGAGTATACTTGACCTGGATGCATATTAGCAATTATATACAGATTTTATTTTCACATTAGATGAATTATATCTACTATAAGTTAAATGAAATATTTCTTATGAATTGGGAATATTAGATTCACATGTGTAGACCAGCACACATCCATTATGAATATGCAAACAAATTGTGCATATATCTATCTGTGTCTTAGATATTGATATGAAGGGTAGAATTCAAATATTTTTTATAACTACAGAAGAGAAGATTGATTTAGCTAAAGCCATTATATGACATGGTATTCTTTTCAGCATTTTTAATGATCAAAGTATTCTCAGCCAATAATTCAAGATGGTGTATTAATTTAAGAGCCAGTATAGATGGTCTTGTTAAAATCCATTCCAGTTGGACAAAGATTTTAAGGGTTCTAACATGCATTTTTGTAAGTTAGATATGATCTAACTAACACAAAAGTGAAAGTTAGAAGAACCAAAAATGATGTGTTTAAATTAGACTTGACATATCTTTCAGCTTTTGCAAAGTAAACAATCTGATTATTAGTACTGCACATCAGGGGTCATCTCAGTCATGCGGGCGCTTTTATGAAACTGCCCGCACAGGAATGCCCGCGCCTGCGGGCTGCCCGGCCCGCAAAAAAATCACTAAGCCCATGCCCAGCCCGTGCCTGCAATAGTCAGCCCGTGCCTGTGCGGGTGCCCATGGGCTGCCCGCGGGCGCGGGCGCCCTCAGCCCGCGCGGGCATGCCCGGCCCGCGCAGGTCTCTAGAACTTCCTACACAGTTACTTCTGAATTCCTCAACAGTTCATTTTGACTTCCTCCACTTTCTTCATAGTTACGTTTTAGTCCCCCCATAGTTCCTACTAGGTTCTTTCACCCTTACTTCCGTTTTCTTTTGATATAGTGTACATGTAACCAGTTCCTTTTTATTTAGTTCCTTCTGAGGTCTTCCACTGTCCCTCAATTGTTGATTCTGAGTTTATTATTATTATTATTATTATTATCATTGATTTAGCACCCCATTATTTACAAAAATACTCAGCGGTGCTTACAAGACATGTATAACATGAATAAAAATGATATAAAATAGTTTCAAAAGTTATGTAAAATCAGAGAATATCATAAAATCGATAAATTTAAGAGTCTATGTAAAAGCAAGATTAAAATAAAAAGTCTTAAGTCTCTTTTTAAAAATCTCAATAGAGTCACTGTTTCGAATGGAATATGGCACATTGTTCCAAGTCTTCGGAGCACCATATTTGAAGGACCTTTTCCCAAAAGTTTCAGTTTTCATGCGAGGGACTTGTAGCAGCAGGTGGTCAGCTGATGATCGAAGGTTACGAGATCTTGATGGAAAAGACAACAGTTCCCTCAGAGTTTCTACATTATTGCTTCTCAATTTCCAGTTCCTTCAGACTCCTTATGAGTTATTCCACAATAACGTAAGGGTTCCTCTTGGGTTCCTCCTGTGTTTATCCGTATGGTTCTTTCTGAGTACTGTTGTTCCCTTAAATAACTAGTCCCCTTCCTAGTTTCTTTTTTTAATTTTTTTTTTTATGTTTCTTCTGTTTTTGTGCCCAATTACTCCTGAGTTCCTCTGTTGTTCCTTCTAACTTAATCTACAATTCCTCTTCAGTCTTTTTTGAGTTTCTCAAAGGTTGTATACTTGTGAGTTCCTCGACAGTTATCTGCCTCATTCCTGCACAGTTTACTTTAAGTTCATTCTCCACAGTTTTCTTAATTCTGAGTTCCCTCACAGATCATGCAGAGTTTCCACACAGTGACTTTTGGGTTGCATGCTTGAAAGTGTGAAACTATAGTTCCGTCTTTCAGTTCCTTTTGAGCTCCTCCATGTTCTGTCTCATGCATGTGTTCCTTCACAGTTCCTCTTTGGTTCATTCTGAGTTTTGTTTTTTTCACAGTTACTTTTGCATTCTGTTAGACACTAATTTGGAGGGTTCTAACAAGCATTTTTGTCAGTTAGATCCCGACCGGAGAACCCAACAAAGAGAAGAGGCGTGTCTAACTGACTTAATTAGAAATCATACACTTCTTCTATTATACATTTTAACTTACAATTTTTGCAAAATAAACAATAGTCTGGTTGTTTGTCATCCTCCCCACGCAAGCCCTGCTAAAATGGACAGGGCTTTCTGCTATTTACAACCTCTTCTGTGATTGGCTGCTTATTTAGGTCATAAGCATTTTGCAGGCAGATTTAGTCCGATTATGGACACTTAGAGGATTACTGGCAACTAAGAAAAACAGTGTAACACAAGCGAACTTTCAAACAGTTTCATTTCAGAACTGTGAAAATACATAATTCAATGGAATTTTCGGAACTGTGATAGCACCTTTCAACAATACACAATTTCTCCATTTGCAGATTTGTAACTGTGTGAAACAGAAGCAACAATTTCAAACTGTGATGTAGCAGTCCCTGATTGGCTGAGCCAAAACTGGGTCAGTTAATTAAGTATTCATGAATTAGCAAAGGTTATGGGCCATTTTGTCATGTTATGACTTGGGATGATGGTTGTTTGTTTGCTACTGTTAACAGTGTTAATCATTAGCAGGGCGCTAACACGCAAAATAATTGTCAGTTAGATCATACCAGCTTCTATAAGTATCTTAGTGATGTCTAATGATAGTTAATTAGTTTCTGCACAGTCCTCTTTTCCATAGTTCCCCTGTATAGTTCTTCCCGCGTTCCTTCGCAGTTATTTTTGAGTTTGCCAACAGTTCCTCCTGAGTTTCCTGAGTTCTTTCACAGCTGATTCTGAGCTTCTCCATAGTTCAGTTTCAATTCCCAGAACTTCCTCCACAGTTCCTCAGCAGTTTGTCCCGTGCATTCCACTTTCGCAGTTCCTTTTGTGTTTCATCACAGCTACTCTGGAATTTCTCAACAGTTTCTCTTGAGATCCTTAAGTTGACTCTTGAGTCACAAGTTCACAACTGTGTTATTTCTTCTATTAAGTACTACCAATTTCCTCCTTCACTCATTGTTGAGTCATTTTGACTTAAATTTGTGCACAGTTCTTACAAAACTCTTTTTTGTTCCTTCATACTAACTTTTTAGTTCCTCTAAAGCTCCGTCTGAGGTCGTTCAGTTGCTTCTTATCTTGTTTGAAATAGAGAAGCCATGCAGCTCCTCTACATTGACAAAACTGATGTTAAACTTCTAATTAAATGTGAAGTAGACGAGGAACTTTGGAAAAAGTATGAAGGACCTAAGAATTGAGCAGCAACTGTGGAGAAACTCCAATTGAATCTAGAGGAAATGTAGAGGAACTGGCTTCTCCGTTCATCAAAATCTACTTTTCCATAATTTACTTTTCCTACCAAATCTTCTTTTTTTGAAAACCAAAATCTACTTCATTTTGCCAAAATCTACATCTACCAAAATCTACTTTAAAAAAGCCGCATGGCTTGACCTCCATACTGATTAAATCATGCATTTATTAATACGACAATGAATGATGCCAAAAAATAGTACTGTGTTGTGGTAATGACCAAAATGTTAGGGGACAAACCTTTGCAGCTTATTTTTTCCAAATTCAATAGGGAGTATAAAATTAAAGCAAGTCCATAAATTTAGGACATTGTTCTGGTTACATACACATTAAAACTGTAGCATATACAGATAAATTTACATATAGGAAGTTTGAATTTGCAGAAATGCGCGTAGGGACATGCAAAAAACAAGTACAGGTGTGACTTTAGGGAACTGAAAATTGTCCAAAAAAATGTATGAATGACAAAACTCTAAAAATTTTTGTTCAGGTGCTTCATTTCGATCAATAACTAAAAACATAGGCTGCGCGGCAGCAAACCTTCAGCGAATAACACCTTTAGAAGATTACAATAATATCGTAAAATTGGTGTGTTTACGAAATTGCTTATAGGTATGCAATAGCGGTCGAGTAGTGGCCTTCATTATCTCTATTTGCCCGCAGCCCTGCCATTTCGCATCTGCTGGCCAGGATTTGTAAAATCAGGAAAATGCCTTATTAGACTAATTTACGCATGTTATGGTATAGTTTCATGCATGTACAAATAATAGGTTATGAGGTGTCGGTCGGAAACCAAAAAATATAACTCTGTTGTAATTTTCTGAAGTTTTTCAAATGATTCATAAAGTGTTATACGCATCAAAAAGCACTGCTACATTGTATAGGTGACTTGTTGAGAAAATTGTATTACTGTATATCATATGGCTAGCGGAAATACTCGCTTCTTATTGGCTGACAGCCGTGCAATATTCTACGATATTGCACTGCATTATATTGCACGGTCATTTTAACATGTAAAAGATTGGACGGACCTGAGAGGAAGCACCACGTTTCAGTGCTGCTGCAGCCACAGGCTGGCAAACAATTTGTGTTTTCTGATTTTAGTAAAAAGTGCACTGTACAGCAACGGAGGCAGTTAGAAAGCTCGTTTTTGCGGCAAAAGATGTGTCTTTTTAAGGGCTATCAGGATATCTATTTTTTGTACTGATTATATTATTTTTATTTCCAGAATAAAGTAATAAGTGACCGAAAAATAGCATTTTTGTCGATGTTTTTGTGTTTAGAGGTGTAAAGTCTGCTATAAAGTTTCAGAAAAAAATCTGAAATAAAATCCATCATCAAGTAAATCATTTTTCCATTCCAAAAGTGTGAAAAATTTTTTTGTGAGTGAAATATTTATTGCCTTTTGACGAGATACATTATAAAAAGGCGAATCAAAAGAAACACAAAAAAAGTTTGGACAAGGAATTCCAGCCCTTTTCCTTGCATTTGACACAAAAAAACCATATGATATAACAGTTATTGCACATCACCTCGTGCAATATCAGTTTTTATGGCACCTCGGTGACTAATATTGCACTCGGGCTGCGCCCTCGTGCAATATTAGTCACCTCGGTGCCATAAAAACTGATATTGCACTCGGTGCTGTGCGATAACTGTATAATATGCAATTGTGGGCAAGTTTTGGCTCCGATATAAAAAAAAATATTTTAAATATTTTTCCTCAATATTACACTATAGAAAAGCCATCTGTCAGACCATGAAAAGGTACAAATAGACCATATAAGCCACATGTGTACCAAACTTCATCCATATATATGGAATAGTGACCAGATGTTTGGCCAGAAACAAAAAATACTTTTTTTTTTTTTTTCAATATTTCAAAAAGTATATAATATTTTCCATCAGATCTTTCAAAAGGCACAACTTGACCATGTTGACCATATGTGTACCAAACTTTATCCATGTACATGCAATAGTGACCGAGTCTTAGCCCAAATAACAAAAAAACATATATGTTTTTATATTTTTTCTCATTTTTTCAAAAAGTATAGAATATCTGTCAATGAGACCATCAAAAGGCACAACTAGACCATACAGGCCACATGTGTACCAAATTTCATCCATGCACATGCAATAATGACCGAGCCTTGGCCCGGAAACGAAAAATTTTTTTTTTTTATATTTTGTTAATTATTTCAAAAAGTATTTAAGATCTATTCATCAGACCATCAAAAGGCACAACTAGACCATACAGGCTAGACGTGTACCAAATTTCATCCACGTACATTCAATAGAGGCTGAGTGCTGGGCCGGAAACGATCTATCCGCCCGCCGCCCGCCCAGTGCCCACTGGGACAGCATTTTTACCCAAGTGATTACAATACCTTCTTCAAACTTCGTTCGCTGAAGGTAAAAAGTAATAAAGAAACATTAATTATTCATGTAATGACGTAACCTGCGGACAGGAAAAACATAATTTATGTGGAACGACCCAAGGACATATAGTAGCCTGCGCGTGTCCAGTTGGTGTCCAGTTGGTGAAAAATATGTTTTGGCCCAACATGCACATACATTTAAACATGAAATCGCGCATTTTAGCGAAAATGAATGGCACATTTTGAAGAAAACAATTTTGCTTTTAAGTTCGCTGTCATTTCTGACCTCATTCGCATACTGTTTTTGCTCATTTGCATCACCAATTCCTTGAGACGTATATATGCTTGTAGTATCGTAAAGCAGTCCATGATTGTAGCATACTAGTAGACCCTAACATTCATTTTGAACGAAGTAGCAAAAATCTCGAGTAGAAACGTCTCTTACGGGGTAGTTAGGAGTATTTCTAGTACATGCAATCGAATAAGCCCGTGGTGATTGGGAGTACTTGAATAGCTCCGATCGAATGAGCCCTTAGAAACACTCATTACCGGGAGGTGGCGCATGAGTCGCTGACCTTCCAAGTGATCATCTGCAGGTCAAAAAGACGAACAGTCGAGTGTGTAATGCAAGTCAAAATGCAGCCTTCGTCCGATCCATTGCAACTCTTTCAGCGAACTGTGAGTTAGAATCACATCTTTGATTTGTTTAAATAACAAAGGAGTACTCCTGGCTCCTTAATTAGTCATTGTCAAGATATGAGGCTAAACCATCTGAAATGCCCGGTGGCAGTGGTGCTTGTAGCCTACTACCAGACTACTCAGTGATCTTACGTGCATTTGCATGAGTTCAGATTCAGATTGAACCTATTGCACTATTGACACCTATAGGCCTAGTCTAATTAAATTGAACTAGAAACAGTTCATTGCTACTAGAAACAGTTCATTGCTACTAATTAATAAGGGACTTCATTGCTACTAATTAATTAGGGAATTTTCAGAATTTATCACGGGGTGGGGGGGGGGGGTAGGTAAATGCATATTATATGTGTGTATGCGTTTCAAAATCATAAAACACCAAATAGCTTCATTCATGTATGCCTTTTTTTGTATGAGCAAATGTGCATTGCTTTGTATGCCTGGGGATGGTAGTAAAGATCAGCTTCAACAGGGTTTATTAAAAATCTAAATGAAACCAAAACGGGGGGGGGGGGTTAAACATTTTTTTGGGGCAATTTCACATTTAAACTGCGACCCCTCCCCGGTCATAAATTCTGAACGGTCCCTAATAGGTCAAGTGTTTTAAAATAATTATATAATTACTAGTATTAACTACAAACATGATCATGATTATGGTACCAGTATATTTAATTTGCAGGTTGAAGAGCAGCTTGGACTAGTTCAGAAAATGCATCTGGAACAAATGGAATTTGCTTGGGAGATTTGGCAAAATGCAACAAAACAACTTCATGATTTGATATTGAAAGAAAAAGCCAAGACTTCAGATGTATTGCCTCAAGAAGACGAATCAAAAGTTGAACATCTTGAAGATGTTGCAGAAAGAAATTCTGATGTTGAGACTACTTCCACAACCAGTAACTTTAATCAGTATAAAAAGAAAACAGACAATACTGACACACTGACTCATGCACGGAAATCAAACCGTATCAGAACTACTCCAAGAAAATATGAAAACGCTGCTGTTTTGCTTGGTAAAAGGAGAGCAAGACATTCAGGCGAAGCAGCATCAGGACTTAGCTCTTCACCTGAATCTGTTTCTGCAGAGTTGAACAACTCGTTATTACAAGAAGAATCTGTACCTCAGGAAAATGAATCGGATCCTGCAGAATTAAAAAAGACGGAATCAAATGAACAGAATTTGGTTGCTAACGAACAGAGTCCAGTTGCTAATGAGCAGAACACGGTTGCTAACGCTATTGTCAAAAACTTCATTACCCAAATTTGCAGAGCACATGGCGCCGCTGACCCTAATGTCAAGATTGTTACCTCAATGGAATCAGAAGAAGAAGATGTTCCTGTGGAAATAGATGTAAGGAATCATTAAATGTAGGCCTATAAATTGAATTGAATTTTCAATGCAATATAATTATTTGTTACTCCCTACACTGTGTAATATTCAGCACATTGTTATTTCATGATATGTTTAACTATTCTATTTTCAGAAGGAGCCAGCAAAAAAGAAGAAAATGAAAGGAGAAGGAAACAACTCAAAAAGAGGCAGAAAATCCAAGTACAGTGAGGAGGAAATGGTGCAATTGGGCTTCAAGAGACTGGAGAACAAAAGATTTGGGTGCTTGACGTGTGAAATGACCTTCCTAACTCCCACCAAGGCACTTGGTAAGTTATGGTCAGTTTTCATACATGTAGATCATACACAGTCCAACATTCATCTTTAATCTGAGTATCAATATTTTACGATTTATTTCAATAATGACTTTAATACAATGTTGTTTTTTTTTCATTGAAATTTGAAATTTTATATCTTGCTAAAATATTGGGTTATATTTTAAAATAATTTTGTCTTATGAATATGATTTGGATTGTAAATAATTTTTCAAATATAAAAAAATTGTTTTATCAATATTACATTCAATTTGACGTGTCCTTCAATAGTTTATGGAATAACTACTTGATAAAGTCCATGAAAAGTTAAGAAAACATTATTTTTACAAATGATATCAATTTTGATTTTGTATCTACTTTTTAGTGCACACCAGAAAGCATACAGGATCTCGGCCCTATAAATGTAGCCAGTGTGAGAAGGCTTTCACTTGCGAATTTTATCTCCATCGCCATGAAGTTATCCATAATAAAGAACTACTTTTCTCGTGTCCGGAAGAGGGCTGTGGCAAAAGTTACATGGAGAAGAGAGCCCTGGACAAACACATGGAGTCTAGGCATCAGCAAGGAAATGGGTAAAAAATTTTAATATAAATCACTCCTGGTTATCAATTGAAATAATCATTTACTAAATTATTTTTTGTGAGTTATAAGCCTTGCCTCTGTTAATGAATCACTGAAAATAATAATTTCAAAATATATGCTTAAAACTTATCATTAATTACAGTACTTCAATCCAAGCATTTAACATCGATTGATTTTATCTGTGATTTTGTTGAAGAGACTGTTGGCATTGTTCTAGTCATATAATAATCCTGCTTATGGGTCATTCTCAAATTTCGGGACAATTTGCGTCACTCTAGCTCCCTGACATTAATATGAATGCGATAAATATCTGAAGGGTCACTCTGCACCTGTTATTCATATTTCTACTTAGAACCACTGCATTTGGAGCAAAAAGTCATTCATTAGACTTTTTTTAATGCATTATGTCCAGAAATCCGTGCAAAATCAATGGTTTTTCCCTGTCACTGGACCTGACATGACAAAATCAAGTTTTCATTTTCCTCCTAATATACCATTATTTTCAAAGTTTCTTTGCACGATTCATGGGAATATAGACTTGAATTTATATTTAGTTCATATTCAATTTTTTTTTTTTATAATTTCATTGATTAAATTGATACAATAGTTGTGTCACTAATTTATATCAATTTTTTTGTCCCCTCCGTTACTTGCCATAGCTCTGTTCGTTATTGTTTTTTTTGAGCTATTTCAACTGAATATCATCAGACGCATGTGCGCCATAGTACCACTGCCTTGCAGACTTCATAAAACATGTATTCAATAAATTATGACATAATGTTCATAAAAAATGTTTTTGGTCCCACTAAAATGTCCCCTCCGTTTCCTTCATTTCCAAGCTTACCAATGATAATTTTACAGAGCGATTTCATGTATATGTTGCTGAGGGTGGCAGGTTTTAATACTCTGCAATTATTTTGTCTAATCTCCAAAATAAAAAGCAGTAATGAGCGAAAAGCAAAAAATTGTTCCCCTCCGTTACCGTCCACTCCGTTACCAGATCATGAGCAAGAAATCGACATTTGGACTAAAAAATCTACTGATACGAGATGAAGTATTTCTGAAAATAATAGTTACATCAATCTTTTATCATTTTTCCTTTTGTTGCTGTTCCTACAGTTGGTTTTTTACATCAAAATTCCCCTCCGTTACCACATTGTCCCCTCTGTTACAGGACAATTTTCCTATACCTGTTGTCCCGAAATTTGAGAATGGCCCTTATAATCATTATGATGCATGCATACACGTTTTATGCTAGAAGAAATTTGTTAATTTTTCAGTGAAGGAAAAGAAGAGTCCAAACAAGATTATTTCAAATGTGATGAATGTGGGAAGGAAATGAAGTATAAAGTCAATCTGAAAGGTAAATTTTAATATGACCATGAACTCTTCATCTATTCCATATAATATTTGAAAAGTCACCTAGAGTGTTCAATATTTGTTTTGATTTTGTAATTAGTTGACAAAAATTCCACCCAGACAATCTTTGCTGGAGTGCGAAACTCATGAATATTTATATAAATTCGCTAGATGCAGAAAAATTAAATTAACTAGAGAATGAAATGCGAGCTGTCATAAACTCATATACCAGTACTCCCCCAGAAGTCAGACAGCTTGAAAAGTCAGTAAATTTATTGTACACAAATTTATTAAGTGCATTTACTGGATGAGCTCAATTATTATAGGCTACTTAAAAAATTAAAAAGAGTTTTCGACTTGGTTTTTTTGCACCAGTTGAGTACTGAATAAGCTGTCTTATATATGTTGAGTTCCTTAATTTACCATTATCAATATAATATTATGTTGCTGTAGATTTTGATTCAGATAAAATGAATAGGCCTACTTTAGTGTTAATTTTGATTTGTCTCATTTCAGTCATTTGAAATACTTTCCTTTTTTTTTCAGTTCACAAGAAACTTTGTCACGAAGGATCGAGGGAACACCAATGTTCTTACTGTGGTCTCCTCTTCCAGACAAAAGCCAACCTGATCAGACACCACGCCTGTCACACACAGGTCCGTCCTCACGGCTGCACTTTATGTTCCCAGAAGTTCAAGACTCCCAACTGCCTACAGAAACACATGATGTTGCACAAGGAAAAACCCCACAAGTTTGTTAAATTTGTATTAATTAAAAAAAAAATGTTGAGCTCTTCAACTATTTTCAAAACAATATTTAGAATTCAAGAGAAACATAAAAGGCACCTGAAAACTGATCCCCGAGAGACAATTCGGACAAATAAGTCTTACAGGGGTCTTCCACCAATTAGATTAATCTGATATTTCATGACATATTTGGCAAAATAAACAAAATCAGGAAACATTCAAGTAAAAGCAACATTCTGTTATGTTGACTCATATTCTCATATGAAATGAACCAGTACCCTGTAAAGTAAGCTGCCGAAAACTTCAATTTTTGAAAAAAATTATTTTGGAATTATTTATTTTCAGGTGCGATATTTGCGAAAGAGGATTTGAGACAAAGTTTAAATTGGAAAAACACATCGAGAGTCATGACGACAACACAACATTCCTCTGTGAACAATGTGGAGCTGAATTCAGACACAGGAATACTCTTCGCACCCACTACAAAGTGCACTTCGCTGACAGAGTATTCAAGTGTGCAGTCTGTGATTGGGCCTTCTACACAAACAGTAAGTGGACCATTAGAACATTCAAATATCTTAAACTATAACAGGATTCCAGATAATGAATCGATTTCTCTGAGGCCACCCAGCAACATTATCATTATGTTACAAAATGCTGGGGATCTTGGGACAGAAAAGTTCAACATGACCTTTGAGATCAAATAGTGTTGAGTTTTCACTGCACTTTTTCCCGATGTAATTGTATTATATCAGTAAATATTTTTCAACCAAACAATATTATCTTCAATATTACAGGCGATCTTCAAAGACACAAACTGAGCCACTCCCAAGATCGCCTGTTTGAATGCCAGATTTGCAATAAACGATATCGAAGGAGAGATGGTCTCCGGAAGCATTTGAGGGTTCATGGGGATGCTGCAATATACAGGTAAGATAATGCGATGACTTTAATAATCTAATCTAATATTTTACTATCGGCCTACCACGAAATATATCATAAATTATCAACTGGGGAGAGGCCTCCTCCGCCCAAATTGCTAATCTCTCACTTCGGTGAAAATAAATTTGATGGGAGTCTGAATCTGTGTACAAGCAAGTATGGCACAGCACAGTACCAATTGTGATGTTGGTTGTAAGAATATTGTCTAACATTCAGAGGAAATATTCCAAGCCCAAAAACAGAAAATCTTATGGTAATTACTCATGACCTTCCAGTCACCCAGAATAATAATAGGCAAAATTTGCAAATTTGTGAAATAGTCAGATGCAGATAATCTAACTTACTTGCCATTTACAATGATATTGAAACTTTGGAAACAATTAGACCTACAGCATCACTTTTCCATACAAATGAGAAATTTTTATCTCCGAAACATTTCCAATTACAGGTGTTTCTATTGTGGGAAAAGTTTCTGGGACAAACTGAAAGGAAAACGTCACGTCTTGTGGTGCAAAGGAGACAATCACGAAGGGAAGGAATTTGTACCTATAGGCCTGCCTGAAGAACCAGCGGATACAGAAATTATCGAACAACAAGCCGAGCAAGATCGATTTGTCCAGGTAAAGCACAAGTGTTGCATGAAATGTTCAATATTTTGTTAAGGCTTTAGTTTAAAAGTGTTGTATCATGCTTTTGAAAACAAATTTTTTAATAGTTCCCCAAAAGCATTCTAGGATATTTTTCACCTTTGGTCCATTTCCTTCAGGAATTGGTATCTGTAAATCATTGTCAACATTTTGGCTTTTTCCCCCTATTGACAATAATTTCATAGTACTCATAACTCATGAGAAGACATCCACTGTAAAAACCATTGTAGGGCCTATTCATTGAAGTCAGTGATGGGCAAGTTAACAAAAAATGTTAACTTAGTTAACAGTTAATAAGTTAATGAAATTATTAGCAAAGTTATTGTTAATAAGTTAAAATTATGGCTAAGTTAACTGAAGTTAAAGTTAAAAAGTTTAGTAAATTTTTTTTTAATTCGATAAAAATAGCAGACAATATCTGAGAAAATATTTACTGCAAGTGCCAGAATGAGGCTCTTCTGTCTCAAAAAGAGGCACAGGTTAAATATCCAGACGGAAAAAACTCCGACAATGTCTGTCTGGATTTCACTATTTAGTTATCTTTTGTCTACTCCAGTCTTTTTCATGCAAAAATGTGTCTTTTTTGCTACTTTTTTAACATAAAATTACCGGACTTTATTAACTAACGGACTTGCAATTAAGTAACGAAAGTTATTAACTTCCGTTGATGTGAAAAAAAAAGTCAACTTGGTTAATAATTACTAAATTTGTTAGCTTCGTTATTAACAGATTAACGATTAACGAGTTAATGCCCACCACTGATTGAAGTAAATGTGAAATTTGAATTGAAAGTGTTTTGTTCTCAAGCTTACTTTCCCCAACACAATCAACCGAAAAGTCAATTAAACCTAAGTATAACAGACAAATCCTAGAAATGTCCTATTACAGCTCTTTACTGATTCTGCTTGAACAGAACCGATTACCATTAATGATGGATATTACTTTTTTAAAAACTTTCATACCAAGAAGCTAATCGTTGTTTGAATTTCAGATTGTTGACATGGCACCAGACGCAGACAAAGCAGAAGAATTGCAAGAAACGCCATCTACAGTATTGAACTTAACAGGAATGAACTTGGACATTTTGGATGTGAACTCAAGCTACATAATAGTGCGAAAGCAATTGGGTGAAGGAGATACGACGGAGGAAAATGAACAAATAGTGATCACAAACAGTGGTCCCCCTGTTTCGGACATTCCGACGTTGCAGCATGAAGCACTTCAGAATGCTGTTAGTGAAATTATGCACATTCAAACCACAGACTCAATCTCTGAAGGAAAAGAAATGGATGATGTACTAGAACTAAACCAGACCATCACTAATGCAGGAAGTGATGGAATCCAAATAACCATTAATGAAGGAACCATTGTTTCTCCCCTTGAACAAGCTATGCAACAAGCTGGATTACACCATGTACATGGACAAGAATTACTGCAACCGGACTCGCAACCAGACTCTCATGTCGGTGAAATGCTGTCGACAGTGTACACCAATGAACCGAGTGCATCCATACAAGACCATTCATCCGTAGATCTCCCTTTGCAATTCGAAGAAAGTGCCAATGAAGATCCTGGCACTTTCTCATTAAATCAAATTGGAGGTTTCCCTAATGTAGACGCCGAGTGTCCGACACAAACAGACAATGACTGTAGCAAAGTGGACGAATGTGACCAGTGGTTACAATGGTAGATCGAACCAGAAAGTGTACTATTGTGCTATCCGAAACGAGGCTTAGGATCATGTTTGTATATTCGTTATGGTCAGCTTCAGATGCAAGAAAGCAAAAAGTGGCCCAACTCTCCCAAGCTTCCCCGACATTATTCGATGAATGTTGACCTTTGTTGGAAATTCATAACCAATTTCTGAATCAATTTCTGAATGTGAAATTAAAGCGTTTCTGTTACTTAATGGAAGTTGTTTCTTAGTTGTATGACACTAATTTTCACATGTATGTATCATTGAGACTCAACATGCTCAAGCTATGAAGTTGTAGATCATAACCAGATTTACTCCACACAGCTGAATCTTAGAAATTGAGCATTTCGCTCTAAATGAGGACAGACATTAATCATCCCGAGAAGAGTATGAGTTAGGGTGGGACTGGCGCCCCACATTTTGGAAAGCTTGGGCGGATCAAACCTGACTTTTTTTTGCAGGTGAGGTTGGTATATGGGAGTATATGTGCAAAATTTCAGCTCATTCTATTAATATTTAGAGGTGGCACATTTCACTTGAAGTTTATAATGTAAATCCCCATTGGCGAGCCCTGAAAAAAGGAGAAAAAAGCACGATTTTCCAAAAATGAGACTTAAAATTAATATTTTTCAACCATTCAAAAACCATGGGAGAGGGTTTTGGGAGGGCAGTTCAGAACTGACATCCATTTTGCTCTAATATATATAGGTAGGCCACTATATGGTGGGAAAATCTCTAAATTTAGGCGTTTTCGAGTCATTTTCGTGATATTGGGCAGAGATGATAAGTGGAAAATGCAAAATTATGCCAGATTTAAACTGCCCTCCCAAAATCCTCCCCCATGGTTTTCGAATGGTCAAAAAATATTGATTTTAAGTCTCATTTTTGGAAAATCGTGCTTTTTTCTCCTTTTTTCAGGGCTTGCCAATGGGGATTTACATTATAAACTTCAAGTGAAATGTGCCACCTCTAAATATTAATAGAATGAGCTGAAATTTTACACACATACTCTCATATACCAACTTCACCTGCAAAAAAAAGTCAGGTTTGATCCGCAAACATTGGGGCACCAGTCCCACCCTAGTATGAGTATCTCATGAAAATAACATTAATGTAACGCTAACAACAAATTACCCTGAACTTATCAAAAAGCCATTAATTTGCCCTATCCAAGAGGCCACTGAAAAGATAGCACAAATTTAAGAACAAGTTTGCAACTTTCTGAAAAATAGGATTGCATTCCCTGCGTTCTTGCCTTCTACAACAGGATTTTTTTTCCACAAAATGACAAATAAGTATTAGTAAAATATATTTATTTGTTAAAAGTAAGTAAGCATATATAATAATTTCAGCCTCTGGAAATATTCAAGTAAAAATAGTTTTGTTCAACATTCAAGTGTAAACACCATTCTGGGAATTCAAATAAATTTCATCAATTCATGATTATTCACTGGCTTCAAGAAAATTAACATAATGAATATTTGAAATTAGTAGTTGGAAGCTCTAAACAGCATTAGAAAATATATTATAAGCACTAAAGAATATCAATAAAATATTTAGCAACCAAACATGTGGTGCAAAATACTGAAAGATCTTGTCTCAGAGAGCCGATGATTGGTTTCAGCATAAAAACCCCCATTAAATGCTCTCTAATAAGTATGAAACTAACTTAACCCTCCTATGACCCAAGAGATCCCCTTTAACTTCTCAGAACAAATTGCCTGACAAGACAGGGCACACGTTTTACAGGCATATGATGTGGTAACGTAATCCAGGTCCTTCACGAGTCCAAAAACAATCGGATGATAGTAAACAGATTTAGCCATCCATTGTGTAAATATGTACGAAAAAAATTCAGATGAAGTGATAGGGGTGTGGGAGGCCCCTGCTGCTCATATTGCCACAATATATCGGATTATATCCTCTTTGATAAAATGCAAGATCAATGTAAAATCATCATTTGGCGACGAGTTGAAACAATGTTTCAATGAAACATATTTCCACTCTAGCGTTCTATGATGGATTGATGATAACAATCATTCAGTAAAGACCGGTTGAATCAGAAGAATAGCACAAAATTCCCAGGACCGCAGAAGGTTAAATGTAAAAGCATGGCAACATCATGGCATGGTCAAGCAGGCACTATATTGGAACTTTTGTGAGCAACTTTTAGAGTTTTCACTTGTCAATCTTCTTGGCTTTTGGTTCTTTGGTCGCTTGGGCAACAGCGATTGCGTAACTGTAAACTCTTGCATCCACAATGACTCCCTCACGAGAAAATTCTGCAAAAGAAAATGTTATCAAGGATTATATTTGGAAAGGAGACGTGTTAGACATTACTATCAGATTCAGATTCAGATTCAGATTCAGATTATTTATTTGTAGCTCATATATGTACAATTTTATAAACTGTAATTATAATTCAATAGTAGGCCTATATTATATTGAACATAAATATATAAGCTACAGGAACTCCTCTAAGGCAATGTTGTGCCGCTGTCGAGGAGTCCCTGTTATTATTTGTTCATGCATCATTAGGTACAGTGGCTGGAAGCTTTAAAAATGTTTTTGAGAGAAAAATTTAGAAAGAAACAGAAAACCTGTCGTTGACAGACCTGAGGAGGTGACCATCTAAAATTTGGAGAAACTCTTAATGCAATTATCTACACACATAACAATGAGGATTGGTACATATGCTAGTATAACTTTCTATAATTGTTTTCTTTATATATAACTTATAACCCAAAAAACTATGTGTAAAAATTTTTTGTTTAAATAAATCAGGCATATTGTTGTAAAATTTAGGAAACCTGTACCTGATGCCATTTCTAGCGAATTCATGTCTCACGGCAGGCAGACGCAGGTCAGTTGCATGTCTGGTGTTGTAGTTATGAATTGTAACTGCGAAAGGATCTAGCTGGTGTAGGAAAAAGACGGGAGTCAAACCATTTATCAATTTATAACAGAATTTGTAGTCATGCAGTGCACATATATCTTGTATTTTGAGAGTATCTAACTGTTTAAACAAATTACTAGTATGAGCATTATACTTGCTGTTGGTTATCACACGTATTGCTTTTTTTTGAAGTTTAAACAAATTATGGGATTGCCAGCCCCAAATTGAGGAACAGTAATGTAAGTGGGGCAAAATCAATGCATTGTATATATTTAGGAGTGCAGCAACTGGCAAATATTTCTTTAGTTTAGTCATAATACCTATTGTTTTACTTATCTTCTTGGATATATAATTTATATGAGGTTTCCATTTCAAGTTTTTATCTAGAACAAGCCCCAGAAAGTTAAATTCATCAGAAAAGTCAATTTTGATGTCATCAATGTAAATATTTGGTATTTCTACTTGTCTATTTGAAGTATGGAACAGCATGGCCTTTGATTTTTCAATATTCAGAGACAATTTATTTAACTTCAACCAAGTACTAATAGATTCTAATTCATTATTAATTTCATTTTCCATAACATTAAAGTTGTCTTTGTTCAGAGTTGCAAATAGAGTGGTATCATCTGCATAAATTAGTGCCTTTAAATTCTTTGTGACAGATGGAAGATCATTTAGATAAATTATGAATAACAAAGGACCAAGGATAGATCCCTGGGGAACGCCACAAGTAATATTCATTAGGTCAGATCGTGTGTCATTTATTTCAACAAATTGCTTCCTGTCACTAAGATAACATTTTAATAACTCAAGGGATTTATCTCTTATGCCATAGTATTCCAATTTGTGAAATAAAATTTGATGGTCTAGCGTGTCAAAGGCCTTTGATAAATCCATGAAGATATTTATTGGTGTATTATTTTTATCCATTTCATCAATTATTCTTTCCACTAATTCCATTGCCGCATATTCTGTTGAATGCTTGCTCCTAAAGCCATACTGATTCTGGTAAAAAAGTTTCAAGTTATCAAAATATTCATAGATCTGATTATGCATTATTTTCTCAAAAACCTTTGACACACTAGACAGAATGGAAACAGGGCGATAGTTGCTTATAAGATTTTTTTCATTCTTTTTGTACAATGGCATAACTTTAGCAATTTTCATGGAGTCTGGAAAAACTGCACTGTGAAATATCTGATTAATAATCTGCATCAAAGGCAATGCTGTTTCATTTTTAATGAATTTCAAAAGCTTATTCGTTATTTTGTCCTGCCCATAACTAGTTTTGGGTTTTAAAGAATCTATTGCCTTAATTACATCTTCGGTTCCTACCATTTTAAACGAAAACATTGACTGTACTGGGTTGTTTAGATAATCTTTGAACGATTTATTTCTCGGAGTAGTTATATTCTTGGCTAATGTCGGACCAATTTCAGTGTAATATTTATTAAATTCATTGACAATGGTTTTAACATCAGAATTTGGAGTATCATTTATTAGAAATTCTTTAGGATAATCACTCAATTTCTTTGATTTGTTTATCAGATTATTGATGGTCGCCCAAGTCTTTTTCATGTCTGTTTTAAATTTTTGGAAGCAGTTATTGTAATAAAGCTTTTTTGCTTGAGAAATTGTTTGCTTTAATATTTTATTGTAAGTTTTAAAGTTTGTGAGAGACGTATGATATTGAGGGCTGTTAACTGATAGTGATTTCAATTTAATGTATAACTTATCCTTACGAGATATAGATTTTAGAATAGCTTTTGTGATCCAATATGACTTTTTGTGTTTATATTTATTAAATTTAACATATTTGCAAGGAAAGTGCTTGTCTAAATGATGCGATATAATGTCAGTAAAATTTCTACAACTCTCTGTGGGATTGTCTTTCAATATATTTTTTAATTTTTCACTTATTTCTAAGCTATTTATGTCATGTTTAAAATTTTCAAATTGCTGTGGACTACTAGAATATGTTTTCACATACTTAAAGGAGCATTTGTCACAGTTAATGTAATCTAAAGAAATAAAATATGGCAAATGATCCGAAATATTGCTTAATAGGACTCGTGCCTTTGTATTACAAAAGTCATCTGAAAACTTAACAAAGAAGTTATCTATCAGTGTTCCATTTTGCTGGGTCAGACGAGTTGGGACGGTTATTTTTGGAAGATAGCCATTCGATATTACATTATTAAGAAAGTCGCACACAGAAGTATTCTGCTTTACATTTAATAAATTTATGTTGAAATCCCCAGTGATAATAACATACTTATAATTTTTAAGTTTATCAAATATAGCATTGACATCATCTATAAAGTTGTATATATTCTCATAATTGGGACGAGGAAGTCTGTAAAAATTACCCAAAACTAACTTTTTATTTATATTATATTTATCCTTCACCATTATTTCTATGAATTGGGCATCCCAGAATTCAGAAGAAGTATCTAAATTAATAATTTTATAATCATAGTGTTCTTTTAGATATATACAAACTCCACCATGGGCACTGCATGACTTATCAGCAGAAATTATATCCTGGAAGCTGTAGCAACGACAAGTCGCTGTGCACTGTGAGCCATGTCTCCTGCAAGCAAATGGCATCAAGTTTACTGGTTGATTCATTGAAATAGTCAAGATAGGTTTTTAACAGCTCAAATTTAGCATTTAATGACTGACAATTTAAAGAGATGATTTTAAAACTGTTACTTGTTTGACCGAGAATCTCATGAAATTCATCATTTTTAACGTAAGGAGAATTTTGAAGAAGCGATGGTTCACTATGGCTATCACCGAAATCTGTAAGATCACCTTCCAGCAGGTCAACCAAGGATAGATTTTCTTCAAAAGATGGCAATGGAATAGCAGTCATAGTCGTGTAAAAATAGTTTCATGAAACCAGCCACTGTACCTGAAAAACAGAAAATATGTGGATTACTTCCAAGTATATCTACAATAACAATAATTGCCAAATCTGAAAGTTTTTTGTTATAACATATGTACAAAAATAGCGTAGCAAAATGATGAGATATCATTTGCACAAAGTTAGATTTAAGCAATATGTAACAAGAAATTTAGCGGCTATTCTTTTTTCAAATTTGAATTAATATTCAACCATAAATTCAAAGACCATCGGTTCATAGTACAGAAGTAAATATATGTCTATTTATATGTGAGAAAACAGAGTTACCATTAAAAAATAGATTTTTCAGTATTGAATAATTTTGCAAAATCATTCATCAAAGTTTTAAGAAGTAA
Organism: Platynereis dumerilii; assembly: GCA_026936325.1. Taxonomy (NCBI): domain Eukaryota; kingdom Metazoa; phylum Annelida; class Polychaeta; order Phyllodocida; family Nereididae; genus Platynereis; species Platynereis dumerilii. The sequence goes on from JAPTHN010000007.1 coordinate 11,751,269, forward strand.
CATTTATGAAATTTGTAATATTCACATATTTATAATAGCTAATATGGACACATAAGTCATGTATATATTTATAATATCGATCATACAAGTAGCTTCCAATACACACATGATGAGCTTAAAATCAAATAATTTTGCAAAAGGAACAAGTTTCAAATAGAAACACCATCAAACACAAAACTCATTGTTGAACGAGCGAACAGAAATCAAAAACTCATACATATTAAAAAGAGAAAAAATCTAAATTCTACTAGACAGAGGAAATACTTCCTTCACAAGGAAATCTACTGAATGTTTTGCAATAAAACATTGCTAACAATGAATAGGTTATCGCAAGATATCGGTTTTAACAGAATTGGAAACCAAATATGTTATGATATTTAATATATAAAACTCAGCACTAATACCAACAAACTCATTGTGCTTAGCTTCTAGAAATGCAGTGTTTTAGGAGTATGCAATTATTACTTAAAAATTTACCTTCGTTCACAATGCACATCACTGTCCCTTGCATGTCATAGAATACACAAAACTGTTTTCAGTAAAGTTATTTAACCTAGAAGCACAACTGTGAAATATTAAAATATGTATATTATATTGCTAGTGTGATGTACAGTTTACCGAGATTAAGAGCATAATGCAGATCAAAACCAAACAATTTATCATTCATGCTAAATTGATCACAAGGACAACAGACCCAGTTTCGTTCTATAAACATAAACACAAATCAGCTGATAATGTTGAGGAAATTCCAAAATATTGAATATATGCACAGAAATCTCCAATTACACATATCAAGTATGAAATATTTAAAATAAATCTTCTGAGATAAGTATAAGAGAAATATGCCTGATCACTGAATCACATTCACATAAATTGTATGCATGATCATGAGAAATTGCAGAAATATCATCACTTCAGACTTGTCATCATAACCCTCTTCCTTACAGTCAGTGAATTTGAAACAAAGAGGACAGCTGCACTGTGAAAATGGCACTTAGTGTGTCATCATGCTGATTTGTCATGATCATACCCAATACTTTCAATGTTAATTTGATGTAAGGAAACTAATCCCGCTTGTTGGTGACAGCCAAACGAAAGGATCACGCATCTGATTTTTACTCTAAGATCAGTTATGACAAATCAAATGGCCTTCTCTTGATCATGACTAATCAAACAGCCTCTATGTTTCCCATGTTGAATATACAGAAGATGACACTTCATCAGCTATCATGAGTCATGGAGTGCCATCTTCACAGCGCAACAGTCCATTCTTTTTGCATATCATATTTCCTAACTGTAACAGAATCGGTGCATTGCACAGAATTGATTTTACATTTATTTATTGTCTTATTCCAGTGTTCCAGCTAGGATTTTATTTGGGCACTTTCCAAAACTTAAAAAAAAATTTTCATCCAAAAAGGGGATGGTGCATGAGGATCTGGCATTGCTGATCACCAGTGATGTAACAATGTAATAGAGCAGAGTCATTTTAGCACTGTTTTCCCAGCAATGACCAACCTCATGTATTGGCATACTTACGATTTAGTTTGTCTAAAACTTGATTTGCAGGAACTAAGATGACTTCAGTAAATTCTGTAAGAGAGAAACCACTTTGTTATTGAAAATTAGAAGTTTCCCAGCATTAAGGATCATTAAGAATTAATGAGGAAGGGGATCTAAGACAATTTTGATAATAAGGAATATTTTCTGCAGTGAGGGGGGAGGGGGAAGCAACAGCTTTTTTACCCAAAACTGTCAAATGTGCACTAAGATTTTTAAGGTCGGCAGTTTACAGTATTTTACTTTCGTTCAGATTAAGCCAATATTAAGGAATTAATACCAAATAAAATTGAAATAAGAAGATCCAAATTGACACAGGCAGATTATGATAACGCTTAAGTTAAAGATGCTAGTCCTTCATGAAGGAGTCGCAAGTTGAATGCTTTTCACAATTGGCATGTCTGGTTGAGTGCAATACTATTTCCATGATGAAATGATATTGATTTGAAAGAAAGTCAGACTGGCATAAATACACACCTCCTTCAATGGCTTTAGGCTGAACTGCTCTGTTCACCGGGTCATCGCCATCAATCTGAAAGAATAAAACAAATTTCGCAATGTAAATGACTCAAAAATGTTTTAATATTACACTGGATTTAATTAATTAAATTCATTATGTAGGCCTACTATGCATAAAAATCCAATCTTTTACCTCAGCAGTAGCCTGTACAATGGTGCAGTTGCTTGTACCAGCATCCAAACACAAAACTGAAAAGAGAAAAGAGGCTGTTACCACATGCAGTACATTTGGATTACCTTTCCAAGAGAACTGGAAGGTGGTGCCACCTATCAACCTGGCAGGGGGGTTGTTTGAATCCATGGCTGGTATTGACCCCTGAGGGATTACTTTTGGTGTAAAATTTATTGAATGAAGATAATTCAATAATGGCCCAATAATAAGATGCATTAAAACCGATCACTTTGAAAGTGGCAAATGAAAAAGTATTCAACAAGATTTATACAAGAATCCAGGGATTCAAAGCTTCAGGGTTTGTGATGTGTCATAAAGCTGAAGAAGAAGGTGAGAAAATACATGCACCAAGTCGAACACAGAATCGCATCCAGTAGACCTGTAAAAATTAGCTTAGTTGGTCAGTTTTATGAAGCTTTCATTTGTATAACACAACTAGATTTTGATAAAACTATCCTGTGCGAAATTACAACATGCACAAACTGAATTTGCGCCTTTTTCTGACAACATTTCATGATAGCTTGTGCTTAGGCCTACCTGGTGAAAGATGTTTGACTTTGGCTGTGTAGCCCGTCTCTTCCTTCAATTCTCTCAATGCTGTGACCTCCGGATCTTCTCCTGGATCGATCAGACCTGAAACACATCATTTGACCTTATCAAAAGAATGTTTTACACACAATCAATAGTCAATATGGATATTGTACAAGGGGTTGATTGGATGCCTGCACCATCTTTGGCAGTTCTGGTATTTCAGCTCATGCAGATGCTTTTAATTTACATGTACTTGTGAATTGCAAAAACCCAGTGGAATATTTGTGGAACTTAGCTTTGTAAAAATTTCCTTGGGTGAATTCAAACTGTCATCCTATTATAAATTCATGGATGTTTTTCTCTACTCCTCCTAAACTACTCATTCCTCAATCCTCAGCCATGAAAACTTGCAAGCACCTTTCTTTGACTTTCTACAAGAAGTCAAGAACCTTATCTGAGTTTGCTCTCTTAAACTAACAATTTCTTCATTAGTCATTTCAGGCCGAGCATAATTATTCTCCAATCATTGTGTAAATTAAACATTTAATTTCCATTTAAATCTTTTATCCCAAGGTGCCAGAACTGCATAACATGTTTCTGAGTCTTCTATATATTTGCTTTCTCATCTTTTTTACTCCACTTCACTGGTACTATGCTAGTGCTTCTCAATTTGAGTACACAGATACAGTTTAATATGTTCTTCGGCTGCTGAAGTAGCCCAGATGTGAAATCCTCAGCTTCTTAATTGTTCTCAAATTATAGTAGCTGCAGGCAATACTAAGTCTCGTAGACTTGAAATCCTGTCTACAAGTGGACAGCTCTTGCATTGCCTCAGATCAGAACAGGTGCTGTCTTGTGTTGCCACCTAGTGATTAGTGTGCTATTCCGCGAGCTCCTGCGAGCGTCCACATCATTTCAATCAGAGGAACACACACAATTTTGTCTGGAAGACACCGGGGCTGTTTCTGAGTGTGCTGATGGCCTTGTCTACTTCCTTAGAGAATGTGATTGCCGAGTATGACTCTGGTATACATCAATGTTGAATAGAAATTTTGTGAATGGGCAGTGAAATTGGAACTATTTCTTGGGACAGCAATGCGGTAGTATACAAAATCAACTTTTGTGCCAGGTGGCAGCAGCATGCAGTTCTCATTATCACCAGACTGCTTGGAATCAATTTGGCTGTTCGAGGACACCAATGATATCCCTACAGGTCCCATCTTTTACTTTGAAATGACTCATTCATGGACTGTAACTAATACAGAAAGTATAGAATCCAGAATATGACCTCACAAACCAGATATGAGTCATCGAGTATAACATGATAAACATGTATGGATATGACCTCACAAGAGGTACTTTGGAAATCATGGTCATTCCCCCCAAGTTTCGCAGAAGAAAATGGTATTCGTAGAATAATTTCATATTTGGCTCAAAATTAACTCCATATGGGCCAGTGCTGGCCATGCAGAAGTTTGGAAACGGTGTGTTGCTCAACTTCAGATTAGACCAGTATCACACATAATAGATAAATTTAATGGATGGTTCTCCCAGTTAACACTAGGGGAAAAGTGACAAATACTTATATCCCATCAGCTAATAGCTTTCTAGCCCTTGCCTCTGATTGGTCCAGCCAAGGTGTCTCCAAGCTGCAGTATTTTTATTGCATTTTTTTATGTAACTTCAAGGCTTTATAACTTGGTCATTATTTCAGTTTAAATTTTTAAAGTTGTGTGTTTTTTTATTTAGAGTGTATAAATCTCCTGTGTGTGAAAAGCAAATTAAGAATTGTTGAATTGCAAAAAAGTTATTTGGGGTCCATGTTCAGGCCATTCAGTGAAATAGGTCTATCGCTTCTGGATGAATGGATTCTTATCTGATCAGATCGATCATAATAGGAGAAGAAGGTTTCGTAAGTTCTGTACAAACGACACTCAATATGTTTGATTATTGTGGCACTAATTTACAAGGATCAAAAGTTGATATTACACACAAACATTCTTTATTCTCTGGGTGTCTTCAATTGTGTAGGCAAAACGTTTGTTTTCTTTATTAAAAAGTCAACTGTACAATTTTTAATACTGAAACAATGATAATTTTTAAAAGAGACCAACATTATTTATCTATGAAAAACAAATGATATATATGGACAGACTACCTGAAAAGAAGAACCATGACCTGCACGCCTATAAATATAGATTTCTGGGCCTTTCACTGTAATAACATTTTCCAAATTGTTAAATTTTCATCTAGAACGCTGCAACAATTGCATACTAATTAGCAAAATTCCAGAACCCAGAAAACAATAGCAGCTAATTAGCAGAACAAAGAATGCCAACAGACTTGGGGAAATAGCAGTCTACTCTATGGGGGGAGGCCCCGGGAGGGGGGGGGGGCTCATTAGCAAAGGGGCTAATCAATAGATGCTGATAAAATAGTAGGGTGTATGAATCTACAATTGTAAGTATGTGACTGTAAGGATGTGGGGCTGAATCAAAAGTGATAGGGATATGAGACCACTGCTATTTTTATTTGTATGGTCTCAATCAAAATTGACACTCATCAAATATCATTTATTGCCCGTTCTCTTTTTCTGACAAAAGTTCCGAAACTTTCGTTTTGAAACTGCAGCAGTATGAATTTTTGATTTTTACAGCTGCTTGCAGCCTGTATTACCGGAGGAGTTCCAAGAAAACTTATGACAACTCCCCTGGTCGTGTTGTTTCACCTATGTCATTAAAACTTTGCTTGCAGCCTAAATATAATTTTTTCTTGCTTCCATCAACTTTTGGTAAACTTCTGTGACATTAAAATTTTTATTTACGAAACTAAAATGTTCGTTTTTGGCGGGAGATTCAAATAATCAGCTGCAGTGAAACCAGCAGCAACAGCTGCAGCCAGATCCAGTCTTTGCAGATTCAAAAGAAAGAATGAAGGAAGGAAAAAAGGCAGGAAAAAAGGAAGGAAAAAAGGAAGAAAAAAGGAAAGTATAGGAAGGAAAGTATAGGAAGGAAAATATGGGAAGGAAAAAAGGGATGGGGGAGGAAGGGAGGGAGGGAGGGAGGGAGGGAGGATATATACATGTACATAGATAGATAGATAGATAGATAGATAGATAGATAGATAGATAGATAGATAGATAGATAGATAGATAGATAGATAGATAGATAGATAGATAGATAGATACTAAGTCTATCTACAAGCAGCTGTTAAAGTGCTTGCACGTTATTTTTGGGATTGAGCTTATGCTACACGGTGCACAAGGGAGGGGGGTGGGCAAGGTCGATGATTCGATGGAATAATTTCGTTCCAAAGCTTTGGTTCAAAGCTTTGGTTCGTCCAGAGAGCTGTTATGTCCTAACAGCTCCCTGGTTCGTCCAAGTAACAAGTGCTGTCAGTGGTATCGGTCCCAGATTCATTGACTCAATTTGACTGTACATTTCTATTTCCATAAATGAAAGTGGGTTTCCCAGATTATTAGATCATTTCATAAACCACAGAATCCCATCGTTAGTTCTTGAATCAGCGAAGGGGGGGGGGGGGGCTCAATAGTGTATTTTCTTACTCCCCACTTTCCCATAGTCACTTCCCCACTCAGTCAGTTTACCCTGCCACTTTTACGACGAAGCAGCCAGCAATCCAGCATCACTTCAGCTCTGGATGGTCTGCTTTCAAATTTAAAAAGAAATCCAATACTTCACTTTTCATTTGAGCTATTGGAAATTTGAGAGAGGGTTACGGAATGTTGTAGATTACCTCATAGAGGGCCGATTTAATATCACTGGAGCTATCAATAACTGGCCCTCCTCAGAAGATTGACGGGAGACCTAAATGTGGACTTACCTAATGCACACATGACGTAATTTACAGGGGTCTACTAAATCTGAGGTTTATGGCTATGTTTAGAATGAAAGAGCAGACGACAGGTGATTGAGTTGCAGAGTAGAAATGGAAGACATGGACTGAGCGCCATCTAGGAGACAGGTGTTTACAAAGATGCTGCAAATGACGTAATGTTTGAAAGATGAAAGAAATACGCTCCAAATATAGGGGGAGGGGGTGAAGTTGCATTGGCCCAATGATTGGGGAGGGGGAATCCAGAAAAGGGATGAGAGGGGCCATTTGGTGGGGTTACGCCCCCTCCCATCAGGGAAGCTCATCTACACACATAAATAGGATATAACCCTAATGAGCTGGCCTATTACCATCATGCTGTTTTATCAGTTGGTTCTAGCTCAAGGCCACACTAATTCGACTGAATATATTACCAAGAAGTCACTTACGAAGATTATTCATAAATCACCTGCATTAACTTCTGGCAACTTTGAGCAAATATGGTGTTTAAAATCCCAAGTTATGTGACATATGCATGAAAAGACTGATATCATTGAAATCTTGTTGACTGCCACACAATTTTATCAAATTTAATGCCATTGCAAGCAGCCATCTTCAGGCTACACGAAAGAATCATTTGGGCCCAATTAGTTTTAAACCACAGATTCAGGGTAGAATACCTATAAGGCTAAGCATAGAATTTCTATGATTGAGTATTGAGAAAATTGGGCTGCATTAACTTGAGAAGTTTAGCTGCCGGACTGCATATAGGACTAGGCTAAATGAATTTAAAATTTATTATTTTACTAGGCCCCCAGTGACCTCATTTGTATTCGGTCCAACTTCTAGGCCTTGCGTCATCACTAATATGGTCGAGAGCAATGAATTTATTAGTAAAGTCAGCTAGATCGCCAAAAATGATGATCCCAATTGTCCTGATAAAAGTGCCAAAATATTTCGAATCGATTTTTAGTCCACACAATTTTGTATTAGGCCTATAAATTCTTGGGACAATTCCCCCCCCCCCCAAAAAAAAATTATCGACCTCCTTTTATTACAACCCATTTCATTTTTATTCTTTTAATAAAACTAGGCCACTTCTGTGTAATCTAAATATTGGACCTCCAAGCATTTCTGATTGTGACACTTCGTTATCTGGCATTTTCCCGCCATCGTAACACTGACCAGAGCCCCAAGCACAAACAGCAGGGTGGAAGGGGGGGGGGGGGTTGGAAGGGGGGCTGGTCCCGTGGGGAGCAATACCTCATTACTTATGCAGAGATTACGTAACACGCATCTTCCACATGGAACTATCCAGGCACAATCGAAGCTGTATAATCTACGAAAGACACTAGACAGCCATCAAAGGAAAGTCAGAATCAGCCCATCTATAGTTAGCTATAGTTTAAGGTTTCTCTTTAACTTTACACAATTTGCTTTAAGAACCAGATAGAAAAGCAATCCTCAGAAGTTAGTAAGTTGGAGACTCCCAGGTTAACATTTTGGAACAAAAACAACACAAGAGCTCACTCTATAGCGTCCTCAGAACAGGTGACATAATAAGATCTAGGCCTATGACAATCTCGGATTTTTACACTTAAATAGAATATGAAGAATTTATTAGTTTAAAATGAAACTATACTGCTGCATGACAAGAGTGAGTGTAACTCTCAAGTGAGGCAAGTCTGTTAATAACAGCACCTTATAAAAGGATAATTGAAACCACAATTAATGAAGTGACCAAATGCCAAGGCCTCACAGTTATTACAGTTGTATATATATATATGCTTATAAATAAGTTGTGATAAAACAGAAAGGATTGAAATTAGGACAAGAAGGTGTGCAAACGAAAAACTGAATTCTATTAAAGAAGCTTAGCAGCTACCTGTCGTCTATTAGCCTAAATCCTCAAAGCAGACGAAACACTAGCTGAAGAAGTCACAAGAACCACAGAACAGAAAGGCCGGACAATGTATGGCTTCCACAACGAATATCAGGCAGAAATTGTCTGAATTTTTAAGTGAGTTTCAATGAAAATTTTGCCAAATTCCACTACTGAGAACAAATGAATAAATTGTTGCCATGCAGCCAAAAGAAAACAATCCACCACAAACGTAAACTTCCACTGAAGAAAGCAGATCAACTAATTTATAAGCTAAACAAATACGCCAACACGAACAAAAACAATTGAGCATGCATGCTCTGACTGAAAAGTTGTAAACAACAGAATGTAAACAAAGCGACAGAATTGCAGACATTTGCAACTAATAAACAAGTACCCACAGCATTCGATTTTCGTTCGATCGGCAGACGAAAGTGAGCTTGTCCATGCACGGCACCAGAAGACCCACGGAATTCTTAAAGAACCGTGAATTCTACCAGTGCCATTCACGGCAAAGTCCAAAATATTGAAGAAATCCAAGTCCAAAAGATGCATCATTTCTGCACAAGTCCAAAACAGTGGAGTGACCACTGCGCACGTCTTGCCCTGACCACTGTCCGAACTCAAGTGACCCACGCAGCTCTCAGGTTGCCCCATGCACCCAAGCTTGTAGTTACGTAACCCACGGCTGACCAAGCTGTTGTGCACCCCCTCAGCTGCGCTTTATATTTAGCACCAATCTATAGATAGATAGCGTCGGCGCTGGTCACTGGCTAGCGTCACTGACCCGTGACCAATTACAAAGGACCAGCATGGCTTTCAATTGGCTGGCCCTTCTAATCCCCTGTTCCGAGCAACAAAGCACACAACAATCCTCTCTCTTCTGGCTTTTATCATCACAAGCCGAAATTGCGCAAGTTTTGCTTGAAAATGCATTGCCTCCATTCACCGGGCGACATTTTAATGAGAGCAAAACCTGGGCTCCATTTTCACAAGGCTGACACTTAACTAATCCTGCTCTTGACCATGCAAGATCAAAGCACAGCCTTAAACACCAGAGGAATTCCCCTTAACATCAACAATACACACTTAAATGCTTCCTCTGCTTTCTCTCCTGCACTTCTTGTTTGTTTACTAAAACAAACTATGGCTTTTACAAACGTAATACCAAAACTACTATAAACAGGCATTCTTATCATCAGTCAAAAGTCAATTGATGCCACTTCTTTTTTCTGAGAGAAGTCAGCATCCAAAGCATTTATTGGAAGCATTAATGCCATGAGATGATGCATATGCATGCCATTGGCATTGCAGGACAAAATATTGGTTTGCAAAATTTTGGTTAAATTTTCTCCTGTCAGAGACACAGAAAACATTAAATTGTATCGGCTTATCAAATTCTAATGTATGTAGGTCACTGTGTAAGTTACTGGCACGCTTTATTATACATTTAACGAAAATTGGGGCTTTATAATGCTTTACCATCAGAATAAAAACATTCAAAGGCCCTTGGATAGTCTACAACTACAGTCACTGCATAGTCGTTGATGGCGAGGGCATCACAATACATCCTGACCTTACCAGAGGGCCAGCCAATGGAACTCTTAATTAGAGCTGGTCGGGTCATGACCTTCGGGTCACAGGGCAGACGGGGCGCTGCAATCGGAGATCTAAAAGGTCAAATTAGCCGACCCATTGAGATCCAACGAATTCTTGGGTATTATAGCAATTTCAGCTACCTTTGTTGTGTTAAAGGGTGCATCACAGTTTCGGCATCACAACCAAAGATGTTTTAAGGCTTGGGGAGCAAAGTGTAACAAAAACTTAATGAATTCAGAGAAATCTGCATGGCCATGTATTATAAGGCTTCTATGGAAACTGAAAAGCATGTAGTTTGTAAAATATTGTCTTTTGGGGGTGTCAATCAAGGCGTTAATCCACACAACCAAGAAAAGATATGTGTGACAGTCTTCGTACATTCGTTTAGCTGCTTCTCAGTCAATATTATAGTTAACCCCCCTTTTTTTTCAGTGTAAAAACTTTCCTGAAGAAAAAGTTCATTTCAGTAGGTAATTTTATTAAAATCAGAATATGAGCAAGCCACCATACAACTTCGATGTATTTTACGTAATATGTCATGTAGGCAATTACTGGGTCCAGTCTGTCCAGAACATGAAAGTTGGCATCATGTATTAATTAATGATAAGTCAAAATGTCAGATAAATTGAGATAACATAGCAAGTGTCAAATTCCAACCATTATAAAATAGTTATCATGACTTTGGGAGTTGATATCAAGAGCAGTTTGCATACTAATGTGGCATGGATTAATGTTGGATGCATGAATAATCAACATAATTACGTAATACGTTGCGTAATACGCTGCGTAATCCTTACATGCTAAGAGCTCATTACATATCCAGGAATGCTTCATGCAATCTATGCCATTGTCCAGTCACAATAGCACAATACTGTGACAATGGAACCTTAATTACTTATGCCAATACATTTAATAACACCTTCCTGAGTCAAACACCTGTTTGGCCGATGCAAAGGAATGCATTCGATTGATGTCAAAATGCTTCATTTGCATAAGGGATAATTACATGTCACCAATTAAGGGAATGTCCCCCTGTTGCCTTTATCTTTTGTTCGCATATATGCCATTAATCCCAGGGGTTTGCTCCAAGCTTTAAACAGCCCCTTTGTCAAAGCCAGCATGCATGCAATATTTATTTTAATGCATGCCTTTATTAAAACCCACGATCAACATACCAAGACTTATGCTTATGAAAAATTTCAAAAATAGGAATAGGCCTTCAACAGAACAAGTGGCAGGTAATATTAATTTTAGTTAGGAAGGTATACTTTCAAAATTGTGATGGCATTCCAATATCAATATCATGACAATATGTAGAGGGCATTATAAGCGACATAATATGAGAATTTACGCATGGCTTATAGCAAGTCTGAAAACTTAGAGCCATTGAATTTTTTTTGTAAACTATAACATATTTCTCTACATATAATGCAATAACACAGGTTCTATAGCACAAAAATACCATAAATGTCAGTAGACAGTATACTTTACATTTAAAAAATTGGAATAAAATGTCATGTGTAAACCCATAATCTCCCATATCAATTTTCTTGGAACTGCATTTCCTGTTAAATCATTGAAAAAGATCATATGACATAAAACTAAATAGACATCTGCTGAGTTTTGAAACATCAAATCTGCATAAAATTGTTCATATGAATGTATGTCCCATGAAGTTATACAATAAACATGCAGGATTTACTGAATGGAAATGTAAGGTCAGAAGACTAAAGTCATATGACCATTGGTCCCCTGCTCAAGAGCTTTTCTTACATATTGGCCAGCATCGGTCACATGATGACATTTTATAGAAAGTCATGTCATCTTGCATAGTTTAAATACTGTATAACACATAATTATGAGTTTTAAAAGCGCATATCTAACTATATCTGTTTTTTAAGCAGGCTTGTGATTAGTTAAAGTCTTAAAGATGTGATACAGCGTGACTGTCTGCAGTTGTGCTAAAAAGAAGTTGCAAGCTCAGAGTGGTCCAAACATATATTTATGTATAAGGTATAAGGATTTCCATTGAATAAGTGATTTAATTAAAAGCTCTGGGTGGTTTTAATTTGATCTACAATGCATTTCAGACTTACTTATAAGTTATATCTTCAGGTATATACAGTAGCGGATCCGGGGGGGGGGTTAGGGTGTTCACCCCCCCCCCCTTTGGCCTGTACACATTTTCATTTGTAAACACTCCAAGTACGACATTTTCTGGATCTGCCCCTGCTATATATATTTTTTTTCAAACGCGAAAATAATTAAGAGCAAGTTGGTTCATCAAATAAACACATGAAAAAATCTTTGACTAAGTAATTATCAGATAGTTAGTCCAACTACAACTTGTGCAGACTCAGTTCTATAGAGTATTTCCAGAACTGTGCAAGCATGGAAAGTATTGTAGAAACATACAGTAATATTTTCTTCAGAACAACATGAAAATGCAGTGTCCTTAAAAATTATATTTTGCTCTTCAGGTATGACATATTTACTCAGTTGCCTTATATGCAATCTGGGCCTATACATATATATACAATCATTAGATAAGTTTTCTCATTCAAACAACTGAAACAAGCAGTTGCATTTCCATTTTAAGCAATTCAGCAGACATGGTATATGTCAAGACCCAATGTTTTATGCCTTTTTCCTCCTAAGTAAACAAAGGTGTTTGCATTAACAATTGCAAACATGACATGAAATTAAAATCAAGTTATCTGTTGGCTATCAAAAAACCTCCCATTGCATTTGTGAGTATGACTCGATTAGGAGTACTTGGGGCAAAAAAGAGAAGAGTGTTACATGCATGGCTGTGTGAAATGCAACAGGACACGCATATTTGCCTAAAGGGACCTTCTACCGAATGCAGCCCCATCAGGAAAGGCATAACTCGTATGTTGCTATATATATGAGATTAAACACATGCAAAGCTCCAGATCTGATGGGATATGTTATGTGGTCATGCAGCTCCTGCAAATTTCATTAAGTTGCAGCCAAAAAAGCCATTTTTAATACTCCATTATTCCTGGCCTTTAATGTTGGGTCGATGCATCATAAAACGGCTCCCAGCTTCATGTAAAACCTCTTAAACAAATTGCCTGTCAGGAGGTGAATTTAAAACCAACCTGAGCCGCCTGGAGTGTATTTTCCTCAATTGACTATCAGCTTCTAAAAGCCACTGAGTAAAAAGCATCTCTGTTATCAGACAGCAGAGAAAACCATGCATTAAGTCGCAGCATCATCCTCTTGAATGGACCATCAGCCGACTGGTTGTTTTAAGAGAATGAGAGACAAGCACAAGATACAGGACCACTCCAGACACAGGGGGTTAATGTTTTTCACCAGCAGAAAAAAAGCGAAAGCAGACGAGAGAAGGGTTTCACACAAACCAGCAAAGCTTCGCGCCAAGCAACTGAGCAGACAGACGACATTGATTGGAAGAGCAGACGAGAGTTGCACGTGCGTTCCATGCATTGCCCTCCCTGCATAGCTCTGCATGCTCCCTCCCTCTCCCTGCATGCTGCATGGCTCTACTCACGTGCAGGACGCGCGGGCCTCTTCACGCATGGCTGGCCAATGCATCTCCCCTGTCTCCTGCAAGAGCATCCTGCAGTTCACTTGTTGCAAGCAGACTGCAGAGCAAGGCATCGCCGGCTGCTGCAGCAGCAACTCTTGGACAGATGCTGCTGCTGTGATGCGGCCTGCTAGCTCTGCTCCAGCTCAGCTTCAGCTCCGCTCATGCTAAATGGCGCCTTACAAGAGCAGCTAGTCTGGCAAAGCAGTTGCAGCCACCAACCAACCACCCCCCTGGCTCCCTATATGCTGCTACAGCGAGCTGCAAAACCCATATATATAAAAAGCTGTATATGTATATCAGAAAGTGGATCAAACATGCGACCCCCTGGCCTAATTGAGCTTCCTCCCCAAGCTGCAAGTTGCCTTCAGCCAGCAGCATGAGCCACCAGCCAACAAGGATGCCAAGACTGCAACACTTCCTGCAACACCGCTGTGACTGAACCCTGGATAGACAGTCACAACTTGCCTCAGACTATACGCCTACCTTCACAGTCTAGACACCAGACAGCCTATATTCCTGCAGCTTACAAGCCATCGATGCTGCTGCAACTTCCACAAGGGCAAAAAGCTTGTTGTAACCAAAGCGAACACATTACTTATATGTATGTATGGGGCTTTAGGGCTGGTCACTGGTTGCTTATTGGTGGTCGAAAAATAAGCAGTTATCGCTAATCTAATCACACATGTCCCAGAGCTCCTGCAGCAAAACAGACGTGTCTTCAGTCTGCAGAACCTGCAGGAAGGAGCTCCCCGTGAAAGCAAGCACAGAACACAGCCTCCAACTGGGATAGCACGCAACCAGCAGCCAGCTAGGTCATTTTGCTGGAGCATGGAGTAGTTGGGAGTAGCATCATTGCACTGGATGTAGATGGTTCACCAGATGTTTTAGACATCCATTGATTCACATCAGTCATGTAACAACAAGTCGGTCATATTTATTGTCAGTCTCAGACAGTCAGTCACTGGCTAATCTATCTATCTATCTATCTATCTATCTATCTATCTATCTATCTATCTATCTATCTATCTATCTATCTATCTGTCTAGCTGTCTACCTATCCATCTATCTATCTATCTATCTATATCTCTATCTATCTATCCAACTATCAACTACCCTTGGAAGAATAAGCAGCTTATTCGTCCAAGATCTGTTTACCTATCTGTCTCTCTATCTATCTGACAATTACAATTCTTCATGAAACCAAACCAGCTCCAATGGACCTCAAATTCTATTTCCATAACAATGGCATTCCAGTCTCTCACTTTTCCTGCCACCACAAGCTCCACAATTTAACTTGCCAATTCGTTCTTGGCAAAATCAACTGATGTTGAAAAAAATTCCAAGGAAAGCTGAATATTGCAGCAATTTTCTGGAAGATAATCCAGCTCTCTCTCTCTCTCTCTTTCACCAATATCAGTGACAATAACATCAACTTGTGTCGGGTTTGGCATCAAGAAAAGTATGTTCCATGAACAATGTACTTATGGGATATATATTTCACTGCAAATTACAGTCTGCAGTGTATTTTTCAAGAGACACACGAAGCAATCCTGTCCAAACAAGAATTTTGCTGACCAATATTACAGAAGGGGTAGGATTCCAAAAAGATGTAGGTAGGCCCTGTGCATGTAATAGGACGATTGCAGGAGAGAAATGTACAGTCGTACATGGCACAATGCACTGGAGAAGTTGATTTTATCACAGCAAAGATGGTGGATTTTGGTCGATGGCAGGCTATTGATTGCGACTATCGAAATTTCTTGGACAATTTCAACTTGGAACACTCAGGCTGGAGACAAAGCACCAATTCTTTGCAGGCACTGTACACAGCAATTGCAAAGGCAGCACATAACTTGGCAAATAGGTCTATGTGATATATATGATATTGAAAGAGCAAGAAGAAAAGAAGACAAGAGTACTATATATTTTGTCGGTTGTTTTACACATAGTAAAGAGAAGACAGGAGCTCCATAGGGAAAAGTTGTTTAAAAGTATATATTATATATTATACATATACATGTGTGAGGAATGAGGATTGAGAGCTGTCAATCCTGACACAGTTTTAACAAAGACAGTGTATAGATACACTGTGTATAGATACACTGTCTTTGGGTTTAAGCAACTTTTTTACGGCACCACTTTTCATCTCCTCTTAATCTGAACTTCTGAAGACGGACATGTTGGCAAAAGCAAAGGTTCTTAACTCTGAAACTGTGACATTTTCTTTTGGTGGCACCAATCTATCACTTCAGTGAATTCCCAGGGTACAATCTATGAAATTTAACACATATTTGAAGATAAACGCCATTTTAAAGGCATTGCAATGTACATAATTGTCAATCTGTAATTATGGAGGATTGGGTTGGGATTTGGGAAGAAGCTTTGAGATCTTTGAACACTTTTTTGGAAACGTCAGATATACAATAGGCTATTGCTGACTCTTTCCCAGTTCAGAAAGAAGATCCAAAAATCTTCAAACTTTAATTTCAACCCTAGATTGATGCTCCTGGAACCACAACAGCAAACAAACAAATGGAATAAATAAGCAGACAAACAAAACTGTAAACAAACAAGCAAACAAATAAACAAAGAAATACACAAAGAAAGAAGACAGACCTGCAGGGAACTCCAAGGTGTAGGCCTGGATTGGGGGACGGAACTGCTTGACCAGAACGATGCAATCATAGTGGAGACTCCTCCTCAGCACTCCCATGATCACCACGCCTGCAAATCAAACATTGTTCGTTATTTTGTGAAAAATATTGATTCCTTGTCATGGAATCCAGCAGTACTTCGACTATTTTCAGAGAAAAACAGTTCTAAAAACCCTCTAGAAGCACTGAGAACATGAGACGGAATTTGAAAATTCCAGAGCTAAACTTGCATGATCAACTTAGTAAGTTTGGATTGGATCAAAGCTGACTTGATAGCAAACTAAAAAAAATAACGTGCAAGCACTTTAACAGCTGCTTGTAGATATATAAGTAAAAGTATCAATCAATCCAATCAATCCATCTATCTATCTATCCTATCCATCCTTCTATCCATCGATTCCATCTATTCCATCTCTTCCATCTATCTAATCTATTCATCTATCTGATGTATCCTTTCCATATATCTAATCTATCTATTCCATCTATGTAATCTATCTAGTCCTTCTATCTTATTTATCTATTCCATCTGTCTAATCTATCTATTTCATCTATCTAATCCATATATTCCATCTATGTAATTCATCTATGTAATCCATCTATGTAATCCATCTATCCCATCCATCCATTCCATCCATCCAATCCATCCATCCATCCATCCATCCTTCCTTCCCTCTTTCCTCCCTTCCTTCCTTAAATTTCCTTCCTTATTTCCTTCCTTCCTTTACTTCCTTCCTTCCTATACTTCCTTCCTATCTTTATTCTTTACTTCCTTCCTTCCTATACATTTGTGAACACTAGCTCTGCCTGGCATTGAGCTGCTGCTGATGCTGCCACTTTTAGTGCAGCAGCACACTCTGTAGGCCTACAATCATTTAAATTTCGCGGGAAAAACTAGCTTTTTAGTTGAGAAAATAAAAATTTGTTGTCACAGAAGTTTACCAAAAGTTGATGGAAGCAAGATAATATTCTATTCAGACTGCATGCCAAGTTTTAATGACATAGGTGAAACAGCACGACCAGGGCAGTTGTCATAAGTTTTCCTGAAACGCCTCTGGTAATACAGGCTGCAAGCAGCTGTAACAAGCAGCTGTAATGATACATTTTCTTGCCAATTGCCTGAGTGGAGAAAATCATAACATAGGCTACACACATGGATTATACGAATTCTTACACAAATCCAATACATTTTACCTTGCAGGAACACAAGTAAAATGCACTTGTTCGTATCCTATTCATACTAGTAACGACAGGTGCAAAATGACAGATTAATCCGAAGTTTTAAGATTATGGAGATTTCAGGGCACAGCAGGGCAGATCTATGTATTAGTGTCAGTAATTAATGTTGAGTTACAGTTGCAACAGAATCTGGACCGTTCCTATTCCTCTTGATTCACTCAAGTAAGCAGTAATCACAAACAAGGCATATATTTATTTCATTCATTGGGCATGAGATGATAAAGGCATTGAGCTGCATTTGGCCTCTAACGATAATGCTGGCATGTGGCGTATGCTCGACTATAGAAGGGGATGCAGATAAGCTGCAAATTAACTGATTCAGTTGCTATCAATGGCAAGAGTGCTGCAACATATGTTATCAAGAGAGGGTGGCCCTGGAGTGGACAAGGGGGGTGTGTCAGCAACCCCCTGGCATCCTTGATGGTCACCCTTGATTGCTTTTCATAGTCCTTCTCATGCAACCCTTTTGGTTCCCTTTTCCTTTCTTGCTTTCTTCTTTGCATTCAAACAAATCCCAGGGCAATTTCCAAGCAGGACAATGCTCGTTGACTTCATTAGAATAAGAAAAGAGCAGAGCATTGAAGTCCCTCTTAAAATAGGCAACACCTCTGCTATCAGTCGCCCCGAGGAGCCCATTAACACCAGGGGGCGCCCTCAGAAACCAAACGTCATCAATACCCTGTGACGTAAGAGGTGTGACAGCATCTTGGATGATGAGAATGGTGCTATTGAGATGACCCATCTGAAGAACTGCCCCAGGCAATCCACCTGACAGCTACCTGACTCTCTATTCGCCTGCCCATGTCTTAGAATGTGTTGCGATGTCAATGGATGTAGGATGTCCACTTTGGTGACTCTGATAAGGTCTTTGACTGCTTTGAGGCCTCTGGTAACTGTCATGCTTAGACATTAATCCATCTGTATTCTATAAATTCCTGTCTGTTCTTACTTCTTAGTGTTCAATACATTCTCTTCTTGTATTTAAAATACGTTCACTGATTAATGCTGTAGTAATACGTAGCTTCAGGAGATGAAATTTTAAAGGTTCTGGTAGAGTATCCAAGGACATCAGCTGCTTCAGCTCAAGTATGAATTTAAGTTTCAAGATGATAAATAAACTGACATAGGTACAACATGCATGGGGACTCATGAATCAGTTTCCTAACAAATGAATCAGTTTCCTAATGTTCAACAGAACTGGCAGACGCCCAGGAGAAGAGCTCACAATGTATATCACTTGGGATGACCCTTTTATCTCAGATCAAGAATGTCAAGTTCTCAAAGACGATCTCTTTTTATTTTAAAATGGCATTTTTCCACATAAAACCAAAAATAAAAGTCAACCTACCATCTGCAACATTGGTGCCAGTGGTCGTCCTTTCAACAGCTTCCCATATTCTGCAAATAAATGAAAAATCAACTTGCTCAGATGCACCTTGGCCTTTGGATGCATGCAGGAAATTTGTAGTTCAAAATAAAAAGCAATGTACAATTTGAAATAAGTTCAATAGCTGAAATTAGCATCATCGGGTACATATTAAGGACATGTCGGCCTGTGCATTGATTAAATTATAATTAGAGAGGACCGATGGGGGATTAGTTTTTGTCTTTTCGGAGTTCGAACTGATCAGTTCCAGGCCCAAACGTGGAACTCCTGCATTCATGCCTTCAATTTGGAGACTCAAATTGGGAGTCAATGATGACCAACATGGCCTAATGCACGGGCTAATCACCCCTCCACCACTGAGTACAGTAACGATTGTTACCGTATCCTAAAATGGTGGACACCAAAATTGTTGGTCATGTGACCAGAATGAAGTTGTCAATTCTTAAAGTTAATAATGCGTATTTTGGCATAAGATTAGGCTTAAATCAGAGTGTAATGTTCATATCATAAGCACATTACTTCAAATGTGCTGTAACTGCAGTAGAAAGGACGTATCAGGGATGAGACATTTCGAATCGAGAGACGGTAACTGTAATAACGATTTTGAAGATGAGAACGGTAACAATACTTCGAGGAGACGGTAACTATATCTGTTAATTCACCTACTTGACAGTTAAAACAGTATGTGCAGTGATATAACCGATTGAATATGAAGCATTAATTTTTTGTACAGGCCTCAAAGGCATTGTACTTCAAAATTAATACTGACGTCCACACTAGTTAGGCCTAATGACATGCAATGAAAATGGGATTTGAGTGACTTTCTCATCATGCAAATAAGCATTTATGACAGCAACGAACTTGTCTTTGTGCCAAGGTGGCTGCTGTCACTCGGGGGGGGGGGCATGCAAGTTCTCCAAAAAAATATTTTAAGGAAAAAAAGAAGCCCAAGACAAAATTTTACCATCAGACTTATGATTGAGAGAAGCAAAAATATTAACTGGTTAGAACAGGGTCCTCTAACTCCTCTTACATTTGGACCCCACACCAACAACAATTTACCAAATTATACAGTTTTTAGCTTTCTTATTTCAAAATACAGCAGTATACGGTAGAGACATATTGACTTATTTTGCCACAGGACCCAGATGGGCACCAATCCAACCCCTGATTTATGGCAATAAATGGGTGGATCATTTTTCGGTTTATTGTATCAATGATCTTCCTTGCAGAAAATCCTGCTCCATTTTACACTGTACCATTGTGAAAAAGGAGACTGCTGTGTCTCTTTGCCAAGCATAAGCAACTGGAAGACAACAAATTTGGCCAATCATCAGATCATAGGCATAATAGAGGTCAATCAATTTTGTTTGGGGGGGGGGGGTGGGGCTGCCCACAAAATAATTGCCAAATTGCCACACAATCTAACTTTACAAAATTTCCTATGTGGCCAATGTTAGCCTATTTGACTGCACGTGGTCCCTGGGATGGTTACTGAAATAAACTTTAACAGGCCTACTAATAGGCATGCATCTATGTAATTATGCTCGTTGAGATTATTGAAGAGTAATCCTGAGTCAAGAGACAAAACACGGCAAAATTAATCAAGAACCCACAAAAATATAAGCTATATATATTAATATATGACTATTAAGTGTACCCAAACTTGTGTATCTATTATTTACAACAGTGTTGAAAACAGACAGGTATATAGATATATTGCAATAAAAATATTGGAAGTGAACATGCAGTCAATATTACAACGTTATACTTATACCTGCTAACAACAAAATGGAGATGCGGCTTATAATAAACATTCTAATTTCCCCTCAGGACTTAACTTTTAGTATCTCCAACATTGCGTACCATTGCTTCAACAGTCACTCTGAGCCCTCACATTGCAGATTCATATGCAGTTACCGTCTCGTGCAGGAATTTTGAAATGTAGTTACCGTCTCCAAGCATCGTTGTTACCGTCTCTCGATTCGAATTTTCAAAGATAAATTGCATTAAATCTACTGAATGAATCACAATAATCTTTGAACATGGTGAGTATTTTGCAGTGAAGAATCATTAGAGTGGATTATTTCAGTCATATTGATCTTAGAAGTACTCCAGTGCTGAGCTGGAATTCACTCATGATTTTTATGTCCGCCATTTTAAGATACGGTAACAATTGCTACCGTACTCAGTGGTGGAGGGGTGCTAATGGCAGACTCCATGAGTCCCTATTTTTGCGATGACACGAAGTGTCAGAGGGACTCCAGATATTGGATTGTCCAAAAATGTTGACAAAATGTGGTCTGATTGGTTATATAACTTTTCATGCACAATGATTATTTTCCAAAAACGTTTACTGATTGGTTACATAACTTTTCATAAACATTGGCTTTTGTTTAGGATTTTTATGTCCAAAAACACTTGTGTGATTAATTAACTATAAACCTGTTATGTCACTTTGTTTCATTTCTGCTAATGTCACATTGTAACTTACAGTTGGGACTGATAGCTAAAATTATAAACAAATACCTTGTTATCTAATAATTAAAAAATTCCCACACTCTAAAGAAAACAATTTTGTTTGAAGTTCATTCTGCCATATCTTGCTGATTTGCATGCTGCTTGTGCTCATTTGCATGGCCAATATCCGGAGACTGCAGTGCAATGCTTGCACTGCCTAATACATAAAGCAGTCTCATGGAGACTGGGCTAATGGAGGCTCTTATTTGCATTACATAAGACTCGTGTAGATTATACAAACTTGACTAGTACAAGACTAGCAGCCTTAAGTAGCATATGAGTCACCACAGAGCAACAGACTAATCAGTCAAACACGGAGTTAAGTCAACATGTAAACAGACATTCCAGGGGCTTTTAGGCAGGGTGGGAAATTACGAATATAAATGATATTGTATACAGAAGTTACAGAGAAGAAGACTCCTAAGTAGCTGCTTAGTAATGCCAAACAGCACTCATATATAGGCCATCCAGAGAAGATGTAGACCCATCATATATACATATTTTTAATTACCCGTATTCATAATGAACTGCTCACACTTATAAACACACACCACTTAAAAGATACATTGCTTGTAAACTACTCAAGATAATTATTTGTGACCTTCCAAGCCTGCTTATTAACCCCTTGGCCAAAAATTTTGAAAATTTGAAGAAAATCCATTGGTTTTTTAAAGAGCCAGACAAAATTTGTAAGATTGTTTCAAATTTAGGATTCACAAAGTTGAATGAAGCTGTAATGTGAAGAATACACACCACATCCACATGTTAAAGACTTCAAATTGTCAACAAAGAAGTCCAGCAAGAGTGCCTTGCAAAAATATTTCACATTTGGGTAATTTTCCAAGCTTTAATATGACACAATTTTTTTGAAAACGATGCAACAAACAAAATGTGAAAAACACCAACTTGAGCTAAAATTCAGCCCAAATCAAACAAAATGTAGTAAAAATGTTTGAAGGAGTCAAGGGAACAACTTTCATAATCCGTGAACTCCAAAAATGGGACTATTTATGGACTTCTCGCAAAAATGTTTTCGGCTCGATTTGCATTGGTTGTGATTTTGGTTTTTGAAGCAATTTCAATAAATGTGGCCTGATGCGGCCAATTCTCAATGTTTTTAATTAAAACTTTCCACACACTACGAAGGGATATTCAGCCAGATCAGTGCAAAATTCCAAGACCATATACCTCAATTAGAAGTTAGTTTTAAGGTGTTTTAAAAGGTGTGCGTTTTTAAGTGTGAGCAGTGTATTTTGTACATATAGTTTCAATACCTCTCTTTGCCCGTGGGATCTTCCCAGTGGACTTTATTCAAGGACAACCACTTCCCAGAAGCAAATTGCTGAAAAAGAAGTACATAGTGATATATTTCATTAAAATAATTTTTTACCGGATATCATGACTTATGATAGGCCTACTTATAAAGTAAACTATGAATTGTTCTTATGAGAAAAATTGTTTTAGTACACTGAATTGAAGCTAAAATTGTGAACACCTGTGAACTTCATTACACAAGATATTTCGGGGGGGGGGGGGGGCAGAGGGAGAATGATTGCTGAAAAGGCGCAGAGAAGAAATGCCTGTACTCCATACATGTGACACCTACTAACAGGTGCTGTCCTCTGGTGTACTGGTTAGCAATTTATAACTCCAATCAATAGGCCTACCATGAACCCTGAATCTATAAACTAGTCTAGCTGATGTTGACGGGTGCAGGCAATACCAACTTGCCAAGTGAGTTACAAGAACCCAAGGGTTGCAAAATTGATGGATGCAGAACTTCAAATAACACTAGCTAACATTATAATTCAACTTCAAATTATGTTGTCAGAAGGGGTTGATCCTCTGGTAGACAAATTGGTAACAAAGATCACAGATGCAGAAAGATACTACAGATCTATGGACACACAGGAAATACCCCTATGACGGGGCCTATCTAGTTTTTTAGAGCCAGAGAGCGATCGAGAGGGATCGTATCAGCAGAAATTCTGTTTTAACAGAGACCACAAAAGCAATTTGCAAGAGAGATCCAAAGGCAGTAGTAAGACCGTTGAGAGCAGGATAGAGAGCAGTTGTGACATTGAAATTATGACACATGGTGTTTCATATAGTACAAAAAATATTACCCAAGCTCTACTTGAGATGCAGGTCAGACAATAATTATCAGTACACATCATAAAATGGCAGTCACACAATCAATATAAATAAATTTAAGAAATATCCCTACCAGTCCCAGCAGCCTCTGAGTGGACCTTTTTTTTTCCTAACATGCAAGGACATCTTTTTTGATACGGTTTTTGATTCCTAGTTTGTTGCGTTTGTTCTGCAGAAATCCTGGTACAACGGGTGCCCCCCTCCCCCATCTGCCAAATTGTGTCTATTCTAGTGATGCAGACCGGACTGCCTTGGACCGGTCCGGTCCAGTGCTGGACCGCCAAAATACCGGACCACCTACAAAAAACCGGTCCGGTCCAGTGATTTTTCATTTCATGAAGGGCATCGCATTAATTTTGTCATAATTAATTTCATATAGCTTGTTTAAACCCTCATTTTTATCATAATTTCTAAATGCCGATGGTGTTAAGCAATGCTAGCCTCTGCAACTATTCTACCAATAGTAACAAATTTAGCGCAGAAAAGGGCCATGTGATCTGATGATGCAGAGGAGACTGTCCTGATTCATGAAGGGGGTGACCCATATTGGCCCCCTCTGGAGACAGATATCATGCATGATGCCATTTGATGGGGCATGCTTCAGCAAGTATGAAACTTGATCATGTGACAGTTGTTCAACAGCTGAAGTGTATTGAGGACCAGGGATTTAAAGGACAGGAACATTTTAATTCATGCAGAACTGCAAACACTGACTAGCTCTGCAGCTCTGACTGACACAGTCAATATTCCTGTGTGCAGACTGTAGTCTACCAAGATAATGCATGCAAAATTATCTGATCTCATCATCCAGCAGTTTGAAAAGCAGTACTAACTTCTTTGCGAATGAACTTGCAACCACCGATTGTCCCATTCTCTCCACTGGCTCCAGCCTCAGCAGTCTCCATGGATGCTCTGTCGCCAGCCTGCTGATCCGCCATCTCCAGACTTGTCAATTTTGTTCCTCCCAATTTAGAAACATTCGTGCACAATCCTCCTTTTAGTAAGAAAGAGATTCTGTGAACAAGACGGTGCATTGAATGCGACAGGTCATTCACTTAAATATTAACAAATGCGTTAATAATACTTAACTATTTTGAGTAATTTCTAATAAATCCTGACCAGACCGATAAACGTTGATGCAAAATAGGCAGGCACAAAAATACCTGATGAGAGCGGTTCAACGCACTTTCGCCAATTCAGCAGATGGCGACACCTGCCAGTCCCCCAACTAGTTAGATGTGTGTACCAGAACCCTGGACTGGATCTTCTGCAAGTCAGGATCCCCCATCCAATCCTCCAAGTCCAACTGCCTCCCAGGCTGCAAAACCAAGGCAGTTGCCAGCCCTGAAAGCCCGTAGATTTTTTTCTCAGTAAAGCAGCACTTTCATCGCATTGTTTAGGGGGGCAACTATTTAATATCCAGGGGGGCTTAATTAGTTTTCTTCACTGGGCCGGAAAAAATCATTTATTTTATTGATTGTAGGGCTAACGATTTATTTTGAACACTACATCCCCAAATATTCATTCCCAAATCAAGCAACACCCTGTTAAGATATTCCGCAAACAGATTTTTTTTAAATTTCAAGACTCCTATTATCCATCCTTCTATAGTCCCTTATCCTGAATGTCAAATTTACCACTCAAAACTTAGTAGTTGGAGCTTTTTACAAATATCCACCAAGATTTTGTCATGTTCCACTTCCCGATATATATTTATGGAGCTCTAAGAGGCCTCATGACAGGATACACCCCCACCCTATGGGGTAACTAGGGGGAATTGGGGGGAAAGGAGGAGGTTATGCGGGGAAAGTTGGGGCAAGTGGGGTGCAAGATGGGGTAAATTGGGGTAACCGGGGGCTAGCGGGAGGCAGTTTGGGGAAGTGGGGGGGGGAACCGGGGGCTAGTGGGGGGAAGTGGGGGGTAAATGGGGGCTAGTGGGGGAAATGGGGGGGTAAGCGGGCGGAAGCGGGGTGTTAACTAGCAGGGGCAAGTGGGGGATAAGCGGTGGCAAGTGGGGGGTAAGCGGGGGTTAGTGGGGGGAAGAGGGGGTAAGCAGGGGGCAAAACGGGGGTAAAATGGGGGGTAGCCGATATTACGGGAATAAAAAAAGGGAGCGGGGGGTGTATCCTGTCATGAGGCCTTCTAAGAGCTTCTAAGGCATGGCCCAACAGACAAAAGTTACAAACTTGTAGTAGGCCTACTGCTTTGTACCTGGGTCCTGGGCCATTCAAAGAGCTAAGGGGCTAACCATTTAATATCCAGGGGGCTTGGAGTTTTTTTTCAAAAAAGCCTAAATAATTTCTTGCTCAGTTTTATTAATTAAACTGAAGTACCTTGCTGTTCCGTTCCGTTCCTGTAAGTACCAATAGCCTTAAAATAAAAAATAATTTAAAGCTGACTTTATGTCCTGTATTTATGCACTTAATTCGTAGGCTAATTAGGACAGGAGGAGGACACAGCATTGAGGCAAACAGTGGCAGATCCAGACAGGGTAGTCAAGGGGGGGGAGCCCGGAAGAATTTTCGGCATTCGCGGGCCCACGTCGCGGCATATTTTCTTCAAAATACTACTACTAATCTCAGTGGTCTAGGGGGGCCTGGGCCCCCTACGCCCCCCCAGTATCCGCCATTGGCAAAGGATGATTGCAACAGCCATCCAACATAGGCCCAGGTAACCCGGTGAGAGCTGGATTCGAACCAAGGACCCAGCAATTTGCAACCCAGCACGCTACCACTAGACCACCCTCCCTCCCAGGTAAGACTAAAAAAACTTCATACCTCAAAATCATTACAATTTGTCACATTTTTGAGTCCTGACTCAGGGTAATAACCACAATGAACAACGGTAATTACATTATATAAAAGTCAGACAAATAATCAAATTTAATTGGAAAACCAACAAAATTCAACAGATAGCTTGCACAAAACACATTCAACAAATAAACATCCAATGTAAATTCAATTTATTACACAAAAGCAATGGTTGATAATTTAATTGTTATGTAAAAGAACAATATAAATATAAATTCGATGGCAATGTGTATTGTTTGGAATAATACAGTCAGTAGTAGTTCGAAGTACATCTGGAGTACATATCATACTTCGCCAAAGTTGATATGACCAGTTTGTTTGGCGTGATCTTGAGCCTCAGCCTCTCCCTTCAAGGCTTTACTGCAAATTAAACACCTGAGTGTAAAATTGGTCACATCAGTAAACTGTCTACAAGCTTTTGCTTCTGAGGCAAGTTCCTGTGCTTGCTGCAATACAGAAAAGTTATCAGAGGGAAAAACCGTTTTGAGGCGGCTAGAGCCATCAAGTGATTCCATAGCCAAAGGATCATAATGGATTCCATCGTAAATCAGTAAAACCCTTTCCTTGTAATTCTGGTCTTCACCAAATCTGTCAATGCGGCAAGTTTGAGTATCAACAACACAGATCTCTTTCTGGTAATACTTCGAGAGGATAGAAACCTCAATTGCACCTCCCCAATTGTCATCACGCAATATCCAATCACAGTAGGCACTGTTCTCCTTCCCAAGGAATGCTTCGTTGTACATTTCAGGATCACTCATCACAACTCCTGCTATTATCTCGCGCAGAGCAGGAGCGCAGGATAGTTCCAGCACTCCACCTTCCATGACAAAGTTGATGCTTGTGAACAAACAAGAATTATTTGCAGGAACAACATGCCTTGTCAGGATACCAGATGTATTATTCATCTGCGTTTCCACAACCTTCAGCATATTTTGCGTCTGTTCTTTTTGTCTAACAGCTTTTAATTTTGGATCTTCCTCAACCATCAATGTCTCTCCAGATTTAATATGAAGGTGACTCAATGTATCCTCACTCTTGGCAGTCATAATGGGTTTGGGGGGATAGCCTGACAACAGCTTCATTGTGTGCGTAGGCATGTCGGTCACCTTAGACACAGCTTCTTTCAGTTCTTGGAAAGTTGAATCGCTTGTTAGTTGCCGAATAACGTGGCTGCCATTTTTGGCCTTCAGCCTGAGAACAAGTGTATTCGCCATGCCACAACCAGTGTGATCTGAAAAAATAAAATGGAGCAAAATAAATGCAAATCGGAAGTTCATAATTCATGAACAATGCAATGAATATATACATTATTTAATATATATAAAGGTACACATATTATGCACTAGACCTAAATTATAATTGATCCCTCAAAGAGGGGCTCTCAAGACTTAATTATAAACAGTGGTGTATTTAGGGGGGGGGGGGCATTGCATGGGCCAAAAATTACATGGAAGAGACAGGAAAAGCCGCGGAACGCCCCGTATTCACTCCATGTAATCCCCCCCCTCACTGCCTCAGGCCATTTCTAGATACACCCCTGATTATAAAACCTAGTTTAACCTACTGGTCAGGAAATCGTTCGAAAGTGCCAACACTGAACAAAGTATAGGCAGGCCGCTGAATCACAAAACCCACTAAATGAAATCACAATGGTCAGTGCATGACAAATGTGAAATGATCACAAATTTATAAATCAAAACAAATGAATTGCCCAGCTAAACAAGCTGCTGAAACTGTCCCCTCTCCCCACACACAGATCAATGCCTTTTCTTTTACTCAGACAAAGGTAGAAGAACTACAGAAAACAAAATGATACGGGTAAAAGTAGCAAGGTAACTCACAATCATCAGTATCAACTCAAAACAGTTCTCTCAGCCACCAGCTGATAAGACAAACAAAGCCTGAATGAGTTCTCAATGAAACGTCATCACTTCATGTGTACTAAAATCTGTTTTGCGGAACCAAATCTTGGAATTTATTTCATTAAAATAATAATTTTTATCTCCCTGTCCGTTGATGATCTACAGCAGTGCAGTAATTACAAATTTCTAAATCAGTTCTAAACGAGTAGATACGTTGTTACAAAGCAGCCTACATCATCAAATACCTAAACACCCAAATTTTGGTTCCGTAGAAAACAGAAATTCTGGCTGCAGAGGCTGAGCAACGATGGAGGGGATAAACAAGTCAACCAACAGCAATAAACCGCCTCATCCCCGGTTACATCACAAGAGACGTGAGTACTTTTCATCTTTGAAAAAATGGAAAATTGTGTGTTGGTGATAGTCATACAGTAGCTGCCTCAGGTAACACACGTGGCTGTCACATCCTGTCAATCAGCCACACAACGTCCATTCCATTCATTCATTGCAGCATGTTCAACTCACATTCAAGTGACAAAGTCTACCTGTGGCAATGGCAGTGCTGAATACCAGGCTGATAGTTATTTGATATTTTTACTGTATGTCCAAGTGCTACTGCACATTGAGTTGACATTTCCAATTTCTGTCTGTGTGCAAAGTTCAACTTGCCTGTTTGCATAACCCCTGTCAGTGCTGCTATTTCTGTTGCGCTGACTCAGCAGTGGTGAGGCTAAGTTGTAAGTCAACAGGTATAACCGATACCTCCATGTACATTTGACAGTTAGCTTTTAATTTTGTGTATTATACATTTTCTATTTGCTGTTAGGTTTTTGTCATGTTGCTGTGGTAGATATATGTGTGTAATAAATGCTTCCAATGGAAACTTCCCATAGTACTTGACACCTTGTCCTTGATCAGCCATTAATAAGCCTGGATTATTTCAGTGAAGTGAATGACTGAATCCTATATTCTTTTCTGTCCGCTTTTATATTCTCTTGGCCTGATCCAATTAGGAACCTCAAACTAAGACAAAAAAAAAAACAAATTCATTATCTCCAGTGGCTTCTTGGCCTGACCCATCTAAAAAAGGAATTCAGACAAAGGCTATTTCATTATGTCTTGACTGCTTCTTGGCATGACAAATTATGAACTTCAGGCTGAAGCAAAGGCCAATTTGGTATGTCTGGTGGCTTCTTGGCCTGATCAATTAAGAACTTCAGACTGAGGCAAAGCCCAATTCCTTATGTCTGGTGGCTTCTTGGCCTGATCAATTAAGAACTTCAGACTGAGGCAAAGCCCAATTCCTTATGTCTGGTGGCTTCATGGCTTGACCAATTAAGAACTTCAGGCTGAGGCGTGGCCCATTCATTATGTCTGGTGGCTTCTTGGCCTGACCAATTAAGAACTTCAGGCTGAAGCAAAGGCCAATTTGGTATGTCTGGTGGCTTCTTGGCCTGATCAATTAAAAACGTCAGACTGAGGCAAAGCCCAATTCATTATGTCTGGTGGCTTCTTGGCCTGACCAATTAAGAACTTCAGGCTGAGGCAAAGCCCAATTCATTATGTCTGGAGGCTTCTTGACCTGATCAATTAAGATCTTCAGACTGAGGCTAGGGCCAATTCATGATGTCTGGTGGCTTCTTGGCCTGACCAATTAAGAACTTCAGGCTGAAGCAAAGGCCAATTCATTATGTCTGGTGGCTTCTAGGCCTGATCAATTTTAAAAGAACTTCAGACTGAGGCAAAGCCCAATTCCTTATGTCTGGTGGTTTCTTGGCCTGACCAATTAAGATCTTCAGGCTGAGGCAAAGCCCAATTCATTGTGTCTGTTGGCTTCTTGGCTTGACCAAAGACCTTCAGGCTGAAGCAAAGGCAAATTTGGTATGTCTGGTGGCTTCTTGGCCTATCCAATTAAGAACTTCAGGCTGAAGCAAAGGCCAATTTGGTATGTCTGGCTGCTTCTTGGCCTGACCAATTAAGACCTTCAGGCTGAGGCAAAGCCAAATTCATAATGTGTGGGGCTTCTTGGCCTGACCAATTAAGAACTTCAGGCTGAATTAAAGGCCAATTTGGTATGTCTGGTGGCTTCTTGGCCTGACCAATTAAGACCTTCAGGCTGAGGCAAAGCCCAATTCATAATGTCTGGTGGCTTCTTGGCCTGACCAATTAAGAACTTTAGGCTGAGGCAAAGCCCAATTCATAATGTCTGGTGGCCTCTTGGCCTGACCAATTAAGAACTTCAGGCTGAGGCAAAGCCCAATTCATAATGTCTGGTGGCTTCTTGGCCTGACCAATTAAGAACTTCAGACTGAGGCAAAGCCCAATTCATTATGTCTGGTGGCTTCTTGGCCTGACCAATTAAGAACTTCAGGCTGAATTAAAGGCCAATTTGGTATGTCTGGTGGCTTCTTGGCCTGACCAATTAAGAACTTTAAACTGGACTTTAGTTCATAATGTCCAGTGGCTTCTTAATTCTATCACTCAACTGAGCCACACTCCTGACAGTTGTATGTGTTTTGACAGCTTCAGTTATTTATGTACAGCCAAGTTATGGTTGGTTTCAGTTTGCTGATAAAAAAAACTGCAAAAAGAAGTTTTAATTCAATGAGATAGTAATGTGTGGTTATAATTCCTCAAGTGTAAAATATTAATGTCCTCTTTTTTTTTCCTTGTGGCCTTGCAGTCCTGTTTTTTGAAACCTCATGAATATATTCGATGCAATTTGAGGCGACCTAGTTTATACTTCTGGATCATGTTATTGTATCGACCTGGGAGATAACGTGATCACATTTCAAAGGTGCTGCTCAAAGGGAAGTCAAGATCAGAACATTGATCTGAGGACAAGATTTGGGTTGCCTTAACTTACAAGGCTATGAGCTACTCTGGCAACACTTGGAAGTGGTGTTTTGCATAAGTTACCTGGACACACCTGTATTTCTGCTTTACTCTGCTCATTTGCTCATTATCCTTGGATTGATATTCTGTGTTAGTTATAGCTGAACAATAATTTTTTTCTCAAGGGAGAGAGAGAGAAAATCGTACTGAACCTTCACTGACTTATTTAATTTCTGGGGTATAGACATTGGACACAGAGGTTGTATACACGAAAACATTGTTTCACAACCTGGATGTGAAGATAGCACCTGCAGATGAGTATTTGCAGTTTGCTCCTTCTCAACACTCACTGCTTATCACAAGAGCAGCAATCAGTCAATCATTTGGACTATCAAAATTATCAAAACTATCAAACGACAAGACCATTAACATGAGCTGGCTGCTTGGAGGAGATGACTATCTTGATGAGATGGCTGATAATGACGACTGTCCCTCAGAGCTGGTTGATCTCACCAGTGGTCTTGGGCTCTCTCCAAGAGGAACCAGCAGCATGGCATCCCATGTGAGAGGCATCATCAGCAGCCCTGGTACTCCAGCCCACCTCATCAGCCAGGGCATCCTCAGGAAGAGATGGTCTCTCTGTGCTAAGCATCCTCTGGGTAAAACTCTTCTTTAAATGCATTTACATTTTGATACTTTTGTCAGGTGGTGTACTTTTAAATCTCCTCTAAAGCTCTAATGAGGTATATGGGCCAATATTAAGCTGGTCAAGTGACTGTGAGATGTTGTTTTTATTAATATGCTACTGCTACTTTGATATTGATTGATGAATAGCAACACTGCTAGATATGTCTACATGTATCTATCTATCAGCATATATTTCGATCCTTCGCCTCATTGCCATGTCCTCCTGTCCTAATTAGCCTACCTAGTTCATTAATTATACAGGGCGTAAATTCCCAATCATCCATCCATCCATCAGCATATATCCATCTGAATATACATGAAGTATTTTCTTGGCTGTTGATTGTTATTTTAATACCCTTACCTTTATATTATTCTAGCAGTTTTATCAATTTTGTCAATCACAGGGACTCCAGACACTATATATTATATATATATATATTTGACCTTCCATTTATACATTCAATCAATTATTCCACTATAAATTTAGCTTTGTTGAAGCTGGCGTTATAGATTTTGCTTTGCTTGTCTATATTGAGTCTAGTGCTGGCAAATCCCAAATTTATCAGGTCAATGAGCCTTGATAACAAAATGATCGAATAGCTATTAATTATGTTCAAAATACTTTAATTGGTTTTGCCAAGATGTCTGTGTAATAATTGATGTGGTTTTATCTCTTAATCATAATGAATTTATAATATGTTTCTTATCATAAAGATTTTTTTTTTAAGTGTTTTGGTATGAACACCATCATTGACCTCAATTGATAAGCTTCCACTGCATCAATTCCTTAAAATAGGTTTGCCCCTTTTGGTCTCTTATTGAGTCCAAGGAAGGTCTGGACCTCTCCTCAAATAGCTTGATCAATTGGTATGACAGCCGACCTCTCAAATAACTTCAAGTTGTAAACAATTGTTCAGTGCCAATTTTGTAACCCGTGGGTTCTAATTTTTTGCTAGGAGAGAGGGGACAGCTTAGTTGGCAGTGCTGTTGGCTGCCGGGGCACCTAGAATTCTTTTGGACAGCAGTTTCAATCATCCTTTGCCTGATTGTAGTGTCCTCCTCGAGTACTCGTATTCTATTTTACAGGACTTAAAACCTCTATGATAATCCCCTGGGATGATCCCCTGATATATATATATGTTTCCTCCCGGGATTCTGTACTAGCTATATATTTTAACCTGTCCACAGTTTTCATATGGGTACACCTGGGGGTGGGGGCGCATGTGTGCCCCCCCCTAGTTACGCCACTCTCCAGTCTCCACCGAGTCTAAAACTGTTTCTCTGACTATTAGTTGGGATTGTAGACACCAGGTGTCAGTAAAATGTACAGATGTCAACTCAGCTTGCAGCATGCAGCATGAGGTCTCATTTATTATGGCCATCAGAGCAGATAGGCTCAGGTGAACTGATGCCATGACTTAATTTTTTACTGAATGCCAGTCACAATCACCTTTTTCAAAAATCACCTTTTCCAAAATCTCCTTTTTGGTCAAAATCACCTTTTTTATTTTGACCAAAATCACGT
The DNA here is from genome assembly GCA_026936325.1 of Platynereis dumerilii. NCBI lineage: Eukaryota > Metazoa > Annelida > Polychaeta > Phyllodocida > Nereididae > Platynereis > Platynereis dumerilii. The sequence continues at coordinate 11,784,616 of JAPTHN010000007.1, forward strand.
TTTCCAAAAATCACCTTTTTCATACCAAAATCTCCTTTTAAATTAATTTTTTTCCCCTCCACTTTAAAAAACCAGAACTTGTTAAATCTTGTACTAATTGCTTTTTAACAGGTCAATGGACTTGCAGTAGGGGAGACCGGGTCAAGTTGGACCACTTTTTTATTTTTGGCTCTCAATCAAAAACTTTTCCAAATATTTAAAAAAAATATTTTTATTGACTGACTTCCTAACATTTACAATACCCTTAGGCCAAAACAAATTGATCTACCTTGTATAGCTTTAAAAAGTATTTTTTTATGGTCCAATGATTAACGTGCTCAGGACTGGACCGGAGCACGTAGGACCGCCATGTTGGGCACGTTGGACCATGGAATAAAAGTCTAGAAAATGAAAAGAAAGTAAGCGGACATCACATTTTATTTTCACAGATCACAATACACACTTTTGAGTCACTGCAGAATGATTATTATACAGTTATCGCACAGCACCGAGTGCAATATCAGTTTTTATGGCACCGAGGTGACTAATATTGCACGAGGGCGCAGCCCGAGTGCAATATTAGTCACCGAGGTGCCATAAAAACTGATATTGCACGAGGTGATGTGCAATAACTGTTATATCATATGGTTTTTTTTGGGGAAATGCTAAGAAAAGGGCCGGAATTCTGATGTCAAAACTCTTTTTGTGTTTCTTTGACCTGCATGTTTGAAATGTATAGGGCCTATCAATGACTATTTCACTCACAAAAAATGTTTCACACTTTTGGCATCCATAGAAGGTGTATTTGATGATTGGTCTTCTTTAATTTTTTTTTTCTCAAACTTTGTGCCAGACTTAAGACCTCTAAATTCAACAAAGTCACTGAAAAATGGGAGAAAAAAATTGTTTTTCGGCCACTTAATGCTTTATTCTGATTAAACAAATAACATACACAGTACTAAAAGTTGATATCTACTTAGCCCTTTAATATACGCATCTTTTGGCCACAAAAATCATTTTTCTATCTATTTCCATTGCTGTGCAATGACTCTCTTTAACTATTTAAAACCAACAAACGAAATTGTTGCTGCTGCAAGACTCAATTTGTGTTTCTTTTGAACCACATATTTAAAATGCATCTCACTAGAAATGGATGAATATTTCACTCACCAAAAAAAAATTCACACTATAGGAATCCAAAAATTATATACTTGATGATAGACTTAATTTTCGATTTTTTTGAAAAACTTTATAGCAGACTTTTGACGTCTAAACACAATAAAATCACCAAAAAATCGGCAAAAATGCCGTTTTTCGGCCACTTAATGCTTTATTCTGATGAAACAAATTACATAAGCAGTACAAAAAGTTGATATTCGATTAGCCCTTTAATGGACGCATCTTTTGCCGCTAAAAACAGCTTTCTAACTGCCTCCGTTGCTGTACAGTGCACTTTTTACTAAAATTGGAAAACACAAATTGTTTGTCAATCTGTGGCTGCAGCAGCATTGAAACGTGGTGCTTCCTCTCAGGTCCGTCCAGTCTCTCCCCTTGAAAAAGGTGAAATTGACTGGCCCCCTTTTTACTCACATGAAAAATTGTAAATGTAAATTTTGCACAGGTTCATGCAATTAATTTGTAAGAGTGCTTCATATGGCGGCAAGTAATGGCAACTATTAGATTTTTTGCGAGGGAGCTTGGGAGTTTTTGCCGAAGCTACCTCAGTATTACAATAGGTTGTGAGTGGGCTGGTTGGTTCACAATTACTCAGTCTGTAGACTTTCACAGATTTTTTTTTTTTTTCAGATAAGTATTATGTGACCTTTAAGAACATTATGGGGGTTGTAAGGAATATCACCATAGGGCTTAACATGACTGCTTTCTACTATGGATGACCTTGACCTACTTTTCAAGGTCACCAGACCAAAATTCTGAAAACAATCAGTGTATAGGTTCACTGGTTCACTCATGAACTCAATTTAGGAATGTCATACTGCTTTGATCATTGACCTCATCCCAGACAAGTGCAACCTTCATTGACCTTGACACCTTGACTTACTTCTCAAGGTCACATGGCCAAAATGCTGTAAAACATTGTGTATCAGTTAACTTTTGAATGCAAGTTAGGAATGACGTATTTAGTATTAGTAGAGATCATCATTAACTACTCCTCCTCTCAAACAAATGTGACCTTCAATCACCTTGAGCTACTTTTCAAAATCACACAACCAAATACTTAGTCTTAGTGGATACCTGAAGTTAATAATTTCAAATGATAGGGATATTTGACCACATCCTCTGCCCGAATGAGCATGACCTTCAATGACCTTGACCCACTTTTCAAGGTCACATGGTGCAACTATTGGAAAACCGTGTGACTGAGGTTAGGAACATTGTATTCATGTCTTATTGGATTATTCAACACCTTAACCTGTGAGGCTTGTGATTGGATGACCTTTGACCTATTTCCCAAGGTCACAGCACCTAAACACTGAGAGACCCCCGGGATGAGACCTTGTTTGTAGGATAAAGTTTCCATGAATAAGTTAATTTTAAAATCGTAGTCTGGTAGAGACATCATTCGCATCCACCTTTAGTTTAAGTTTTAAGTTTGGTATGACCTTTGATGATCTTGACCTACTTTTCAAGGTCACAGGGCCCTGGAATTGCAAAACCTTGTACCAGGGGTAATATTTTTATATCTGGTTTACAAGTTATATAATTATCAAATTTCCCCGAAAGGTTACCTACATTTTGTGAAAAACTGTTTTTATGGTGGCATCAATTTATTCTTGCACCCAATATTTACTAAACACCTTGGATATCCCTAGGCTTTGTATCCTTGGATTCTTGTTTAATGGAGGTTTATTGATATGTGAAATTGTAAAGACATACATCTGTATAGGGCAATATTCTTTGAGTGGGACACTTAGAGAGGGTAACCTAGAGTTGGACACTTTTTGTGGGGCTGAACAGGCTTATTGAGAGCTTCTCCACAAGTGTATTTGGTACCAATGGCATTGTGTAGCCCAAAACGTCATTTATCCATGCAAAAAGTGGCTTAAGTAGCTATTGCTACTTTTGCCCTTTATTATTGCCCTTTATTCAATAGTTTTCACTATGGTTGGAGTGGTATAAGCTACTTGGGCCGGCGTGGCATGTGAGTGAGGCACTCGCGAAGACTCATGGGTTGTCCCCCCCTGGACCATTAAGTTAGATAGACTTGTCGATCTAATCCAGGAGCAGCATGCAAAAAAACAAGCCGCAGTGACAAAATGAATGTTTGTAATACCAGCTCCAAGTTATCTAGTGACAATAGCTGAAAGAAACAAATGACTATGCAATACCATACCTATCTATCTATCTGTCTATAATACCATTAAATCGAATTTAGATTGGCTAGTTAATCACATAAGATGCTGTTTGAAGGAATTTAATCTAAAAATACAAGACAAAAGAATGTTTGTGAAAAGTAATGCAGCTTCTGTGACTTCTGTCAGAATTTTGTAGGAAACTTTATTTCTGGAATGAGTCTCTCTGTCACAGTTAGTGGATCCAAAAAATGATCCAGGCGGCTTGTAGAGTCTTGCCTTCAACTGGTCACTTCTGAAGTTCTGAATGTCGTAGTTTTGGCAGAAATCATAGATCTGATCTTCTTTTTTTTTGGGTTAATACCATACCTCACTGTTACATTGCTCGTTGTCTTATTGTGTTGGTATCACTCTGCCTCTCATAAAACTGCATGCAGTCTGTCTCATTTGTGGAACGGGCAGTCGTTGTCTAATATTTGACAAAAACAGCAGCAAAACTTCATAAAAATGTGACAGAAAAATTGCAAATTAACTCATCTACCAGTGAGTTTGTGTATTTCTGCCGTGTGACTTGTAGGTGAGGAGCAATAAGGCCAAACACCTGTTCGCATGTTGTGAGACAAACTGTAAGTAGGCCTATGTGCCCTGTATCTATTTGAGTTTCTAATTTGTGCGTCACTGGTCAATTTGTGACCCGTGGATTCTAGTTTTGCCATCTGATGGTTTTAAACAATTCTGCTTCTTCCCATCCACCCTCTTTTTTTTGTAATCAATATTGACCAAATAAAATACGGTCACATACCTGTCATGGGTCTTGTATGTTTTAGTGATGTTTTCATGTATCCCTATTGATTGGGCGCGCCAAAACTCACGTCACCCAGTTTGCAAAGCTCCTTGAACTTTGACCTGAATCGTCCTTTGCTCTGATTGGTCGAGAGGGACAAGGCCCACTCTCAAGCTGCAATGGCCGAAAAGCAAAACGGCTGGGACCGGTAGTCCAAAACACACTGTCTTTGACACTCACCCAGCCCTGTCTGCAAGCTACCAACATGCCAAACATAGACTATAGGAGTACGGGCTATTTGGAGTACAATAATAATGGTAAGCCATTAGCTCTAGGTGGGCTATTTCTACTTTACAAATCAGTGGTCGATCTTGTTTACTTGTTGTATGGACTGGCTGTGTTGATCAGCTGTGAGTTGTGTAGCCTGTAGGCCAAAGTTTTTGAGATGCTTGTTTCTTGGAAGTTGGAACATCTTGTTTTGATTTGCAGTTTTGCACTTCAGTGTTAAAATGTTATCAACTCAAGAGAGGCGCTGAGTTAGATAATGTATTGTACATATACATGCATGTGTGTGATGGTATTTACACAAACTTGTGTTGTCTAATCAAGGATTTGCAGATGGCCTATACTCTGCTGTCCAACTGCATGTTTGAAAGTGATCACTCATACATGTATGTATTTGGTAAAATGATTTGATAAATAATTAGACTAATGAAGCTCATAATTACGATTTTGTATAGATCTGTGTCTAAATGTGATTGCAAAGAGACCAATAATGCATTGGAAATATATTTATCTTGAACAGTTCCGGGGTTTGTTAGCTTTTGTTGTGTCTATTAATGTATCCATGTATGTTATGGAATAAATATGAATGTGTTTTCCTGTTGCCAGATTTATGTGTATTTTAAAATCTCTTAGCTTAGATTGCTGCATATCTCATGGGTTGGTATGGATCAATAGGACTATGCATGCACACATCCAGATTGGTGGCCAATGTGATTTACTGTATGTTAATGTCACTTTGACCAAAAACCGTTGCATTGAGCCTTTGACCTTTTCAACCAAATCTTACTGACAAAATTGACAATGGGTTCAAGGTAAGATTAGAATAGTCTGTATTATATATAGGGCTATTCAATATACACATGGTTTCTTTGTTTTATTTTAATCTTGAACAGTCATTCAGACTCATTCTACAATGTTCTAGGGATATGAAATTATGCATAATCCAATCCTTAGCAAGGGGGGGGGCTGTTGTTATTGTATGTTCCCTGGCAGAACCCACAGAAAAGATTGAAAGCCTTGATCTGTGGAACAGCTCTGTGAAACAGTTTATGTGAAAACCTTGGCCTTATTACTGTGTACGTTGCGTCATCTCAGTGGTGTTTCTCTCTGCAGCTTCAAGGCAAAGCCACTTCCCAGCATGTACCGGGTATTCATTGTGCCAACTCTGATGAGGAAAGGCACGTGTTCCTGGGGTCTTGTGCACTAATAATTTGGAGTAAACAATTTCGCCATGTTGCTGAAACAAATTCAGGGAAAATGTACTAGACCCGCCACCATGCATGCTTGTAGCTGCTTGTCATAGTGATGTGCAACATGCTCTGATTCAGCAGAAAAGTGTCATCTCAGTTGGTCACCATGAAATGACACTTCTGTAACAAATGTCAGGGATTGGCGCCCTAATGAATTTCTTGGTATAACTTACTGTACAGTTTGTACTCCTCTTTGAAATGTAAATTGGAATATTAGCGTCAGAAACTAAAACTGACTTCCCTGTGCATTTGGCTCTTGCCAAAGTGCAGTTAGCAGTGGAATATTTAAATTGGAAATTTTATTGCTAGGCTCTCCATGACCCCATCCTTGCTTGATATCATATGTTAGGCATTATCATGAATTATTGCTGCTGAACATGAACTATTGGATGAAAGGTCCATTCTGCAAGCCATGGTATTATGGCAAATAATTATCATGTATTAGTAATAGTAATTTACTATGGCCTCTGAGATTTAAGTTGGTGCAGCATCTATATCTGTATACTTGTGCTGTAGTAAATTACTGTGAGTATGTAACATACATTTATGTATCATAAATTAACTTTTGTCAACACATGGGTGGATGTAAACAAAACCTCATGTTTTGAAATAATTTAATTGCACAGAAAGTGGATTCGCATGAGCTGCATGTGTAAGTGAAAGTGAGTTGCAGTGTTGTTTTAAAATAACTTGTTATGACCAATTTGATGATGTGGGAGTGGGTGCTTTTTGGAGTTTTTTTTGCAAGAAATCATTGCTTTAGGAAAATTGCAAGTGTCAACATTACATCAAACATGCACTGTCATTAAGTGGGTCAGCCTGCTGTGGCCCAGAGTAAAGTGTAGAATTACGGTAGAAAAGGAGCTAAAGAACGTTAAAAAGGCCAAGATGTGATTACTCGTCATTTTTATGGTCCACAATATTACAGAATGTTTAGCCACCAGGTATGGCAATCCTTTTGTTTACCGTTCTAATACGAAATAGTTATGCTGAGACACAGTGAGCAAAACTGTAATTGTGACATTGCACTTTGTCCTGTTCACTATTGATTTCTCGTGTTGACAAGTTGTCAGCGACTGTTGTTCAATGTTTGTGTTGAATTACTTGAATATTTATGGCTTTAGCACTCACCATGCGACTATACATACCACGGGCTAGCTCCTGATATGTTCTAGATCTATATATTCATTTTATTGACTGATGTTTTTATTTTGAATATGGGCTGGGGAGTGGGGATACCAAAACAAAGTAAAGAGTGAACACAGGCTTACACAGCACTATTCAGGTACATTCTTGAGTCCTGATTGGTGAACTTTGCCTATGGTCGTCTTTTGTTGGATTGACACTTAAGAAGGCTTTTGATTCAAGAATATACAGTAGGCCTACTTTAATTTAAGGGAGGGTAAAGATAAAACTCATTCATACCTGGTTAATTTACAGTCAGAGAAGGACGGGTGATTACTTTCGGTTGTTTGAGGACATCTATGATATACAGGTCAGGCAACTGGGTGGAAGAGAGGTTAAGGTTACCGCCTGCTCCACTGAAGGTCTTTTTCCTGTGTGGGTTTGGACACCGGGCAGGAACCCAGTATTTTCTGTGGACCTTCATGAGCAAGATCCTAGCTGGATCATGGCGTTCGAATGAAACGTTAAATTGGCAGGCCCTTTGTATCAGTGTCTGCTGGGCATGCAAAAGTTGCCTGACATCGGGTAAATGTGTAACATTTTGAGGCTTCAAGACTGCTCTCTTTCAGAGTCTCTACTATCTCATCAATCAACTTGTAATGGACATTATAGAGAGAATTTTGGTAATCACTCATATTTGATGGCTGTAATTGTACTGCAAGTTTGGACAAGTTTGGATGTACATTCAATGACTGTATACTGTAAAATAAATATTATATCATTATTAAATTATTAATGCATCAACAGATTCTTGTTGTGTACATGTCACCAGTTTTCTCCAGGATCAAACTGGGTTGGTCATTGGTGTCTACTATATATTTTCTCTTTTGATGATACCATCCGCTATGCTCTTCTATTCTAACCGCTGGACATCTTTGCAATGGTGACATTAATCCGAATGCAATAATCTAATATATTAATACACAACTAAGGCCTACAGGGAAGCCATGACGTCACATCGCCGTTTTCTTTCATTTACTAATCCATACTCTCCTTCTTTTCATTCACACATGGCCTTCCAGATGCATAACACTTTTTTCGATCAATTAACACCAAATATTACCAAATCCCACCTCTACCTTTTAAGTTTACCCATTTTTGCCTTTTCTATCGAGGGCTATTGCCGCCATTTTATTTGTTTTGATCCTGTATGATTCTCGCTCTGTCATGCAGTGTCACAGGCTGCTCAGTGCCCAAGATGTATTGTTCAATATCTATTAACCTCAAGCAGTCAAGCTGCAATGTAAAACCGTAATTGCTATTCATTGAAGAATCAACAGCTTAATGCCTGATTGGTATTGACCTGTCAAGTCTTAAAGTGTCCAGTGACAGTAAAGTGCAATTACGCTCAGGCTCACAGATTCTTGACAATTCCTTTGAAAAACTTCTCATATTGTCTTCTCTTTAAAACATTCGTCACCTAATTGGGTGTCATTACTTGATTGGTATTGAACAGCCGTTGCCTAATTGGATGTATCTTCTTCAAAATATATATTATGAGGTTATATCATGGGTAGGGGCAGTACATCCCTAGTATACTCCCCGAGACCCCAGTATATTCCCGAGACCCGCAGGGTCGAGGGAATATACTGGGGTCGAGGGGAGTATACTGAGATGTACTGCACCTACCCATGGTATTACCTTTTTATCCCATGTCTAGGCACATTTTCATTCTTTTTTTAAAATTGAAATTATAGTATCTACTAACTGTGCAATAAACAATCATCTATCTATCTGACAAAGTCCCTTGAACCTAACAGCTTGTGACTTATATCAATCAATCAATCATTCAATCAACTATTCCACCATTCAATCAATCAATGATTCACTCGATTTTAAAGTTTTTTAAAGCCTTTTGACTGAGTATAAAGAAAAACATAAGGTACTGTTGAACTGCCTACTATTTTTTACATGAGAGTAAAATTTTATTTTCAAAATTAGCCTACTATAAAAGTTATGATGAAGTCTGCCGATTCTATTTACAATTCAACTATCAGGCTGAGTTTAATATCATCAATTAATAAATTTAAAGTATTTAATTAAACTCTTCTTTTTTTTAAATTGACGGTTTCAATTCAAGGTATTCTGTAAAGTTGCAGCTGTAATTTTCTGCGAAGTTTGACTTTTCTTTATATCTTTAAATTATAAAATCTACATTTATATATAGAGTGTCTAATCTATTCTAATTGCTTTGATTAAATTACACAATTGTTGTTAACCAATGAAAAAAGTATTTATTTATCTACTTAGATTAAATGGATTGATCAGCCATCTATCAGCATGCCCTGGACAGAACACTGAGAGCACTGATATGTTCATGTTTCAAGCTTGAGAAGTTGATTGCTGAAAAACGCTGCATGTGCAGTGATGGAGTGGTGGATTATTGATTTTTCTGCTGTGCACTCATGCGTGGATGCGTGGCTGTCTGGCCTGCCTGAAAGTGGGTGTGACAGATTAGGGCACACTGATTGGCTAATAAATTAAAAGTCAGTATACTCCCGGGCAAATTACGTCGTATACAGGTCAGCTGACTGTATACTGATTTTTCTCCCCGATACTGAGTTTTTCCCTGCTGTATTGGCCAGGGAAAAACACAGTATCAGGGAGAAAATGTGCCTAGACATGGGATAAATATATATATAGCTCTAACATCTTGGCCAACCAATACAATATGTCTATTTTAACCTGAGAATGAATCAATGGGACAAAAAACAAACATCAGATCACCTTACTTTTCCAGCAAAATTCCTCTGCCTTAAAATTCAGTTTATCATTACGTAATGGCACATAAGCATAAAGTTTCATTTTCAAAACTACCCGTGATTTCCCGTCCCTTTCCTGCTTTTGCTGTAGTCCTGCTCACAGGTCTTACCCACTTCAATAATTTTCTTGCAATTTTACTTAACTCTAATGGGTCAACAGCTGCTTTCTATTATAACCCAAGAATCTTTCAAATAATGATATAAAAGAACCAGGTACAACTTCTACGGTTCTACCTTAAAAACGAAAGTCATGCGAACAAAATTAATGTAGACCTATGTCTCATATATACAATGTAATAGCACATATCTTTATGATGATACCCAATATAAAAATGATGTCATCACCAGCATATATAATTTCCTATCACAAAACTATCGTTGCTTCAATATATGAGTGTCATCTTTTCAACTCCGAAGTGTCACCTCTCTCACTGCTATTTATCACGGGTAAATGCTAGTACAGTATAATACTGCCCCTCTCCATGGTCTCTTGAGTGATTTTCAATTACAATTTGGTCTATCTATAATATAAGTTTTTAAAGTACAAAGGTGCCCTTAACTCTGTATGTATCATGGATTTATAAGTTAACTATAGCTCTATGGTATTTATTGACTACAGAAATCCAGTCATGGTTTTGAACTTTTGAACCCCTAGCTCACCGTGCTCATGGAATGGTCAAAGTGGTTTTTGGTGTCACAGTTTAATCAACCGGAGAATGATAATGAACTTAATTTCATAAAGGGCTAGAGATATGAAAAGGGCACCTTATGTCTAGATTTATACACGTGTACAATACTGTACATTGTATAAATGATGTGTGGGCCAGATCTATAGTTGGGGCAATACATTTCTGTTGAATTATTCTTTTCAGGACTTAAGAATCGTCTATAGTCAAGTCATTTTTTTGTGGCAGCAAGTTTTTGGCTGATAATTAAAAACATACCTAACTCTTGACAAAAATACTTGTCTCCCCCTGTTCCTGACACCTTGACCAAACAGTTTCATAAACATTTGGAAGTATTGGCATGTTGTAGCCCTGGTTTTGAGGTAATCCCATTGGAATAACATTGCTGTCAACACAGCTAAAGAAGCCATTTTCTTCTATTGCTGCTGTTGTGACGTCACCATTGTTTCAGTGATGTCATAGAGCCAACAATGCTGATGACGTAACAACAGAAGGCTAAAAATAGCTCTAAATGTGCTGAAGAGCAGCAGTAATTTAGCATTGTAAGTGCCTGCATGATGGAGCTGGGGGATCAGAGGACATAAATTTAGTCCAAATCATGCTTGGTCATGGTGTACTCACCCCAATAAACCAAAAATTAAACCTCAGACATAATCATGGATTGTTTTATTGGCTAAAAACTTACTGCCAAAATAAAATGTCTTGACTTTAATGTCCTGATTGCTCAAATAACAATATTAAGTGTGCAAAATTTGTTTCCAGAAATATGAGATTTATTCATGCCAAATAGAAAAAAAAAACAACTTTAATCTGCGTAGATCATAAAGATTTTCTTAAAAGTTATGTTAAAATGCTATGTAATTTCTAGCTTTGGTGGCAATGGGTGCACGTTGCGCACAAGTTGGACCAATCAGAGGCAAAGTTGAGAAATTTGTTATTAACAATTCAATATGATTGCATTCCCTACAAATCTCAATTTTGCATGTCACCCAAGTTAATGCAGGGTGTCAAGTTTCCTGTTTGCTTGAGTATCCAGTGTTCTGTGCTGGGGCAAATGAAAGACCCTGGACGTCCCTGAATTAATGGGGTATGACAATAACCAGACTCACAGTCTTCTCATCACTCATCATCATGCGGCGGTCACCAACACTGGAGAATGCTAAGGCATGGGAACCTTGGGCAATGTTCCCCTTGTCTCTGCCCATGGGCGCCGTACTATGGCTGCCCTGAGCTGTATCATTGTGGAAGGCTCACCACGAATTTCGTGCCTGCATTGCAGTGCATGACTGATAGTTTATACAATACAATTCTCCAAATGCCAAAAAATCATATTTTTGCCTAAGGGAGACCCAGGCTATTGATTGGGTAGGTGTTAATGGCTCGAAGCAGTCTTGATGGGGACTTTTCTTAAGCATGAGTGAATGCATGTAGGATCAAGTTGGGCAGGTAGGAATGCCACTATAGGGCTGAACATTTGTGGCCCTTTTTACTGTGGGTGACCTTGACCTACTTTTCAAGGACACAGACCAAACGCAAGTTAACTTTCAATTGGCTAAAATTAGGAATGTGACTTGTCAGACTGGTAGAGATTGTTGTCCACATCCTCCTCTTGTCGTGGACGATTGGGAACTTCAATGACCTTGACCTACCTTTCAAGGTCACAGGGTCAAAATGCTGAAAAATTCTGTGCCAAGACAATCTCATGAATGCATGAAGTTAGGAATTACTTTAATACCATGCCAACATTTTTATGGAATGACCCATGCATTGATCCCCCGGGGGATTGATCCCCGGTCTAGATCTGCACATCTACTTCAGGATCTCTCTTTCGCACAGTTTCAGTCTCTCCTGAAAAAGAAAAGAGCAAAAAGTGAAAGTGGAGTTAATAAGTTGTGTTTTGGCAGAAGTGGGCCTCGTGCAAAAGCCATGCTGACCGCGTGAAATCTTGTTTGAAATTGAAAGCTCTCCGTCCAGGCCGACGCTGGCTGTACGCTATGATCAGACGAGCACCCCGAGACCCCCATCATGCAGTCTGGGTAATAGGGTCAGTATCATCTGGGTCAGTATCTAGAACATAACATGCATTGCATAATGTGTATTGATGGAGCTTGGTAGTTTATGATCTTTGTCAAATGAAATGCAAACATTGCAAGCTGCCTTCTGTGTCCAGCCATATTATATTTAGAAATGGTGTTCTCCTGTTAAAAGTTGAACCAGAGCAGTAGGCTGAAAAAAGAAGTTAAGGAAGTCAATGCTAAATACTAAAAAAAAATTATACGACAAGTTCCACCATTCCCATGAACATCTGTAAAAGGGGCTTATAGCCCCACATTAATTAGGCCTACAGGACTTGTATAGCTGAAAATATAACAGATAGGCCTACATTTGTCAAAAATTAGAATAGGCTACTTGCAGAATAAAATTTAAAAAATAGATTCAGAAGCATATTTTGCCTAAGGGGCCGACCAGATGATCTTTGAGAGCTATGGATTTTTGGTGACACCGAAAAAGAAGTTTGTTCAGCACATAAAAAAAATAAGTTTGTTTCCAAGGTAATAATAAATTCCACCTGTTAATAAATGAGCTAGGGTACTGTAATGTCAAAATTGTGATAAAAAGTTTGTTAATCGACTCATGCGACGCTTAGCGAATGGAATGAAAAGTTTGTCCCGGGGGTAAAATCCATACTCCATAGCCCCCCCCCCCCCAACTATCGTCTGGTCGGCCCCTGATGAGACATGATGTTATGTTGTGTTAGCCCTGGACCCCTACGCTTGGGTCCCAGGGCTAATGTTGTGTATGTCTGGGAGAAAATTTCCTTTTGTTTGTTGACAGGTCATAGATGAATTAGTTGTTTCATTATGTACAGTCGCATTAGGGGAGACAATTTATTGCTTGGGGGGGGGGAGCTTTTAAATAAATAATTTCTTGCTCAGAACTTTTTGGTGAAATAAATGTTTAAAATTCTTGATAAGGCGTTGCTTGATTTTGGATTATACGGGACTTTGCTCGCTGAAATAAATAATTTCCCGAAAGTTAAATGGTCACCCCCCCCCCCTACATTATTGTGACATGCTGGGACTACGTGATGCTTTGCGTGGTGCTATCCCATGGTGTTGCACTGGTAACTGCTGCCCTCTTGTGTTAGTTTTATAGAATGCTGACTGCAGTTGGGAGTTGTGACACCATGAGACTGATATCCAAGTTGATAATCCAACCATATTTTAGTTGGTATTTCAGTTTAATTCTCTTCTTTATGAGCTGATGGCCAACCATTAGATATCGAAGGGGATAACTGGCACTGGCACTCAGTCTGGCAGTGGCAGTAGACCAGGTCCTGGTCTGAGGAGTCAGTTTAAAATCAAACTATAAACAGGAATTGAACTGATTAATCCAACTAGTTGGCAAAATTTAACTCCAACTATTTGAATAAATAACAACTGCGTAATTCAACTTTTCAAAAATTATTTCCAAAAAAAAGGAGAAACACAAGATTCAATTTTCAAAATAACTTCTTTTTTTAATTGATTTTAAATAAACAAAGACAACAGGTCAAACTCTTATCCACTTTCAAAATTATTAAATTAAAGTGCTTTTATCCTCTGATATGCTTGGATGCGCTGTCTAAGTCAGATTTAGTTGACCAATTGCAACTGTCTTTTGCGAAAAACGCTGTGACTAGTTGATCCTAATGTGACTGACTGAGTTGAAAATGAAAATCCGCTGACTTTTTCCACTTATTTGACTGACTCCGGGATTACTGACAGGCGTCTTCTAAATTTTGTACCAAGAAGTGTGGCATAGACGGACAAATTTACAGGAATGATAATGCCAATATGCCTGAACAAAAGTTCCGCAAAACCAAGTGAATTAAATTGTATTCATCCAACTTAATATATACATGTATAATTATTATGTAGGATCTTAATTTTCCAAATCATCCATTATTGGTGAATTTAAGGTCATTCCCAGCATCCTGAAATTCCTTGAAGGGGAAATTGATCCGTATACTCTGTACATACTACATAGGATCCGTTTTCTGTTCTGATAGGGTCAAAATTATTCAAAAGGATCACAATACTATAAATGAGGTGGCTAGGTTTACAGACCGATTTTTCAGAAAGTTATACAGACTACATTGTGTAAATTTTAGGTCCATGATGAGGCCTACTGTGATCTCAAACTCGCCCTCACTCGGATTCCCAAAGGGAATCCGTCACTCGTATATGCTGTGAACTCTGGGATAGCCCCTGAATCCGTTGCAACGGCCGCCATTACAAAACGTGGTAAACAAGCCAGCCATGCTGCTGCAGCAGACTCCATGAGTCCCTATTTTTGCGATGACACGAAGTGTCAGAGGGACTCCAGATATTGGATTGTCCAAAAATGTTGACAAAATGTGGTCTGATTGGTTATATAACTTTTCATGCACAATGATTATTTTCCAAAAACGTTTACTGATTGGTTACATAACTTTTCATAAACATTGGCTTTTGTTTAGGATTTTTATGTCCAAAAACACTTGTGTGATTAATTAACTATAAACCTGTTATGTCACTTTGTTTCATTTCTGCTAATGTCACATTGTAACTTACAGTTGGGACTGATAGCTAAAATTATAAACAAATACCTTGTTATCTAATAATTAAAAAATTCCCACACTCTAAAGAAAACAATTTTGTTTGAAGTTCATTCTGCCATATCTTGCTGATTTGCATGCTGCTTGTGCTCATTTGCATGGCCAATATCCGGAGACTGCAGTGCAATGCTTGCACTGCCTAATACATAAAGCAGTCTCATGGAGACTGCTGCTGCAGTTGTGAAATCAGTCTGTGATGTGTCAACACTTTCCAAGTTCGTTTCTGATGACAGATTTAGTCACTTGTTTTGTTCCTCAGCAGTGGATACATCGACCATTCTCTCCAGAAAAGATGCCACACGGGATTCTGGGACTCATTTCCGCGGAAAGGTACACTGTTTACATGAGTGAGAGGGCAGATATCCTTGCACCCTATCAGTGTGAAGCGTCAAATGCGAGTGCCAGTTCTCACGAACTGGCTCTCCGCTAGGGCGAGTATGCTGTGATCTCAGTATGTTATGACATTGTCTGACAGAGGGAGCTTTAGTATAATGTTATTGATACAAAGAGCACCTGGTGGTGAAAACTTTAACAATATGAGCTAACCACAGATCAAAATAATAAGTTCACAGCAAAAATTTCTGGAATGAAGGATTACATTTTAAGGGCGCGAAATTTTGGCAGTGCAAACTACAAGTGTTTTTTTTTTTCGCATTTGACATGGAGACAAACTTTTAACTTTGCAACTTTAACTTAAGATACCGGGAGTTCAGCCCAAGGGAGTACTATTAAACTTTTCACATGTGTATCAAGGGGGCACACCCAGTTTTCTTCGGCGGCAAAGTTTTTTTTCCAGTCATTTCCACCTTTGGCGCCTACCCCCCCCCCCCAAATTGTAAATTCTGAATGGTTCCTTATAATTTATTATAGGCCTCAAGTTTTACCAAAGAAAATTAATACCTCGTCATGTAAGGGGCCGACCAAATGATATTTGGGGTGGGGGCCCTGGGGGGCTATGGTAAAAAAAATATTATTTCCCATTTGACACTGAAAAAAAAAAGAGTTTGTTCAGCACTTGGAAATAAGAAGAAAGAGTTTGTTTCCACCTGTAGTTAGGGTACCATTATGTTAAAATTCCAATAAAAAAGTTTGTCTCGAGTGCGCATGCGAAAAAATTGTTCGTCGACGCACCTCGAACGAAAAAAGTTTGTCCCGGGGATAAAGTCCATGCCCCCCCCCCCCAGCTATCGTCTGGTCGGCTCCTTATGATGATTGAAGTTCTTCATTCCTCATACATACATTCTGTCTACAAGTGGACTGCTCTTGCATGCATTGCCACAGATCAGAACAAATGCTGTCTTGTGTTGCCACCTAGTGACTAGTGTGCTATTCAGCGAGCTCCTGCGAGCGTCCACCTACTTTCGACCAGAGGAACACACACAATTTTGTCTGGAAGACACCGGGGCTGTTTCTGAGTGTGCTGATGGCCTTGTCTACTTCCTTAGAGAATGTGATTGCCGAGTCGGACTCTGGTATACATCAATGTTGAATAGAAATTGTGTGAATGTGCAATGAAATTGGAACTGTTTCTTGGGACAGCAATGCTGTAGCATAGGAAATCAACTTTTGTGCCAGGTGGCAGCAGCATGCAGTTCTCAGTTTCACCAGACTGACATACATTAATATATTCATCTTGACATGTAGGCTCATGTATATTTAAATGTTGTACTGGTTTCTGACCAGTCCCTGACATCAGTGATATTGAGCTCTAGGAGTGTTCGATCAGTATGTAACACATGCTGCTCTGTTTGAGGTGTGGCTTCCTGCTTCTCTCTTAATAAATGTTTGTTTACATTCAGTGTGAGCTCAGTTTGTTGACTTTGTCAATTCGATTGATAACCAGGTCATGAGACTCGTGTCAATGAGTTTGTGCGAATGACTTGGAAAATTTTACTGTCAGGTAACTTGGGGTTTCGCAAGACATGGAAATTTATCAAACACCCTCAAAACACTGAACTGTGGAGAACATCATATGATTGAATATTTGAGATATCAGACCTTTAGATATATATTAGACACTCAAGTGGTAGACTTGTAGTGATGAATAGTTTTGCTACTTCTCACAAGATGTCAGGCAGATCAGTACCAGGCAAGTTGTTTAAATTTTTTACCAACAGCAAACAAAGTTAGAAGAAGGTATTGTAATCTATTTGGTCAAATGTTGTCTGTCTGTCGAGTGGGCGGTCGGGCGGCAGGCGGATAGATCGTTTCCAGGGTAGGACTCAGCCCGAATAGCATGTAAGTGGAGGAAATTTTGCCATATTGCCTATATGGTCTAGTTGACTTTTGATGGTCTGATTTATGGATATACCATACTTTTTGAAATATTGCATATTAAAAAATTTTGAAAATACCATTGTCTTTTTTTTTTTTCTCTCAAGTTTTAGCCAAACTGGCTAGGACTTTTAGATCATATCAAAAGAATTTATTTGGCCAGCAAAAGCCTAGAGATTCGTTTAGGGTCTTATGTTTTCTGGAATAAAGTATTAAATCAAAAGAGAATTTTCTTGATTGGTTTGTGAATGTTTATGAAACAAAGGTTTAACTTTTGATTTTTATGGGAAATTCCAATTTGTCAGATATAGACACAGATGGAGGTATGTTTTGCGTAAGGGTTTTGGTAGATAGATAGATAGATAGATAGATAGATAGATAGATAGATAAATAGATAAATAGATAGATAGATAGATAGATAGATAGATAGATAGGTAGATATACTGGTTGGTAGGTTCGTTGGTTGACTCACTGATTGATTGATTGATTGATTGATTGATTGATTGATTGATTGATTGATTGATTGATTGATTCATTGACTCCCCGACTGACTAACTAGCTGACTGATTGACTGTTTAGTTTAGGTCTTCTCATTCTTACAGACCTTTGTTGTCTAATAGCAGTCTAAATAGAAGTTAGTTGGTTGATTGATTAACTGATTAATTGGTTTGTTGTCAGACTGCAAATTCCACTAGTGAATCCAGTCTACTTATGAAAACTTCACTTGTGTGATGGTTTTATACCAAACAGTCCTCAGTCTCCTCACTGGCCCCAGTGTGGCTATGTGACTGTAGAGGCACGTGGATCACGGTGGCTGTGATGCCCCTCCCACTTTTAAAACCACGTGTTTGACCTTGGTAAGGTCACGTGTTTCCAAAAGTGCAACTGTTCTCTGTTTTTTAGCAGCCCAAAAGGTTATTATAAAGTTGCTCTACATGATATTATCAGTCGGTTAACTGGTTTGTCCATACAGTCTGCACTCTGTAGTTTGGCTGCCTTTCAAAAACATATTCCCAAGTCACCTGGAGGACTCCCTTGGGTTTGTTGTTCTATCATGTTCTATTGCTATCCTGTAGTTTTTTCAGCCCTGCTCTGGTATTCTACATTGTTCTTTTACACCAGTCTTATACTGGAGAGCCAATACTAGTAAAGGAACCAGAGAATTGGATTGCCAACAAAACCTGCAGAAAAAGGCAGACTGAGTCCATAAATAATTCATCCCTTGTTTTGATGGCGTTACAATGTTACATGTATACATTTTTTTTGTGATTGGCTTTATAAGATGTTGGCCAAATGAAGAGGTCGTTCAACAGGTTCCCCAGACTCACAGTTTTCTCATCTCATCATACGGCGGTCACCAAAACTGAATTTGCAGTTCCCTCCACTATATCAAGCCAGTGGCATTAAATGCAAATTTGGAACCATCATCCTCAGTGACACTGGGTAGTGTGCACTGCACATGCCATGAGTGAAATGCTGTGAATGCCTCCAGCATCAGGCATGTTGCCCTCACTTCAGTACACATCTCTGAATAATTGGCATTAATTGCCCTTTGCTAATTGTCTTGACTGTCCTTGGCTGGATGCATGGCATTTTCTATGTGATTAGTATTATCAAGAAAATGAAAACTAATTACAAATAGGCCTACCAATTTCATAAGACTGACTGTATGCCATTTATGTATTTTCAGAAAATTCATGGTCATTGTAAACTTTGTAAATGTAAAGTTTGGTCCAGCAATAAAATTAAAGGCTTACATTGCAGGTCATTGCTAAATTTCAGTATGTCTGTTTTATAAAACTGTCATTTTCGAAGGGAAGTGATTTTCTAGTACACTGAACTGTGGATTGCTGCTGCATCAGTGTTCTTGGCTCAGATCCCAAATTTCTTGCCAAGTCTCAAAATGTTGTAGATGTATTTTAGCTAATGAGACTATTACAAAAAGTTGTATAACTGGTCTGGTGGTGATTGCTGCATATTACTATGTCATTAGAGTTGATAACTTGATCTAGTACAGGATACAGAACTCAAGATCAATGTGACAATGTCCTTATTTATTGAGAATGGACCTCTGAGAAAATCATAATATTCTCTGAAAGATCCGTTTGTGGGTATTGCACATTGTCCTCTGAGGACAAAGTTTTGTTAATTGAGAAGGTACACTTTGTACAGACCTATAGATGAGGGCTAATATAGTGATATCTTATATTTTTCTATTTTGGAAATAGATTATCTTTCTCACATTTTGTGTTTCATTTGGTAGCGTGCTTTTTGAAGGAAAAGTAGTAGATTTTGACTAGATTGTAAAAGTTTCCAATTGATATAATTTATGTGCACTGAGATGCATTGTTAGGAAGGATGTTGTAGGAGTTCAAAAAGAGTATATATACATGCATGGATTCATTACATTCTGGTCAGGCATCCAAGTTCCTCCATAATGCAAATTTAGACAATTTGTGCTTTTTCATGTCTTTTCACATCACTTTTTTGGGTCCCAACCCTCCTAAACATGTCGAAGCTCATGTAGTCCTCTCAGTGTATGTGAATGGATCACTTCAAATTGCCATAAAAGGTTGGGCGTTCTCCAAGAGACGTGTTATGTTGGAATTGCATACCTCTTCAGTTTATTTGTCTTCCCATGTTGTCATTTCCTTTTGTCATATCCGTTGTTTTCTTGGAATTTCTCCTGAAGAGTTGCACTTCTATAATGTTTTGTTTGCATTCCTGGAATAAGGCCTAACCTGTAATGAATGATGCATACATGTATGAATGGATTTGCTATGACCAAGTGAAGTATTTTTCAGACCTTTTTTAGAAGGTTGATAACTCACCTTCCTTCAAACTCAAGTGTATTTTGTAAAATGTATTGATTTCATAGCATGTAAGGCCATTGCATTAAAGGCCATTCAATAAATCATAGTGGTGGGGACTGTTTGAGCTTATGTGGCTAAACTCAGGGCCACAGAAGAAGCATGTAGGGCATATAATTATCTGACTAATATTAAATTCTGCACTATCAGTTTATTCCTTTACGTCAAAATATGCCCAATTAGTGGCAATTAATATGATTGTTTCCTATGACGTCCGCAACCATATTTATTTTCTGCCCCTGCCCAATAATGGCCTAATTTTGGATCCACTGGGTCATCTAGACATGCTGTGTCTGGCTCAATCGAGCTCTGTTGGAGCTTACCAGAGCTAATGGAAAGGAGCTGGCTCACTCATTGGCCGGCCATGTTGATAACGTGATGCGCCAGCGCACCTAGTGGCTGGAAGCGGCGTAACCAACTTCTCTGGCATGAATAACATGGCAAAGTCAACAGTTTCACATTTTGGGGGCTCAAAATGGACTCAGTTGACGCTTTTGAGCCCGGAAAAAAATACCTGTGTGTACATTGAGCCTAGAATAATCCACCAGCGATGCTTTCTGATGTTTTGGTGACGTTTTTCTTGCAAAAATGACGTGAATAATCACGCTCCCATTGCTGTTTGTCAACACAAACAACATTCAGCCAAAGCAGGGCAAAAACACCTGACTTGCTGACCCCTGTAACATTACACTATATATAACCTCCCTAATTCATATTGTACACAATTGCTTGGGTATTGGTCAATCAATATGCCAGTGTTACTTAATTGACCCAATTGAGTTCTGACAAAGTGCAATTTAAAGAAATCAGGATTGCAGCTTGTAAGGTTCCCATAATGGCATTACCTATCATGCATCTCACATGTACTTGTGAATAGAACACACACAATTTAATGTGGATTTATATAGGGCAGAAAATATCAAATTTTTTATTTTTAAATTAAAGTATGCTGCTATAGAATAATTTCTACCTTCGACAACTGTGCAAGCCCTTCCATGAACCTTGAGTCAACAATATAGGAGAAAAAGGCAGATTGCTGTGTTCTCACCTGTAATAGCCTAATAGGCATATATATTCACACAATTTCACATTTTATGAAATCGGTATTTTAGAATGTTCTGGTTATCATTCAAGGGTGCTGTAAAATGACTGAGGAGCGAACGGCATAATTTCCATAGTGTTAGATACAAATGTTTTACTATAAATAGCGGCAAAAAGTACAAATCTGATATGAAATTATTCCAGCCTTCTTGTTTTCTCTTGGCTCAACTAATTATGTGTAGTTAATTTAATTACATTGATTTAGCTGAGGAACTGATATTATATGTGGCCTATAAAATTAACGAAGCATTGATTTTTAGCCACGCCATGGCGCAAGCTATTACATTTACAGTTTGTCACATCAAGCATTGAGACAGAAATATAGCATTGTTTGGACAGTTCATAAAAATCAACACAATGAGATTGGTGGATCTGCTGATACAAATTTGAGTAGAACTAAGTCTGGGGTGGCGCTGTGGAGCACTTTCATGACGTCATTGCCCATTGTGTGTCAGATAAGTAGAGAGAGAGAGAGAGAGAGATTGTTTATTTCCAATAACAATAGTTTTAGGTGATAACAATAAGTACAATAATTAATCAGCTGGGAGACACATATTTTGACGCCATAAGGCATCGCTAACATACATGCCACCAATAAGTTAATTATATTAATAAAATGATATATGCAAAAATAAGACATAGCGCTGGTTCACCAGTATTGGATAACATTATGTACAAGTTAATGGAAACTTTGGAAAAAGGGAAACAGTTTTGATTGAGAAAAATAAAAGAAAAGGTACATGTATAATATAACATTTAAGAGAAAAAAATAAAAAATAAATAAATAAGAAAGGAAGAAATACAATATATGATTATATATGCAATTTTGCATATTACATGCACATTTTCATAGGTGGATGGTGGAAGTGACCTGGGGTTGTGACTTTGGATCAGATGTGAGAGAAAAATGAGAATGAAAATTTTGTTGATATTTTGATTAGAACTAAAATTAGAATGGGTATTTTTTGGGCACATCTAGTTAATTTTGACCGAAGCAGTTAGCGAAAATTACAAATATAGCAATCCTGTAGGAGGCATGCACTTTCATAACTGGAAATTGTGATTCTTTTGAAATAAAAACACAGACCTTGTATGCTATGCGTGCTAAATTTATCGCGAATGCAAGAAGGTAGGTTATTGATAACTAAAGGCAGTCGGAGTCTTATTGAGCACATACATAATTGGTATTTGACTCTTGGGGGCACCAATGCATTATTTCCTCGTGTTTCATAGTTGTGGACATCTCTTAATCTGACAAGTGAGTATGAGTTAAAATAGGCTGGTAATGTCTTATTTGTTAGCTTATAGCAGAATTTATATTCCTGGAGTTTCAAAACATCTTCAATTTTTAGAATATGAAATTTCTTCATAATAGGTTCGGTATGGCTGTTGTATTTCGCTTTTGCCAGTGTCCTCACTGCTTTTTTCTGCAGTTTTTGAATAATCTTTGATTTGTGTCCCCAAAGTAAGGTGCCATAAATCAGGTGAGGAAATATAAGAGAGTTATACGTTATAAGTAGCATCACAAATGTCAACATTTTGCGAAAAAGGACTGCCATTTTCATAAATTAGCAAATATCGGACAAAAACGGCAAGAAAACATTACAAAAATGAGATATTCAGATTACAACAGAGCTAAGCTATACATAGGTATGCGTATTTCTCCTGTGGGGCTTGTGGTTGCTGAGATATCTGGCCAAACGTCTGTCTCAATGTTGACGTGACAAACTGTAATAGGATTTTGGGAAAACTTGTCAAAAATTTTAACTGGAGATCGTCCTATTCTATCAATCACACCCAAAATTTGCATACAGTCTATAAATAATTTTTACTAGCCAGCATCAATTTTTAGGGCCCTAACATGCTGTAAAAAAAGTAATTATACAAAATCACGCACTTGTCCTTCTTCTTCCCTCAGGTAGAACCGCCCTCAATTGAGCTATCTATAGAGCTCTATATGGCCTATAATTGAAAGTTAAAAGAAGAGAAACTTTGAGTCACAAATTTGTGACATTTGACTGAAAAAAATCCTGAGGGCTCATTTTTCATTTTTTGAACAAGGTTCTAAACTTACCTTCTGACAAAAATTGTCTACTTTCCAATAAAGGCATCAGAAATGACGAGATCTCATCCCTTTGTTATGTCTTTTTTTGGCAAAATATGTCAGAAAACAGGCAAAAAATGCACATTTTAGGGTGACAAAATTGTTCAGTGTGACATGCAAGGGGCTATAATTTGGAAAGTAACACTTCTATAATTTATTTCACCTTGACATAATTCCCTATATTGTTTGCTTCTAATTACATGTAAATTTGAAACATTTCAGCTAAACGTATACTCACACTACCAGGATATTCCAGTAAACGTCAGGTGACAATTTTTTTGAGAATTTTGCAGATTGAGGTAAAGCTGCTGACTTTGATAGCCCACTGTGTTGTCAGTTTTTGCAATAGAATTTTTTTATGATACATTAATATCTTACAAATTTAATATAGAAGATGATAGTACCAATAATTGGGTCGCTGCCAATATTTATTGAGTCTCAATAATGCATTTTCTAACTTATGTCTGCTAAATTTTGAAAAGCTGAAAAAAATACATGGTGTCGCAAAAAAAACTCAGTCTCTTGGAATTTTTGTTGGAATGTCACCAAAATCGAACTTGATATGACCAGATATATTGGCTACAACGAGTTTATGTATAAAAAGTTCAATGTGAGGCCAGTGGATAGCTTGAGTTTTTTTTGCGACCAAATTTTAAAGGATTTTAGCCATCTATAGCTCAGTCGGTAATGCAAGATAACATTTGCAGTATTGACCTAAAATATGTTTGTAAGTCATGACAATTACTTTTGACAGTGACTGGTCATTATTGCAGTCTTCTTTTACCTCCATTCTATATTTCAGAGTCGCTGTCTTGGACAGCCGTGCCAAAAATCACTTTATTAATGCAAAATGTATAAGGGCACAGGGCGCCCATGTCATTATAATGTGCCTGGTTGTTACAGGATAAAAATAAGCAGTTGTTTAGTGCTTTGGTACTGAGCTAGGCTTATTTGTTGACAACAATTGAGTACTACTGAGATATATGCAGTAAAAGTGAGAGATATTCCAAAAAATGCTAGGTTCCAATTGACAAGTTATAAAAACATTCGTAGAATGAAAATGGTGAGATATTTTGTATTTCCGACTTCAGATTCAGGTTCCTGGGGAAATTTTACGTAAGATTGGCTATTTTTTCAGACCGAAATTCAAAAATAAAAATTTGGTCCAAAATGTCACAAATATGTTACTCAAATCTTGAACCTTGTCATAAATTTTTATAGGAAAATAGCAAAGAAGAAAGAATAGATCTATAGATAGACAGATAGATATGTAGAATAGATAGATTGATAGATAAGAGGGTGGTATTTCCATTCCATCAGCCAGAAATTGTACAGGCGCTGCTTAAAGTGCTTGCAAGTTATTTTTAGATACTTCAAATGTACTTCACTTGTATTGCAAAATGCTTCCTTCTAGCATGCACAGCCAGTATGCTCTTTTTATAATCCCTGCAAGGGAGCATTTTTGGAGCTTATGGATTTGCATGTCGGGATATATATACGTATAAATGAAGCAGTGATGGAAATGGAAAATTTTCGTCGGGGGAGCTCTCGGCTCGTGCGACAGCAGCGCGCCATTCAAAATTTTTAAAACGGAAAAAATTCTTACACCAGAATATAATTGTGGCTAAAAATACGCTGAGGACTGATAACGTAACATGAAAATTGTAATTTCACCAGTGATCATTGGGGGAGCTGTAGCAGGATACAGCTCCCCCTGTTTTTTTATCAAGGGAGCTCAGCTCCCTTGAGCTCCCCCCCATTTCCACCGCTGAAATGAAGCATTATTTACAGTAGACAAACTTCGAGTGCTTACAAGTGACTGGTTTCAGAGTATCAATGAGGTCACTAAAGCTGTTGCTTCAATCTCTACCATTGTAACTGGTGGCTCTTTCACTGACTCATAGGACTTCTAATGACATGTATAGATGCAGCAGTGACCAACATCTGGCTCAGTGACATGTATCAGAGCAATGCTAAGTGAATGGGCAGTAGAACAGTTGTCATATGAAGTGCAGTCACTGAGTCATAAATCTGACCCATTTGACAATAATCATTGCTCTCTTCATGAAAGATGTGGTGTTGACACAGTCAGTCAACATGAAAGCTTATCCATCTGAATTGCGATAGTGAGTTATAAATCATGGCAGAAGTGCGACAGAATTATATGCATGCTTGTGTCTAAGCAGGGTTTTTGTGTATATAAAATGTAGCAACCTGTTTGATGAACAAGGGAGTTACACAAGAAAGCCAGGGGCATCCCTCCATTGCATAGCTCGTTTACACTTGCACTGCCAACAAGTTCAATAAAATTCTGAAGTATTCTAATCCTGCACAGCTTTTTCTGGCCTGAAATATCTATAATTTAGATAATTGTTTGTGTTTTTCCTCAAAGAAATATTTGGAACAACAAACAGACAAAAATTAAACATTCAAACATAGATACAATTGTCAATTGCTTTGAATATCTCAAACTGTGAATTCTGTTTGTCACACAAGAGGAAGATTAATCTGTTTGTTATAACTTCGCTAAAATGAAGCACTTGTGGTCAGGATGGCCAGGAGCAGCAGACCCCAAGATCAGCTGGGGATCAGTAGCATTGACAGTGGTCAAGCTCTGTTGATTGCAGGCCTATTACTCAGAGAGACAGGAGTGAGGTCACTAGTGAATGCTATGACACCTATCACACAACATGGTATGTATGGGCTATGAGTCAGTCACACGTTTATGAGGTATCAAAGTTATGGTCACTTAACATGGCAGGGATAGGGCTGTGATGTCAGTAACAGCCCAGAAGTGTATTGCATGTAAACACTCAAAGTTCGTCTACTGTAAATAATTCATGCGCTTCAAATGTGCTCCTTTTGTACTGTAAATCACCGGGGGGGGGGGGGGCAGTTCCCCCTCTGAAATTAATTTGACCCCCCTCTGGCCCCTCCTAATTTTGAGCTTAAACCATTGTCCCGTACAGTGATGGAAATGGAAAATTTTCGTCGGGGGAGCTCTCGGCTCGTGCAACAGCAGCGCGCCATTCAAAATTTTTAAAACGGAAAAAATTCTTACACCAGAACATAATTGTGGCTAAAAATACGCTGAGGACTGATAACGTAACATGAAAATTGTAATTTCACCAGTGATCATTGGGGGAGCTGTAGCAGGATACAGCTCCCCCTGTTTTTTTATCAAGGGAGCTCAGCTCCCTTGAGCTCCCCCCCATTTCCACCGCTGGTCCCGTAGGTCATTACACATCACATGGACATGCAAGCATTCAAAATTTAGGAGAACAATGGCATTTCATGGCAGCTTGCTTGTTAGCACCATGTTCATAAATAGGAAGAGTGAGCACCCTAAAATTTATGTCAGCAGAGAATAACTTTGCTTATGCCCAGAAAAGGCCTCTTATGTATAGGATATATATCGATGGTTAAAAGACATAAGGGTGTAAGTGCTTCATAAATACTGTTCACATGTATACACTCTCTTGGCTTTCACCCGTCGAATATAATATTATAGCTGCAATGTTGGCAGCCAGCTTGAATTTCATATAAGTTTGGATGTTCAGAATCATTGAAATGTGCAAATTTATGGTTCAGAAATGTTGCAATTGCATCACTGCAAGGGGCAACCTATAGCTTCTATACTGAATTTTATGGAAATAAATAATTTCCTGGCTATAGTGTATGATTTGAAAAAAATTCCAGAAAGTCTGAAATTTATAAAATAATTACATTTGAAACTGGTTATCTCAGCAAGTGTTTTCGGATAAACAATCACACAAAATTAATAAATTTCGGTCAAGAAAATCTCCAAGCCCCCCCCCCCCCCCATCCTCAAATACCTCAGACCAGGAACTTTTATTTTAAAATACTCGATCTCACTGGAGATCCCCCTCCTTTGCCACTGTTAGCAGATGGTCCCTCTATCGAGCATGTTGAGCACAATTAAGTTTGACTTTTCTTTAAAAAAAAATTTTGATAAACTTCAATTTCTATTTTACTGCCTCAAATTTCACTAGCAATGATGCTCTGGGTGTCACATTTAAGCAATTAAGGCCTTTGATTCCAGATTAATTGTTAAAATAAACAATGATTCCTAATTGGGTAGTGGCTCACCCAGTAAATAGGCCCTACAGTGGCCTACACTGTGTATACTGGCTTAATTGCACTTAGGATGCTGACAGCTGTTTCTAATCAGTGATAATCACAATCAGCCTTTGTAATTGAATTTCCATAAGCAAAGCTTGCTGACAACAGACTGAAGTGTTTTAGTCAGCCTGGCCTGCTGGGCCCTGAAGTAAGGCATTTTAGTTGCTCTGGACCACATGTTTACATTGCGAAGTGGCGGTGAGGCTGTATTCACGGACGTTTTACTAGCACATTACTGAAGGAAATGCCAGAAATACCAGCCTAGTGGCTTCCTACCATCCCTCTAGCTGACACTGGTATTTTACCAGGTTCAAAAATCTTTATTTTCAGCAGATCCAGCCCAGAAACCACGAGAGAGCAGCTTCACTCCATGCAATGCTGCATTGTTTTGGTAGCGTTTCCACTCCCAGCCGCTGCAGCGTCGTGGCGCATGTAGTTAAAATGTCGGCGCCTTGCTAACCAATGAGTGACGGGGCTCATATATATAGGCTCTGAGCTGACTATTGATTATTAGAAGGGGGTGGTTTCTTGGCAGCAGCTGCATCCTGAGGCCGACGGAAGTCTCCTGCAGCCAGTGGCGGCCCAGTGCATTGTAATCAGTTGCTTATGGCACGGGCATGGTGGTTTGCTTGTGACATTCATCTGCCCTCTACACGCCTCAGATCTCCTTCATTTCTTGGATTTATTCTGTAAAAATAGGCGTTTAGATCATACTGACCATTGTGACCAAGATAACACTCGATATTTGGACATTTTCATTCAACTTTTCGCCTAAATCGGGTGACAAGCACCGGTGTATTTGCTTTGATTGGATCCCAGTACGCAGTTCATGACGCAGGTGGGCGGGGCCTAACGCTGACTCACGTGATTTTGTGCGCTGGGATCCTGCGCCGGGCCAAACATTTGTGAATCCACGTGATAATTTTAGGGGATCATATCACTTTAAAACTGTTGGGACAACTCAGTTACTGGATTAAAACACGATTGGGGTAGTCACTCAGCAGCTTTCACAGTTCTGATACAGCAAGTTGCGAGTTTCTACTTGGGGGCGTGGCTTTACGCTTGAGTGAACAAGTGTCGGACGTTTTCATTGACAGTATTGCACGTGATCATCAGCTGGAGACTGGTCTTCACTGATTGAACAGGCTGTGCAACACACAAGTGCAGTTTTCTCAAGGATTTTGACATTTTCCCGCAGTGAATAATTTCATAGCTTTGTTTGGTACTGAAACAAAGACATGGGTTTGTTGAGAGAGCCTGACAATGCTGCTACAGAAAGAGAAAGGGAAAGAGAAACTGACCCCAGAATAAGAGCTGCTCTTGCCAAGCAACAGACAAGAAATTCATGCAGGACCAGGGCAACGTCACATTGCATGTGTAAGTAATTAGTGTTTAATGTGAAATGATATTCAGACCAATTACACGTTTTCTGTGTCTGGTCACTCTGGTGTAAAACAGATTCAACTTAACTGTCTGAACTTCGACTTTAGTGAGGTCAGAGGATGCACTTAGAATTTTAACTCTCTAAGTTTCATTGTTGCATTCAAATCACGTGTTTGACATTCCATTGGAATTGAAAGGCTTTCCAGGAATTTGCTGTAGACCTGTAAATAGCCCTACACCTGTAAAAGGTATATATATATATATAACACAAGTTCTTAATAGGGAGAGTGAAGTCTGTGTATTTGTGTGGGTTTATGATCAGAGTGATAAAATTATTTTTGGTGACAATGTATTGTGCAATAATTTCCTAGAATTTCACCATTGAGCTTGAGACTGAAGTGCCAATGATCTTGACTGTTCTTTGAATTTTCTGTCCCTAAGGGGCAACCATTTAATAATCGGGCTGGGGGCTTGGGAGTTTTCCTCGGTGGGAAATTATTTATTTCACGGTAACGGCGAAAGTAATTATTTTGAGCACTTGTTGTCGCTAAGTATTCAATCCTAAATCAAGCAACACCTTCTAAAGAAAAACTCCCACCAGAAATTATTTATTTCAAGACTGCCCAAAAAAACTATTTATTTCACCAAAATTGAGCAAGAAAGTATTTATTTAACCCCACCATACAGATTAAATGGTCTCCCC
This sequence comes from Platynereis dumerilii, assembly GCA_026936325.1. Taxonomy (NCBI): domain Eukaryota; kingdom Metazoa; phylum Annelida; class Polychaeta; order Phyllodocida; family Nereididae; genus Platynereis; species Platynereis dumerilii. The sequence continues at coordinate 11,814,075 of JAPTHN010000007.1, forward strand.
CTAAAATGCTAGGTACCAAACTCTTCAGAAGATCCTAAAATGGTTATCTCTCTTGATCTCTGTTCATGTTTTTGTTGTGTGTTTTGTGTTTCAAGAATTCATGGGCATGATGAAATATGGTTAAATGGTTTCTTCATGACAGTATAACAGACTGGTAACTGTCATGGTTTCTTTTCTGACTTACCTGCACATAATGATTACGGTATTACGGAAGAGTATAATAATGGTAAACTTACAAGGATGGATTGATAAAAATTAGCAGGTCAGTGCCTCGGAAAAATCCAAGGGGGGGGGGTTATAGGCCTGGCAGACTGTACTGTGTGGACATTCTCCTATTGCCTCTTGTGTCTTAATCAGTGCTGAAACTGACCAATATTTGACAAACTTACTAATCTTTTAACAATTGAATTCCAATTTCATGTGAATTATTGGAAGTTCAACATGTTATCTACAGATCAGAGAACAATTAGATTACCATCTCTTTGATAGGAGATAAAGAAATATTTGATAAATAATTGTTTTGATAAGATAAATGATTTAGTTAATCTACTTTGTGACTTCTCAGGAAAGAAAAGGGCAAATTCAGAAAAGAAAAGAAATGCAAACTTGTGACTTCTCAAGAAAGAACAGGCGAATTTGCAAAAAAAAATTAGGAAAGAAAAAATTATATACAAAAAGGATAAACTCCCCATTTCGTAATCTATAATTTGCTTTTTGGAATCAGCTTCTTTTGGGGCAGGGAAGAGAGGAGTTGCAGGTCAATCTGGGGGCCTGTCATCCCCCAATGAAGATTGGAAAATTGACATTCAGTGAAATGTCACTGGAGCAATTGCTTGAAAGTTGATATTAGGTGCAAGTGCACTTAGAGTGAACGTCACACACTCCAGTTCAGTGAGTTGTGAAGCTATCGACGTTTGATAATAAAAAAAAAACTTCTTTCTGAACAAAATGATATTTATATCATATTTTGTACGTCTTTGCAACAGCTAAACAATACAGCCAGGTGGTAGCTGTACTATCATAGATGCAAGCAACTGACAACATTGTTTTTTGGCAGCTGTGCCATGTGGAGGCGTGTGTATATTTGTTGGAGGTGTGTACATGTCTCTATCAATAGAAAGTCGCAAAAACTTCCCCAGAGAACACACCCCCAGCCACACACCCCAACAGCCACGGTGGATGCACCCAAGCCCCCAACCCAAGAACTTTATGCAACTGCCTGCAACCCTGGAGGTCAATGTACTACTACATGTACTGGTGTTCTAGGCATTTTGTGGTTGCATCTCAGTTTCCATGGCAACCAATAAATCGGTCACCTGCTTGTTGCATAACAGAGGGCTGCTGCTCACCTTTGGTAGACTGGCCTACCTTCAGCACCTACCTTTAGCCTAGTCAGTTGTCAGAGATTCAGAATAAGCAAGTCTCTTAGAGACTAAGACATAAACATTGGGACAGGAACCACTTCAACAACTCTTCCCAGTTCCAGATCTCCAGCAGGTCTTCAAGCCTGTTCGTTGACTCCAGAAGAACTGGAGCAGATCAAGATCCTTTAGAAGTCAGTCAAGTCAGTGTCAAGGTTACCTCTCAATGGATGATCAACCATTCTCCAGGTTACTTCAATTTCATAACACAGAAGAACTAGGTAACATAGTTATGCAACCTCCTCTCAGCATACCACATGTACTGACCTTGCACTTCTTGGTATTATGCTATCTGATATTAATATTTTTGTAGTCAATTGTGTTGCAACAATGTTTTTATTTTGTGTGTACTATTAGCATTTTAAAATAAGTATGTACAAAACATTGATTGGTTGACATTTGACCTCTGCCACTTGTCACACCATGGCAAAAATATCTTATCTACAAATGTTTTTGTTAGATTAACCTTCAGTTAATTTTTGTTGCTGTTTGGCAAGGCTATCTAGTTTTTACCAAAGATTGTTAAGGAGACATGTCCATGAAGTACATGATTATTAAGTGTTGCATAAAACATAGCTCAAATGTCTTAAGTTTTTGATATAGAGTTACTGATTTCCTGTTTTGTATGTATCTCCACTGAATGGACTAATAACATAACTTACTCAAGTAACTGATTTATGATATTGGATATTTCTGTTGCAATGTTCACCTGATACAGACTCAATGGAAAGTGGCGTATCTAGAAATGGCCTGAAGGGGTGGGGGAGGCATTTAACATTTGGCGAATCCAGAGCACTCTGCCACATTTCCTATCTCTTCCATGTTAATTTTGGGCCTGAGGGTGGCTATGAGCCATTGCCATCCCCCCTAAATACGCCACAGTTTGTGGGATGGGTTAAGTATCACAGATTATGACTTGGATGTGAATGAAATGATCCAGAGTAATTTTCCTCAATATATATGTCAGGTCAAAGAGTAAATTTCGTTATGTAATGGAATTTTCACTCAATGGCCTAAATTTTGGGGCCGTGAAACATGTTACGAAAGCTCTACTCTTTGAACTGGAATGAAAAAAGTTGTCTGAACTGAAATTTCCATTTTTTTTTTTGGGTGTCAAAGACGAAAGATGAACTGATTATCTTTTTCCGGAGAGTCACCTTTTTGGCTTGGAAGTACATGTATTTAGTTGTCCTTTGTTCTTCATGCCAACTTTCACCTGTGAAGGCTGTATAGGAATGTCTGAGAGATCCCTGGTTATGTAACTGGAATCAATGGGATGAGAGAGAAGGTCATGGCATTATATTGCAATCAGTAATGCACCTGAATTGCTGGCAACTGCCTTTAGAATATATATGTGGTTTACAAGCATCATACAGATGGTCAATCTTAATTCATTCATAAGATAGGGCTAAGATATAAACTTGTGCTCTGCAAGGACATGTGATGGGAAATATAAAATTCTGGTGTGACAATAAGAACCGGCCACCTGCTGCAATGCAGCATCTTTCTGCATCAGCATTTTCCGCATCCCTTCTGCAGTTCTGCAGCACAAGCTTCAGCCAGCAACTTCAGCACCAACAAGCAGGCAATGCTGTTCACCAGAAGCAGCAGCTGATTATCATAACACCCACTCCATCATCCGAGGCTGTCATCTGTGGTTGTCATCCATGGCCATATTAGGTGTGCTTGTGTAAGATATGATAACCAGCTCCTTGTTGGGCTTGTTAACATGGCTGTTTGTGGTGTTATAATGGAGTATTGATCAACTCATGGCATGATGTGGAAAACGGGTGGAATTAAGGCCAGCAGACAGAGAATGCGTAAGTGTTCTCCTTATGGAGTCCTCCTATATTCCTATATATGACTCGAGTTTGATAATGCTTGTTAAAAGAGGAATATCTATGAGCAATGGTTTTGCTAAATTTCACTTTTACTGAGATGGTTCATTGGCTTTTTACTGGACTGGATCATGTTGTGGTTTCTTCTTTCAATTTTGGCTTGTGAAAAATTGAGATGCCAGGCATTGCCAACTGAGCATAAAATATATTATGATTTCACTGTGTCATATTGCATCATTGCTGTGACCAGATAATTGAGTATAAGATAATAAGAATACATTCAGCAGTGTTCAATATAGTTTGCAATTGCTTCTTTTACTGGTCCCAAAATTTAAAAACCATCCACACATCTACCATTTCCATGGCCAAAAGATAACATCTCAGAGTCAAATCTGGTACACTTTATGTAAATTATGTTAATTTTTTGCTATTTGTTCATTTAACCTTTTATGATGTCAAGGCTTTGAAGCATCATGAAGTCATGAAATGAGAGCCTGCTAGTGTCCTACAATTCTAGAAGTACAACAAATTTATAGTAGGTTTGCCCTTATCTTTCCATCTTTTGCCCATGTGTTTCTCGCATGCTCTGCATACTAGGCTTTGTATAATGTTGCATATATGCCCGTATAATAATTGCAATATTTCAAGAGTATCATTGCTTGATGAACTGTGCTGGTATTGGGATTGGATCAATTCTGTTATTTATCAGGATTGGTATAGTAGAGAATATAATATACTGGTATTGATGGTCATTGGTCTGACTAGAAGGAAGCACATCAACTGCAGTTATCACTGGCAGTCAGTTTGATGCACTTGGACTGGAGATACTCAGAGAAAGATCCCAGAGGAGAATAGTTGTGACAACTTTGACATTATGACGGCCTGCTTGCCTGGTAATTTTTGTCTTAAAAATTCCACTCCTTATGGAGTTATGTCGGTTATCATAGAATTGGTCTTTGCACATTTGAATGTTTGATGAAAACCTGATGTGATAGCTTGCATTTCATCTTGATAGCTTGCAAGTTGTCTGATATTGACCAATGTTATACATTACAAATATACAACATTTCTGATATGATTCAGTGTACATATTCCTATTTTGAAATGTGGTTAGGCCAATAGCATTGTGCTGGGTGGAGCGATCATTTGCCTAATAGAATAAAAACAGTATCTGGGGTATTTTAAGACTTTGGTCACCAGTATTTGCCTTTTTGGGCTTGAACAGTGTAGGCATACTGGACACATGTAATGAAAAGTGACCTTCGACGGCTTCAACCGAGTTTATCGGGAAAGTGAGTCAAAGTTGTTTGTGTTAGATGCTGACACTGTTTATTGAACCGAAAGTTCATTGAACCATCTCCATAACGATGAAAATGAAATTTTGCTTCATGAAATGTGCTGTTTCAATTAGCCCCAGATCATACTGATTCCCTGAAACTGTTGTAGCTAATCGTTGGATGCGAGTTTTGTTGTGTTTCAATGTGTTTTAATGACTTTTCCACATAAATATGCATATGATATGATATACATTGCGTTATAAAAAGCGGTGACTGGATTTAAGTGGCTTTAAACTAATGATTTATTCTTAGTTTGACTTGTCCAACATAAAGCTTGACATTTTTTGTTTGAATATCAGCATTTCACAATGATGATAAACGACGCTTTGTTTCTGTTTACATAGAAACAATGTACATACAAATGCATAGGAAATCATTAGGATAATCTGTTGGTAGATCTATGATCTACCTGGAGCAGGTTAATACCTCAGTGTCAGCTAACCATGAAAATGTGGGACAAGGCTATGTTAGGAATGTCAACAGTCTCCATCACGTGTTTGTAGCCTTTTCAATAGTATCTATAATAATAATAATAATAATAGGCATTTATATAGCGCTAATTCCAGTAAACTGCTCACTAGCGCTTGTGCATGATTGATTTATTTGTAGAAACTCTTAAATAGATAAGTTTTGAGATTTCTCTTGAAGCCTTCAAGTGTTTTAGAGGCCTTGACAATCTCTGGGAGTTGGTTCCACAGTTTTGGAGCAGCATGTGAAAAGGCTCTGTCTTCATATTTGTTTTTGTTGAAGGAAGTTGGTTCATTTAAGAGCATTTTGTTATTGCTTCTCAGATTACAGTTTTGTTGAGATTTTGGCTGAATCATCTTTTGAATATACAAGGGAGCTTGTCCGTTTACTGCTTTCCAAGTTGTTAACATGAGTTTGAATTGTATTCTAGCTGGAATTGGTAGCCAATGTAGCTGCTTCCTATGCTGGCTTACACTGTCATGCTTCTTCAATTTTTCAATGAGTCGAACTGCTGAGTTTTGGGCCACTTGAAGTTTATGCAATAAGCGACTTGATGTTCCATACAGAAGACCATTTCCATAGTCTAGGTGAGGAGTCACAAGAGCATTGACAGCTGTTTTGCAGGTTTCCTTGTCCAATGACTTCCGGATTTTTGAAATATTTCTTAAATTGAAATAGGCATTCCGACACATTTTGTTGACTTGTTTTTCCATGGTCATGTTTTTGTCAAAGATTACACCAAGATTTCTAACATGATCGACTGCATCAATTTTGACATTGTCGACATAGATTGACGATACTTGGAGTTTATTAAGTTGGTGTTGGCTGCCGATGAGCAGTAGTTCAGTTTTTTCTCCATTGTTACAAAGCTTATTTTCATGGAGAAATTTCCTGATTTCAGCAATGCACTTTTGCATTTTGACAACTGCATTTCTCTGATCTAAGAAAGTTGGTTTGAAAGAGAGAATAAGTTGTTCGTCATCGGCATACTTTTGGTCTCTGACTTGATTTTTTGCAGCCACTTCGCTTAATGGAGCGATGTATGAATTAAATAGGATTGGTCCTAATTTTGAACCTTGAGGAACCCCAAATTTGAGTGGCAGTTTGGTCGATGTTTTGTCATTAATCATCACTGACTGTGACCTCTCTGAAATGTATGACTTGAACCAGCACAGAGCAGAATCTTGAACGCCGTATCTGTTTTCTAAACGTTTCAGTAGAATCTTGTGATCAATTGTGTCAAAAGCGGCTGAAAGGTCCAACAGTACAAGCATTGTTACCTCACCTTTGCTCATATTCAACATGATATCATTATGGATCTTGGTCAGGAGGGTTTCAGTGCTGTGAAATTTTCTGTAAGCTGACTGTTTCTCATCATCCAGGTTGTTTGCAGTAAGATGATCTGTGTATTGTTTGATAACAGCACTTTCAATTAATTTGCCAAGGAAGGAGAGATTCGATACCGGTCTATAATTCTTCTTGATTAGATCCAGTCCACATTTTTTCAACAGAGGTTTTACTAGAGCATGTTTCAGCTCAAGAGGCATTTCTCCCTGTGTGAGTGACTTATTGACAATATTGGTTATAATTGGGAGGTATTCATCAATGCATTCGAGCAAAAGTGCTGACATAGCTGAACTACCAAATATGCTTATGATTTTTCACTTGTGACAGCATTTTATGGAGTGAATGCCATTAATGCAATAAAAAAAATTTAATATATTCATAACAATCAAATGAGCAATTGTTTTTTGACCATTATCAATTCAGCATCAGTAAAATTGAGGATTAATATGTGTGCTGTGACTGGTATGTAATAAATTTGTTTTAAAGGTATTGATTTACCATTAATCATACCAAATTTATTTATGCTAAGTATGTTGCATTAGACAGATCTAAAAAAAGAGTGGTCATCGAATTGTTTCATGGTAATTCTATTGACAAGCAAAAGTACTTCCACCTTTTTGGAAACAAAGCCTTATGGTTTTGGTTTGTTAATTGCTACAATATTTATTTGCTCACAAGTTCACTGCAGAATTGAAGCAACAAGACAAGAAATAAAGCACCTCCGGTCAATTGTTTGTAGCCTTCTCGCTCTGGTCGCTATTGAATAAGCTGCCTGAAGTGCCTATACCCTGCAGAAAGACTTGATAATGTTGATATTTGGTGGTATTGCAAACAGACATATCTCTACTGTTCTTTCTTTTACAAACCCGAACCTATGTTTTCAAAACTGACGGAAGAGACTCTCGTCTCACAGCGGTGAAAAGGCTACTGACAACAGTGATAACAAGCATGACACTCAAATATGTTTTCTTTTACTTTCAGCATTATGTCCAGATATCGCCAACGTAGCCATAGCGCCATGCGTCATTGTCATGGTTGGTCTTCCAGCCCGGGGAAAGACGTACATCGCCCGGAAACTGACCAGATACCTCAACTGGATTGGCATCAACACCAGAGGTAGGTGGTTGCTTCACTCTTAAAGTTCCCACTGCACTATTTTGAGCAAGAATCACGTTTCTTTGCTGCATCTCCTCCCTATAATATTTGTCTTCTCGAAAATTGAGATTTTGGTCAATATTAATTTTGACACTGTCTGCTGAGTTAGCTCCCGACAGAAGTTTAGAAGAATGTTTTAAAAAGTTATGATTTGGGCTGGATATGAAAGTCTGACAATCTATGTTACAGAATACATAATTACCTATCTTTTATTCTGATTCTGCAGTTGTTTGAAAATTTAAAATACTCAGCAATATTCTTTCAAAATCTCAAGTCCTTCTTTTGGTTAGCAGTCTTGTTTTATGACATTGCGGTCTCCCTAAAAGAGTTTCTTGGTTCACATCACGCATGTGATATTGTAAATTAAACAGTGTCAATGTGAAATACCTTTACAGTCTACTTGGCGGTCTGAAGTGAATTAAAATAGAAAAAGAATATCAGAAGTGTTAGATTCAAGTTTATATCTTGTGTCACATGCACTCAAGAGTCACTCTTCAGTGCCACTTGCCATATCTTCAATTTGTTGAATGACACGTGTGCATGTATTTTTGAGGAGTCCTGATCGGTAAAATGGCTAGACATTCAATAATCAATACATTTTTCCTTGCCCATTTAGTAATCAATATGTTTTTTCCCTGTCCATTTAGTGTTGTGTTATTAGTATATTTAGATAATTTTATTGACATAAAACTTTTGAGTAATTCTACATGAGTCCTGTTGTCATCAGAATGATTGATGTGGTGTGGGGTCTTTTCTTGCCATGTTAAGATTTTTTCAATGTCTTCAGAAGTTCAGATGAACATTGCATGCAGTCTGGGTCTGAAATAGTTGAAATGATATATTTTAATGAGCATTTATTTTTAATTCACAAGAATTTGGTTGATGCACTGTGGAAAGAATTTGAGAAAAAAAAGAAAAATTCCTTGACCTTGATGATCTCTTAAGTCATGGGGTGTAATTTTCTTGTATGGATGCATTTTTAAAGGGAACAACTTTAATTTGATGCATACATTGACTTTAAAATCTTGATTGCATTTTTCAGTATTCAATGTCGGAGAGTACAGACGAGCAGCCACCGAAAAGTACAGGAGCCATGAGTTCTTTGACCCTAACAACCAGGAAGCCATGAAAATAAGAGAGTATGTATTTTCAGTATTTCAGAAAAGAGGGAGGTTGTTTTAGCTGTCTGTACTTGTAATATAATCCATGTGACCCCAGTGAATGTCACTTGTTTCGTTTTTCGGGAATTGTGCAACGACTATTTTCTAGCATGCCACTAATTCATGACATGAAGTAACCTCCTTCACTCTCCAGAAAAAAATGGAACAGGAAGGTTATAAATGCTGTGGGGCATGTAATAACCACAACTTAATCTTAAAAATTTACTGAATCATAAAAAACATACTATTTACTGCCAGTACATGGTAGATGTACGTCACTTAACATGATGTCATATATAATAATTCACATACGCATGTAGGATAATTGCAAATTTTAGTTGTTTCATACTTTAAAAGATGTTTATTTATGACTGCGTTATATTTGAATAGAGTTTAATAATTAGCCAATCTTCTTTTTTCCAGGAAATGTGCTCAAGATGCCTTGGAAGATGTGTGTGCATGGCTGGACGGAGGAGGAGAAGTTGCTGTGAGTTTATGATGATACTCGCTTTGATTACTCATCTATTTAGATAGCCATTAGGCATAATTATTATTAAGATGTAATGCTATGTTTCCGGAATGCTAACTTGTTCGAAAGATAATTAGTGTCACTTCACTGGAGTTGAAAACACTGATAATATGAAAGTAATTGTTTGCCTTGTGACTTTGCTGTCTTTTGATATCTCATGTACTCTGTTTATTTAGTTGATTTCCTATTAATCCACTGATTTTCAAGCGAAAATTAAGGCTGTTGTATGCCAATGTATATGGTCGGATCATGGACTTAGTAGAAATGGACAGAACACTAGTAACCTGAGAAGGGCAATCAATCGCAATTCACTGTAATTGAATCAAAGAAATTCAAAGGGAAAGTGATTGAAAATCCTTAATTACCCCTTTACCTTTGATGTACAATGTGTGTAGCGTCTGAGACCTGAAATTCCAAATCTGACTTCCAATAATTTTTGAGAAATAAAGTTTTAAATGTTGTAATGATTGAGACTGTTGCTCCAAACTGCTCATATTTATATTGGATATAGTATAATTTATTTGGATTTTAATGAGATATATTCCAATGCAGTGAGACTCTTGGTTGATGATTTATAGACCATGTTCTTCCAACATTTAATCCATTGTACAACAAATTCCGTTTATTTCCGTTCAATGAAATTATAACCATCTTAAAGCTCTAAATTTCCTCTTTCCAATGGTATCCAACTTGTGAGCGGCCAGGGGCGGCCAATAAAGACATTTGCATTTTAAGATATTTATCTTTTAGTCTTGGATTGACAACAAAAAATAGCAGTCAGATTATTTCACATTTGTTGTCATGCCAAATGAACTCAATGATTCGATGCTTAGTGTTCCTGGTGTCAATAACTGAAAAAAGTTGCAATATTTCATTCATAATTTTATTATTTTTGGAAAACTCTTCATTTGACTGCTCTACCAGGGTAATTAGGCAGTGAAAGTTCAATGGAAATGGTGTGATATTACGAGGTAATTAGGGTACCAGAGCTACACACATTGTACCTTTGAAGTACCATTGTGTTGCCTCCTCTTATAAAACCTCCCTGGTCGGATACTCCAACAGGACTTGCACAATTAAATCTCTCTTACCGGGTAGTTATCCCTCTCCCCTCTAACATGTCATGCATTGCTTCGTTCTTCAGGTATTTGATGCCACCAACACAGCGGCCAGTAGAAGACGCTTCATTTACGAATATTGTACGCTCAAGAACTCCTACAAGACATTCTTCGTTGAGTCTATCTGTGATGATCCTAAGATTATTGAGGCCAACATTATGGTAAGTATTGATTGTAGCAAGTTAAGAATAGTATCTAGCACAAGTACATTGATACTGGTACTCTTTAGTGACCTGTAGTGTTGGATAAACAGTAGTCAAAACCACTTTCTGATGTCTGAGCACTTGATGACTGATAACAAAATGCCAGGTGTTGCTTGTAAGATCTTTTTTGAGTTTCTCCTTTAATGTTTTTTCAAGCGCTGGTATGTGTGTCGTGATTGTATGGAAAGTATTGATAGAGCCAAAATAGATCAACAATTTAGGAAAATTTTGTTATTTCCGGTACTTTGTGCCCACCACATATTTAGTCTTTTCTGAAAAGTCCCAACACTTGTGTTTTCCCTGACTTAATAATTGTGTTCACTTGAAAGTTTGCAATTATATTTATCTTACATTACTGAGCAATTAAGTTAATATAGTTACAAATATTTTTGTAATCCTTCAATTTAGATAAGCATAAAATATCTGGTTTTCCGTAGGCCTTTAGAATGCAAATTGTTCAATGTTCATGGCTGCTTTCCTCAAGTCATACAGGCGGCTTTAAAACTTCTAAAATGATGCTGAAAACTTTGTTATTATCCATGTTTTAATATTAAAAATTTACCTATTCCTTCCAGGAAGTGAAAGTGACCAGTCCTGACTATGTGGGCATCAACAAAGACTCTGCAGTGGACGACTTCCTTTTGAGAATCAGGCATTACGAATCTGCTTATGAACCTGTAGACGAAAAATTGGACAAAGATTTATCTTATATCAAAATATTCAACCAAGGGGAGAAATTTCTAGTGAATAAAGTCAGTGGCCACGTCCAGAGTAGAGTCGTCTACTACCTCATGAATATTCATGTCTTGCCACGCACAATTTATCTCACTAGGGTAAGTAGTATATGATTGAGTTGAATGATTGAATGAAAATCATAACATGCCATAAGTACATCATTGTTTTACAGTCTCAAGGAGTCTGCACATAAGTCATTTAGATGATACTGTTGAAAATAAGTCTTGAACTGTAATCAGTTGAAATGCGTCAGATTCTGCAATGTAATTGAGACCTAACTGGCAGTAAATTTTAATATTGTATTTACTCAGCTGAAAATATCAGCATGGTTCTTTCTTTGGAAGTAGGCAGCAGCTGTCAATATCTAAATTGCTCTCCTGGTTTACGCTTTTGCAAGTGATGTACATTATTCCAATGCTTACTTTCAGCATGGCGAAACGACAATGAACTTGAAAGGAAGGATAGGAGGTGATGGAGAGTTATCAAATAATGGAATCCAGGTTGGTAATCAGTGAATTAGCTTATTAATAATGTACTTACCTGAAACATGCAAGTGTATAAATCTAGTTAGTCATATAAATGATCTTTCATACTTGTCCTAAGGATGAAAGCGAATCCCCAAAATTTGTCCGAGGTTTCTCGCACCTGTTTTAGTTCTCTTATTGGTTGACAACTTTACTGTTAATTCATTTTCCCGATTGTATTTCAGTTTAGTGAGAAGTTATCGTCATTTGTGGAAAGAGAGCAGATCCCAAGCCTCAGAGTGTGGACAAGTTTAATGAGAAGAACAATCCAGACCGCCCAGACAATCAACGCCCCTAAGGAACATTGGAAAGCCCTCAATGAGATCGATGCTGTAAGTTTTGATTGCGGTATTATTGCTTGTTTAGGTGAAGCAGAGATTCCGTCATGTTGCTCATATTCTGTAAAATTTCCAATCTGACAACTAATGAGTTCCTGGTACTCTTCCATAACAAAAAATGCTGCCTGGTTATTGCTTTTGCAAAAAAAGCCATTTGAATTATCTTCCAAACAATAACTATTGATTGATTCTGACATATTGACCTAGTAAAAATTGTTGCACTTAAAACACCAGGCCTCTTTGATGATCCTATCTTTTATCACTGATAAAGATGCATTTCTTTCATCCAGGGTGTATGTGAAGGAATGACATATGAAGAAATAGCTGACCAATTCCCCGATGATTTTGCGGCTCGAGATAAAGACAAGTACCATTTCCGATACACAGGAGGAGAATCTTATCAGGATCTGGTTGCAAGATTAGAACCAGTTATAATGGTGAGATAAATTGTTTTCATAACATGTGTACATTTACTGGTAACCTTATGTAGCACATCCTAAACATTGGTGATAACATTTTGATTTATTGAGTTAGATACAAAGTTCTTCCTGCTTGAGATTTTTTGGAAAGTTTTTCTGAGGAAATGAATGGTTTCGTAATCCTTACACATAGGCCTACATCTTAAAATCTAGGGTTGCTCATGTGATGAAGTAATGTCGTGTGTTTTCTATAAGTTTTCTATGAGTTGGTTGACACTAAAAACTGTTTTCAGAAATCTCTTCATTCTCTATTTTCATGTAATTTTTCTGGGAAATTCAGAGACGTTTTAGATATTTTTCTGAAATGTCAAATGGCCTTAAAAACCCAATATCTAAATTCAGAGAATCCTGCCTTTGTTATGCACACATTTTTATGCTATGTTAACCTTGTTTAGATCATTCATTATCACTTATGACTGCTAAATATAGCAATCCATTCACTTGTGATACAACATTTGTGTTATTTATGCGCATTCTTTATTTGGAAAAGCAGCTTACGGTGACATCTGGTGTTTTTTGCAGGAGTTAGAGAGACAAGAGAATGTGATGGTGATCTGCCACCAGGCTGTTGCACGCTGTTTGTTGGCCTACTTCATGGATAAAAGTGCCGGTGAGTGGAGAATGATGCAGACATATTTGTCAAATACGATATTCAGAGAAACTCTGATCTTGTGAATCAATGGATGTTCAGATTGCTCTTTGTCGAATTAGCCAACAAAGCTGAGTGAGAGACTTAACTAATTTCTTTGGCAAAAATGAGAACACTGTGCTACTTATTGGCTACTAGCTGGAAACAAAATTTTATTGAATTGATAAAACAATCTTAACTCTTTACTGACTAATCAATCATTGAACAAATCTTTCAACAATTCTTCATATTTTCTCACATGTTCTTGCAGAAGAATTGCCGTACTTGAAAGTTCCGTTACACACAGTTATCAAATTGACGCCGATTGCGTACGGATGTCGGGTGGAGTACATTGATCTGCAAGTGGATGCTGTGAATACTCATCGGCAGAAGCCAGCTGTAAGTAAACCCTTTTGCTCTTTGAATGCCTAACAAGCTGCTTCTGATGTTATGCTCATTCATACCATTGTGATGTTCTGTAAAAACGGGATATATTATTGGGGCACAGATGCGTTTTATGTCGATATCATTTCTATCTCATGGAATTGATCACCGGTATTTTCTTAACACACCATTGGAAGAGTATGGATGCAAATACTTTTATGGCTAATATCTTCAAAAATTAAGAAAGAAAACCATAAAATATTTTTTGATAACCATATTGCTTTAAATTTTTGCTCCATAAAGAACATCATAGTGGCCAATGATTAATGGCTCTATTTTCATCCACTTTGTAACAAACAACTTATCAGTTGTCATTCAGCATTTTTTTTTGTCATTATTAAAAAAACAAGAAATGTTTCGTTAATTACACTTGCTGATTGATGCAGCAAACATATGCTGCTGCAAAAATGGATAAGATTCAAAAATGGTTATTTCTGGGTCCAATCCCAGCATCATTTTGGACTATTTCGGAATTTTCTATGGAATCACTTGTGCTTATTTGGTAATAAAAGTACATCACAATTTTTTTGTCATTCAAAGGCAGCTTGATTAGGTATTTATTTTTTACCATTATAAGTGTTTATATAAATATTCTTTTGAAGGTAAGTTGGCAAATAATTATAATATGACTATTATGAGATATATTTAAATTTGCTGTCATATTTGATTCGTATTTATGCAACCGTTATACTCACCCTCGCATATTACCATCAGCTTTTACTGCAATTAGTCCTGTACGATGTATCGGTTTTCTGTTGGTTTCAAAGTTTTGAATTTTGTTGTACACCAGTGTTTTGAACTACACTAGATATATTTTATAATATATTTGCAAAAAATAATAATGAGTTCAGAATGATAATATTATATGTTGAAATACGAGTTTGTTTTGATATATATGAGCTAGATGTGTTTCATTGCTTCGAAATGTGGGTCAGTTTTCTCAAAAAGGTGTTAGTGTGTGCGTAGATTTTCAGGAGGAATAGGACAACAGATTGAGGCGCCTACGGGTTTTCGTTTGCACGGGTACAGAGTGAGGCGCCTACGGGTTTCGTGTGCACGGCCGCAGAGAATGAAGTTGACTCCTCGGTCCCTTGACTGGGATTGAGGGTAAGCAAAGTAGCTCTCTGATTGTGTCCACCTCTCAGTTGTTCATTGAGTATTCTTTATTGCATGTTTTCTATTTTGTTTTAGAATGGTATTATAATTATGTGAAACCTTATGGTCACCCACTAAAATGGTGAAATAATTTAATACTTTATTTATAGATACATTCTAGATTTTTTCAAATTTTTGTGGAAACTTTCTTCTTAATTATTATTAAATGGTCTAATTCAAATCAGTATTATGATAGGCTTACACATTTTCGTACTTTCTAGAATATGCACATTTGCTCTTAGATTCACTTGGTGTCGGTAGAATTTATATTGAGTTCATTCAACAGTACATGTTGTTTGATTGTTGACGATCACTTAACCATCTTAAAATAGTTTTAATGGAACTGAATTTTGCATCTTGAGTAAATATTTATTTATTTTTTCATGTGTAGTGTCAGCTTGTCCTACACCCACCTCCCTAGCTGTCTTATTAGTCGTCATATTAAAGGCACTCTGTACGATTCTGTATGTGGACGCAGCAAATGTCTTTGAATGTCTCGTATTCTATGGAGTTGTGATTCATGTTGACATTTGCCATGCTAAAGCACTCATGTAAATTATCAGTATCAACCATGTTTTATTGGATGTCCATGCCTACAACTTGATATATGGTAAATTTGCAGTGAATTTTGTAGTAAACTTTTGTGAAGTCTTGCCCATATTTGGATGTGAACATTCCGTCTGATGAGTTCTTTGTCGCTATTTTGCAGACTGCCTCCTCAAATAAAGTGGACCTGGTTAACGGAGGTCTGTCTCCCTTGGCGTCCTTGGCCCCAATTGCTCAAGAGTAGATTCACAGGATTCAGAATTCTTAGTGTATCTCGGTGATGACATTAACCCATGATGACATTAATCGGTGATGAGACTAAGCGTGATGTGATGTTAATCGGTGATGTCACTCATTCAAGCAAAAAAGGATTCACCTCCATTCCATTTACTTTGCCACACATGTATGTATTGGTTCCTGGACCAATCTGGACTTCAGTGTAACAGTCATTTATCTTCTGACTTGCCGTTTATTTGTGAATATTCCCCGAGTGCTACAATCGTATTTATCTCAAGTATTATTGTCACTTCTCTGCTTGGTTCGTACAGTCTATGCTCATTAGGAAATTAACATGGAGCGTTCTGTCACTTGCATTTACTAATGTTTTGTTTGACCTTTATTTACCCTACTGTGCCATTTCATTAAGTATTATTTTGCCATGTTTAGAGAGTACCTGCATATTTATTTATCATTTGAATTTGTACATTCACACGTCTTTTAATTCAGGTATTGGCCTATGTTTTTCAATCTTATCCATGTATGTATGACACACAGTGAGTTATTGACTAGGATATTTAAATAGGAAACTTACTTTTTCTTGGGTCCCTGAAAATGGATTTAAAAGAATGTAAACTATTGATCCTGCCACTTACTGGTTTAAGACGCAGCTCTTTGTATTAAACATGTCAGACCAAAAGTGTCTATATTTTCGCAGAAAATCTATATATTGACCCAGTTTGATTTCCTAATATATGGTTAAGAATTGTTTTGATGTTATTTTAATATTCGTTCTAGGGTAATTTAGCTAATTGTTTTTAAGTATTTTTACAATGATTGTGATTAATGGACCATTATGCATAATATGAGTATTCAACTATACGTATAAATACTATAATATATTAGTGATAAGACGCGACAAGTTGCATAACTTTGTTCATATCATTTAAGTTGTTAAATTTACTTTCAAATATGAAAATAACCCATCCACTTTGTGATACCTCATGGTATGAATCTTTCCTTGTACTACATGACATTGTATGAAGACTGTTTTATGGATATTTATGGAAAAACTGAAGTTTTGCATTGTCATGCAAGAGGCTTATTGTAATAAAAGCAATTTATGAAATATTGATAACTTGTCTGTTATTTCTTGCTGTTTTAAGTCTGGGCTTTCTAAATGAGTGTATGAACCTTGTTGGAATGCCATAATAGCCTTAATAGTTTCTCTGCTGCTTGTGTATCCCTATCAAAATGGCCACACATAATTGATTCTTAGCTTCGCAGACCCGCCGACACAATAGATTTCCTGCCGATGGTAAAAAAAACAATTTTTTTGACATTATAAAAAAAAAAATTTCACTTTTTTTTTTGTCCTACCGACTGACCCTAGAAGAAGTGCCTTGAGAGGATCCGAGAAGCTAAAGATCAATTATGTGTGGCCTATGGAGAAAATTGATACATTTGTATCTTACTATTTATACGTTAATTTGAAAATGAGTTGAAATTTGTAATTTCAGAAACTGGACAAGACCAGGAGTCGAGAAGAAGCGCTGGAAACGGTACCACCTCACAACTAGAAGTTCCAGTCTATCTCGCCTCATCTAGCTCAGTGCACTTAAATTAATTATTTTGAAATCACTGGGAGACCCAGTCTAAAGTAATGCGTTCTCATGTATACATGTGCATCTGTATTGAGTTTTGAAAACTTGTGAAAAAGGAAACCTGATTCCACTCCATATTTGTTCAAGAGAAACTGTGATTAAAGGTTGTAAGAGTTGTTACTGATGAATTTGCCAAAGTTAAATCTTATGTAACAACAATACTTTAAAGGATATTGGGCACGTGAATGTGCAATATTTCAACTGCCGAGTCTGTGATGGTTAATTATTTAATGAGAAATGAGTTTGTTTTCCCCACTTTACAATTGAAGAGCTGATTTAATTGCTATTCCATTGCCTTCCAATTAGGTTTACTGAAGATGTATATTAAGCATTTAAATGAATTTAATTTTTTGCATGAACATGTGTAAGAATGCAGCGCATTGTACCATGATGGTAAAATATATACATGTAATAAGAAATAGTGATGACCCAATTTGTCATTATCCAAAATGTAATCTGTTTATTATCATAACCTTTTGGTTTGAATTTTTTGCATGTTATATATTTGCAGTTTCAAAAACTGATGTTTTATCTTTTTGGATTAAATTTGTTATATAATTGGGATCTCATCAATGGTGAATTTGAAAGGGGTGCAACATGCAATAAGAATAATTATCAGGGATGTTTTTGTATGATGATTTTACAAATTCATTTATGCATGTTGCTTTGGATGTGAGCATGTATTTTTGTATTGAAAGTTGATGTAAAGAGGTATTGTTATATTTTCTATAGATTTGTAGAACTGAGAATAAAAAAATATTAACATATATATTTGCTTGTTCTGTGTTTCATCTTCACCTGATTATAGTCAATATTTTAATGTTAAGGAAATGCATCCTTACAATTTAATTTTGATTGTGGCTTTTAATTGCAAGGCATAGGCCTATATCTGTTATGACCTTCTGCACGGTCTTTTAGGTCCTATACCAAAGTACCAATGCAAATGAATTTGTTCCATTCATATAAGTTATAACTTCCATCCAACTTCTTCTTCTTCTTGCGATTATATCCCGTCTCTTCATGCAGGCGAACCTCTAATGAGTATGTCGTTCAATATAATATCTCTCTGTTTTGCCAGGGAAAGGAAATTTGGTTACAGAGTTTATTTGCCGCATCTAAAATTTCTATGGACCTCCATCCAACTTGTTGTGGAAGTTGGATGGCTAATTTAGGTCTCCTGCATAATATCCTACAGCAAGCAGAAAACTTGTCACATGAATTCACAATTCTGCTGCTTTGTCAAGAGTCCAGACTCTGTGTGGTCTGAAGCCTTGCTGTCAGCAAAATTGTACTGGAGGCCTTAAATTTCAGCCTGATCTAGAAGTTTATGGGCCTTAGATATGTTGCAGCAATGTTTTCAGTATAGTTTGTCAAAAACTCATGGAATTTCAGCAGAGCCCTGCTCTGTATCCATCAATCCAGTCTTTTCTTAAGGGAGTTTGGTGTTTTACACCCTATATGCATTCTGCACCTGTGTGTTATTTTGGGAAAACTTTACTTGAGGCAGGGTATAAAATAAGAAAATTTGATCACTGCGCATATTGTCTTGCGCGAACTATCGCCATTAATATGGATAACCAATCCGTGTTTTTAAGGGCTGGCATTGTGATATCAAGCATTTCAAATTTCCAAAAGATGACCAATTGACCATCATCAGGCAGACAAAAGTATTAAATTGGTTGAAAAACAAAGTATTTTCTGGGGATTTTACAGTTCACCATAATTTAGCACAACAAGGGTGAATTTGATCACTGCACAAATTCAGATTGATCACTGCACATTTCAGATTGATCACTGCACATTTTGGGATCGTTACACGCTTATTTTATACCCTGACTTGAGAAATGTCTGTAGGTTATGCAGTACTAGATCACTCTTCACCTTTTTGGCACAGCATCTAATACTACTAACTGGTACCAAGATTTTACTTGTAGCCTACAAATTTTTTCATGAAAGTCTCGCTAAATCCTGAATAATTGAATAATTGGTAAAAAATGTATCTATTAAACAAGAGAAAGAGGTTGAGAAAAAAAAGAAAACTTAAAAAAATCATAACTGGGCAAGATTTTAAAAAAAGCTGCTCCCAAGCATTGAAGCTTCCCCCCCCCCGATGTAGGCTGTTTGTAGTGGTTACACCCTTATCAATTTGTTGAAATTGTCACATCAGAAAGCTAGTACACTCTGACAGACCTGAGACAATCTTAGGTCCTTATGCCAAGTCTACAAGTCGAGGGTTTGCTGTCACACAGCTTATGAATCATGGATTTTAATCGGCAGGTGCTGCCCTCTTGTGTAGTTGTCGTTTTTTGCACGCTTGCGCACTGGCGCAGAACCGGCTGACGTGGAAGTGTTGATTTGTCAGAAAAAGTGGACAGTGAAGTTAGAAGAAGGATTGTGGACGAAATATAGTCCACAGAGGAGATCAAGATGATGAAACGGGACAAGAAGGAGGAGGAGGAAGGTTTGTATATGCATGTGTGATGACAAATTCGTTACTTATCTCCCATTGCCAGTTTATTCTGTGAGCAGTGACTGTGTTCATTCAAGGTCTTGCTTGACTTGTGTATCACTGTCAAGACTCAACTTGAAGTTGAGTCTGATCTGCTGATCCCAGTGACAGCAGAGAGGTGGTACTGGGGATACTGTCCTGACTAAAAAAGGGAAAACTGATGAACAAACAGCTACAATAAAGAGGAATCATGAAACTTGAAATTAACATGGTTAAGGAGTGTTGTGCAGTAGATTTTGTAACACAGAATTGTCTCTTTCTCACAGAACTGCAAAAATTGGTCCAAAATCTCACAGATCTGTGAGACTCTTGCACTTCTCCCAGCTAATCTGCAAACTGTGAGTGTCTCACAGATCTGTGAGCAAGTTTTTCCCCCACAATCCCTTGCAAACCGCCATATTTGCGCCAATTTCAAAATAAAAATGGATGCCTGCATTGGATTAACATGGGGATTTGAATTTTGTCAGATATCTCAGAAATAGACCATTGGAATTTAATTTAGGACACTGGAATTATGGAAGTAACATTACTGAATAATTTGACACTGGACTTGTCATCACCAGTGCATTGGTTTTATCTCCAGACCTTTTGATTCAGTGGGAATCATAGAGGTGAGAGTATTTTGTCATCTTTAAACCTTGATAAAACGTTTTTTTGTGGCATTTCATCCAAGACAGTTGAAGAGAAAGTAACTGGCAAAGCTTTTCATCATTCCTGACTGCTGTTACAACAAATTTACTGGATATTTTTCCTGTTTGGATCCAAAATTAATGCAATTATCACTTCTTCATCCCCATCTGGTCAAAATGATCACAGATCTGTGAGAAAATGAACATTTTACACAGATCTGTGGGAAAGTGTAATTCTGTGTAACTAAATCTACTGTTGTGGGTGATACCTCTATGGTGATACCTTGTACCACTGACCAGTCAAGGAAATTACCATCTGCTCATGACAACCAATGTCTTCAGCCCCACATGACAGTCACCCCAGCACTGTCATCTCTCTCCCATGACCTTCTCAAAGTGTCATGGCCCAGCCATGACTTAAGCAGTGCTCAAAATCATCTTTGACAGGCTATTTAAAAATAACTGCTGCTACTATCACTTCCAAACTTGGCATAAAGTTGTATCACAGTATCAACTAACTCTATAAATTTTGGAAGGCTTATCCATTACATAATGAGGAAAAGAACCCGAAGGCTCCAGAGAAATTAGGAAACTGTCATCAGCTGCTGATGACTTTGCAGTATTTCGCGAAATTGGATAGAATATGTCCCGCTACTGTCATGCTGCTGTGTGATGAGGATGGGTGCACAGAGATCAGATAGTCTGCTCAACGTAGATGTAGATCAGTTACTGAGTTACAGTGCTCTTCACATCAATCGCAAACTCGGAAGTAAATGTTGGTGGCGGTGCTGTCAATGTGGTTACGTCATAGGCACGCACACTTGATTCTGTGGTTACGTCACAAATGAAAATGGATGGACCTCAGAAATTGTCATCTAAACTTGTATGACATCGCCGAAAATCGGCAAAAAAAATCGCCGAAACATCGTGAAAGTGTGATAAACAGTTATAAACAGCCATCTAAAGTATGTGAGTGAAATCTGGAGTTTTTTGGACACCTGGTTGCCGTGAAAATGTGTGTTCGCGATTGACTTGAAGCGGCTGTAGTACCAAAGCCATACGGTCCGTCTCACTTCTAGCATGGCTGCATGGCCAGTCGTCGTCTGAATTCCCACGAAAAATGGCACCAAAACATCACAAAAACGTGATAGACAAACTGCAAAATGGCTCTTCTATCCCTGGGTAGTTGTATTTTTACTGTGTGACCGGTAGATGCTGAGAGCTGCTGAGCAATCAAGCCAAACACCAGTTCCCATGTTGTGAGACAAAGGTTGAAACTGTAGGTGTTTTCAGTCAAATTTAGAGATTTCAAGGAAACTGGAACTCTCAGTGGAAGATAAAAGTTGCTACAAAATGTAACCAATTTACTAGGGAGTCCCTAGCAGCTAGTAGGGACATTACCACAGAATTGAAATACCCAGTGTAAAATCCCATATTAAAATATTACCAGGTATTCTTATAATGAATCTTGAGATTTACTACGAAGATTGGGGTGCATCATCTGTTGATGTTTATGTCCGTTCGTTGTAACCGGAAGTGTCGCACGGGTGTCTCAAGAAATAAACCATCCGGCAGTAATGGCGGCAAGCGAAGCACATGTATTTTTGCGTATTTCAACAATGGTAGCGGAGCGTCGTTCCTAGAAAGTTTTAGAGGACTAAAGTGTGTTGAGAAGACGAACGAGGAGCTGACGAACAAAATGACAGACAGAGAGTGATCGAGTATAGTGGATTTGAAGCGTTTTGGAGCGTCAAAGTTGAGCGGGCGAAATTTGGTGGTGTGCGCACGGGTTGCAGAATCGAGGTTTTTGACATTTTTCGAACGAAATCGAAAGCATGGCGGAGCGTCGTACTCAATGACAAAAAACAGAAGAAGAAGGAAGAAAGGGAAGAAGTTAGAAGTCGTAAGCATGGCGTCTATGAAAATAAATCCTCCGACTTTAAATGTGAAAGAAAAGAACTATGAGCGTTACAAGCGAGAGTTGTTAGCATGGCAATTGGTGACGAACTTGGAGAAGAAGAAGCAAGGTGTGGCTATTGCTTTGTCGCTGCCTCAGGATTCTAAAATTCGTGAACAGGTGTTTGATGAAGTGAAAAATGAGGATTTAATGAAAGATGATGGTTTGGACACTTTGATCAAGTATCTTGACAAACGTTTGGGAAAAGATGATCTGGAAGATAGTTTGGATAAATTTGAAGACTTTGAAAATTATGAGCATGATGCATCCGAGTCCATAGAGGACTTCATTGACAATTTTGATCTAAAATATTCCAGAATAGAGAGACTAGACATGAAACTTCCACCAGCCATATTGGCCTTTAAATTACTGAGAAAGGCAAACATCACCAAGGAGGAGCGTTTGTTAGTATTGACAGGGATCGACTTTTCCAAAAGAAATACCATGTATGAGCAGGCGAAGGTGTCCTTGAAAAAATTCAAGGGGGGGCAGTGAGAGACTCGCCCGGTAATCCGTCAGCTGCAGCGGCAATCAAGGTGGAGCCGCAGTCTGTTCTTCAAACAAGTGAAGAAGTGTTTCTGAATCGTCCCTATTCACGAGGAAGAACCAGGGGGTTTTCCTCTGCCAGACAGCCAGGACGGGGAAATAACAGTGGTTTTCGTGGTGCCAATAATTTCCGTGGTGCCAGTAGTTTCCGTGGTGCTGGTTTTCATGGTGTTCAGCGAGACCGGGCCGGCTATCAGCGTGACCAAGCGAGTTCCCAGCGTGGCCGAGTGAAGAATACCAGATTGGTCAATCCGTCAGGCACCGATGGTAACCCATTAACGTGCCATTGCTGTGGTTCATTTCGGCACCTGTTAAATGAATGTCCTCATAGCTGGGAAAATGTGAATGTGGCCCAGGAAGAAGAAACTGAGCAAGCTGTCCTGTTTACGGGCGACAAAACTGATTTAATTCGTCTTGGTTTGGATGCCCGTAATTGTGCTGTACTTGACAGTGCTTGCACCAGTACAGTGTGTGGAAAAGACTGGTTGGACGATTATCTAGATAGCCTTGAAATGGGTGATAGGAAAAGTGTGCTACATCGCAAAGGTGAGAAGATGTTCAAGTTTGGAGGAGGTACAAGACTGCGATCAGACGGGGAATACGAAATCCCAATTGTTCTGGCTGGGGAAAATGTGAGACTCACTACTGATGTGGTGCAGTCCGATATTCCGTTATTGTTATCGAAGACAGCAATGAAGAAGGCACACATTAAGTTGGACATGGAGTCCGACACAGCGAACATTTTTGGCAAGGAAGTGCCTCTAAATTTCACAAGTTCAGGACATTATTGCGTGCCAATTGATAAGGAACAAGGTGTCAAGATAGAAGAAGTGTGCGCTGTCAATTTAGATGATCTTGGCAGGGCGGATTGCAAGAAACATTTGGTGAAGTTACACAGACAATTCGGTCACCCTTCAGAACACAAGCTTGTCCATTTGCTGAAAGACGCTGGCTCCTGGAAAGACTCTTTTAGTACACTTTTAGCAGACATCTACAAGGAATGTGTATTGTGCAAGGAGTACGCCAAGACACCAGCTAGGCCGTCAGTTGCTCTTCCCATGGCTAGCAGGTTCAATGAAAAAGTGGCAATGGATTTGAAACAGTGGGGCAAGCGATGGATCTTGCACATGATTGATATGTGGTCACGCTTGACGGTGTCAGTATTTATCGACCGGAAGACTCCAAGTGTGGTGATTGATAAAGTTATGACAAACTGGGTTGGAGTGTTTGGTGTAATGGAAGGTGTTCTGACGGATAATGGTGGTGAATTCAATGCGGAAGAGATGCGAGATGTCGCTTCAGTTCTTGGAGTGGAAGTTCTCACCACTGCAGCAGAGAGTCAGTTTCAGAATGGACTCTGTGAAAGGGTTCATGCTATAACTGATGGGATTCTGACAAAACTTGTCCGTGATCAGCCCAATGATCAAATTGAGATGTTACTTTCCTGGGCAAATATGGCTAGAAACAGTTTGCAGATGCATCATGGATATAGCAGCTACCAATTAGTTTTTGGAAAAAACCCGAACTTACCAAACATTATGACTAGCAAATTACCAGCATTTGATGGGCTGACTATGAGTGAAACCTTTGCGAAGCATCTCAATGCCTTGCATGCGACCAGAACTGCCTTCATTCAAGCCGAAGCAGATGAGAAAATACGTCGTGCATTGCGGGGTAAAGTAAGAAGCTCTGAACAGCGTTTTCAGCACGGTGACAGAGTGTTCTACAAGCGAGAAGGCAAAGATCGGTGGTTGGGACCAGGAAAAGTTGTATTCCAGGATGGAAAAGTTGTGTTTGTACGGCATGGGGGCACATTTGTCAGAGTATCCCCCACAAGACTTATGAAAGTGACTCTTAGTGATACCACAGTGACAGCGCATCCATCTGATCAAGCCAAGAAGTCGAGTCATTCCGAAGTGAAGGAGGCTGAATCTGATGATGATGATGACTTTGACCTTTCAAGAGCGGGCACAGGACACCCTGATGTTGTGGCTGATCCTCCTGTTCCCGATAGTATTGTTGATGATTCCAACCTCGGTGGAATCAAACTTAAGACTTTCTTATCAGGAATATTTACTCAATTTACTCAAAAGACTTTCCCATCAGGAATATTTACTCAATTTACTCAAAAGACTTTCTCATCATAGAATATTTACTCAATTTACTCACATTCAAACTAAAGACTTTCCAATCAGGAATATTTACTCATTGCACTCAAAAGACTTTCTCATCATAGAATATTTACTCAATTTACTCAAAAGACTTTCTCATCATAGAATATTTACTCAATTTACTCACATTCAAACTAAAGACTTTCCAATCAGGAATATTTACTCAATGCACTCAAAAGACTTTCTCATCATAGAATATTTACTCAATTTACTCAAAAGACTTTCTCATCATAGAATATTTACTCAATTTGCTCACATTCAAATTTAAAAGACTTTTGTATTAGTGTTGATGTTTATGTCCGTTCGTTGTAACCGGAAGTGTCGCACGGGTGTCTCAAGAAATAAACCATCCGGCAGTAATGGCGGCAAGCGAAGCACATGTATTTTTGCGTATTTCAACATCATCTGCCCCCTAAAAATGAAAAAATTGAAATATTCATTTGCACTTTTGCCACATTGTGCCTTTGCCCGTAGAAACTCATTCTGCAAAATTTCAATAAGATCCGATGTGGCTTTAGGGTGGCACTTTTGTGTCAAAGTTGGTTCCAAAATTGTCAAAAAATGATGCTTTGAAAAGTCACGGTTAGAAATATCTTGCTTATGGTTGGCTGTATGATTTCAATTTATATACCATTTTTCTCAGAAGAAAATTGTCTTTAATTTGAATGGTAGAAAGCTATATTTCTGAAAATTTCTCCTGCATAAGTTTTTTGGAAAGCATAAAATTTCTGACTATTATGAC
The DNA here is from genome assembly GCA_026936325.1 of Platynereis dumerilii. Classification (NCBI taxonomy): domain Eukaryota; kingdom Metazoa; phylum Annelida; class Polychaeta; order Phyllodocida; family Nereididae; genus Platynereis; species Platynereis dumerilii. Next base: position 11,839,934 of record JAPTHN010000007.1, read on the forward strand.
AAAATATTTGGAAAAATCATCTTAAAAGCTCAACTTCTGCCTAACGTTGACGTAATCGTTAGAATAAAACATAAGGAGTAGTTTGCTGAAGAAAGTAGGAAATTGAAAATTTTTTCTAGACAGTTATTCATCAAATTCAAATGTGCAAATTTTTGGCTGGAGAATTCTGGAGAATTCTCTAGCCTTTTTAATAATGGGTTTTGGGGGTGTGGTCGATATTTGGAGGTGTGGCGCATAATGACAGGTATGCATTTTTGGCCATCATGCATTGAGTTTGTGTTTGTGGTAATTGCTGGTTAGAAGCAATCTTAGTTGGCTAATTTGACAGCATTAGGCAAGGTGTAATGGGTTGAAAGTTGTTCGGTTGAAACTGTGGCAGTACTTAAAAATTTTTAATTTTTGGGGGTGTGGCCATTTAGAGCCAATGAGAATGAGGGACTTGGTGGGAGTGGCCATTTCAGCCAATAGGGAGACATGTAGAATGCAAGGCCTGGGGGGGGGGAGGACACATCCAGGGGGGTACTTGCAGAAATTATTTTTTTTGCTAGTTATACTTCTAGGCTGGGGGTCACCTCGGAGGGAGGTAATTTTAAAAATTTTAGATTTTAAAAGTCCCGAGGGGGGTCACCTCGGGGGGGGTACTCGCAAAAAAAAAATTTTCTGCCTGTTATATTGCCAGACTTGGGTCACCTCGGGGGAGGTATTAAATTTTATATTCTATACAAGGCCCCGGGGGGGGGTCACATCCGGGGGGGTACTCGCAGAAATTTTTTTTTTTTGCTAGTGATATCTCTAGGCTTGGGGTCACCTCTGAGGGAGGTAATTAATAATTTTTAGATTTTACAAGTCCCGAGGGGGGTCACCTCGGGGGGGGGTTACTCGCAAAAAAAAACAACTTTCTGCCTGTTATATTGCCAGGCTGGGGTCACCTCGGGGGAGGTATTAAATTCTATATTCTGTGCAAGGCCCCGGGGGGGGAGGACACATCCAGGGGGGTACTTGCAGAAATTATTTTTTTTGCTAGTTATACTTCTAGGCTGGGGGTCACCTCGGAGGGAGGTAATTTTAGATTTTAAAAGTCCCGAGGGGGGTCACCTCGGGGGGGGTACTCGCAAAAAAAAATTTTCTGCCTGTTATATTGCCAGACTTGGGTCGCCTCGGGGGAGGTATTAAATTTTAAATTCTATACAAGGCCCCGGGGGGGGGGGTCACATCCAGGGGGGTACTCGCAGAATTTTTTTTTTTGCTAGTGATATCTCTAGGCTTGGGGTCACCTCTGGTAATTTAAAAATTTTTAGATTTTACAAGTCCTGAGGGGGGTCACCTCGGGGGGGGTACTCGCAAAAAAAAAAAATTTCTGCCTGTTATATTGCCAGGCTGGGGTCACCTCGGGGGAGGTATTAAATTCTATATTCTGTGCAAGGCCCGAGGGGGGGGGGGGGAGGACATTTCCAGGGGGGTACTTGCAGAAATAATTTTTTTTGCTGGTTATATTTCTAGGCTAGGGGTCACCTCGGAGGGTGGTAATTAAAAAATTTTGGATTTTACCAGTCCCAAGGGGGGTCACCTCGGGGGGGATACTTGCAAAAAAAATTTTTTTTTTCTGCTAGATATATTGCTCGGCTGGGGTCACCTCGGGCGAGGTATTAAATTTTATATTCTCTACAAGGCCCGGGGGGGGGGTCACATCCGGTGGGAGCTTGCAGAAATTTTTTTTTTGCTAGTTATGTTTCTAGGTTGGTCACCTCGGAGGGAGGTAATTAAAAAACTTAGGATTTTACAAGTCCCGAGGGGGTCACCTCGGGGGGGGGGGAGTACTCGCAAAAAAAAAAAAAGTTTATTTCTGCTAGATAGGCTGGGGTCACCTCGGGAGGTATTAAATTTTATATTCTATACAAGGCCCTGGGGGGAGTCACATCCGGGGGGGTACTTGCAGAAATTTTTATTTTTGCTAGTTATATTTCTAGGCTGGGGCTCTCCTCGGAAGGAGGTAATTTTAAAATTTTATATTTTACAAGTCCGGGGGGGGTCACGTCGGGGGGTGTCCTCGCAAAAAAAAATTTTTTTTGCTAGTTTTGCTACTTATATGCTAGGGGTGAAAGCAGAAGAATGAGTAGCCTACCTGTCGAGACAACTGAGATAGCGTGCATTTTAGCAGCGATCTTTCTTCATTCCTGGACTGCCAAATGTGACCTTAATATTTCACTTAAGAGTTATAAAATTTGGTTCAGGTGTACGCCTGTGGGTATTGATTGGGAACATGACGATAAATTCAAGATGTAGGCCTTTCTGGCAGCCATCTTTTGTCATTCTTGAACTGTCCATTTGTGACCTTAATATTCCGCTTATTTTAGAGTTATGAAATTTGGTACAAGTATTCCACATTATGAATTTGTCGGCCCATAGCTCTATATGGGCAGCGACTCTGTTAGACACTAGTGTCTGCTGTCACGCTCTACTCAAACACTTGCGCAATGCTCACTGCAGCAAGTTGCACCTATACTTCATTGCTGTACCCTCACGTCAAGAGAATCTAGTTCACGCAGACATCACCCTACTATACCTCAACCTCCAGTTCCACTGTTCCTACACTCATATTTTTTGCCTCAGACGCTCTCGCATGCTGCAAATCACACCTTCTACTTTCCCATAGGATTAACCAGCCATTGTATCCGAGGATGCTTGTCATAAATTACATGTAAATGTGAGAAATACATGCTGTTCGCTGAGACACCGTTCTGTATCTCTTTTTCTTCTGACTACATCGTAATGCAATCAAGGTTTTATCAGATGATGTAGTGGACCATATTTCCACTTTGTGGACTTCTTTGACTTCCCAAAGTCATTTCAACTTCCTTTTTTTTTATTTATCACACTTTACCCAAAAAATAAAATATCTCCAATCAATTTCGACTTCTACTGAATGGAAACCATTGATGTTGGTATTCAAATTGAAGCTCTCTTTCCAAGGAATCTAACTGTGCCATTCAAAAATCATTTCAATTAAAATTGACAATATTATTTATAACCGCGAATCGCTAAAATATGACCTAATACTGAAATTTCAAGGCTGTTGTGCCACCCTTTGGCATTAGAATTTTTTAGTAAAATTTTACAGGGCTTCTTTTATGATGCAAGGGAACAATCATGCAAAAGTGCATGATGTTTTGAAGAAATAGGGGCAGACGATGCACCCTAACGAAGATTGTCAAAGAACGTTACAACCTGGTGACAGGACTGAATTATTTTCTCAACCTGTCCAATTCCCTTGGCAATTGGCTGTAATTGCATAAATTTGCATGGCGTTGTAATCCTTCTATGCTAATGTATTCACATCTTAAGAACTTGTCTCCACAATTGCATCTCAAAAACTTTTCTTCAAAGTTAATTTGATTTCTTTGTCCTTAGGTATGGGCTTCCTTATGTTTCCTCGATCGGCTTTCGTGGGTACAGTGATCTTCTCTTTATTTTGCATGAGAGAGAATTGTGGATTGCTGAGTTTATCTTTCATTTATAACATTCATATATACATGAAGGCCTATGTTGGATCAACTGGGTGTCTGCCAATCCTTAAATTTCTTGAAAAGCCTAGAATTTAGTTTCTCAATTTCCAGGCCGTGAAAAGACTGGATTTTAGATTTTTAGGTCCTATGGATTTGAAAATAGCCCGCTCCTAAATGTTTGAAATTTTTAGCGACAATCCGAAAAAGATTTAAAACGTCATGTTCAGAAAAAGTGTGTATTGTGTTGTTATGTATTCAGTTCATCAACAAATGGGCCTCGAGTTGACTGCCAGTCAAAACGGCGATAAACCAGAACGGCTATTCATATATTTACAGACATTACCTAAACGGCGATGATCGAAGTCCAAAACGGCGATGACAATTTTAGTTAAAAAATCAACATAGAGAAGTATCTTTCAACAAAAAAACGTCAGATATTTGTTACTTTGTAGAAAAGAAGTTCACATCCAAGATATTTGTTACTTTGCAGCAAAATCACGTAACATTTTGGTTGTCTTATTTTGCATGTTATAATGTAGCTAAAACTTAGTAAATGTGTAAAACTTGATAAAACGCAACAAAAAACGTAACTAAATGATCTTTTTGATAACGGACACTATGCTGGTTAACAAAATTTAAAGTGTTAAAGTAAAATTACTAAGTTTTCAAGCTATTTCTACCAAAAATTAGTGCAATAGCCGTTCTTGTTTTCTAGTCAAATTTATCATCGCCATTATGGTGAATATATGAATAGCCGTTCTGGTTTATCGCCGTTTTGACTGCACACCCTCAAGTTTTGGAAAACTGGTCTGAAAAAGCCTGGAATTTGGTTTCAAAAAAGCTGCAGACACCCTGATCAAGCATATTATATCCCACTGCAGTCTTTTGATAGAAATTAGTCATAAGCTGCTTTGAGCATTGTTTCCTTGGTCTTGGTGAAGAAAGTTCTGGTGGATGGTTTGTGAAGTGTCGTGGTTCATGATGAAATAATTGTAGTATATATTTATGATACTTTTTCCAATTATCCTTCAATTAATATTTTTGTAGACCAGTGTAGTGACCAATACTTACAAGCCTCAAGGTCTGCATGTGAGAGATCGATCTTGAGGCTAATGTTTTGAAATCCCAAAGTGTTTGAAAAATAGGAGATCAGAAACCTACTATGGTTACTTCTCAACAATTATTATTCTGTAAATTTGTTTGAATCAGTCTTGACACTCTTGACAGATTTAGGTTCAATTTATCCTTCGACTTATATAAGTAATTTGTCAGACTGGTGGAGTAGAGTTGATTAACAGGTTTCATATTAACTAGTTGAGAATCGTTGCCAGAAATGGCATGAATGCGTTGAACAGAACTGGTTTGTGCATTTGTTGAGTTCAGTTCAAGATTTTCTGCATGGATTGGATATAAGTTGGTATATGATTATGTATAATTTTCGGTTGCTGAAATTTACAAAATAAGGGTGGAAAGTTTCGTTGGCAAGCGTCTGGGATATCATTTCGATGATTGGCAGTATATTTTCTGTTTGACTTTCTGGTTCCATTTCTATCTTAAATTCTTCATGTGCTTAAATTTGCAGCAATAAGAATTCAACTTTCTTTTCAGGTGGTGCCAATCCATTCTATAACTTGGAGAAGAGTTCAGTTTTGCAAGAGGTGAGTCGATTTCCAATTCCATATTTAGTATCTATTTTGAGTGATAGTTTGATGATTAATCGTTGAAAAGAGCTCACAATTTCTCCAAAAGTAATTAACTAAAAGCAAAAGGCTTTATTAGCGCAAAACATTCGCAAAATTTTGTGCATTCTTGAAGAACTTATAATGTGTCTCTGATTTTCAAACATGCATTTGAACATTTCATTTTAGGCGCGTGTGTTCAACGACACCCCCATCAACCCCAGAAGATGCTGCTACATCCTGACCAAGGTCCTCTACCTCATCAACCAAGGGGAACACGTGGGAACCACCGAAGCAACCGAGACTTTCTTTGCCATGACCAAGCTCTTCCAGTCAAAAGATGTACGTTTGAAGCCTCTCTTTGCCTGGAGTTATAATTAAAGAATTATTACTTTGTATTGTCTTTGCGAAGTTGAAGATATCGTTGTATATTGATCTGATGTGAGGAATGACATGCGTACAGTTAGTTTTGATTTTTTCGTCTGCATTTGCCCCTAAGCAATAAATGGGCAATTAAAATGTAAATTTAAAATTAAAACACCCATTTTATTGGCCTTGCTGTCCTTCAAGCAACTTATCAATCTGTAAATCGGGTCTGCTCACGACTTCACAAATATAGATCTGTGATGACCAGGTACTGGAAGCCATTGAATTTGTAGTAGGCTTTTTCGTTAAAGTACTTAATTGCAATAAATCATTTAATGTTCTTCAGGTCACTCTGCGCCGCATGGTCTACCTTTTCATCAAGGAGATGTCCACCATGTCAGAGGATGTTATCATTGTAACCAGCAGGTAAAATTTTGGAAAATTTTATAATCAATGTATTCATGATAGAATCATAATAGAGAGAGAAGAGAGAGATAAATTCTTTATTAAAGTAAAATGGGCTAACATGCTAGCCTCGCACCTACTTACGCTTAAACTTTTGTGAATTCAAATGATATAAAAGGATGTTTTCTAAGTAATGCTAAGGTTGTTGTGAGTTATACTTGGTTCTTAGCAGTTTCAATATGAACTGAACTTACTTTTCCCTTTTATTTCAGTTTGACGAAGGATATGACTGGAAAGGTAATATTTCTTCAACTACGTTATTATTGGGTATTGTGACAAACTGCATGCAGCTAAAAATTATATACAAAATATTATGAAAACAAAAATTGCCAACACTTTGCATACATTACATTAAATAAAACGAATGCATGTCAGGGATTTGGACTCCCATCTTTTGAAGTTTTGGTGAACCCACTTTTTACATTGCATGCTCTTCGAATTTCAACATTTGTTTCGTTTGGTAGAAATGTGTGATTAGATGACTAGAAATCTTGATGGGGTTTTGTTTTCATTCTATCAGCAAAATAAGGTAAGGTCCAAAGAGGATATGGTGCGTAAAAATCAGTCTGGATTTTTTTTTTGGTCATTTTGGTGTCGGACACTTCATTTCATTTCTGAGGCAATCTGAGTGAATTTGTTTCTTTCCAAAATGAGTGTCATTTCCTGAGGTCTGGACCCTGTCTCTGTATCTTGTTTGACTATAATTGATGTGACCTATATCGTATTTGTAATTGTGGAATGTCATTTTGTCCGTAAATCTCCTTTATCCGTCTCCACAGGCATCAAAGGCAATTTGGTTAAAGAGAGAAGTTGACTAATATTGAAACTGATACCTAAATAAATCAAGGCACAGCCTGCAGATTTATTTGTTTAATTTAGAGTTTATTATTTGGAAACTGACACTCTGCAATGTCTGCATTTGTAATGGTGGATATGAAGATTAAACGGGCTTACCATTAGCTAATGTTGAGCAGAATTCTGTTAAATCTTTTGATGGTCCCAGGAAGGTTCATATGAAACAAATTGCTTGTTGATGCCTGTATTATGATGTCTCCTTCAGCTGGATTTTCATTCTGGAATATGTACTTAACATTACAATAAAAACATCTTGTAGGGTACTTTGACGATTACTCACAACAAAAATTTTATAGCTGAAAAGCTTTGGAGGTTCAGCCAGACCCCTTCCTCAGTTCTCAGTGATTCAAATTCTGTTTGGTCACATGACGATCTGATGACATAATGTCACAAGACTATTATATCCTGATAAATTGACAAGATCATTTCCCTCAGAAATTTGGGTTTGACACGAAAAAGGGTATAGTCTAATTATAACAGATGTGGAGAAACAAGTCAAATCGCAAACTATAGAATTTAGACCAAACATTGTAGATCTATGCATTACTTATATAATCTAGTGTCAGTTGATAGATATTTGTGTAATAAAGCAGCTTGCAATGATCAGTTTAATAAATATATGCAAACTTAACAAAAGTAGATGTTTAGTTTAATTATATGTCAGGGACTTGGAGGTACATTTTAGATCAGTTAGTGACCATAGTTTGAAGTGTAAACTAAACTTATGAGGCTCATACAAATCTATCTCAAGTAAAAGGGGAAAAGATTTCTGTGTCTATATCTGAAATCACAACTTATACTGCACTGAAAATGTATAGAGCACCATCACCCTATATACTTCAAATATGTTTAGAAATCAGCAGATCTGTTATCTTCCCTTTACTTTGTTGTCAGATATTCATTTGATATTTTCACTTAAACCCTTGAAAAATATGTTGAAGTTGATGTTTTCTCTTAATAGGAGGACCAGTTCAGGGCCCCTGCTATTCGTGCTCTGTGCCGTATCACTGATGTAAGTATCATTTTTTGGAAATTTCCGAATAAAAACATGAACATTGGTGCTTTTCCTTTAAACAGTGCAGTCTTGGCAAACATTTAAAAATAGGTAAGGCTTCCTGTAAAGTAACACATTTTCTCACATTTCAGGGCACCATGCTGCAGTCAATTGAGCGTTACATGAAGCAAGCGATTGTGGACAAGATCCCGGCCGTGTGTAGTGCTGCCTTGACATCTTCTCTTCACTTGTCAAAACAAAATCCCGACGTGGTGAAGAGATGGGTGAATGAAGCCCAGGAGGCTGTCAACAGTGACAACATCATGGTCCAGGTAAAGAAACTTAAAATTTTCTTGCTGTGTGAGATATTTTCCTTAAAGATTGTAGAATTTTTCCTATGGTCTATTAAATTAGTACTAGACACTCCTTATTTCAGAATTAAACCATTATTTTTGTTGTTATCTTGCTTTAAGAAGCCTGGTGCTATAAATTGAATACATGGTGATATATCTTGTTGGTTAATTTTTCAGTACCATGCCCTTGGATTGCTGTACCACATCAGGAAGTCAGACAAGTTGGCCGTGACGAAACTAGTGAGCAAGTTCACCAGACACACCCTCAAGTCTCCTTATGCCTACTGCTTGTTGGTGAGTTGAGATATGTTTTGATAATGAATGTCACTTTTGAGATGATTGCATGACTTCTTCATTTGTTTGATGCACAATAATACAGTACTAACAAGGCTGTTTGATTTTGTAGATCCGTATTGCCTGCAAGCTGTTGGAGGAGGAAGATGCTGGGTGAGTATTATTATTTTGAATAAGTTTGAATGAATTTCACATACAACCTTTATGAAGACTGTTCTTCTCATTCTCTCATATGTTTCTGATATATGTTTGGTACAGTACACTGGTAGTCTGTTATACTTATAACCAGTACACTGGTAGTCTGTTATACAGTACACTGGTAGTCTGTTATACTTATAACTATTCTCATGGTCTTCTCGTTTTCTTACAGCACTGACGGCCCCATGTTCGACTTCATCGAGAGCTGCCTCCGCCACAAGAGTGAGATGGTAATTTACGAAGCAGCCCATGCCATTGTCAGCATGAAGCACACCACTGCCAAGGAGCTCGCCCCTGCCGTCTCCGTTCTTCAGCTCTTCTGCAGCTCTCCTAAACCAACTCTGCGTTTCGCTGCTGTCAGGACCCTCAACAAGGTACTTAACTCTTTAGTTATGAGTTCCCACTTCCCAGCACTAATTGCTCAGCATGCAGGTCATACTTTCGAAGTTTCTGAAGTCAAAAGAGCTATGCAGGCATTAAGTGAATGTTGAAAATGAGTTTTTGGCTGGAGAATTCTCCAGCCTTTTTAATAATGGGTTTTGGGGGTGTGGTCGATATTTGGAGGTGTGGCGCATAATGACAGGTATGCATTTTTGGCCATCATGCGTTGAGTTTGTGTTTGTGGTAATTACTGGTTAGAAGCAATCTTAGTTGGCTAATTTGACAGCATTAGGCAAGGTGTAATGGGTTGACAGTTGTTCGGTTGAAACTGTGGCATTGCTTGAAAATTTTTAATTTTTGGGGGTGTGGCCATTTAGAGCCAATGAGAATGAGGGGCTTGGTGGGATGGGCCATTTCAGCCAATAGGGAGACATGTAGTATGCAAGGCCTGGGAGGGGGGAGGACACATCCAGGGGGGTACTTGCAGAAATCGTTTTGTTTGCTAGTTATATTTCTAGGCTGGGGGTCACCTCGGAGGGAGGTAATTTTAAAATTTTACAAGTCCTGAGAGGGGTCACCTCAGGGGGGGTACTTGCAGAAATTTTTATTTTTGCTAGTTATATTTCTAGGCTGGGGGTCACATCGGAGGGAGGTAATTTAAAAATTTTAGAATTTACAAGTCCCGAGGGGGTCACCTCAGGGGGGGTACTCGCAAAAAAAAGATAGTTCTTCTGCTAGTTGTATTGCTAGGCTGGGGTCACCTCTGGGGAGGTATTAAATTTGATATTCTATACAAGGCCCAGGGGGTCACATCCAGGGGGATGCTTGCAGAAATTTTTATTTTTGCTAGTGTTATATTTCTAGGCTTGTGGTCACCTCGGAGGGAGGTAATTTTAAAATTTTAGATTTTAATAATAATAATAATAATAGGCATTTATATAGCGCTAATTCCAGTGAACTGCTCATTAGCGCTTGTGCGTGCTGGGTTTATCTGTAGAAACTTTTACAAGTTTCGAGGGGGGTCACCTCGAGAGGGGGTAGTAGCAGAAATTGTTTTTTTTTGCTAGTTATATTTCTAGGCTGGGGGTCACCTCTGAGGGATGTAATTTTAAAATTTTGGATTTTACAAGTCCCGAGGGGGGGTGGGGGGTACTTGCAAAAAAAAAAATTTTTTTAAAGCCTGTTATTTTGCCAGGCTGGGGTAACCTCGGGGAGGTATTCAATTTTATATTCTATGCAAGGCCCGAGGGGAGGGGAGGACATTTCCAGGGGGTACTATTATTATTTTTGCTAGCTATATTTCTAGGCTAGGGGTCACCTCGGAGGGAGGTAATTTTAAAATTTAGATTTTACATGTCCCGAGGGGGTCACTAAGGGGGGGGGTACTCGCAAAAAAAAAGAAAAAAAAATTTTCTGCTAGATATATTGTTAGGCTGGGGTCACCTCGGGGAGTTTTTAATTTTATATTCTATACAAGGCCCGGGGGAGCTTGGAGAATTTGTTTATTTTTGCTAGTTATATTTACCTCGGAGGGAGGTAATTTTAATTTTAAAATTTGGGATTTTACAAGTCCTGAGGGGGGTCACCTCAGGGGGGGTAAAAAAAATTGTCTATCTGCTAGATAGGCTGGGGTCACCTCGGGGGAGATATTAAATTTTATATTCTATACTAGGCCCGGGGGGTCACATCCAGGGGGGGTACAAGTTTGCAGAAATTTTTATTTTTGCTAGTTATATTTCTAGGCTGGGGGTCACCTCGGAAGGAGGTAATTTTAAAATTTTAGATTTTTACAAGTCCTGGGGGGGGGGGTCACCTGGGGGGGGTGTCCTCAAAAAAAACTTTTTTTTTCGCTAATTATATGCTAGGGGGGGAAAACAGAAGAATGACCAGTTAGGTGTGCACCTGCTGCTGTAACTAGTAAAAAAAACATTTTATTGAGTAGCCTACCTGTCGAGACAACTGAGATAGCTGGCATTTTAGCAGCCATCTTTCTTCATTCCTGGACAGCCAAATGTGACCTTAATATTTCACTTAAGAGTTATAAAATTTGGTTCATGTCTACGCCTGTTGGTACTGATTGGGAACATGACGATAAATTCAAGATGTAGGCCATTTTGGCAGCCATCTTTCGTCATTCTTGAACTGTCCATTTGTGACCTTAATATTCCGCTTATTTTAGAGTTATGAAATTTGGTACAAGTATTCCACGTTATGAATTTGTCGGCCTATAGCTCTATATGAGCAGTGACTCTGTCAGACACTAGTGTCTGCTGTCACCTTCTACTCGAACACTTGCGCAATGCTCACTGCAGCAAGTTGCACCTATACTACATTGCTATACCCTCACGTCAAGAGAATCTAGTTCGCGCAGACATCACCCTACTATACCTCAAGCTCCAGTTCCACTGTTCCTACACTCATATTTTTTGCCTCAGACGCTCTCCCATGCTGCAAATCACACCTTCTACTCTCCCATAGGATTAACCAGCCATTGTATCCGAGGATGCTTGTTTAAGATATATTTTCTTCGTCATATAGGTTGCCATGAAGCACCCTGCTGCGGTGACTGCTTGCAACTTGGATCTTGAGAATCTGATCACTGACGTCAACCGCAGCATTGCCACATTGGCCATCACTACTCTGCTGAAGGTGGGTTCTGCTCAAATTTAAACAAAGAAGCATTTTACGTAAGAAGTTGAACAGGTAATAGCTTAACTGACCCATTGTGTTCACTGTGGTGATGCTGTCCATCTATATAATATTCATTCTTGATTACAGACTGGAAACGAAAGCAGCGTTGACAGACTGATGAAACAGATCAGTTCCTTCATGTCCGAGATTTCTGATGAATTCAAGATTGTCGTGGTTCAGGCGATCAGGTAATGAAATATCTTTACCATCAAGTGAAGGTTTTATGTGCGCATAATTTGGGGTCAAGAATCTTATAAACTGATTATTTACCGTGAACATAAGTGATTCAAGTAGAGATAGCCCTCCAGTTTTGCTTGCGGTGAATTGTGAATAACAAATGTCATATTAAATTTTCTGAAATGAATTTGCAGATCCCTCTGCTCCAAGTTCCCAAGGAAGCACAGCGTCATGATGAACTTCTTGTCCTCCATGCTCAGGGATGAGGTATGTTTGAAGTTTCTTGTCTGGCAAGTTGCAAAAAAATTAATTGAAAATTAAAAAGAAATCCTCTTAATAACTTCTAGATATGTTAAGACAAAGAGGGTATCTGGGCATAATTTATGCATTAGGGATTTGAGTGATATTCTTGCTGATTTATTCTGGAATTTAATAGTACGCAGTAAATGCAATGGCAATGCATTCTAGATTCCAAGTTAATGGGAGTCTGCTCTGAAATTTTTGTTTTTATTAGTGAAATGGAGTACAGGGTTCCCACGGTCTTGAGAAACCGGGAAAAAGTCGGGAATTCTCAAAAGTTGTTTTCCCGGTCGGGAAAGTCGGGAAAAAGTCGGGAATAAGACAAAACTGAAATTAATTTACTAATTGATCCACTCCAATATCGCCCACATGACGATCGTCCTTGCGTGTCAAGACTCCTCAATAAAGCAATCAGCAATTGCTTTCTGCAGTGTATCTATTTACAGAACAGTCTAACAATGCTAATTGCAATTTATGAAGTTCTAAAGCCTTCTGTCATCCTCAGTCTCTCTAATTGCCATTGAGGAACAGCACTCAGATCTGACAGGTGTCAAACTTAAAGCTGATTGCACTTTGCGGTGCAGATTTGATGCCCATGGACCTTGCTCATCAGTATGCTTTGTTGGAATATCAACTGCATCAGTACATGGCACTGATTTCCTTACGAAGTCTGTTTAATGTTCCTGTTTTTTTTTGGCCTCAAAATGGAGTTCATTTTCAGTCAGATCATTGATGGATGGTTGCATATTATGGGGTTTTCATCCAAAATTATTTTGGCAGTTTTGCAGGTAGTGATGGACATGTGGTGTGTTACATATAGGCCTATATAAGCCTACAAAAAATTCTGGGAAAGCTTAAATACAGCCGCATATCACTCATGAAAATTTGCTGCTGACCCATGAAAAACCCATGAATTTTATTTTTGGAAATCTGTGAGACCCCCTGTGCACAGCAGCAAACCTTCTGCAGTAACACTAGTTCTATTAATTTAGTTTAAATTCTTTAGCAAATTGGTAATTCTTAAAGCAAAGCATGATATTGATCCGCGAGCTTTGGTCTGGAAAAAGTTCGGTTTAGTCTGGAAAAAGTCTGGAAATAGTAGGGAATTTTCAAGTTGAGATTTTGTGGGAACCCTGGGAGTATGTCCGTAAGGGTAGAGATGTTTGACTTTTGAAGGACTATGACCTTCTGGAGTAGCTAGAATCGTGACCAAATCAACATTGGTTAATGTTGCTATCTTGTTGCAGGGAGGATTTGACTACAAGAAAGCCATCGTGGACACCATCATTGGCATCATAGAGGAGAACGCTGAGGCCAAGGAGGCCGGCCTCTCTCACCTGTGCGAGTTCATTGAGGATTGTGAGCACACTGTTCTGGCAACGCGCATTCTCCACTTGCTGGGAAGAGAGGGACCAAGGACACTCACTCCCTCCAAGTACATCCGATTCATCTACAACAGGGTCATCTTGGAGAATGCTGCTGTCCGTGCTGGTATGGTTCATTCAGATTTAGTGTCTGTCTTTTGAATATGATACCCTACTTGAGTCTGGCAACAATTGAGTATTTTTCTGTTGATGTCATTTCAATCATCACTCCCAATTTCAGCTGCCGTGAGTGCCCTGGCGAAGTTTGGTGGCCACTGTGATGACCTGCTGGTCAGCATAGTTGTCTTGCTGAAGAGGTGAGTCATATTTTCATGATCCAGACAGGTGATCCAACTCTGAATTTATATGTAGAGGACTCCTGGTCTCTCATCAATCAACAATTGTGAGCAACCAAACCCGGGCTTATGGGGCTGCTTTTCCATATCTATCTTTGTAAAATTGTGTGCTGCTGTTATGAAAAAAGTTGGTATTTGAACAGCAGGGATTCCATCCAAGATTTTGAAATAACACAGATTATTCCTCAAATGATTGTGAATTTCAAGAATAAACTATAGAAATTACAACATGTTTTTCTCTTTGTGTATTTCAGGTCTGAGCTCGACACTGATGATGAAGTCCGAGACAGAGCCACTTTCTACCGCTGTGTGTTGGAAGAGAAACAGAAGGCTCTCAACTCTGCTTACATCCTCAATGGTTAGTATATGTGCTGATTTACAGCTTGTATAATTATGTAGGCCTACCCTTGATTGGTAGATGTTGAAATTAACTAAATATTGATAAATGATGTTCGGAATCGATGAGGTAAAAATTAAATTTAATGTTGTTAATTTTTATCCAGGACTGCAAGTGTCTGTGGTTGGCCTGGAAAGAGCCCTGCACAATTACACCCTGGAGCCGTCTGATGCACCATTTGACATGAAGACTGTACCTCTTGCAACTCAGCCTATGATTGAACAGAAGGCTTCTGGTAAGTCAATGGATCGAGTCTCATTTGACACATATTTATAAATAAAAAGAAATGCTTGGATGTCTTAGATGATGAATGATGAAATACTTATAAAATATTGCCCAAAACTTTTGTAAATTTGGTGGTTATTGCTATGTGGACGGGAACTGGATTTGCCTTAATTGTGAATACTCTTTAAGTATAAAATATTAACCAACTATCTTGTTTTCACAGCCACTTCAGGACCAGGTGAGGCTGCCTCTGCCAAGCCTGCCCAAGAGAAGGTGGCTGCATCTCGCCAGGACATCTACGCCGAACAACTCTCCAGGATCCCCGAGTTGTCCGGCCTGGGACCTCTGTTCAAGTCCTCCAACTTGCCGGTCGAGCTGACTGAGTCCGAGACTGAGTACGTTGTGCGCTGCATCAAGCACACCTTTGCCAACCACATTGTATTCCAGGTAATTTCACTACTTTCTTCAGAATCTTGCAAAATGTATGGAATACTTCTTCGCAACTTGCTTTCTTGTGAATCATAGCCTCCAGTGTAGTACAACACTATCCTGTCCATCGTCATTTCCATAATGGCATAACTGTCAATCTTTTGAAACAAATTAGATCTACTTTGCCAATTTAGTTACCTGTGGAAGCCCATGACAGGTGGGCGAAAGCTCTGGTCCGTTAAGATAGATATCTATCCGTCTGGTTAGTCAAAACTAAGACCTTTGAGAATTGAAATGAGACACTACTGCAATCTCACATTGCACAGTATCTTGCTGGCCTATATGTGACTTGGAAGTCTTATAGGCTAATACATTGCTTTGATTCCTGTCACTGATAGCAGTTCTTGTTAATTTCAGTTTGACTGCACCAACACCCTGAATGACCAGGTTCTGGAGAACGTGACCGTGCAGCTGGAATCTGCGGATGGATTTGAAGTGCTCAGGTGTCTGCCTGCTCCCTCCCTGCCCTACGACAAGCCTGGCACTGCTTACACTGTGATTGGAATGCCCGAGGACCCAACTATGGGTATGTTTAAAATCCCTTTTGGTCCTTTCCCTTGGGCCTGAAGACTTAAAATTTCCATTCACTGTTGTTTTGTGTCATTTATTGAATTACTTCATAGACCTAAATGTTACATTTAGGCCGATGGTTTTCTGTCGTTTATTAAAATTACTTCATAGAACTGAATGTAACAAGAAGGCCTATCTCTAGACGCTTAATATCAAACTCTATTTTGGGTATGAATTTGAAAAATTTATGAAGTCTGATTGTTGACATTGTAATTCTTGCAGTGACTGGCACATTCAGCTGCGTGATGAAGTTCATCGTGAAGGACTGCGACCCCAACACGGGAGAGGCAGATGACGATGGCTATGAAGACGAATATGTGGTATGCTAATCTCTCTGAACATTCAATATAAGAATCTCATGACCCACTGGACATATCCTACAGTGATTCTCCTAGGACCAAAATTCCATTAGCCAGAAGTGCCCAAAACAGCCAATTTTGAGTAAAATGCATACATTTGTGGCTAATTTGCAGCTAAAATGTGCAATTTTCATTAGCCACATGGAAGATGCACTAGCCAATGCTAATGTGGCTAATGGCTAGGAAAAGCACTGAATCCTAGACTATTTATTGACACCTAAATTGCAAACAGTAATAGCAGACGGCAGGCCTAAATATTCTCTTATTTTTCAATGCTCTTATAAAGGTCTTCAATATTCTATCATGTCTCCATTTGATGTCTCTATCAATTTTGCACTTTCTTTTGCAGCTTGAAGACCTGGAGGTGACTGTGGCAGACCACATTCAGAAGGTGATGAAGCCGAACTTCGCTGCTTCTTGGGAGGAAATTGGCGAAGAGAACGAACTGGAGGACACTTACTCCCTGTCCACCATGAAGACCATTGATGGTAAGATTAAGTTCTTATTGTTGAATATTTATATGGTGAAAGTAACTCCCAAAGAATTCTCATCCTCCTCCTGTCCTAATTAGCCTACCAAGTGCATAAATACCAGACGTAAAGCCCAAATCATCCATCCCTGTGGATTCTCCCATGATGACTTCTAGAGAACGAGAGCGGTAGACCCCATAAAATCAATTAGGTCTTTTGGATAATATCAGATGTTTGAAATTTTTCAATATGTACCAGAAGTTCATCTTGTGAAAATGTATTGACGGTCTTCATTAAATTGTTGTAAATCGTACAATGATTTGTGAAAAAAACCTGTATAGCTCATTAGGCTGTATGAAACAGTGATGTGGCAGCAGCTGTGTAGTCCATGAAAAATATCGATAATCTATTTATGTGCATTCATTCACGTCTTGTTATCATTGAACTTGCAGAGGCTGTCAAGAACGTCATCAACTTCATGGGAATGCAGCCGTGCGAGAGATCGGACAAGGTCCCGGAAGGAAAGAGTTCTCACTCTCTCTTCTTAGCTGGGGTCTTCCGAGGGGGCCATGATGCCTTGGTGCGCTCCAAACTTGCTTTAGCCGATGGGGTTACAATGCAAATTACAGTACGCAGTACAGATCCTTCTGTTTCTGAAATTCTTGCATCATGTGTGGGTTAATTTTAATTTTACTGAAAATGATACATGGTATCCAATTTTAATTTTGCTAAATATACTTGCAATTCAACTTTTATTTTTGTCAATGTCCTTATATCTGTACTGCTTAATGCACAATGTGATATTCAGTGTAACAAAATTAATGCATCCATGTAATGTAGTTTATTAATTACGCCTATTTAAATTGGTGGTAGTAGTAATATTTTAGGATAAATCAAGTCTTAAACAACGTATGGTGGACTTTAAAATGTCAAAGAAAAGCTATGAACAAGTTTTTGAAATATTTATGATGTGAAATTGTGGTTAATAAAGTGTCTTCTAAAAGCAAAATTTATTTTGGTGCTTGTCAATTAATGTCAAATGAACTTGGTGAAAAGTGATCTCAAAAGGAAGTTCCTAGTGTCTGCTTCCCTTGTTTTTCGGGCTGTGACTAATGAAGAAATGCCTTCAGCTTGTTTATGCCAGATTGTTATCAGTGATATTCTGTTTCTTGTTACGCTCGTTGATTGTTGATAACGCTGGTGACTTATGTTCTGCTGTCATACTGTTCTTGGATAGGCATTGTGTTGTGAGGAAGGGCTGAGAATTGTGAACTTGTTCTAAATATTGTAGATCAATATGTACTGCATGATGCAACTAGGACACTTCGGCCTGAATTCACAAACAGACCAGGTCTAAGCCATAGATATGGTCTTCGTTGTTCCTAAATTAATACCTGTGACTGCGCTCAGCTTCCATGAGAGAATGGCAGCACTGTACGATAAGGAATAACCTTAATCCCGGTTTTAGCTCTTTGGGTGAAATGAACTTCAGTAGTGCTTTGGCTTACCCAAGAAGGTCTTTAGCCCAGATATGCAGCTGTAGTTTTGCCAAGTTGCAAATGGCCTGACACATCTCCAAGATGAGTGTTCACTGGTCAAGCAGATCAAGGTAGCTCTAATATCAGTTGATGTTAAATAGAAACCAAAATCTGCCTCAAGCATTTATGACCCCAGACGAGAAGCTCGCAAGTCATTGGCAGTTGGATGGAGCATGCTACATTTCACTCAGATGCTAGGCCAATTCACCCAGAGAATCTACCCCAGACGAATCCTTCCAGGGCCACATATTATCATAGATTTACGTCACGAGCGTCTAGGCCAATCAGCCCTCAGGATTCCTCTTCGCTTCAAAAGTTAACCGGCAATTTACAAAGCAACTAAATAGCCCACACTGGTGCTGATGGGGCGTAAAACACAAACTCACTCACTCACTACAAAGCAACTATTTACTTCTCAGAGATGTATGACCTATCATTTTGAAGGTCTCGGAGAGATCTATCCACCTATTAGTAAGACTCTCATCTCTAACCCTTACGGGGACATGCATAACAGCGAAATCGGCCTCACTTGCATAACATGCCTGAAGGCCTGTTCGTTGGTCAGATTTGTGGGCATGTCAAACTTAATCACTGAAGGCTTTGCTGAAGTTGGCCAATTGGAAGAACCCAGAGTGACCTGAATTCCCATTCATGTTCAGGATTCCCACTCTCTCTCCCATCTCATCAATCAACCTAGTGGGTGCTAAGAACTGGGCTTAGAGGGCTGCAATTACCATATCTATCCATTCAATGCCCAATTCAACTTTAATTTAACAAGGCGGTTCATCTATGTTTGGTGACAGACCAGTCAGTTTACATTATGTAATCTGAATGTCAGTAGTAACAGCAAACTCCTGGAAACATTCAATGAACAAGAGATCCTGGGAAATGAAAGGAAATACAGGTAGACTGACAACTGAACTTTTTAAAGTTTACAATAAATCAATTTATTAAATAAATTCACATGATTAGGAATTAATTCTTTATGAAAGTATATTAATTGGTAATGAAGAACACTGATACTCTATAGATATATACAACAACATATGAACGAAAAGATATTCATACTACTTCAGTTTAAATGGTTAAACTATCAATTTGGGGTCAGATCAAAAGAAGACATGTTTAAAAAGCCACAAAGAGATAAGATTATCACGCGACATAGTTCTATTGTCAAAGGGTATCATAGGGTTAGGCAGCATTGAACGTAGCAAACCATTAATGGTTATAGATTATCTGAAAATGAGTTATGTACAACAAGCCGTATAGACACTTAAAATACACATACAGATATTAGCAGAGCAACAAGGATAATGATGAGTTGCTACAAGCCTGGAATGATCGTCTGTCCGTACTCTCACTGCTTGTGCTAGAAAACCCCACTAGAATGTCAGGCCAAACTAGATACACATTGGAGTGTTAATATCAAAATACACATAGTACTGATAGTCAGTATGTTTTCACAACATCAAGAACTTTCACTCAAGCATCAATGTCGCACAAAGCTTGTTTTCATAAGTTAACATTTTCTCGGGAAATTGATCAGCCATATAAATGGAGACTTTCAGAAAAATCTAGTAATTTAAATAAAGAGCAACAAAATAATATCAGTATTAAGCCTGCCAAACAGATAAAATTGTAGATGGTTCTATGCTCATTGATATATATATACCATAATGAATGCATTGTAAAATGAATACCCATACAAATGGGAAAATAGGATAAATTCCTATAACAAATAAATATACAAAACAACAATTGCCAAGTATCACAACTGCCAAATAAAGAACTCAAGCACACATATCTTTTGTACCATGCACTAAACATCTTGCATTTATCTTATTACACAGAATACTGAGTGTCCCACCACGCTACCCTAAAATAAGAGATGTGAGCATATCTGCCGAGGACTAAAAGGTCTAAGATGTTATTAAAACTGTTAATTAAGTAACATTTACAATGAAATCATATTGCACTGGTCAAATTAATTCAGTCTGTTCAACTGGTCTTCTGTTTTCACATGATGTTATGAAACCAACTGTGGAGATATTTTCTTACAGGGAACGGGGCTTGGCTGGTTGCTGAGGGGCAGCAACAAACAATCTTCAAACTAGCTCAGCACGACCACAAACTCTCAGCGACCAGACTTTGAATGCTGGATCAGCCATTGTAACGTGATATCTGAAAATCAAAATACAAGACTTAGTTACCAGTAGTTAGTTAACTTATTCCTGACAATATTACTGCTACTATTTTTTTTTTCAACTCGTGAGTGCTAAATCTATTAAAATATTTCACATCAATGCAACCAGGGGGGCCTTATTACTTTCACAACAGTAGGGAAGCAGTCTGCAACAATTCACAAGAGGCCTTAGAAGTTAGAACTATATAAGTCTGTATTAAGTCTGCTCTAATGTGCAATTTAATTCTGAAATTGATGTGAAATTCAATCTCCAGCCTAGCTGAATCAATAAAGGCAGACTGGCCTTGGGAGACTTTGTCTGTTGTTAGCCTTTTTAGAATAATTGAATGTGATTTTCAATCAAGTGTTAGTCCTAACCAGAAATCATTGTAAATATATAGACGGACACCATCAATATTAGCTGATTGATCAAAAAATACTCACCAATATTTTCTTTTTCTTTACATGAAATTGAATAGCAGCAAATTTCCCTATCTTGAATGGCTGACAAGTTCCTGCAACACAAATGCAAATATTCAGTATCTTGCTATGACCAACTACATAATAATATGAGCAACTGACAACAAAACCATTTCCATTAAGTATTAAAAACCTTTATGGAGTACCCTTTTGTTTGTAATAGGTGCCTGGTGGGCAGATGTAATGATGAGATGAGTTGCTGCATTATAAACTTTGGACAAGGTCATATTTTGATAGAATTTTGATTAAAATTGTTCTTTATGGATGGGGGTAGGGGGTGGTACATGATAAATTTTGGTCTTTTCTTTTTCAGTGCCTATAGGCCTACATCCAAGACACTCAGGAAAATAGACACAGGCTGAACTGTAAAGAATAGGCCTTACATGAACATGAAGAAATTGAATAGGCCTGGCCTACCATGAGTCCGCATGACCTTAGAAAGATTTTAGTTGGATAGACAAATGCATTGCGTTTGATATTCTTGCCATTGAAAAATGCAGTGTTGTAATATACATTGTATCATACAGAATATAATTTGATGAATGCAGGGGTGCACTTGTGTATTCAGTGAAAGTTCTTTTTACTCCAAAGGTCGGGCAAGAGTGACCGTGAGTGACAGACACCAGGAAGATTGAATATCTAACAGTATAATGCAAATCGCAAATAACTCACATTCTTTCTATAAGTTCTTTTTCATCAAGGGCACCAGGGAGATCCCGCTTGTTACCTAACACCAAAACTGGAATACCCTGGAGTTGAGGTTTGTCAAGCAAATTGTGTAGTTCATTCCGGGAAGCTTCTATCTTTTCAGTGTCTGCAGCATCTACCATATATCTGAAACAGATAAAAATATAATGTTTGATGTTCCTCCATATACAAGAATGTGATAAACAACTGGATTATTCATAGGTCAGTTCATTAAAACAAATCTTAATCGTTTGCCATTATGATTAACAAACTTACACTATTGCATTTACGCCCCGGCAATATCGTTCCCACATGCTTCTAAATCGCGGCTGGCCTCCAATATCCCACAACTGGAAAACAAAATTACATTTCAATTAAGCAACTTAAAACGAGATCATTAAAGTGTAATATGACTAAAACTTCATATGTAATTAATAGTTTAAAGCAGTGAATACAAACAACATCCATTAATTCTAAAATATATGTGGGATTGACTTACTTTTATTGTTACATTGCCTTTTGTGATTTTGCGCATGTTGAAGCCAACTGTAGGAATCATGTCTTCACAAAATTGACCCGACTGAAAGAGAAAAAGAAGCTTAAATTGAAATGGTGCAAAATAGTTATATTTATAATTATTGCAAAGTCAGAGAAAAAAAAATTAGTGCAAGAAACCTTGAATTTAATTGATGGAAGAATAATTATAGCCATTCCCCCCACATTCAATACCAAAAGCACTCGTACAATAATATTGTTTTATCAAGATTAAAAGAAGGTTTGCCCCAAAAGATAATTAAGAAACAGTAATGTCTAATGAGTAAAACAAAGGTTTGTGTATTGACAGTCTTTGTTGGCTTAGTGAATGATTGCATTGCGGCAAACGGTGGGTTTAATTTCATGTTTACATAAGATCAAGGAAACACAGTCTTCTACAGGGCTTCAAATTCTAAACCACTGAAGCCAACCATAACAGCAATGACTTAATTTGGTGGGAGGTGACTCATTTCTGGAAATGATGATTGCTGAACACAACCTCTCACATGTCTTGGGCTAATTCATAAACAAAGATGAACAACTTAATTATTTTAGTACCTTAAACATAGGACTATTTATCAAAACCTATACTTTCAAAGTTGGGCATATGATCAGATGAGTAATCGACTGCTGATTCTTGGTAATCAACTGATCAAAAGAAGCTCCATTCAACAACTTGCTTGTTTTCATTGAATACTCACAGCTATCACATTTACAAACGTCGTTTTCCCTGAATACTGGAGCCCGACCAGGGTGAGTTCCATCTCTTCTTTCCAGAAGAGACTTTTGAACCAGTCTAAGAGTCTTTGGAACAAAGATAACATTGTGCCGGTGAGAAAGAAACCTCCTGCAGCTGCAGAATCCTATCTTTCCTTGTTCCTCACTCGACGTACAGACAATTCGTCATGTGATGCGCGTGACGTGGGCGAGACTTGGGTCACATGACGGTCACATGATTTCGGCACAACAAAACAAGATGACTGCTGGACGGACGTATGCGGCTTTCTCTGCCGCTTTATTATGCATTTTTTGCCAAGTTTTCGGCGACACTCCGGCTAATTGTTCATATCCAGACATCAAAGGCCGCTGGACCTTCCAACTGGCCGAAGGAGGCCATGACAACACCTTGGACTGCACTAAAATGGGTGAGCTAAACACACAGGCCTAAGCACACACGCCGGCTGCATCATGAAAATGAATAGAGAGTCAATGCAAAATTAGCTATTTCGCACAGCTTATAAACTCTTAAACTTTGTCTGCAATTGTAAAAGAAAGATGAGTATATCTTATTTTGCAGATTTTACAAAATTAAACACAGAGGTTTATATTGAAATATCTATGCAATTGGCAAATTTAATTGGTGCTGTGACAGTCTGTGTATAATACACATTAACAATCCCCTTGCTGCTTGCAGGATTTCATTTATGCAAGATTCTGCAACATTAAAATTGATACCAGAAATTATCACAAAAATCCAAATTAACATTTTCTACCCCGCAAACTTCTGAAAATAGTTTCTTTTTTGAGAGGGGCAGCCCCTCTTCTTTGTTGAAAAAACATTTGTCCTATTCCGTGCTGGGCAATGCAGACAAAATTTCACTTCCGCAAATGCAAACTTCAAACCAAAATTCACTACTTCAACAAACACCCTTTCCAACTCTTTAAAGTTATTTGTTCCCATTTGCGCAAGTTTGCCCTGTAACAACAAACCGCAAACTAATTTTGATCTAGAGCAAACAAACAAGGAATCACACGCAAATTGCAGAAGTTGCATTTGCAGAGGTGTTTGTGAAAGTACTCATCATTGATGATTTTGTCCCGGCTTGGAGTCAAAAGCCACACAAACATAGCCAATTAGCCATTTCCAGCAGGCCGATGATCTAGCCTACTGAGCTAGTTCCTGACTAGACAAAAGTCAATCTACCACATGACTAATTTGCTCCTCTGCCAACTTAGCCAGCTGCCATGATTCAATCCTGTAGGCCTATCTCGCATGGAATGCTTGTCAGAAGTCTGAACATGGCTGAAGAAACATCTAATGCTGATAGCTGGCCAGGAGTCCATGACATTTAATTCAACGCAGCTATTGTATATCAATGTACTCAAATGTATGCTATACCTACGATAGCTACGATACCTACGATACAATTTCTGGTGGTCATAAGCATTGCATTATATAAAAATGTAAGCAAAAATTTACATGTCACATGAATTAGTTTGATTAGAGAGAAAACTTTTAACACCTTATTGTTTTCCAGTGTGTTGGTCATGTGCAATCATGTGATATACTTCAAGGATGCACCCACCCCCAGGTCATAATAACAAGATTGTTAATTTTGTATGCACTGATCATAAAGATAAAAAGAAATATAGTGAAGTTAGCAAGGCGTGTGTCTTACATTAAACCTAAAAGTGACTACATGTGTCTAATTATAGAAGTAGATGGTTATGCCATTGCTAATGATTAATGATTAAAATAATACCTTGGCCTAAATGCCAAAGCTTAAAGATGGGACTGCCTGAACGAGGGAAAATGTAACTTTTTTTTGTGGAAAATTACTATTTTTCGAAGATTTTTTTTTTGGAAATTTTTTTGTTTTCACTTTTATTTTTTGGAAATTTTTTTTTCTTTTGGGAACATTTTTTTTACAAACCTTTTTTCAATCTTGGATTTTTTTTAAACACCCTTTTCTTTTTGGGGATTTTTTTTTTTTTTCGAACATTTTTTATTTTTGGGGAAAAAATTTCTTTTCAAACCTTCGTTTTTTTCTCGGATTTTTTTGTTTCGAAAATTTTTGGTAGTCACGCGTGATGAGAAAAAAGTGTCAGGATCATAATTATTATGGATGTATGCATCATGAATCTCTTCTTTTGATTGAACCATCTGGTTCACTCCTCGCATGTTTGTCATAACGGACAAGACACCTCGCTCCGCTCGGTGAGCCGGTGGCTCTGTCCCGTCTATAAATAATGGTTTTGTCCGCATTTATATTTTTGCAGGCCCTGTAGTGACCACTACGCAAGTTAGTCTGTTCTATCCAGACAAAGCTGTAGATGAATTTGGAAATGAAGGGTTTTGGACAATGGTCTACAATCAGGTAAATTACCCTTGTTAACATTTTGCCAACATTTTGGTTTGAATAATGAGCAAATAACCGAATTGTTTATTTAATGGTAGTTCTAAGCATTGTCCTTCTGCTTTTCCAGGGATTTGAGGTGGTTATCCATGGCAGAAAATACTTTGCCTTTTCAAAATTTGAAGGGGAGGCTGAGAATGCCACCAGTTACTGTGATCAAACTCTTCCTGGCTGGAGCCATGATGTGTTGGGCCATGACTGGGCTTGCTATGTTGCGAAGAAAAATGAAATCGTCCCCCAACCTAAGAAGCACACAGCCACCAAATATAGTTCCAAGTAAGTCAATCTGCTTTTGTTTGAACTTTGAAGTCTGAGGAAGTGATGTGTTACCATCATTGCATCTCTGTTATAAATACATTTTTATTTACTGTTTTGATGATAAGTATATAATCTTGAAGGCGAGTTTGAGCATCTGCCATTTGGTCTCTATGCACATATCATATGGATTTGCAATCAGCTTTAAAACATAGGATATACGTGCAGTTGTGTAGGACAGATCACAACGGGATGTATGCAACAAGTGAGGTTACTTTTCAGGGCATAAGAACTCCATTTAATTCTATTGAACATGCTTAGAATCGCCGCTGAGATTCTAGATTGCTAGTTATTTTGCCACTATACCGGAGTACACTTTACAGGGTCCAGGAGTGACTGTTGGCAAATTTTCTGCTGTCTTATACGTTCCAGAAGACGTCATTTGTTTTATGAGTTAAAATTTTGCAGTTAATATATATATATATACAAAGATTTATCACAAGGATTCCCGGGAGATCCTGATTTTGCACAATTATTCAGTGTTAGATCCATTAGATTGGATCTGTCTCTGCCACTCATGAGAACATTGAAAGAGATAGGTCAAGAGCAGGAGGATTGACTAAAGTATAATGACCAGTCTGGGAAATTACCAGCATATGAGGACAATTGCAATTCCAGCCAAGTCCTGGCCCTGACAGGATGATTGAGTGTGTGGGGTTGATCAGTTGGGTCTCAGAAAAAAGTCTGATTTCTTTGCAGCCATCCTCACCACACAGCAGCATATCATTTGCGGGACTTAATTCTATCCAATTTTACGAAATACTGCAAAGTCATCAGCAGCTGATGACAATTTCCTAATTTCTCCGTAGCCTTCGGGTTCTTTTCCCCATTATGTAATGGATAGGTCTGCCAAAATTCATAGGAGTTAGTTGACACTGTGATACAACTTTATACCAAGTTTGTAAGTGATAATTGCAGTAGTTCTTTTTAAATAGCCAGTCAAAGATGATTTTGAGCACTGTCAAAGTCATGGCTAGGCCATGACACTGTGAGAGTGTCATGGGAGGGTGATGACAGTGCTAGGGTGATTGTCATGTGGGGCTGAGGACATTGATTGTCATCAGCTGGTGATAATTTCCCTGACTGATGACGTTCAATTGAAGTTTTTGGTATGATTAATTGGAAGAAGATAAAGGATGCTTGGATCCATTGGATGGTGGAGGTAGGGAAGTAGTCGGCAAGGTATAAGAATAAGAGAGTGCTCAGAATATGGAGACATGGAGGGAAAATGCATTTATTTTAAAGGAGCAACCTCTACAGGAAGCATGGACCAAGGAAAGGAATCATGTATCCAGAATGTATGGAAGGAGTTTCACAGAGGATGCATAGAGGGAGGATGCACGGAGAGAGGATGCACGGAGAGAGGAGACATGGAGGGGGCTGCATGAAGGGAGGATGCAAAGAGACATGGAAGGTGTTACAAGGAGGATGCATGGAAGGAAGATGCATTGATTTAGGAAGCCTGGAAGGTGTTTCAAGGAGGATGCACTGATGGGGGATGCATGGATCAAGGAGGCATGGAAGATGTTTCATGCAGGATGTACGGTAGGGAGGATGCTAGAACTGAGGAAGCATGAATTGAGGAGGCATGGAACTTGTTTCAAGGAGGATGTAAAGATGTAGGATATATGAATAAAGGAAGCATGGAAGGTGTTACAAGGAGGAATTAGGAGGATGCACAGATGGGAGGATGCATGGATGAATGAGAGTGGAAGGTGTTTCAAGGAGCAGGAGGATGCATAGATGGAGGATGCATGGATCAAGGAAGCGTGAAAGGTGTTTCAAGGAAGATGCATAGATTGAGGATGGATGGATCAAGGATGCATGGTAGGTGTTTCAAGGAGGATGCATAGATAGAGGATGTATGTATCAAGGAAGCATGGAAAGTGTTTCAAGAAAGATGCACTTAGGGAGGAGGCACAAATTGAGGAGGCATGGAAGGTGTTACAAGGAGTATGCACAGATGGAGGATGTATGCATCAAGGAGGCATGGAAGATGTTTCAAGGAGGATGCAGGCATGGTGGGGAGGATGCATGGATTAAGGAGGCATGGAAGGTGTAACAAAGCATGGAAGGTGTTTCAAGGAGGATGCATAGATGGAGGATGTATGTATCAGGGAAGCATGGAAGGTGTTTCAAGGAGGATGCATAGATGGAGGATGTATGGATCAAGGAAGCATGGAAGGTGTTTCATGCAGGATGTACGGTGGACAGGAGGCATGGACTGAGGAAGCATGGAAAGTGTTTCAAGGAGGATGCACAGATGGAGGATGTATGGATCAAGGAAGCATGGAATGTGCCAAAGGAAGATGCATAGATTGAGGATGGATGGATCAAGGAAGCATGGAAGGTGTTTCAAGGAGGATGCATTGATGGAGGATGCATGGATCAAGGAAGCATGAAAGGTGTTTCAAGGAAGATGCACTTAGGGAGGAGGCACAAATTGAGGAGGCATTGAAGGTGTTACAAGGAGGATGCGTAGATGGAGGATGGATGGATCAAGGAGGCCTGGAAGATGTTTCAAGGAGGATGCAGGCATGGTGGGAAGGATGCATGGATTAAGGAGGCATGGAAGGTTTTACAAAGCATGGAAAGTGTTTCAAGGAGGATGCACAGATGGAGGATGTATGGATCAAGGAAGCATGGAAGGTGTTTCAAGGAGGATGCATAGATGGAGGATGCATGGATCAAGGAAGCATGGAAGGTGTTTCAAGGAGGATGCATAGATGGAGGATGTATGGATCAAGGAAGCATGGAAGGTGTTTCAAGGAGGATGCATAGATGGAGGATGTATGGATCAAGGAAGCATGGAAGGTGTTTCAAGGAGGATGCATAGATTGAGGATGCATGGATCAAGGAAGCATGGAAGGTGTTTCAAGGAGGATGCGTAGATGGAGGATGCATGGATCAAGGAAGCATGGAAGGTGTTTCAAGGAGGATGCATAGATTGAGGATGCATGGATCAAGGAAGCATGGAAGGTGTTTCAAGGAGGATGCATAGATTGAGGATGCATGGATCAAGGGAGCATGAAAGGTATTTCAAGGAAGGTGCACTTAGGGAGGAGGCACAAATTGAGGAGGCATGGAAGGTGTTACAAGGAGGATGCATAGATGGAGGATGTATGGATCAAGGAAGCATAAAAGGTGTTACAAGGAGGATCATAGGTGGTGGATGTATGGATCAAGGAAGCATAGAAGGTGTTACAAGGAGGATGCATAGATGGAGGATACATGGATCAAGGAAGCATGGAAGGTGTTACAAGGACGATGCATAGATGGAGGATGCATGGATCAAGGAAGCATGGAAGGTGTTTCAAGGAGGATGCGTAGATGGAGGATGTATGGATCAAGGAAGCATGGAAGGTGTTTCAAGGAGGATGCATAGATGGAGGATGCATGGATCAAGGAAGCATGGAAGGTGTTTCAAGGAGGATGCATAGATTGAGGATGCATGGATCAAGGAAGCATGGAAGGTGTTTCAAGGAGGATGCATAGATGGAGGATGCATGGATCAAGGAAGCATGGATCAAGGAAGCATGGAAGGTGTTTTAAGGAGGATGCATAGATGGAGGATGCATGGATCAAGGAAGCATGGAAGGTGTTTTAAGGAGGATGCATAGATGGAGGATGCATGGATCAAGGAAGCATGGAAGGTCTTACAAGGACGCATAGATGGAGGATGCATGGATCAAGGAAGCATGGAAGGTGTTTCAAGGAGGATGCATAGATGGAGGATGTTTGGATTAAGGAGGCATGGAAGGTGTTTCAAGGAGGATGCATAGATTGAGGATGCATGGATCAAGCATGGTCACACAACCCTTTGAATGAGAATCCAGTTTTAATCACATTTAAATGGGTGTCAAGTTCAGAGTCTATTGACCTGAGGCTCAAGACAGGGGATTATAGCCAGCAATCAGTGCAAAACAATACAACAAGATTAAAATTTTGTCACCTGTTTCTTGAAAGAGCCTCATGAACACTGTCAAAGTAGAAGATATCAGAGCTGAGCCATGGACTTATTGCCAAAAATATCTCAATTGAGACATTTTCAGGTCTATTTATCAACATGGAATTATCTATTTACTGAACCTTCATTGCAAGGGATATACCTGGAGAGGGCAAAATAAACGTATTGCCCTGTAGACGACAATATGCAAGGTAAGAGATCAAAATTCTCCAAAAACCATGTCAACACAGAAAACTTTTGCCAACTTACCTGGCAACTTTGAAGCCATTTAATTCAGTATCAAAGAAGTCTGAATGTGTACTTTAGCATAGATATAACCAACAATGATTACATAGAGAGTTCTGCATGGTGTTATGTTGCTGACAACAATTAGATTCATAGTAATTTGACTTTTTTTCAAACATGTGCTTTTCACAAGACATTGTTATGATCAAACAGGAAGTGGAACAACAGTGCCACCTTACCTACACATGATCAAGGAAGCATGGAAGATGTTTCAAGAAGGATGCATAGATGGAGGATGCATGGATCAAGGAAGCATGGAAGGTGTTTCAAGGAGGATGCATAGATGGAGGATGCATGGATCAAGGAAGCATGGAAGGTGTTTTAAGGAGGATGCATAGATGGAGGATGTATGGATCAAGGAAGCATGGAAGGTGTTTCAAGGAGGATGCATAGATTGAGGATGCATGGATCAAGGAAGCATGGAAGGTGTTTCAAGGAGGATGCATAGATGGAGGATGTATGGATCAAGGAAGCATGGAAGGTGTTTCAAGGAGGATGCATTGATTGAGGATGCATGGATCAAGGAAGCATGGAAGGTGTTACAAAGACGATGCATAGATGGAGGATGCATGGATCAAGGAAGCATGGAAGGTGTTTCAAGGAGGATGCATAGATTGAGGATGCATGGATCAAGGAAGCATGAAAGGTATTTCAAGGAAGATGCACTTAGGGAGGAGGCACAAATTGAGGAGGCATGGAAGGTGTTACAAGGAGGATGCATAGATGGAGGATGCATGGATCAAGGAAGCATGGAAGGTGTTTCAAGGAGGATGCATAGATGGAGGATGCATGGATCAAGGAAGCATGGAAGGTGTTTCAAGGAGGATGCATAGACTGAGGATGCATGGATCAAGGAAGCATGAAAGGTATTTCAAGGAAGATGCACTTAGGGAGGAGGCACAAATTGAGGAGGCATGGAAGGTGTTACAAGGTCGCATGTCATGAGGTGGGCACCTAAAAAAGGTGGTTCTGTGACACTCTGCAAAGAAATTTGTCATTCATCTGTCCATTTCTCAAAGACTAAAAGGCCTATCAATGTGGTAATAGTCTCATATTGTAGCCCTGAAAGTTCTCTTTAACTGGACTACAACTTTATTTGAATTGATGGAATAGTTTTCGTTCAGCATCCCTACAAATGAAAAAATCCAGGGGTGGTTCGGAGGCGGCGGAGGAGGCGGCGGAGGGAGGAGAAAGCAGTAACCAAGCCCATGATGCCCTGTAACTGCAATGTACCTGCCTGTATCCTGTATAAACTGTTTCAGGGTATAGTTCAGTTCCTTAAATGTCAGTACTGGGCCTTTCAGATGTGTCTGGTGGTGTTATGGCTGTATAGTTTAGAATCAATTGATTATAACACTGGCACAGGCAAACTGTTTTTAGTCTGTATTCTAACGTGAAGGACATAATGTGCTCAAGAGAGCATTTTGAATACTTAGTTTCATAATTAAGTGTGTCAGTGGGCACTTGCTTATTGAAAATGCATTCAGAATGACCTACTGAGATAATTTGGGTATATGATTGGATCATATGAGCCCTAAAACCCCGTCAATTGACAAAGATTTGCAGTGAAATCCTGCATAATTTTTAGTTAATTTTCACTCACTATTCTTACCACTTTAAACTTAGATAAGCCTGGCTATTTTAGCCTCACCGTATAGCCCCAGTTGTAATGTACAATTTAAAACAAACCAGGGTCAATTCTAGGGAGATTTGACTTGGCAATGACATTTTTTGTAAAAATAGTCAGTTTTGAGAAAAAAAGCGTTTTTATATCAGGCTTTTAGTGCATTTCTATGTTAATTAATAACACATAAATGAGGATTTCTCAATTCAAAATAAAGATAATGAAGGTCTGTTTGCTTTATTTGATGTGTGTGATGGCCTTCAATAAGATATGGGAATATTGAAAAATTGGCCATTTGACAATATCATACATTTATGGCCCACCTTATGACATGCGACCACAAGGAGGATACATAGATGGAGGATGTATGGACCAAGGAAGCATTGAAGGTGTTACAAGGAGGATGCATAGGTGGTGGATGCATGGATCAAGGAAGCATGGAAGGTGTTTCAAGGAGGATGCATGGATTGAGGATGCATGGATCAAGGAAGCGTGAAAGGTATTTCAAGGAAGATGCACTTAGGGAGGAGGCACAAATTGAGGAGGCATGGAAGGTGTTACAAGGAGGATGCATATATGGAGGATGCATGGATCAAGGAAGCATGGTAGGTGTTTCAAGGAGGATGCATATATTGAGGATGTATGGATCAAGGAAGCATGGAAGGTGTTTCAAGGAGGATGCATAGATTGAGGATGCATGGATCAAGAAAGCATGGAAGGTGTTACAAGGACAATGCATAGATTGAGGATGCATGGATGAATGAGCGTGGAAGGTGTTTCAAGGAGCAGGAGGATGCATAGATGGAGGATGCATGGATCAAGGAAGCGTGAAAGGTGTTTCAAGGAAGATGCACTTAGGGAGGCGGCACAAATTGAGGAGGCATGGAAGGTGTTACAAGGAGGATGCACAGATGGAGGATGTGTGCATCAAGGAGGCATGGAAGATGTTTCAAGGAGGATGCAGGCATGGTGGGGAGGATGCATGGATTAAGGAGGCATGGAAGATGTTACAAAGCATGGAAGGTGTTTCAAGGAGGATGCATAGATTGAGGATACATGGATCAAGGAAGCATGGAAGGTGTTACAAGGAGGATGCATAGATGGACGATGCATGGATCAAGGAAGCATGGAAGGTGTTTCAAGGAGGATGCATAGATTGAGGATACATGGATCAAGGAAGCATGGAAGGTGTTACAAGGACGATGCATAGATGGAGGATGCATGGATCAAGGAAGCATGGAAGGTGTTTCAAGGAGGATGCATAGATGGAGGATGTATGGATCAAGGAAGCATGGAAGGTGTTTCAAGGAGGATGCATAGATGGAGGATGCATGGATCAAGGAAGCATGGAAGGTGTTTCGAGGAGGATGCATAGATTGAGGATGCATGGATCAAGGAAGCATGGAAGGTGTTTCAAGGAGGATGCATAGATGGAGGATGCATGGATCAAGGAAGCATGGATCAAGGAAGCATGGAAGGTGTTTTAAGGAGGATGCATAGATGGAGGATGCATGGATCAAGGAAGCATGGAAGGTCTTACAAGGACGCATAGATGGAGGATGCATGGATCAAGGAAGCATGGAAGGTGTTTCAAGGAGGATGCATAGATGGAGGATGTATGGATCAAGGAAGCATGGAAGGTGTTTCAAGGAGGATGCATATATTGAGGATGCATGGATCAAGGAAGCATGAAAGGTGTTTCAAGGAAGATGCACTTAGGGAGGAGGCACAAATTGAGGAGGCATTGAAGGTGTTACAAGGAGGATGCGTAGATGGAGGATGGATGGATCAAGGAGGCATGGAAGATGTTTCAAGGGGGATGCAGGCATGGTGGGAAGGATGCATGGATTAAGGAGGCATGGAAGGTTTTACAAAGCATGGAAAGTGTTTCAAGGAGGATGCACAGATGGAGGATGTATGGATCAAGGAAGCATGGAAGGTGTTTCAAGGAGGATGCATAGATGGAGGATGCATGGATCAAGGAAGCATGGAAGGTGTTTCAAGGAGGATGCATAGATGGAGGATGTATGGATCAAGGAAGCATGGAAGGTGTTACAAGGACGATGCATAGATGGAGCATGCATGGATCAAGGAAGCATGGAAGGTGTTTCAAGGAGGATGCATAGATGGAGGATGTATGGATCAAGGAAGCATGGAAGGTGTTTCAAGGAGGATGCATAGATGGAGGATGCATGGATCAAGGAAGCATGGAAGGTGTTTCAAGGAGGATGCATAGATTGAGGATGCATGGATCAAGGAAGCATGGAAGGTGTTTCAAGGAGGATGCATAGATGGAGGATGCATAGATGGAGGATGCATGGATCAAGGAAGCATGGAAGGTCTTACAAGGACGCATAGATGGAGGATGCATGGATCAAGGAAGCATGGAAGGTGTTTCAAGGAGGATGCATAGATGGAGGATGTATGGATCAAGGAAGCATGGAAGGTGTTTCAAGGAGGATGCATAGATTGAGGATGCATGGATCAAGGAAGCATGGAAGATGTTTCATGGAGGATGCATAGATGGAGAATGCATAGATCAAGGAAGCATGGAAGGTGTTTCAAGGAGGATGCATAGATGGAGGATGCATGGATCAAGGAAGCATGGAAGGTGTTTTAAGGAGGATGCATAGATGGAGGATGTATGGATCAAGGAAGCATGGAAGGTGTTTCAAGGAGGATGCATAGATTGAGGATGCATGGATCAAGGAAGCATGGAAGGTGTTTCAAGGAGGATGCATAGATGGAGGATGTATGGATCAAGGAAGCATGGAAGGTGTTTCAAGGAGGATGCATTGATTGAGGATGCATGGATCAAGGAAGCATGGAAGGTGTTACAAAGACGATGCATAGATGGAGGATGCATGGATCAAGGAAGCATGGAAGGTGTTTCAAGGAGGATGCATAGATTGAGTATGCATGGATCAAGGAAGCATGAAAGGTATTTCAAGGAAGATGCACTTAGGGAGGAGGCACAAATTGAGGAGGCATGGAAGGTGTTACAAGGAGGATGCATAGATGGAGGATGCATGGATCAAGGAAGCATGGAAGGTGTTTCGAGGAGGATGCATAGATGGAGGATGCATGGATCAAGGAAGCATGGAAGGTGTTTCAAGGAGGATGCATAGACTGAGGATGCATGGATCAAGGAAGCATGAAAGGTATTTCAAGGAAGATGCACTTAGGGAGGAGGCACAAATTGAGGAGGCATGGAAGGTGTTACAAGGTCGCATGTCATGAGGTGGGCACCTAAAAAAGGTGGTTCTGTGACACTCTGCAAAGAAATTTGTCATTCATCTGTCCATTTCTCAAAGACTAAAAGGCCTATCAATGTGGTAATAGTCTCATATTGTAGCCCTGAAAGTTCTCTTTAACTGGACTACAACTTTATTTGAATTGATGGAATAGTTTTCGTTCAGCATCCCTACAAATGAAAAAATCCAGGGGTGGTTCGGAGGCGGCGGAGGAGGCGGCGGAGGAGGCGGCGGAGGGAGGAGAAAGCAGTAACCAAGCCCATGATGCCCTGTAACTGCAATGTACCTGCCTGTATCCTGTATAAACTGTTTCAGGGTATAGTTCAGTTCCTTAAATGTCAGTACTGGGCCTTTCAGATGTGTCTGGTGGTGTTATGGCTGTATAGTTTAGAATCAATTGATTATAACACTGGCACAGGCAAACTGTTTTTAGTCTGTATTCTAACATGAAGGACATAATGTGCTCAAGAGAGCATTTTGAATACTTAGTTTCATAATTAAGTGTGTCAGTGGGCACTTGCTTATTGAAAATGCATTCAGAATGACCTACTGAGATAATTTGGGTATATGATTGGATCATATGAGCCCTAAAACCCCGTCAATTGACAAAGATTTGCAGTGAAATCCTGCATAATTTTTAGTTAATTTTCACTCACTATTCTTACCACTTTAAACTTAGATAAGCCTGGCTATTTTAGCCTCACCGTATAGCCCCAGTTGTAATGTACAATTTAAAACAAACCAGGGTCAATTCTAGGGAGATTTGACTTGGCAATGACATTTTTTGTAAAAATAGTCCGTTTTGAGAAAAAAGCGTTTTTAGATCAGGCTTTTAGTGCATTTCTATGTTAATTAATAACACATAAATGAGGATTTCTCAATTCAAAATAAAGATAATGAAGGTCTGTTTGCTTTATTTGATGTGTGTGATGGCCTTCAATAAGATATGGGAATATTGAAAAATTGGCCATTTTGACCATGTCACACATTTGTGGCCCACCTTATGACATGCGACCACAAGGAGGATACATAGATGGAGGATGTATGGACCAAGGAAGCATTGAAGGTGTTACAAGGAGGATGCATAGGTGGTGGATGCATGGATCAAGGAAGCATGGAAGGTGTTTCAAGGAGGATGCATGGATTGAGGATGCATGGATCAAGGAAGCGTGAAAGGTATTTCAAGGACGATCTATGGATGGAGGATGCATCAATTGAGGAGGCATGGAAGGTGTTACAAGGAGGATGCATATATGGAGGATGCATGGATCAAGGAAGCATGGTAGGTGTTTCAAGGAGGATGCATATATTGAGGATGTATGGATCAAGGAAGCATGGAAGGTGTTTCAAGGAGGATGCATAGATTGAGGATGCATGGATCAAGAAAGCATGGAAGGTGTTACAAGGACAATGCATAGATTGAGGATGCATGGATGAATGAGCGTGGAAGGTGTTTCAAGGAGCAGGAGGATGCATAGATGGAGGATGCATGGATCAAGAAAGCGTGAAAGGTGTTTCAAGGAAGATGCACTTAGGGAGGCGGCACAAATTGAGGAGGCATGGAAGGTGTTACAAGGAGGATGCACAGATGGAGGATGTGTGCATCAAGGAGGCATGGAAGATGTTTCAAGGAGGATGCAGGCATGGTGGGGAGGATGCATGGATTAAGGAGGCATGGAAGATGTTACAAAGCATGGAAGGTGTTTCAAGGAGGATGCATAGATGGAGGATGTATGGATCAAGGAAGCATGGAAGGTGTTTCAAGGAGGATGCATGCATGCATGGTCGGGAAGATGCGTAGATTAAGAAGGCATGGAAGGTGGTACAAGGAGGATCCACTGAGAAGCTTAAAGGGAAGAGATATCGAGGGTGGAGACATAGAAGGACGAGATAATTGAGGAAAAATAATAAACATGGTGTGCAGACAAGGAGGGAAGAGTCATGGAGGGTAGAGGCAAGAGAAGAGGCAATGAGAGAGGAGACTATACAAAGTAGGATGACATACAAAGAGGGAAGCGGATGCATCGTGCATGGAGAGAGAAGAACAGAGTGAATGGAAGGAGAATGCATCAAGTCAAGATATTGTAGTGATGTTGGCCCTTGGAAAAAAGTGAATCTTTTGTCTAATGGTTAACACACTTGCCTTCCACGCCTGAGGAATGTATAGTGAAGTTGGCACTTGACTTGCACCAAACATAAGGATTTCTAAGCTTATCGATACATAATATTATATTTGTTAAATACCTTTTTTTTTAAATTTGTTTATTGACTATGCCTTAGAAGCCCCTATGGGACCAAAGAGTAACTCGTTGCTCTAGTGGTTAATGGCACACAATCATCAAAACCAAACTTTAAAAAAAAATTTTTTCTTATAAATGAACGGGGTCCAACGATCATATGTTTATAATGTTAGAGATATTGACCTAAACTGAACACAGTCAATGATTTGTAAAATGCCAAATTCATGAAAAGTCTGTGGCTCTTCGGTTTGCCATGTTCTGCAATATGTGTGACGTAGGATTGGAGCTCCCCCTCTCAAGCCCAGTTCAGTAAGGAGCACTCATGCGTGTATTGTATTGTTTCAGGCTCTGTGAGGCCTGAAGAGTGCAAGCTAATAATTAATGATCGGTGGCAGCACCTGATGGAACCAATTTCAGAAACATGTGAAACCAGTCAAGCTGACTGTTTACTTTTTACCCAGCCTAACGTCACTTGCTAACTTTCCTAGCAATAGGGTTCGCTTTTGATTGGGCCAATTTTGGGCTTGAAATCTTGAAATAAAGTCATCTTGTTAATGGTGTTATTTTCACAGAAATTCATTATAATCAACATAACATTTTTTTTCAAGGAGAAGCTCGAGACTCTCAAATGATAAAAGAAGTCCACGACAGGTGCCTTTTAACACACCTGCCTCCCGTTCCAGGAACCTGGGTTAGAATCCAGACTGACTTCATCCTTGAAACAGTACAATATCCTGAAGGAAATTTGGATGCTAATAGTATTACGTTTTCATGAAATCCACTTTGTGCAGTGAGGGAGTAGAATTGTACACATTTTGCTTTTATACATGTTGTTAAACTTTCTGCATTCAGTGCTGGCATCCTTTGCATCACGGCGCACGAAGCGTAACCTCACTTATCCAACTGCACCGAAATATTGTTTGTCTATACTTCTGTTTTCCATTATGAAACCAACATGTTCTAAACATTTTCTTCTTTCAGAGAACACTTGTCCAAGCCTTACAAGCAAAATTTGGAGTTCATCAGTAAAGTGAACTCGGTTCAGTCATTGTGGATTGCAACATATTACAATGAATTTGAAAACAAGACTTTGGGCGACATGCATAAAAAGAGAGGTGGTTCAAAATCTAAGATTTACAGGTAAGGACCAACATGGTATTTTGGCATTTTCTTTGAGGTAAAATAAAGTAATAGCCTGGTCTGGAGAAGGTATTATGTATGAAACTTCTTTTCTGAACAGTTTACCCAGGGCTTCTCAGGCGTCTGATGAAATCAAACAGCTGGCTGCTGCACTGCCAAAAGAATTTGATTGGCGCAATGTGAATGGCATTGACTATGTGTCTCCAGTGAGGAATCAGGGTGAGTATTTTGATATGGGCATATATTATCCTTTCATTATGATTACTGGTTTTGACCACAACCTTCTCTTGGAGTGACTTGGACACTGAATAACTGTGACCCGTTTCAAGTCTCAGGATCCTTTGATGTTAAAGTAGGTCAAGGTCATTTAAGGTCATCAAGGTCATTTAAGGTCAGACTCGTCGAAAAGAAGGATGTTGTCTCCCTAATAGTATGACATTCTAAACAAGTAAATT
The DNA here is from genome assembly GCA_026936325.1 of Platynereis dumerilii. Classification (NCBI taxonomy): domain Eukaryota; kingdom Metazoa; phylum Annelida; class Polychaeta; order Phyllodocida; family Nereididae; genus Platynereis; species Platynereis dumerilii. The sequence goes on from JAPTHN010000007.1 coordinate 11,878,258, forward strand.
TAAACAAAAAGTATGTTACTGTTTTGCCCTGAGACCTTGAAATGTAGGTCACAGTTATTCGGTGTAATGTGTATAGATTAAGGTTTATGCCTGAAGACAGAAGTTTGGAATGTCATACTGGATAGGGATTATTGACAACATCTTTCCTTGTACAAGTAGACCCAGGAGTCAGTTGTTTTAATGAATCAACTGACTTTCTTCATTTCAATTGACTGACTTGACTAGTTGATAACTTTTCAACTGCAACTGACTGAAGTCATTTCAACTGACTTCAACTGACTTTTTAAGCAGGCTTCTTGAACTTGCATGAAGAGATTCTTTATAGTAAAGGATGGGCGACACAGCCTTAGGGCGTTTCATTTTTCGGAAAGTTTCTCCGATCAATTTCTTATTTAAACCTGTGGTTCTCCCATGCCAGATAACCATTCGGTGCGAATTTCGGCCAAATCCATCAAGTCCTGACCCCCCCCCTACCGCCATCTTTGTTTTGCCCTCCAAAAACGCTATTTTCGCCTAAAAAAAATAGAATTTAGACCTGAGGTATCCTACCTGAAATAGTAGGAGGTTTGATGATGATTCTACTTGGCTCTAAAATACTTAAAGAAACACATACTAAAAATTCAGGAAAATCCATGTGCCAGAACAGCCTCAAATTTGCATAAAATCCAATGTGACGGCCGAAAAATCGATGTTTTTTAAAATAACTCAGAAACTATCAGTGATAGAGCACATATTTGTATGAAACATCAATATAAACTTGGGTATTGCAGACATTTTGACACTATTCCCATCTCTCTATCTTTAGTTGTTATTGAGATATGGTATATTTGAATATCTCTCACTCTTTGAAAATCGCCAAAATACTTTAATCAGGACCACTAGTATTTAATACTTGACATTTTTTTACCTACAATGCCACAAATGGGCTATTTTGGAATTTGCTAGTCTCAGAATGATGTCAATTCAACCTCCAAGTCATGAAGGTTTCTCTATTCACTCACAAAATAATATTGTTGTGTCTGGAAAAATATCTAAGAAAATTCCATTATATTTCTGAAGTTTCATTTTGCAAAATAAATTCCTTAGCATTGATTGCTGTTGCCTGGTGTTCAAGGTGTCTAGATTTTTCCCCCAACTATTTGGGAAAAGTCCAATAGTAGATATAAATCATATTCTCTTCCATGCATCCAGTGATTTTCTGACAACACAAATATCTTTCTTCACCAGAATGTACAGCATTTTAAAACTGCTAAGACAGCAATTAAGAGTGAGATAAGCAGACTTATTTTGCATTCACAATAAAGAAGCTCTCATCACTGACAAGCAGCTAAGATTAAAGACTGATGGAAACAAATATGTCAAAATTTTTACTCACAGTGATAAACACTGCTAAAGACAGTAACACAGGATTAAGTTTCGGTTCCACTGAAAACTTTTATCGTCTGACAAACTGAATTTTGGATTAGAATCAATCTTGTAACTAAATGGGAAGCATTATGTAGAATATGCCCTAGTTTTGTCAGAATTTTCTCTTCTGTCTCCTTAAAAATAGTTCATTTAATAGCACATGCACAGGCTACCATTAAAAGCTCATCTGGTAATTGGCGTCCAAGTTTTAATAAAACGAATGTCTTGCAATGAATCCCAGGTAGTGCCTTGCAATGAATCCCAGGTAGAGACAATAGTGACACATCACCTGTCACCTGCCTGTAAAATGATTTAACTTAAAGAAAGAAAAATAAACAAGGAGGAAAGAAACAATGATAGCAAACCAGCAACAGCATGTTTTCTTTTTCTTTTGAAATTAGACAAACTGCTTCAAGGAAGAAATCATAAAAAACATACACCTGATACACTGCATCACCTTAGTGGTGTCATGATTCATCCATGAAAGACCAGCAATATTGTATATTAGACAGAAACAGTATGATTGGTGAAAAGATTAACAATTTAAAATGTTCTGGTTTATTCTAATTTATATCACTTCATTGTATCCTATGGCTTCATCAACATCATATTACTTGTAAATTGCAATTGGGGGTAGCATTGATTTTTTAATCATCCTCGATTCCTCATTGGAAATTTGTGTGCCACTGAGTGCCTTGAATTTAAGTAAAAGGTAAGCGACTAGTAATACTGTGTGTAGCAAATCGCTGCTTTCCATAGGTCTCAATACTTCGACAGCAATATATTTTGATCTTTAATAATATAAGTAATCGACTATTATCAATGATTGACCACCAATATCTATTTTTGTTAATAGGCTTTCACGTATTGATGTATACATTCTTGTCATGCCTGGAAAAATATAGTGATTGCTCTATAGAAAAACCACATGTTTAGAAATAACAAATCAAATCTGTATTTTAATTAGATCTCATGACATAAAATGATTCATTAAAATTGATCTAAAATACACTGTTTTACATTTTCCGGATAAGCTTTGACATAAAACATTGATATTTGTTGTATGTGAATACAGCAAAATAGTATTACATTGTATACATCTTGAAAGTAGAAGTGAAAACAGTAAAGTCTGGAACTTGTTTCCCCCATGAAACATGTGGCTTAGAAAAAGTCATGGGTGAAATATTTGCGTCAACATATTTGGGTGATTTTCATGGAGTGAAAGATATGCAAATATACCATATCTCAATAACTACTAGAGATAGAGAGATGGGAATAGTGTCAAAATGTCTGCAATACCCAAGTTTCATACAAATATGTGCTCTATCACTGATAGTTTCTGAGTTATTTTAAAAAACGTCGATTTTTCGGCCGCCATATTGGATTTTATGCAAATTTGAGGCTGTTCTGGCACATGGATTTTCCTGAATTTTTAGTATGTGTTTCTTTAAGTATTTTAGAGCCAAGTAGAATCATCATCAAACCTCATACTGTTTCAGGTGGGATACCTCAGGTCTAAATTCTATTTTTTTTAGGCGAAAATAGCGTTTTTGGAGGGCAAAACAAAGATGGCGGTAGGGGGGGGGTCAGGACTTGATGGATTTGGCCGAAATTCGCACCGAATGGTTATCTGGCATGGGAGAACCACAGGTTTAAATAAGAACATGATCGGAGAAACTTTCCGAAAAATGAAACGCCCTACACAGCCTGCATCTTACCTGACTGCATGATACGGAAAAGTGTTCGCCTACACAATCTCTTGACAATGTGACATTATTGTCCAGAGCATAGGCAAAATTCTTGTCAGTGCAATTATTACATTATCACATTGATATCAAAGTATACTTACCAAGCCAGAAAATTGGAATTGGTTGTATATTATGTTTGCAGTGCAGTGATACTCTATGTCGGCAAATAGTACAGGTATAACTGCACAACACACCGCTCTCTCTCTCAGTGGGCCTGAGGCACTTGCAGAGTCAAGATGTGTATTGAAGGTTTCCCCAAGTAATGTTTGCTTAAATGTGTTATTAGAGTGGTTGTAGTTAATATGAGGCATTGCTATAGGCCTACTTTAATCAGCTTTGTCGTAGCCAAAGCCCTAGAATCCACAATGGTAAATGTATGCAACATACAGCAGCATGGCATAAATCACGATGGGCTATTAAATTTATTTCAATATTTCTATGTTATTTAATGTTTTTATGTTAAATATAAATATGTATGCTAAATACAGTTATGTTTGTATGAGAGACACTTTAGATTAATACATATTTTCTAAAAATGGCTAAAAGATACCACAGCAGGGCTAGGAAAAGATGAACATGTAGCTACATCTCACACACACCTAATTGAACTTTCAAAACTAGAACCTGACGGTTTTGTGATGGCAATCTGGTAGCATGATCAGAGTAGGAAAAAATTACATAGTAACTCAGCCGATATATCACTAATACCAGGTAATACCTGGATATGGAAAACCTCTGTCCATAGAAATTATGTAACATTTTAACCTGAATCTGATGATTCAAGACCTGTATCTTATAACAAATTAAATAAAATAGTTTAAATAGAAAAAAAGTAATCATAAGTACCATCTGTGCTTCGATTGTTAATTTTACAGTTTATAATCATTAGTAGAGAGCATTTAAGAGCCCTTTGGCTCAAATCATGCTTAGATTTCCATCATGATAATATATTGTAGCTCCAATGACTGAAATTTTAGGCCTACAGTGGGCAGTTGCATTGCTGGTTCAAATTATGGCAAAGAATAGTTTATTAGCTGTAGACAAAATACCCTAGAGATTAATTTGATAGACAAAATGTGTGCAGTATAATGCCAGTGTTAAAATGTTACCGAGAGCACATTGGAACCTTTTGTTTGGAAAAATAATATCTAATCAACAAGTCTAAAATTGCAGTATAGAACATTTACAATATGTGTGTGCACATCAGAAAAACTGTTTTGCATGTGAACCAGATTAATATAAAATTAGAATATAAAAATGCATTTACACAACAAACAATAAAAACAACAAGCAAAGCCAGAATGATACAAAAGATTAACAACACAATTTTCTGTTTCACAGCATAGTTTATGTCACACACAATAAATAGAATGTCTATTTAATTTAAAACAATCGTTTGTTTGAAATTTGAAATGTATCATAGCTGCAGCCTGCTTATCTTTTTTTTGAAAAAGATTTTCTTGTTAATGTATCAATTAACAGACTAAAAAGTCCTAGATCTTCACTAAAATGAATAAAGAAATTTTTTCAACCGAAAATCCTATGAGATTCATAACTCACAAGTTAGGTTCAGGCCACATTTAACCACCAATATGAGATTCACAATTTCACATCAAAACAATGACATCAAAAGTTCTGCATGTCCCAGCAGGTTGCAATGACACATTTCATGAAAGTTATTCCAGCAGAAATGGTCAAATAGATAGAAATATAGTCAAATAGATAGAAATAGATAGATAGATCTATGGATAGACAGAAATTAGAACATGTGTTCCATTTGCACTTAACTCAATAACTGTGATCAGGGTCTTCTAATTACTGAATTGCACTTCAGCTGCCAGTGCCAACTTTGACAGGTCATCTCAATAGCACTTGAGGGAAAGAGGTAATAGTGATCTTCAAAAAGGTGTCAAAAGAAAGCCATAACATTCTGAATTGCAATCAGATGATTGGATTGCCATCCTGATTGACTGACACTACTTCAAAAGCCTTGCTAATTGCACTGTGTCAATGCAGGAAAGCAACTGACGCAAATCAAAGCAACCACTGACGACGGCAACTGACGTTTGTTGGAATGACGACGACGTCAACGGACCAATTATGACGGACGACGACGATCTATGACGACGACTCCGGGGTCTATGTACAAGTCTGACCTCCAGTGACCTTGACCTATTTTTCAGGGTCACAGGGCTCAAACAGTGAAAAAAACTTTTAAAAAAGCTAACTCACAAATGCATTAAATTGTTATTATCAAATTATGCAACACATAGACCTCTGAAATCAGTTTTACATCTTCAGGGTCAGAGTGGAAAAGCCTTTTGTACAGGATAATTTGTGAATGCCTTAAGTTTGTTCCTTTGCCCAATGCAGAGCATCTTGCACACCCCAGTCTTTGAATCCTTGGATTCTTGTTGTTATGCTACAATTATTTAATAACTTATTGCAATGGAATATGGCAGTTGAGCCAATATGTATGTGAAGGTTTTAATTTTATTGCAGAATCATGTGGAAGTTGCTATGCCTTCTCAAGTATGGGTATGTTGGAGGCGAGGATCAGATACATCACAGGCAATAAACTGCAACCCGTTTACTCCACACAGGACATTGTGGAGTGCTCAGAATACTCACAAGGTAAAATCGTGAAATATTAATGAGTTATGATTTATCTTTTAAACTTAAAAAAATAGGATTTTACCACTGTTTACACAATGATATATTTATATAATTCGGATTGGATGTTTTGTGTATGACAAAAAAAAGTTATAAAATTCATTAAGCCGCATGTTGTAGAATATTGCACCTAATACTTCTGTCTCTGTCTGTGTTGCCAGGTTGTGATGGTGGATTTCCATACCTAATTGCTGGAAAATACGGCGAGGATTTTGGTGTCGTTGAAGAAAAATGCAACCCATATAAGGGCATTGATGCCAAGTGTTCCACAGACCCATCCTGCACTCGTCATTACGCAACAAAATACAGCTACGTTGGAGGCTTTTATGGCGGGTAAGTGTGGACCTTTTGATTGTTAATTGAATTCTTAACTATTCATGAATAGAATCAAGATTCTGTTTTGTTATCATTCAAAAATGTGTATGAATCAATAAAAGATGACATTGTGTTCATCAATGAGTACAATTTTATATTTCATTTTCGGACTTATAATTAATTATTGCAACTGATTAACGATTGCAGCATTAATTCTAACACACCTTTTATTATAATATAGTATTTGGCTTTTATACTGACATTCATGATTAAAAAGTTGTTGTAGGCCTACAATACTGCCGTTAGCAATCAGCTTTTGATTCTCATTAAAATGTATTTTCATTACCGGAGGATTATAAAGAATTTTGTTAATAAAGTGCTGATTCTTTTTCAGTTGTAGTGAGGAAGCCATGCGAGTGAATCTGGTCAAGAACGGCCCCATGGCAGTTGCATTTGAGGTCTACAATGATTTCATGGCCTACAAAGGAGGGATTTACCAGCACACGGGTTTAACAGACGGATTCAATCCGTTTGAAATAACAAATCATGCTGTACTCTTGGTGGGATACGGAGAGGATGAAACCTCAGGAATGAAATACTGGATTGTTAAGAACAGTTGGGGGGAGACATGGGGAGAGTCAGGTTATTTCAGAATCAGACGAGGAACAGACGAGTGTTCCATTGAAAGTATTGCTGTCGAATCATTCCCAATATTTTGATTCATTTCCCGGTTGTGATAGAACCAAAGTATGTGATTATTGAATACTGACTTGTGTTGATGTTTAAGAAAATGTATACATCATGTGTTATTGATCAGGGCTATTTCACTGTAAATGTAGACATGCACAGCTGTTTGTACAAATTATATACTGCTTTTAATAGCAAACTTCTCATGGAGATATGTGCCAAGGATATATGTGAAAACATATGTTGGACTTAGTCCAATATTTTTCATACAGTGTTATTATTGGTCTCAAGACCTTTTTAATGATAAATACTATTCAATATTCATCGCATAATTGCTAGAATACCCATATGCTTTTTGAAAGCATTGACACTGATAATTGTGCCTATATATATATATATAATATATGATAAAATATTATAATATGTACATTTGTAACTTGAATGTTAAAGGCTTAATTATACCGATTTATAAATGTTGGTTTGTAATTTTTTGATTGAAAATACTATGTTGCTCAATTTAAGTCAATTTATATTTATATTTATAATTTATAATGTGCATGTTCCTTTGTGAATTTATTGTCTTTTTTTAATGTAAATGAGGCACTTATATATTCATGTGATTTTTTTTCTTATTGAAAAACTTATGTAAATAAATTATGCAAACTGAATTAAATTGATTGTTTTAAATTGAACTTATTAACTATTGAGTTTGGCTAAAGTGAAGCATAGCCAAGAATTTGCCAGTGTCAAGAAAAATTTAATTTTAGGAATCTGGCTGAAAAATTTTCGAGCCTTTTATATATATATATAAGTGATGGATCTACATGTGGCAAGCACTGTACTGGACGCTCACGAGGGTTGATTCGTATCAATTGGTTGATTGAAGAGAGCTGGCTCTAGCTTGACTGTGTCTATACTGCTGACCCCCCCTTAGTGACACCACTGCCTGCAGCGGTAGGTACAGGGGGCAGGTGCCCCCCCAAGATATACAAAAAAAGGTGTTTAACATAAAATTAATACATTTTCTGGATTCTCCTGGGGTGTGTATTTGCTTCGCGACTGGTCTCTGCCCCGCCCCCCCCAGAACTCGGCCCTACAGCCCTACAGCCCTACGGCCCTGAAAGACCTGCCATATATGCCGGAGAAGTGAAGTTTAAATATTTGGATTAATTTTTAAAAGGCAAAACAATAGTTATAGGTTTTTGTACTTAATAAGACAAGTCAAGTTTATTAAATGTCGTGACTCACTAATTGAGGCAGCATACAGTAGTCCGCATTTTCCTTCCCCAGCCCGTTCCGCGCAGTGGTTCTGCGTTTTAACTGACACGTGGCGCCCCCTGGTGTTTTATAAGTTCGGCAAACTCGCTACGTTGGCGAAAGTTCGAAGCGAAACAAAACCTCGTGGAGGTTGTTTTTGCTGGTATTTCAGGTAATAACTTGGTTAAATGTGTGTTAGCATGGTTTGCCATTTAAAGTACTTATGAGGGACTCGTCCTACCTACCTGTAAAATCGTTAATGGTCACCTGCAGGGCTGTTTAAAAGGTTGAAGTGTCTAATGTGAAACAACCATCGCCATCCTCGGATCCTGCAGGACTGCCTCATCATGCCATGGTCAAGTCGACTTCCTCGCAGACTAGGACAAACTGAACACGTCAACAATGTGTGACAGTCACTCATACCTTTTAGACTAATGCTATGCAATGTTGACTCTGATGTTTAGGTTTTCCAGGTCGGCAACAGTCAATTTTAAAGTATAAAGACATTTTACTTTATTTTTAGAGGATCTACCAACTCGTCGACACCTGGTTCTTGTTTCAGGTTAAATTTTAAAAGGTCCCCCACTGTACGACGGTAGACAACATAAATGTCCTGGATAAACTGCTCAGTGTTTGTTTTGCTGACGGGAAGATCCAGAAAATTCCATTGGGAGAGTCTTGTTTGGCCATGATTATTGGTTTATCGCGGTGCGGAACGCATAACCCTTGACGTAACGCGATTACACGCATAGAGGGCTATTCCATTTAAAAGTCTGGTAGGGGGTGATCGGGATACATTTCTGACCCCCTTCATTCATTAACTGCGATATTTTGCGAGACCCTATATGCACTAAATGCAAATTTTTTACCACCCTACATGCACCAAATTCAATCGTGGTTACTCAAATAAGATACTGGTTAAAATCTCCTCTATGCTCTAAAACAAATTTTTCGGGTCCCTGTCCATACATCCGAATCAATTCTTTTGCATCCCTCCATACATCTGAACCGAATTTTCGCCGATATATCGTCATCCATCTTACGAACAAATAAATTAACCCGAACACCCCTGATAGTTTGAAATGGAATAGCAGCCCCCTCCTCCCCTGCATCCGTACCTAACTGGTGAAAGACCTAAGGACTGAAGCTTTGATGTCGTGTCCACAACTAGTGCAGATCGGTGAATGTTGCATGTTCGTGTAGGAGTGCCAGTCGACATGGTCAACTAAGCGACTGCCAACCAGGCAATTACCTTTACTGCCAAATAGGCCACATCCGACCACGTGACATATTACAACTGTCTAGGCAAATCCAATTTATAGACGAGCCAGGCAACATTAGAACCAACCTTGCGACGAGTGCAAAAACATTCCAATTAGTGATAGAATATCGGACTCTTCACTGAAATCGATTAATCGGTTGAGCTTCCGATTCGATAATCGATTTTAAATCGATTTTATGAAAATCCCAAATAAGTGGTTGATTAGGCACAATTTAAACGATTCTGACAATGTACCTGACACTTATACAAATACGCATACTATTATTGAGTGTGTGTGTAATTGTCTGAACTTGCTATCATCCAGGATTTGGCCATGTATGACAGGGTTCCCACGCCTACCGGGAAATCGGGAAAACCGGGAAATTCGGGGACAGCTTTTCCCGATCGGGAAAAGCCTGGAAAATGCTATATTTCTGTCAAAAACCTGGAAAAGATCGGGAAAGTGGGATATAGAAAAACGGAGCTCTAGCGCTCTTCCGTTGTCACCATGCATCGTAGCGGCCTAGTGTCTAAAATACGTACTAGGGCTGTTGCAGTTGGCAGGGCATCCATGGGAGATGGCTGCTCAGTTGATTACGGAAACGGCAGATTACACATGGCTTATTGCAATTTATTTTAAGGATAGGGTACAGCTAGGCTCTAATTGTAATTAGACATGAAGGGGGTTGGTCAAGGACAAGAGGTGTGAATTTTCATAAATGCAATTTACCAATTACTACAATTAGACATCGATAGCCTAGATCAATGGTGCCCACTGCCACATTGCCACTTGCCAAGGTTGAATTGTACAATACACCACTTTCTTACTTTATTCTTGGCAAGGTGAGCATTCTTTCAGTTTTGATTATCAAATCAACAACCAACCAAGTGCCAGCTGATGATTGTCCCAAACTGAAGTAATATACATGGAAATTATTTTTATTATCATATAATGACATTTTGTGTTAGGTCTAGGCCTATGATTTGTTTTGAAAAAATTACTTTAGGGCCAATTTCATGACATTTTTGCCGAAGCAAAATCCTGAAAATTGTTCATTTTGACCTTGAAAATTGGCTTGGACAGCCTGGAAAAACCTGGAAAAAACCTTGAAATTGATCTTGGGAGAGGAGTGGGAACCCTGGTATGAATCATCTACAGGTTGCTTGTACCATCTGAGTGTTGCCTGGACTACCTGGAGGCGCTTCTGTATATTGTATAAAATTTCCTTGTGCCATTGCAGCGCCAAGTAGGGTAGTAGAAGTGGTTTAGTTTCGCCCAGTCGACCCAATGACTTGACTATCACAACTTTCCCTCTGATTATCGCATAGAACTACAGGTACACTTTTAAGATATCGTGTAGAACGACAGGTACACTGTGAACTGTGAAGCCATTCAAGCCAAGGGAGCTGTCAGTATTTTCAAGTGGTATAAATCCAGGCATATAAGTGTAGCATTGATATTTGTAACATCTTTTTCACTTTCAATATTTGATTGCAGTGTGAAACATAAAACCTGACATAATGAGACGCGTGGACCTGGATGACGGTGACAGTGGGTTATTTCACTACGAGATACACCCCAGTGATGACACCTACATGATAAAGCACATGGATGCCTTCAAACGGATGTGGCAGGAACAGGTGATCTTCTTCATAATATAATTGTGGTTTATATTTCGTATATTGATATACTCTACAATTAAAATTTTAACTTATTGAGAGCCCTATTTGGAAGCATTGTCCTTAAAGGCACACAAGAGTGCATTTTTTTTATTAGTTTAGAGCATCGAATGTACCATTTACAGAAACACGACAGTAATCCTTTTGGATTTCTCCCAAAGTAAACCCATGAAAAAAATTGTTTTAGTTAATGATTTTGGCCAATATTTTGGCACAAGCAAAAGCGACTCCTGTTGGAAGAAACTGAGCAAGTCACATAGGACTGGGTAATGAATAAACATATAGATGACCTTTTATGACCTCTGGAAGTATGGAAGAACAGTGAGGCCCAGCTGTGAAATTTTTTATGAACAAAGAGTTGATATAATACTAGCTGTGAATTTGTTACACATGGGATGAAGCTCTTATTTGTGCAAGTGACAATAGCTGCTAAAAAAACCAGAATAAAACAATTTACAACTTACAATCATTCAGCGATGCACTGAAATTTGATTGGTTGATTTTCTCAAGGTTGAGAGAGTAAACAGTGATAGATTTGGACCACAATTTGTAAGACCAGACCGGAAAATGTACAATTAGGGCCTAAATGTATGATAGAATGATGAAGCAACACCCCCTCGTAGGTTTCAAGATACACCATATCTACGTATTTATGTATAGATCTATGGATAGGTCTATGTATGTAGGCCTATGTATGTATTTATGAATCTTTCCTTCTTTCTTTCTGTGAAATTTAATAATAAAGGAATAATGGTACAGCAGGGTGTTTATGGTATAAAGCTAATAAGCTGTTACTATTATCTATCTATCTATCTATCTATCTATCTATCTATCTATCTATCTATCTATCTATCTATCTATCTATACAGTATGTCTGTCTGTTTACACATATTTGTCCATCTTGACATTCTGTTAATCTAAAATACCAGTTGCTGCCATCACAAAATGTGTTTTGGACATGACAAATATGAGGCAAATTAACCAGTGCCACTGCCAAATAAAATCAAAAGAACCAGCCAATCAGCACCCAAAAAATGTATAATTATGAATATGATTACCACTTGGGCTGAGTTGGCTGTGCAATAGACCTTATCACAAGCATTTTCAATATTTTCCACAGTTTCAGTTTGTCTCAGATTTATACTGTCAGCTTTTTAAGCTTCATGCCATGTTTCTTAATTCCTTGACAGTTTGTCATAGGCATATTAGGTGGACAAAATAGCAACAGTCCACACCTCAAATTTGATCAATAAATTGGAGGAGAGGGGGGAGGCCCACCCTACCCTACGTCACTCATAAATCAGCTGAGTGAACATGCAGTAGGGACACAAAATATTGCTGAAATCCCAATTTCATATATTTTTCCTGATCTGTAGTTAAAACCAATTTTTTTAAGGTTGGCAGAATGCACTTGCAGTAGCCCATTCTTTCATCAGGGAAAAAATTAACGAAACTGTCATTTTGATGAGTGTGTGCCTTTAAGCATTGCAGATTAAAAATGTCCTCAAAATGTCATATTTTCAAAGTTGGACGATGAATCACTATATAATTACCGCTGCCTAGCAACACAACTCACCAAATCCAGCATGGTTGCTATGCTCAATGTAGCCACTAACTGCCCTCCCTTTCACTCCCATCCCCCAAATATGCCAATCCACTTCATCTAACCTCATCCCTCCGTGTTAATGGGGGGTCCCCTCCTCCCTACTGCTCAACAGTATTCCGTAATAATCCTTCAAAAGTCTTCATTTCTCATCCACCATCCACAACTCCATTTAATGTAAACAAATGATTTTACCAGATAACAACAGAGGGCTCTGCAAATCACAACCTACACACACAACTCCCCTATTGGATTATGTATGAACAACATAATGCCCCAGTGTCCACACTTCAGTTAGGGGGTAGAGGTGTCAACTTATGCTATCAAGCGCCAATGGGTGTAATGTTTAAATGGGTCTCCATGGGTGTAAATGTTTGCCAATGGGTGCCAATGGGTGTAAATGTTTGCCATTGGGTGTAAATGTTTGCCAATGGGTGTAAATGTTTGCCAATGGGTGTAAGTGTTTGCCAATTGGTGTAAATGTTTGCCGATGGGTGCAAATGTTTGGCAACGGGCGCAAATGTTTGCCAACGGGCGCAAATGTTTGTCAACGGGCGCAAATCATTGCCAATGGGCGCAAATGTTTGCCAACGGGCGCAAATGTTTGCCAACGGGCGCAAATGTTTGCCAACGGGCGCAAATGTTTGGCAAAGGACGCAAATGTTTGGCAATGGCCGCAAATGTTTGGCAACGGGCACAAATGTTTGCCAACAGGCGCAAATGTTTGCCAACGGGCGCAAATGTTTGCCAACGGGCGCAAATGTTTGCCAATGGGCGCAAATGTTTGCCAACGGGCGCAAATGTTGCCAACGGGCGCAAATGTTTGCCAACGGGCGCAAATGTTTGCCAACGGGTGCAAATGTTTGCCAACGGGCGCAAATGTTTGGCAACAGGCGCAAATGTTTGCCAACGGCCGCAAATGTTTGCCAACGGCCGCAAATGTTTGCCAAGGGGTATAAGTTTGCCAACGGGCGCAAATGTTTGCCAACGGGCGCAAATGTTGCCAACGGGCGCAAATGTTTGCCAACGGGCGCAAATGTTTGCCAACAGGCGCAAATGTTTGCCAACAGGCGCAAATGTTTGCAAGCGGGCGCAAATGTTGCCAACGGGCGCAATTGTTTGCCAACGGGCGCAAATGTTTGCCAACAGACGCAAATGTTTGCCAACGGGCGCAAATGTTTGCCAACGGCCGCAAATGTTTGCCAACAGGCGCAGATGTTTGCCAACAGGCGCAGATGTTTGCCCACGGGCATAAGTTTGCCAACGGGCGCAAATGTTTGCCAACGGGCGCAACTGTTTGCCAACGGGCGCAAATGTTTGACAACGGGCGCAAATGTTTGCCAATGGGCACACATGTTTGCCAATGGGCGCAAATGTTTGCCAACGGGTGCACAGGTTTGCCAACGGCTGCAAATGTTTGCCAACGGGCCAATGTTTGCCAACGGGAGCACATGTTTGCCAACAGGCGCAAATGTTTGCAGACGGGCGCAAATGTTTGCCAACGGGTGCACATGTTAGCCAATGTTGGCCAACGGGCGCAAATGTTTGCCAACGGGTGCAAATGTTTTGCCAATGGGCGTAAATGTTTGCCAATGGGCCTAAATGTTTGTGTCAACTTATGCTATCAAGCCATAACTTATGCCTTGGCTCTCAAACCTCCCGTTCGTAGAACGGGTATAATGCTAGTATTATTAATAATGATTTTCTTGAATGATTGAGGAAGAATCTCCAAAATGCAAAATGCAGCTCGACTTTAGTTCTAGACAGTGGTCGAAATAAGGGGGGTCAGGGGGGGTTTGACCCCCCCAAATGCTCATGTGACCCCCTCAAATACATTTATCAAAAGGACCCAGAGGGGGTCCTCAAAAAACCCCCCCAAATACTGAAAGTGAGCATGAAGCAGCAAGTAAATCCTTATCAGTAAACAAAAACCTCTTGTAATTTATATACATTACCAATAGGGTTTTCACAGCTCATTTTCTCAGATATAACATACCTTTAAAAAGCCCAGAGTTCATTTTTAGAGCATCTGAAAAAATTCGGCTTCAGGGCGGCCCGCGGACTGCCAGCATTAAGGGCTTCAACTCTTTGGGTCTTCCAACTAAGAGACCCCCCCAAATAACATGACCTATTTCGACCACTGGTTCTAGACATGTTGGTCTCCCTTTGGGTGGCCAATACTCCTCATGATGCATGGTCTCCCGTTTTATTTCAGGGCAAACATTTCTGGGCCAATTTTACAGTTAATTTCATCAGCCATGCTGTCAAGTTTGGAGAAATGAAGGAACACGAGGATCAAGAGAGAGTTCTTGAAGTTATGGACAAATTATTTTGCATCGTTCTGGACCAATTCATTCTAGGTGAGATATTGAAAGTGTGATTAATTGATTTGTGGTAGAGCTCTGTCTTCTTCTTTTCCTTTCAATCTTTAATGGCAGTTCAATTGACCGCAGTGATTTGAATTTCATCTTATTGCTTATTCCAGGAAAGTACAGCCAAGCCAAGGGTCTTCTGTCAGATATCTTCATTGTTGCCAGGAATGTGCATCTTTTGTCTCCCCAAGTTTTTAATTCTCGTGGTAAGTTGAGTCTCTAGATGTTAATCCCAAAGTAATTCATAGAACTTTAAAAATTGATTGACAATGATTGCTTGATTCCATTTGCATTACACTTCCCATGCTAACATTAATGAGCATTTAATTATTTAATTTTCAGTCAAAGGACCGTTTGTCTGCAAGGACACCAGGTATCTATAACTTTCAAGTTCGACAAAACTTCTAGTGGCTCTTTCAGTGTTGGGGTGGGGGATGATGGCTAGCTCAGAGACCTGTGGTGTAGTACTAGCCTGTGACGTTTAAGGCCCAGGCTGGTCAGGGCAGCCCATAATAGAAGGATGTTTCCATTCCGTGCCAAGGCATTGCGTTCACCTCACCTCATTTCCATTATCTGCCAACCCTCTTAGGTTGCATCACCATGAAAATGCTGGTTGAAAAGCTCTTTCACCATCTTTGTAATTGCATGTTTAAGTCTTGCTGTTATTTCTATTCTATTGCTTTCACCTAGCTATTGGAGTTTGATGTAATAATACCATTACAAAGATTTATATGGTTAATATAAATATGTGACTTATACACAGGGTCAAAGATAAGTACTCGTCCGCTCGTCTGAGACGAGTAAAAATTGAGCAGGACGAGTAAATATGCTTGTGTATTTGCCCGTCAGACTAGTAACAAATCACAGTGAAAATATTTACTTTAATTCAGAAGTCAGTGTGATAACAAGTTTGTATCAATTCAAGATTAAGTTCTGCCAAAAATGTTTACAAAATAAACATAATGCCCTGTTTGTGTATCCAGTTATTGTTTATATAAGGGCCACATAGGTCTTTTTATGTTATGAATGTTTACATAAGCCCTATGAGTTATGATAAGGCCAATTGTGTCTCCAGACACATTCTGTGACTTTTTGTTGCTCTGAAAAGGGAGTTATCTCTATTTTTGTTATCTCACCTGTTTCTTTAGCATGTCTTAAAGACTTTCTTAAACTCAGTGACCTTTTGATTAACTTATACCTGATTCATTGAAAAATCAGGAAAACGGATAGCTCCGCTTCTAGTTGCTCTATTTGTATGGGGTTATTTCTTATTGCACAAAATTTCAATTTTATGATCAGTATCCCAACATGTATACATACTTGTACTAAGAAAGATTCGTTTTCAGTTTTTTTAAGGGTATTAATAGCTGAAGTGCTGCTATACAGGTAGAACTTTGATTTTATTGAATGAGCATTTTTTAAGGATATGGTAAATAAATCTCGAACAATATTCAGGACGAGTAAATTTTGGGGAGGACGAGTAACTTTTGAAAGATACTAGTCCGTGGACTAGTGACATTTTTGGCTTATATTTGACCCTGCTTATACAATATACATGTAACTTCATTGTAAATATTATTTTCCTTTTAGGGATTCCTACAGGAACCTGTTTGGCCCTCCTGAACTGGACAGCTCAAAATTTGATGTAAGTTTGCAAATACTGCATAAATAACACTTTGAAAATATATGTCATATTTGTAATTGTAAATTTAGTAAATGTCTGAATGTGCTAAGTATAACATTTTGTTGCAGGTAATGGAGCTCCTGCCTTTGTACTACCAATTTGGAGGTTCTATCTGTGTGTGTTTGCGACGATGGCTCAATGCTCCAGTGATGACAGATTCTAAAGACACCAGTTACTGGCTTCCTCCTGCCGGGAGCACCTCCGGGGCTTGCAGGTTCATCACTAGTCCCGAGTTCCGAATATATGTCAACGAACGTCTCAGTGGTGACGTGGGTGCTTGCGTGGGTGAGCACTGGATTTTTGGCGACCCCCGTTTCTCCGACATGGACAATCCTCTCTACGATCCTCTTGCGGATAAGGCTTCTGATTGGACCAAATGCGTCGCGCCCTCCGATTACGTCAGGTTTGTGAAGTACGTTGATAAGTTCTACAACCCAGCCAATCAGAAGAATGGCGTGAAAGACGTGAATGCCATGAAGGTGAAGAAGATCATGCAGGAGAAGCTGTACGAGAATCCGAGCGAAGAGCAAGAGGAGGATGACGAGTGGGTGGATGAGGATTCCCCCTGCAGCTGCTGCGTCTCTGACTCCGAATGTGAGGACGTCGTTTGGTGTTCGGAGAGAGAGTATCTTCCTGATGTGCCCCACTGTGAATGCGACTTCATCAAGAATTATGACAACCTGGAAAATCCATATGCCGGTCGCTTGCGCACTGACACCGAAAACAACTGCGTGGTCTACTACACCTTATGCATGGATCATGATAAACATGTAAGTAAACTCATATATCACGTACGAAGATTCTGCACAGTCATTTAATTAGGTGTAACTTTTGCAATAAATATTTTGAACTCATGATCTGTTAAATGATCATTGTCGCCGGCTAGATCGTTAGATCTGCCGGCTACTCTGTGACGGGCCTGTCCGTTGCGTCGCGGGCCTCGTGGCGTGGACTGGAACTTCTGTGCTACCACAGCCTGGCTACATTCAATGATGGCAATCAATGATGGCAATCAATGATGGCAATCAATGATGGCAATCAATGATGGCAATCAATGATGGCAATCAATGATACCACAGCCTGGCTACATTCAATGATGGCAATCAATGATGGCAATCAATGATGGCAATCAATGATGGCAATCAATGATGGCAATCAATGATGGCAATCAATGATGGCAATCAATGACCGCAATCATTGTCAATGACAGTCAATGACAATCAATGGTCAATGGCCATGGAAAAAGGAGGATAATTCTTAACTTGCACTTGAATTTCTTTTTATTCATCATACTAGTAGGACTAGTGGCATTACATTTGGTATTCTAGGCTTGCAGAGTTTGCTGCCCTATTTGTCACATGGCTCACACCTCAAAAGGGTTATTGAATAGCTGATCCAGTATATTCCTACTAACTTCTTCCAAACTTACGTTTTGGGGTTGTGGCTTCTGTATAAAACTTTAAAAGGAAAAATATCCCGGCGACATTTCGTCCCTGTGGGACAGCATTCCATGCGCCAAATGATCCCCCTATCCGATGCTGCCTCTAGTTATCTCTCAGATGACTCCATATTTGATATTTATCCCTCCTTAATTTACTTTGTGCAGATGAGGATCGAGTTGCCAATTGACTTCCGTGACTACTACGACGTCTACCCAGAGCAACCCTTGTGTGAGATTGAGATGGAAATGGATGAAACTGCCAAGAACGAGGTGATCAAACATGTCGTGAACACCGTGTCGAACAAGAAGAAGCCCAGGGAATTAATCTTTGCCCCTATCTCCGTCCATGAGCTGCCGTTGTACGTGTCTGTGACCGTTAAGTGGTGCGATGGTGTACATGGCCTAAGAATTGACTTTGATATTAGAGAAATGAAGAAACGGGCTAACTTGTTGAAACTTGGCTTTGGTGGACTGGGTACGATTGAAGATGTCAACGCTTTGTCGAAAGGTGAGAGGAATTATGAATAAGGTACCCTGTATACTCTATACTGTGTAAACAGAAAAGATGTTAATTCTTGTACATTATTTTCTTTTTACCTTTACAATTAAATATATCATAACTGTGCTAGCTATTCTGTGCTACCTTGGTGTGAGAATGCAAGTAGTTGTCATCTAAAAGATAATCAATGTAGCTCTCCTTCAGACCTCTTTACTCCTGCTTTCTTGATTAGCCTACTGAATGCATTAATACAGGATGTAAAGCCATCATTCATTCATTCGGGTTTCCAAGGTATGAAAGGACAAACATTATGAAAACACAGTTTTGGCTTAATTCGGCTGAGGTCCACCACATGTATATAAATTCTGATAGTGAAATATTTTACTTTGTATTTCTGTACATCTCGTGGCCGAAATTAAGAGAGAAATAATTTTGGAGGAGTATGGAAATAATAATATAGGACAAGAAGTTCTCCTCAGTGAATGAAAATCATTTGCATTTCAGCTATTGGTGAAACGAGCAGGTCTTTCATCGCCAAGCTGCCTTATTGCGACCGGATCGCAGAACATTACTCAAGGGCTGATAACAGGGACAACGGAGCGAGGCAACGACTGAAGGAGAAAGTGAAGCAGAAGAAGAAACAGCAGGATACTGTCAAGGCTAAGAAGGTTGTGCGCGATTCTAAGGCCCTTCTGGAACTTTTTAAATTTGAAATTGTAAGTACCTTACAGTAAATTACTTCTGTCCTTAAAGATGAAAATCTAGAACTAAAAAAGATTTGTGTTGCATGTATATGTGATTATCAGACAACCTTAGCTCATGACTCTAGTTGCTGCTGAGGTGTAAAGCAGTCATGACAGCTAGCCTAGAAACTAAGTCATTAAATTTATCAATTTGAGTGAAACTATTGGTGGGGCAGGATATTGTAACTGTTTTGTAAAATGTAATACATGTTTTTACAATAATGGTATTTGTATTCTATTGGAGACTAGTGTTCTCCTCTAAGTTGTGAAAAGAACTACTGGAACTATTTGTAAATCTTTGATGGTTTCGTATGGTGCTAAATGCTGAACAATTATTGCTTCCTTTCAGAAAAACGGTTTTCCCAATTCTCCCACCCCGAAGAAAGACCCAAAGCAAGAAAAGACGTTTCCCAAGGAGCCTCAGGTCAGAGAACAGCTGAAGAAGGAGTTACACAGCTTGAAAGATATTGTTACTGACGTTTCCTTTACCAAGAACATGGATGAATGGTTGTCTGAGGTAAGAACCGACTTCATTGAGAGATGTCCTCATTTTGACTAAGTTAGATGAAATTTGAGGCCACAGTTCAGGAGCAATTTTTGCCGAGTTTAAAAAGAAATTTTGAAATGTAAGACATTTTCACTCTCAATAGAAATTTTTAAAGAAGATTTGCATTTGTGAGGCTAGATTTGATTTAAATTATCGAAACCCGATTTATTTTATCAAATGAAAAATGAGAGGATGAAGTACACGGCTCTACTTCTGAGATTATACCAAGAGGTATATTTATATGATTTCAGGAACAAGTGTTTACAACGTGTTTAGACCAGGCGATAAAACAGACTAATGCGAAGGTTACCACCGAATTGGGCTTCCCGTACAAGCGCACCTCTTATTATAAACAATTGCACCAGAACCCTGTGAGAAGTTGCATGCGGGTGTTCTTTAATACTAGTTGTGGGCCGCGCTATGTTGCTGTCCGGCTGGCTGGTACGACCAAGTGTGACCTTGGGGAGAAGCCAGCGCCCCCGAGCAGTTGTCCTTTGGGCTACCCTTGTCCCCTCCACATTAATGATTACATCCAAGCAGCCATGTACCTCGAGTCTTTATACGGACTCGGCGAGTCTAACCAGAAGGAAAACGATGCTCCAAAACAAGTTAAGAATGCATCCACCCAAGCTTTAAAAGAAAACACGAACAAGCCGAAACCAAGTGATAGTGAAGTGAAGAAGAAAGGCGAGGAATGCAAGAAGAAAGTCACGCAAGCAGTTGACCCCAAGCGGAAAGTTACTCAAACGGAAGATAAGAAGCTGACCCAGGTTGAAAATACCAAGAAGAAAGTTACTCAAGTCACAACTAAGCAGAAAGCCAGCACAGTTGGAGATACGAAACGTCCTGTTACTGCCTCAAAAGAAGCCCAGAAACCTAAAATGAAGGAATCCAAGGCCTGCCAGACTGACGTCCAGTTCGAGACTGACTCATTGGTCTCTCTCAAGTATACCTCAACCAAAAGTGTCCCCCTCAGTGCCCCCATCTTGAAGAGTGTCCCCATCTCTAAGAGTGCCCCCTCCTCAAAGAGTGTCCCTGTCTCAAAGAGTGCTCCCATCTCTAAGAGTGCTCCCATCTCTAAGAGTGCCCCCTCGTCAAAGAGTGCCCCCTCTTCAAAAAGTGCCCCTAACAAGGATAAATTCAAGACAACTCCCAAGAAACAAGCCCCACCAACAGTCTCAAAGAGTGACCGACAAGCCAGCCCAACTCATTCAATGGCCTCCTCTGGGTCTGCGGCACCCTCCACTGAAAAGAGCAAGAAATTAAGAAAATGCCACTTCTGCGAAAGCACCGAGCCACAACCCAAGACATATAAGAAGTGCAGCAAGTAAGATTTCTTTCTCAATGATTGTTTTTTGCCACAGTTGCTTTTAAAACACAAACTAAGACTTATTACATTATTTCATCAGTAGTGTATTGGTATCCTATT
Organism: Platynereis dumerilii; assembly: GCA_026936325.1. NCBI lineage: Eukaryota > Metazoa > Annelida > Polychaeta > Phyllodocida > Nereididae > Platynereis > Platynereis dumerilii. The sequence continues at coordinate 11,899,604 of JAPTHN010000007.1, forward strand.
AAAGGTCTGCGCCAACACATGCTGCAGAGTAAATTGGGAGTCACTGTTGAAATTGTCTTTCCCTTTAGTGTTAGAGTCGTTGATGTATGAAATAGCATTCTTCAGTGCATGTTTTGTAAGCACATTCTGTTATATCATGACAAAATGTTCATTTGGTCAGCTCTCTAGCCATTGACAGCATGCTACAAACATGACTGACTGTTCTCATATAACTTACTTTCGTTTCAGGTGTAAGATAGAAGGGATTAAAAATGCCAGGTTCTACTGCGGAAAGGAGTGCCAAAGTAAGTAGTTATGAAATGTAGATAATGAAACAGTTGTACAAGCTGAAATGTTACAGAGCAATTGCCTTAGGTTACCTATCAAAGAGTAGAAATATTCTTGTTCCTTGATACCTCCATATATGTTCCAATACTGCTTGGCTGAACAGACCAAATAGTTAGCCAATAAAATGTAGATGCTTTAGTCAGATCAATTAAAGTTGTCAAATTTCATAGCCAGCTAAAATCTAGAATAGGCGTTCATTTACATTTTGGAGGAATGGTCCTGAAATATGAATTTGACGCAGTTTTAACCTTTTAGCTGAAGCTTTGAGCCCTGGACTCCAAAATTCTTCTCACATAAGTTGATATAATAATGTGTGCAAATATCTATTTGTGTGCTTCCAAAATTAGGAATGAGGATACCTGGGAATCTTGAGACCCTGGGTCTCGCAAGTTGTGATCATTCCAGTTGTATGGAGAGAAGAATGAAAGTATTACGTGACGTTTTTTAAAACAAATTTTGTTATTTCAGCCGATGACTGGAAAATTCGCCACAAAGAAGAACACAGGAATAATGATCTGGAGTAACTCATCTGCTCTTCCACTTATTTTGTCAATTGGTTTTCAGTTTGAATTCCAATTACCTCTTTGTTGACGTTGAATTTAATGACAAATATGGACAATTGCAACTGTGGTTGATTACACTTTTGACTTAAACTTGAATTATTGAAGTGCCAACGCATATCACTTGCTTACGAATCTTGTGTAGCAATTCACGAATGCAACAAATCAGTATGTCTCTATTCATCACTATTTTTGTCCGATTATTGCAAAATTTTGCCATTCAGGTGCCACATTTGCTATTTTAAAATGGTTCAGTATTGATTTATTTGCTTTTAAAATTTAACACCAGATTTTATTTGGTATGTGCCAAAGAAATTATGAGGAATGTTTTAAGTATTAGTGGAGGGTTAATTTCACTAACATTTTTGGAATATTTTTTGGTATAAAGTTAGTTGTTATGATTTAGTGATATATTGTAGAATTATCCTGTTGAATTATGGTGAAAATAAAGAATTATTGTTAAACTAGCGTAAGTTTAAATCTTTGAAAGTATAGTAAAAGTCAGATTTGGGCAGCGTCTGTCTAAAGATATTTAAAGATTTATTTTCGCAAGTGGCCTCATGGTTAGGGCTCTTTAATCACCAGTCAGATGAGACAGGCAGATTGAGATGATCCTGATGTCAGTGTTGTTGTCTTGTGTTATGTGGAACGGTGGAATATCCTTCTTGTTTGTTTTTGGTGAACTCCTCAAATTGAGTTAATTCGACTGCGGCGGCGTTTCTCAGGTCTGCCTTGGTCAGTCTTGATTTAGGTTTATCAAGTGCTCCGAGAGTCGAAGATCATAGGCCCAGGAGGCAGGGAGTCGGGAGTCGGGGGGGGGGGGGGGATGTAGGCCCCACAAAAATTGTGGAAAAGCAATTTGGAACAAAATTTGGATAATTTTGACAAGTGCTCCGTGGCTAGCCCCCCAAAATTGACCTATGCCTATGAGGCTCTGGATGGGGTTTGTGTCCCCCTGTCCCTTGGCCATTTTACTTTCGAATTCCCTGTCCCTTCATTTGACATTTTACTTATATGAGTTCCCTGTCCCCCACACCCCAAACCAGAGCCTCGCCTATATGGTAGAGAATCTGAAGATGGTTGCCAGAATAAGAAATATTCACATAGGTCCTAGAACTTTAGATTTTGGCAGAAAAGATGAAATAGACAGTATTTGGGATTACGGCAGTGGGGGGGGGGGGGGATGTGATGCGACCTGGGCACTTTCCCTCCCAAAATGTTTGGTGTTGCAGTCAAACCAGTTTTCTATTTAGGCCTCACACAATACATTGTCAGGCCTTGCAAACGAGTTTCAAAGATTCTCTTAAAATTATTAGTGGTTCAACTAAATAAACCAGTGATATTTTCTTTGCTCAGCACCCATGACAAGGGCGTTGTTTGGCTTTGAACAGCAGCCCTGGCCTCAATTCCCACATGGACAAATGTTTGCTGTAAATTCAGTAGTTTCTGGTTCCATATAATTGCCATGAAAAATTGCCAATCAGACAAAGGCCTATAGCCTATGGGCACAATTGTCAATTCAGCTCACAAATTGAACCATGTATCGATTCATGATTGTCGAAGTTGTTGAAGTAAACTGACCACATCAATGGAACAAACAAAATTAACTGAATGGAATTCTATAGGGGAGGCGGGGGTCAGAAGTCACAAAATTAAAAAAAAGCCCCAGAACAGAGCAGGTGTTTGTCAGATCTGAATGACCTTTGGCACAATTATGCAGTGTTTAGTTGACTATGTTTGTATCACATGATAGCTGCTGTGTTGTAAATAGGCTTTAGTCAGTTCACATTTATTTAAAGCAAAGTCTGATGTGACTTTTTACCCCATGCCAGGGTCAAGAAGTCACAACCGCGGGGTAACAAGTCACATGCAATTTTTGTGAACATACAGGACTATATGAGGTAACATGCAGACCCAGACTTGATAGTCATCCTTGTGCATGAAATTTATAGTGAGCCTTCCAAAGCTATCGGCTCACAATGACAATGCACCATCAGCAAAGCCTGCGTCAGAAATTGGCCAAAGTTTGCGAAATGAAAACTTGTTGCAATACTCTCTCAGATGTATTATTGATGATGGATGATGATAAGATTGTAAGCTAAAAGCCTCAAGTGTGGAATATTTTACTTTCTTTAGCACGGAATATTGAATTCACGGTACCCTATGGTAAAATATCACAGTGCTGGGGTGAAATGTCACACTGTGACATTTCACCCCTCAGCTGTTTTTTAAATTCAACACATGATCATGGCAACTTGGTGACCATATGGCCAAAAATGGGTTCACAGCATGAAAGACTATTATCCAAAAGGCCCTGAAACAGTAGCACAACTTCCTATGTCTCAGTGGCCAGACATTAATAGGGAAAGTTCAGAGTCGATAAAACCTGTTTGGGACCCCTAAAAAGCATGGGGTGGGTAAAAACCCACTTTGCATAATGAGCATAGTTTTCATATTCCCTACAGACCTTCTTCTCATAAAAGCGTCCCAAATGATGATTTAAGCTTAATAATTATGTCACTGCAAGTAGGTCAAAAAGGCCTGTGACTTTTTACCCCTGTGACTTGTCACCCCCTCTTCCCCTACTCATTCTATACTCATTGTTTCGTAGTAGCAAGCATTTACATAACAACAAACAATTTATCATAGGAATACATAGGTTTATTGATAATTAAATCAACATGCATTGGCATAAAGCATCACACATTCCCAATACAATGAGACACGAGTCCATTCACCATTGAACCAGACACTTGCAAATATCACAGCATAAACCCTGACCAATGCAGGCCATTCCTGCACGTCTTTAACAATGTCAAAGTATTTTAAGTCTGGGAAATATTTATGCTCTAGTATGACCTATTAATGGGTGAAGGGTGTAACCTGAACTACCTTTCACTGTAACTTGGCCCACATTTATAATTGCTTTACTTAACTTTTTCAATTAAGTGCAAATAAAGTAATTTAGCAATGGAGGAGTGCTATTATATTACAATATGACAACGGACCAATGGGCAAGTTAAATTATGTTTTCTAATTTAGAAAATAATTAGATAATGCATCGAGCATATTTACTAATGAAAGTTTAAAAAAAATTTATTTCAAAATCTACTTCGAGTAGTCTGACATTAAGTACTTCTTAAAAATTAATCTTTCTGACACATTAATAGAGTATGGGATAACACAAAATTTGGCCAGGGTTTCTAATGCAAGTTTGTCGAGGCAATAAAATACCATTGTTCACTTTAAACAGTTATACTTATCTATGCAGACTTTAAGTCATCTACAGACATAATATAATCAATGAATTAATACTTCAGTCAGCTAAATAATTAGCTTTTGGAAGATGCCACTTTGTGACCATGAATTCGCACCTTGAACCTCAACTTCTCACTGCAAACACGCACAGATAACACAATAATCAAACTTATTAATCACAACTTCTTGAACTATCTTGAACACAACAAGGAGAGATAAATCCTTAAATCCTCATACACAAAATAAACTCTAGTTATTACAACTATCCTCATTTTCCGACAACCACACAGAATTATCCAAGTTCCCGTCTTTGCTTCTAAATATAGCACATTTTGGTTTTACACGTCCTGAGATAATTATTCAGCCTGGGGGAATACCTGTACAGGCCAAGACATGAAATGCTTGTGGACAAAAACTGATACAAGAACATTTACAAACAGAGGCTTAAAATACGTGCATTATTCTTCCAAAAGCATAAAGGGCAATAATAGACCGTAACAATGACGTAAGTTACAATAGGAGTCAACAGAATAAAATATTGTCAAATAAGCATCAAACATACGGATTACGGAACAAGGCAAACAAATTATCTTAGAGCTGGTGTATTCAATACAGTCCCAAATTCAGGCAGAGTAACATAAATACAAGATTAAGTAAACAATTGAACAACACAGAAAAATGAATGACATGAGTTCCAATTGAATGCAAGTGATCCTAAACCCAGGCGGTGTATACAAAACTATAATATGATAATTTCTATAAAAGACATTTTGCAAGCTATGAGGAGTTGTCTAGCATAAGCCTTTGCGCTAAGGCAGACCGTAAACTGGGAATATCCAAGGCAGCTTGGGCGATTTGAGACGTGGACAGAGTAAGAACGGCTTGAAGGAGTCTGTGGCTTTCTTCTATCGTGATGTTAGGAGAGTTGTCCACCGGAGACTCGGGGTACGCAGGAAGTCCATAATAGCTGTGGTCTCCATCCGGATGACTTGGTCGCGACGACACAGACGCTGCCATTGACGCCGTGGAGTCAGGACAGTGCTGACAAGAACTGCAGGACACCTCACTGAAAGAAAATGTAGGTACATGTTGTCAGTCTTTGAAGTATCTTATTACATTTATTACAGGTAGATTTTCTGCAAAATAACCAATGTAAACAAGCAAAAGTTACACGTAAATATTTTCTTAATTTGTCTCTTGATGATCAAGTTATGGTATTCAATGATTGGCATATATATTGACTGCATATCTACCAATATATTAACGAAAAATATCTCTCTTAATGGCAGATGCTGCAGATCCAGGAATTTACTTACTCAATGGGGGCAGTGGCAGCTTCTAAAACTGGTAAAACTATTGCTTCTTGGCCAATAACTGGCACCAAATTTTCTTCTTGTTGGATTTGATCTGCCAACTGTTCTATCCACATCGCTGAAATAGACAAATTTTAATTAAATAGCTAAGAAGAATAATAGTATCTCAATACTTTCATTTTAATAATTCTTAGAATAAAATTACAAATCGATATTTATGAATTGGATACTTACGAGTAACATTATGTTTGAATCGCCTATAGAACAACGAACACATGTCCTGCCAGAATAAATTGTCAAGATTGCCACTACGCTGTCTCTGTCTCAACAGCTGGATCTTGATGAACGCCCTTTGAGCATCAGGAACCTGGATTGTTTCTCCTACAGGCTGAAATTACAAATGTAGTTCTATCTATAATCGGCTGGGATGCTGACAGATAATAACAGACACTTGCTCTCACTTGGAACAGAGAAAGAGCTGGCTGTAATAGCTCAGAAGAGTATGGCTTTAACTATTGATATCAATTATTTACCAAAGAAACGGTTTCTATCACAGTGTTAAGACTGTCATGCGTGACAGGCTGAGCATTTTCTTCTCTCTCTGAAGTTCCTGATGAAGGGGATTTGGCATAACTGTGGATTTCATTGTTTGGTCGTTTGCTCGCAGGTCCTCGATGCCCACGTGGCCCCCGTCTCTTGGAGTAGGTGTGTATGCTTTCTATTTTTTGTGTCAATTTCTGGAAAAGATCAACCACATCATTTAATGCATGTATTGATGTAAACAGTAAACATGGACATGGTGAAAACTTTCCACATGACTCATATCTCTTATCACTAGTAGGCCTACTTTGCAGCATAAAAGTTAACAAATTAAATATACTGCATTGTACTACTAGTAGTGACTGTGGTAGTCAATTCCATTCCTTAACACTCCAATGGCAAAGAGCATGTGACTTTGATAATTGATGACAAGACACAGACCCAAAGAGGCAGACAGTGCAGTGCCAGACATCTGACAAATTGACAATTTCTTTTGACTGTGCAATGACAAGTTTTACAGGAACGTTTGAAAACGACTTGTCATTGCATCTGAGCAGGCTGAGGGCTACCAACTACTCCATTAGCCTAAATTGATACCATTGGCTAGTTTTGTTAAAGGGGCCTTTAAAAAAACTCTTAAATGTCACCTCTCCTTCCCCGTGGCGAGAAGCCATCATGTCTGACGAATGCAGCGCCTCTTTCCTTTTTGTTGGAAATTATATTACTGACTATCAGAGAAAAGCGACATCTTGTGTCTGCAGTGAAAATAGATAAAATGAAATATAGTGCGTTCATAGTGCCATTCTGGCCTTTCTCTGCTAGCCTGAATGCTTATCAGTGAAGTGCAGACCAGCACAGCGGTTTGATAGAAGCAACTTCGCAAGCTGAGGCTCACACTGACAGCACCAGAGGCTGACAGGTGCCACGGCATGAGTCACGTGCTTGTGTTTACATCGAGGTGGCCACTGGAAATGAGTGCGCATGACAAGGACTACTTTCCGCTCTAGCAATACACAGGGAGCTCCGCCATAAGGGCAGCCACGGTCATCTTGCTCTAACAAGGCTTGGCAATATCCAATATTCTGGCTCGAGAAACGTTTTCTTTGGACTTCCTACGGTGTAGATAGAAGGAACAACTAAAATGTGATGTTACTGACTGGTAAGCTGTGCTGTGTAACTTGTAGATGTCACATAAGTCGAGGCGTTTTCCGGGGTGTCACTGTCAGACTGAGATGCGTTCTTGTCAAAACCAGCAGGTACTGCTGTTAAAATTAAGCGCTCATGTTTTGTCGTTGTCTAGCGCAGTTTAAAACGTAATTTATGTGAAGATAAGTGTACCCTGTGTCATTTCTTCTGGGTTTTTCTTACATTCCAATTATGTCAAACATCATGGGAAGTTTGAATGGTAGATGCGCAGAGACCAGTAGTGGCTTTCAGTCTGACACAAGTGACAGCCAATTTCAATTCACTCCCTGTCTCTCACACTCAGTTGTCAAAATGTTGACCAGCCAGTCATCACTGACACCAGTGTCATCAGAAAGAAAGAGAAAAAGGACTATAGTAGGTCACTATCAGCTGGTATAATTTATAGTCATGAGAGTACCTGTTCTTTACAAAACTAAGCCTAAGTTAGTAGGAAGATGAGTGAACATCATGAATTGTGTCATGGGCCTACTATAGTACTGGGCCTATTGTCAGTATTGACAGCATTTATAGACTCTTGTTCTTGATAGCTAAGCTCGTGAAAGGTTACTGATCTGAAATGATCTTACTTTAGGTGGTAATTCTTGACATCGGTGAACCCCAGGTTAATTGGATTATTCCAAGAGTAATTTATGGTTATTTGATTTGTTTCAGTGCATAATGCGCTCTGGCAGAACCCCTGAAGTTGTGAATGGGGTTACCGGTGCAACTGAAGAGAGCAGAGGATATCATGCACCTAGGCATATTGGTAAAAATGTACGTAAATCGCCACAAAGAACTCTTATCGACCGACCTTGTCGACAGCTTCAACGACAGTCCTCAGGTATGGAAGGTGATGATGCCAGGCGAGATTCAAGATCTGCTCGAATAGGAACTCGAGCCACCAACACGTTTCAGAAAATGAAAAATTTTGTGACAGGAACTCGAAACAGAAGCCCCTCTGCACCTGGCACTTCGAGCGACCAGACAGGGGCTTCAGAGTCCGGGTCAAAAGCAAACGCAAACGAGGATTGTGACGAGGGAGACGGCTCCAGGAGGGTAACTAAACAAAATTCTAACTGTGATCAAGTTGGCCCTTCCAAAAGAAACAAAGACAATTCTGAGCATGCAATGAACAACCATGATGGCTCAAACAGCAGTCTAGAGAACGGAACGAGTCAGGATGGAATACTCAAACGAAACAGCACCAGTGGAAATTCCCGTGCCAAAAAGCAAGTCACAATAGAAGAGAATGCTGTTGTTCTGATGGTCAAAGATGTCAACCAAAGCGCTGCGAGTAACAGTTGTCGAGATGCCAAAGCTGAGAAGACGGAGGCAAATCTCAAGTCAGTTCAAGTCCACCCCGGGGCTGACAGAGGCAAGGAGAAGTCCGACCAAGAAAAGGAGGAGTTTGAGATGAATGGAGCGTACGGTGGAACGAGTAGTTCACAGGATACGAAGGATAAGGAGAAAGAGAGTCGGGAGGAAGGTGTTCAAGGTGAGGATACTGAAGATGCTAAGAAGACGCAAGGGAAGGACGATGAGCCTGATGAGAAGGTGGTCAGCACTTCCCCCGACAGCCGCTTTCTCAAATTCGACCAAGAGATAGGTCGAGGCTCATTTAAAACTGTCTACAAAGGACTGGATACTGAGACTGGAGTACAGGTGGCCTGGTGTGAGCTGCAGGTAGGTCAACTATTCATCAGTTTATTGCCCTTTCACGTTGCGTTTGATGTACAATCAATGCTCTTTTCAAAGCATCTAAGTTTAAGTTGTGTTGGTATTATTGCTGTTCACAAAATTATTATTGCCACAGATCCTTATAAAAGTTGTGTTTCTTTAAGAGTTAAGACTTAATTTCCAAACAAGCCTTGTTGTTCCTATTTGTGTTTTGCCTTTCAATTAGCAGGTTTAGAGAATATGCTGGTTGCATTGGTGTTTGAACACTCAATTTGCACATTTAATACCAGCCAATTAAGTTAATTAACTTCCTGCTAATTGGTCAATTAGTGGGCTATTGTTTGACAACTATTTGCAAATGTGCTATTCTAGGATTTAATGGATGCTTTTTAATTGTTGTTAAATGGGTAATGTTTAAGATAACATTGTCTGTTGCTGTTAAGGTCTCACAGCTTTTTTAAAAATTTAAAACCCTTTTGTCTGCTCCATCTTTGATGATGAAAGGTTTGACGATTGATTGTGAAATTGTTATTGCGTGACATAAATTAATGTACATGTTAGTATTTCAGTTAATTGTATACAAACAGCTTTATTTATCTCCATTGGAAGCTTTCAGCTGTTGCACTAGCCCTTGTAATGTACATGTTTAAACCTATATTTCATGATACATTAACTTTGGAAGTTTGAAATTGAAAGTCACGTATATGCCAAAATATACAACTTCGGTGTTTCTTTTCTAATTCCCTATTATGTGACACTGGTATTCGGCAAGTACAGTGTGCTACGACACACTGATGGTGCTATCCTCACTGTGCATCACATCAAGCTATTCCAATCACAATTTGAAAATCAAGTTGCAGGCAAGCTCAGGCAGCTTGCAACAGGGAGAACCCTTGTGAATGAGTGGTGTGTCAGTCTGGGTTGTCTGCCCTCCAGCTCATCTATTCTGGTAACAGGATTGGAGGGTGACTCACACTCACTCACTGACTTCCCCAGCATCAGATGCTGACAGGGAGACTTGAGAGGGTGAGGTAACGTCACAACCCTGCAAGCAAAAACCTGCTACCCTGCAAGCAGTGCCCAGCATCAGCCTCAGTGATGTTCAGTGATCTCAGTCATGCAATGTCGGATTAATGCCATTATGAGCAGTGTTGAGGTCTCTATTCTGAACTGTGAACAGTAGGGACTACTAGCAATGACTAGGAAGTATTAGGAAGAGGGAGCTTTGTGTAATTGATAAATTGCAGTCTGCAACTAGTCACCCTCACCCACCTTGCAGGGCTCAACAGAGCAGCCTGCAGTCAGTCAGACCTGGTCAGCCAGACTGGATCTGGTCAGGCTTGGTTGCTCAAGGGAGGAAGGGGGGCACAGGGGTCATGTCCGGTCAAACAGTCTGGCAGGGTGCACTGCAGTTCATGTTTGGCTGGCACAAAGTGATGTTTGATGAGTGATATGATCCAAATGACCAAATATCTGCACTGCTGATTGACTGGCCAATTGAGTGTCACAGATCTACAGCTCTTTCAAGATAGCTCTCTTCTGTATACTGCAGGTCGATCCCAAGGGATCCAGTGAGGATCTATTCTCTGTGGTGCCTCTAGTAAATGCAGTCTAGGAAATGCAGTCTAGTAAATGCCAGCTCTTTGATGGTGAAAAAGTAGTGTGCAGTTTTCACCCCAGTAGTGATATTTTGATTTTGTCGATCTGGGCTCACTATTTCACTTGTCTGTTGTGAATTATTTATAGAGATTGGCTTTTTGTTACATTATGCCTGAGTGCACCATCTGATCTCATGATGCACACATTTTTCAGGAGAGCTGATTATAAATATCCAAGTCTAGAAGTCGAAGTAATGTTTGACAGACTTGCCTGAATGTTTTTCATGATGATTATTTATGATAGTGATTTAGTTGCAGCTCTTGGCCATGACTCAGTACTGGTGGAATAGGAGAAAAATGCCAAGAATGTAACTTGCCAAGGATAGTGCACAAGCCAGTGGGGACCAGTGCATCTCAAGTGTGGAAACTATAGAGGCTTCTCTGTAGATTCAGGAAAGAGAATGTTCTATGTAGAAGTTGGCATGATGGATGCTCAGTGCAGAATAACCTGCACTGGCCCAGTATTCAGTGTTTCTGTGAAATGTATGCATTATGTATGAACCTTTTTGAGTTCTTGATTTATATTGATGGTCCAATTAAGTACGGTTGTATTGATTGCATTGTTAAGGATGGCCATCGTGTTTTAATCATACTCTGCAGAGCTCTATGGCTATGCTCTGTGGGTTGCCAGATCTTGGATCTTTGGATCTCAGGTTGTCTGGCAGACAGAGCGTCGCTGAGAGGAGCTGCCTAGATCTAGGCCAGCCTGACCTCATTCTGCTGATCACGTGTGAAGCCTCCCATCACGTGTACGACCTATAAATGATCCCAGTGATCCACCCCTCTTGTTATATATCACTTGTGATCAATTTATGTGATACCAGTCAAAATAAAATCAGGTTCATTGTTTGATCATGTTCTAAAAGCCATTTGGCTATGCAGAAATTATATGTTTTGGGAAGAAGAGACTACCCAGTCGGACAGATTGCAGTTTTGAGTCCCCCTTTTTCAATCCCTATTTACGCCACTGATGTTAACTTGCTGGCAGTTGTCCATCCCAGGGCTTATGTGCATTTTCATTACATAAATGTCAGTTACATTGATTTTTGCAGTTTGGGTTTCTTTTCATAATCTATTTGCTATGGGGATCTATGGCCAACAATGTAATGATGCCCTGTGCATCTATTTTATACTCAAGAACAAAATTACTGTCAAGTTGGGACTGTTTCTCTTTATAATGAAGTGTGGCCCCTACTGTGCAGGGAAATGAGAAGTGCATTGGCACTTGTAGAATTGGCATCCTGCCACTGACCTGGTCTGCAAAAATGTTAGAGAAAAGGTTGAATGAGAGATATAGTAAGTGAATTGAGCCTGAAGAAGGTGGTGGGCAGGTGGGGGGGGGGGGGTGCAGAAAGATCACAGTGCATTGACGTAAGTCTTGGTGACGTCATCAGATCTCTCTTTACGTCCCACTTCACTTCATATCTATATCTCAACTTCTCAAGTATGGTGTTCAAGTATTGTTCTCCCCACCTTATATCCCAGACCAGAGTGTACTTCTGGTCCAATGGTTTTGGTCTGGGATCTGTGGGTATATAAAGTGCATGATGTATACATGTGGAGAACTTTGTGTATAGTCATACAATATGTAAGTGTCTAACTGACTGTAAGACACTTATGACTTAGTAACTGTATCAATCTTTCCACTTTCCAGTTCAGCAGTTGCAATATTCAACATCCAGTATTGTTTATCAATTTGATGCTTGATAAGCTTGTCAATGTTTCATTGAAGTTTTTGTGTACAGTAATGGTTATATTTATTTAAGATCTTTATTTCACACAATGTTGAACATTGGTACTACATTATAATCGAATCATAGTTACTCGATCAAGTATCCTTCCTGTTCCTGCTCAGTGTATTATGATGATTTCAATTTTTATTAATTCACAGTGTTTCAATGAAGAGCTCTGTTGTATGTTCCAACTTCTGATAAATGTGCATGTGTGACAAATGCTTGTGGTATCACAGTGCGTGTTCTGCAAATTTAAGTTCTGATTGGCAGTGAATGACAGTGGCTGCTTCCTGGTTTAAAAAAAGGTCAATCACAAAAAATGACAAAATGACATGATGTGGCAATTAGTCTTGTCAGTTAGTTATCTCTGATGTCTGTTTTGGCCTATTGGATGATAAATTGATTAATAATTTGGATCACAATTAATGTGATCGGTGCCAAAGTTTGACTGCAACTTTTAAAGAAATTGTTAAGATCAGGGATGCACCGATACTACTTTTACACTAGCGAACTGATAATACCAATATCCAATACCAATCCGATACTATTGGGGGGGGGGGGGGTAAATACGAAGCAGACACTCAGCAGTGCCTCCAAAGTGATACCGATACTACTTTTCGGGGCCGATCCCGCTGATGCCGATATTGGATTTGGTATCGGAGCATCCCCAGTTAAGATGCAAGAAAAATTGGTCAATATCTGTCGATTTTCTGATCTTCTTTGTTGCTGCCTTGCTAATAGTTTGATGCACTGATTTGTTAAATTTAGGTTGGACCTTCTTAATGATTAATAATGAAAGTAATCTTGTGATCGTTTTACAACAGCTGTGTTGATGTCAATGATGGATGTAACCATTTGATCTCCAATATGTTTGTTCTGTTTTTGTGTCATTGAACTAAAAAATCTTAACATTTCCTTGTGAAATATTTTTGCTTGATAATACATGATGTCATGAGCATGATGAGGAGTTCTATACAGCATGTACAATGGTGTTGTTTTGGCAAATGCCACTTGCAATGTAAATGTATGCACCAGTGAGAGAAAGGCCTTCACCAGTTCAGATTTGTGCACTGGTTAAAGTAGCAGCAGTGTTGTTCAATGCTCATGCTGAGACATCCACATCTCTTTGTTAAATTGTTGTGCTCGAGTCAGATTGTGTGCATTGCATCATTCTCATTCATCCATTTGATGATAACTAATGATTAGTATGTCTCTTTGTACTTAGTAAAGTGTCATTGACATTTATGATCTGCTTCATTATCATATCACAACAGTGATCTGCAATTCTGCATTCTGCATCTTGTACCTTTAATCCTGACAAATGCACTGGTTGTACTACAAATTTCTAAATGCAATATAATGTAATTCTGAATTCTGCATCTAAGACAAACGATTTTACCTTCTGAGTCCTGGCAAATGCACTGTACCACACATTTCTAATTTCTATTCTCAGAAACTTTGCTCTAGTCGCTAGTCCTCAGCTGCATTGTTTGCATAGATAGATTGATAGATTAGTTAATTACAAAAAAATCACTTCAATAATTTATAGAAAGATAAAACTGGCAAGTTGCAATTTCTCTGGCATGGGATCCACGAGAGAGGGGGGGGGGGGTAAAATACTAACAGAAGCCTGCTGCTCACTGTCAGATGCTAAAAAAGATGTTGGCCTTTACCCTGTGAACCTGCTGTACTTCGTAAGCTGCTAAGTTAAGAACTGGAGAGGCTAGTCTCGCCTCAGATTCCCAGGTGCCAGGTGGTTTGGTATTTGATGCTCATACAATCTGCAAAACGATCTTCCATTCTCAAATTAGCCAATTACTCAGTGAACTGGATGATGCAGATCAACATGATCAATAGTTGCTTTGACCTCCCTTGAATTTTTAATGCCAAGTTGAGCTGCTGACCTTTTGGTATTAGGCTATTAGCACTAGGGATTATATATCTGTCTATTTTCAAACTGCACCTGGAAGTGGCAAATTGTTGTAATGGATCATTATTATTCATTAAACAGCAAATTAACAAAATTAGATGATTTTTAGATTGTTTTAAAACAAGGGTTAATTAGTTTGTATTGATTGACCATTGATGTGTGGTTTATTGAGTTGTAGAATCACACATTTGATTTTAGTATTGAAACGAATTGCTATAAATGAGAGAAAGCAGGCTGTGCTCAATCAGTTGTCCTAAATGTAATTTTTGAAAAACACATATTTTGCCTAATGCAAGGAATCCTTATGTAATTATTGTGGTATATATATTTTATTAAAGTTATTTGGTTCCAAGATCCAAAGTAATTAGTGCTATAAAGACACAGGCATGATGGCGGCATCAGAAGGTATACCAAAGAATCTTCATAAAATTTAATGAGTCTGGAACGTGGACTGCAGTTCAAAATTTTGAAGTTCAATAAATTACTTGTTATATGAGTCCAAATTGACTGTCTTTGTATTGTAAAGGTATAATAGTCTCCATATATGTGAATAAATAAACTACATTATTAGTCTCTGTATATTATATGTAAAGTGTATCAATACTCGAATTGCTTTATATCATTCATGAAGAGAAGAGCTTTCATTGTAACTGATGTAGGCCACTTGTTATTATTCAACAGCTGTCCACTATGGACTGGACATGCCTCCCACCCAGGAACAGCTTTCAGTGAAATTTAAGCCATCTTTAGTTGATGGGGCTTTGACATAATATTATAGTCATATAGATAGGTCTTTAAAAAGCAATCATATGATTTTGCTTTCTACATTGCTTATCTATATTTTCCCTAAGGAGTGCGGTAAAAGTTGGCAAAACCATAAGAATCATCATACATAACTTTATTAGCAGAAAAAAAGAGGACTTTACCAGACCATGTATATCCCTAAGCTTTCAAGATTTATCGGTCATTAAATGCTCATCATACAACTTATGTGACAGAAAAAAATAGGATAAAATGTAATTGTCCAGTTGCCAATTATCGGTGCAGAGATATAAGTATTCAGGCTTTCGTGCATATGAATTATGCAGGGGTCTATACATTATAAATGTGTTTCTGTCTCTTTTATGCGACAGTACTTCATCTTTTCTACCGACATCATTCAAAGTCGCACGTCCATATGTGAGACCAGGGAGATGTCCTGAACATCGACAAGATATCTCCTTATCATTTCTTCCATTGCATTGAGTCATTTGCCCTCGAAAGACTTCCTGGTAATTATGTGATTTGATGAATTAAATCCATACATGTTCTTTCACTTCTTTGTCATTGAAGGATAGTCTTCAGATGGCTGTCAATCTATCATTGCTTTGATCTTCTATTAAAAATCCTATTTGGATGGGACAAAAATGTAGATTGGTTCTGAACTTCTGAAATTACTGGATTAGGTAGACATTCGCTTTATATCAGTCGAAAGAGGAAACATGGTGTCATATCTGACATGAGTCGAGATGATGACCTTTTGGTATTTTCTGTGAATGCTGACATTGTCATCACATGTACTTAAAACAAATAGTTTACAAGGTCCCATGTGTGCCTTCAGGGTCTCATATGCTGAAGTCATCTATTGCTGTATAATTTTAGTTTTTGAAAAAAATTACTGAAGGTCTAGATATTGTTATGTGATTCAGTGTTGAGAACCATTATTTCCATGGAGTATGAGTTACAAGACTCATATGATCTACCCGGTATACATAATTTCTAGTGTTGGCTGGAACTCTGCATCAAATAATTTAACTTTTTAACATAAAATGTTCTTTCAACCATAGCCAGCAGTACCAGCACGGTAATTAATCAACAGTTACTGTAGCAAAGTATTTAGTATTCAGAGGTTAGATGCTTAGGCTATTTAATTCACAAGCCATACCAGGGTAGTGTGTTAGAAACTTCACTGCGAGTATCTGGCCATTTTTGGAGGCTCCAGTTGCACACAATGTGACCCATACTGTTACACATCGCACAACTGAGGACAGTCTGAGGTCAAAGCAAAAATGCCCATGCCACTACCTTGGTTTTACTTCTTCAACTTCAAGTCTTCTTGTTCTGTAGATATGAGGTTTCCAGAATCCTTCTATATGACGTCACTACCTTTCCTTGGAAGCATTGTGCCATAGTATACTTCCATTGTCAAATGAGAGGTACATCAGTACAGAGAGATAAGGTTCTGAGAAAGAAAGAAACCAGTTATACAGGTGATTCAGGTGAAGAGTCTCTTCAAATCACCTGTCTCCACATTTACGCAACTATTCGTCTTTTTATCTCTTCTAACTTGTGATGAATTGCAACTAGATTGTTATTGCCAACAAACCAAATGCTTGATCATCAGAGTCCCAGAAAGGCAATCCAGAAGTTTTGCAGCTCATAACAACAATAACACGTTATTTGGGGTATTTGATGGGAAGTTTATACTTTTGTATTGTATTAATTTGCCCAAATGGGGCATTATTGTAGTCCTAAGCATAGTGGCTGAGCACTGCTAGCCTGGACTGTAATGCCAATGTTGTGCCTAGGTGATTAGTACTCCATGCACAGGTTGGCCACTACCCTTTGGTCTGGTCCACATCCCTCCCTTGGTCCTCGTAAAAATGTTTTCTTGCTAAATAAAAATCTCCATCGTTGCTGCTAATGCTTTTAGGCTGCCATTATGTTTGGATGCAATGTGTATGCTAGCTTATCCTTTATAGTATCTATAGAGAGTATTATGATACCAGTGGGCAGTGGAATATATATATATATAGCAGAACTCTTGTGTTTATAGGCATCCATTAACTGGATCCATTCTGACATACAGTTTCTGTGTTGGTGTTACTGTTGCAAACTTGTTAGAAGTCCATTGCAGGTGCTGAGTCCACCGAAACTCCGAGTCTGATGAGTCTGCCTTTCTGTAGTAGTCTGTACCAGGAGCACTATTCTGTTTTGAAATTATTCAATACAATGCTTTTAGAGCTGAGTATGCTCAGTGCAAATCTCCAATGGGGTCTATGGAGTTATGTAATGACAGTGAACCACTGGCTGACTTTGCATTAAAATAGTTTTTCTACCATAACATTAATTATTCTTTTGTCAATTTTTGCACTACCATCCTAAATGATATCCTTATCCTTCTTTCTATTTTGCAATACATTAGAACTTTTTCATTCCTGCTAAGCACTTGATCTGTGTTCAATTAATGTTCTCAAGTGTACTTCAAGTGCTCTTTACTTTTTATGTGTAATATTTCAATAGATAAAAGCATAAGTGACATTTATCAATGTGAATCAACATTGTCTAGATTGCCCTCCCTCTATAAGGAACAGGATCTGTGAATCTGACATCTGTGTGTTCAGTGAAAGTTTAATTTTGATAGTGTTCCATACATTCTTGTCTTTCAAGGATGGAGTTCGAAGTCCTGAAATGTATCTATTTTAGTCGTATCGATCTAAAATGTGTCAATTTTATCGATTATACATATACTGAAATTTTCTTTCTTATTCTCATTTGGAAGTTAGAGAGGCAATGTTTGAAGAATGTTTACGGCAACATATGACATCTTGTGATTTGTCAGGTTGATAGAAATTTACGACGTAAAGTGACATATGCATATCAAAAATTGTGGACGCGATATGGTGGTTAAACACTGAAGATGTATTAAAGTATAGAGATGTCTTTCTGTACCAGTTTTAACTACAAGCTGTATCATGAGTCACTATTTTTTAATGACTTTTGAAGGAGATCTGACAAGTTAAAAAGTTATAAGAAAGGACACGGTTGAGTCACCCCCGTTGAACTTTTCCAAGTTTTTGTCAGAATAACGGGACTAAGAAAGCAAATCTGCACTAAGACTTTTTCTTCTCTTTAGCGTCTTCACCTGTGATTTTTCTTGAACACGCGTGTACTTTTTGTGTCTCTGCACATACTACATACAACATGAAGTATTGTGCACCATAGTGTCTGATTTCTTCCATCCTGTGTATTGTGTTGCAGTATGAAAGAGAAAACCAGGATTACAAGGGATGCTTAGTCTGAGTGTTTGATAAAACCACCTAGAATGTGCACATGCAGTGGTGGTAAAAATGTTGTAGTAAAGACTGTAAAGTCACAATAAATGTCCTTCTGACACAGATACATATAAAGTATACAAATATGATCCTCATATAACTCAATAGCTGTGACATCATTCATGTACACAATAGTATTACAGCAATGCACTGATCTGATACCAAATATTGGTAGGGGTGCTGATCCAGCACCAAATAGCAGTGTCAGCGTCAGATCCGAGGCAGACTGGCACTGCTTCATGTATACCCAATGGTATCATTATCGGTGGTATCGGCCACAAAATACACGCTTCAGTATCAGATCAGAAGTGAAAAAGTGGTGTCGAAGCATCCCTAGTATATCATGTATATGAACTATTGAAAATTGTAGATTCATTTGGAAATAAATCTAAAGATTAAATTTGCATTCCATTACAAAGTTTACAATATATATTCAATTCACGTGTTGTGTCAGCACAAGTTTGTTAGTCTCCTGTTATTTTGATCTATTTTGGATTTTTTTTTCAACCTGTGAAACAGTGCACTTTAGGATGCGTAGTCACACCGGAAGTGATTGATTGGTTTGCTCTGCGCTGTGTCTGGTGATGTCAAAGTTTTCAGAACTTGCCTGGTCAGAATTTTACTTCCAAACTTGGTGTAGTAAAATTCATCAGGTAATCATTGATCAGTGCTTCCATACTATATACTCTGAGAAGTGAAATTTTGCTCAAGTTCCTTATGTGCATCAAAGTCATTCAAAGGCCATCCAACAATAAACCTGATAAAATACCTTTATATTCGTTCCATTTAGCTGTCACCTCTATTTTTCAAACCCTACACCTGGAGCTCTCAAGCTAGTGGTAGCCATGCACACCGTATTTCACTTGTGTTTTATCTATTTCTTGTTCCAATCCTATAAGTTGACACAGGTCTATTCCCTGATTAGGTCTTACTCCTGCATTGCCCTTGGGTAAGTAAGAACTAAGGAGAACAGAAAGCTGGGAGCAAGTATACAAAACCTTCCATTAACCCATTTCATGCATTTGCTTGCCAACTTGGCCTTAGCATGTTTGGTCTTCTACCAATTGCTGATTTATTAAGTCAATGGAGACGACCTGCCAGCCTCAAAATGGAGAATCAATGTGAGTTTGCTTTCGAATGCTTTGTGGAACGTTTGGTGCAGTTCTGATCTATAATGAAATGAATGCATCAATGCTTTGGCCTCTGTGGAGCAACTGTGGAGCACTGGAGCAACAGGCCACTCAGTACAATGGGCAATTTGCATCAGTTGAACATCTGTTGAAAGACTGGAAAACTATAGAACCTGACTTACTTGCAGACAACTAACTGCAGACGACTTTCTGTTCTATTGATGTGTTTGATTGATTTGGCCAATTTAGAACTCCAAAAAGTGACTGATCGATTGCAGTACTTATCATTTATACCCTTTTTATGTCCTTTTGAAAAGTTTTCAGCTGTCTAGTTTTTACCAGCTTTTGTGTTCAATGAATAGAAAGCATAAAAATGTCTTTATTGTCAGGTGTAAAAGTGAATTTCAGTCATCCTCAAAGACAAAATGTCACAGTGTCACTATCTTGACAATGATTTATTTGTAATTTATTTATAATAAAGTTTCATTCAAATGAGAATACTGCCGAAATGTTTTTGATAATGTGGAAGGTTTGTTTGAATCAATAGAATAATATGAAACATCTTCATTCTTCAGTGTGGATTATACCAAACGATAACTTGTCTAATATAACTTCAAAGTTATTTCCCCACTTTTGCAAGGTGGTTAGGCTATTAGATATTCTAATGTCTGTGATGTATGATCATGCTCCTAACTAAGGCTAAGATGTGACAAACAAGTTTCCTTAAACATTCCCAAGCAGTCCTAGCATGCAACAAGCCTCATTAAAGGACTCCATGGGATGGCACAGCAGTCATGCAACAACAGGAACTAATGAGCTGTTGTTGCAAAGGAAATTCTTAAATCTTCAAAGGGATTTCTGCTTCAGCTACCTAACATCTTTGCCTCTGGGATTTGACAATAGTTTTACCTCTGCAGTTTGATACAATCTTGACTGTTAATTAAAGCAGAAGTTAGACTCCCAAGAACTTGACTGTTAAAGTAGAAGTTAGACTCCCTAGAACTTGATTGTTAAAGCAGAAGTTAGACTCCCTGGAACTTGATTGTTAAAGCAGAAGTTAGACTCCCTGGAACTTGATTGTTAAAGCAGAAGTTAGACTCCCTAGAACTTGATTGTTAAAGCAGAAGTTAGACTCCCTGGAACTTGATTGTTAAAGCAGACGTTAGACTCCCTAGAACTTGATTGTTAAAGCAGAAGTTAGACTCCCTGGAATTTGATTGTTAAAGCAGAAGTTAGACTCCCTAGAACTTGATTGTTAAAGCAGAAGTTAGACTCCCTAGAACTTGATTGTTAAAGCAGACGTTAGACTCCCTAGAACTTGATTGTTAAAGCAGAAGTTAGACTCCCTAGAACTTGACTGTTAAAGTAGAAGTTAGACTCCCTAGAACTTCAGTAGACATTTAGTAATTGCTTGTAAGTTCATATTAACCATAAAAGGGACTATATGTTTTAAAGGTTATTTATTTATCTACATGTTAATAAAAAAATACTTGTTTGTTATTGTTTACATTTGCTAATATTTTAGAGGATAATATTGGATGTTATTTGTTGACCTTTTTGCAGTTCGATTTGGTTTCATGTTAGTGATGTTACTATGATTTATGGTAGGTCAATATATCGCATTTTACCAACTACACTGCAGTTTGATAACTCCATGTATACATGTGATATGATGTATGACTTCGTGTGTATTGACAAACTCTATACCACAAGAATGTTGTGTTTACATGGTCTGGTATAGCTTGGTGTATATAAAGTGTATAAAGTAATAGCAATGCTTTACCATAAATATGTAACGCTTAGTACATGTCTGGTTATCTAAACCAGGTCTATTAGTATGTGTTGAGCATGGTCATAGATATGTTATGCAATTTTATCCCAGTAATGACCAATGAGCTTATCCATGGATCAACCTTGCATGCTCTGACCTAATAAGAGCTAATAAGATATTTTGAAAGGATTTGTCTCATTGCTCACACCGGAAATTGGCTGTGATCGAGTTTACTTCCGGTGGCCAACATCTGCATTGCTCGGTGGTCAGGGGTTGGTTCTGCAGTAAACATGGTAAAGTTGTTGTTTGGTAAAATTCAGATGGACTGTCCAGTCCATATACCTCAAGGAGGTGTTGTTAGTATAACCACGTTGGTAAATTGCCAAATGATATCCTTTCAATATTTTGAAATTTGCTGGTGCTTCTGAAAGGATATACTTCAAGAAGAATTCACTGCACTTTACTCTTGTACATTGGTGCATTTTGTGCATTTAATCATTGCGTATGATGCCTTATGACAATGCCAAAGCGGATTACCATTCTGCCCCTTGGCTTCACCCTTGTATAGGGATGCACGGATATCCGGCACAGTATCCGGTATCCGGCCGGATAGTGGAATTTGCAGGATATCCGGTATCCGGCAAATGAGGGTATGAGAACCGGATATCAGAACCGGATATCTGGCATGTTCAAAACTTAATGAAAGGCTAAAATTTTGATAATAACCAAAGGAACGATACCACGACAGAGTCAACAACATTATTTCACCATCTTCAAAATCAGAATTCAGTTACCGAACAAAATGAAAAACATTCCATCAGAGGAATAGTCCTCCTGCCAGACCGATATGTCTCAGCTCTCATAAAAAATATTCATAATCAACCACAAATGCCATGTTTACTATCCGGTTCCAACTATCCGGTTGCTATCCGGTATCCGGCAGTTGGTGTTGCCGGATTATCCGGTATCCGGTTTCCGGCTATTTTCACTATCCGTGCATCACTACCCTTGTATGTTTACCTTCCAAGGAGCAAACCACTTTACTTTATTCCATATTCCAAGAGGCTGAAGTTCTGCGCTGCCCTTCGAAACGAAAATCTAAACTTTTGAAAATGGTTTTAAATGCTACATGTCTGTGGTGTGTGTTTTGAACTGGAAGATGCCGCACCTTAAATTATAAACTTTGCACATTCATGCAATACATGATGAGGACCTTTTGAAAATGAATGTCATGTGGAAAATGTTCACTTGAATTGCTATGTGCAGTTATGCATTACTCATGGGTGCCAATGTAGCGATGTTATGGAAGCATACTAAGCTGCAGAGCATGCTGAGATGATACATAACTTCTTGGTCAATCATGGATGTCTTGAATTCCACAAGTGATGGACACATCCTGAACTATGTCCCTGGGACTATGTCCAGAATATAGGGACAAATCCAGTGGCAGGTATCTGCCATCCGGAATTCCTGATGATAGACTACATGACATGGACGCATTTAGGAATTTTTAGGAGGCACTGGGACAAATAGGGGTTTTAGATAAAAGGTCAACAAGAGTCCTAGGTTGAGGACCTGTTTGCATTACACTACAAGCAAGGTATCTTAAATTCGAATTTGGGTTGTGAGTCCATAACCTCCCATGAAATAACTCGAATAAAAATGTGATTTGCAAAACTGAAGATGTCAGGCATAATTGAAGCAGTACCTTGAAGTTTCAAAAGGTTATGAAAAAAGTTGTATATGATTGCATGATGTTTATGACTTTTTGATGAAAAGTACCAGTGGAGTATGCGGAGTACATTTCCTGTCCAAATATTTTTTAAAACACGAAAGATGTGCTGGTGCATACACACTTGCGCAGTGTGCTTCACCCATGGCATGTAATATGCCATGTAATATGCCATGCATTACTTGTGGAGTATCCTTGATGCCATTGCCTCCAACTGACGAATGCATGTGATGTACTCATATATCTCTTGCCATGTCTCATGCCAGACCCATGACTTGCTTTAGTGGCTTGTCAGGTTGATTTGAGTGCTCTGTGGCTGCCAGTTCTGCCACTTCTCTGTTCAACCAGGTCCAGCAGGGTGCTCTTGGTGTGATAAAGATTGCAAAAATCTCATTGAAGGCCTTGTGTCTCACTGAATGCTTTGAAGCCCTAAACCCTGAAAATATTGCTGCTTCACTTTCTTTAAAATGTGAGAGAGCTGAAAAGGAAAAAAAAAAAGAATCACAAGAGAGGTCAGTTTACTGGGGCACATTTTTTGGTTAAAATGGGGCAGTGGATCTGGGGACTCCATAATAACCTTTCAATTCTTCTCTTTTTGTGGTTCTTTACAATTTATTGAATTCATCGTTGGTGAACTATGATGTAGGACATTCAGTTATGTCACTTGAGGGGTGTGTGTCTATGTAACACCATTTAACTGTGCATCATTGCATTTCCTCACTGGTATCTCCGTTTAGTTATTTTGTGTACACATAACATGCAGGTGAACTCTTTAGTGGGTCTCTAATATATATATAAGTTGGGTAACCCTGGGTTATGTTTAGAGTTTATATTTATTTTGCTGAAAAAGTCAAGTGTCTTAAGTAAAAGTGCCACTGAAAAAGCAGTATCTTTGCCCTGTTTCTTCTTCCTTGGCATCTTTAGGGTTTTTCTAGGGTTCTGGCTCTTCAACTTGCTACATTTTATCCTCTGGGGCATGTTTGGGGTGCTCTCTTGTGTTACTTAGCTTCCTGGGGCTTGGAGTAAGTAGACTATACAGTAAGGTGATATAGTCAGAGATACTGCTGATCATCTGCCAAAGTCACATGTGTTCACTGGTGTTTAGTACTTTTATTTCGTTGAACTGCTCTTTTGTAGCTCCTGGAGGTTTGGTGTAACTTTCTTCCTTGACATTCTGATGTTTAATTGAGAAGAAAACAGTTACATGTCACTCTCAGCATAGGTTTGTCCCTATTCCCAGCAATGCATTCATGATAATACCATCAAAATACATTTACATAGATTTAAGACGGTAAGATAGAGTGTTGGAGTCTCGAGGCCATATTTTGACGGGCTCTTTCTCTGATGCCCAATCCTTGGCCTTGGTCTCGGGTGCCTTTGGCCTGAGATTGGCCTCGAGACCGGTCTCTTGCTGGAGGCTGGCCTCGAGACCACCTTTTGATGGACTTGCTCTCGGAGGCTCATGTCTCGGCCTCAGATTTCCCGGCTTCGACACCAACAGTGGTAAGATACCTGAAATTTGTTCTGTGAAAATTTCAATAAGAAAAGTCTGCTAAAGAATGGTGATAACTTTTTAAACGCCCCTCGTACTGTCTAACTATGAGAATATAACATTGTGACGTTGATCCTAGTACTTCTGAGACCTTCTGCAGTGTTCAACCTGTCTTCTTGCCTCTTTTTCTCTGGCCTTAGTGGCCTATTTGCTCCGTGGTCTGGATGGATTCTCATTTGAGGCAGGTTGTCTGGCCAGGAGCCAACTGACTCTATCAGTCTCTACACATTCATGTATGCTGTGTGAAAGGGGTTGGTGGTGGGAGGGTCCAGGGTCCAAAGTTTAGGGTTGTCTCAGTTCCAGGTTCAGCCAGCCCCAGCCAGGATTATACTGTAAACAATACAAACAAATGGATTAAACATTTCATGACTGAGTGTAGGGTTTCCCAAATGTTGTGAGCACTCACTAACCCATTAACCGAATTCCCCCAACAGAATTCTATTAAAATATTAAATAGGACATATTACTTTGGGATCTGGATATATAGTTACTTAAGGTGCCTTGTTAAAGGTGTCCAGATAATCATTTAGCACAATGTTTTAGGTTAAGATAATCCTCTGTTTGGCATGAGCAGGCATTTCTCTCTAAAATACTGGACCATGGGCTATCTTCTTTTTCAATATAGAAAGCTGTAGCCTTTTGCAATCAATAACAATTCTCTCTCTCTTTTGCGTTTCATCCAATGGTTACCTAATTGTGGACATAATAGTTTGGCTCGAGTCCAATTTACCTTGAAGCTGTTTGGGGAAAAAGGGCCAATGACCTTGCGATCAGTCACACATGTTAGGGTTGCAGAAATAGGGCAGGAGTACTCTTGTCAGGTTACTAGTGTCACAATAACATTGGTGTTTTTAGTCCCTACTCCAGATTACAAAGCTCTGAAGCTAAGAGCGAGAGTAAAGCTGCCTGATTGGATGTTGTGGTTGATGCCCTTGTTTCAAGCATCATGCACCCATCTCCTCATTGTTGTGAGGGCAACCCCAACCCACATGCTCCAGAAGCAAAGCTCCATATATACTCTTTGATATTGCAATGCATGCAATGTCTCCTCTCAATCTATTGCAGCTATAAATCACTCCATGCTGTATATTCCCTTCGGCTTTATGCCAATTATTGAGTAATCCCAGTCATATGTATTTTATGAAGTAATATATATTAATCATGCACGTTTATGACTTTGTCTTTACGCAGTCTTTGATGCTACAGGGAACGATGCGACGAACTATGGTCCAATCATGAAACTTCAATTTAATTATTTTGAATACGACACATTATATAACATGGAAAAAGTCTGAAGTCCATGATTTGGTCTCACACTTTTAAAAAGGTCATGGGTGTATAAACTTTCTTATGCAAGTATTTGATGACAATGTTGCAAATTTTAACATGGCTGGTCCTTTACATGTTGCAAAATTTTCTCTGAAGTTCTTGTTAAAGATACTCCAATGAATCTGGCAATCCGATATGTGTTCAATTTTGACAGGGAACACATTCAAGCTCAACACAATTGATGCTAAAGGAGGAATAAAAAAAACATCACCATACAATGTATGTATGTGCATGGGTATATGATTCTCCCCAAGGTTGCATTAGTGGGGAGATGTGGTCACCTTCAAAAAGTTAGGCAAAAACCCTCCAAGGAGAAAACTGTCTTTCATCTTTGGGCCTTGGCCTTGCCCCCTTTTTGCGTCCCCTGATTTGTTGTAAATTTGGATTACTGTACTGTCTCTGCACTAAGCATATATCAATATTTGTTGCCACCTACTAAGCTGTTTATATGCATAGGTTTTCCCCCAGTTCATCCAATGTTTTAGACCACCAATCAGCAGGGTTGCATCTATTGCAGAATACACATTGTGGACTTCTTGCTGTTTTTCTGCTGTTTTCTAATATTGCTCGTTAGTGTTTACTCAACTGTGTGTTATTAAGACCACACATCAATCATTTATTATTTCATAAAATCAGATTTCACTGTTATTATGAAGGGAGTTACAACCTATACTTCCAGTGAAATATTTTTTGACATGCATTTTTCATGTCGGCCCTTTACTGTGCCCTCGAGACCATTATTGACCCTCGGGATCTCGTATTGGCTCTCTCTACAGTCGTGTGGCTCGTGACGCTAGCGACCCCTGGGGCCGATACTTGGATCTCGGGGCATGATACAAGGGCTGCTACGTGAAATGCCATGAGATAACATATACACCCACGAATACGTTATCAGGAGATCTCTACTGACTCCGACAGCTTAATGTTGTATCATATTATGGTATGATATACATGTAGTTCCATGATTTTATGCACTAATTAGCAACCACAATACCACAACAAGTCAAAAAGGTCTTGTCTGAGTCTTGCTTTGACGAATGGCGATCTAAAATTAGTATTTATAATTAAAAAAGTTGATATGCAAAGTTGGAAGCCAATAGCAGACTTGACACATCAAACATGTTTAGCAAGTTCCATTCAATACTCAATAGATTGATGTTGTTGATCGCAGAGCTTTGGGCAGCAAGTTTGTCATGCAATGGTGAAGGATTTTTCTCCAATTACTGTCCATTACTATGATCATCTAATACTATATCTTCAATTAACATACCCTTGCATGATCACATGCAGTATAATTAGATGTTTATCGATGTAGCATCATGATGAAAGTGACAACAACTGTCAACTAGTGTGTAATCAACAGGTTAATGTTGATAAGGCAAACATGAAAATTCAGCTGCAAGCCTCCAAGAAATTACTTCTGTCAGATTTACACAGGAAAAAAACTATTCTAGGAGTAAGGAGAGGAAAAAGGAATACATTTTATTTTACATTTACAGACTGTGGCTCAAGATGTCTTGCCACACTGAAGTCTTTGGCTTGGAAAAAGCAGAAAAGCAGAAGTAGAGTTCTTGGAGAAGCCTAAGAGCAATTCCTCATATCTCTGTCTGAATTTGACAGAAGGTAAACAGACCAGATGTGATGCTAACCATGTGTTCCAGGTTTAAAGTTGATCTAGTGGTATTGACCTCTAACCTGTACACACTGAATTACACTGTAAACTGCAAAGATATACCTTGATATCTGCACGTATATCCCCACTTTTTCTCCTGACTTTTTCTCTTGCTGTAACACATGTATATGTCATTTTAAATGTGCCATAAAGACTATGCTCTAGATGGAAGTAAAAAGCAACTGAAACAGACAGTGTAAGCAAAATTAAATGTAGTCATAGTTCATTCATAGTATTTCATATACATATTCGTTAAATGTGCTCCTGAAGCCTTGACACCTGATTGTTTAGTTCAACAATTGTATTGTAGCATCAGCAAATGGTGGATGATTGCAATGGTGATAGGTATGTTGCTAGGCATCTGGGCTGTTGCTAGGCTTGTATCATTCGATTTAAACATATTTTGGAGGAGCCATTGTGATTTTAGTCTTGTCTAAAGTTATATATATATGTTCCAATGAGGCAGTGGCATTGATAGAGATCAGTTTTTTCACACAATATTTTCCAATTGCAATTTATCATTTATATACTGTATGTTACAGTCTGTCGCGTTTCTAGAATGGGCGTCCATTGTCAAAAATCTGACAAAAGCTGCCCGAAAACATCACAAAATATGATAAAGAAATTACAAATTAGCTCATCTAGTATACATCTACCCATTATTGTGTATTTCTATTGTGTGACCTGTAGATGAGGAGAAATCTGACCAAACGTCAATTTCCAGTTTGCATGTTGTGGGGAAAACTAGTTGCAGTGTTGCTACAGTGTTGCAAACTTGCAATTCTGAATCTAGTAATCTACCAATATGCAGTTCTGTTGTAGTAAAATCACAAGTATAACATATCCCCCATAATCAATGAATGGCAATGATGATAAGTGAGAAAAACCTCATTGTCATGATGATACATGGATGTTTAAATCATTGCAGTGCACCATTTGTAGGCCAGAATATTGAATTCCGGCCTTTTGTCATTTATTGCTGATCCCAGCGAATTATAAATAAATCAATGAATAACTGTGATAAATGGCTGCGAGTGGCCTGCAACGATTCAATAAGTTACAATGTTATATTGTATGAATAATATGAATAATATATGGAAACAACTTCTTGCTACACCGAGGCTGCATTATTATTTTATTTTTGTCATAAAACCTTTGCAAGTCTTAATAATTCGTGAATTTCCCTATTTTTAAAAAAGGTAAATTGTTCTTTGTTTTAAAATGTGGATTTTTTTTAAATTTCCATAAAAAGCTTTCTAGGAATTACAATTTGACAGAAGGTATTTATTGATAGACCTTAAATGAATTAATTCAAGATTTTCTGTAGATGAACAGAAAAAAATTAACAACGAATGGAGTGAAAATTCGAGGTCGAAAGTCCAATTATATCATTAATAAGCTGTGGAAATCAGTTCTGTTATTTTAGGAAAATTGGATGAGGAGTTGACAGGTGATGGCTCAATAATTAGGTAGGGACCGAAGCCTCCACTTCGTGATGGGAATAATAACTGCCCACGTTGTGTACTTCTATAGCATCTTGATTAGCATCTTGATTATAAGGCCGAATTGAGGTGAAGAAGTCTTGTTGTTGTAGAATCTGTCATTGACAGCTGAGAGACTTGCAAACTAGATGGCTTATTAGAAAGAATTTATTTAAAAATTCAAAATTTAAAATGGAAAGTGAATTTAAAGGTTACAATAGGAATGAAAATCGGCTAAAAAAAACGAACAAGCAAGATGTAGTTTTATTCGCAATTTTTTGCTGAGCATACTCAGTCAATGTGAGAGAAATTGATCGTGTCAGTTTAAAATATTCTCAAGAGTTCCTCAGCTGCAGTGAGAGGACTAGCCTCAGCCAAATTGTATATAATTTATATGATAGCTTAGCATGTCTAGTACGTTGCTTCATGGCATCAAAGCCCAACATAACTACCCTGCGCAATACTAAACTGGTCTTGGCTGTGTCAATTTCTGGGACAGCATGTCATGGCCATTTGAGTGACTTTGCTAGTTCCACTGCATTCCAGCAGGTGCCTAAACATTTTTGATGCGGTTAACACCAGGTGCCAAGGCTGAGCGGCGCTCATCTTTTTAAAAATCGGTCCCATTCTAATCCCAGGATAGATAGTGTCATATCTATACCACTGTACTCATTGAAGTAGTTGTGACAATTATTATTAAAATCACAAATGAGCATGCTGTTGCTGTCAATGGCTATCAGAACTTGCCTACATAAATCTCCCAGTCTTTGAAATATCAGATTCTTGTTAGGTTGATGTTTGTTAATCTTTTGTAATGCATGTCATTTTATGTATCAACTGTAAGCATTCATGACCCTTAATCATGATAAATTTACTGTAATACAAATTGTTCTATTACATGTTTCACAATGTGCTGGCTAGACGAGCAAGACATGCAAATCAAACATTGAATGATAACTGATAAGGGTTCCTTTAGGCTGTTCCTCGATCAGTCATTTAGTTATCAAGGACATACAGCCAGACTGGTCTGGTTGTAGGATAGCAGAGGAGTGGTTAAGATAAAGATAGATAAGACTCATGAGAGATAAGAAAAGATCGATCTTGTGGCAAGACTGGCATGATGTACAGCCTCTTGTGACAGTCTGTCCTCTGCTGATTCTGCTGACTCTGCTCCTGTTTGCTCTCCATTTGCATTCTGTCTTGCTCTGTTTATTGTCTTCTGGCAAACAATTGTCAACATTTTCTGAGATTTCTGTGGGTGTGAGGGCCACTGTGGGTTGTTAATTGGATAACCTGAAAGACTGAACCTATTTTTAGCCTGATGGGAGTAGGGATTTGTCTCTGAAATAGTCTGAATAGTCCTTTGTCAGAAGAAAAAAAAGTGACAACTTAGTGACGCAAACTATTAAAATTGATTTTTCTTCAGGGATTTGTGTTGAGAATCAAAATGGCCAAAACTTTGCATATTTCATTCCCAAATTATATCCTCTTGAGTTGTCTGATATTGATTTTAGATTTATTGACACAAAAATTGGCCTTGACCGTTTTAGGAATGAAGCGATTTCCACACCAACAGTGTAAATACAGAGCTTTTACACGACTCATTACCTCCAAGTGTATTGAAGTCCTCTTTTGTCAAAATTGGATTGTGCCATCATTGTGGCAGTCAGCCATTACTTCGGTGTTTGTGGAGTCCTTGCTAAGGCTTGCTTAGGAGTAGAACCATGTTTTGATTTATAATTTTTCTAAACAAATGGTATTTTAAAAGTCATTTGGTCTGAGTCTGACTGTTCAGATGGGCCTATGGTGGCCATGGGCTGTCCAACTGCACTAAATCACTAAAGAATCTCATGTATGGTATGAAGAAAGGGGACTGGGTGGCACAGCTTTATATATATTATTTGGGTGAGGTGTTCTCTTGGCACAGGATGAAACATTCGTTTAACATGGGTTACGCAGCACAATCTACCACTATGACCAAGCTGTACCCTAAGTTCTTGTGTTGTGTGGAACATAAGGAATACAGCTTTATGAAGAAGAATGTTACTCAGCCTTCCAGCTAATGGAGTTGTCAGCTATTTTGGAAGAATGGAAGAGTGCCTGGATTACACTCAATGGTTGTTATTTGGTACATTGCAATTAGATCTCCAGTATCCTTGGTTGAGGATTCTTTGACTCCTCTCTATTAGTGTAGAATTTTGGCTGAAGCCACTGAGCGGTGGAAATTGATGAAAATTGATGCTCTGCATTTTGCCAGGTGCTTCAGTATCTACTGTGGCATCCAATTAATGTATTATAGAGTGTAAATTACATGAAGTACTGCACAATGGCCTTCAACCCAATTTAGGCTGACCTTGATAGTGATGGACAGGGGATCAATGACGTCATAAAGCTGGCTAAATGTCAGAGCTGAAATGTTAAGCTGTCAAATGAATGGAAGTGACATACAGCACCACTGATCCCTTGATCTTCCATTGGAGCTCATAGGGAGGGAGTTTTAATTCTGACACATGTTGAGGTTTACATTTATTTTTGAACCGTTCTTTTTTTGCCTTCGGTCCAATGGGTGAAGGGCCTTGTATTGGGGCGAGGTGCATTCTTTCACAGGGTAAAACAATATATACAATTTATTATACACGTAATATGGGTTGCCCTGGATCAGAAGTCATACCTGGATCCTAGAAGTTAGGAGCCAAAGGCGCTACCACTTAGCTGGGCTCTGGACCTGGATCATGAAGTGATGTACAGAAGTTTTAACTTGACATTTTACTGATACGCAAGTTGAAATTTTCGATGAAGGAATGAGGGTTTGCTACTAGGTATTGACAGTTGTGTCCTTGTGAGCTGTCGCAACCAATGCTGACAATGGATGATAATCCAATCCACATTTCAAATATCCAGATATGTGTATTCTGTTAGACCTTTGAGATATCAACATATCCCTATGGGTAGACCATCTGCACTTTCCTTATTTCATTAAATTTCAGTGAGTGATTCTCCTGACGGGCTTTCATAAATTTACAGAATCATCAACAATGATCAATGTTGGCCAAGACCATAGACCAGGGGAGACCTTCAACTGCTTGTACAGTGTGCTGTTAACTTCATTGTCAAGTATCTCCCTCGGAGTCCCCCCCCCCTCTTTCTCCTCTTTATTTGTGATGTGAGTCAGCCAAAGGTGATCAGTCTCTGGCAAGCTGAGTCCTAATTGCATCTGACATGTCAGGGTTGCCTCCTGGACAGCTCCTCTTTCAATGTGCTGCAAGAGATATGCCTCTCTCTGGCTGTTGCTCCACAGCTAAAGCTAGCTAAGTTGCTCTGTGCACTCTGCATCTATCCATCTGATAGTCTCTATGGTTGGCAGTCATGCTTTGACCTAATAACCATTAGTAAGCCTGGTAAGCCAAGAGTTATTGCCACAATTGGTAGATTGGAAATTGTGCGAAAACATGTCATAAGCGTTTTGCATTGCTAGTATATGGTGAGAAGAAGTATCCTTGTGGTACTCCCTGTTTTCAAATTATGTAACTCACTGAGCGAATTCATCTCGGATGTGGAAGGAAGGCTCATTGTCTCTTTGCTTTAAGTTTACAGGAATCTAGCAAGTTTGATAATGCAGTTAGCAGTGGTTAGTAATAAATTAATATCAATGCCTTCCAGGACATGTTTGATTCCCGGGCGTCTCTATCATTCTGATGAGAAACCCAATAACCTAAGATACTCCCATTTAGTCCAGGAGCCAAGGACTCAAAAAACTGAGGGGGTTCACCCCGAGAGCTAGAAAAATGCGGGTGGTGCCATGCAATTCCCAAAATACCCCAGATTACCACTGGGGTGGATGTATGTCTTGAAAGTGGTGCAGTTTTCTGTTATTTCACTTTTAATGCACCCCCCTCTTTTGATGTTGGGGAATTTTAGAAGTGCAACAGGGGTGACTAATAATTTAATTTCTCCTCACCTACTGCAGCAATATACACATGTTATATATCACCTTAAAGCTGAGAAACACAGCTTTCAAACCATGTATAACACTTATGCGTAGTATAAAAATTCGCTGAATTAATTATGATTATTTTTGACATAATAGGAAAAAATTGAAGAATTTACAGAATATCAAAATGCAAAAATCTTTTCAGGAATGAAAAAAGGAGCTAGAAAAATCCAAACAACATCATGCATTTCCAAAATCACTACAGATAACTACTACTGTGCAGTGTTAGTAGAGACGTAGGGCAGTGACGGTCAACTGTTCCCTTAACTGTGGTACATCCATCCCTCATGGTTGATGTCGTCCTCTTATTTATGGGACACAATCAGACTGACTTTTCACCCTTTTCCAACTTTGCAGCTCAATTACAGACAAACTGCTGCAGCTGTCACCACCTGACCTTGTAATCCTGGCCTTACATATTCTTCTGTACCCTCATGAATTTTTTCAGGTCTGTAATCTCAAAAATGTGCAAAAAGCCCCGATAGTAACTT
The DNA here is from genome assembly GCA_026936325.1 of Platynereis dumerilii. NCBI lineage: Eukaryota > Metazoa > Annelida > Polychaeta > Phyllodocida > Nereididae > Platynereis > Platynereis dumerilii. The sequence goes on from JAPTHN010000007.1 coordinate 11,933,028, forward strand.
TTCCTTCTTGGGGCCGTGGGATCTTATCTTGATGACAGTGGCCATATTTTACCCCATTCTTGCCAAAAATGGCTTTTGAAGTTTATCCAATTTCCACCAGAGGTCAGCTGGCGTTGCTAATCTCTCCCCCCCCCCCCTCATTCCCCAGTTGGCCCTTGATGCAGTGTGCCTCTGTGTCCCATCACCCCTCTTACCTCCCCCCCCCCCTCACCCTTGCCCTCTCCTGGGCTTGTGCTCCATATCTTGTCAATCTACAATTAATGCACACATTTTGTAAGTCTTAACATTTGTGTAACAAGTTGGTGCTTCCAAAACATATATAAACAACCATAGAGCTTAACTTATAGATCCATGAAACAACTGAGATCCACTCACCTACACAAGAAACATGGTATGAAAAAAAAATTCTGTCAATTCCAACATGGTTCCATTCCTTAACTTTAATAAAGTTTATTTAAATCCTTGCATAAATCCATTTGTAGCAGACTGTGTTAAGAAATATTGACTATAATGCTCATGTCCGCCCTCAAGTGTTGTACATCCTTATAGTTTTCTGTGTGTGCAAATAGACTTGAGAAGATGTCATCACCCTGAATATCTGATAAACAATGACCCCTTGACTTGTGAGAAGAGAGGGGGCAGCAACCCCAATCCCAGCCCCCTCCTCCCCCCCTACTCATCATAGTAGGTTGAGAGGCAGCTGTTGGCAATTTGTTGCCGTGACACATCAGTAACCCAAGACGAAATCTGCAGTCTACCACCCAAGAGAACGACCACAAAACAAGTGGACAGGAATTTGCAAATCCAAAATGTCAAGTCATACCTAGTCCTCAGTTCACTGGGACGTCCTCAGTTTACTGTGACACTCCCATTTGCAGCATAAATCTTACAACAAAAGCCACCTTTTGACATGATTTCATCTCTATCTCCTCACTGACAAAAGCTCATATTTTGTTATATATTTGTTGATTGGTAATGTTCCGTGAGTCTGACACTTTTGACATCGCACTTATTAAAAGTGGCCTACAGTTTGATTGCAGCTCTGCAGCAGTTTTACCTGGAGATATCGCAATTTCAATCTTTTATAACAGATGATTGGAATGAAATAAATCAATGGCAACAAGCCATTGTATTTACTGGCCATTTTTCAGTCCGCATGAGAAGTTTCAGATGTCTGAGGTAAAAAATGATGGTGCCTTGGGCGAGAAATCAGAGGTCCAAAAATGAACCAAGTAGTAGGGGGGGGGGGGGGAGGGAGGGGTATTGGTCAGCCCACTCAGCCTGGCCAACCTTGCAGTCCCCAGCCAGACTTGCTTGGTGCAGCCGCCTCCCCAATCCAACTACTCTGTTTAAATTTCAACATCTTAGAATTAATACATGGATACTCTGGCAGGTTTGCTTATCTCATCAAATAAGAGGTTCCCGGGAGTTCATAGTGCATGAAATAAAAGTTAAAGACATGGGTTATCATTTTAAACTTTAAAAATTGAAAAAGAAAGAATTTCCTTCAGCTAGTAAAGTCATCTTTTGGCCATGACATGCCAAAAAACACCATTTTTGGCCTGTTTTTATGACTAAAAACTGGTACAGTTTCTTTATTTTTTTGTGGTATTATCATCAAATTTTCACACAATTTATTCTAATATGTATAGTTTAGTAAGGCATTCATTAAGATACCCTTCTAGCCAGCCACTTCTGGACTTAGAGGACATGTTTTTCAGCTCAGAAACAGCATCTTTATGGCTTGACCCATATTTATATAAGTCTTAATTAACTTCGATGAGCTACAGGGGGTCACTGGGTGCACCCCAGGCTCCAGCATTGGTCTTACATTGCAATATCGACCTGAAGTCTTTTTCTTGGGCCTTTTAGGGCAACACACCCTGCCAAATGGGAGGATGGGGCAACACTGCTGAGGTTGCTACAGTGCTACTGTGGCTGCTTTTGCTGCTGGTGTGCCATAGCCCAGACCTGTGTGGACAGTTGAGAACCAACTTCATAAGCCCATCATGCATGTCCAAAAAATGCCCTTAAAGATTCTGAAGAAGGTCAGATAGATAGATAGATAGACAGATAGAGAGCCATAGATAGAGAGCCATAGATAGAGAGACAGATAGAGAGACAGATAGAGAGACAGATAGAGAGACAGATAGATAGATAGATAGATAGATAGATAGATAGATAGATAGATAGATAGATAGATAGATAGATAGATAGATAGATAGATAGATAGTCTTTATCTGGATGATAGGCTTAAGCTACATGATGAAGCTCTTTAGCCAGATCATGGCCAGATTAGCTTGTATCTCCATTCTCCCATGGCCCTTGTACCTGCCATGATTCTCCAAAGTTGTTTAGCCAAATGATACAAATTAATAGTATATCTTTAGCCAGATCAGAATTTTTAATGGATAGAAAGAAAGAAAAGAAAGAAATAAAGGTAGTCAGGTAGGTAGGCAGGCAGGTAGGTAGGTAGGGAGGCAGATATATAGATACATAGATATATACATAGATACATAGATACATAGATACATAGATACATAGATACATAGATAGATACATAGATAGATAGTCACCGGGCTTTAGCTAGGTGATGAAGCTGTTTAGCCCCAGATTGACTTGTAGCTTCAAAGTTGTTTAGCCAAATGATAGAAATGAATAGAATATCTTTAGCAAGATCAGAATTTGTAATGGCCAGCTAATAGATAGATAGGCAGATAGATAGACAGACAGCTAGACAGATAGATAGACTGACATGATCCGACCTGTTTTCATTTCAGTCAGATATAGATAGATTGTGAGATTGATATAGACAGATGTCATGAACCGGTCAACAAGTTTAATGTTGCCAATAAATGCTTCTAGCCTGCTGTAAATTTTGCCTGTAGGCTGTTGTCAACTTTTAGCTTTCTATTTCTATAGCTTTCTATTAGAACGCAAATAATTTTTGTTATTATGCATTTTTAATGGAGGTGGCAACACATCTCCATTTATGCAGTCACAGTGACAAAATGGACAGTTTTGGCGGGAAATTTGAAATTTGAGCATTTTCAGGATGTCTTTTGGGCCCTGTCTTGGCTATTTTGTTTGGAGATGTTTGGGTCAAGAGATGTGGATAACTTGATTATAGAGCATGCATCTGGCATAGGAATGAATACCAGGCATGTTGAAATTTGGACGTGTCTTCCTTCTATATCTTGCTTGGATCGCTGGGGGTGGCTGCACACATTGTGTATTGGCCGCTGTGCCTAAACTATTGCACTTGTATATATGATATTTGGCACATGAATGGGTCTTACAGCATATATGTGCAGTGTGGTGTTGGTATTAGACTCATTTCACTGAGTGGCCTAAAGTTTGGCACATCATAAATTTTATGTAGTTCAATGATTATTAATTTGCTTTTTGCACAAAGAAGATGTATGCACTTTAGATAAAGCAAAGCAACTTTCAAAATTTAATACAAAAGAATGATGAAGTTATAAAGCCTTGAAGTTACATTAAAATGCACTAAAAATACTCCAGATTGGGTGCACTTGGCTGGAACAATCAGAAGCAAGGGCGGGAAATCTATCAGCCAATAGCATTTAAGTATTCTGAACCCAAGCACCATTTGCCTCCTAGTGTTAATTTTGAGAAGCTTCCTTGAAATTAGTCTATTGGTCGAGTTTTTGTAAAATATTGAAAATTAGAAAAAAACTTTTTTTTCGTTTCCAGAGCAGAACTCTGAAACGGTTAAATGTAAATGTAATGTAGGATTTTTTGTAGTCCATTTTATTGACCCTGTCAATCTCAACAGACTTTACAATTAGGCCTACACCCTTGGCAGGCCTGTTCAAGCATGAAGCTTTCTCAGCTCCCTGGGGAGCATACAACAGTGTGCAGCGAATTTCACTTGCTCCTTAGTCAAGCATTCTACAATTACCATCACTGCCTATTGCCAAGTACCAATTTGCACCTGGGTAGAGTGGAGCAAAGAGTTATGGAGGATCTGCTCAGTTCCTCAATGCCATGGCTGGTATTCGAACCTGCAACATTTCAGTTACCAGGCAAACGCCTTAACCATTGGACCAGGGAGGTTTTATAAGAGGGGGCAACACAATGGTACTTCAAAGGTACAATGTGTGTAGCTCTGGTACCCTAATTACCTCGTAATATCCCACAATTTCCATTGACCTTTCACTGCCTAATTACCCTAGTAGAGCAGTCAAAAGAAGAGTTTTCCAAAAATAATAAAATTATTAATGAAATATTGCAACTTTTTTCAGTTATTGACACCAGGAACACTAAGCATTGAATTATTGAGTTCATTTGGCATGGCAACAAAAGTTAAATAATCTGACTGCTATTCTTTGTTGTCAATCCAAGACTAAAAGATAAATATCTAAAAATGCAAATATCTTTATTGGCCGCCCCTGGCCGCTCACAAGTTGGATACCATTGGAAAGAGAAAATTTAGAGCTTTAAGATGGTTATAGTTTCATTGAACGGAAATAAACGGAATTTGTTGTACAATGGATTAAATGTTGGAAGAAAATGGTCTATAAATCATCAACCAAGTGTCTCACTGCATTGAAATATATCTCATTAAAATCCAAATAAAATATACTATATCCAATATAAATATGAGCAGTTTGGAGCAACAGTCTCAATCAATACAACAATTTAAAACTTGATTTCTCAAAAATTATTTGGAAGTCAGATTTGGAATTTCAGGTCTCAGGCGCTACACACATTGTACATCAAAGGTAAAGGGGTAATTAAGGATTTTCCATCACTTTCCCTTCGAATTTCTTTGATTCAATTACAGTGAATTACGATTGATTGCCCTTCTCGGGTTACTAGTGTTCTGTCCATTTCTACTAAGTCCATGATTGGACCATAGCACCTCGGTTATACCTATGGGCATGAAATTCTACCATCATATGCATTAAATACCCTTTAAGTGTTTCTTTTGGGGGTCTAAATGCTCTTACAAAAATTGATAACAGTAAATTCAGCAAAAATGTGAAAAAAATGTGATTTTTTCAATGCTCCATAATTCCGTCAATTGTGGAGTTATCTGTGGAAATTTTGCATTTAGATGTCTAAATTATACCTCTTTAAATGACTAAACTCATTTGGAGGGCCAATCTTACGAAATTTTCATAAAAACCAAAAAACGGGGAAAATGAGGATTGCTGATATTTGATCGCAAATTTCGGTTTCTCAAAAATTGATGGTAAACAATAAATTGGTAAACTTCAACAAATATTTACCTATTCATATTAGGAAGTTACTTTTGTAGCCATATATCGACTGCTGTTGCTGCTTCAAATAAATTTAAACTTCGCGGGAATATCAAGGTACATTTTAGTTTAGAAAAAAAAAATTTATTGTCACAGAAATTTACCAAAGGTTGATGGAAGCAAGATAAAATTATGTTTGAGACTATATACTAAGTTTTAAAGTGATAGGTGAAATAGTGAGTGAGACCTATATGGTCAGAAGCTACCTGAAAATTCCTCCTGCAATACAGGCTGCAAGCAGCTGTAACAAGCAGCTGTAATAAAAAAAAAGACACAAATAGGAGCCTCTGAGGCGCCCTCCCCAGCTTATTTCTTCCATCTTTTTCACAGCGGCCTGCTTATCTCTAATCTCTTCCATTTTTACTTGTTGATATTTCAAATCACACATAGAAATAATCAAAATGAATAATTGATTAGTGCATACTATTATAGTTTCCATTCAATAAAACTCAAGAGACCACAAATAATTGGGGCCTCTGACTTCTGAGCCAGACCATTTTGATGTTAAAGGCCCCCACTGTCAGTATTAAATTGCACAAAACACTGCACTGTTTTATTAAGTTCAAGTTCAAGTTTATTGACCATTACAGCCAAACACTTTGATATAGAATTAGAGTGGACAGTGGCATTGTGAAAATGGAACTTCGTGACTCATGATAGCCGATGAAATGTCATCTTCTCTACTTTCAATATGGGAAACATAGAGGCTGTTTGATTAGTCATGATCAAGAGAAAGTCATCTGACTTCTCATAACGGATTTTAGAGTGAAAATCAGATGCCTAATATCCTTTAGTTTGGCTGTCACCAACAAGTGGGATAATATTGCATTAGTTTTAAAAAATGGTAGGCAGATAATTACAAAATTATATGTGCCTTTTAATACCAATATGAAAATTTCAAAGTCAAGAATTTAACAAAATGCAAATACAAATACAATACCAAATGCAAATACAAATTAAATCACGCTATTAAAGTGAGAAATAAGTCCTATAAATTTTCATCATTCTAACACCATTATTTCCCTATGAAAGAACAAGTTCACACTGGGAAGTCTATCATTGAAATCAACTTGTTTCTATTCTAGGTTAAATAAATATACATCTTCCTTCTGGTTTACTATTTCAGGTTGAAAATTCTGCCAAAATGTAATCAGCCTTTTTGTTAAAATTTTAATTGGTTTAGGGTCACTGAGTACCAGACATTCTTCGGCTCAGTTAGCCACTTGATATTTGGGGTTTAACCAAATAGATCCATAGCATCTCTGTATTTACTAGTAGTTCCGCTAAGCTGCCACCAGGTGTCACTGCTGAACTTCTCAGAAAGGAGCAAGGAGGGGGGGGGGGCACATGGGCAGCACCCCCTGCACCTGTTGGAGAGTTGCTGGACAGAGACCAGTGTCAGTATTATCACTGAGCTATGAGCTATAAGGGGATGGTGTTATCATAGAGCTATATGGGGTTATAGATCCATGGTGTTATCCTCTGGGAAGCAAGTTTTATAGGACACAATTTTCCTCAAAATTTAATGTTGCCTTGGGTATTTTCAGTAGCTCTTGTGGGGGGGGGGATTGACATACTATTTATATATGCTTTAATGTATTGCTGTTTTATATTGGAAATTGAAATAAGTTACTTTACATTTCTCATTTGATGGTATCTCAACTTCCCTGAACAGAGAAAAGAGAGAAGGTGTCCACTCATGTCTGAAAGTTCAAAGCAAGAAATTCTTATGATCAGCCTGCTCCACAATTAACCCTCTTTAAATCTACCAAATAGGTCACTTGAGGGGGTCCACTGGGACCCTTTGGAGTTTTAATGAAACTTGACAGGGGAATGTGTCATGTTAATCATTTGATGCATTGTCTGAATTGGGGCTATCAGAACTACTGGAGTGACTAAATGAATATACAATGGCCACTGCCAACCAGTGGAAATTTCCACTAAGATAAGCTTTGCTTAATACATTAAGCCGAGATAGAGTACTCTCTTTCAATGACAGCACAAATAGGGCCAGAACAAGAAATATGCGTACACTGATGTCCACTGTATATGTTCATTTGCAGTCTATAGTTTTATGGGAATATTTTTGTCATGCATGCTTACATAGACAGTATTGCTTTAATTGCCTTCTTATATATGTGATGCAATGGAATAAAAGTAAAACAAGCCTGGGAGGGGAGAGATACAGCTGTTCAATGAAATTTAAGAAAATAAAAGGCACTTGTATTTTTATTTTTTGGGTCAAAAGGTAATGGGCTAACCTTGAAATATGGCAAACCAAAATCATTTTCCAATATATGTTATTCCAAACTTGTGAGAATGAGATATATCCTTGGCCTCACTGCTGTGCCATTCTTCTGCCACCCCCAATTGGCCTGCAAAGTAGCGGGAACCGGGGCACATTGGGACGGTTTTCACATCCTCTGATTTTACTCAATGCTGACAACACTGAGCAACTCAGAGGTTTGCATGAATATAGGGATGCAAAGGCCGGGAAAGTTTCCGGGAATATTAGAAATTTTCCAAAGTAAATTTTTGGGAATTAATTTTTGCAGGAATATTGGAAATTTTGAAATAAATTTCTTAAATCTTTATATATTTGTCGTTGGTCCTGTGGAAAGTGATCTTAAATATTATAATTTGATAGCCAGTATGTGGTTTTTAGATCATCCTGGATATGAAGGTTGCATATGATATATATCATTGTATATATATAGGTCTGGCAACGAGGGTAAAGACCCTTGCCATTTGTTCTTCAGTTCGTAATTTCAAAATCTGTAAGGCATGATTTTGGGATAATTTTTTTCTTTATAATTATAGTGTACACGTATACAATTTTCTTTGCCATCAAGGGAGCAATATCACCTGGATTGCAAATTTCATATTCATTTCAGTCACACCAGCAGAAAGCAACCTGTCTCAATCTTGACTTTTTGAAAGTCTCAGAGTCTAGGTTGTTTCACAAATTATTATACAAATTTATCCCTAGATAACACACCAAGATGTAACATGGTGAAGGGCACTTAAATTGTGAAAAATGTTGTGGATTTGTTCAATATCTTGCTTAATAGTGCATCACTGTGTGTGTCTTTTTGTTCAATCAGTCCTAGAAAATCCTGCACAGAACACCCTGCCAAGACAACCTGCATAGGAGGATGGCAAAGAATTGCTCCTGAGGAGCTCTTGCTTATCTCGCCATAATTTTTACCTGCCAGCAGGGTTAATGACTGGTTAATTAATCAATTGCGGAACAGACAAAAACCACAGAGTATGTACAAAACAATAATTCCCCACCGAGGAAAACTGCAAGCCCCCTCTGATTACTAACTAGTGGCCCCTAAGTTCATTAATTTTACAGCATGGAGTGCTGCAGCAGCCGATGCAACTGATATGATGCTAGAAGTACATGTAGGCTGCAAAACCTTGATCAATTTTTAAATTATATTTTATTGAAAGATAAAAATTTTTACACTTCTAGATTTATTTTCTTGGGAGTTGGAATATGAGGGGACCGTGGAGGGGGGGGTAAGGATGGCTACAGGGGGCGGGGGAACTTCCCCCCCCCCCCCCTCCCGTTTGGTTACATCACAACTTGCTCACAAGGGTGCGCATGTGTCTGCCTCAAACGTTAGGAGAGGAGGCGCTGTGAGCAGCTTGGTTACATCACAGTAAGTTAAGACAAGGTTCAAGATTTGAGTCACATATTTGTGACACTTTGGTCCAAAATTATATTTTGGAATTTTAATCTAAAAAATAGCCTATCTTGTGTACAATTTCTCCAGGAATCTGAATCTGAAGTCGGAAATACAAAATATCTCACCATTTTCATTCTACTAATGATTTTATAACTTGTCAATTGGAACCCAGCATTTTAGGAATTTCTCTCACTCTCACTGCATAAATCTCAGTAGTACTCAATGTTTGTCAACTAATAAGCCTATAACACAGTACCAAAGCAGCAGAGTAGCTCGATTTAAATCATATTTGATTTTTTTATTTATTTTTTATTTAAATTGGATTTTTATGCAACTCTGAGCAGCGCGGACCTGAAAGGCAGCAGTTCTAGTGACCTAGAAGCCAATTCGACACCCAATTCGACTTGAATTTCATCAGTCTGCAGCCTCACAGCGTTCAGTTGCCTCTAGATCAGATTGTGCATTCAGTGAGATCAGGGTAAGCTTTCACAAGATTACAATGAGAAATGAGGATGGGTTGACAAGTTATTGTGTATGCAAAAAACTAGAGTTCTCTACCTTGTTCCAAAACAAAGTTGTCTTTTCTTCATTAGTGGAGCTGCAATGGGTCATGCGGTGCACCTACACCACTGTGAGTGCCATGCAGAGCTCTCTGGCTCTGCTGAGCTTTCTGCACATGCAACACAAAAGCTGCTGGTGATTTTCTGAATAGGCTGTATTTTGTAATGAAAACAACTGCACAAATACCCTCTCCAGTACTGATTCAGTAGATTATTTGGGTGCAAATACCTTATTATGCACTCTGAATCAATATTCTTTCTCTGAATGAGCAGAAACAATTGAGTTCTTCACCTAAAGGAGAAGGGTGGTCTGGGAATTATAAAGGTAATAGGACTGCTGATTCTGCCTAAAATGCAATGAATGCTTTAAAAGGCCCGTCAATTAATGTTCTTAGAAAATAATTTATTTACAGAAATATGAACAAATAATTTTAATGCCGTCATTAATAAGGCAGTGGCGAGAAAGAGAGAGTGAAATAGAGCATACATGGGAGAAAGAGTGAAGGAGGGGGAAGAAAAGAATAATGAAGGAAAGTAGAAATTAAGGAAAAAAGCAAAATAAAGAAGAAATGAAGGAAGAATTGGAAGAAGATAGAAAAGAATGAATGAAAGAAAGAAGAAAGGAAGAAAGGAAGAAAAGAAGGAAGAAAGAAGGAAGAAAAGAGGGAGAAAAGAAGGAACAAAGAAGGAACAAGGAAGGAACAAAGAAGGAACAAGGAAGGAACAAGGAAGGAACAAAGAAGGAAGAAAAGAGGAAGAAAAGAGGAAGAAAAGAAGGAAAAGAAGGGAGGAAGAAAGAAAGAGAAGAAGGAAGAAAGAGAAGACAAGAAAGAGAAGAAGAAAGACAAGAAGGAAGAAAGACAAGAAGGAGGGAAGAAATAAATGGAAGGAAAAAGGGAAGGAAGAATAGAAGAAAAGAAAAAGAGGGAAGGAAGAAAACTAGCAAAGATGGAAATAAGAAGGATGATGGCATTATATAGCCAGATAGATTAGATAGATAGAATCTTTTTATTCCAAAATAAATCCTTCCAAAGAATAGACCAACTTCTCAGCTTTCCAAAAGGGATCTGTCATTTATGTATAATATGTAAATGGCACAGCCATGAAATTCGCGCAGGACCAAGAAGTGTTTTTTTAAGGACTTAGTTATAGTATTACCATATCTTTCATTAAATTTATAATATTCAATGTATGAAAGGCAGTTATGTTGCTGTTTCAAAACTTTGAAAGACTGATATAGAGAAACTTAGACGAGAAACTATTAGAAATATAAAACGGATAAAGAATAGATAGATAGATAGTTAGATAGATAGATAGATGATACATAGATACATAGATAAATAGATGGGATAGCAAATAAATAGGATTAAGGATAAATAGAATTGATAGAAAATCAACTGAATAGTAAAAAGGAAGACAGCACTGAAAGCTGCCAAATTTAAGTCTAGGCTATATTGTTGATATTACATAAAAGTGATAAAAAAAAAAAACAATAACATGATCTGCAAGTAGATAAATTGCTAACTGTTACATAATCATCATTTGACAAAGATTATATAACTTTAATTTTGTCATGTTTTGTTGTCTGTTTTGAAATGAAATTGAATCACATGTTAATAATTTAATTCAGCTTGTCAAGGCTAATAATTAACTATTCCATAAAAATTATAGATACAGGGAATATTACTGAAGAAAATAGATTTTTTAAGACACTTTTGAATATAAATATGTCATGTAATATGATGTATCATTAAATTCGAAACTAAATCATTGATAGGAAGCTGTACTTGACCTAATTTCCTGCTGTCAACCATTGATGTTTAGACCATCACTTCACGGATTTTTGAAACCTCTCTTGTGCTCAATTGGCTTAGCAAAACAGCCTTCTGCCGTTTCGTTGCGCGAATATAATGTAACTAAAAGGAGCACAAGGAGCACGCCCCCCCTTTTGTCAGATAAATACTCCATATGCTATTTGGCAAAAAAAAGATTTTTAGAGACTCCAATGTTAGGTAAGTATTGCCGCGCCCCCTTTAAAAAAATCCTGGATCCGCCCCTGCTGACTGTAGCCACACATACATATTGTAGGCTATAGGCCATATATATATATATTCTGTATATATCTCGTCTCATCAATGCACGACTCCTGACCAACACCCAGTGCATTGAATTACTGTTCACTTTTCATTGGTCATTTATTAATGTCATAGGTGTTTATAAAAGGGATAACTGGTAAGGCCATTTGTGTCCAGGACATTGTGTGACTTTTTGTTCTCTAAAATTTGGGGTTATAACACTGTTGTCCTAATCTCAACTATCTCTTTAGGATGTTAAGACTTTCTTAAACTGACTGACCTTTTAATTAATTTTTACCTGTTTAGAGAATAGCTTTCTGTCTGAGATATTTGCGTGCCCATAATTCAATTGATGTGAGGTTATAGGTTCAGAGTCATAGAACAAATGGCTCACAATACTCAACTGACAATTAGCAGATCAGCACTGTCCTGGCTGGCAGAGGACAGGGTTCAGTCCTGGCTGACAGATGACAAGTGTGTGGGGCAAGAGAAATTCCACTGGACAACCAGTATGCCATGTGTAGTGGCCAGATAGGTGTGAAATGTGAATACAAACCAGCAAAATCACCCATGCATCGGCCATCTAATCATGGACTTATTTTCATTCTATCTCTATCTATCTATCTATCTATACTTATCTCTATCTTTAATTATGCATGCATTTATTGTGTACCAGTACCCCATAAGTCACTTCACACCATCAGATTTGCATGGCACTGAAGAGCTTTTCTAATCAATATTCTGGATTTTATCTTCAATGATTCACTGTTGAAATTATGTGGAAGCTTATTTTCCCAGATGAAAGAGCTCTGGGAGACTGACTTCAAGACAACAGCCCTCTCTATATCCCAAAGAGGTCACATCAGGGGGTCTAAGAAGTTGACAGTGGAATGCCTCTCATGTTAATCAGCTGAGTTATCACTATCAGGATTTCTTGGGTGACAAAATGAGTATTCAATAGCCTGCATGGTAGATACAGGGGCACTGAGCTTGTCAAAGATTGACTCCCTGTTGAAATTTCCAACATTTGATTTGGGATTAAATATGCCTGGAAGAGGAGTTAGCATTCTTACTCAAACTGAATTAAAATTAAGGCTTATAATATGTGTTGTTTTCTTATTTTGAAATTAGTATAAATTTATGATTGTTGATTCTAAAAACATCAGGTCTTAGTATTAACAATTATTTAAAATATAAATATCTAAATGTACCAGTTAGTAAGAATTGTCAGAACATAATTCTGTGTTTTATTTTATTTATTCACAGGGAAATAAGCCTACCTCTAATGCCTATATTAATAGCCTATATATGTCATCAAGATATGTTGTGCCATTCAAGCTTTCGTGATATCACAGCATTTAATGAAGTTTTTAATTACTGTACTTTCTAGGCAATATATAGACAATAATATGCACACTTCTTGCCTATAGACTTAGCTGTAGGTTCAAACTGGGACTTATATGTGAATGATTGTAATGCCAGTCTTTCCAAGACTGCTTTCATTGTACTATACTGTGTAGTATGATTGTACTGCATTTACAAGACAAGTATGCAAAAAATAAACTCACAAAATGGAGAATGAATGTTTTCTTTATAATGTGTGGTTGGAGTTCTTGTTTTTATGGATTAATAAAGTAATTTAAATTGATTGAGCAACCATCATTTGCCAGTTGCTTGTTATTAAACTAGGGTTTTTCGCCGAATTATCAAAAAGATTTCAGAGAGGGTCCCTTTAAAGTTCCTTACGACACATTAAGCTTAGGGAAGCCCCTAAATCCTCCGTAAAGATTCTCTAGACCCATGAAGCAGTCCCTAGAAGGCCCTCTTCTACCGAAGCATATTAGGGCCATAAAAAACTTTTAAACTCAAAATTTTGACTTGCAAACTCAAAATTTGTGATATATTCAAAATTTCGACTTTTACACTCAAAATTTTGTATGTTAATTCTCGAAATATTTACTTTTGGAGTCGAAATTTTGAGTTAACATCTGAAAATTATAAACTTATTTCTCAAAATTGTGTTTTGCTTTCTAAAAAATGTTTGTTGCAATCATGAAATTTCGCTTTATTATCATGAAATTTTGTGTTTCATGACTCAATATTGAAAAGTCAAAATTTTGAGTTTAAAAAGTCTCTTGAGTGTAGAAGTCGAAATTTTGGTTTTACATGTCAAAATTTTGCGTTTACAAGATAAAATATTGAGTTTTTTAAGTCAAAATTTTGAGATTCTTTTCATACACTTCCATACCCTTCCCCTGATAGACCTAATATTTTCCCCTCCCCTCCCCCATTTCACGGGTATGATGCTTAAGTGATGTGCAAGTAAAGATCAATTCACAGGTGTCCTGGACACAACAGCAAAACTTCATAATTAGGCCTATCATACTCATTTTAGTAAATCAGACCAGAATGATTCCCAACAACCATTTCTCTCTATTTGTCAGTACCACAACTTTATTCAAACATAATGCTATTTTATCAACAACAAAAAAGATGTCACCAGAGCATGAGAAACTGATCAACAAAATAACTCCATATAGTGTGGCACTGGTTTGTTACTGTGTCATGTTAAACAAATTTACTTTCTGAAAAGTCAGACTTCCTCAACTTTCAAGGCACATTTATTTACTGTTTACTTTCAATTGATCATTGTAGTTCATTTCCTGGTAACTTGAATCAGTGAGAGTATTTGATGACAGCTCAACCTCCCTGAACAGAGAGAAGATGTTTTGTCTTAAAGTTCTAAGCAAGAAATCCTTATGATAAGCCTTCTCTGCAATTGACCCTCTTTAAATCACTGATATATCTAACTTGGGGGGGGGGGGGAGGGTCTACCAAGGCCCTTTGGAGTCTTAATGGAACTTGACAGGGGAATGTGTCTCAAGTTAATCATTTGAATAATCACCAGAGTGACCAAATTAATATTCAATAGCCAGTGGAAATTTCCATTGAGGAAATGGATTCTCTTTCAAAATCAACATAAACTGGGAATAAGTGTTATAATGTGTACATTTATCCTTTAATACTGACGTTAATTATTAAAGTAATGCATCAGCCTTTTCTATGGATAGATACAAATTTTGCTTACACACTTAGCATTTTCTCCTCCAGATAACCCCCCCCCCTTTGGTACCTGTAGTAGCATCACGAGTATGGGTAATTTCCCAAAATGGACCTGCTTTCTGCTGAACTGAGTTTTGGCCAATTTGAACCGTGTTTTCCCTCAAAGCTTATAAATCCTGCAACACAGAAAGTTTCAATTTTTGATAAAATGCAGGGCTACAATGCAGATTAAAGCTGGAATGTCAGCAGATTTGTGTCGAACTTCACATTGACATTTTAACATATTCTTGGTAAAAGATTGGACTAATCAATACTCAGATTCCATAGTATACACTTATTGAAGCAAAAAATGTATTATTTCTTTTTTAGTATAAGCAAATAATATATGTGCAGGGAAAAATTTTACATATAGCTGCCATACTTCTACAATTTCAACAAAATCTGGGAAGTGTCATAGTGATACACAGTGTAAAGGAGCGGATTAAACCATAGAGAATTCTCTATGATTAAACAGCCCTAAAACTGTTGGCCAGATAACCATTTTCCCAAGTGTGTTTTCTTGTCCATTTTACTCCTTAGATCAGGAAATCTATCAATAAAAGGGTGATAAGTTTTAAAATGTGGGGAAAAACTTATAAAGGATTATTTGATATAGCCTATAGCTTTCATTTTAGAACATCTCTGATTTTGGTAGAAGTTGTATAAATGTGGCTGTTACTGCAGTATTTTGCAATCAGTATACATTGCTGTTTCATTCTGAGGAGGAGAATGGTTTGATGGATGAATAGCTCTTATATTGTATATTATTACAAGATTATCCAGAGTAGTCTAATTATCACACTGCAATCAGGCCTAGTTTTGGCACATTGAGTGGATGGTTGATACTTTCGGAATACTCATCTTGGGGTTTTCGAAATTAAATCAGAAATTGAATAAGTAATTATCAGTTGTTGTAACATAGGTAACATCTTCCAATCAACTATTTCTCCTATCTCCCAATATCAGTTGCTCAGTGGTTTAAGCAATGGCACCTTCAATTTCATTGCGTTAGGTCGGTTTTGAATCCGCGGATTCTTGTTTATCTTGTAATCATGAACTAACCACAGGATGTGATTGTTCCATGGTGTAATTTCCTTTGCTATGATAGGTAATGATAGGTAATAGAGTAATAGACTGAACTCAGGTCCTTGGACCTCTATATTCAGATGTTGAAAACTGCATGCTTGTGTGTGCTGTAGTTCCAAAGTTACATTGAAATTGAAATTTTGAGTGAGGCAGGTGAGATATATTTAATCAGAGTTCTTCCCAATTAAGATGAATGTCACTAAGATGTCCAGGTGCCATAGAGGGTCACTTTCATGTAAGTGCACTTTTCTTATTTTGTTATGTTGGCCACAAGTGGATGCTGTTGGCACTCTGAGAATCATTACTTTCTCTGTGAGTGGCTGTTGGTGCTGGCCTTGCCAGAGGGAGAGAGCCATGCAGAGCTCTGGGTGCAACTTGGGGGGAGGGGGGGGGAACTTTCCAAAAAAATATCATTGTGGTTGTATTATGCTATCTAAATAATGAAATTGTATTACAGCAGGACTTGAATGTGTACATAGATAAGAGCTTGGTTTTTTTATTTTTTTTTTTTTGCAGATTACTGCAGTCACATATGATGTGTAATAATATAGTGTTTCTTCATAACACAGGCCTATGACTCCCTTATAAAATATGACTGTATGTTTATAGTGAGCATCTGAGCATCTGAAACAGACACAGGTTTGTACCCCAGCACATTTATAGGAAAATGTGGTTTGGGGGTTAACAAAATGGTATGTGACAACCAGGCAGACCATGGCTAAATAATTGTGGGGTTTATTAGATTCTATGGTCAGACTATCTTTGGTGCTCTCCTTCCTCCAATCATTGAGATCCATATTACATGATATTATTTTCTCCAATACAGTGTAATGGGGGAAGGGTATCATTAAGACACTCTGCCAACCTACATGAATTAATATAAGGAGAGGTGTCAATTGGATAATCACCTCAGCTCTTGAAAGGCTGTAGTGGAAAAAAAAAGATAATCCTTAATTCCTAATCATAACTATTGGGCCTTTCTTAATTAATCAGGCTAAATGACTGGGACACTCTCTGGGCTTGGGGGGTACTCAAAAGTATCCAATGAAACATACCAAGTTGAACGCCAACAGAATACACCATCTTGATAAGTTACAGATCCATTATTTCAATTTTGGACCTTTCCTCCATTTTATTTGGTGAGGGTAGGAGAGTGGGGGGGGGGGGGGGCAAAGAGATATGTGTGGATGCAGTGGAATATTGGCAGGGGTAATTAAGGAGTGTCTGATTGGCCATAAGAATGACCTCCTGGGGGGGGGGGTTGGCCCTTGGGGACCAGGAATGACTGAGCACACATTGCCCTGACCACCAGACACACAGCATGTCAATGCCAGTCACATGGACACATACATTTAATATGTACGTGGATTGCAAATGATATAAAGGCTAGGAATGTCAAATACATCAGAATGAATGGATTATGCCACACCATTTATAAGGATAAGGATTTCTTTGTTATGGTGACAAGTGATACACACAAAATGAGAAAGCAAAAACTGCATTGACATATATATGGATAGCATCTCAAGGGAAAATACTTGTGAAATAATATCTGAGATGGCCAATGCAAAGTTTGACAGGTATACATGGAGTTACAAATGGAGTGGATAACATCATCCTCCAACACTGTGCAGGAGGGTGGGATAACACTGGATTTGACAATAATTTTGCTGAAGTCAAGGAAGAAATATATGGAAAAGTTCAAAAGTGATTCAATTAAATAGAAAATGACATTTAGACTATTAGAGGTGAGTGATTTATGTTATAGGCATGTTAGGCATTCTGTTATAAACAAAATGATGGCAGTTACTATGCATTATATGCTGTGAGGTGTGAATGTCAGGTCATTATTTGAATAGCAGTTACATCAATGCCTTATAACAATGGATGTTATGAGGTGCTGGTTACATGTATACATCTTTATCCATGGAAGTGTCAAAGTTGCTCCCTTCACCACTCTCCTGGTTTCAGAACATACCCCATGTAGGGTGAGGCGACAGCCCTTGATGACATTACCCTTATCTTTTTCTGGAGCCTTTGGGTTATTTTCCTCATTATGTAATGGATAGGTCTGTCAAAATGTATAGAGCTAGTTGATACTGTAATACAACTTTATGCCAAGAAAGTGATATCTGCAGTAGTTATTTTTAAATAGCCTGCCAAAGACAATTTTGAACATTGCCTAAGTCATGGCTGGGCCATGACACTTTGAGAGGGTCATGGGAGGGTGATGACAGAGCTTGGCTGAGTGTCATGTTGGGCTGAGGACATTGATTATCATGAGCTGGTATAATTTCCCTGACTGGTCACTTCAGTGAAGGAGGGGGTAGGGGGCACTGCATGTGCTGCACCACCTGTTTTGGTTGGCCAGCCAGCCTGCTGGCTGCAGCTGTGCAGTCTGTTAGTAGGCCAGAATAGACTGACTTGTGCTGTCATCTGGTGGAAAATTCACCGTTACCTATTTTAGATGACGGTGTACCATACCACATTTAAGGGGCCTACTAACACTGCTGTGGGTTTATATCTTGAAAGTGGAGCAGTTTTCTGTTACTTCACTTTTAATGCACCCTTCTCTGTTGATGATAAGTAATTTTAGAACTGCAACAGGGTGACTAATAATTGAATTTCTCCTCACCTACTGCAGCAATATACACATGCTACATAATAAAAAGTACATATCATCTTAAAGCTGAGAAACACAGCTTTCCAACCATGTATAACACATATGCGCGGTATAAAAATTCGCTGAATTAATTATGATTATTTATGAAATAATAGGAAAAAATTGAATATTTTAAAAAATATTACAGTGCACAAAACTTTTCAAGAATGAAAAAAAAAGAGCTAGAAAAACCAAAAAGGCATCATGCATTTCAAAAACACTATAGATTACTACTACAGTGGATGTATATCTTGAAGGTGGTGCACTTCTGTTATTTCAATTTTAATGCACCCTACTCCTCGATGATTGGAAATATCAGAACTGTGTCAGGGGTGCATAATAATTTAATAATTTAATTTCTCCTCACTTACTGCAATATACACATGCTACATATCACCTTAAAGCTGAGAAACACAGCTTTCCAACCAACCATATATAACACATATGCTTAGTGTAAAGATTCGCCAAATTAATTATGATTCTTTATGAAATAATGGGAAACATTGAAGAATTTACAAAATATTAAAGTGCACAAAACTTTTCAAGATAGAAAAAAAAGCAAGCTGGAAAATCCAAAAAGGCATCATACAATTCTCAAAATACTATAGATAACTGATACAGTGGATGTATGTCTTGAAAGTGGTGCACTTCTCAGTTATTTCATTATTAATGCACCCTATTCTTTTGATGTTTGGGAATATTAGAACTGCGTCAGCGGTACATCATAATGTAATTTCTCCTCACCTGCTGTAGCAATATACACATGCTGCTTACCAAATTAAAGCTTAGAAACACAGTTTTCCAATAATAAGTTACTTATGTATTTTGAAAGTCTTGAAATAAATTATAAGCATTTTTGTATTTAACTGTGTTGCTAACCAATTAAGGCATTTCAGTTTCAGAAATATGTGAATTGGATATTGTGTGATTGACAAATCTCATGTTTAATGGTGACTATATTGCAGGTTAAGATATTTAACTAAAACTAATATAAGAAATAATTAACTGGATAGATATTATTAACATATATGCATGAATATTTTAACATTGTCACATCTATGTGGGATGGCAAATTACCACAAAATAAAACAATAATGATAAGTATCTTTTTTTGTCCTTATTACCTCGAGAAACTAAAATGCTAAGAGTAAATATGACATAACTTGTACTTAAAGCATGTCTTTTAGGTGTCCCGGATGGCTGACAATACGTTTAATCTACCATTTGGTAAGTTAACAGTTTTTGTTTTAATATTTGAAATTTTACATTTAAATCATTTGCCTATTCCTTTTAAAATTTTTACTTATGATTCATGATTCTATTCTTGGTAAAGTGCACCATGTTCCTTATTGCAGATGGATTCCAATCCTTTACGACTGGCCACAAAGAAGCTCCGATTGTCCATCAACTTATCAAAATGCCTTATTTGTCAAGCGACCAGTTCTGAAGAATTGAGGGTAGCTTCTGAAGCTGGGAAAGCAACTTTTCTACAAGTTTTAAATTTAAAGAAAGAAGCAGGTGACTCGAGAATCTTTGACAAACTATGTGATGATAGAGAATGACAGACAAGACTTAGTCTTCAGTAGACTAGCAGTGGTGGCACAAGTAAGGGAAATTGATGTTTGGTACAATGTTGTACCAGAACTCTTCAGTGACCACTAAGAAGCTGACTCTCGCATGTTTGTGCACGTAAAGCATGCTGCCAATGTTCTTGGCATCAACGATGTTGTTTTGTGGAGCCTGGATTCTGATGTAGCAGCAATGTGCCCTACGGTTGCAATAACTCTAAGCATTAATCTGTATTTCAAGACTGGCTTGAAGACGAAGAAGCATTACATTGCAATGCGTCTGGTTGTAAAGGATCTCAGGCATGACCTGTCTTCCCTGTTACCTTGCTTGCACGAATTCTCAGGATATGAGTTGACTCAGTCAGTGCTTTCTTTGGACAGGGGAAAATGAAGTGGATGAAACAATTGTCATTAAATGACGACATTCAAGAAAGTCTCAGAGAATTTGGACTGGACACAAGTGTGTGACAGAGAAGACCATGACAGCACTTGTTAACTCACATCTCTGATGTATGCAAACAAGAAGGTTGATTCACTTGATGACTTGCGCTGTGAGTTGTTCTCGAAGAAGAGTCTCTCCAGTGAGAAGTTACCGCCAACAATGGACTCATTCATTCAGCATGTCAGGAGAGCAAACTACCAGAGTTACATCTGGCTAAAAGCCACCGAACCCATTCTAAATCTTCCTTCACAAGTTGAGAATGGTTGGAGCATGGAGAATAACAACCTGATTCCTGTCCTCATGACGAAGAAGCCAGCTCCTGAAGACTCAGACAGACAGGTTTATTTTGCCATAGGAAATACAAAATGTGCTTTGTGAAAGTAGTTTGGCGTAGTAATATGGACAGCTGTTGTTCGACCTGATCTGGTGATCTGTCGAAAACAGATCAAATTAGTGTTGACCCAATTCGATTTTCCAGGGACTGTCAGCATTCTGCTGCCACTTGACAGTCCTGAACAGAGACAGCTGCAATGTCTTTCTTGTGTTAACTGATCACTGACTGGTCCTTTAGAATTTTGAAGTTACATATTATATTGTAAATTATTCATGCGGTTGATTAACATGGGTGAAGATGTTAGAATGTGTGAGGATATGTTCTCAGCTAAGAAAAATTTGTTCTCAATTTGTTAGCTTCAAAAAGACGGTTAAACAGTTGATAATGAAAAAAAGTTTCATGTCAAATATGCATTACATCTTGTGTATGTTCATTAATGTTAATCTTGTGACTTCTAGTTGAACAAACAGACAGCATTTCTTCTTGGATCTTCAGATTATTAATTAGTAATAATTACCTGCAATAGCCTTGTGACATATTTTAAACATTTTTTCGCAATTAAAGTTGCAAACATCATGTCTCATGTTTCGCTTCAGAAATTCTTTGCTGAATACGAACCATTTGATTGAAAAAATTCAATACTCATAAGTCTGAATGCGTGTGTTTAGGTATTTATATTAATTGCGACAAGGTAACCACTAAGTAGGAAAAATTGGTCACATTTTCCTTTTCTTTCATAATCAATCGAAATCAAGTGAAGTCTACATATAATGCATTATATACCATTGGAGAGGTTTGTTTTTCTGCTTTAATATGGTGTGCGGCTCATATATATTGCTACAGTAAGTGATGAGTAATTAAAGATGCATGGCTGCCACAGTTCTAGTGTGCTCCCACACCGAAACGGCAGAGTGCATAAAACTGAAATAATGGAGTGGTGCACTAATCTGAAAATTTCCATCCACCCTTGTGGTTAACTTAAGCTTGTATATTAAGAAATTAATGATGCCTTTTTGGTTTTTCTAGCTAGCTTGTTTTTATTCTTGAAAATAGTGTGTACTGTTATATTTAGTAAAATCTTCAATTTTTGCTTTATAAATTCATAATAAATCGTCATTTTCAGTATAGTCTTAAAGCTACGCATACGTGTTATATATGGTTGGAAAGCTGTGTTTCTCAACTCTAATTTGGTATGCAGCATGTGTATATTGCTACAGTAAGTGGGGATAAATTAAATTATTATGCACCCATGACACAGTTCTGATTTTTCCAATCATCGAAGGAGTAGGGTGCCTTAAAACGGAAATAACAGAGAAGTGCACCACTTTCAAGATATACATCCACTGTAGTAGTTATCTATAGTGTTTTTAGAAATGCATGATGCAATTTTTGGTTTTTCTAACTCTTGTTTTTCATTCTTGAAAAGTTTTGTGCACTATAATATTTTTTAAAATATTCAATTTTTTCCTATTATTTCATAAAAAATCATAATTAATTCAGCGAATTTTTATACTACGCATATTTGTTATACATGGTTGGAAAGCTGTGTTTCTAAGCTTTAAGGTGATATGTAGCATGTGTATATTGCTGCAGTAGGTGAGGAGAAATTAAATTATTATGCACCCCTGACACAGTTCTGATATTTCAAATCATCGAAGGAGTAGGTTGCATTAAAACTGAAATGATAGAGAAGTGCACCACTTTCAAGACATACATCCACTGTAGAAGTAATCTATAGGTTTTTCGGAAATGCATGATGCCTTTTTGGTTTTTCTAGCTCTTTTTTTTCATTCTTGAAAAGTTTTGTGCACTGTAATATTTTTTAAAATATTCAATTTTTTCCTATTATTTCATAAATAATCATAATTAATTCAGCGAATTTTTATACCACGCATATGTGTTATACATGGTTGGAAAGCTGTGTTTCTCAGCTTTAAGATGATATGTAGCATGTGTATATTGCTGCAGTAGGTGAGGAGAAATTAAATTATTAGTCACCCCTGTTGCAGTTCTAAAATTCCCTGTCATCAACAGAGAAGGGTGCATTAAAAGTGAAATAACAGAAAACTGCACCACTTTCAAGAAATACATCCACCCTAGCGGTCATCTGGAGTATTTTTGGATTTGCATGGCGCAAGCCGCATTTTTCTAGCTCTCGGGGTGAAGCAACTCCTGAAATATGGCCCTTTTTGGGGAGTGGCTCCTGGACTAATTGGCACTTTAGCAGTACCAAGACCTTATGTCATGTTACTACCTAGCTATTCCCATGGATCTATAACTTAACCCCTTATACCTCTATGCTATTCCATACACACTCCTGGAACTAGGCTCAGAGTAGGGTCATTAGTGACCAAGTAAGGGGTTTGGCATGGTTGCCTCTATGGAGGTGTTTATATCCTTAATGTCCTGATATGTTTACAGCACCCCATCTTTGTGGTCAGCAGGACAGGAATCCACTGGTCACCCCACAAGGCCAAGGAATTTTTGAGTTTATCTTTTTCGGTAAATCATCCAGAATTGTAGGTTAAAATCATCTTATTAAAACAGGAAAAGAACTGACATGTATGTCTCAGAGAGCCCGACGTCACCTGACTGATTAGTCCTCTGTAACTCTGGATCCATAAAATTTGATTCATTGACTAAGAAGGGGATTTTAGGCAGACTAGCAAGTGACTCTGCAGCCCACATTTTTGTTGACCATTAACAACATTAAGTGCCATATATAGGAGATAGGACCCATGCTAATTACCTTTCACCCTTCTCCCCTGTTCTTATCAGCAGCACAATCTGTGCTGTTTTCTGAGCCTAGTATAGTTCCAGGAGTGTACATTTTAAAAGTGAAATGCTAACTTGTCAAGAAGTTGCTTTGTCAATCTTGCTCTGTTAGAAGTTTGGGACTTGATTTGATTTAAGTTGGCAATCCTAAGAATGATCAAGATGATCTTTGTGGACGTCTTTTGTTGTCTGTTGTTCTTGATTTAATCTTTGGGAAGGCAGTGTCCTTGGTGGATGTTCTTCTTTATCATCACATGAGTTTGTAAAGAGGGCTTTTAGCCTCCAGTGAGAGATAATTTCAAAGATCTGGTGAAATGTGAAACTCAATAGTCTGTCAGTGGATGGAAGTTGCCAAGGTCAGACTAAAATGAAAACCACGAGGACCAGATTATATTGGTTTGGCAATGGCAGTCATGAGACATTGGAGTTCTAACAATTTTCAATGAAATCATCTGAAGACATTTTGATTGGTTTTATAACAAGAAAAACTTTTTGTGTAACCTTGAAATTTTTCCACATCTTTTCATTGTTCTCAAGGGAATTTATATTAGATAATCAAGGAAGTTGGTTAAATTTAAAAGGACAAAAATGTCAAAGATACACCAACAATCCGACTCGCTGTATCATAATTTTGTATAGTCTGTGACACTAGCCAAGAACTAATGTAACTTTTTACTTCAAATCTATGTTAAATAAAATTTGTCATTGTCACTGTGAATGTGAAATGTTCCGTCATCTGTAAATCATTGATTTATAAAATATGTAATAAACTCTTCAATGAAGATATTTCTTATCAACTCTTGAACCATGTGCACTCTTTGATTGACCTCAAATTTGAACTGAACTGTTTGCATAAATACCTGTAATCGTCTAAAAGTACCCACAATAGACTGTGTATGAAATAATTCAGATATCATACATGTACATGCTATTGTACGAAGTTTATCCTTATTGACTTGTTTTCTGAAGTGAAGGTCACAAATGTCATGTTGATATTAAAAATTATGAAGCTCAGCATTGCCAAGGCTGCTGAGCAGACTGTTACCGGTTACAGTGGCCTGAAGCTGACCTTTCTATATTCCTAGGACTTAGGCAATTCATATGTGTTGCTGTTTGTCTTAATCATAACATTTCATAACTTGATGGGTGTTTATACTGGTAAATTTCTATTTGTGGATGCATCTTATTTACAAATTTTGTGGTGAATACTGCTCTAGAGATCTGTTGCAGTTGGGGATGCTCTGATACCGCCACCAGGTATCGGTATCGGTGGCATTGGCACAAAAAATCAGTGTTAATCAATCCGAGGCACTGCTCCATATATATAACCAAGGTATTGGTGGTTTTGGAACCAAAAAGCAGTATTATCCGATCTGAGGCACTGCTCCATATATATAACCAGTGGTATCGGCATGGGTGGTATCGGCAACAAAGGACCGGTATCGGTATCAGAAGTGAAAAAGTTCTAAAGGAGCATGCCCATGCAGTTACAGACTTTTTGCTGTTGGCAGATAGGGCCTAATTGTTCAAATTGAAGACTGAACTTCCTGAATACTGAACCAATTTGGAGTGACTGGGGTGAGTTGAGTGGATAGACTTGTAATGCTGCAGGTCTGAGCAAAAGTGGGCATTGATCTGAGTGTCATTGGGATGGAAGGGCAGGTTTAGTGTTAATCAGAGACTGATCAGAGAGTGATCAGACTGTCTGGCAGCTCATTTAGCACTTGAGTGGTGCAGCCCAATGCCACATAATGGATTTGCTTGGTTGTCAGTCGAAATCCAGAAGTTTTAAGTTTGAAATCATTGCAGTATCAAATGTCAAAGGTTTAGTGATAGCTCTATTCAGTACTTAATAATGATTACATGTATTTATTTGGCATGTTGTAATAATTGATACAATGCAGTACAGTTCATGGTGCCACATAATAAACTTTCATGTGGACACATTGTGGATGCCATATGAATCTGCTGTGATCACCAGTGTGATGAGACATGTCCTGATTGTGATAGCATGCTATGTAACTTCTGTAACTTGAATCTCTTCATGGTTTATAGTCATGCTTTTTCCACAAGTATTACAAAATTTGTGTTTTTTTCTTGTGGTTCAGTAAATTGACAATGATAGATGTGAACTCTGAGTGAACTATCTGCTGTTGTTTGGTTCAACTTGATTGCTTTGCTCTCATCTACTCATAGTCTGTAACTTCCCTGGCCTTGTGGCCAATGAACAGTGACCTACAGCTTTCCACTACCTAACAGTCAAGTCTGTAAGACTCTTAGTCTCTATAATTTCTCAGTCTGAGAAGAAGAATTCAGGTGACACCACAAGGCCACTGAGATCATTCAGTAGTTATTTTTCAGTCTCTTCTGAGAGACTTGAGATTTTCTCCAGTGCTATGTGATGCAGCAATTAACACAGGTTGAGGTCGATGGAAGATGCACTGGTATGACATCTCTGGGACAAGAGCAAGTGCTCTTCCTGACAAGTTTAGCAAGTGTGTTATAAGTTCATTGCAAAGATTTTATGACAAAGATGTGTTGGACCAGTGCATAGTCTTTGTTAGTGACTACTACTGTCTTACTCTTACATGTAGTGCTGCAGGTATATATCCGTAAACCAAGATCTGTTTTGAGCATTGGGTTGTGAATAACTTGTGATCTCATTCGGTGCGGATTCGTCTTACACAGTCTGAGACACAGTTTTCCAGTTTTCCTCAAAGAAAAAAGGTTCTGGATACTGAAGGTCAACTTTGAAATTTCTATTGAATTTACTACATTGCATAGAAAGACCCTGACTGATGTCAGCCTGATGTCAGCTTGTCAGGTGCAGTTGGTGACTTCTCAATGGCAGTATTCAGTCATTGTAAGAATGCAAGAAGTTGCACTGCTTCAGCTCATTAAATAGCTTTAAGTCTCCTGACCTTTTAAAAGATTTAGCAGGAGAAAGTACCCTGTCCTAGAGTTAGCACTGCAGTGAGGCAACTTGTCAGTGTTCTGCCTTCAATAAAATAAATGCGGATGGTACTGAGGATGTACATTGTGACAATTTGTCAGACTGACTGTTCACTGATCTCACAATTCACATCCTTTGTGTGTATAGTTTGTGGTCGTGGTAGAAGTCACTAGTGTGTACATGACTGTCCATAAATGCTGTTATCATATGTGGTTATAGTCACTTGAGAGAGTCATCTCCAATTGAATAGCCAGCCTGTCTGCCCTAGTGCTCCAGTTAAGACCCAATGACAACAGACTGACTTTTTCTCTTCATGCAATGGCCATATTCTAATTTATGTATCTGTATCATCCCAGTTCAACAGGATGAATATATGAAGGTATATGGTGGAAATATGGACGTGTGAGGCATGATTTGTGAACGTGAAAATGCTCTGATATCACCCCAACATGTTCAAAGACATGTGATAGATTGTAGTCTCCTGTGTATGACATGGTGTCATGCAATACCCAAATCACTTTGAGTCAGTCAGTGTGACTATCTTCAGCCCAAATTGTAGCAGCAGGATGTATTTCTCATCTATTGGATATTTATGGTCTTTCTGTGCATTACACAAAATTGTGCAATTATCATTTTGAGCAATGAAGCTATAAAATATCATGTTTAATGCTTCAATTAAGCCATAAATGCCACATACAATGTAACATTCTAACATAAGTTCCTGTAACTTGTCGTAACTTCCAGAGCTCTCCATACATGCATCCTGCATCTACACTAAGCTATGAACATGTATATGATTATGTATTGTGCCATACATTCTTATGAGATTAACTTAGTCTGGGTGCATTATAGAAGGTGATCCAGATGATAAATTATACCCATATTGGACTAATGGGGCCTTGTAATTTGTGGAAGTGCACTCCATCCTATAACTTGTAATGATTATGTTGATCTTTATTGCATCCTTTCAAATAAGCCATCAAATTATTAGACATGTGTTATTGCCAGCAAAATGCTACAGATGCTTCACCACTTCACTGATGCGAGTAGCTTTGCTAAACTGTAACTCATGTAGCAATGTCAAGGATAGAATGCTGCTAATATTATTGGAAGTCGTAGACACAATTTATCCTGGAATATATCAGCAGTATATTTTTCGATAAGTTGTGCTTCCACTAAAATTTGGTGAATGTGTAGCTATAAATTGTATTTTTCCTCAGAACGAACTGCACATTGTAGAACTTGTGGCTGTAATATCTCACAATTTACTTCTTTTGTGGCCTTCTATAACTTTGATTTAACCAAATATCATACTGTGATGTGCTTCATACTACTTGTGCTTACCTTGAATATTGTCAACCCAATCAAGAGGGATTCTTCCAATGACTAAATGGAATTGTGTGACAGTGTGGGGGAATTTTGACAAACCTCTGTGCAAGATAGACTACACTCACAAATGAATTCTTCGTGTACATTGCTTCATTGTTTGGATCAATACCAAATAGACCCTCTCCTTCCCTAGATACCATCACAATTTACTTCTTTTGTCTCGGGGTGTATCGCTGAAGGTTCAATTAATCCTCTTGATGTGTGGGAATTCCCACTCTGGCCCTGTCTATGTGGAAATAGCTGCAATATTGCTCCACTGTACTTAGTTCTCAATATTGTACTTTCCCTCATGCCTCTATGTGCAATCTGTTCTTTGTATCAGTTGACGAATCACTGATATCCTTTAATTATGAACAATCATTTATTGAAATCCTTGATTACTGTGCCATTAGTGGCATTACATACTAACAACTTCATAACTTCCCCTCTGATTATGGACGGTATTGTAACTGTATGGTTGTTCTGGTGAATATGGTTGTAGTGATATTAAATATAGAGGTTCTGTGTTCAGGGTATGAAACTGTTGAAATTCCCTAAAGGCTCAATTAACAATCCTATGATACTTATGATTTCCTTTTTGTTAATAAAAAACTTTTTTTTCTTAAGCAAGATGGTGGTCATATGAGTATTTGGTAAAAGTAATATGATGTTGGCCAGTTCCCAAATGGATCAAATCAATATCACAAATCCTGTCTGTAATGGATTATAAACTAAATTTAGATCAAAATGGCCTGATGTTAGCACGTTGAGTTGACCATTATACTTAATCATGAACATGATTAGTTTGCAGGGTCTAGGTTAATGTGTAACGAACTGCCAACTTGCAAAGAAGGTGTTGTGTAAGAGGCTTAAGAATAAGTTGAGACATTTGTGAAAGGAATAAATAAATTTAAGACTGCCATAGCAGAGGTTCAACCCTTCACTAGCATTGTTGCTCCTCTTGACATTGTATCTTGGATTTGCAATAGTATTTTACCTTGAAAAGAAACCGGAAATGGAACCAACTATTGAAGGAGATTTAGGGCTTGGCTTTTGGGAATTTCCTCCACTTTTTAGGAGCACATGCAATAATCTTAAGATATGGGCTCATATTGGCCTGATGGGATTAATTTCCATATCTCTTGTCATAAAGAACACAATTTGTGGGTGTGGAAGGGAGGTCGATGGAATTACACGTGGTAGTGGGAAAAAATCTGAAAGTTTTATTTCTTCTGAGTCACCAGGAGACGTGAGACAAATGCTGAAGACAAAACAAGAACTGGATTCTACACATGGGGTATGTGGAATTGAATCTTCTTCCGGAGACAATAACTTCACACTATCTGCGGGTCTTCCAGTCTGGTGCCATCCGATAATTGAAAAGCTC
This sequence comes from Platynereis dumerilii, assembly GCA_026936325.1. NCBI lineage: Eukaryota > Metazoa > Annelida > Polychaeta > Phyllodocida > Nereididae > Platynereis > Platynereis dumerilii. The sequence continues at coordinate 11,962,323 of JAPTHN010000007.1, forward strand.
GGAATGTAGCAGCGTTCCTGAAACGTTCCTGAAATGTTGGCTGTGTCAGTGCAGGTCGCTGGATGTTTCTTGGAGCAATCGCTTAAAAAGATTCTCTCCGTGTTTCCTGCCCATCAATATCTATTTGTCCCTCGGCTTCGCTAGGAGATGCAGCCAGTTGCAGCGTATTACGCACAGTGAGATAAGAGTTATGTCTTCCTGACATCAAAGCGTCCTATTAGTGTCATCACAGAGCATGTTCATGCTTGCAAATAGAGGGAACCCTTGGCTTAAGGTGTTCAGGAGGAAAAGCTATGTTATTGTCTCATGGCGCATTGTTAGAAATCACTCGAATCACAATGATTGATTTCCTTTGAACATGATTACTATCAAGAAGATCTTCTTCAGACTTCAGTCCGTTGTAACATCTAAGATGGCACAAGACAAGGCTAATGCACTGACAGGACCTAATAGACCTCCATAGAAGTAGACAGTAAGACAGCGGAGACCAGCAGCGGAGAAAAAAGTTACCAAGTTATTAACATTTTTGTCAGTGTTTGGCGAATATGACCTCTAAAAGGACTGCCATTGCTAATCTGGAGGCTCTGTAATCTTCCTGCCGTCTTCAGACTGTCTTCTCAGCTGCTCAGAGCATCTCGGCGCATGGTCTTTGATTGGGGACCTTCCATAATGCTTGGTTTCCTTAGGTCAAAGAGAGCTGGCTATTAGCCGACTCTCCAAAGGTCTTAGTGGCTCTTTTGCAACAGGACTGCATGACCTTTAAATAGCGAAAGGACAGCGAAGGTAAACTGAAAAGATACAGTGATCCACCTCCATCCATATTTGACTGACTGCAGCATCCCTTTTGATTCCCAACTGAAGCTCCATTATCAATCATCCCGTTATGTGCCATTGACAACATTGACCGTTGCCAATCTGGTGGTGAATCTGGTGATGGGCATCTAATCCAGGCCAGTGCATGGTAACTCTGTAGAGGAGGGAGAAAAACTCGTATTGATGTTCAGTCTAATACAGACATGATTGATTTTGTCAGAGGGAATTAGCGGAGAGAGTGCCTCAAGACCCATAATCGTAGAATATGAGCCAGTGTGAGTTTTAACTGCCGTCATGTCTCCGTAACGGTTTCCAATATTCCTTTCCTGACTTGCAACTGGTGAAGAATCATAATGAGATCTCAGCTGTGCTCAAGAGTTATTTCATCATCAAGAAAATTTGAATTAAATGGGCTGGATTCAGCCTGAATTGATGGCCATTTTGCATTTAATCCTGTTAATGGCGGTGTGATGGAGGGACTCCAAATTTAATTGTTATGCCTCATCTAACTTCATTATTCCAAATTTGCCTTTGACGGTTGCCGAAGACAAATCAAGAAATGGTTATGCATTGCATTCTGAATCTTCTGATGACCCATATGCTGTTTTCTTGTTATTTTACACAGAAAAGAAACAGGATATCTGTTCGGGCCAATTTCTGTGTGGATAAGAGCCGTCTGGTCAGCTTCACTATCCTATCGGCCAGGCGCAATTTACCCCTTGCCAATATTTACCCATTTACCTGTCAGCTGAGTTGCATACAAATGTCTCCTGCTGAGCAGAGCAAGTGGCCGCCCCCTCAAGCAATCCAGTCTATGTTGTGCTCTAGAACTTTAAATGCCATTTGTCAGTGTTAAATGTCACCCCCATTTGTCATTGTAGGATGTACATGATGTAGAATTTGGATTTATGGAGTTATGGAGATATTTCGTCAATATTTGTTGGTCTTCTTTTAGCTAAGTGGGTGAAACGTACAGCTACATCATGTACAATATGATACGGCATTTGCAACATTGAACAACAAGGCTTGTTTTCCGCATGTTTTGTGTACACTGCACAGGCTATTGCCGGCTACTGCATATTGAGCAGTGATTTGTGCAGAAGATGCAAATCAAGTGGCTCATATTTTTGATCGAACATCTGAATCAGCGGGATCTGTGGTTATAAGGAAAATAGTAAATAGAAAAAGACTGAAAACTATTAAAAACTCAAACATGTCATACAGAGATGATCAAAATTGTAATGATTGGATTCCTACATTTATGGAAATCCTTTCGCATTAGTCATCACCAAATATGCGATGGCTCATGTGTTGCTGTGCTAAACATGGTACAGCTGCAGTGCATGTTAACCTTTGTTAAATTCTGATCTATACTATTCTATAGCATGAATGGCCGGCCATTGATTTAACATTAAATGCATCAAGTGAAGATTTAAAGTCTAATAGTCATCTAATAGTCAATGACTAGTCATCTAATAGTCATCTATTTGTGTTTTTGCAGGACAAAAAATGGAACAAGAGCGAGAAGCAAAGATTCCGAGAGGAGGCGGAGATGCTCAAAGGTTTGCAACACCCGAATATCGTGCGATTCTACGACTCGTGGGAGGAGTTGTCACCAAGAGGAAGAAAAGTTATTGTGCTGGTCACAGAGCTTATGACTTCTGGAACTCTCAAAACGTAAGTGAACAGAAATGTAATTCTTTGAATATATGTAGAACTAAAAAAAGTGGAAAGCTCTCATAAACAATAAAAACAAAAATGAAAATAACATTTTTTCAAGGAAAATGTTAACTTTTAAAAACTGGTATAGGTAAAAAGAGGTGATATATTATAATGCAGGGATGTATTTCCATGACAATAAGAGTTGGAGGTTATCAGCTGGTGATTACGTCTGTGAAGATGCTTATGCTGTGATCAACATAGAAGACAAAAAATAGAAGCATTTTAAAGCCTCATTCCAGCAATGAAAGAAATATTTCATTCTTGCTGAAATATATTGATTGCCTGTTATGTAAGAAGTTGGCAACTTTGTTATTTGTTTAGATCATTGTTCCACTATTAATCAATAGCTTATTACCTTTTTGCTAATGATTTCTGAAATCTGATAGGGCTTCTTTATTTGGTAAATAAGGTTCTCCACCTGTTTGCTTAATTGATCATTCCCGATTCTGATGGTATTTTAATGTGCAAGAAATTTGAGATGGAAGTACTGGTATGTAAATACACATAAGCAGTGGATGTCATGGATATGTGTATGATTGGTCTAAACTTGTAACCTGTGACTCGGGGCTATTTCGGTACTCTGTGGGATAGGTTATGTTTGATTTTAGAGGCTTGAATAAACAGGTTATTGTCATTTAAACCAACACTTGCTCAATGCGGCACTTCCCTCGATCAAAATTTTCACGCTCATACCTCAGTGTTACATAAGGATGACAAGTGTCATATCTATACTGACTATAGCATTAGCAATGGATTATGTGGCTACTTCTTAGCTAAATCTTCTTCATAAATCTCCTTCTCCCCTGCAGATATATCAAACGGTTCAAGAAGATCAACCTCAAGGTGTTGAAGAATTGGTGTCGGCAGATCTTGAAAGGCTTATACTTTTTACACACTCGATCTCCCCCTGTCATTCATCGGGATCTGAAATGCGACAATATTTTTATCACTGGAACGACGGGATCTGTGAAGATTGGAGATCTGGGCCTGGCTACCCTCAAGAACAAGTCTTTCGCAAAAAGTGTTATTGGTGAGTGATCAGTGTAGATCTTCTTTTCTCTTTTTAAATTTCAGATAAATGTATGTTTTGGCAATGTAATATACTAGGCTTGGAGCATCTCAGTTGTATAAACCAAGATATTATCTAAGAATGTTGTTTGTATACAGCACATATAAAATAACTTACATGTTCTTTGTACAATCTTGAATATGACAAAGAAAATTGGCTCTTTTTTTCGAATGTCTTCACTCAGAGTCCGCGAAAAGTGCTTTTGGTGTACAGGACATTCGGGCAGGTAGATTCTGAAGTTTACCTGCCCGGATAAGATTTTGTCTGCCCGAAATTTCATAAGCTCAACCAGTACGGAGTTAAATAAAGTCAACCTACAGATATATTTATCTGGACGCCTCTGGCGTGCAGATACTGTCTCACAACGGCCTACTTCCTTGTGTTTTTCAGTTTCCTGTTGGCTGAACATAAGACATAGTGATGTACACAGTAAACCCATCAAACTTACTTTATGTTGCACACACGTGATCCAAGTGACTCAGACTGATATAGCAAACAGATAGTGGATAGATCTACAGATATCACCCGGTGAATTGGTCCTTAACACCGAGAATAGCTGGAAATCTGTGTTGCAATCATGGAAAATTGACTGGATTCTAAATAGGACAATGTACTAGAATTATAACTGATATACTGTCCCTATGGCACATCAGGGAGGGGGGACCAGTCTACCAGAATCTGATATGCTTCAGCGCACACCCGTCATCAACACGCGGTAGCCACCTAGCATGCAAAATACGCACTAATGCTATTGGTTGAGAGAGCTATATAGATTTGCCGGTGTTCAACAACTAGATCATTAGATTGAAACTGGCATGCATAAACAATTTAAAAGGGGGTTAAAGAGCCCTAAAGCTATTGACCAACTTGTGACCGACTTATGCTCAGACAGGATGAACTGTTTTACAACCATGGCCTCATTCACACCTCCTTCTGACCTAAAGAATGGCTTTTTGAGGAAGCATACTACACTGGTCCATTTGTTAGACTAGCAGGGCTAGTCTTTAGGGATACTAGGTGTCGTCCAGTTCCAAGTCTACCATCTCCATGGCAACCACAGTAGTAGTACTGTCTATTTACACAAGGTAGCTACACTTTCTTCTTCTTCTTATTGGGAGTTCTCTCCTGTGTTTTGGAGCTCCCCTATTGATAGTTATGATATGGTCAATGATGTCAATCAATGTTAGTCAGCGATGTCAGCCGGGATATCAACCAGTGATATCAACCAGTGATGTCAGCCACTGATGTCAGACGGTGATGTCAGCCACTGATGTCAGCCGGTGATGTCAACAAGTGATGTCAGCCACTGATGTCAGCCGGTGATGTCAGCCAGTGATGTCAGCCGGTGATGTCAGCCACTGATGTCAGCCACTGATGTCAGCCACTGATGTCAACCGGTGATGTCAACCGGTGATGTCAGCCACTGATGTCAGCCACTGATGTCAACCAGTGATGTCAGCCACTGATGTCAGCCATTGCTGTCAGCCACTGATGTCAGCCACTGATGTCAGCCGGTGATGTCAGCCACTGATGTCAACCGGTGATGTCAGCCACTGATGTCAACCAGTGATGTCAGCCACTGATGTCAACCAGTGATGTCAGCCACTGATGTCAGCTGGTGATGTCAGTTGGTGATGTCAGCCGGTGATGTCAGCCAGTGATGTCAGCCAGTGATGTCAGCCACGGATGTCAGCCACTGATGTCAGCTGGTGATATCAGCCACTGATGTCAGCCGGTGGTCAGCCATTGATGTCAGCCACTGATGTCAGCCACTGATGTCAGCCACTGATGTCAGCCACTGATGTCAGCTGGTGATGTCAGCCACTGATGGTAGCCACTGATGTCAGCCAGTGATGTCAGCCACTGATGTCAGCCGGTGATGTCAGCCACCGATGTCAGCCAGTGATGTCAGCCAGTGATGTCAGCCACTGATGTCAGCCAGTGATGTCAGCCGTTTATGTCAGCCACTGATGTCAGCCGGTGATGTCAGCCGGTGATGTCAGCCAGTGGTCAGCCACTGATGTCAGCCACTGATGTCAGCCACTGATGTCAGCCACTGATGTCAGCCACTGATGTCAGCCACTGATGTCAGCCGGTTATAGGATGATGTCAGCTGATGAAGTCAGCCAATGATGTCAGCCGGTGATGTCAGCCGGTGATGTCAGCCGATGATGTCAGCCAGTAATGTCAGTCAGTGATGAGCTGAACAAACTGCTGATCGACCCCCTGCTAGTCTTGCATATGGAAATATGCTCCCATCTAGTTTGACAATGTATAGAAACAAAATAAAAAGAATTCTCCCATGATGCATATATATAAAGTAAAGTGTAGTATACATAATCAAATAAAAGTTTTACTTTTAATTTGAAGTTTATAAACTTTATACAGTGTACTTTTAGTAAATGCATCACAGTTACAAGGGTAACTGTCATGGTAAATGTAAGCTGCATATGCATATACACATACACATACAGCAAGATTGTTGGGTAATTTGAAAGAGGTGTGAAAAGGGGTAAATACATTTACTCTGCCCTTGGTCCATTTTTCTAGGCCAATGTGCAATGAAGTAGGGCAATAGCCTCAGGGCTCTTTGACTTCGTTTAAATTATGCTATTGCTTTCTTTCTCGAACATCTCAGGTTTTATTGCAATCATAAAAGTGAGCTGTGGGTGTGTATCTCCTCTGTCAGCTTAACACAACTATTTCAAGTTGTTAAACACACAACTCCATCACACACAATCAAAAAACTTCTTGCATCGCTATGTAGCAATTCATTTATTTCTCTCTCTTAAGGCCCATTGGCCACTATGCCCTGATAACTTCTGACTACTGCTATTATAATTCAGCCAACCAGACTACCAGACCAATATTATGTTACAATTTTCAGGTCAATTATCAGCGTCCAGATATGCAAATTGCAATTTGCCTTCTAGTACATAACTCCAGAATATTGTAGTGTTGAAAATTACTTGCATTAGCATGGACTTCTCTAGTTACCTAATATGGCCTATATTAGCTAAAGATGACATATTTCTGTGTGTAAAGGCCTATTATGAATGTATGCATCCATATTGCTCCTATTGCTCACCAACACATTGCTGTGGTTAATTAAATCTAGAATTAGCAATTCAAAAATCTGCATATTTTTGTTGTTATTATTTTTTGATATTGGACCAGGTATTGTTAAGGAAAAATATAATGTAGATTATATTTTGTTGAGTTCATTGGAATTGATCCAAAACTATCTCTAGAATTCACTTGGCAGGAAATCCGTCAGGACCCTGCCCTAAGTTCTGTTGTAACCATGCAGGCCTAGGGAGGTCCCCACATTTACGGTTACACTTGGATTAGCAATTGAAAGAAAGAAATAAGATGAAACTTTTTACAAAACAGTACTGTATACATATAATAAATTCTTATTAACTGATTATTTCGTTCCATTCCTCATTGCAATAAGATCACAATCCATATCCATGATCATCCTCATTTTCATCTAATCAATTTTGTTCTATTTATTTAAGATCTATAATCAATTTTACATATTAAGTTGGGGCAGCAATCCTATAGTTACTTGTAACTCCGCTGTTACCCTCTGATGCATTTGTTTGTTTTAAAACTATCGGGTGTATTGTATGAAATTATCTGGAGGTTACTGTATTTACATTATGCATTTATAAATAAAATAACTCTAACTCTAACTCCTCAAATTTATCTAGTGTAAACATACCAAGCTGAGGATGGCCGTTGCTAATTGCAATAAGCTGAGGTGTTGACCCTCTTTATGTTTAATTGCAATCCAATTGACACTTCTGACACCAATTTGTGTCATTGGTGTTTGTCAATTGCAATGGAGATTTCAAAGGCCTGTGCTCACTGCTTTATGTGCTGCATCAGCTTATTGACTCTCCAGCTAATCCATCGGACATTTGGGCAGGTAACCAGTCTACTTCTGCCGGTCATACGCGATTTTTGCCGGTTTTGACCGGCAAACCGGCACTTTTCGCGGACTCTGTCTTCACTTATTATTAACAAATTAACTGAATGATGTCAGCATATTGTGTAAACAGTAAAGTAATGAGAACTCTTAATATATGATGAGAATGCAGTGTCATCATTTTAACATTGCTACAATATGTATTGAAGCAATGTCTGCTTTGTCTGCTTGGTAGTAAATGTATATCAATTATATATAAGTTAAATTGTCTACTTTAATTTTGCAGGAACTCCTGAATTTATGGCTCCTGAAATGTATGAGGAGCATTATGACGAGGCTGTGGACGTTTATGCTTTTGGAATGTGTATGTTAGAGATGGCAACGTCAGAGTACCCTTATAAGGAATGTCACAATGCTGCTCAGATATACCGAAGAGTCACTAGTGTAAGTATGAATGAAAAATTGTTATTCAGTAGCAAAATGAGTGTATGGTGGTTTGAAGATGAACTGGCGATAAAAATGTATATCTCTTTAAATTCCAATATTCTGAAATAGGGAAATTTGTATTCAAATCTCCATATACTCCACACAAAAGCCATACATAATGTTCTTTTCTCTAATTCATACTTTTTCCCAATGCTCATGATTTAGAAAACAAAAAATATGGTAATTCTTGTGTTTTTCAGTACAGAAAAAAGTCAATGCTTTGAAGGATTAAGTTACCCAGTTTGAACTTACTAATATTCATTTGCACTCCAAAGCGTGAAATGAATACTGTTTGTCTGGGGGTAAAAACAAAATGGCATTGGCAAACTAATGAAAATATCACGATAAATAAAAAGGGAAACATTTGAATTACAAGGTGATATTAGATGTGTATATATATATCAGATAGATGGTCCTGTAAAGCAAGAGCTTCGCTAGTTGTGTGGTATGTGCTAATCATACTGATATGATACCAACTGTATATGTAATGCTTTTGATATTTTATGAAAGAGATCTGACATCTGATGTTCTTCATATTGTATTTGCAGGGTGTCCGACCAGAAAGCTTTGACAAAATCGATAATGTGGACATCAAGGAAATCATTGGCGGATGTACAAAGACCAATAAAGATGAAAGGTGCGTCTTGAAATTAGATATGCAGCTATAAGTTTGTATCTATTATTATGAGTTAATATGGCTGGACTTGGATTTCTTGCACTGATGACTGCTGTTAACTGAATCTAGGCCATCAGCACTATATTTAGTCATTCTTACGCCTCATGAACTTTAAAAGCTGGTATGCAAAACATCTCATTTTGAGTAAGTAATAGTTGAAATATTGTTTGCCCAACACTTCACTTTTACCAAATTTGTGAGTAGTATTTGCAGCTTCTTAATGTGCATAAGGTCCGCACAACAGTTTGTGTAAGGAGAGTTGCAGCTGTAAACTTGTGGCCATGAAAAATGTTTTGATCTTAATGCACCATTTATTCTGACCGTTGTCTATATAATGCTATCTGGTAAATTTATTTAATCTTGACGCCTATTTTCCCCTTTTAGATACACAGTGAAGCACCTGCTGTCCCACGACTTCTTTCTCGACGACACGGGAATACGGGTTGAACTAGTCAAAGAGGGAGACACGGACCCTGATGACAAAGGGGTCATCCAGTTACGTCTCAGAATTTTAGACCCAAAAAAGAGAAAAACGAAAGAGAATGAAGCAATCCAGTTTGATTACAATGTCGACAAGGATAATCCCGAGGAGGTTGCCCAAGAAATGGTATGTCTATTACGAAACTGATTGGCTTACGATAAGATACATATACTTTTGATTTTCCTGCTATACCTTCTGCATCAGCTGTAGCTTATTAAATATTGCATACATTTTTCTCGCAAGTTTATCTCATCAGCTGCATTGAGTGGTTTTTCCTATGAACTGGTTTTGTAACGAATATAACAAGCTTTTGAAGTTAAAGGTAAAAAAAACCATCATTGTAATAGAGTTCAGATGAAAAACTTGTTCAATTGAAAAAATTCTAATAATTTCAACATGTCAGTGAAATGAAGACCTTGTGATGCTTTGCAGGTCTAATGAATCCTGTGTTGTTCTGTGAGTTGTCATTGGTCATAGCTATTCAACAATTGATTAATTCTTCTAAAAAAAGTATTATTTTAAATTTATTTGCAGGTAAAGTCGGGGTTTGCAGGAGAGGAGGATTTGAAGATCATTGTTCGTTTGATGAGAGAACGAGTCGCACAAGTAAAGAGAGAACGAGAAAGAAAAGCAACTGAAGCTCAGCAGCCGATGGGTCCACCGACCGTGCCCAATGCTATGCCTGGAAATATGGCCAATCCCAACCCTCAATCAGTGCTCGGCCAAGTCTTCACTCAGTCGTTGGTGCAAGCTATGGCTGGACAGCCTTCAACACCTCCTACGCATACGTCGTTCGGTGGATTTGAAACTGCTGGTCAGTATTACATAATGATAGGTCCTACAGTTCCCTTCTTGCGTGTTAATGGACAGATATCTATGGACCTATATATGTCTGTGTAACAGTGCATGTGCCCTGACAGGCCTTTCTAGTTACATATAAATGCATAGGCGTACGGCGCGCGAGATTTTTGGGGGGGCGAGCGACATTTGCCCGAATTTCAAGATCTAGATTTCATACCATTTCAAATAAAATTGCCTGGAAATCATTAATTTTCAATAGTGATTATCTAATCATCTGCCCAAATTGTTTAGCCTTTTTGCCCGAATCTTACTGTTTCCCAAACTTTTGGGGGGGGGACCCCCCCCCCCCCCCCTGCCCCCCCCCCCCCCCTCCGATACGCCTATGTATAAATGTGTTTATTGCGGTAATATTTAAGGGGTGAGTTTCAAATCCGCATTCTTTGCAAGCAAGTAGAAAGATTTGTGAATTGTGACTACTGGAAGTATCTGAGCTGTCATTCATTATTGCCGTAGGTATATTGATATTTACAGAGAGTTGGAATTGGAAGTAATAGGTACTACATCCATAACATTAATTGATTAACCTTGTAGTGTGTGTTAATGGTTCCTTGGTAATCAGTGGTGCTGTTTGTACCAGTTGGTGTAATATCAATTCCATAATCTTATGATATTGACAATGAACTCTCATTACCTTAATTATCAGTATCTGTGATAGTCTTTTGATGAAGCAAACCTCTGATATTTCCGTTATGCTAATCACATTATGTGTGCAAATGACTAAATGGAGTTGATTACAAGATGCCCTTTCTGTATTTCCCTTGGACTGATAATTGAAATATTTGTTCTTGCAGGTGGTACTTACGACAGTGGATTTGTCAATTCATTCGGACCTGGGAGCATGGATTCTGCAGCTTCCCTTCAATCCGTCATGTCCGATCCAGGCCAGTCTCATCTGTTCCCTGGGATGATGAACCAGCCTCAACTCGTAAGTATTTGGACAATTATCCAAAACTATGTTGAAGGCTCAGGAATCTTTGCATAATTTAGGAGCAGAAATTATGAGTAAATTTTGTTGCCATTACAATCATGATTCAAGATGTCTCAATGTCAATCTTGCAATTGAAATACTAATCTGAAATGTAGAAAATGGATCGGACCAATCTCCATGGTTAAAGGTTTAGCTGAGTGGTCACCTGGGATTCTGCTCTTTTTGAGGTTGATAGAAAATCTACTTTCAATAGCATTTGTGCTCCAAGAGTAGCAGAAACGGATGAAAGATGATGTTACGAGTCATATGTCAACAATGAAAACAATGTACTGATCCTGTCTTATGATTTATTTCAGTTTACTGGTCTGCCTACAAACGTGGCTGCAGTGGCGGCATCATTAGCCTCAGCCATCCAGGGCATGCAACCATCTGTGTCAATGCAAGCGGCGCTCAGCCAACCGGCTACTCCGGGAAATTCCGGCATTTACACGACCCAGGGGATGATGGCCAACCCCTTCCAGAATCCGTACTTTGCATTATCTGCTCTTCAGTCTCCGTTTCAACCAGCTGTGAGTTGTACTCAAATTTAAATTATAGAACTTTCATAAAGATTTTGAAATTTTTTTCCATTCAGCAAGTTTTACTTCATTTACTTCCCCCGTTCGAACTTCAATTCTGTTTATTTTCTGCACTATCCTTTTATTCAAAACTTTTCCCTTTGTTCTCCATTTTGACTTGCTCTTTTGGCATCAATCGTATTCTATATTGACTTAATGTTTCCTTTGTGAGTATGTGTGTTTACTCGTGCACAAAAATGCATTCTCGTTAAAGAAAGTCACTACGACCCTCCTACCATGAGTCCTCCGTCAGCTTCTTACAAGTGACTCTTTATAATCATACTCACTTCATGTTTTTTGGAGTTCTCTGAATTTGCATTAACTGCATTCATGTTTTTGTTCAGGGGCATCTCTGGTACACGAACATGTACCGACCACTGCTCTGGAAGTTTAGTATACTTTTCATTACTACCGCCTAAAAAATGACTCGTAATCCATCTTACAATTAGCATGTAGCATTGCTATAGAATTAAGTTGCTAAACACTGTTAGAATCACTTGTCATAAGAACTTTACTTCGACACCCGTTCTCTTGATGACCTGTATATCCACTAGATGGCATCCCTGTTCATGCCCTGCCCCTGGTGTTTGTCTCTGTAACATAGTCCCGACTCATTGCATGGGGCATGTGGTTCTTGCAATTCATCTGTTATAACAATCATTTCACACATGATTAATAATTGATAAATTTATATTGATCAGATAAATTTAATTACCTGCCCTTTTTTCCACACATTGATTGATAATCATGAATCTTTGGAGAATTATTGTCATTTTGTGCAATGGAAATTAACTAGTCCTTGACATGGGAAGGACTGCGGCAAACAAGAGAAATGTGTTGACAGTTTTGCCATCATCCTTGTGAGCCTTGGGAACTTGGTCATTTTTCAAGTACTTTCATAATATACATTCTCGTGAGGAGATTTCTCGAAGGCTCTTTTGACGTGTGTCCTTCGTGCTGTACTGTCATTGATTGATGTTTTTGCAGTTGTTCCACAGTTGCTTGTTATTCCGCTCTTTTTTGTGCAATCTGTCTTTCTCAGTACATTTCTCTGGGCCTCTAAGACTATCTGGTCTGTTGTTTGATTGAATCTACGTCCATGCCTGACAATTTGATTAGTTTTCGTTGTTGTTTACGCTGTTTCCATTACTTGGAAGGAAGTAAACATTTCCAAATATATAAATGATGAAGTATTAGTAATGTTGGCCTGTTTGGTTCGGTTTAGAGGAAGGACAAGGTTATTTCAACGTTCTCTGAAAGCTATTTAATGTTTTGGCAAAATACTGCATCTGTTGTTCACCTTGTGCTGGACCTGCTGGTGTATGAAAAAGAACACTCTGCACTACTTTATTGCATTCATACATCACCTATTGACATTGGAAATTAAGTGCAATGAAGAATTTCATTCGTAATTAAGCAATCTCATTTTGCAGCGTCTAGTGTTTTTCGTAGAATTGTCTGATTAAAAGCAGCAGAGGATTGTTTTCCCCAGTGCAGCTTGCGCAGCTACGCATTTAATTAATCAGTGGGTGTTGCAATTCTCAAGCCTAATTAACTAATTGCTTGTTGAAGATGAACAACTCTTGCCATCTTTGCAGCTTAGCCCAATTCAGAATCGCTGAATATTAAGTGATTGTAAAAGGCTCGTGTCACTGCTCAATGCGGACACTATGAGAGTAAATGTCTACCAGTAAATATGAATAAATTTGGTGATCTGAATTATTATGTAATGAAAATTACAGATTCAGTCTGTTATAAAGAATAGATTTATATGAGTGTGAAATAAATTGTTATTTTCCGTCTATAGATTAAAGCTGTGAGCTTGCTGAGGATAAAATGCCACTCATGAATGTGGACCCATTGAGAAAGGAGATCAATATTGTAATTTAGAGAGAAGCATGTGAATTAGATTGAAGCGGGTCGGACATTTAGATGGTTAGATTAAACTTTGAAGGTGACAAATTTCGGAGTCTGATGGCATGTGACCTTAGAGCAGTGTTGGAGCAGCATTAGAGCAATTTGGGTCTTGGCTCTGGTATGTGCAGGGACAAACGTGGTTAGGATGCCAATCGGTCAATGGGGAGAGCGGTCAGCTGCGGTGCGGTCAACGGCATGGTCAGATGGCCACTTGATGTCCGGCCAGACGACCCATTTGTCCAATTCTGTGAGTTAAGCTGCTCAGCATAGTTCTCTCCCTGGAGGTTATTGGGGGTTATTGCCCAGTACAATGTAGTTGTGCCCTCTGCCTTGAGTCATGGCTGTCCCCAGCATTGGTGCATCCAGTTTGTCATCTCTCAGTGCAGTCTGGGATGCTGGCCTTTGCAGCATTGCTAGCCAGTGCATTAGAGCAATGCTGAGCATGGCATGTTGCTTTGATGCTCCCAATGCTGCTTCACTCAGGCCTCACTATCTCCTAGTAGGCCTCCTCCAAGCTCCTTATAAGAAGTGTTAATATTGACTGGAGTGTCTGCTGTATTCATGGCACGTTTGTTTGATGCTAGACATTGCTGGAGATTCTCTAAGCTCATTTGCCAGTGGTGCTGGTACTTTGTTCTTGGTGCTTATCTTGGAACAAGTTGGAAGACTTAGATAATGTCCCTTCTTCAATAAGTTGACAGACCATGCCATTTCCTGAAGAGTTTTCAATGGAAAAAGGCTGTAATCATATTTGATCACAGGTCTGATTGGTTTGTCTGGAATGATACAGTTTGAGGCTGTTGAGATTAGATTGTGGTTGAGGTTTTTCTCTCTGTGGTATTGATCATGACAGAAACAGGCATGGGGAGCTGAGGGAAGAGAGCCATTAGACACGGCTGCCAGAGGAGTGTTGATAGACTGAGGCTGAGCGTTGCTCCCAACCGAGCATTGCTCCTAACCGACCGACGTGGGACTCACCGGCGAAGAGCCAGACCGGGCTGTGTTGTGTGCAGACGCAGTCATCGTCTCTGGCAGGATGGATTAGCAGAGGTGAATGGAGGCTCAGCAGCAGCAGCAGCAGCATTGGACTGCAGATATCCATCAAGGCAGTGGACTGAGATGGATCACACCTCACTGGACTATTTCTCACTGGACTATCTCTGGCTGGAATGTCTCTGATTTGAACATCGGCGGTCTAAACCTCATCGGATTGACACATCTCCGATAAGCTGTCACTCAGCGGATCTACTTTTTCTCCGGAAGCAACAGTCTTTTTAATCAACCTCTGCTCTTTTGCCTCAGTTTACACCAGACTTGGAAATGTCACGCAGTGTGTGTTGTGCACCGGGGGCCCCACTGTGGAGTCGTGTGGGAGAGTGGCAGCCTCTAGGTGCAATGTTATTACTTCATTGGATAGAATGGGATGATCAATGCTGTCAGTGAGCTGTCAGTGACTATTGTTGGCAGTTTGTTAAAAATTGATTGAAGTGAAAGTCAATTATCAAATCAGTGAAATCACTGCATCACAGCACCAGGACAACTGGAACTACTGACTGCATCAAGTTGTCATCAAAGGAAACAATAATGGTTGTCATGTGAGGAGAATGAGGCATGGATACTTCAAAGTATATTTCCACCGCAGTAACTATGAGGATTAAACAACAACCTTCAAGAGAAGGAGCGTGGCCAGTGAGGCTGGGCAGCGGTCAGATCAATCCATCTCTGGCCTTGTGTACCTGGTGGATAATATCTTAGATGGGAGTCCTCTACCACCACATCATGCACTCCCCTCTCTGTTGTTTGCTGTCCAAGCTGAGGAATCAGAGAAGATGCCAGGAACGACAGCTTTTGGTAAGTTAGGATCAAATAAGGAAGAAGATCAACCGCATTAGATCACTTCAAGTTGCTTTGCGTTACTTCCAAATATTTTTCAATTGACTGCTGACTATTATTTTACACTGTTTGTACAGCTTATCAGGATTTTCACATACATTTTCGTTTTCACTCATAGTATAAATGAATTCTGCTAATTGTAAATCACCTTTAATAGAATGCTTATCACTAATCATTATGAGACCACTGTATCTCAAATTCTCTCTTACTCTTATCACCTCCAGAAAGCTGTCAACTTTCGCGATTTTCATCCTCTACGGATCTGATCAAGCTTGAAACTTTCACAACTCGATGGCCATGATTGTTTAGGGGAAGGGTTAGCTTAGTTGAATCTCTGGGTCTCCGGTTCGATTCCCGCTCTGGCTGGGTCACCTGGATTTATGTTGGACAGCAGTTTCATTCATCCTTCACCCCACTGGTGTGTTGTCCTGTTGTCCTAATCAGCCTGCTAAGAACAGAAATACAGGATGTGAAGCCCCATTCATCCATCCATCTTATGTAGCTCATCAGGATTATCACACCAATCACACACATATTTAGGTCTTCACTCATTGTATAAATGAATTGTAGTATTCTAAGTATCTTATGGCTTATCATATTTGTCTGTATGGGACTTCTACATCAAGTCCATAAATTCAAGTTCACTGTTGGCACCTACTGAATGCTAACAATTCTCAATTTACATTCAACAAGACTGATCAAGCTTGGAACTTTCTCAACTCCCTCATCCCCTTGAATGTTCTGATCTTTAGCAGTGACAGCCATTTGTTGGGGTAGGATATGGCTCACATGAATGATGATGTGTGTATGCACTATGCAGTCTGAAGTACTGTTATCTGTTATAGTCTGGGATGGACCTGGTTGTACTTTGGCATCATTTATCTGACAGTGCTGCTGCAGCATCAATTGTTAATGGAAAGATAACATGATGGTCTGTTGGCTGGTGTTGGCTGGCTGCTGCCTCTGCCATTCTGGGCTTAGTTTGCCATCCAAATGAGACCCTGAGGAGGAAAAGATAAAAATCAAGGCGAAGGGCAGGAATTTATAATCAATGTGGTCAATGAGGATACTGTGTGGAGATTATAAAGTTTCTTAATATCTCATTAATCATTGATCCATACTTTTCACACCAAATGATATGGCCCAGGGGTAAAATGGCACAATGACCAAGTTTAGATACTAATATGAAGTATTTTCAAGTGGTGCATTTTCAATATTTTCTGTGCTTATTATGGATTATGTAAATCATCTCATTTATGGCCTTGGCTTTATGACACTTGAATGACAATGTCCTCCTTCGTTGTTATTCTACGACATGCTTTTTGTGGCAACTTTATTGTCGCCCAATGGGTCTTTCTGAACTCTTCCATATCTGCATTAGGCTAATGTAGACCCCTAATGTAGACCCCAACTGCCTCAATCAAGCCAGACATTGCTGTAGATGCCTGTTCTTGATGTCTTGCTCAGAAGTGCTTAGAATTGCTGTTTGCATTGTTTCTCCCTGCAGCTCCCCCATGCCATCCCTGAGGCAGCCTATTGTCTGGCTTAACCATTTGCTGGTGGAGAGCAGTGGAAGAATGTGTGGTGTGAGGAGAGCTGGGGAGGCCAGTTGTCTCCTCCGGTGGACTCCGGGATGGATGGTTAATGCAATTGTTTATTCATTGCATGATATCTCTGCTGCTTCTGTACCGAGTCCTGCCAAGTCATGCCCGGTCCCCGGCCTATAAGTTGGGCCGGTGGTGTCTGGAGATTTACAAGTCCATGGTAGACTGTACAACACAGCCCTGCTGAGCACTGCATCCCTGCATCCTTTGCCTGTTGCTGCTCATGCATCTTTAGTGTCTAATTCAGCTGCTGAGGCAGAAGCCACCTGTTGAAGGATGAGGGACGAGGAGGATGCTAAGAGCTCCAATTAGTCCTCACTGTGTTGCTCTGATTGAGGAGAATTCCATACCAAGTCTCATACATATTGTTGCAGCTGCTTATTGCCCAGACTTTTAAGTGATTCTTTCTTTTAAAAACTCAGTCTCATATATATTGATATTTGTCTCCTACAGTGACATGCACTGATTTGTTTGTGTTACTTTAGATGGATATAGAATAAAGATGAAATATTGCTTTGCAATAGCTCTTCATGTTTTGAATCTCAGTTCTGACTTATATGATATGTAGTAGATCATAAAGATGATATTGGTGTAGCTATTGCTCCTCTGAATTAAAAAAAACTCGATTCTGCAATATACAATGTAAATATAACATGATATATGCCATGGAATACAAAACTTATTTTGAGAAGTAATATTCCCAATTGGTAATAAAAATCCTTCATATCTCTAAATCACAATATTATGTCTGTTGCATCTCTTCTTCCTTTGATGCCTTTTAAAGCTTTTTTTAAAACATTGAAAAGTTATAGACCTGTAGGAAACTGGTGGAAACATTTAATGGGCCCACACATTCTCAACTTTAAAGAGATCATATATAGTGGTTCTTTGTCATGTCATTCTTTTGTTGAAAGAAGAAATTTCATGAGAAAAATGTGCTGGAGAAAGGATAATGTAAGGTTGAAGCAGAGATTAGCCGACAAGGACATATTGGGAGCTTCTTGCATGTATGGAGGAGATAGGGGAGATATTTAAAGCTGCAAATGGATATAAATGGCTATGAGGAGGAGGGCTTGAGGCTGAAGAATAGCAGAGAAAAAGAAAGAGAGAGAGAGACTTCGAAAGAGAAATGCGGAGGCTGATGAGTTTTTACTTGTTGCCCACATTTGTTTGAAGGTCTGAAATGTTTAATCAAGCCAATGACTTTGCGAGGAGTGCTTTATGAATATGGTGATAGGTGTTTATTGCTGTCGCTTGGAAATTTCAAATGTAAATCATCTTAAGACTTAGATGTAAGCTTAAGTGGAGAATGGTTTGACTCTTGGTACTGTCAAAGACTTAAGTGTTTTGTAGACTGTAGTGTAGTGTTAAAGACTACTGGTGCTTTAAGTTCTCCTGGGTTTGAATCTATGTTATAACTATATTGTTTTAGATTTAAGCTTGTAGTTTTAGGTTTAAGGAACAGATGTCAACCGGCAAATGTATGAATTCATTCGCTGTGTCTCCTGCGCCTACTTCTGTTGTGATTTCCCAAATATTGTTGTGACATTATTTTGTTTCATACACTTTTAATTCTACCGAACAGAAACAAAGTCTTTGATCAAAATGAACATTAAATTAGACACTTTAGTGTTGTTCCATATGGTAATTTCTAGGATATTGTACTCCGCTAATGACAATTTGCCATGTTTTCCTGATTTGGTGCATTCAGTGAGCTGGAAAAGGACCCAGACAGAGGTCTAACCAGACATATCGAATTATTCCTCTCATATCCTAGTGTTGCTAGGTTATGCTTGATTGTAGCCACAATGCCTTGCTATGCTCAGATTGCTATGCTGCTATGAGGTAAGCTGAGGCATGCTGCTATGTGCTGCAATACACTTCTCCAAGTCCAGACTATATACGAGTCTGTGAGTCAGGAGGTTAGGATGTGTATCTGGATGACTTATCTGTCTGCTTAATCTGTCCGAGTCGTCCCTTCCTTTTGTTGATCACATCTTGTGAGTCCCTCCAACCCCTCAGGTCTTCTTCTTAGCCTTCTTTTTGGCCTTCTTCTTGGCGAGTCTTGTATCTTCGATCAGATTTCCCACAAGTCTCTTTAACGGATTGCTTCGCTTTCTTGCATCACTTCTTTGCATCATCCTTTTGTATCAACCTTCTGCATCAACCCTTTGTATCAATTGCTTACATCAGTATCTTGAACCAATGTCTTGAGGATTCTTGCCCCACTTGTTTCAATTCTGATCATGTGGATGATTGCATCAATTAGATTAGGTAAGATCTGGTTTAGTATACAATCCACGACCCCAGTTAGATATATGTTCCTTCACTTTAGTCCACAGATATTCACATTCCAGAGCTATACAAATATATGAAGAATATCCAATAAAGTGGTTTGCAGGTTTTGGTATATATATGGAATATTGAAGATAAGTTTGACCTGGAGGTCTCAGCCACACATTGTATAGCAGGGTTCTCTCTTAGTGAATGAGATCTTTATTATCTCGTTCAATATGACCAAAGTGATGACAAATACCATAACTTGAGCCATTGATTTCCTGCGTTCCCTTATCAACCTCAATCACGCCGAATAGGACCCTTTTAAAATGACTAATCCGGTCTGGTACCCAAGTTGCCATGATAAGTGATCATTGGAGCAATGGGTAATCAGCCATCTAATTGAATGGCCCACAATTTGTGCCCTTGTAACATGTAATCTCATTATGAGATGATGATTTAGATGTTATGTGCCCTCTTTGGTATAGATGCCATAAGATAAGGCCCTCATAAGGGTGCTTCATTGATTGGCCATAGGGTCTCATCCACAAGGGCTCAGTGTGACAAACACTGCTTAAGCCATATTTGGGTGTGATAAACAATCGTAACTGAATATTGAGATGTGATACACATTCATAACATGGTAATTGCTGTGATAAATCGCATTCAGATTTTCTATGTGGAATTATTTCTGAAATTGTCTTTTCAGTTGCCAATTACAACATCTGAATATTGTGGTCTGAGATTAATTCTGGTCTTATTGCGCACAGAGAAGCTTGTGGCTTTATGTAATGCTTTTGTCTTTTTGTGGCCACAGTCTAGTCTGCATTCCATCCCTGTGGTTGTATATATCCCACGACCAGACCTTGGCTTTTTCCAATCCATTCCTCTCTTTTGTGTTTGACTGAGGATGTGGAGGCTGTGATGTTTTTCACTACATTCGCAGGGTGAGGCGAATCAGGTTGTGGTCACGATCTTGTCTCTCTCTGCTTTTTAAGCTGGTGACAAGCCAGACCAAGACTAAGCCAGACCAAGACTAAGTCAGTGAGGAAATGGCTTTTCCTCTTCACCTGATATGTCTGATATATGTCTGGCACACTACCTCGCAGCTCCTGGCAGCTCTTTGGACTGATGTCATCTTGTTAAGCAAATATGTCGCTCAGCTTGTCGCCTGCTTCCCACTTCACCGCCGCTCACTGTGTTGTACTTGTACCTGAGATGAGAGAGCCGGAGTCTGGTTCTGGAGATTGGTGCTGGCTGTGCTTCTATATTGCAGGCTGACACCTCTGTCATTGCTTATCACCGGTGTCATGCTCTTGCTTATGAGTTTCCCAGCAACCGAAGCTCGCGAGATGTACTCCTCAAAAATACTATTCCAGTCTACTTCTTACAACTGGATCTTGGTTGCTATATATTTACTGGCAACCAACAATCTCCTGTTCTTTCAGTTGTGGTTTCTACTATATTCTACTATTCTCTAGGCCATATGACTTCGCTGCATGATATTTCCTTCAATCCTGTCCAGAAAACTTTCCAAAGATCCTTGGGTCATATCACAGCTGTATCACCACCAAAGTAACTTTTCCAGTATTCTGTATCTGTGATGCATTGTATAGCCCTGTCACTTGCTGTCCAGTTATACTTAGCACAGAAATGTGTGAATCTGACTTGAGTTATGAACTTTTCAACAACATTTAATGTGGATAAAGGTTGTACTTAGTATTGCCTCATGATACCTGATATGTCATGCCTTAATATGATCATCTATGTAAATATGTGTCATATCGCCCTATGTAGTAGACATACCGCTGACATTTGTCACATCATGCTAATCTTTCTTTTCTTTTGCTGGGATTTGTCTCATTCTAACTCGGTTAACCTTTAATCTCGGCTTCCGTTGAGCTGATGACATTTACTTCCTACTGTGATGTAAATCCCGCATGACTTGTACTGAGTCTTGTAGTTGACTCCACTTTGCATGGAGTAGAAATTCTAGTTTCAAGTCCTATTCTTACGTATGTATTGTATGAAATTTGTAGAGATTTAATTAGATTTAATTAGTCTCTGAGATATGCATCCTTTTGCTAACAACCCTTAAAAGGTCAATTGCTATGAGTTAGCTTCACTTGTACCGAATTTACCCTCTTTGGTTCAATGGACCTAACCTTTTGGTTATGTTGCATAACTGGTGAAAAATTGTGTGCTGATTGAATGTCTGGTTCTGTGATAAAGAAGACTTATGCCTGATGAAAAGGTGGTTTAAACTTGCAATGTACCTGTATTCCTTTTGTTGTTTCAACTTTACTACCTGAGAGCAAGGGGGTGGCTGTTGTTAGTTACAAATGTGAGTGGCTGGTGGATTGAATTGAACCGTATTAAGCTCAAAAGCAAAGAAGTTTATTTTGGCTGCTTTTTGGTATATTTGATACAGATTGGTGGTGGCTTGGTGGTCGGACCTGGGCTGGCTTATCCGTATCTGCCTCAAGGCTTCGTGCAACCAGGCGTCCTGGCCGCGGCAGGAGAACAAGCAGCGCATGCAGCGCAGTCGAGGAGTGTGTCCTTTGCTACGATGGCCGCCCTGGCCGACTACAACGACAAACTCCCCATGCAAGATATGGTGCCTGGTTCCTCCACAAATTCCACCACCTTCCAAGCTCATTCTGTGGGTCCTGCTCCCATGGCAACAGTTCCTATGGTTTCCGCTCCAATGGTGACTGCTCCTATGGCCGCCAGTCTGCTCCCTGATGCTGCCTACCACCCGGCCAGTCTCACTCGGTCCCACATCCTGAGGAGTGCAAGTGGGACACCCACACGGGAGATACCCATGCGGGAGACACCCCACTCCAAGACGGGACACTCCGGAGCAGCGCCACCTACCATTAAGGTACCCCAAAAAAGGGGTCCAGCTAACACTTCAATTTACACTCAATTCTAATACACTTAGCCCTGCCCATTTCATATTAACCCCGGGCGGCATTTTTCTCTTTTTTGCCTTTTACCTCACACGTTTCACAATTTTTGTAGCTCTTTCTTGGTTTATTGACTGAGATTTTTAACAGAGATCCGTAACCGATTAGCTGCCTCATTTGCATGATATTCAGAATTACTTGCAGGGCTTAACGGTGATTTTGTTATTTCCGGAAATTTTGAATGAGGTCATTACCATGAATGTCCTAATGGATCTTCTGGCATTATCCAAGGCTTTTCTTTTGGCGTTGTCAATTTAGTTTGCTTGCGAAGGTCACTTTGTTACTTTTCTGACTTAACCACTTGGACTTGATACTGACAAAAGTAGGTGATATACAAGGCTTTAGTATAAAGGAGAATCACATTTGCATTGTTGACGATTTGTTCACTCATGCATGCTTTTAGTGTAGCCTTCCATGTTCAATGATCATTTGCCATGAATTTCATCTAAAAAAAGATTGGAAGTGAGAAAGAAGAGTTAAGGCAGTGATCTAGCAGATGTAGTGAAACATGCGACCCTGGAGGGTTAAGGGCAATATCATTATGGAGGGAGATTGCATTGAACATGTCCTTGTGAGGTCCTTGCGAGGTGGAGGTGAAAACTGATGCAGTCCTTCACCGCGAGGATCGGCCGTATTGTGATTCATTTCACACACTACTCTCCCATTGATTATTCGCCTGTATTTCCTCCCTGTCTTTGTCCTCCTACTTGTAAATCCATCCTGCCCAGAAACCGGCAGCAAGCATTTTGATTTTAGCGAAACCGGATGCCGGAGCCGGAGTCAGGTTTCTCATCTTCCATTTAACCATTAGCCCTTTTTCAGACTTTCTTTTTGGCATTTTTGGAATGTTTCTTTAGAAAAGTTCTTTTTGGAATGTTTGGAAGTTTTCTCGTGAGTCATCAAATCATCACTAAAGTTTTGTAACAATTTCTTAAAGCTACAATCAATCTTTCGTTTATAAAAATAGCCGAATACTTAGTCGCAATTTGCTGGTCCTGCTGGGAGGTGATTGATACCTGCGACCCTTTTGCATCAAAATAGCACTGGCAGCTCTGAGTTCAAAGAGTTGGCGTCTTTATTGATTGCTCCCTTGAGCTGAACTAATGCCATTACTTTCTCAGGACGTTCACTTTATCAACAAGTGGCTGCTTAGTCGTCAGGGAATTTACTTCTTTGCATAATTGCGTGTCATTCAAGGACGTTGAGGCCGTAGGATGTGGCCGTGTTCCCCAAATGAGGGCAATTTACTTCTTCTGAAACACTTGTCTGCAAATTCCCATGCATTTTAATCCGATCCAACCGACCCATGTTCAATAGTTTGACACCTAAACAAATCATTTGAAATGCAATCTCAAATTGAAATTGTGATTTATTGATTAATTTTCTGTACTTCCATTTCCCTGATAAAATTTTATCCTTTTAAATCCCCTTCCCCAGATTGAAGCAAATGAAAAGTTGTCAATTAGAAAAATTAGTTTTAAGTTTGGTGGGATAAATAGGTTGTTTAAGATAATGTAGGACTGTTTAGATTTATTCTTGGGTCGCACAATGTTACCAATACGTCTTTGCACTGTCTTCTGTGATTAATTAATCGATCTATTGACTGATTAAAATTACTGCACAATCAGACATGATTTGTTGAAATTAAACATTAATTAATTTAACAGAATAGTGTTTGCTGGTTAATTGAAGTCACTTGGTGTTTTAATGAAGTTATACTAATCACTTCAAATTTTATGGTGATCAGTCAATCTTCCTTAACAGATGGTTTTCTCTTATGATGCTGATATTTGATTGGAAAAAATTACATTTTGAGATGCTATTATAATTGCACAAGATTTGAAATTATTTACTGTACAAATTTTAATATTTCTTTTTAATATTTTCTTTTAGATGACTGCATATCACTTGAAAGTGATTCTGAAAAAGTTTTTATCGAGTTGAGAAATCTCTATGTATACATGCAACATAATAATGATTGATATTTTTTTCTTTACAGGCGGCAACAACGATAGGAACTGCTCTACCGGCCGCTGCACCTGCTGGGATGGTCCAGATGCCCACGGAGCCATACCTGGTGGGACCTGCTCCCCTGCATACAGGACAAGTGGTCATGGTAGGTTTAATCTGCGATGGTTAGCTATATGTGCGAGTCCAACTAAAGGTGCACAAATTGACAAAGAGCCACCAGTGTAGCATCTATTTCAAACAATATTCTTACTTGAATGAGATTATAACCCTGGGCTTAGTGTTGTAGTGATAGATTAAAAATATCGCCGATAATCATCACCACTTTCAAGAGCCTCCTATGTTCTTCTGGATGATGGGGTTAGGGGGTTTCTTAAATTAGGCACTATATATATATACTCTATGTCATGGCACTGCTTGAAATTCGCTTGCAAATTTCCAATATAATCGATTGCGTGCAAGTATGAAGAATAATCAATTTAATATATTGAAGGTTACCCAATATTAAAGCGATTTTGAAAATCAGACCAATTCCCATCACAACCTGGGCTTATTATATAAAACAACTGACCAACGTTTCCCAGGATTCTAGTAAGATACCGTGAGAACAATGCTGCATTCATTCATTCATTCATACGCTTATTATTAGGACTTCTCACCTGCATCTTTTGCACGTTGTGTAACAAGGATCATAAGAGTTTCATATGAAAGCTGAAGCACCTTCTGCAAAGTAAAACAAAAAGTACCCTCTAATTAGTCTTGGTAAGTTAACTGAGGTTACACGATATCGCCCCTAACCCCCTCAAAAGACTTCTAAGTACTCCTTGTAATATTTGCTTAGTGCAGCCGACGTATTTGCTGTATTTGCTTGAATAAGGGTCAAGGCACATATTTTTTTCCAAACCCCTCTAGCCTAGGCCCTTATTTGAGTCAGGCGCTAATATGATTACCAATAACATTATCAATTAAATTTACAAGCTACACTTAGAGAGAGGTGCTTATTTTAGGTAGGCCCTTAGTTAAGAATAAGCCGTTATTCGATGCGATACGGTATTGCTCCTGGAGAGCACGTAAGATGCACCTGGAAGAATGCCAACTATTACGACATTCTTGTATCACTATCAGTCTGCACTCATGTGCATTCGCAGACTCACAAGACTCATAATCCATCATGCTTCATGTAGCTCATTTCATCGGATTTGTGCTTCAAATCATTAGACACAGATATCCACAGCCATGTTCCGTAAAAAAGCTAGAGGTGCCAATGGTATGTGTTGAAATTGTCCTATATATTTGTTTGTATGAATGGTTGATGTAGTGTTGTTGAAAACCATCATGTGACACATGGTGCTCTTGACATATGACACCAAGCATTTACCTCCCTTTTATGCGAAAGTTTTCCGATTCATTTGCATGTCAATTGCCATATTTGGTAAAAATGGAGATTGCTTTCTGTTTTAAATTATAAAAGTGGAATATTCGCAGTGATTATGGTATCCTGTATATATAAACTTGTGTGTAATGTAAAATCATATTTATTGTATGCTTTTCAGGTCCAGCCCACAGTTGCAGATATGCCAGCTGTAGATATGAATTCTCTCCCAGTGATAGGTGCCTCAAATATTACAGGGGCAACTTCCATAGATGATGTCCACTCAGCTTCAAGGGACAGGTAGGTGTTGCGCTCTTAATGTACATCTGTAATTATCTGGACGCGTCCAGATACTGTTGCACAACGCGCTACTTCCTGTCTTTTCTCGTGTTTTTCAGTTTCCTGTTGGCTGAACATTACACATAGTGATGTGCACAGTAAACTCATCAAACTTACTTTATGTTGCACACACGTGATCCCAATGGATCAAACTGATGTAGCAAACAGATAGTGGATAGATCTACAGATATCGCCTGGTGAATTGGTCTTTAACACAGAGAATAGCTGGAAATCTGTGTTGCAATCATGGAATATTGACTGGATTCTAAATAGGACAATGTACTAGAATTATAACTGATATGCTGTCTCTATAGCACACCAGGGAGGGGGGACCAGTCTGCCAGAACTGGAGATGCTTCAGCGCACACTCATCGTCACCACATGGTAGCCACCTAGCATGCAAAATACGCACTAGTGCTATTGGTTGAGAGAGTCATATAGATTTGTAGGTGTTCAACAACTAGATCATTAGATTGAAACTAGCATGCATGCAGGTCTATAGTATGGCTTGTCTGGAATGAATTCTGAGCTATGAGAAATGCACATAATTATATATATATATATATAGTAAAAACAAAATCTGTCAACAGTTTGATGTCTCACGCTGAGTTTAACTTATAGATCACAGGCCTCACAAGCATTCTGCAGAAACCCCCATTTCCAATGCCTGCATTTAGACCCCGAAGTCGACTACATAAAAGTCGACTAGTGAAGTCATAGTTAGCTTTCCAAGCAGCAAGTCAGTGTTCAGTCTAGTCAAATCAGAGTTGAGACAGCTAAAGTCAAGTCATTGTTGCATAACTTTGTCAATTTTTACCTCACAGAAATGGTTTTGGTACCATTTTCAATGGCATAAAGAGCACAACATGTATATCACACTCTTTTAGGACATTTGGAAAATCTATGCAACATAAAAACTCCCTAAATTTCTGACACATTTGTATCCTGCACAGTTTTTTCCGAGAGCAAAAATTCAGAAATTTCTGAAGTTATTATGTACTGTTGATAAATTTTAAAGAAAGGACCCTAAAAAGTTGCATTAGTCGGCTGAGTTAGTTGAAGTAAAGTGAAGTGAGAATTTGACAATTTAGCTGACTAGTCAGTTGAAGTTCTTGCTTGTTGGAGTTCTTGCCAAGCAGGTCAGAGCTTAAACTCTTGACTGACTTCGGGGTCTACCTGCATTTATAACTATTACTCTCTCTTTAGGCCCATTGGGCATTATGCCCTGATAACTTCTGACTGCTGCTATTATAATTCAACCTACCAGACTACCACACCAATATTATGTTGCAATGTTCTGGTCAATTATCAGCGTCCAGATATGCAAATTGCAATTTGCCTTCTAGTTACATTGTATATTTAAGATATTCATGAGTTATGAACATTTTATGAATGATTTGTAAAAAACAGTATTTTGCTATGCTACTTTTACCATGATCCACACACATGTTTGTGGCTACATTCCTGGATACCTTGTATACTTTTGACTATTTTGTATCATTGGATTAATTGAGCTGAATTAGTCTTTTGATCAATATCCCATTTTCATAGGAGCTAACAATTTGAATGAACATGTGTTTGTTTGCAGTGATGCGGAAGCTTCATCAGGCCACCATGACAAAAAGAAGAAAGATCGGCAAAGGGGGAAGAGAAAAGTGAGAGGCCACGACCACAGGATGCCCCGCTTGACGATCATAGACATAGAGCAGAACGGCGAAGTGGTCGAGTGCCAACTAGAGACTGCAAAACACTCCGCAGTCACATTTAAGTTCAATAGAGAGGATGATGAGCCTTCTGTGATAGCTGACAACCTGGTGAGCATTTTATATGAGTGCCAAGAACTGGGCTTAGAGGGCTGCACTTGCTATATCTATCTATCTGCTTGTGCAGTACACACAATTTCAAGCCTCCAATGTACATCTGTAATACGTCCAGTTAGCAAGATGAGATAGAAATCATTGTAATTTATGGTTTTCATGTAAAATGGGAGTAAAAGCATTCTAGGACAATAGTAATTGGATATATATAAGGGTGATTTTGTATGAAAAATGTTTTCGATGCCACATTTATTTGTTAGAAATAAACCAGTTCAAAAGACTCTGATACTACGTTACATTCTGAAGAATGCATTTAAGATAATGAAATAGAAGGGCTGTACAGTTCGACTTTGAAACTGTGTGCACTCTGATGGTTCAGGACTTCAGGTCTAACCAGTCACGGTTGTGACCTGTTCTAACTTGACCAAATAGACTAAAGATGTTAATCTGACTTTGTGACTTATTTGTGAGTATTAAACTTCATCCTGTATCTTTGCAGATTGAGATCAATCTTTTGACGAAAGAGCATGCCGATGTGTTCATGGAGAAAGTAGCGGAGGTGATTCAGATAGTGAAAGATCACCCTGAGCATGTGCCCCCGGACCAACAGACGCCGTCAAATTCTTCGTCTATAACCAACCTCAACAAGCGCATAGAGATGAGGGAACTGGAGAGAGAGGAAGCTGGGGCGTCCAGTGATTCTACCTCAAAGATGAAGGACGAGGGTGATCCAAAGGTATTTTTCATATGGAAATATAGGGAAATTAAATGTATGCACTGAATTTAGATATGAAATAGATTTACATGAAGTTCTAATAGATCTGTCTCTATGTCCTTGTAGCCTACAGTGTCCTGTTTTGTGGTTCTAATCCTAACTTAAGTATATTAACCTTGATAGTGCTATGTGTCATTTAGATTCCATATATTAATCAACTTTATATATCTAGCTTTTCAGTTTTGGAAATGATGAAATTTTAGTCGTTCTCTCTCTTTTTCAAATTTGTGCTTCCAAGGTCGTTCTTTTAAGACGACAACTTTCGAACATGACGGTAATTTGACGCTTTTCGAAATTTGCAGAATTATCAAAAAAAGCTTTGGAATATATTTGCCAAGACTTGCCGCAGTCATTGACTAAATATGCATGGCTGTTATTGTGATTTTGCTTCTGCTTGGTAGCGTAATTTTGGTTACGTACTTGTAGTATTCTGGCTCACATTTTGTTGGGTGACAGTCCTGGGTGAATGGGAAGTACATTCTCTTTTGGTGTGTGTTTTGCAGAAGGGCATCCTGGACTCCAATGCAGCGGACAAAGAACTGGGAAAACCCCCTGGATCTCCCGTGAAGACCTCTTCTTCTGAATTATTGTCAGACACGGGATCCCCAAAAGGAAAGCCAGAAGAAGTAACAAAAACAGTCCCCCCTGTCGGTCAAGCTACGGAACCAACGCCATCTGGTGGCAAGAAGCCTCAGAAGAAGTTCACAGTGACACCTGTGGATGAAAAGAACCCGGAGAAGAACGCAGCTGGTCAAGAATCGACGCAAATGTCACGTCAAACCAGCGTAGAACCAGACCAGAGTCAGATGTCTGTAACATCAATGAACTCTGTGACGAGTAATCGCGGAGAACCCGGTGATACCACGAGTGGATACAACTCCCAGGAGAACACTGTCAACAGGAAAGCGGCTGTAAATAATTCTGGGATGAATTTTGAAAACTTAAAACAAAAACTTGATCAACTAACAGGACCAAAGAGAGGAGAGGAAGGGAAGGTTCCAGGCAGCCAGCCATCATCTAATGCCACTACACCTCATACTGAAGCCAATTCAACCGCTGCTATTCCGCCACCAGCTATGAGTACAGATCCCAAAGTGGGTCAACAAAGTGTGCCAACCCAAGCGGGTCAGACTGGACAAGTGGCACAGCCCCTCCCGGCCCAGGTGCCTGGTCATCTAGGTCAGCAGCAAACGGACACCTCTGCCAATCAGAGTCAGCAAGTGGCACAACCTGGTGCAATGCCTGTTCCTGCTAAATCTCAACAGCAACAGCAGCCTGCTCCCCATGTCATTCAACAACAGCCCCAACAACCATCGGCGGCACCAGTTGCTGCACCAGTCCAAGTGTCACATCCCCAACAACAAATTCCACAGCATCCTGCAGTCCAACAGCAACCTACAATGCAACCGGCTGTCATCCAAGGCCAACCACCTGTCCAACCATCTGTGCACCAACCCCAACCGACTGTGACTCTGCCACAACCTGCAGTTCACGTTGCTAGCCATCCTCAACACCCTGCGACGATCGTCACCCACCAGGTGACTTCAGTACCTTCGCATCAACCTGCGAGCCAAGTTCTCGCTTCAGGGCAACTGCCCATGATGGGAGGACATCCTCAAATGAACCAAGGACAGCCGGGTGTTGTGCATAACACCCCTCATATGCAGTCGCAGGGCTTAGCACCCCAGCAGAGTGCGGTTGGCGGTTTAGTTCAACAACCTCCAGTGGTGCTACCTGGTGGTATGTCCCAAGCAGGAGTGATGCCCCAACAGCCAGCCGTGCAGATGATGCAACAGCCCCAGCCGACCCATGCGACCCATGGAGTGTCGCAACAGAACTTGATTCAACAGCAGATGATGATGCAACAGGGCGTCCTGCCTGGACAGACATTGCAGAATGCCGCCGGAATACCACAACAAGGCATGATGCACCCTGGCCAAGTTGCAGGTCAGCAACCTCTGAATCAACAGCAGGTGAATCAACAGCAGCTGTTACAGCAGCAGCAGCTCATGCAACAGCAACAACAACAGCAACAATTCCAGAACCAGCTGTTGTTGCAACAGTCCATGATGGCGGGATACGGTCTTGGTTATCCAAGTGGCATCAATCCTCTGACTCTTCAACAAGCACAGTCACAATTCCAAGCAAGAGCTTCAACTCCTTATAATGCATTTGGTGTCCCTATTGTTCCTGACGTCCAAATGATGCAGGCTCAGTTGCTTCTGCAACAACAACAACAGCAACAGCAGAATCAGATGATGTCATCGCAACAACACCAAGTCATGTCTCCCCCCAAGCCAAGCCACAGTGATACTCAACCTGC
Source organism: Platynereis dumerilii (assembly GCA_026936325.1). Classification (NCBI taxonomy): domain Eukaryota; kingdom Metazoa; phylum Annelida; class Polychaeta; order Phyllodocida; family Nereididae; genus Platynereis; species Platynereis dumerilii. Next base: position 11,993,164 of record JAPTHN010000007.1, read on the forward strand.
TGCTGGGCAAGGATTCACTCTGACTGCAAAAACCTCCAACCCCAGCCTTGTGCCTTCTCTTCCCCAGGGGGTCCAGGTCCTGGATATTCCGTCTGGGGGACACACTCCAACCAAACCCAAGCGAGTCGACCGCCCTCCTGATCTTGCCAACCTGGAACAAGCTCTCATAGAAAAACTCCACGGCAATCGGAAAGCTACAGTCCCCACTCCAGCTGCAATAACTCCCCATTCTCCAATGGTACACTACATGCCCCCTGGTGGACAGGATATTCTGCCTCAACTGACCCCTGGGAATACTCTAGTGCCCCCTGTTGGTGTTCCTCCCGTTGGTGTTGCACCAGTTGGCGTTCCACCAGTTGTGGTTCCTCCAGTTGGCGTTCCTCCAGTGGTTCCTCCAGTTGTCCAACCTGTTGTCATACCCCCTATCTTGACTGAAGGACAACCAGCTGGACTCCCACAAGTCCCTACTCCTCCAAAAAATACTCCTACTGCCCCTGGTGATGTTAACACGACCCCTGGAACGCCCCAGACAAGTGCGTCTCCAACCGCTCCTGTAGCAACTGTAAACGGCACAAGTTCAGCGACTGGCACAAGCGCTAGTACTCCTACTGCTGCGAGACCACCCCTGAGCAAACAGGCCTCGGAGGAAACAACGCCTAAGCCCAAGTCTAGGTTCTCTGTAACTGTAGTCAAAGACGACCCCCTGAAACATGCTGACTCTGTAAAAAGTGATGACCCTAAATCTGCTTCTGAAACTGCTAAAAAAGATGTCAAATTGGTCGACCATCCTGATGGAAAGCCGCGGAATGCTTCACCTAGCAATGCTTCACCTAGCAATGCCGAAAAGACTGAAACTGAGAAAGCCAACAGTAAGCCGAACTTGCCAGAAAGTAAAGCTCAAAAGACAAAGAAAGCAATGAAAAAAGGACGTTTCCAAGTGACCACGGTCAAGGAAGAGTCCAGTTCAACAATGCCTAGTCCTGTACATAGTGTTAAGAGTGACCTTGATTTTAATGTGCCCTTAGTCCCTGATGCTACCCAGTCATCAACAGGAGTGCAAGCAAAAACGACCACAGTATCAACCTCGGCTAACAGCTCCTCATCTGTCCCAAGTAGTAGCACCATGGTGTCTACTTCTCCCGCTTCAGCTCTGCCTTCTTCTACTCCTGTGACTGCCGTGGCTCCTGTTGCAGCTCCCGTCCCCAAGGTGGCTGCCGAACCTGGTGCAGATCCAATTCAACAACCAATTAACCAACAAGCTGTGAGCCAACCTCAACAGCAACAACACCAACCTGTCTCCACAACAGCCATGGCAACCACCATAGCAACAAGCTCCAGTGTGCTGCCCCCTGTGTCAGTCTACAACAGCCCCTCAACGACAAGCGCCACCACCACATCTGCTGAGGCTGCTGCCGCCAATCCAAGAAGTGCTGCACCTAGCAGTGTAAGTATCGAATATATGGGCAGGAACCGAGCCATGAGTGTTCAGCTGGATGAGGCGAATGATCATTCTCATCTTGGTGTTAGTGATAGTAGTGCCTGTGATGTCCTGTCATGTCTTGCCAAGCACCACACCTCCCTCCACGGTTCCCTGACTAATGTAGCACAGCAGAGACAGCTGAGTGGGGCGTCCACGTCCTCCTCAGGCTCCTCCTCCAATTCTCACTCTGCCCCCCTCGGAAGGCGCCAGTCAATGCCTACCCTCCCGGCCTTTGGCCACTCTGCTCCTGGGGAGACGTTCGAAGCTTCTCATCCTGCGACCTCCGTCCACTTCGCCCTGGGGGGCAACTCTGGCCAACCCTACACGGTCCATGGCTATGACTGGAGACTCCATGCTCTACCGGAGGTTAGTCACTCAGAGAAAACCACCTGCAAAAGTGTGCTCTGAAAAAAGTAAATTAGTAAAAGTAGATTATATACTTATGTTATATACCTATGCATAGTATTAACAGTTCGTAAATGGCCAATGTATATATATTCAAATATTCAGATTTGGAATAACTGCGAATATATAGCAATAATATCATTTTATTCCTAATTTATCACATCTGTACAGATGTGATGTTGCTTGCTTCGATGCTGTGAAGCTTAACATTTGACTCTTGTGAGTGCGAGATTATAGACTCGCTTGCATTTGCTTCAATTAATTCATTTATTGTTGCACATATTTCCATGAGCCAGCAGACTTGCTTTTTTGCGTCCATGTAGTAAAGCTAAACGACTTCAGTTCTGAAGAGTTAAAGTTTTATCAAGTTGGTGGATGGGATTTTCAAATGTCAGGGGTAGTACTCAGTTGTCTCACAGTGTTCTTTAGAAAGGCAAACGTTGATGTTGCTATAGGTAAGCCATACTCTACCATAGGCCCTTATACTTCTCATTTAATCGTGTAAGTCCCTAGAATATATTTAAATTGCCATACTCTACCATAGGCCCTTATACTTCTCATTTAATCGTGTAAGTCCCTAGAATATATTTAAATTAACATAAGAAATGGTCATATAACCCGGTCTTCGTTCTGCACTTTCTTTTGTCTTACTGCTTCTATGCTGCTGTGTATTGCTCATTAGGTGCTTAAGATATCTGTCTTAGACTGTCTGTGTAATATGTATGCAATAACTCTGCATGTTATATTATTGCAGTCTGCTTGCTGCTGTCTTACTTAAATACATGTGTTCCTGTCAAAGCTTTATAACTATTAATTAATTTGATTTTAGTCGTTAGGTTATATTCTTTTGGGCTTTAGCTCCTCTCGATCACATCTCTGACCCTTGTGTGGTGATTTCGGCTTTCTTGTCAAACTCAATTCATAAATCATATATAAATATGTCTGGTTGAATGGTTCTATGCTTAATGTCTGCTTGTGTTTGCTAGATTAAGTATTTCTCATTTTAAGTCATGTCTGTGTGTGCCAGGTCTATGGAACTGATATGGTGTAAAAGTGAACTTGATTGATACATGTGGTGAAATCACTGCGGTTGTGGTATTCGGTGTATGTCGTAATTGCTTAAATTGTAAATATGTTGTAAATTGTTAAGTACTGTTTAACTTCATATTAAAGGTACTTGTTCGGAATATCATTTTCTGTGAATAAGTTTTTAAGTTCAGGATTTTTTAAGTTCACTATAGTTTAAACCTGTCTCGTAAATTTGACTTTTTCTAAGAATTATATTATAGTATCTTTAACTGTCTGCAACATGCTTCTGATTGTAGCACTCAAACAGCTACTTGAGGTAGTACTTGCCTAATGTCTTGTATTTGGTCTTGTTCATAGATGGCGCCAGGTCACCAGCCAATGCCAGTTGTAGGAAATGTCACGGCGACCCCCACTGCTTCAGATTTGAACGCTTTGCATCAAGTCCTCACAGCAGACCTCAACTACCAAGCTCTGCTGCTCAGGTATGGAACAGAAGAGAACAATATATATCTTATGATAAATTATACGGATAAAAAAACAGTCAACAGTGCAGTGGCTGAAATGGAAATAGTGATCAGTCTTGATTTAAAATAATGTTACCGCAATATTTAGTCATTTGAATTTAACTTCATTCCGCACTTGTAATCTTGTTTAGGATAATACATTGTGGAACTATTCTTGGTGCAAATTGTGGGTCCAATCCTGCTCTTCATTCAGTCAAGTTTAGGAGGCCACTCAACTTGGGATACACTACTTGGTCCCTAAAAAATTGGCTAGTGTCATGTCTTGATGATGTTTTGTTGAGATTCGATTTGTAGTGATATAGTCCTAATAACAACTGTTTCAATTTTCAGACACCAGCAAGAGCAACTTTCTATAAAGTTTCGTCAGCAACAAGAACTGTTAAATCTTGTGTCGATGTATCAACAGAGCCTGGCGTCAGGCAATGCCCAGCAGCAACAACTGATGGCCGTGTACCAAGCAGCCCTGGCTAATGGCATTCCTCCTGCTTTGCTCTTGGCCTACCTGCAGGACCCGGCCAACCAAGCCATGCTCCAGATGAGTGCCAACCCATCCGGCCAACCTGCCCAGGGTGTCCCTGTGTCAGTGGCAGCACCTGGATCATCTGTTAACGTAACATCGGTCCCCCAGCCGGTGGTCAACCAGTCCCTACCCTCGCATATGGCTCCTCCCCAAGTGGCGGCCAATGTGCCAGCTGGGTCTGGATTGCCAGTACAGGTGGGGGCGGCCGGGACGGGAGGGGTTGCTGCAGCACCAGGAATGACAGCTCCAGGGGTGACAGCCCACCCGCCAGCATCCCTGGTTCATCCGCAGACCCATCATCATCACCATCAGCCGCATGCTGGGGTTGTCCTTCCTGAGACGGTGGCTGGTGTCATGAGTCAACCGATGTTGCTGCAGCAGAACTCGCATGAGGCACTGGACCAGGGTCACCCGACAGCCGAGGAGGCTCGTGTTAACACGGCAGTCCGGTCCTTGGCCCAGGACCCCAGTGCGAGTTCCCGTACTCCCTCTCCGGCCCAGCAGCCCGGCCAGCAGTCTGACAATCTTGATTCCAACACTCACATTCCTCCCGGCAACCCTGCGGTCCAGCAGGTCCTAACGGCTGATTTGATGAACAAAGAACGGACTAAATCCGAACCCCCTCAGTCCCTTCCCCACAAAGCATCCGACTCTAGTCTAAAGCGATCAGAGAGCCTCAAGACAGACATTCAGTCAACGCAGAAAGCTGCTGGTCTCACTCCTCAAACGTCCCCCAAGATGCAGAGGCATACGAGCATGCCTGGAAGTGTGTCCACGACACTCATCCAAGGAACTGTGGTCAGCATGAATGCCAAGCCAGCCCAGGCCTCGTCTACTGTTCTGGGTCAGGCTTCTGCTATTCCGGGTCAGGCGTCTGCTATTCCGGGTCAGACGTCTGCTATTCCAGGTCAGGCGTCTGCTATGAGGACTCTGCCAGTGAATGCTGCCCCGTCGGCACCAGCTGTCTCTGGTCAAAGTGGATTGGTTGGGCAGAACGACTTGTCCCATCCACAGCTGCACCCTGTGGCTCCTCCTGGTGTAAATGCCGCAAAGACTTGTTCAACCCCATCCATTCCCAGTGTAGCCCTTCAAAATCAGACTGCCTCTTCAAGCGCTAAGAAGCTATAGCACAGGCCCCCGTTTGTTCCATAGCATTGCTTGTTGCCAAAAGCTTGAACTGTACATAGGCTCCTTTGGTATTGTCCTTGTGCGATTTTGCCATATAAATAATGGCGGACGTTTCCTGGTGTACTTAATTGTTAAAGATATGACAAATTTTTGAGTCGTAACAAATGAACCTGTGACAAGTTGCAAGATCCATTAATTGAACTTGGTGATATAATGCGCGTGCATAAACAATTCAATGCAATGAATGTGTCAAGTGACCTTGAACTCATCATCACACAATCTCCAGTGTAACCCAATGTACTCCAAAATGCTTTCTTTTAATAAGCTCTTTCTGTACTTAGATGACCTACTTTCTACAGCTCCAACTCCTCAAAATACAATACTTGACTTGGAATTCATTAATATCCAATCCAATTAAGCCTTTGCATCTCCTAGATTTTAATTGTGTCAGTATTTAACAGGCATTCTGCTGCAGTAGATGTGACAATGTATAATTTGATGAGTAGCTTATATTTTTTGTGACATGAATCATCTGTGTAACTTCGCAATGCAAGTGTCTTTAAATTTTTAATGAGTCTAAATGGATGCAAAATTGTGAAATATACTGGTAACAAAATATTTTGTATGCTAAAAGTGGAACTTTTATTGAATACTTTAATATGAAAAGGAATATGTTGGACTTGAAATAGAGATTTTCTTTTTATGGCAATTTTAGTGTATGCCTCAATTCTTTCGAGACCTACATTGACATGATTGATGTTCCGTTACCCTTTAAGTTATTGAGATTAAAGTATAAATAAGGAAAAAAGACCAATGTTTGCAATATTTGACTTAGCTTATAATTCAAGCATATTTTGTGATGTCATCCTTTGTACTCTGATGCTGGTACTTAATCACTGTAAGCATATCATGATTGTACTTTCTAAAACATTTTCAAATTCTCTCTCTGTAGAAGCCTGTAAGAATAGATCATCACAAAACGCATAGAAGACTTGAGTATAATTATATACTTTACAAAATCTATGATGTCAATGACCAATGACCGTACAACTTGCCTTGCATAAGTTCAGCTTTGTTATAGCACCTGTGGCTAAGAGATCTATTAAAAAATTTTGACAGTGCTGCAGAGAGTGAGGTAGGAAGAAAGTAAGAAAGTAGTTATTGAAGTGTTATTCACATGATGGTAACATTTGCCGTGCATACAGGGTGTGAAGGAGAATTTTATAAATAAAAGCATTAACTAAAAGGTCTCCATTTGTAGAAAATGGTGTGATTTTGTATTATAATGGATAATTTGCTATGCATTTGTTTGTAAAGGCTTTCTTGCTCAGTGATATAACTGTTGAATTGGTGTAGTTGCTTTCTTAAACAGTTTAAACTTGCTTTATGATTTTTGAAGAATTTTTTTAAAAGAAATCTTGTCAGTGTTATTAATGTTAATGAGAGCTTGCCATTGTTTTATATGAAGCATAATATGACATTTAACTTTAAAAGGTAGAAAAGACGTTTATAGAGTTGATACCACAGTCAGTAATTAATTACCAAGCTTATCTTTCAGTACCTCTGTCATCCATTTCTAACACTTTATATGCTGTGTTCGTATTTATCAGAAATTAACAAGTAATTTGGGATGTTTTGGTTGTTTTGTTTTTTTCTACTTAAGTCTGTTGCTGCTGTAATGTGAATTAAATTGGCGAGGGCATAGATTGATGATGCATGATGCTTAATTCTGTCACAAATTCACAATCATATGTTAATTGGCCTCAGTTCTTACTTTGTAACTTAACAAGATGGTTAGACCTACACTGAATCTCATTGTACATTGGTGTGTGTTCTTATTACAGTATGTTGCACTGCTATAGGCCATTATGGAAAATACTGGTATGTTTTTCTGTGCAATATTTATTTCTGTGCTGTTCCGAGCAAAACGATAGTCCTTTTGTATTTAATTTCCCTTAAGTTGTAAATTTCAATAAGATTAAAAATGTTAAATTATGTGGGCCTACATTGTTCATTTGACACGAATGCTTATTGCTGGATACTTTTTGATTTGTTGTCTTTCTTTTTTTAAGGGGAAATATGGATTTATCTTTTGTTGTACCTCACTTACAGCTAAAGCATGTGTTGCTAATGCCAGAGTTCAAGGTTTTGGTTGTTGGCTTACAATTACATTGGTTTGTTATCAGTATTGTAATAGTTCTTACTGTGATGTAATAGTGCACATTAATATTCATGATGATGCGTTGCCCTTTATTAGGGGTTGTTGCTGGAGAGACTGGTCTTTTCAGGAGAACCCTTGTACATTGTATTGTTAGAATGGCAATTGTATTATATGTCAAGACATTTTTATTGTATTGTAGTGAGGCCTCTTTAGGTCCATGGAAATTTGCTGTGAATGTATCTGCGTCTGCTTAAATTACATAACATGAAGTAGGGCTGACACTACATGTTGACATCCGCCCTCCTGTGATACAGCCAATGTGAAATACCTTTCTTAAACCTGAATCTATTTGAATAACAATTTAACTGAAAACATTTTGCATAAAGAAAAATAATTTTTTTGTCATATTAAAAAGTACAAAGTGTTTCAAAATTGTACACTGAATAAGATGGAACCTATAGAATTTTTTTGTAAGTCATTCTTTGTCATTCATTCATTTACTGAAATTTCAATAGATACAGTGTAATTTAGCACTCTAAGAATGATGTTTCTTAATTCAATTCATTAAAGTTATTCTGAAAGTCCTGTCCTATCTGATTGTAAAACAATTAATTGACCAAAACATTAATTGCCTTAAAAAGTAACATATTGTTTGTTTGAAAATACCATTCATCATTTTGACTGTAACATTGATAACCAAAAAATAAAAGAAATATTTCGTTATAATTTGTGTTTGCAGTTTCATTTTCTTTGAGCAAATAAATTTGACATCACTTTTGATACTGGGAATTCTTTTAATTTTGAAACTGGGAAATTGTTTAATAAGTAAGTTTGAAAGTAGGAAACTTCGAAAGGGAGAAGACTTTTTGCACTTTCAGTTGGTGAACGAAAGCTCCACCTAGTGTAAAATATCTCCTTCACACTGACATATATATATATCTTGTCTTGCTGTTTGGGTTTGGCAGTAAAAATCATTCAAGGAATCTTTGAGATATTCAATTTTATCTAAAGGGGGACTTATTACGTATAAAATTACATGAAAAAAGACAATTTTACGAATTGTCTAGTACATTACATAGTGTTGTGATCCCAGGACCTGACCTGGAAAAGAGTAGAGGAAATTTAACCGAAACAAACCAGAGTTGGGTGTAAGGAGGTGTGAGACTTCAGGACTCACATGTGATGTTAAGGACGTCCAACTTCCGATCTCCTCACAAGACCCTGGAAATCTAAGAACTATAGGGCTTCTGGAATCAGTGGATAGAAACCTGATTGTCGCAAAAGGAGTATGACATGCCATCACCCGAAGAGGAATCTCTTCTTTAATCTGTTCGGTGGACTTTGCTCATTTTATGAACACTGTTTCGTGTTTTTTTGTAAACACCGCACAGTTGTTTGCATAAAAAACCTATATATTAAATCCCTACCTGAGGAGAGAATCACATTACGAAATGTCTTCAAATGTGCCTCGCAGAGAAATCCCTGTAATGATCACAAGCCCTGGCAAAACTGATGAAACGAGAGGCATAGACACTATAAGCTGGCTTTTCTGGAATATTAGATGCAACAGGATATGGATAGTTGACAATCTTGAAGTTGAAGTCATCCCTTTATTATTGTTGAACTGTTAATTTAGATGCAACAAATAAATATGTAATGGCCTAATCAATATGATCAGCATGCAACTTTGGGGTTACAAGAACTGGAAAAAGCCCAACTCTCCAATGCTTCCCCAACTTTAGTGCATGTATTATGATAGATAGATAGATAGATATTTTTTATTTCAGTCTCACGTCATCATACATTAACACATACATATAAAAACAATTATCACCTGGTTGGCTGTGAATATCACTGTTTACAGTCAAAATATCATGGCCTATGATATTGTAAAAAATACCACCCTTCAAGGGCGATATTTTTTAACAATGGTTATGACATCACCGGCATTTCAGATGCCTGATGACGTCACAAACCAAACAAGGGCCAAAACAATGGGATTGTGACGTCATATCCATTGTTGCTCCATGGTAACGTCACATTTTTGTAATGGCAGAAAATAGTCCCTCTTTATAATTGAAAATTTGAGGTAAAACCAGGTGATAAAAACAAAACAACCGCGCGTCAGGGCACTTCGTACAATATCACTCGCTGTTGTGTGAATTAATATCACTCTCGCCCTGCGGGCTCGAGTGATATTAATTCACACAACAGCTCGTGATATTGTTACTCAGTGACCCTGACTTGGGTTGTTTTGTTATAATACATTGGTGACCCATTCTACAAGAATTATGAGAGACTAGATTGACCATTAAAACATAAATTAAAAACAGAGTGACTAGTTATATTAAAAGCAGATTGAAAACGGATTAAAAACGATTGACTAGTTAACATGATAAAAATGGGTACACACTGTACAGACACCAGGCTAAAAATCAATTAGTAGAGTACAACTTTAGTGCATGTATTATGATAGATAGATAGATAGATATTTTTTATTTCAGTCTCACGTCATCATACATTAACACATACATATAAAAACAAATATATTGGTGACCCATTCTACAAGAATTATGAGAGACTAGATTGACCATTAAAACATAAATTAAAAACAGAGTGACTAGTTATATTAAAAGCAGATTGAAAACGGATTAAAAACGATTGACTAGTTAACATGATAAAAATGGGTACACACTGTACAGACACCAGGCTAAAAATCAATTAGTAGAGTACACTTCCTTTGATCTCAACCTTAAAATTTCAAGGCAGGCTCTTGACACGGTGTCGGCTAATTCTCATAAGAAATACAAATTTTTGCTCATCACTTAGAGAATTAAAATTGGAATAAATTCTAACTGCAGCAACAAATCGCTGACTTCTAACCTCTTGGTTGTTTTACAACGTAGTAGGCAATGTTCCTCATCTTCTACCTCTCCATTGTTACAGATTTTACATATTCGCTCATCTAGTGCCTCTCCGACGAAACCACCCGTTTTAATACGGATTGGTGCAACCCCACACCTAAACTTGGCAAATGCTTGCCTCTGCTTCCTGTTAACAATCAAAACATATGCTTCAGTTGAGAATTCTCTTTTAAATTTCCTATAGGTACGGAGTTTATTCCGACCACTTCCATTTACAGCATTAACTCTATTTAATTTATCTAACCACAGCCTCTCATAATACATAGACAAAATAATTTTAACTGACCTTTTGACATTATGATATTTTATCCTATTCTCGATGTTACATAATTCATACAGATCTACCTGTGTAAGGAACCTTTTCACAAAGTAATAGCTTGTCTTCTTTCTATTACACATATCAACAGACCACCGGAATACACTTTTGTTAATTGTGTAGGCCTACATTTACTAATTTATTCATTTTCTTGGAAAATCGTGAAAAAATGTCATAGAAAGCTCAAGTTTTGACCACAGTTCTCATTAAAGTAAAGGACACTATGTCTAACAGGAGAATATTATGCAAATAGGATTGGGGGGGACATAGGAATGATTGCTATTGTTGAAGCCCAGAGAGTCATTGAAATGAGTCAATATTTTGCTAATTGGGATGATTGGCACATTGTCTTAAATTGGAAGTATTCTCTAAAAATTTAGATAATTGGAAAAGATTGTTCTAATTATCAGTTGCAATATTAATTGAACCTTAGTGGACAGATAACGCTGAACAAGATAATAAATAAGAATGGCCGCTGTGCCAGTTTAATTCTGACTTAAGACAAACACAATCATACACACACACAAATACACGACGAGACAAACACGTAACACCGATGAGACGAAGACATGAAATGGATGAAGTGGAATACAGATGGACACATACTGCCCTCGGACCGGCCCTAACAATGGAGGTCCTCAACTACAAGTATAAAGAGAGTATGTTAGACATCAAATACAAAAATACAATTGAGATATATAATATGAAAAATCGAATAATAATTAGGAAATTAATACAAATAAGGCAGACAAACCAGGCGGAACGCTGGTCACATACCAAAGCTACAAAAGTACATCAAAAGTGATTAAAAACGATACAAGATGAAAATAAGATGAAAATGATAGGCGAGAGGCATGAGTGAACTCCTAGGGGCCTATACACCCTAGAAGAAATTCGGAAAATAATTTTTGAGAATTTTAAAGAATTTTTTAGTTATGGAAATTTTTTAAAAATTTTTAGGGGAAAAGGCCCCTGAATTTGAAAAAATGGGGGCCGAAGGTTTGGACTCCAGAAGCGACAGAGGAGACTGGGGAAAGAATAAAAGGAAGAAAAGGGAGTGGAGGGAGGGAAAGAAAAAGACGCGACAAGAGCGGGAAGGAGGAGAAGAGAATATATAGTAGAAGGAGGTTTGTGACACCCAGAGGTGAGGGCAACAGAAAACCACTAAGAATAGACCGCGGAAGATATGGAACAAAGAGGAGAGAAGGTGAGAAGGAAGGAAAGCTGTGAGAGAGGGAAGACACGAGTGAAGGTCAGAAAGATCATGAAAGTACACGTGGCCTATAAACATAGGCCTAGCAGCAGCGAACCCTCGCACCTGCCCACAGTTCAATATGCCTTAGTGGGTACTAAGCCCGCATTGAACCTTAGTGGACAGATAACGCTGAACAAGATAATAAATAAGAATGGCCGCTGTGCCAGTTTAATTCTGACTTAAGACAAACACAATCATACACACACACAAATACACGACGAGACAAACACGTAACACCGATGAGACGAAGACATGAAATGGATGAAGTGGAATACAGATGGACACATACTGCCCTCGGACCGGCCAAGAACTACAGTCCAAGAGCAGCATGTGACAACAAAGTAATAAAAACGTGAGAGTGAGAAGTGAAGGAGGCGAGATGGGGAGAAGGCCAGGCAGCTAAGATGTGAGGTGCTTGGCGTATGAAGAGAAGGAGTCTGGGTCCGGCCTCATGTAGAGTGAGTAGGCATCGGACTTCCAACGACCCAGTCGCTGGATATGGATAGAAGAGAGGCCAGCTTTGGCAGCCTGAGTGGCTGAGCCGGCTCTCAAGGAATGGGATGAATAGGAAGTGGGGTCTAAGCCCAATGAAGCGATAGAGTATTTAAGCCACGAATTGTAGAGTTGGTAGTGAAGTGGCTCACCTGAAGAAAGAAGGAATAAGGGAGAAGAGGGGGGGGCGGGGGCTGAGGAGACCAGCGCATGTAAAAGACAGGCGGCACAAATAGAGTGCCCCGAGCAGCCTACTGAAACAGAGAAACCATGGGGGCTAGTCTTGGAAGACGGAGCAGAGTAGCGAACAAGGGGGGGGAGATGAGAAGGAAGGAAGACTAGGGAAGATCTAAGGGGGAAGACGCCAAACCTGGGATCTGGGCAAAGTTCAGATGCCCTTAAACAAGCGAAAAACTGTAAAGCCAGAGCGGCGGAGAACACCAGGGAGTCCAAGGAGAAAGGCAAAGAGTTAATAATAGACACCAAGAGGGAAAAGGAGATGGGCGTAGCCTGGGTAGGGGGGGGTTGGGCCCGGGCCATTGCTCTAGTGGCGAGGGTGACCCGGGGGGACCAAATGGTGGGCTCGGGGAGGCCCAATGAAATGACCCAGGCCCGCAAAGCAGAAAGATAGGATTTGACTGTGTTGACGGAGAGCTGCTGGGAGTCGAGGAAAGCTACAAAACGCAAAATAGTGAGCTCAGAAAGAGGGAGAGGGGGAATGGAATGAGAATGAGCAAAGGACAGAAACCGTTTTATACCGGTGGAGTAGGCTGATCTGCTCTTGGGTGCCCAGCCCGACTGCACCAGAGTCTCGGCTCTCTCGTCTAAACCTGAAAAGAGATAAAAATATCTGAAATAACAATAATTAAAGGGAGAGAAAGGGGAGAAGAATAAAGGGGAGAAAATAAAGAGGTTAAGTGGGGCGATCAAAGAAGCTCTGGTCAGGCCAAGTCATGGTGGGGGAGACTGTGGGGTTCCTGGCCTTGAAGTCGCTGACCTTGAGACGACTCAGGTCATCTGCGTCGATGTTGTCTGTGGTGGAAATGTAGACTGGGGCAACCGCTAGATTAAACAGCTCGACAGTAAGATACCATTGTCTCACAAACCACATGAGGTCCTGAATGGGGGTATAAGATTTGTTGAGAATACAGCAGACGCAGGTGTTATCAATATGAAAAATGATAGATTTGGAGCGGAGACTAGGAGCCCAGGTGACGAGAGCTGTCAGAGCAGCATGGAATTCGCGCCAGTTGATGGACCGCTGCTTCATGTAGGCCGAAGAACCTAGATAGGGGAAGGAGAACCATTCAGAGCCGCAGAGGGCCCCCCCCCTAGATCGCTGGCATCGGAATAAATGTGAATGACGTCAGAGGTCCAAGAAGGCTGATAGAATGAGATGCCATTGTGGGATTCAATGCATCGAATCCACCATGAAAGATCTGCCCTAGCTTCGGAAGTAAGGCGGACAGAGTGGTGGAGGGCTTTAACAGACTTTGAAGCATGGAAGAGCCTGCCAAGAAATGCTCTGCCATTCCGGACCACCCTAGCTGCAAAAGAGCATTTGCCGAGAATGCTCAAGAGACGCCTCTTTGGAATGGACCTAGAAATAGACCAAGACTTGGCCTCAGCCCGAAGAGAGGAGAGGCGCTCTTGAGAGATCCGAAGTTGAGCATTGGGGACATCGATCACTATACCGAGAAACTCTACAACTTGGGAGGGGGGGGCGACCTTAGAGGGCTGAACGGTAAAACCAGCAAGACGACAGACATGAAGCATAAGATCTAAGTTTCTCTGACACTCTTGTTCAGAGCCGGCGACGACCAGAAAATCGTCGACGTACCGGACGAGAGACGAGATGACACCACAATGAAGCATGAATTTATACAAGGCTTGGGCGAAAATGTCAAATAAGAACGGGGCCGAACGGAGACCAAAATTTAGGACCTTCGAGAAGAAGCAACGAGTCCGGCCCCAAGAATCGAACCAAGAAAGCCCAAGAAGATGCCAGTCGTCAGGATCGACGAAAATGTGTTTGTAGGCGTCTTTTAGATCTAGTTTAGCCATAAACACGGGGCCGGGGGCGAGTTGGCGACAAAAAACAACAGCGTCGTCGACAGACGCATAGGAGAGAGTGAAATCATTTGGATCGATGAGAGAATTGACAGATGAGTGATGAGGGAAGGAGAGGTCGTGGATGAGTCGGACCTTAGATGAATCCTTCTTTAGAAATGCGCCGAGTGGCGAAATAATGTAAAAGGGGAAGGGGGGGGTCTCGAACGGGCCAAGGAGTCGACCAGATTCGAGATCTGCAGCAACAATGGTAGAAACTTGATCCCTGAACTGGAGGCTAGAGGGCCAATTAGGAGAAAAAATTTGGACGCTAGCAGGAGGCCTACCAATGGGAACTCCATGAATAAGATACTGAAAAATCTGTTCAGCCTGAGAAGGGGGGTAGACGAGAGGGAGCATACGAGACCAGTAAGGGACATCGAGGGCAGGGGTGAACCTGGAATCAAGAGCTTGGGTTAACGTTGGACTTGCAGGCAGGGCGACTGCAGCTAATTTTGGGCTCTGGACCCCCACATCCAGCGCACTCGTGTTTTCGATGACACTTGTCATTCCAGGGGCATTTCCTATATTGGAACTTAAAGCAAATTTCATTCTTGATGTCCTGCCCTTTGGAAGCTCCCTGACCTTGACCTTGACCTGTACTTCTAGATTCGCCCCCTCGGGAGGGGCGGCTGCCTCGAAAGGGCCACTTCGGACACTCGGTAGAAAGATGGTCCGTGGCCTGGCACTTGTTACACTTAGATACAGGTTTAGTAGAACTTGAATCAAAGGTGATAATGAACAATTCATGATCTAAACGTGCAAAATGGAGAGAATGGACTTGACCTAGCCTCTGTCTGTGCCTCAGATCATATGCAAGCACATGGGAAGTCTTAAACCTTTGACATAGATTTAGGAGGAACGAACGGTATCTGGCCATCTCGAAATACAGGGCAATACCAAAAAACTTGACCATTACCATCTCATAAATAGCCCACGCCTCTAACCATTTAAACATTGTGTTAATCTGTCGTCTAGACTTTACTGATTTGATCTGTACATTTCCACAATCGTCTAACACAGGCCTAATTTCTTCAACTAAGTCAAACATGTTTGTGTTTAGAAAATGTTCCAAAGCGACACACTCACCACTAATGGCATGAGCGATGGATCTATCGTCGACGAATTCCATTCCTGTCTCCGACAAAGTAGGGACGTCGACCTGGCGATGTGTATCAGCTGGCTGTCCATGGGTGTGGGCGAGGTAGGCTCCTGGGAAGTGGTCGACACGTGCAGCTGGCTCCGGGGGGCCACGATGCCTCTCCAAGTAAGGCTGATGGAAGGTACTCGCATACTGTGGACGAGCTGTCGACGGGGCGTAGGTGCTCGGGAAGGGGGGGGGGTCTGTGAGCACATGGTTCTGGGCGCTCCCTGGGGCGAAATTGTAGACGGGAGTCGGGGCGAAACTGTAGCCTGAAGTGGGGGCGACGCTGTGGCTAGCAGTGGGGGCGAAGTTATAAGCTGAGCTGTGGACGGAGCTGCCATATGTGGGGGCTTGTACAAAACCCAGCCGGGGGGCTGAGGTGTATATTGGGACCCCAGCTGAGAACCCAAACCCCCTGGTCTGAGCAGAGTTACTAATGGCAGTAGAATGGGATGTCGAGGGATGTGCACGCTCGTTACTAGCACTTGCGGGGGGGGGGAAGCGGAACTGTCTCTGTGAGGCACCAAAGGTGGGGAACCCATGACTCCCAAATCCACCAGCAGTTGGTCTGACATTGTCACTGGCGGCTCCTCTAGGAGGAGCTCCTGGATTTGCATGGCTATACAGCAAGGAGTCGCCATAGCTATGGCTCTGTTCGGGGGGGGGTACGGTACGAGGGTTACTGAGCCACCTTAAGGGGGAATCATTGAGAGCTCCAATATTACTGGGGGTGTTACTCACAGGCTCTCGGGGATCGATGGACCAGTCCATGCTTGCAAGGGCGTCGAGGGCTCCTCCTAGGGCTGACGCTTGTTGACGGGCGGTCTCACGGGTGGGTGACTCTCCCATTTCCTCGCTGGGCGAATGGCCGGCTTCCTCGTCGGACGCGCCTAGCTCTTCGTAAGCTACTCGAGGCTGCTGGCGACGTGTTCGCTGGTTCTCCTGTAGTTGCTCGGACATCAGTCGTGATTCTTTGTTGGCTTCTTCGATGGCTTCCAGGAACTTCACGGCGCACCTCTTCCCGGTTGGGCCAGGGTGTTTCTTGACGGGGCGTCCACAAGACTTACAACGTGGCTTCGTCATGCGTCTGGAAGGATGAACAAAGTGTGAGCAATCAGTTCATTATGGGGGCCAGGGGCCCAACAACAGAGTAAGGTGAGTATCAACCACTTAGCTGTAAGGAGCCGGAAATGTAGTCGGCAGAACGATCGTTAGCTTAGCTTATAGTAGTAAGGCTTAAACTGGAAAGTTAGTCACGTTAAACAGCTTAAATCTAAGCACCGCCTGAGCGGAGGATGTTAACGAGCCTTAAGTAAGCTTAGCTGTGTTACAGTCTTAATGCTAGAGTGGTATGGTAACGAGCTCACCGGGTCTGTAGTTGAAGGCGAGGATCCAGTGGACGTCGTCCTTGAGGGTGATGGTGATCAGGCGACGGGTGACGATGTAGGCTTCTTGTCGTGTTATCGATGGTGCGTTGATGATCGAATCCAATGATAATTCATGTGACGTAGTTGAAGGATGCCTGGAAACAGGACGACACAGTGGGTATGCAGTTCAATTGGAGGCCGAGGCCATAAGACAATAAATGACAGACTAACTAAGTGAGCTCAGAATTAGTGGCTACGTATCATAGCAGCAAGCACTCAACGGTCACAGCCACAAAATCTCAATCAGGAAGAGATATAGGAACGAGCTCACCTCATTAGTAGCCTGTCGCCTCGATGACGGCTGGGGATTCCTGGGTGCTTGGCAGATGATTCCTGAGGTCCCACGGTCCTAGAGATTCCTTGTGGTGATGAGCTTGATGATACGGACGTCTGGGATATACACAGGGCACCAATTAGAAGATTCAGGACCCGCAGATGGCAGCAGAGTAGATGAGAGGGCCCCGGAGACTCGGGGACGGACTCTCGGCGTCCACCAACGACCAACTCAAAAGGCCGTTGATTAGCCAATCGACACAGGGGCTTAACGAAAGGTCTTGATACCTTGCCGGGCTGTGAAGATAGCGTCGCGTCCGATGAATGGAGAGGCAGAAATCGAAGATAGATGACAAGTAATGAAGATTCCGATGATAAGTGCAGGGCTGCCTGGCCTCTCGTGACGTGCGTGCGTGCAGTGCAAAGAAAAAGACGCGACAAGAGCGGGAAGGAGGAGAAGAGAATATATAGTAGAAGGAGGTTTGTGACACCCAGAGGTGAGGGCAACAGAAAACCACTAAGAATAGACCGCGGAAGATATGGAACAAAGAGGAGAGAAGGTGAGAAGGAAGGAAAGCTGTGAGAGAGGGAAGACACGAGTGAAGGTCAGAAAGATCATGAAAGTACACGTGGCCTATAAACATAGGCCTAGCAGCAGCGAACCCTCGCACCTGCCCACAGTTCAATATGCCTTAGTGGGTACTAAGCCCGCATTAGGTCACGACAGTTAATTGTGAACATTATGTCTGCAGACACTTGATCAAATTCTACCCAGCTGACAATGCACGTGAAGTTCACGTGATAAACACGGGGGGAAACTGGTGAACATGACATAACTGAGAGTTATCACGTGTTTGTGTTCACGTGAGAAAAACTCCCACGTTTTCACGGGATAACCACGTGATGAATGTCACCAGATTAACGCTTGACCATCTTCATGACATAACTGAGAGTTATCACGTGTTTTTCTTCAAGTGAAAAAACTCCCCAGCATTTTCACAGGATAACCACGTGATGAACTTCACCAGATTATCACTTGACTATCTTCATGACATAACTGAGAGTTATCACATGTTTTTCTTCACGTGGTTAACTGGTGAAGATTGCCCCCCAGAAATATAGATGGAGCCACAAGTACTAGAACCACAGCTGTTTACCGAGTTCCGCACTAAGTTTACTTTAACTGAGTTTAAACTAATTAAACAAATGATTATGATTTATAAATCTGAATTAACGTACAGTGTATGGCGGAATGAAACTTATTAGCTCAAAAAGGAGCACATATTGGATATTATTACAAAAGACTAGCTATCCGAAATGTGAATCATGTACGACTGCAATCTTTGATTCTTGTAACCCATTAAGAAGACTGAAAAGAGACCCACTGCATCACACTGGTTGTGACCAATTTTCAGCAAGTTCTTGTGGCTTTACTCAAACCCCACAGCTATTGAAAGCCCAAGATATTGCTTGAAACAGTCCAAGTTGACTGGCTTGATGAAGAGCCAAGTTAACCAGTTGGAGATTTTGCCTCTTCTCAAATAATTTTAACTGGTGAAGATTGCCCCCCAGAAAGTCACGTGGTTGACTGGTGAAGATACTTACCAGAAAATCATGTGGTTAACTAGTGACGATTGCCCCAGAAAATCACGTGGTTAACTGTTGAAGATTGCCCCCCAGAAAATCACGTGGTTAACTGGTGAAGATATTCACCAGAAAATCACGTGGTTAGCTGGTGAAGATTGCCCCCAGAAAATCACGTGGTTCACTGGTGACAAAATCACGTGGTTAGCATTTGCAATAACCTATCAGTTTTCCACGTGATAACTGAGGGGCAATTTCACGTGATAACTCTCAGTTAACCACCAGTTTTGTCAGCTGGGTAATGATTAAAGAGAGAACAAAGATTCTCTGACACTTTCAATTTCTAAACCTCAAAGAAAGGATCTTGATTGTTTTGGCATGGAATGACACCAATTGTGACCAATTATATGCAAAACTGCAATTTGTTGAATGCTGACGCAGCTTTAATTGCAAATGAGTGGCATTTAGTTTGTTGCAATTCACACTGTTGTGAAGTGACACTTGGTGCCAACTGAAGATCCAAACAGTAATTAGGCCTAATTGCAATGGTGTTTCACAGTTTGCAGTGCTTCATCTGTGAAATACATCCTAAATCAAACTCTCTTTTTTAGTGTTTTTAAATTTGAGCGCAAAGAACAACATAACCCTTATCAAAGTTAGCAAATTCACACGCGAATGTGTTATAAGAAAAATCTTGAATTAATAGAACTTATTTTACTCACTTAATTCAGTGGTGATACGCTTCAGATATACTAATATTGTTTCAATGAATGGAGGCAGTGATATCACATTGCTAGGTGCCTTTGATGATTTTAAGTTCTTAATTGATGGTGAAGCCAAGAGGCACAGTGTGACAGTGACCATGCAATTACTGGTAATCACAACTTCTGATATAAAAGGTACAAATATGGAAAAGTGAAATGATATATAATGGTATGTGAAGCCACATATAAGAATGAGACTTCCCCTATTAACCATTCATTAACTGAGTCATTTTAATTAGTATGCAATTCATTGTTCTTCAATTATGATTGGACGTTTTGTCTTAATTGGAATAATTGAAAATAATTGTTCCAATTGTCAGGGAAGCAACATTCTTTTAGAATCGCTTTCTTTTGGCGGGAAGCACCTAGGGTAATCTTAGACAATGGAACACAATTTGCTGAACACTTCAGTGGACATGAATGTCACATGATGAAGATCATGACACTTTCAAATGATCTAAATGCTAATGATCAAAGAAAGAACAATAAGACATAAGATGTAAAGGATCAGTTGACACTTTCTGTTTGTAAAGAATTGAAAGAGAGGCTTATGGTTGTTTTGGCATGGGATGACCCCAGTAAGTGCAATTTGGAGAATGCTGACACAATTTAATTGCAATTGAGTGGCAATTTGTTTGCATAGCAATTGACAGTTATGAAGTGGCACTGGGGTGAATGGTGCCAATTGAAGATCCAAACATTAACTAATTGCAATCTCGATCTGACAGTTATACAACAGTTTATCTTTGAAATTAAAAAGATTCCAAAGAGTATTTTATATGTTTTTGGTGAATTCACCATTTAATTTGGCTAATGATAAATTATCTCTGCTTGTTGTGGTTGATTATTTTTAGTTGAAAACAATTTAAAGGCTCATTATGAAATGTTGACAGTTTATCTAGGACCTTTAAGAATTTGGACTGTGAGCAAAGCGATAGTGCAAAATTGTTCTTTTGGTCATAACTAATCTTTTAGCTTATTTGTTAGGTGACAGTACATATTTTTCCTCAGATAACTGTAGGCCTAATCACTGATTATGGGGAGTAATTAAGCTTGGACAACATACAGTACATTGTTATTTCAGCCTTTGTCCACTCATGTTGGCCTTCAGTCTGGATGTCTCCAGAATCTGATGGTGAAGCCTCCAGAAGGTGAAGCCAAGATTGAGGTACAATCACAAATTGCTTAGTAATACTAATTGCTTAGTAATACTAATTAATATCAAAAAGGAAATTAATAAGGGGTACAGTAGAAGCACAGACAAAGATATATGAGGGAAGTTTCCTTTTAATTGCTCTTTGCTAGAGTCATTGTCTGGTCTACATGTGAGCTAATGAGTCCACTTATGCATAATTATACGCTGATTTGAAATTATTTTACGAATTCTCTTTCCATTCAGACCACGCAACAGGGTCATCTAGACAACAACAACAACAACATTCTCTTTTATAAAATAAGAACAATATCAAAATCATTTCAATCTATAAATTTGTTACAAGGAAGCACTCGAGGGCTCAGTGCGAAGCAGAAATTCCAATAGGCCTAAAAGGCTAATCAGAATTTGTAAAAAAAATTGCCAAGTATAGATCTAAGATCTTGCGTATAGGCCAAATCATAAAATTTAAGACACCTCAAAATATCAAATTCTTCTCATTGAAACTAATTTCTTTTTGTTTTGTCTTTGCTAAGTTGAAAGAATTTACTTGAAAGGTCCCTCAATAATTATCTTTTAACTCATAAATTCTGCTGTCGTTTTTTATGGAGAGTGACCCCCCTGCTGATGGTATTCAGCTAGCCACAGCAACTTGGATTAGTTGAACTGATTAGCACGAGAGGACGCCACAGGGCAGTTCAAAGTCACTGCACGCTGCAAGCCCCAACTTAGTTTTTCTTCTCCGTTGACTTTACTTTGCAAAAACCATATTTTATGCCTTCACCTATTTCAGTACCTTTGGCTGATAATATTTTATTATCAGTCTTGTGATTGATCTGGGATTAGGCTTAGGCTGGTAGGTCCTAAGATGAGATGGGAATATTTTTATACAGGCCTGACTGGCTGATATCGTTTATTATATAAAATATTTTGCGGAGTTTCTTGTTTCTTTTTTCAATACGATTCAAATATTTGGGTCATTTTAAGCCAACAAGCCTTCAGGAATGGGGATCGATGCACTTTGGCTTGGGTCGCTCTAATCTAATGATACATCCACTGAGGATCCGGATCCAATAATGAAGCATCAACTGGCTGAGGACCACTCAGTGGCTGTCTCCGCACAACTGTGTAAAACTAAAGTAACAGATCTGCAGACTTTGTCAATCTTTTCCTCTTGATTTCTTTTATTTATATTTTCAAATAGTAGGCCAACTTTAATTCATCATGCTCACTTGACCAAGGATAAGGCATCTGGAGCTTGAGATTAGAGATCAAGCTGCTTAACTACCAAATGAAGCTGTGAAAACTTTATCAATCACATACAGGCCAAGCAATTCGACCTCAACACTCAACAGTCACCAATCTTCAAAAATTAAAATACTCCTAAGCCTTTCTTGCAGGCCTTGGCCTGTCAGTCCTGCCTCACCCTGGCCTAATAAGCCAATAGCTATAGGGCTAAAAGGGATAATCTTTTAATTTAAGGTTAAACTTCGGCTGCATAATTTATAGGCCTAAGTCTGAGATTAATTGAAAACTTAATTCAAACTTCAAAGTCCAACAGAGGCGCAGGCTAGCTGCTTTAGAACAAAGTATCATCATGTTTGGTCAAGTATACATGTATTCATTGAAATAGGTGGCATTCAGTAGGCCTATAAATTTATTATCCAAGGCCTATGATAGCTGCTTGCATGGGTTTGGCACAAATGGCACTGTTTTAAAATGATTATTCTATAGATTTATCTAAAGGAGGCCTTTATAGGCTTCCCTCCTTATAACTAGTGTAGGCCTGTTATCAGATTATGATGGGTCATTTTCACGAAAACGCGCAGTAACGGTAAAGACATATCCAATTTTTTTATGTCAGGAAGCTGAGCCAATAATACTCAATTACTATTTTTTTCTGTTTACATAATGTAATATGTGGTACTGCCACGCTGCATGTAACAGGATAACTAATTTGGGTGAATATTTGACATTTTCAATTATTTGGAAAAATTGTCTTTACCGTGCACAATGAAATCAAAGCAAATTTACTCAGTTGTCTTTACCATGGCCAGCCTTGTCTTTACCGTGTCACAGTATATTTGCATTGATTTGACTACGGTAAAGACAGATTTTGGCCACGGAAAAGACATGTTATGCAGCATTTCTTCCAGAGAAAGTGGACTACATCATTCAGAGTACCACAACTACTTCTGGAACAGCCTCCTAAACCAATGATGTCATTTACATCCTCATACCTTTTGAACTCCCTCCGCTGTTGAGGGTTCGGTAAAGACGAAGTTTAGTTGCGACGAAGTCAAGATAAAACCTATTTCATCGTCTGACCAACAGATAGCAGCTCTGGCTTTCCCAATGATGTGGTAAAAAAGTAGTTATATCCTGGTTCTTTACACCCTAGTGGCATCTGGAGACATCATGCCCTGTTAACTTACTCTGGTGGCAACTTAAACTCTTTGGTCACGGTAAAGACGGTGGTAATTTCAAAACTGGGACACACCTTCAAAACGTCCTGAGATGTGGATAAATTAGTTATATTTCAGAAAAAAACTTCTAGGTATTTAATGTAACAAATATCTAGAAATACACACTTTGCATGTCACATTTCATGCAGTAATTTTCAATTTGCACACGTTTGAAATTAAGATGTTGAGTTGCGGACATGCCACGGTAAGGACATTTGGACTACTTAATGCGTGATATAGCATGTTCAGCATGGCCGCACCCACGTAAATTTTTGTTTTCTTCTAGGAAAAACATTATTCTAAATATTTGGCCAAAAATATATTTCAGTCCTACAAAGGCAGGCACACACGAATGCAGGACATCAAATTGCGCGTTTTCGCGAAAATGACCCTGATCATCAAATAAATGTGAAGATATTGAAAAAGACACACTGTCTACGATTTGTCTAAGTTTTGTTGATAAACAAACTACATCGATCAATTTTTGTTCAAGTAGCTACATTGTAGCCACAAATATTGCAAACGCGCGTAACAACCGGATTCGCGCCATCAGTGCATTGAGAATTTTCGTAAGCAAAAAGGCGCGCATGCAAAAGATGAATGCTTGTGATTATGAATATGCAAAGTTTGACGTTTGTGAACATTCCACACTCTGAGCTGTGATTGGCCCACGGCGCTGGCGGGTACGTTCCTGCTTGGCAATTAGCCACGTTAAGCTCCGCCTCCAACCGCGTCACATTCTTCCGCGGAAAGAAATAGTCCCAATGTCATCTGGGAATATTTAACTGAAATGAAATATTAAATTCAAACATATTGAGAATTACCAACCATACAGTTATACTGGACCATTCTCTGAATTATTTCTGGAAATATTAGCTTATTACTTCATTTGGATCGGCGCCAAGTGCGAGTGAGTGAGAGGGCGTAGTGATCTGGCTGGCTGCCTTGACAGGCCCAACGTTCGTAGTATTTGTATTCGTCGTTCAAATCCAGAGATCCAAAACATTAGAGACCATTGAAGAGATCACATAGGCATTGCGCTATTAGGAAATTACCAAGATGTCTAAGATGCTCGCGAAGAAGATCAGTAATTTGTCCATGCTCTGCAGTGGACTTAGCAGTCATGTACAACAACAAGAGAAAGACAAAGGTAAGCAAACATTTTGACTGAGCTTCTCTGAATTCCAAGTGGCTTCTCCCGCCTGGATGTACGCGCCATTTTCTGTTTGACAACATGGTCGTTGATAGTGAATCTAATGGAACACTGTTTTCTCTTCCAGCTCAAAGCAAGGAGAGTTTTGAGAAGTCTTACAGTGTCGACCAGGTCCTTGGCAGTGGTGGATTTGGTACCGTGTATGCGGGAACACGAAAAAGCGATGGAAAATTGGTAAGTTTATCAACACGTGTAACTGACAACATTGAAGAACATGTTCATTGACAACACAGCCCACGCCGTCAAGGTTGTGGATTGGTGTTATGTATTGGAATCAACAACTAAACCTTCAATTTTATGATTTTCAGGTGGCCATCAAACACATCGCAAAGGACAAAGTCTCCGATTGGGGCCAGGTATGTAGATTTCTCTTCATTTCTTAGAAATTTAGGAACACATGGCAGTCGAGGGCAAGTTGAGTCCACAGAGGGTAGCCATGTGTGACCACGGCATTCTTAGTTATTCAAGCATTTCTTGACCTTAACCAGTTGCCTAAGACTTGTATTGAATATGTAGGACATAAACTGCGTAGCTATATGATCTGAAATACCAGTAATTGTGGGTTTTGAGGAATTTGGTGGGCTGTCTGGTTTTGGCTGTGAGACGAGACGGTGATTATCATAAATGAACTGGCGAGGCCATGTTGCTGTATCGATCCGTGCACAGAGAGAGGGAGCTAGCTGGCCTACTGTCTAGCTTGCCAGTGGGGAGGGACATCTTCATAATTTATGCCAGACTGGAATATCTGCCTGCCAGCCTGTCCTGAATGTCTCTTGCATAAAACCTCTCCAGTCTGTCCTCGCTTCAAGGGCAAGGAAAAAAAAGTGGGACATTTTAGAATTGCTGAGCATGTGAAAGGCCTTTTATATTTAAATAAAAATCTTATGAAACGAAATAGAAATTCCTCAAAACTTTCCATATTGTGAGCCAGTATTATGTAAACAAAAGTAGAATATCAACAGAGCTATTACTATAAGAACCAAATGTTATTAAACAATTGAAACTAAACATTTTATTAATTTAATTGCAGCTTAACGGCCAAGTCGTACCCTTGGAGATCTGGTTGATGCACAAAGTGTCTCACGTGAAAGGAGTGATCAAACTGTTGGATTACTATGAGAAGTCGGACAGTTTTATTCTTGTGATGGAAAGACCTCACCCCAGCAAAGACCTCTTTGATTACATCACTGAGAAAGGAGCCCTCCCAGAGAACGTGGCCAGGGATTTCTTCAGGCAGCTGGTGCACACAGTGGCTGATATCCACCAGGCTGGAGTA
This sequence comes from Platynereis dumerilii, assembly GCA_026936325.1. NCBI lineage: Eukaryota > Metazoa > Annelida > Polychaeta > Phyllodocida > Nereididae > Platynereis > Platynereis dumerilii. Next base: position 12,018,806 of record JAPTHN010000007.1, read on the forward strand.
GTCCACAGGGACATCAAGGATGAGAATATCCTGGTGGACCTCAAGAGTGGCCAGTTGAAACTCATCGACTTCGGCTCTGGAGCCCTCCTCAAAGACACAGTCTACACTGAGTACGATGGTAAGTTTCACTTTCCAATCAATTTCCTTGTTTATGAAACTACTAAATATTTATAGCGTATTTATAACTTATTGATCTTAAGTTTATATGACAATGAGTAATAGGTATTTATGTAAGGTAATGAGTTATTTAGGTAAAATATAAATATTTAGAAGTAACCAGTATCATTGAGTCACTTTCATGATCATAAATTCCCTACTCATGATGAGGAATTCATAGCTTGAAAGAATTTCAGGCAGTTCAGTTATTAATAAATCAGGAAATTTTTGTCAGTTTAAAAATACGGCAGTTGATAGCTCAGTAAGTCATGTGAGCAACGCCTCCCAGTCAGCATGGGCTATGAATAGAGCATTGAGGAATGCATCTTAGCCTGGCCAAGTGTAAACAAACGAGTGCTATAAGGGGCCCAGTGGCCCACCCTCCCTACCCTGCTAGAGAGCATGAGTTAGAGGGGGGGAGCAACGTGGCTGGCTCAGGCCCAGGGGGTGGGTGCGTGGGCCAAATTTGGCAGCTCAGTGCTAGCTCTAGCCCTGACTTGCCAGGAATGCATGGCTCAGCTAAAAATACTGAAGAGCCAGTGTTGTTCACATGATATTGACAAGGCTTAACAACTAAATTCCTTTTTATCAATGACTTGTCCTTACTCAATCATAGTGAGTTTTGCAATATTTGTTTTATGACTTTGATAATTTCTGAGAAGTGGGAGGGTCAGTGCCACATACCATGTCCTAGGTAAACTGTCTGTCTCAAGGAGATTGGGATCAGAGGGCCCTCACTTAGATATGCATTATCAGTCAAGCACATGATAACAGTTGGGATGAGCTTTTATGATTATGAAAGTGACCTATGTCAATGACATACTGGCGCCAGTGAATCCGCTTTGAATTGTCAGAACTCATTAATAACAAACATAGTAAAAGTATTGTCAATGGGAATGTTGAACCAAAATATTTATGTTTGATTGTTGTTGTTTCAGGAACTCGTGTGTACAGCCCACCAGAGTGGATCCGCTACCACCGTTACCATGGTCGTTCCATGACAGTCTGGTCCTTGGGAATCCTGCTCTACGACATGGTCCTTGGAGACATTCCCTTCGAACAGGACGAGCAGATCATCAAGGCTCACCTCCATTTCCGCGGAAAGCTCAGTTCAGGTATGCATCATTGCTGGCATATTAAACTCTTTCCAATATCATTATCATAACATTGCTATTGATACATTGAATCCTCAATCCTGCTATGTTGTTGAAAACATGAAACTCATGATTCTTATCTTATGTTTTCCAGATGTGAAAGATCTGATCCAGAAGTGCTTGTCCGTGCGCCCCCAAGACCGACCCTCCATCGAGGAGGTCATCCAACATCCGTGGTTGCAGGCCGGTCTGGAATTAGACGACTCAACGGGTCGAGGCGAAAGTGTATGAAGCAACTGAACTCTAGGATTATTACTTCAATGTAGGAAAATGCCGTGCGTGGATACGCCAGCTCGTGTCGGGGATGGCATACGGACCTCATCCCAAGAAGATCGCTCGGGACAGGGCTTCGCAGCCCTCGTTCTGGTCATGTCTGTGCTTCCTTGGAGTGTCTCGCGATTGCTTTAGTGAATTGTCGCAGTCGCTTGGCTATTGGACCTGCCATCCCCAGGAAAAACCAAAGAATACGGCAGTCAGGGTATTAAGAAATGAAACTCATCAGATCTGAACTCTTGCTTCAAACCCTTGCCGTGGATAGACAGTTAGGAAATTACGAAAGTCAAAACGCATATGGAAGTGTCTTCATTGCTGGTTCAGTGGTTCCAACGAAAATCTTCAGAATTTACTCCGAAAATGGTGATTGGGACAGTCATACGAATTCGAGAACTTAAATGAACTGTTTTGGACTATGAATTGGACTATCCACTGAGAAGCCAGAAACAACTTGAAATACTAAGCTGTGTCTTAAACCAAATGGACTAAAGATGCTGAAAACATAATCACCATGAACTGTTTCATCAATGGAAGACTAGTAATCTCAAAGACCAGCAAACTTGGCAGTTTGTTTCCATTATGTTCTGTTAATGAAGGCAGCAGGGTCCTGACCTCGTGTCAGCCCAGTTTCATTTGAACTGTTTCATTGTATTAACTCAGAGACAATAGCATTCCAAAGAGTTTCATTTGTGTCCATAGGAATTAAGTCATTAAGGAGTTCTGTGTTGGACCCTCGCTGGAAATCTCCCACAGTCGGTCGAGGTCCGTTCTCAAGGGCGGACTTCCCAGCCAGGAGGTTGACACCCAAGGGTCCCAGTTCGCAATCGCATTCATCTTTAATTGACTCTTGATTGGACTTGATTTGTTGATATGCATAAGAGACTATGGCCAAACGTCATCATTGTTTCACAATTCAAGTTGCCAATGTAGGTTTATATTCATCATATTGAGTCTTCTCCTGTTTGTTGCATGGAGGGCTCTCTTACGTTTCATCTATAAATATTGCATCCCTAATTTAAGACATTGTTCCATGTTCATGTTATTTATTGAAACTTGGCTATTGAATAATTTTTGCTCTGAAATTAAAACTGTTCCAACCATGGCAGTTCTTGTAGGCAATTTACTAGTTTAATTGAATATAATTTTTGACAACATTCTTAAGTGATACTACTAGGAATTCATTGTTAAATAGGACATTAATTGGTATGCAATTATACACCCAAATGATTTGTTGTTATTGAATAGGGAATTAGGAATAAGTTTTCAATGTAGCAATCATTTGTAAGCATTGCATCTCAGATGAACACAAATTCACAAAGCCAAGGACATTTTAATGCCATGTATATATGCCTTATTGTTTAAGTTATTTATTGAGAGGAGAGGTTGCCTGGTTTGGGAGCCAGGAGCTAAGCTATATCTCTAAAATATAACATAGGCTATACTTGTGTGAGTATCTAAATTATTGTGATGTGTCAGAGTAAAAGAGCGAGGCTAAGCCTTAGACGGGTGTGAGTGTGCATTTATCTGGTACAGGCCTCTTCCTAAATACCTCCGTGCAAACCTGCATTCTTGTACTGTTACAATATTTAAATTGATAATATAAGTAATCTGTTGACTTGTCTTGTACCCAACTATCCGGCATGGTTGCAGATTGAATATTGATCTGAGCTGTGACATGATATTTAGGATGTTATGATAGGAATTGTCATCAGTATTGAAATCGCATCTCAAAAGTGTCTACTTCAGTGTACATTGTAATACTTCAAAGAAGTTTTGTAATATCAGGTTTAAATCAATTAGGAAATTGTTTTGTTTTATCAAAAAGGAAACAGCAAAAATTTAGAAAAATATTGAAACAATTTGAGGCCTTTTATAAATGTGTTTAATTTATTGAGAACATGGGTTTAGTTTTGAATGTCATTTGTCAAAAGCCTCCCTCTCAGTTGTGTTGATTTGCTGTAAATAATCACAAAAATATTTTTGTAATAAAATTGAAAAAGTTCTGTTTAAAAACAACTTTCCATGTTTGTCTTTTTCCACAACTTTTATATGCACGAGTTTCACTTGAGCAAGCTTTGACTTTGCTCCTTCATCACTTGGATAATCCTTATGGATAAATCTACTGATTAACACTGGTAGTTGTTGCCTCATGGCTACTACAGTCTGTGCTGCCAGTGAAGTTGGTTAGCCAGTGGTCAGTTGGTCATTATTTGAACATGACCTGGGGATGTGACTGACAGATGTCCCACAATCCCTTGCCCTGCGCATGACCTCGTCCTATCCTCGTTATGGTTTGATTAATGACCTGAATAGGACACTTTCTGAATAGATGACCTACTAGCACAGACCTTGTGCAGCAGTGTGCTACAACCAGGCTACAATGAGCTGTGAATGCACTTCTCAATGGCATGAATGCCGCATGATATGACTATCAGCCTCAGACACTTGTCGTCCCCAAATATTTATGGGATCCGAACTTCAACAACTGAATACAATGAAGTCCTCTTGACCAATTATTCAGTGAGGTTGGTGCATTGTTTTAATACAATACAGCTAATGAGTTTGAATAATTAGTAGTGGGCTATGATATCTAACAAGGAAGATAAATAGTGGGCGTAAATGATGTGTCCTAAATATTGACATCTACATGGCTTATCGTGAGTTGTGAAAGTGAAGGCCAAAAATTAACACAGCCTGCAGTGAATTGGCCTGACTGGGATACACCTTCATTGAGAGCTGTTGAGCACTGCCGGAAGGCCTCAGTGCCTGGCCTGCTGCTAGCAGCTTCTTTTCAATGACGTTTCCCCATACAATCCTCTCTATTCACCCCTCAGCACCCTTTAGAATAGCTGCACGTCTCCCTCACCCCGCCAGACTGCTAGCAGGTCAACCTCCAGACTCAGACTAGGCTTGTAGCAGTTCTAGCCTCCACTGCGCATGCGCCAATGGAAAATTACTGAACTGAGCTGAGCGCGTCCTGGGGTCACATCATGCATGGGCCAGCTCCCTCCCTCCTCCCCTCCGGAAATGCGAATTCCTCATCGTCTGGCATTTATCTCACAGTATTGAAGCTCTGAAAATTATAGACAGTCCTAGGACTACCTACCAAGGAGCATTTTACCCCTTTTTGGACCATTACTTAACCATGAAATTTAATGGTCTTAAAAGATGATAACAGCCTCATCAGTTGACAAACCACAAACCAAAAATGTTTCTTGGGCATTTGGGCTGCCAAATATACTTCTGCAGATTATATATACCCTTGAAAGCAGATTATACAGCAGTTGCAAAATGAACACCACAGCTAATTTCATTTTCAAAGAAATCTTTTAAAAGGGGGGGGGGGTTTCAGAATCTGTGCAGGAGAGGCCGCATTCAGATTACCTGTTTGACAGCAGTTTCAAACATCTTGTGCCTTATAAAGTCCTTTGTTAGACAGTATTTTCAATCGTCCTGTGCCTTATCAACTATGTTGGACAGCAGTTTCAATCATCCTGTCCCTTATCAAGACCTATTTTGGACAGCAGTTTCAATCATATCTTGTCCCTTATTAAAACCTATGTTGGATAGCAGTTTCAAACATCTTGTCGATCCTTATCAAGACCTATGTTGGACAGTAGTTTCAATCCTCTTGATCCAAGTCCTATGTTGGACAGTAGTTTCAATCATCCTGTGCCATAACAAGACCTATGTTGGACAGCAGTTCCAATCATCTTGTCTCTTATCTAGTCCTATGTTCGACAGCAGTTTCAATCTACCTGTGCCTTGTTAAGTCCTATTTTGGACGGCAGTTTCAATCATCCTGTGCCGTATCTAGTCCTATTTTGGACAGGAGTTTCAATCTTGTTGTGCCTCATCAAATCCTATTTTGGACAGCAGTTTCAATCATCCTGTGATGTATCAACTATGTTGGACAGCAGTTTCAATCATCTTGTCCCTTATCAAGACCTATGTTGGACATCAGTTTCATCTTGTCCCTTATCAAGACCTATGTTGGATAGCAGTTTCAATCATCTTGTCCCAAGTCCTATGTTGGACAGTAGTTTCAATCCTCCTATGCCTTAACAAGACCTATGTTGGACAGCAATTTCACACATCTTGTCTCTTATCTAGTCCTATGTTGGACAGCAGTTTCAATCTTGTTATGCCTTATCAAGTCCTATTTTGGACAGCAGTTTTAGCCATCCTGCGCCTTATCAAGTCCTATGTTTGACAGCAGTTTCAATCATCCTGTCCCTTTTCAATACCTATTTTGGACAGCAGTTTCAATTTTGTTGTGCCTTATCAAGTCCTATGTTGGACAGCAGTTTCAATTGTCCTGTCCCTTATCAAGTCCTATGTTGGACAGCAGTTTCAATCATCCTGTGCCTTATCAAGACTTATTTTGGACAACAGTTTCATCTTGTCCCTTATCAAGTCCTATGTTGGACAGCATGTTCAATCATCATGTGCCTTGTCAAGTCCAATGTTGGACAGCAGTTTCAATCACCCTGTGCCTTATCAAGACCTATGTTATACAGCTGTTTCAATCATCTTTCCCCAAGTCCTATGTTGGACAGCAGTTTCAATCGTCCTGTGCCTTATCAAGACCTATGTTGGACAGCAGTTTCAATCTTGTCTCTTATCAAGACCTATGTTGGACAGCAGTTTCAATCGTCCGGAGATAAACATCGACAGGAAGTGAAAAAAACTTTCCAAAGTCATTAATTTAGCATGGAAAATTGGAAAGCTGGGATGGATGGATGATTGGGGCTTTATGTCCTGTATTTATGCACTTGGTAGGCTAATTAGGACAGGAGGAGGACACGGCAATGAGACGAAGGATGATTGAAACAGCCGTCCAACATAGGCCCAGGTGACCCGGCAAGAGCTGGATTCGAACCTTGGACCCCGCGACTGGCAGTCCAGCACGCTACCACTAGACCAACCCTCCCCCCATTGGAAAGCTGGGAATTCCCTGGTCAGATCCTGCTAATCCTCGGTATTTGACTCTGGATAATTTTGCCTTCCATCACTTACATTGCCGAATACTGAATAGGGGGCCTCCCTGAATAGCCCCCCCCCCCCAACACTATAACAAAAAGGGGGTATAATTATGCTTGAAAATTAGAATAATAATGAATATTATGTTTATCATGCACGTTTCTTCTTAAACAATAATTTATCAATTGTTCATGTACATACATAGCAGGGAGACGTCTATTCAAGCACCCCCCCCCCCTGCTTCTCCTCTCTGCGGTGAGGCACTCTTAAACTTAAAGATTCATGGAATATACACTGTATAACTCCATCACTGACTCATGGATTTTCCCAATAAAGGGGTTTTGTAAGTGCAGTACTAAAAGGGGTGGGAAGTACTGACCCATATACATGTTTCAGAGTCTGAGGAGGCTGTGGTTTTGTTTGTGGTTGCAAACATTCCTCATCTTATTAAAATGTCATTTAAGGGGCAATAGCTGAGATGGTGGCAAAATCTGACCACAGCTCACACAGAGCTTTACCCCGTAGGTAGTCCTAGGACTGTAGAAGAGAAGTCAAGTGATAGTAATTTGCAACTCATTCAGTATTTAGCATTATGCCTGTATCTACTGGGCTTTCAATAAATTAAACTCACTGGGGCCCAGCAGCTCTTGTAAAATGTAAACTCATCAAATTTTTAAAAAGAAAAAAAAGAAAAAATGAACGAAGTGAGAGTTTAATTATGATTTGAAACAGGCTTTAGGCCTATAATCATCTGGAATTTTTGTGAGTTGAAATAGTGTTGGGTATGCCTAAATTGATGCTGCAGCACTAGGCCAAGACATGCTGGATCTATCTATCCTCACATGTATGCATGCCAAGGGCACACTGGAATTTTCCCGCCCTGCTATCTGACATGCAGACATTCCAGAAAATCCTGAAGGTGGTTGTTTCCCCTGGGAACCATGGGCCACATGGCCTGCGCACTTGGTTACCCTTGGTAACGAAGCCCAAAGACTGAAAATGCTCCCAGACCTCCTTTGAAGGCTCTAATATCAACATGACCCCAGCCATAGCAAGAACCCCCTCCCTCTTTCACCCCTTCCCTCCAATTTCACACAGGGCCTCACGAGGTCATGTAATTTTTGGCGGGAAGCAAGGACATGCTCCAAAGATGAAGAATGGCAATTTTAGATTTTTGTTGCTAATATTTAGGTATGATCTTCATACCCCATGTGCACATTAATTATTTAGGCCAACATACAAGGGGTAATTAGCAATGAATCTCGAACCCGCACCAAATTACACCTAATACAATACACTTCCAGACAGATTTTCAGCAGCCCAATCAAGTCTGTTGTATCGACCAAAAGAAGTAATAGAAGTAGGCCCAGCTAATTATGTAATTCGTATAATGCTGGTTGAATTGGCCATAATTAAACAATGGACGCAACACCTGGCTGCCCGCTGAAGCAGTGCAGGCAGAGCACGTGCGTTCAGTAGATTCTACGCGCACATGGCTTTGTTGATAAACAAAGACGCACATGGCCCTCGCATGGCGCACAGGGTTCTGCAAGACTTCGCTGATCATTGAGAGTGGAATGCGAAAAAGCTGAACGTCGAACTATTTTCTTTTCGTCAGACAATGATGATTGGGGTCGTCGCGTACACTCATTATGTTCACAATAAACTGTTATAAAGTTGTTCACAATTAATATTTGGACTTAAGGCGACAAAGTTGAGTCTATAGAAGTTGTTTCCGTCTTGTGACAGGCGACAGGCAGGCGACAGACCAAACAGTCGACTTTGCAAGCTTTTTGACGTAATTTTGGCCAGGATCATACTCAATTGAGTTTGTACTCAAAAATCTCTTTACCCATCAGCTGGCACAGTTGATGGCAGCTTGATTAATCCTCTATTGAGTCTCAACAACCACAAAGCAATTAAAGGAAGCAGTCAAAACAATAGATTTCGACTTCCTGACAGGCAAGTTTGTACTGCATGATCTCTGTATTGGCCTGCAAAAATGCATTCCTTATCGAAATTTTGCTATAATAAATTTATAAAACTTAAATTATTGATTGGACGGTTATGTAATTGTCAAAATGACATTTGGTCACTGTCATCATATTTTATTTCCCAAATGAATGTAGGTGTATATGAGGTCCATAAAGCACTCATGGTTGCCATGAGTGGGCTTGGCTGGCTATGCAGCTGTGTTTTGGAAACATGTGGCCTGTATTGATCGATCGATGGCTTAGCAGGCTGCAGTTGCAGTTGCTCTACAGCTCTCTCCTGCAGAACTCACGAGCACGTGGGTGTGGCGTGTTAGGATATCACAAGGTCTCCCCCCCCCCATCCTGGATTCTATCCACTTGGAAAGAACGTCCTTGTGTCTTCCATTAATCCAGCCATCCACTCAAGACATAAACGTCATTCCACTCATGGAATTGCAGAATGGGAAAATCGAAGGACGTCCTTGATGGCGTTGAATTTATGCTCCAGTTTTAAACTAGCCTAGGTATAGTTTCATCGCAATGATTTTTCCCCTTAATTGGTTGTCCTAGAAACATAATTGTTCTGAAAGATTGCCTTTTCCTGAAGCACCAGTAGGCTGTAGCCCGGCCTCCATATTTTTTTGAAGTGGCCTTTTCTTTTTACCTTTTTCTTATTGACAGAAAGAATGGTTAGGCATTGGTTACTAGTAAGCATGCATGGGATCCAGAAGAGGTCGTCCAGGAGAGATAGATTAAGATTAAGCTATTTATGGTTCACCAGACCCAGTCACGAAACAGTCCAAGGCCATCTGGTTTCTTTTGGTCGGTGGAGGTCATCTCAAGTTCACAGTAAAAACGAGAGAATTCCCACAGAATTGAGGAAGGTTGGGGTGACTTTGGATCACTTTTGGTTCACCAAAAAACCCTGTGACCAGGCTATGACCTCTGCAGGACGCGGGGTGAGGTCAGTTGGACCACGTGGTGACCTCAATGTTACCCCACCATGAGACTCGAGGTCATTCCATAAAAGGGGGTGTGGCCTGGTCCTCGTCAGACATGCAAATGACCTCTATGGGGGTCAATTACCCCTGGTCCATTAATGAGTGTCTGGGGGTGATTGGGGGGTCAGGGGGTGGGGTGCTGGGAGTACAATGACCCCTGCTGCTGGGAATGCATGGCAAAGGTTCGAATTTAATGATGGATGACACTGGGTGTCATATCGCAAAGATAAGAATAATTCGCTTTCAAATGACTTCAAATGGATGTGCCTGGCTGTGTCTTTGGTTGCCGATGCTGTTACGTCACTGCTAAGTAGATAAGAATGCAGTTTGGATAAGAATGCCATTAGAAAATGAGATGGGGAGGAACTGGGCGGGGAAATTGTTTGGGTAATCATGTCACTTTCATTATTAATTGCTGGGGCGGCGGAGAAGACTGCCCACCAAACAGCTAACATTTTCGTAACATCACCAGTTTCTGAGCAGGGTGTTACCAGGTAATGTGACACTCATGATATTCCTATAATGTTATATTAACCTGAACAGGATCTTAAGGAAGTGTTAGACATATGATGATTTGTGTAATATTCTGGTAACATTAACATAACATTATCAGTGCTAAGTGACGATAATATTAGTGGCTAATCATTAGCATAACCTTTTCCAGGAAACTTCTCGCTGTATTTCACAATCTTACCATATAACATAACATCATAATGAGGAGGTAAGGTTAGGATAATGTTATGTTATAACATTAGCAGGTAATGTTAGCAAAACGTTTCTGAGGAAACTTCCCATTTCCTTGTCAGAATATTAGCATATTAATGTTACTGTATAATTAAGAGATAAGGTTGAGATACACTGTAAAATTGGAGGCACTGATTCAGCTCAATTGATTGAGTGAGATGGTTGCACAAGTTGATTGAGCTAACATAGATTAATGTTTTGAGTTGAGAACTTGAGATAACTCAAAATACTGAGCTGAGTTGACTTAGGCTTTCAAGCTGAGAAAACTCAAAATATTGAGTTGTTTTGATTTATTTTAAGTTGCTTTTGGTTTTTATTTGTGATATCCTTCTTATAAAGTTACTATGAATGTGGGTGATAATCCCAAAATATTGCAGTGATCTTTCAAGGGAATCCACCTGATCCAGTGTGCTTCATTTTAGCACATCGCAGACAGGCCCAAGATGCATTCGAGATCCACGGACGATCAACAGCCAGGCGGCTTTTCCACATCCTTGCATTTAACACAGGCAATTGCATCACAAGGAAAATTTAGAAATTAATTTCTTGTGAAGAAATCCCAATGGCCTGAGGCTCATCTGTAGCAACTGAAACTTTCATGTTTTCGCAGCTTAATGTTATGACTCGTTTGGACCACTTATAGCAGTGAGCCATCGCAGCTGGAAAATTGTGAGCATTCTGAGACAGCTCAAAATATTGCTGCAACACAGTTTTCAAATTTCACAGTGTACCAGTTGATATGGAGTCGTCATTGTGTAGAAGTGTCAATTTATAGATGGAGCCACGTGGCCTGCGCTCAGTACTTGCTCCATCCTCAGTCCAAATGTCTACCACAATCGAGTGTAAAATGTATGATTAATTAAAAGATAACAAATTTACTGAATTTTTTATTGCATCATTGCCTACGAACTAGGTAATATGTCAATTGATATTGATATATATTGCTTGAAGTGTGTAAGAAAACATGAATGGCAGCCAGAAGCTAAGAGAGATATGTTCTTCCTTGACCACAAAGATTGATCCTGGAAATGCATGACACCCTCCAAGGTGAGTGTATCAGCATCACCAGAGAGACTTTGGCTGTTCTGTAAAAAGAACAAGCTGATAATTTTGGTGACCTGGCAAATTGCTAGGCCTGCACTCTCACTTTTTATTTTTGTTTCAATTTTATTACTAACTCACTAATCCTTTATTTAATCTGTATTTTTGTCTGTGACGTCTTCTTACAACTTTCTACCTTTTCAATTCCAGACAGGGATTCCGCATCTTCATTTACCCTGGCTGCTGGTACCGTGGACAGTAAAAGTCAGAAACCCCTGGCCAGTTCCAAGCATTACAATGCTTGGACATAGAAATCCATGCTTGGAGGACCTCTGGGAACAGCACAATTACATTGGGCTGCAGAGAAGCCCATCCAGCTCATTCTGGCTCCTGAGAAAGTTCCTCACTTGAAGCCAACTGATTGTGTGATATAACTGATATCTCGCTCTGCATGTGCTGTATAAAATATTTTTAAGTGCGCCAATCTGTGTCTCATCTGTAATATTTCTGTGATGTCAGATTCAACAGAACATTGCATGTGAACTGTTATGATTATGACAATTTCAGCTGAATATTACCTGTGTATGTCATCCAGTAACACCAGGCAATCATCTTAAAAGCAATTACCACTCCATATCAACCAGTATCTCAACCTTACACCTTTATTATCAAGTAAATTGAAGTAATATTATATGGTAATATTCTGAGAAGGAAATTGGAAGTTTCCTCAGAAACGTTATGCTAACATTACATGCTAATGTTATGTTATAACATTATCCTAACCTTACCTCCTTATTATGAGGTAATATCATATGCTAACATTGTGACATAAATTGGGAAGTTTCCTGGAAAAGGTGATCCTAAGATTGGCAACTAATATTATCGTAACTTAGCTGCTAATATTGGCATAACCTTATAGTCACATGAAATTGTTTAGTGGGTGGTACCATTTTAATTTTCTAAATTGCAACCCTTACTTTGCCATTGGCTTTGCATGAATTTTTGATGTAAAATTCTAGATTTCGACATTGTTGGCTGTGAGGGCCACGTGTGAATCCTTGGACTTGGGTCAGTTTGACCGGAGGGCATTTGAGTGTCCCCCCCCCCCCTGCCCTCGCCTCTGAATGACCACTTGCGCAACTTCCCCTGAACTGTTGACCTTTTTGCCCGATGCACTTGTTCTGCCCTCGCAGGTCAGGACCCGACGGGGTACATTCATGTGCACGGAGAGAATCATCTTGACAAATCGTATTGCCCACTGAAGCAGAAACTAACAGTAACTATAAATGCATGATATACATGTATTCAAGAAAGTTGATTCGTTGTAAATACGGAGCAAAAGTACCTACACAAGAATATCAAAAGTTAAAAGCTTGCATAAATGCATTTGTTGAGGGCTATAGCAACATGAAGTTGGAATAGAGCAGATAATGGGAAATCGAAAGAGGTTTAAGTTAATCCTCATTCATGAATTATAGCCCAACAATGCAAATCGACTTGACTCTGCGCATAATCCCTGTAGATTATGATATATAGTAGAGTGCAGCAAATTCAAGCTGAACCAGCAATGTTCATTCAAATGTCCATTGAAGTGTGTCGTTGGGTCAAAGGTCAAACTCAGCATGAGGCTCAAGCAGGGCCTGTCACGACAGAATTCAAATTAATCTGACCTTAATTAAGCTGATAAAGGTCTGTGTTGGCCACTAATTTGCCCCTTGGTAACAAAGAAGAGGCAGATGAAAAGATTGTGACAAGAAATAAGACGTATCTGCTATTATCCAGACTGGAAAAGACTATCCCCAATATGGCCAGAAACTGATAAGTTGGCTCTTTTCGTTTCTTTGATAAAAATCTGCTGTGGAGGAAGTTGTGGTTGGGGAATTCCCTGACCACCAGCATTCCTGACCCAAAACAAACACAACATTCTTGACATCTGCCAAGAAATTCTCCCATTCAAGCAATTTCAATCTGGGCTGCCTTCTAATACAGGGTATGTTATTAATGAATTGCCCAAATAGTTCCAACTCATGATACAATGTATTGCCTGCCAACATTAATTGAGAGGGGGTGTGTCAGCCATGTGAATTTTCACATGACCTTGCCTAATACGAAACATGGCAGAGGTACTTATTTAATCATTCTGATATCAATATACTTGTCATTGCTTGACACTTAAGATTTATTGCATTTGATAAGGAACCCATTTATTGTTATATGGGTGAAGTCATTTTAAACGAGGCCAGCCAGGATTTTGACTTTAACATGACATAAAAAATGTTTGGCTAGTAATAAGTTCTTTAAAATTCCCTGAGATGTAGAATACAATTTTGTCTTCATAATAAATCCACTTTTACGTGAAGTTATCGCTTCATCATTGAGAACAGGGACCGCAAACTCTAAAAATGGTCCATATTTGGGGGTGTCAAACGTCACATTTTCAAACAGTGTTACTTTGATAGCTGATGGTTAGCAATTGAAGTAAGTTATGCTCAGTATTTTTAATTTTAATGACTACCTATATACCTGAACTTAAGTTTTTTTTTTCCATTCGGTATGTGAAATGTTCTGGGAATATTTCTCGGGCCATCGAAACCTCCCGTCACGTACATCATAAATGTCAAACATGGTCAATCCAGAAAAAATGTTTTCTAAAAATGGGTTTTTTTCCTATTTAAGTGGCGTTTGGTTGATTTATTTTCCATTGAATCAAGAAAGTCTATGATAAATAATCACATACCAGTCTGCTTTAAAGGGAATATCCAGCTGTAGTTAAATGGTCGCAGTCCAAACATGACACCCGCAGTCACTGAAAAAATTCTCACCTACAGGACGGCAAAATTTCAAACCAAAAATTTTGACACACCCAGTAATATTTTTATGGGTTTGTATGCTGTCAAAATAAGAATTCCACAAGATTTATCTAAAATGTTTAAAAGGATGTCCTACAGAGCAGCAAAGGCTGTGATATGGAGGATGCAAATTTTGAATGTCAATAATTCTGGGATTCTCACCTACAGGACAGATATGATGTAACGGCACTGATAGAGGTGTTCTGATGTGTAGAGAAGCATCACATCAATCAAAATTTTTCATTTTGCTGTGAATAGTGAATTTTGTTCCTGTAATTGGCCTTGGGAGAAGATACAAGACTGTCACACAACAAAATGTGTCATATGTCAAAAAGTGTCAAACTGGTACATCATAATGGACAGGACATCATTATTGACCAATAAGTAATTATTGGTCAATTATGATGTACAGATGAATTTTCCTGCTTTTTGATATGAAAAGATTACCAAAGTCGAGAAAAGTTGTGTTAATTAAATTCCCAGACTTCTGTTGTCCGTGTCATGAGATTTCGCACATGCATTTCATTCTTATCTGACAATAACATAGATTCTTTGATGTACATCACATTTGACACTTGTAATGTCAAATATGATGTACAGCATAAATCTTAGATATATGACAGTAATCTCTACATTAAATTAAGAATTATCATGTATTTTGGCTAGCTTCCTTTACTAATGCAGTTTCTCTCAACAATACATTTTGCTTGATTTCGTTCAGCCAAGATTAATAGGCGTACATCATAATTGACACTTCATGTAAAATTCTTATTATTTTTTGTATTTTTACTGTTGTTATGAATGAAGGTTTTAACAAATCTAATTTACCTTACTTATTCTTTTATATATTTTATGGAATTTCAGAGAATTTAAGTTCTAGCTTGAGCGTTGAGTCGGTTATTCATATACAATGTTTGGTGCATGTGTGCAGCTTCTGGCAACTTATTTTCCAGCTCCTTTTGGTGAAATCTCTCTCATGTGTTATATTAGGGTGAATTAACATTTGACACTTGTTTGTTTTTATTGAAATGTTTATAATTGCATTTACTGGTAAAGTTTATTAATACACAATTTGACATAATTTTTGAAACTTGGTCAATTATGATGTACGTGTGACAGAATTCTCACCTACCGGACCATGTCAAATATGATGTAACGCTAAAAATGTGCCTATATCTTTTACACAACAGGTTAGATGGCTTGGATTTTACCATTCTCTCATACATTCTGTGTGTTTTTACATTTTAATCCAAAAATTTACCGAGTATACCTATGTGCTTTATTTTGACAGAACATTGAAGAAGCAAAATTGACGAAATATATTTTTGTTTCGTCAATGTGTGTATTTCAAAGCAAAATGGTAATTTCTTGGCTAAAATTGTTTAAAATGATCATCTATACCTGGAACAATGATTGTATGATCAATGTTTGCTATTATCAACAATAGGGATTAAATAAAGTGGAGTCAACCAAAATTTCTCACCTACGTGACGACATAGACTCTCCTCAGCAAAATTCTATGTGGGGCAGTGTCAGGGTGCTTAAGGACATAAAAAGTATATTTCGTAAAAATTAAGACTATGGAGCACAGGCTGAATGAGGAATACATCCTAAAACATGCATTTAAAAATTTACCCTTATGTGACACTTTTGGCCTCATTTAAAATGACTTCACCCATATAACATTTACTATCAAATACTTACCATTTATGAAAGTGATTGTGGTTGATATTAATCAATTGTTATTACCTAATGTACATAACTTATCATACTACATATCACATGACATGCCATGACATTCCTGCTGTGGATGTGACAAATGAATATTGATTGATTGCATCTAAACCTGCAGGTTGTATAATCAAATTCCCTAATTTATCTAAATTTCCAAATCTCTTTTTGGTGGATTTTTCCCCCAATGGGTTTTAGTTGTCAAGTGGAACTTGACACCTGTTTACATGTGTGTTAAATTAGATACTTCCCATTTAAAAAATATACCTAGTATATGGACGAACATAAAAAATCCAGTTTTTCAGCTTTATTTTCTTCCTGGTTGACCGAAACTTTTACCCAAAATAAAGATTTGATCATATCTATGACGCAGCAAGTTGCAAGTATGGGAGATTGGTATGTGAGCCATTTTGAAATTAAATCTTATCATTAAAGGAACAATATTTATCCGACAGTTTTAATTTCCTTTCATAAAATATCCATATTAGATAGCCCTATTAGGGTGTCACCTCCCAGTTTTAATAAGAATGAAGTTTTGAAGAAATTTCACACGGTCCCCACATTTTTGTCCCATATTTCCCATATAGGTGTGCATTATAACTATGACATGTAAATACTAGTCATTCTCACGATGTTTATTCAATTTTGCACTAATAATAAACAGCAGAGTTATAAATAGCATTTATGTTCTAGGATTGGTAGTTTACTAGACATGAAAGTAGGCCTACACTACATGTCAACAAATTGCAGGTAAAATTATGAATATTGAGATTAGCAAAGTCACATAATTAGCTCTTATACCTTGACAAAAGTGGAAAGGGGGGGTATTCTTCAGTAATTAGGACACACCTGTAAAATAAAACTATGTGAGCCTAATTAGGGATTTGAGAGGATCCAATTTCTAATGGTAATTCTGCTATCAATCAGGCCAAGTGAGTCTTATTTATCCCCATTCTTTTCCTGAATAGAGGATCATATTTAGTGGGGCTAACTAAACAGTTACATGCATTTTTCAGACTGCTTTTTTCCCCAATTAACACTGATTACAATGTATCTACAAAGGCCTACATGTGTGACTTTTTCAAAGACTTTTCTCCACTTTGGCCACTCTTCATCCTTGAGTTTATCTCTGGCAAGGTTATCTGAATGGCAACCTGCTCTCTCTTCAAGAGAACCATGTGACGCAGGGAGATTCCAGACGAACAATGACGTCACAGCTTAGAATGCCAGCAAAAAGATTAGAACGCAAAACCCCAGCAGCCCAGAGCCCCATGCAGATAAGTTTTGTTAAGAAGCTTAAAATACATAAGAGCAGGTTCAGGTTGGTCTGAGAAATGTGGACTGATTGTGTGCTGGAAATTAGGGTACATTTTTAGACACTCAGGAATTAATTCATGAGATTAATATCATGTTAAGTCAAGCAGAAACTAACTATAAAAGAACAAGAAGAATCAGATTGAGAACTTTCCAGGAGGTCCCACAATGTTTGTATACAAACCACTGACTGGCTGGTATGGAACTGAGTCAGTGGAATCCTCCATTGGCAGATGAGGAGTTTATGGAGCAGCATGAGTCTGCCTCTGTCACTCAGGGTAAATAAAAACATTGATGTTAGTCATAAGTTGGTCAAGATATGCTGGTGCCTGTGGTGTCCGCATTTGTGGCAGTATGAGGTGGCTTTTGCGTTTATCAGGACTGCTTAGTAACTCTTAGTCATGTCTGAAGACTCAGAGCTCTGTCAGGGCAGAGACACCACTGGCCACCACTGAGCTCCATTGGCAGCCTCTGAAGCAATGACTAAGCAATCTACCAATGATGCTGGTCTGCCCAGCAATCCAAACCAAAACATTGGCACAGTGCCAAGCCATGACTGTTCTCTTCCTGCCTGCTTCTGCCAGCCATACCTGTGATGGATTGCATGGGCATTGCTCACTCTCTGGCCGAAGGCCCTGCTACTGGTTCAGGTAATTTCTTGAAAAAATGAAGAATTACTTGAACAGACTTACAGTCAGTCATCCCACTAACTGCGCACTATACACTAAGCCTCCAATAACCAAGCAGTTTCCCTCTATTGCGCAATACCCTTGAGATGCAATAACCCTCCAACATTTCGTTCTGTGTTTTTGTTTATCCTTACAGTGACTCAGAAAAAGAATATATATTTGTTTTAATTAGATTTGGTCTTCCTCTTTTGTTGTTGTTCTTTCTTCTCCTGTCTTTGTTCCTCTTTCTTCCACTTCTCTTCCTCTTAGTAACAAACTTCATTTGAATTTTTAAAGCTAAAGTTCTCCAGCTTCATCTCCATTCATGGTTTGCTATCAAATAGAACGTCATTTTTGCGGACAAGCTCCCTGGTCTGGTCACATACTATGAGAATGCCTGTGATAAGTGGTAGACATATAAGCTGGAAAAATGTGAAGAATTCTCGAACAATAATATGAGGGTCTGTGGAATTTCGAATTCCCACGTATGTTTTGAATAATAAGTCATTATCATAAATGGGGAAAAATGAACAAAATGTTTTATGACACACACAAAAGCTTCCTGTTTCAACCTGCAGGACAATGTTGTGTCATGTGAAAGTTTGTAAATAATCCTGATTACTACATTTATGCTACCACAAATACAGTACTATGGCTGAGGGGGTGGTGGGAAATGGGGCGTACGTGGCTATTGTGGCTCAGTATTGTTGATCAACAAACCCTGATCTAAAAATAGACCAAAACAACCAGAGTGAACCCTGCACTGGCTGGAATGTGCTGAGGGGGAGGGGGGGTTATACATAGTTCAAAATGACTCCACATCAGTCTGGATGACTATTAATCATTACTTCTAAACAACCGCCCCCCTCCCCCAATATTGTATTCAAGAGGGTATGTAGGCCTATATGGAATTGAATACAAGTCGAGTCGACTTGACTTGATACCTATGTAAACAGCCATGGGTAAATTTTAGTGGAGAATGTGTATCTCTATTTTTGTAGATAAATTAAATATAATCTATTAATTTCAATATGCATAGCAGAAAAAAAAGAGCATATATTTCTGAAAGGTGCTGAGGACCAGAAGCCCTTTCCCAGAGTCACTTGTTCACAGATATTGGAAATCCCTTTGCAAGGTCACCCCCACAATGAATGGGCATGTTGGTATGTTACATGGTATTTTATGAGTAGGCATTTCTACAACCCTTCCCTTACATATAGCTGCATCCGCGGTTTGACCAGATGACCATGATGGACAATTACCAATTGCTGCTAATGGCAACCCCCACTTCCGGTGATGCTGCAAGCGGTACTTAGTCAGTTACCAAGGTTACGCCACCTCTTGATTAATATACCCAGCTATTTCAGGATAATCCGCGATGTAATACATACCGTCACAACAAAACAAACCCACGTTTATGCTTATGCTCTTGTCACACCAGTGGACAATTATACTTAGGCCCTACTATTAATAGATAAATACAATGTATGTGTAAGTGATAATTACACCATAATTAGGAATACATTGAGGCCTATAGCTGATACAGTAATCATTAATGCTAATTAAATGGTCATCTTCACTTGAACATGCAATTGAAATGCATAGCCCATAGGTCGGTAATGTGAGTGCCCTGTGAAATTGAAGACTGTACTGCATTGCATAAGAGTGGATAGCGGGATAATGTTTGAATACAAGGTCTGTGTTTACATGGGAGTCGTGGGACCTCGCCTCCCACTGGACCCATTCGACCTTGTCTCACAGTGCAGGGGAGGCCTGGACGGTCCTGTCAGATAATGCAGTACATTGGATCGTGAGAACAGAGGGGGCAGTAGTCTGGTCATATGACGATGGCTTGGTCACATGGTTCGTTGGTTGTTGTTTGAGATCAGGACGAATTATGAAATGTCATGCTCTGTCTATTTACTCATAGTCATGTGTTACACTGTACAAAACGCACATTTCCATAATTCCTTGACTAATCCTTCTTAGGCTGGGTGCCAGGATAACCATGTATTTAATTATTTGAGCCTAGGAGACGTCAAAACATTCCCTGGCCCTCTCCATGGAGCTGTGTTACAACGGAGGCCTCGTAATCCCGAGGAATGTCAAGAACGTTCCAACTGCTAAGGGCATTATGTGTGACGTCTGTCAGAACACCTTCCAACCTCCTCTTTGCCAAGCTGCCAAATACCAGTCTTACTTCATATACCAATGTATTGTAGTACATTAAATCATTTCTCACCTTTCCTGCACTCAGACAATGAAGAGCATTTCCAGAACTTCCGAAGAGGAAAAAAATCTGAACAGCATTTTTAGCCTCTCTACCTCATAAATGGCTATTTAAAAGTCAAATTAAAAAATTAACAGTATGCAGGTATCTCTAGGCCTACTAGATGCAGACCTTATTAAAACAGAGCTATAAAGTTAAATAAATTCAAACTTTTATAACTTTCTATTCTATATTTATGAACTGTGTCCTGAAAACTGTTTTTAGAACATTCCCCTCTAATTAAATCCTGATTTTGTCCCCAGTCCTCTGGTTTTCGACCTTCATCTTGCAAGTCATGGTTTAAAGAAGAGGTCTGAGGCCTTTAAGGACGACTTTCTAAATATAGGCCAGCAAGTAATGTGACTAAAGAGATGGAAAATTAATTGTAGGTTGTTTTATACAAAACACTTTGACTGTTTAATAATGCAAAACTCATCAGTCCTTGGTGGGGGCGTTGACAGGTAAGCCTACAATACCTACTGCAGTATGTAGCTGTATTACGCAATTATCGATGGAGATCAAGTAGAGAGAGAGGAGTGTGATATTCTCATTGCCAGGGGATGACGCCAATGTTTGTAAACATTGAGGTGCACTTGCACTAACTCGGCCAGCCGTGACGTCAGAGTTTCGTCCTGGGAGTTTCGTGCGTTCAGTTCTCTGGTGTGCTATTTATAGTTCTTCCTATATAATTGCAAAGCAATGATGGCAAGAACTGGGATGGAAAGGAAGCTGTTTTTGTCACTTTAATTATCACAAGTTTATTTTTACCTGGAAATTACACACAGAAGCACTGAATGTCAAGGTAATCGCAAGCTAATCCTGAAGAGTGCCATAATTAGCAGGGCTTAACATATTAGCTTTGTGATTAGCTGAACCAATTAATTGACGCCTATGTAGGTGCAATGCTGGAAGATGCGTTGTCATGGTAACTGGCAATACACCCAGCACCATCCATGGATTGTTGGAGCTCCAGACAGTTTTGGCGCCCAAGCAACAGACTCCAAACAAATTCCAGCCAAACTCTCAGGCATATCGATCTATCGATTGATTTTAGGAACTGGTAGTTTATTTAAGTCTCGTACTTAGCTGCATGGCTTGTAGCAACTGCGCAAATACTTGGCACTATTGAATAAAGTTTTTCATTCACTGGGAGTAGCCTATCTTGTGACCTTGATCACAATGAGTCCGTCCTGGCAATGAAGAGCAATGCGAGGGCCATGTGGCAGATTTGCCAATGTTTATGTAGAGAGCACCAGACCGAAACTGTCATAACTATGTAGTTTGTAATGTATGGGACAAGTGATCTGTGTGCACTTCCCCTGAAATCGACTCCACATAATTTCTACCTCAGGTGATTGCCATAATCATTTGACTGTGTTGTTGACTGTCATTCCAAGGTTACAAATGGGTCATTTTCACGAAAACGCGCAGTAACGGTAAAGACATAACAAATTTTTTGATGTCAGGAAGCTGAGCCAATAATACTCAACTACTATTTTGTTCTGTTTACATAATGTAATATGTGGTACTACCATGCTGCATGTAACAGGATAACTAATTTGGGTGAATATTTGACATTTTCAATTATTTGGAAAAATTGTCTTTACCGTGCACAATGAAAT
This sequence comes from Platynereis dumerilii, assembly GCA_026936325.1. NCBI lineage: Eukaryota > Metazoa > Annelida > Polychaeta > Phyllodocida > Nereididae > Platynereis > Platynereis dumerilii. The sequence continues at coordinate 12,040,584 of JAPTHN010000007.1, forward strand.
CAAAGCAAATTTACTCAGATGTCTTTACCGTGGCCAGCCTTGTCTTTACCGTGTCACAACATATTTGCATTGATTTGACCACGGTAAAGACAGATTTTGGCCACGGAAAAGACATGTTATGCAGCATTTCTTCCAGAGAAAGTGGACTACATAATTCAGAGTACCACAACTACTTCTGGAACTGCCTCCTGAACCAATGATGTCATTTACATCCTCATACCTTTTGATCTCCCTCCGCTGTTGAGGGTTCGGTAAAGACGAAGTTAAGTTGCGACGAAGTCAAGATAAAACCTATTTCATCGTCTGACCAACAGATGGCAGCTCTGGCTTTCCCAATGATGTGGTTAAAAAGTAGTTATATCCTGGTTCTTCACACCCTAGTGGCATCTGGAGACATCATGCCCTGTTAACTTACTCTGGTTGCAACTTAAACTCTTTGGTCACGGTAAAGACGGTGGTAATTTCAAAACTGGGACACACCTTCAAAACGTCCTGAGATGTGGATAAATTAGTTATATTTCAGAAAAAAAACTTCTAGGTAGTTAATTTAACAAATATCTAGAAATACACACTTTGCATGTCACATTTTATGCAGTAATTTTCAATTTGCACACGTTTGAAATTAAGATGTTGAGTTGTGGACATGCCACGGTAAGGACATTTGGACTACTTAATGAGTGATATAGCATGTTCAGCATGGCAGCACCCACGTAAATTTTTGTTTTCTTCTAGGAAAAACGTTATTCTAAATATTTGGCCAAAAATCAATTTCAGTCCTACAAAGGCAGGCACACAGGAATGCAGGACATCAAATTGCGCGTTTTCGCGAAAATGACCCAAATCAACCAATATATCACAGGAAGCCCTGTGAATAAATGCTTTGCCAATGCCATTTGAAGCAAGTGCAACAAGGCGACTGAAGTTAGGCCTAATGTTTGTATAAGTCTAAGTTTCAATATTTATAAATAAACCTATCCATCTGATCACTTGCATTAAAGACATTTATATTATTATGTTCATTTTAAAATATGCATCCACTATACACTGATATAAATATACAATTTCATTCTCTTTTTTCAAGCTACATGCATAGTGACTGAAGTCAAAAGAGCTAAAATTCCCAAGGCTGGCCAGACATTCTATATAAATCCTGGTTGAATGGAACCCAGGCCTCTTTGTTTACAAACAAAACGATTTAAGGAAATTTTTAGGAAACCACAAAAGAGAATTGCCAGATTGTGTGGTCCCTTGTACCCCTTGACGAGTGGCACCCTTCGCATCCAGATCTTGTGGTATAGAAAAAGTTGAATGGCATTTTGCGAATACCAAGCATTCCCAGCAATGGATATCTGATCATGGCCTGGTTAATGGTCCTAATTAATGAGAGAGAGAGAAAAAAGCAGAAGAAAGTCAATTTGGAGGCCAATTTGCCCCTATAGCATGCAGGTTGGTATTTTCTCAAGGACTGTCAAGTTTTGCATCTGAGAGAAAAGGACTCCCCAGAATTCCTCACATTCCTTGCATTTCTGATAAGGATAGCATGATTAGATTGCTCCAATACAAACAGTAGCTGTTGTAAAGTCTTTCAAGAACAAAATATGGTACCAACAATCACACTTTGATCTCATCAATGTGTCCCAGTCAATGACATTGTCACGTAGGCTGTCTTCCAAAAAAATGTGATACTGGACTAATTGGGTTGATTGATTTGTAAAATGACAGATTGACAGCTTTGGTTGTTTGATTCATCGATTGTTTTATATTGATAGATATTGTATAATAATTGATTGATTGAGGGTCTGAATGTCCATTGGCCATTGGTGGTTTATTCTGCAAAATAAAAATATGAAAACCAAACTGGAAACATGTACATGTATTTCCACTTGGTGGGGTAAAACAAAGGGGAGAGACTGTGCAAGTTGATTAAAGGTCTCTACACTGTACATGTGCAGAGGATTTTGGTTGTTACCAAACTCGTGACACTTGACTTTTATACAGATTTGGTTATGTTATGAAATTGAATATGTCAACAACATAGTACATACGCAGTTTGATCGTGGAATTAAATATTAAATTGAGAACATTAGATCCCTTATCAGCTCTAGATAAGACATGTGAGATCGAAAATTGTAATTGTATCTTTGCACTTTGGAAGTTGTAAGTTTGATCATTTGATCCTTCACTGACCCTTTGAGTGGAGTCATCTGAGTAGAAACCACTTGATAAAAGCACAGTGTCATCTTTGGTGAGTAGTCCTGTAATCATTGGCCATCATGACTGTTATCTGTGTGAGAGAAGCAAATATATATTTATTGAACCTCTGCAAAATTGACAAGGATTTTGATTTTTGAACAGTAGGACTTTCAGTTGATCCCCCAAAGTACTGTTTGTTTTTGTGAGGCAACGTCATAGCAGGACTCAGGAGTGCCTTTGTCAATAGATGACATTGGACATTGGTACTTGAAGTGTAACTGGTTATGAGAAAACATTTTTGTGTTGTATCCAGTGGAACAATTGCTTATTACACACTATGCAATACAATTACATTGTACATTCCAAAGTTTCTAAACATGAGATGATTATTATGATCTAATTAGAAACAAGGGATTGTGCTCTTGCAATATTATAGTCCTACACACAATACAAGTGGGGGTATCTCTCCTTGTTGACATTGTGTGCCAGGCCTGGCCCAGCACTTCTCACCATGATTAGTCTCTTCAGGAGTTGAGTGTGACAAGGGTGTTCCCAGGAAATTACTTGCTTGGTTGGCTTCGCCCTATTTCCCATTGTTCTAGAAAATACCTTTGCTCAAAGTCAAATAGTTGAGACATGGCAATAAAGCATGACATGGGATATGTACACATTTTACCCATTTGTGCTGCAGATTATGCACCTACATCTAGTCACTTACAATGTTGTATACATGTGGTACTGTCAGTCAATTTAAGTTAGTACTATGATAAGTTACCCTGAAAATTAAAATTGTAGCTGGCTACATATTTTAAGGGTATACAATTCAATATATTCAGCATTGAGCAATTGTCAGCAAAGTGAATTGCCTGTAAATGTAGGGGGCTGTATTAATGATTGATTGCGCTTCTGCAATTGCGGCTATCACTGTGCCGCAAACTACTAGTAATATTGTAAATGCACAGCAGCACAGGATTGAGCCTCATTGAATATCCTAATATGCAACGTAATTCACCCCTTTTTTAATTGAAATAAAAACCTGGCTGTAAAGAAGAGAAATCACTTTTTTTAAACATGGGATATTTGGAAGTGAACTCCTGACACCATGCATGGTCTCATTCCTGATGCCAAGGTTGATTGTCCGATGGAAAACTCCAGGAGAAGGAAAAAGAGGTGTATATTGTAATCTTACAAGACCACTGAGGGCACTGACCAGAAATCTTTACACAGACTATCTCTACATTATGCAGTACGAATCTGGGCCATGTTTGAACTGTGCCTGTCCCAAGACCTCAGCAGATAACTTGCCTATCAATGTGTACTATAGCCCTCTCAAGTGTCTTGTGGAGTGAGGGCCATTGAGATAGCAGGGCTCCTTTCTTCTTTGGGACACCACTCAGACCAGACATTGGGACATTGTAATCTTCTGTGTTACATGATTCTGGCATGTTCTAGTCACATTATCTGGAGCAGTTTTTCCTCTGAAAAAGTCTTCCAAAAGTAAAATGGGGACAGTTTGTGTTAGGTCTTGCAGACTCATGGCATTCTGGGAAAAGTGGGTTGTCCCTGATTTTCCCACGTCTCACTGTGAAGCACTGTGACTGCATTATGAATTGGGGATTTGTGAGTCAAAATTGTGACCCATTTTGCCATAAGGGCTGCAAGTAGTTCTGTGGAAGGGTGTCATCATTCAGGGCACAATCCAAGGGCTGTTCTACAAACTATAAGGTTGCTCTGTTTTTGCTGTGTGTGTATTAAATTGTCCCAGATAAAAATCCACCCAGATCCCCTCATCATGACATGCACTCATGGATCTGCAACACAGACAGTTTGACAGACAACTGTTGAATCTGGAGTACCCAAACCAAACAGAGATGCAGCACCCCTTAAACAAAAGGGTCACTGCTCTCAGGTGCCCTCCAGAATTAGAACATGTGGGAGAATTGCCTTACATGCTGCATCTGCATCATTATGCATGAATCCATTATCCTTTTTATTCTTTTCAAAGGCAAAAAATAACATAGTCTAGATAGATTTAAATGACTGTGCTTCTCAAAATGATTCAAAATTGTACAGTCTATATGAGCAATTACTGGATTGAGAGGTATAACAAGTTACTAAAGGTTGATGAAGCCTTTTAAATTTGTATTTAAGGAGAGAGAAAAAAACTTTGAAAAAGCCAGACAGTGGTCTCCTGTCCTATTTAAAAGGACTGCATTTGTATTTCTCCATGCAATGCAGCGGCCAGTCTGTGTACATACACTGTCATTTATGAATTGAACAGGGAGCCATGGCATAGTTCAAACATAACCCAAATGTGTTCAGCTTTCCTTCTTTGATCTCTTTTATTTGCACCACAATTATTTGAACAAACCAACCGTGGAACCGATAGGCTGGCCTTTTACTGTGCAAACATTACGTCAAGGACTGATTTAGAAAAGTGACGTTGCGTTTTCAAGAACTACTTTACAAGGAAGACAGTTAAAAGAGGTTTTCTGAGAGCATCAAGGATTTGGTGGAAAGTGGGGGTCAGCGGATTTAAACGAAATTTGGTGGAGATGTTACCACAACTGATCGAAGAAAAACCTGACCATCAGTTTTCATTTTTATAAATTTGCCTTTCCAGGAGAGCCCTTTAAACAAAATGGCTGACAATCGCCTTTTTGACCAATTTTTGACGTTTTCAGTTCAAGAATATTGTGCATATTTGAGGATATCCTGCTCTTTTTTTGTAGATGCCATGGCCACAATGTAAAGTAGGTTCACTTTCTACATTCATAAATAACATTTTTGCCAGGTTTTACATTTCTACTGTAAATAGGCATTTCTGTATACCCCACTTAGTGCGGCAGTATTTTCTCGACTTTTGCAAATTTGGAAATGTGCTGAAATTGAAAATAGATATCCTCAAATTGCCAGTCTGAACACGCCTACCCTGATAGTCCATTATAAGTGGCTAAAACTACAGCTGTTAGTTGACAAATTGCATTAAAAAAATCACGGTTATTCTCATAAGTTTTTTTTTTAGAGCCTCGGCAAATAAGCATCTTTTTAAAAAAATCAAAAAACGTTAAAAACACCCTAAGAAGCATGTGAATAGCAAAACTATCCCTACCTTTTCAGTAAATTTGAATACATAGCCTTAAAGAACAGCATATGAGACATATATTTCATTAAAAATATCATGGTTAGCCTTTTAGAGTTTTTCTATCCAGCCCCAGCAAATAGGCATTCTTTTTATTTCTTGAAAATGGTGCAAAAATGCCGAAAATCGAGAAAACCACTGTAAGCTACTCCCATATGGAAAGCCTTCCCCTTATTTCTCAAAGAAGTCAGATATACCACCTTTAAGAACATAATCTAATACAAGTATTTCATTTAAAAAATTGCGGTTAGCCCAATAAGCTTTTTCTACACAGCCTCAGCAAATAGGCATTCTTTTGATTTGTTCAGAACGTTGTGAAAAAGGCAAAATCAAGAAAATTGCTCTGAGTTACGCCCATAGAGCAGCTTTCCCCCTAATTAACAAGGAAAGCCAGTCATACAACCTTAAAATAAATCATCTAATACATATGTTTCACTAATAAAATAAAATTTATTCCTATTTAAATTTTCCACAGAACCTCGGAAAATAAGCATACTTTCAAAAAAGTGAAGAAAAGTGAATATCACCCTGAGAAACATGTGAATAGCACTTTTAACCCCATATTTTCGGTAAAGTTGAATACATAACCTAAAAGAGCACCATCTAAGACATGTATTTCATTAAAAAAATCATGGTTACCCTATTAGGGTTTTTCTATCCAGGCTCAGCAAATAGGCGTTCTTTTTGATTTCTTCAAAATGGTGCAAAAACGCCAAAAATCGAGAAAACTGCTGTTTGTTGCTCCCATATAGGAAGCCTTCCTCTAATTTCTCAGTGAAGTCAGATATACAGGCTTAAAGAACGCAATCTAACACATGTATTTCGCTGACAAAATCACAATTAGCCGAATAGGTTTTTTCTACACAGCTTTAGCAAATAGACATTCTTTTGATTTGTTAAAAATATTGCAAAAAAAGGCAAAATTGAGAAATTTTTTGCACTGGTCAGCATGCCCGTCCTTTCCATATCTTATCAAAAAAGCCATTCATACTACCTTTAAGAATGCCATCTAATACATACATTTTACAAATAAAATCATTCTTATTCATATATATTTTTCTTAAGAGCCTCGCCAATTAAGCATACTTTCGAAAAAGTAAAAAAAAAGACACCGTTAAAATCAATCTAAGAAACATGTGAATGGCAATACTATCCCTAAATTCTCAGTAATGTCAAATATATAACTTAAAAGAACACAGTCTAATACAAATTGTTCATACAAAATCATGGATAGCCTCAACGGTCTTTTATATACAGAGCCTTAGCAAAGAGACATTGTTTTTCATCTTAGTCTTTTAACTTCTGCAAAATGCTGTAAAAATGGCAAAAATCCAGAAAAGCACTCAAAGTTGCACCCTTACATAACCTATTTCCTTACCTAAGTAAATGATAAGCCTTAAAGAACAACATAGGTGTTTTTCACTAAGGAATCATGATTGATCACATAGGCTCTTTCTACACGTTCTTTTGATTTCTCCAAAATAGTGCAAAAAGGGCGAAAATATGGAACATCAGTTGAAGTTATTCATACAGCCAGTCTCCCATTAATTGCTCAGTCAAGTCTGTTATACCACAGTGGACACATCTAAAATGTAGCAACATCATGAAAACGTTGTGACAACTTTGTGACAACATTGTGACAACATTGTGACAACATTGTGACAACATTGCCATGTTTGTCCCATTCGCATAGCTCAAAACTGTTATAGCAAGGCCCCTGGTCTATTCGGGGAACGATTTTTTGAAATATAGATAAGCAAGAATAGTCAAACTGTGTGAAGAATGATGAAAAACCAGTTGATAAATACTGGTGGTATGCACCTGGCGAGCTTTCTATCTTGCTTAAAATGAATGTTGTATGAATAGACCCCAGTCTCCCACCATTTTGTTGTTGTTTTTGGATGGACTATAAAAATAAATTTTGCCGTTACTCATTACAAAACATTTTTCCAAATGTTCACCACTGAAAGATGATGTGTATTCATGGTGTAAGAAGTCACAAAGACAAAAAGGAATGAAGGAAGAGAGACAGCAATTAAGGCAGGAAGAAAGGAAAACAGAAAGGCAGAGAGAAAACTACAAAGAAGGCCAGGGAAAAAGGAAGGCAGGAAAAACGGAAGACAGACAGAAAGGAAGACATACAGAAAGGAAGACAGAAAGGAAGAAAGAAAGTAAGACAAAAAGTAAGGACAATCTAGGAAGAAAGTAAATGAAATATTGAAAAACGGATGAAACAAAGACACTAGGGAAGATCAAAACAATTTAAGGTATGAAGGAAGGTATACAGGAAGATAGGAAGGTACAAAGGAGAGAAATAATCTTAAAAAAGGAAAGAAAGCGGCGAAGAAGGAAGGAAAGAATGCATGAAGAAAAAGTATGCAATGCAAAAAAAAAATCAGAGGGCGAGGGATGAGAGGAAGAAGGGAAGAAGGAAGAAAGCAAAGAAGGAAGAAAAGAAGGAAGAAAAGAAGGAAGAAAAGAAGGAAGAAAAGAAGGAAGAAAAGAAGGAAGAAAAGAAGGAAGAAAAGAAGGAAGAAAAGAAGGAAGAAAAGAAGGAAGAAAAGAAGGAAGAAAAGAAGGAAGAAAAGAAGGAAGAAAAGAAGGGAACTTAAGAAGGTAAGAAGCAAGGAAAAAATGAAGAGCAAGAGGATTTAGAGAAGAAAGTATAGAAGGAAGGAAAGAAACACACATTATGTTAGAAACTGTGAATGTGGCAATCGAAAACAGCCACTAGACTATCATGAAAATGATTATTTTAAATTCATACATAATTCCCTGTGTATCACACTTTTTAAATAATAATATATTAAATTGTAAACACCGCTGAGTATTTTCATACTGAGACGTTTGAAACAATAGACCACTAAACAATCAAAGGAAGGGAAAAAGAAGAAAACACAATCGAAAGGAAATAGCAAGATTGGAAGGAAGAAAGAAATGGAAGGAAGAAAAGAAAACAAGAGATGGGGAAAAGAGGAAGAAAGACAAAAGAGAGAAAGAGGAAACAAGTTGTTTTTAAATGTGTTCAATGTAAACCTACCAACACCTTTGTACCTTTGATATTTTACTAGAGGTGGTGTTTCAAAAGGAAACAAAAGGTTTTCATGCTATACTTCCATTTAATTAATTAAGACAAAAACACAATTCAGCTTTCTGGATCATAATGGCCCCAAATGTGAATTGTCATTTGAGAGATTCATGTACGTGTATCTGCATCACATGGAGTTATTCAATGTTGTGTAACTGACTTTATACAGAAATGAGGAGGAACACTACAATACTGGTGCAACATTAGAGCAATCAGGGGGAGACTTGCAATGCAGGTGTTACTAGGAGCAATTTTGCCTTTTCATATCATTTTGTATATACATAAAATAATACTAAATTTCACAGGAAAGCCCTGGAGAGAAACCTGCAGAACTAACCTTCTTATTTAAATGAAAATTGTGCATTAGATAGTGTTCTCTACAGCTTTACATCTGGCATTACAGAGAAAATACGGGGTCTGTATAAAAAGCAAGTTAGAATAACTGATTTTATTGGTAAAATGCATGTTTTAGATGGCATTTTTTAGGGTTGTATAACTGGCTTTACTGAGAAATTATGAAAAGGACTGGTATACTGGTGTAAATAATTTTCTTGATTTTTGCGTTTTTCGCGATATTTTGAAAGTCAAAAGAATGCCTATTTGCTAAGGCTGTGTAGAAAAAACCTATTCGGCTAATTGTGATTTTCTCCGTGAAATACATGTATTAGATTATGTCCTTTAAGCCTGTATATCTGACTTCACTGAGAAATTAGAGGAAGGCTTCCTATTTGGGAGCAACAAACAGCGGTTTTCTCGATTTTTGGCGTTTTTGCACCATTTTGAAGAAATCAAAAAGAACGCCTATTTGCTGAGCCTGGATAGAAAAACCCTAATAGGGTAACCATGATTTTTTTAATGAAATACATGTCTTAGATGGTGCTCTTTTAGGTTATGTATTCAACTTTACCGAAAATATGGGGTTAAAAGTGCTATTCACATGTTTCTCAGGGTGATATTCACTTTTCTTCACTTTTTTGAAAGTATGCTTATTTTCCGAGGTTCTGTGGAAAATTTAAATAGGAATAAATTTTATTTTATTAGTGAAACATATGTATTAGATGATTTATTTTAAGGTTGCATGACTGGCTTTCCTAGTTAATTAGGGGGAAAGCTGCTCTATGGGCGTAACTCAGAGCAATTTTCTTGATTTTGCCTTTTTCACAACGTTTTGAACAAGTCAAAAGAATGCCTATTTGTTGAGGCTGTGTAGAAAAAGCTTATTGGGCTAACCGCGATTTTTTTAATGAAATTCATGTATTTGATTATGTTTTTAAAGGTGGTATATCTGACTTCTTTGAGAAATAAGGGGAAGGCTTTCCATATGGGAGTAGCTTACAGTGGTTTTCTCGATTTTCGGCATTTTTGCACCATTTTCAAGAAATAAAAAGAATGCCTATTTGCTGGGGCTGGATAGAAAAACTCTAAAAGGCTAACCATGATATTTTTAATGAAATATATGTCTCATATGCTGTTCTTTAAGGCTATGTATTCAAATTTACTGAAAAGGTAGGGATAGCTTTGCTATTCACATGTTTCTTAGGGCGTTTTTAACGTTTTTTGTTTTTTAAAAAGATGCTTATTTGCCGAGGCTCTAAAAAAAAAACTTATGAGAATAACCGTGATTTTTTTAATGCAATTTGTCAATTAACAGCTGTAGTTTTAGCCACTTATAATGGAATATCAGGGTAGGCGTGTTCAGATTGGCAATTTGAGGATATCTATTTTTAATTTCAACACATTTCCAAATTTGCAGAAGTCGAGAAAATACTGCCGCACTAAGTGGGGTATACAGAAATGCCTATTTACAGGAGAAATGTAAAACCTGGTAAAAATGTTATTTATGAATGTAGAAAGTGAACCTAGTTTACATTGTGGCCATGGTATCTATAAAAAAAGAGCAGGATATCCTCAAATATGCACAATATTCTTGAACTGAAAACATCAAAAATTGGTCCAAAAGGCGATTGTCGGCCATTTTGTTTAAAGGGCTCTCCTGGAAAGGCAGATGTATAAAAATGAAAACTGATAATCAGGTTTTTCTTTGATCAGTTGTGGTAACATCTCCACCGAATTTCATTCAAATCTGCCGACCCCCACTTTCCAATATATTGGCAAAATCCTTGATGCTCTCAGAAAACCTCTCTTAAATTGAGAAGGTTTTTGGCCTCCACAAGGAGGAAGGAACCTTGGAAAGAATGTTCTAGAATTTGGTGACATTGGTTGCTAGTCAAAGGCTTTAAAGATGATAATTTCTTTGGTTTTTCACTTATTTTTCAGTCATTGCCTATCACTGGAGTCTACTGGAATCATTTAGGCTACTTTCAATTATATTTTGTATATCAATGTTTCCATTAGCACCAGTTGCTTCTCCCAATCTCTAGCCTTCTGGCATGATCTCTGCTGGGGTTGTGTTCTTTTTCAGCACTTTCCTCAGATACTGGTAGATTTAGCATATTCACACTTCACATTAGGTGTACCCTCTGTCACTGTAAGAGGTCATTTTCTGGGAACTCAATTCCAGCTTTTCTCACATTCACCATGCAGGATTTCACAGGGAGGGCACGACTGCGGCCTCTTTTTTAGTGCTTGAGCAAATCCGAGCAGCCAGGCGTTGAGAATGAGGCTAGCTATGACGTCAGGGAGTGTCTGTGTATACATGGATCCAATGTTAGTAAATAAAGACCGACCTTATCAACTTTCCAAATATAGTAACAAAAAGAGAATCAGGACAAATTGGAAATTATCGAAACCACTTGAACATGTGTAAACTAAGGGTTTTTTTTCTCCCCTCATAATTATTCCTGGCAGTTGCCTCTTCGAGTAGGTAATTTCATGGATCTATAACTTAACAGCTCTATGGTAATTTGTACTTCCTTGATATTGGTTGTTTCTCAATCATTTATTCGCCATCATAAATAGTTTATTCTTCTTGCCCTTCCTCCTTGCAGTTTGTTGCAATACTGGCAGAAATTTTAACAGTGGTTTCTAAAATGTAAATATTTTATAATTTTTTTTACAAAGGCCTATTGATAACCGGAACCTGACTTCCTACATTTAATAGCGGCAGTTGTTGTAAATTCGCAACAGCTAGCATTTTATGCATGTGCATGGTTATTAATCTCATTGGGAAAAATGTAAATAAACATAAAAATCAAACAGTGGATGCTTTTTTTCAAATATTATTGTGTTTTATTAATCAATAGTGACTTCCGGCTCGCCAGCACCTGTTGGCTCATCGAATTTTGGCTTCTGCTGTTCGATGCATGAGTTGAGCTCTGATGGCCCACTTAGCGAAAGCTGCGTCACTTGTGGGGGGATTTGAAGGGCTGACGTAGCATCTGGCTGATGCAAATGGGACAATTATACCCATTCCCATTTGATGTTATAAATTTAGCTCTCGAGTGGCACAACTGTCAATCATCAACATACAATTATTTAGAAGTATATATAGGCATTAATATATATATATGTATATAGGTTTTTATTGACTGAAACAAGGGTCACATTTGACCAAAAAGTCAGTTACAAGAAATAGCAATATACGGGTTAAAAAAACAAGAACAGAAACTGGTTCTAATACTAACACACTAAAAATATAAAAGTCTAAAGCTACTTCTACATAAGTAAATAAAACATTAATCACAGTAGCAATAATATATTTTAAAATCACACTATGCCAGATATACTGGCAATATTTAGCACTGAGGCGGCTCAAGCTACTTCCACATATTGAGATAAAACATTAAATCACAGCAGCAATAATACATTTAAATCACAACAGGCCAGATCTACAGGCGAAATTTAGCACTGAGATGGTACAGAACCATAGTACGTACATAGCACCAAAATATACAAATTTATGAGGGATGAAATCATAGAGAAATGAAGTCAATAGAAAAATGTTCAGGTTGATGAATATAATATTTACAAAATTTACTGAAAGGTGACACACAGTTAGATAAATATGCTATTTACAAAAGGTATGACAGCAACATAAATATGCATAAAAATGATATACAAGGCATATATTTACAAACAATTTATTGCCAGCAAACCACACGTGAAAACAATGTGTCAGTGCCATTAACCACCCTGACCTTGTGGGCTGATTTAATTAATTATAACTTACATTAAGCACTGTTATCAGTTTTTATGACAATGTTTAAGAATTTACCTAATGCAGAATTTATTTCTGATGATTTATTTGCTAGTATTCTAATAAACTGAGCTTGAGGACTTAAAACGGAGAAGTTTTCTATAGTTTTGGCTGCCATGTCAAATAGTACGGCTCTGTTGTCTTTCCAAAAATCACAAATCATAAGACAGTGAAATTCATCCTCTACAAGTCCTGTTGTACATCTTTTACATAATCTTTCATCAGCGGGTACTTAGGGGCGTTTGTGTCTCCCCAGCTCTATCTTTAAATTGTGAGAGCTTAGCCTGAATCTGGCTACACTGCGATACACATACATTGGTAAGTTAAAATTTAAATATGGTTCAATGCGTAAGTCTGTTTTAAATAATTTATATGTTCTCAATTTTGGGTTTTTATCACTATTGTTTATGTCAGCCAACATATCTTCCCCTGCTTTTTTATATACCAAAGATGCTATTTTACTGGGTTTCATTTCTGAATCACTAATTCCATAAGCAATGAGAACTTGGTGTATTCTAGACAACCAACAAGGCAACTTTTTGTGGTTCAGAGCCACTTGGATTTCATAACATTTACGAAGTAGTTTTGGGCAGTTCTCAATTTTTAATCTATGCCAGTAGTTAATTGCAGATATTTGTTGTCTATAGATTAATGGGAATCTGCCAGTATCTGCTAAAATTGCTACAGTTGAAGTCTGACTTCTGACCCCAAGAAGATTTTTGAGAAATTTAAGTTGTATTTTTTCCAAAGAATCAATTTGCTTATTTGGGAACCAGATTTCACTGTTATATTCTAGAATAGGCACTATGTGGGTTTCAAACATTTTAAGACTAAGTTTTGGTGCTTAATTATAAACTCACAAAAGAGTAAAGTGATGATAATACAGCCTAGAGTTAGACATAAATCTGAGAATACACAGCAGCAGTTTTCGGTTGATGATGAGCAACTCGAAGTTGTAAATTCAATATACACACTTGCCAATGTCAGGACTTTTTCCAGGGCATCCCCATTATTCAACCCATGCCCTTTGCATGAGTGCAATATTTCGCTTATCCAACACTTTTAATGCTTGATCAAACACAACTTATACATATGGAAACTTGAATTTATATAACCATATCTCAGGAAATTATAGAATAAAAGTAAAGAACCAATGTAAATATTTTAAAACAAGTCCTTCACCGTGAACTTGTGCATATTATACAGGACACCATGTCTAAAAACTTCCTATTTTTTAAATTCACTATAACAGGCGTATGTTATAAATAGTTGACTTTCATATGCGCACCTTTGTACTCCGTTTCGTGTCTTTTTTGCATAAATTGTGATCTTATCGGTTTGGTCTGAAATTATTTTGGACGTCATTGAAGAAAAAAAAATATTGAAAATGAGACATGTGTGCTATTTTTAGCCACATCATGAGGAGGACTATTTTAGCCCTGCATTTCATGCATCTCAATTAGCTGCTGTCATCGATAACTGTACTCCATATATATTGTAAGTTGACATGACAAGTAAACAGAGAAGACCATCTGAACACACAACTCAAATATGCGGTCACTTTTTACGTAATCGCCATCCTAAATGAACTCCTCAGTTGATGCAATAAAAAGATATCCAGACTGAAAATTGCGATGACAAAAAGAAAAGGATGACAACCTTGCACTTGACACTACTCAAGTCAATTAAGGTCAAGTTATAAATGAATGTATCAGTGTACACCTAACATACATGTACATTGTATGTGCAAAGCATTCAAGTGAGCTGTCATTTGGATGGATAGTGAAGTGGGCCCTCCCCACACTTTGCTTGCGGAAAGTATCATTTATCAATGACCACCCTCTGTCAGTGTTGTCAAACAATTTGAAAAGAAGTCATCTTTCAACATCAACATTTATTGAAATGTACATTTCTAAGATTGTCATGACATATTAGATCCTCACAAAAAGAATGGTTTCTTAACTTTCTTTATACAATATACAGGTAACAGGTCAACCTCATCTCCTCAGAGGTTGGAGATTTCAAAATGGAAAACTACTGTCAAGATTAACATGCCTACGATTGAAAAATGTGCATTTTTATTGTGTATTAATCTGCTGGAGGCTGGCAATTATTTGTGGGAGTGTTGTATTTGCTGGATGGGCTGTGCTGTGTGCTCACAATTGCACTTTTCATTTTTCGCCAGATCAGCAGAACTGCATGGCACTGAGAGAGAGACTGTCCTGCAACCCACCCACAGCATTGGCACAGCATTGTTGGCTTTGGCACTGGAGGTACTCTTGCAGGCTAAATATGAGGGATGCAGTCTATATTCGCATCTCTTCGAAGCTTGAATACATTAACTCAGATGTAATCAGGTTGCTTTGCTTAGAAATCCAAGTAGGAGAACACAGACAAGCCGAGGAATTGGGCCAGTGACATCCAGGAGGGCCTGAGGAGGCTGATGGGGTTCAACCTCCTCTTCAGGCCCATGGAGCTGGTTTTGTGGATGCAAGGGATACTGACAATGTTGACTTTGGGAGAGCTCCAGTCCCAGTGCACATTGTGTTTTGTGTGGGGGTGTTGGTATACAATCCACATCCAAGAAACTGCGGCTCATTTTAGCTCCTGTGGTATAAGGAGGTCATAGTGTATTGTATAATTATGCATTGAAGCATGCATGGACCTTGTCACATCGCATATTATGCATGATATGCATGACAGGCTACTGTTGACATAATTTTCATGAAATATGCATGAATCTTTTTATTTACATTGTTGCATAATTTCATAAGTGTTGCCCATTTCTGTCTGTTTCTTGCAAGATCCATTCTTTCACCCATTAGTACAACCTCCATTCACCTTGTTCCATTGTAACCTAATGCATCAGCCATTCACAACTGTGTGAAAGAGTCCATTAAAATGCAATCGATTTCTTTCCATAGTATTTCAACATGATTTGCTGGGAACTGATTCTATAATTTACATGTATGTCCAGCTGCAAAAGTGTGGGAGTATATTGCAGGCCTTTTTTCATGGCCAGCAAACTGCTGGATCATTGTGCCTGGAAATTTCCACTAACAAAAATGTTCACATGCTGCACTCTTATGTAAAAGCAGACAAAAAAGATTGTATAGTATATCCTAGTCCCTCTGAGCTCAAGGACCCATCAGGTCAATATTTCCAGTGATAAAACTAAACGTCCATCTAAAATAAATTAAAACCAAAAATGAACATCTGGAGGAGTCAGTAGTCTTATTTAAAAAGGCCATTGGAGACCATGCATTGTGGGTGTTGATATTAGCATCAAATTTATATAATTTGTCTCAAATGAAGTCTAATGAATGAGATCCCCAGCCCTTCGTGTGCATCGCCCTTTCACAGCAAAATAGGATTGAATCCTTCATTTTTATAATAACTTTTAAGTCCTGTGGTGACACTGCCCCTATCCTTTAATGAAGTAGCCCTTGTCGTCTTCTGATTTAACTGTCATGACGTGTCATATCCTGATGAGCTGTCACGAGCTTTGTCTCCACCCGCAGGTGCTGCATTGGCTCACCCTCATCTCTCTCTGGCATCTCCCGCATCCAGGCACCCGCAGAGCACGTGCTGTGTCAGCTGTGACGTCACGAACGTCATTGACGTTTTGGCTTAGAAGTGTGACGTTGCTTTGTTTGCGTTTCGGACGCGGGTCCTTTGTTCTAATCAGCGAAATGTTTGTCACAGTTCTGAAGGCAGCGTGTGTCTTGGATTATTTTAATATCATAACAAAAGGGAAAGCCTTGAAGAGGATTAAAATTAGATCCTTGTCACCTGGGAGTTCTTTTCGGAATCATTACGACAACATTTTTCCTTCAGATCTCAGGCATGCTAAATAAGACCTCAGCATGAGCCTGGGATTTGTTAAACAGGGCCACAGATTACGTCTGTAGCTATTGTGCATTTTCCATGTGCTTGCAGTTTTTATATAACAATTATCATCTCATTTTGGTTGCCCAGGTCACATTCTGGCTGATCTAACGTTTTTTTATCAACAACAATAACAAAGTTGCCAAATAGCCTACATTGAAATAATCAAAATGCAACTTTATGTTTGATAACCACTTTTTTAAACGGCTTCTTGCAATTTTATCTGTTGGGCAAAATTATTTATTTGTGAAAAGTTGCAACAGTAGTCGGTCACACAATGCCATGAGTGCAGATGGAGTGTTTGGTCCTGATGTTGTTCATGGGTCAGTATTGTGATGATGCAACTAGTCCCATTGTTAATTGTATTTCGTGTGTATGTATATAATGCAATGAGGCCTCACCTGTTGGAAGGAAACCTTGATGCTGATTGCGTAAGAGCACGTATAGGGTGGACCCTTTCAGGTGTGCAAAGGTGCCAGTGATCTAGTGAGTGAGGAGAGACCTGGAGAGTATGGACAGAGGAGTTGGCAGGAGCACACAGGTTGGATAAGGGCGATTTTTGAACGTTGCAAATTTGATCTTTCTGGTTTGGATCATGCTGACTCATGTTGACCAATGACCAGTGTGATCTCTATAAGAGAAAACAGTGGTTATAGATCAAAACTTGATAGGCCTGATTGCCAAGTTAATTGCTGCACAATAGCTAACAATGAACTCTCAACCAATTTAGGTAATCAGTTGGCAGATATTACTATATAACGTTGAACATATCTTTGAACATCATGAGGGATAAGTCAAAATGTTAATGGAATGACCAGATGATTTAGACGATTTCAGGCACACAAGCTGCTTTCCAGGGGCCCATGCCATGTGGTGGCACCCATACATGTACGTCCATTGAGGTATGCGATTATCCACCTTCCAAAGTATGTCTTTCATTCTGGAACAAAGAATGCTAGGCCTTGCTCACGTCACAATGGTTAAGTACAGAACAACAGTTGTTCAATTACCCAACTTGCAATGGACCCATTTTGGATCATATAGCACAGGAGGGCTTGCCAAGGGCACATGAAAGCGAACATGAAAGGCCCTATTACCATGGAAACAAAAGACAAAAGAGTCATAAAGTCGAGCAGCTGCTGCAGTTCAGGTGACCTCCAACAAAAAAAACCACCACCAGGGGAAAACCACCAGGGTGGAATGTACTTGGCAGTACCTGGCAGAGGTCCCAGCTACAAAATGGCTCCATTAGTGACAAGGATTAAAGTGCTGACCTCCAGGCAACCTGTGCAAAATACATGTTATTAGCAAATGGTCTGTACTTACCCTACCTCATTGTTACACAGAAATATGGTACAATCACATAGCTCTTTACTGTTGATGATTGATTCCTGAAAGCCCTTGAAATGCCCTTAAACATTTTCAGTACATTACCTCGACCATCCTATTGGTGATTCAGCTACTTTAGGATCTAATTTTGGAAATAATTGTGCCCTCTTAAATTTAAAGATGGGATAGGTTGTTTATTTTTAGCATACCGCACATATTTCATGATGGCATTTTCCTTGTCATTTTTCCTTAAAGGTCTAGACTGGTATTTCTGCATTTCATTATGAAACAGCCTCGTCACAACATAGTTGGCTCCTGGAAAGCACCAGGTGAACTCCGCAACTCCTTTAAGATATTCAAGTCCATGAAGGAATGTTAATTCTCCTTTTGCTCTCAGACTGCTCGTGAACTTGTGCGTGAAGTGAGTGGAGTTCAAGAAGTAGAAGGAAAAGAGGGGAGTGAGACAGAAACAGTCGTGGGAAAAAAGGGCAAATTTGTAAACCTAGGGTGAAAGTCGAAGTGCATTCATGCTCCTGGCGAGCACTTCGAACAAATCTTTTGATAACTATGGATAATTACAAGGATTGACAGTGCGAGATTCCATGGAACCAGCCAACTGAGCCAAGCCTGAGTGACCAGGGAGCGATGAAAGTCTCCAACCGTGGCCCGACCATCAATTTGCTTGGCAGATCCCAAGCTATCCCAGGATTGTCCAGTGAACCTTCGGGGGTCAGTTTTGCAAGAGGTCATTGAAGCGACCAAGCCAGCATTGCGTTGCAAGCAAGGACTGCAAAGACAGCCCAAGTGGAAAGACTGTCGTGACAAATGACCTTTTTAAGGGGACTCGAGTCCTGCCCTCAAAGGCACAAAGGCACAAGAAAGGCCCTTTGGAGCCGAGGGCTTTAAACCGGAGAAGCTACAAGAAACAGAATAGGCCAGAATGACCGTGGTGATTAACAGGCATACCTGAGAAGCAAGGGCCATTCATGGTACTACCATGCATTCACAGCTTGGCTCTGTCAGGATGGCTTGGGTGGAGGTGAACTCCATTGATTAATGCAGGGACAGACAGAGCAAGAAAGATCCAACACTGGCTACAGAGCAGATAGACAACTGTAGACAAGAAGACAGCTAGGCTAATACCGTTCCTATTAGCACACATAAAGACAATGCCAGAACAATGTAATCACTTAAAATACATTTCAGTGGCAAGTAGGTGCCCCAGTGGATCAATATATTGTTATATGAATTTACAGGAAAGATGACAGGCAATCGATAGGTTGACACAGCTGTCATAGGAGACTGGCACCAAGAAAGCCATCTCCCTATTCCTGTGTTATTGTATGTTTGGGTAACAACCTCGGTGCAAACATGTGAAGTGAGTTCACAAACACTGCACTTTCCGAGAAATTTGCATGCCTTCCAGCAAATAGCTACAAAGCAAAAAAAAAGTGCAAGTATGACATTTTGGAAAATCACCCAAGCGGATCTCTGATTTGGTATAGAAATGTTAGCCTGTATTTGTATGGGTCTGTGAATTGAAACATGTGTCGTTCACATGATTTTGGCTTTCTGACTTTCTCACTTTTCTCTCTTTTCTCTTTTCTCACTTTTCGAAAAAGGATTGGGGAGTATGTCTCTGACATTGTGTCTACCTTCTTTCTTCTTTTCTCTCTTTTCTCTCTTTTCTCTCTTTCCTCTCTTTCCTCTCTTTTCTCTCTCTTTCCTCTCTTTTCTCTCTCTTTCCTCTCTCTTTTCTCTCTCTTTTCTCTCTCTTTTCTCTCTCTCTCTTCTTTCTCTCTCTTTCTTTTCTCTCTCTTTCTTTTCTCTCTCTTTCTTTTCTCTCTCTTTCTTTTCTCTCTTTCTCTCTTTCTCTCTTTTCTCTCCTATCTTACTTTTCTCAATATTGATATTCTGACACCTCTAAAGAAATACTGACACTGCTCCCGAGCAATGTAACAGCTAGCCAGAAGGAAACCTTCCACAAACCAATGCCAATAGCTTGATGTTTCATAACAACATTGAATTCCCACAGAGGTTTCCTTGAAGAAATGGCACCATGGATCCAACATGTATTGATTTATCTTTGGTCAATCAAATAGAAATTGTATGGTCAAAACAAAAACATTGCACAACCTTCATTATATTTTTAGTATGTTGCCATGTCCTCCCAATGTAGTCATTTCAAGTCTGTTTGAATTGAGTTCTGCATTTGTTTTGAGTATCTCATTCAGGACCTTGCAGTGGGCCACTGGCAGTGAGTGTACTTTACTTCCTCGTCCTAAACAAAACAAAAATAGCAAAAGGCAAAACATCCTCATTTCCTACGAAACCGTGACTTGTAATTAGGAATGTCCTGTAAAAGAAAAAGGGGCTTATTTACATC
Source organism: Platynereis dumerilii (assembly GCA_026936325.1). Taxonomy (NCBI): domain Eukaryota; kingdom Metazoa; phylum Annelida; class Polychaeta; order Phyllodocida; family Nereididae; genus Platynereis; species Platynereis dumerilii. The sequence goes on from JAPTHN010000007.1 coordinate 12,060,766, forward strand.
CTTGTGGAGTGTGATGCTGTTACACCCTTATGGTTTTAGAAAAGTGTAACCACGACAGACAATGATGCTGGCAGCTGCGAATATGGTTGTGACACAGCAACTGGGAGACAGCAATGAAACTGGGACTGCAGGAATTTAGGGGATTCCCCTGGATCCATGCTTGAGGAGTGCCAAGGACCCTGCAGTGTCACTCTGATTCGACTGTTAAAGGTCCTCTGAGGGTGAGACACGCATGGGCAATCACAGGACAGGTAACCCCATAAGAGAGGTGTGGGGGCTAAAAATAGATGATGAATGACAAGACATTCCTGAGAAAAGGCCGCCAAGCATGACATTCCGTTCCACTTGCTTGGATCCCTTTGCCACCAACGTTGTTCCCCGTAAAGCCCTTGAGTACTTTGAGTGGGGTCTCTTTGGGGTCCCACTGGGTCGTGCTGGGCACAGATTGGACCAAGGAGGTTCCAAAAGGGTGCTTAAGGCGCCCTCTGTGAGCAAGATGACAGCCCAAGCATACCAACAGGTGTGTATATATAGCCATTAAGAATGCCACAGCCATCCAGGCTGCATTTCCACAAGTAGCCTATAGCTCCATTCTGCCACCACTGTGCATGCTTGATACTTGTATCAAGTTGTATGACGCAGATTGTTTCACTTCCACACCAATGAGACCAGACAAGACTTATGTTCTAAAGACCTGTAAGAGTCCTATTTTAAGAGTTTGTTGGTATACAAAGGCACAGCCCTCCCTCCTCATGTGACACCTCTCTTGGCTGATGTCCCACATTTCACCTGAAGTTCATCAAGTTCATTAGTGACTTCATGCAGTGTACATTTATCAATATTTATGCACTATGATGCCATGAAATGCCTAAGAACAACATGTAGTGTACATGTATGAAACATGTCGTGTCTTTCTTCTGTCTACATGACTTATTCTGTTATTCATGGACCAACACTGTTTATAAATAAATCTTTCCCCTTTTAAAGTACATGATATGAAATATATAGCATTTGGAGCATATCATGATTTTGGTGCATGTAACTCCAGACATGGCAGACCCACATGAAAGTCAAAAAAGTCGAAATAGTCTCAAATAGATAGACTTTTTTAAACAGATGATGTCTGATGTGTCAGTCAAATTGATGCATTAGTCTAAAATGTTGCTTTCATTTCCAATCTTTTATAAATACCACTTCCAACTCATCCTTAGAGGATGCCGAATACTGACTCAAGGCTTTCAAACCTTTTTTTGACCTTTTGCATTTTTGCATAACTTAGATTCCCCTTTTTCATGCAAAGTTATTCTTGGCCCTGAGATGAATTCTATAGAAAGTAGTGCAGAGTTACTAAATAAATCTGTTTCAATGGAAGAATACAGCCTCCCACCTCCCCACCCATAAGGCCAGCCTTTCTCAATCGTCTAGACACAAAAATCAGCCACCAACATGCTGGAGTGATTCTGCCACATTCCTGGCTAAGAATACAAGTCACTTAAGACTAGTTTATTTTGTGGGCTGCCTCAGGCATGCATTTTAATCTCCGGGGGCCATTGTCTTCACAGAAGTCATTTATTTGAAAGCCACACAGCTAAGTGCTTCTCTTTGCTTTAGCCCCGGGCCTTTAATATGAAATGCAGATTGGGGCAATATCTTTGTAGTAAACTTGTGTAATACACTTGTGCTATATAAATATTGACCAGATCTCACCAGCCATTACTCTTAATGCTATGCAAATTGGCTATGCCACAACATGGACCACCACAATGGGAAGGGATGGCGTCACAATGGTGGGTGTCGCCACAAATTGGCCAGAAAGGGCATAATAGGTGCTCCTAGCGAGTCCTAGGGGGCGGAATTGTAATTAGCAGTGTTTATCAGCATGGTTTTACGCAACCTGAGAGGGAAGCTGCGTCGTATTTATGGGTCGGAATTAATGGCTGCACTGAGTGGACAGGGAGTGCACACCTTGCCATTGTCTGGCCCTCTTTGAAGGGAGATTATAAATAGTTGACTCTTTGGGGCATCCCAGACATCCTCACACCTCCCACAATAGAATTGCAAATGGCGCTGCTTTGGAATGACACTTGGGAAGCTCTTGTGACCAGGGGTGACCAATGGTGACCTAAGGGCTTTAGGGTGACCAGGGTGACCAGGGGACCAAGCACAGCCAACCAGAGTCAATCTGAGAGAATTGCCAACCACCACCAGAGTGACCTACCACTCAGACCACTCTGCAGTGACATATACATGGACCTCCTACAAGCCCACATTCCTGACTGTCTGAGGTGGGATTACATGTTACTCAACAACGACACAGTCACCACAGTACACACTGTATACAGTCAACTCAGTCTGGCCTTCTCAACCTACGACCAGTGGTCAGGTCCTCTCTGTCTGGCCTGTGTCTGGCCAGAGGACTGGACAGCCTCCCCTTCCACTTTTAATCTGATTATGTGCATCTGACTCTCGAGTCTCTGCCTGTCTCTGGTGACTGCTAATTCCTATGACTCTTCCAGTCTTCCTCTGCAGTGCACTTGGTTCATCGATTTGACATCAACACAGAAACGAATAGACAGATAGGAATGATGCATATAACATCAGTATCACAATATTAGGAAGATTATGTAAAACTGCTTGATCAATGTGGACATTATGTGCATTCTGCCTGGGCAGATTGGTGTTGCCACAGCAGTGCCTCTAGTAACTGTCATAAACCCAATTACTTGTCATTATGCAACATGACAATCTGATCTGGGTTAGTAGGTTTGAATCAATATGAGGTTTAAGGGTACGATATCACATGTGCAGAATTGCAGGATTAACCAGGCATGAGGACTGAGGAGGGTGGATTTTGCTGACCAATGACCAAGCTGAATAGAATTTGATTAGCCAAATGACATTTTAGGTCCATATAATATAGACTCTATATTCCAATCTAGATATGAAAATATAACCATAGCTGTTCAAGTAATCCAAAGATACTCTGTGGTAAGCCTATGCATAGTAAGTATAAATCGGATAAGCTAGTGCTAGAGTGTAAATGTACCATGCACTACGCTGGATCAGAACAGAGAGTACATCCATTTTGATAAAGTATGGCAAGGTGATTGTCCAGATGACCTGGGTGAATGTAAAGGTCATTCATTGACCCAAAGAGCTACCTAAAACCATCAGTGATGCTGCACTCTCTGATGAGGACCTCTCATGAGGACCTCTCTGAGCACTTGTAACTGACGAGGACAACATATGAGGACAAGTGATGAGGACATGCTAGCATGGTTCTACATCTCACAATCGAGGTCATATCATGAGGCAGCATTCTCATAAGGCAGATGGACTTGGTGGAGATATGAATTAGTTAATCAGAGTGATGAGCTCATTGTGGGTATGGGGCTCATTCTGGAGTGTACAGTCATACGTGTAGTGCCATCATGGGACTGCAGTTACATAACACCTCCTGGGACCTTGAGGAGTCTTGGGACCCTCATGTGATCCACTGTGATGCATAATGTGATGATCCATGTGATTCCTGATCCATATGATTCCTGATGTTTTTCTCCTTGACATCCTGGCTCTCGTGATCTCCTACTGCCTTTCTGATCTATAACGTCTTGTTCACCATTCTTAAAATTCTTTGGATCAGGGCCTGACAGGGGGTGTGTCTCTCACAATGCGTCTACCACGAATCGTGCATTATTGAGAAATATTTATGGACCCATTGTAATTTAAAAAGATTGATATTTGATTCAATGCCGTCTATTTCTGCATTTGCAATTATTCTAATTACCATGCATTGGATCATTGCATCCTCAACTCACGTGAATGTTGTTGCTAAAGCATAGCCCCCCCCCTTCTCACCTGCTGTATCCATCCATTCCCAAGGCTATCCATAATGAGGCAGGCTATTCACTGGAGCCTTATTTAGGTAATAGGACCACTCTTTCAGTTCTGGCCTTCAGGAATGAATGGTCTTTTGCAATTCTGCTCATTTGCAATTAGCAACATGTGAGGTTGATTTGGAGCAATTGCCAATGGATTGTGAGCTGTTTGGAAATGAATGACCTCAACTTGCTTCAGTTTCCAGAAAAAGACAACCAAGGACAAGTGGCGCCACCAATGGAACTAGATCACCTCACAAGGTCTTCTGTCAGATTCCTGTGTCACATCTGTGGTCACATGAAACAAAAAGTAAAGGCATGGTAATGTATCTACAGGAGAGAAAACGTGAGGTTTCATATGAGGCTTCATGTAGGCCTATTCGTGTATCTACTTCTGGAATATTGAAAATTTGAGTATTGAGTGGTTTCTGCTTATTCGACAAATGAAATTAGGGCATTGTACTCATTTTCAATGGAATGCTGCGGGTATAGTATAATGTATACGTTTATGGGCTTGTCTGATTAAAATTAAATGAAAGTCGTTTTTTGTTTTTTCCTTTATTTTCAATTTTTTTTTGCAGATACGAGAATGTCAATGGAAAATTCTCACCCTTTCACACTGGCCAATAGTGGCCATGGTGCCATGGGAAAGTTGCAAGGTGTTGGCTTACACAAGGCGACACACAATTGCTTTACTTGTAAGGCAAATCGTGCACTTCTTTCTGCTGACATTTGGACAAAAAAAATGGACCAGAAAATGGTACTGGTTTATGAACTCATTTGTTGAAACTGTCCCAAGTACACTCCCTTGCCAGCTACCACAAAAATCGGAGCAAGTATTTGTGTGAGATCAGCAAAACTGGAGATGGTTCCTCTGTGAAATCCGAGTGGAAGTCGTACATAAACGAAGCTGGTCGGTGTCTAGGGGCTCTGGGCTGCCAAATTTAGATCTCTGCGAGGCAGCAGGGGGATGGCATCATTCCAGACACAACATTCAAACAGGTGCCCCATCCCTCCCTCATAGATATATCTGCAGATGTTGGCAGTGCTCAAGGGTAGTAGGTACGTGCAGGGGGGATCCAAGGTGTGGATCCAAGGGTGAATAGGGGGTGGCCTACTGGAGGTTTTGTTGCATCTCTTAGTTAGCATGTTAGTATGTTTGCATAGGGGTATAGCATGGTTTAGTGCCAACTGCCAAGGCAGGAAGCTGCTATCTGGAGTAGCACTATCTAAGTCAAGAGGGGAAATGCATTCCCAGCAGTCTACCAATGGCCTACCTGCCCTGGGCAGTGTTGCCATCTCTACTCCAAGGGGAGATAAGAGGAAGACCAGAATGGGGGGGGGGATGCCCAGAAGCAGAAGTCCATCAGGCATCAGCCAAAGGGCTGAGCTGGAAGGGAGAGCCAGAAGCAAGCATTTTACCCTTCACCCCCCTGAGCCATGCATCTTTACCCCCATCCATCTCTGGCTGCAAGGCTGTGCAAGCTGCAATGCTCTTCATACCAGCATCCTCAGCCAGTGCAGCGGAAGTACATGCTAAAGTTAGCGTGGCACTTCTGGCAACATGCTTGATGGGCATTCCTCGTGGGCATGCTGTGGCTTGTGTTTAGACTGTGGGTATAGTTGTGCCATTGAGCCCACCGCAGGAGCCCTTAGCTTGCTAATTAAGCGCTGTACATTTTCCTCATATCACTTATTCTGGGCTCCACTTATAACTGCCACGTGGCTGTCTGCTCCTTATCCAATTAACATTTTTATTTGAGATAAATTTAGTGACGCAAATATCCAATCCCCATTAATGATTACATGCATTCTTGGCCGATAATTACAAACAGTTTTTCAGCCCCAAAGAGTAAACATTAATGTAGTAACATGACTTGGTGTATTTATGGTAACAACAGTGGGCGTGACATTGATAGCATGAATGGAGTTGAGCCTTTTTCCCAGAAGGTTGATAATAAGATATATGACTCTTTTTTCATATTTTGGAAAAGAAAAGAAGAAAATAGTGCTCCACTACTCTTCGTAGTATAGTTAGAACAGAAAGGTATGTGGTGATCAACCTTGGCAAGGACGCCGTGACGTCAAGAACGACGTTACGAGATGACGTTTCACTCAAGGCTTCCACAAGGTCGCCTTCTGTGCCCTCTCCTCTTCACTGCCCCATGAAGGATGGTGGAGCACAAGTGAGGTGGGGAGTGGAAAGTTACGCTGTGGGACTGACGCACGTTCCCAGAAATGCCCCACTTTGTGGCCCATGCTGCAGATGCTGGCAGATACTGGCTGATAGTAGTGAGAGGCTGTTGAGCATGTGTGTTTTTTCATGTTGAAGAATGTCTGGAACCAACAGGCATCAAACTGCAGCAGCCTCCTGCAGTTACAACCACCCACGCCTACTGCAACTGCAACTGGCAACTGCAGTGAGTGGTGAGGCCTCATGAGGATGGGCTACAGGGCATACCTGTTGCAGTTCTGTTGGAGAAAGCCATTAACTGACTTCACCCACCCACCTTGGCCTATGGCCCTCACCCTATACCCCTCAGAACTGAGCAGCATAGTACTTAATCATGCCACTGATGAAGTTACCCTGCAGTGGTATTAGTACACGTACTTATTATTAGTACATTATACAGTACACATGGAGAGGCAATGAGGCAGCATTCTTCCCATCGTGATGACAGCCAGTGCACTGTTCAAGGAGACTGCTCCATTCCTGGGCGATGCATGGAGTACAAGGCAATTTCAGGAAAATCCACATGTCATACTGGTGCTTAATATACCCAAGAATGCTTTTGATGTTGGATTCAGCCTTCCACAAATGCCAGAGGAGCTATTAACTGATCCAACATGCACGGGCACGCGGCACAAGGGCATGCAGACTGCAGAGCAAGGGCACCTCCCCTTGCACCTGTGATTTAATGTACCGTTGAAACATTCTCATGTATTTATGTACAACGCAGAATGTGCAGTCAAGGCAAACACAATCACTGCAAGGTCTGCAATGTTCTTCATTGTGTGAATTCAATGGAGGTACTCACAGGAGTACATAAATAACCTCAATGGGCAAATCCATCCAATTATTTCTTGCTTATCATCTTAGTTGTACTTTGAGTCCTGGGTCTATTGAAGGGTACGACTACTCAGTACAATGGGGATCAAATAAGTTTAGGCCTTAGCTCAAAATGCATTTGTTAAAATCATTTATTAGTTGGGAATAATTGCCTTTTATGGAGTGCAAGTCATGGTCTAAGGGAGACTGAAGCATGTAATGTGTGAAATGCTTTGTCCTCCTGGGTCATTTTGTGACTTGGGATATTTCCCCAAATCACCCGTCAGGAATGTGGAATGCGGACCTGAGGGGCACTCCTGACTGAGTCCTGAGACCCAAACAGAGGCTGAATACAATCCTCCCGAGTCCAGCCTTCAATTGCTTCCTTTTACTATTCCGGGATTTTTCAGTTTGCCCAGTGACCGTGAAGGACGACCTGTCACATTATTGAGGAACAAGAGCTGGGAAGTCACAATTGAAGATCATTTGCAGATCAAAGTGCCAATCCCCCGCTGGATTCACAAGCAGTCACAGCTTCCCTGCTCATGCCATTCAAGCAAAGAGTCTTTAACAAGCAAATGGTCTTTAATAGAGTTGTGTTATTTGTGAATTTACATGTTTGAGGACATTTCTTCTCAAGCATAACCACATCCTGGTAACATGTGAATTATGACTTGAATGAGTGGAGGACACCATGAAACAAGATAGTAAACAATAACACATAACAAATATATACTTATGTCTCAACAGTTACAGTGTTTTGATTACTTGTAACAGTAACAAATCTGCCAATATGCAATATTTTAAGGATGCACATTTGCAGTTCGAGGAATTGGTGTTGCAGACTTTCGACAGATTTTGAATTAAAAGCAGGATGTGCCATGTGCTTCCTGCATCCTTTAGAACAGGACGTTCGTGGGTCTTTGTGACAATCGAAGTGAGTTGGGGAGAAAAACGTGAAGCACTGAGCGCCACTGAGTGCTGAGGATCGACCACCTGCCCAGGTAGACAGCAGTCTGCCTCCTCCCTCTTTTTCTTTTTTCTTTTATGTTTTTCTCCCCTCTGTTTTTTCTCTCCTTTCGTCTCTTTACTCATTTTCCATACACTTTTTCAGGCCTGATGACACTTTGCCATGCATGCATTGTGAAGCTCAACATCAAAAAATATCAAAGACCTCGTGGACCTCACGGAGTGGCCCTTTCTCCCCCAGGTGGAGCTGCAAACCGGAAGTGCTTCATGCACTTGGAAGAACAATCGAAGAGTGGGTGACCCAGTGGCACAATGGCCCACAAATCATCCCATGTGTGTGCTGGCTAATGGGCTGGTTATGCGCTGGCAGAGTGATCAGAAAAATGAGGAAGCAGTTTGCATGTTGGGATCTGTGCCAGCCCTTGACTGGTCTATATGCTGATCATTACAATTATGCTGTGATTCTGCAGCTAACGTTAAATATCCACGGAGGCTGGTGATGAAATAAAGCTACATTCAGCTTCCATGCAACCTGGAAAATTACATGTATAGTAAGATCAATTTAAATGCATGCAAAGTAAAGCTTGACAGGACGTTTCTCTCCGATTTCTATGACATTGAAATGTTTGGGGACGGAATTCTACTCCACGACAAGAGCAGCAAGAGACAGGAAGCAGGATGTGGGTAGCTGACTTCCGGTGGGCTGTGCTGGGGTCAGGAGCTGGTGACCTTTGTGTTGGAAGACCTTGATTGTGCAGAGATGATGAGTCAATTGGGACATTGATGCTGAACAAAAACAAAGTACAGACACCTCGCCCCCCCCCCCAAACAACCACAGGGCAAGGGGCAAGGTGAGGGCAGCACGTTGGTCATAAAACAAACCAGACAGATACCCCCCCGACCCCCCCCCCCTTACCTCGCAAGAAACAAAAAGTACCATCTCCAATCCATCATGAATCTTCTTTTTCATATTTTTCTCTCTCCTCTTTTTTTCACAGATACCAACTTGCAAAAGAACTTGCTAATTGCCCAATGCCAGCAAAGCACCAAGATGTGTCCTTTGTGCTCCCCAAGAACCTTGGGCATGTGATTTATCCGTCTGCTCAAGGGCAACTTTTTTGTTCCAAGAATTAAACCTCCAAAAATAGAAAACATCACAGGGCTGATATCCATCCACACGTATTCATATGAAATACTATACATAGGCCTGTGATGGAAATGTAAATTTTTTGTTGGGGGAGCTTTAGGCTAGTGCGCCAATGTCGCTCCATTCAAAATTTTTAAAAGGGAGAAAATCCCTGCCACAAGAGTATAATTTTGGTTGATAGCACCAGAAGGACTGAAATTTAAGTGTACAAAAACTTGTATTTTCACCACTGCACTGATGTTTTGTGATCAAGGGAGATCAGCCCCAAAGCTCCCCCCCCCAATTTCAATAACTGTATATATGCATGTCAAAGCATGAAGAAGGTGAAGCCCATACAAAAAATTGTAATTGTAAATTTTCTGGTAATGCATTTTTAACCAGAGTGCACTTTAGTTGCATAACTCCCTCCCACTCTTGACTTCCATTTGAGGTGACATTAATTGTCAGCTCCACACAGGTCTATTGATCAGGATAACGCTCATTACATCTACAAAATGTAAAGATAGATAAGCCTGCAACCACCATTTAACTTTCGACTAAGTACTAGTAGAGGGAGCCACATATGACATGTGTGATGCTGAGGGAGATTCGAATGACCTTTATTAAAGACCTGTAATAACAAATGTCTGATTCCCTAAGGTATGAGCATCCAAGTGGAAGTGTGGCAGGATGTACATTGTGGCAATGATTGTGCTATACTCACCGTCAAGAATTAGCTCTGGAGACAAAAACTAATCTATGTCATCATAGTTTAGCAGAGAAATTAAATCCAAGAGGTCAAATACCTTGTGCTTGGTAATATGGTTGGTAATGCTATATAGTGCATTTACATAGCAATGTAATTTCATCAATCAGGGATATAAGTTAGTTTTTTTTTCAAATCCTTTTGTCCACAGAACCATGGACTGCACCAACATGGACCATGGATACACTGATTCATTATTCACCAAATGACATTTTATTCTCAACCTTTGATGTTGTACTTTGACAGAATTAACATGAATTATTATCTCTCAAGGTCATAGAATTATCAGATCTTTTCAAAAAGAATAGCAACTCCTTTTCTGGAGACATGTGAAGGTTGACCGAAGTCTGTGCAATTGTCCCTTTGTAATGAAATTTTCCATAATTATGCTCTACCTCTTTACTGATCAAATATACAGTTCAGTGCATATAGTATATGATAAGTACTTGCAGTTTACATCTATTTCGGTCTGTCTGTGTATTCTTATGTTGTTAAAAATAGGCTTGCAAGTTTGAACAGCTTAAATTAAGCTGAAGCAGAGCTTTGAAGTTTCAGAGCAATAAGCCCACACAGCAGAGGTAAATCAGATTATCCTGATCAATAGACTGGTTTGGAGCCGTGTGGAGCTGACAATTAATGTCACCTCAAATGGAAGTCAAGAGTGGGAGGGAGTTATGCAACTAAAGTGCACTCTGGTTAAAAATGCATTTGCAAAACAAACGCCACTGTGTGTCTGTATGGATTGCTTAAAATTATGAATGAACATTCAACATTCCACGTCAAGATACTGAAGATACATCAGTACATCACCGTCAAATTATTTGGTGCTCATAATTATGATGTAGGCCTATATATTTAGCAATTATGAGACACGGGGCACTCAGTTATAACATAGGCAAACATACACTGCATGTGCAGGCGAATAATGCATCAAAAAGTGAACGGTGAGAAAAAAGAAAGGCGAGAAAAGAAAAAACAGCAGCAACATGTCAAAGAACAATGCATCATTTCCTGGCCTTTTTCTTCTCTTTCTGTTTCCTTTGTGGCCTGTGTAGGGGTCACTCTGATGGTCATAGAACGCGTGACGTCACTTACGTCCTGCAGATCGAACGTTTCTTGTCACGACAGATGTCTGGCCCCTGCAGGTCACCTGGTTGCAACGTGTCACGTGACCAATGTTGGTAAACACTCATTGTTAGTAAACAATGAGTGTTTACCAACAAAGCAACAGACTATATGATCAATTAGCACTTCCTGGAAGGCAGGATCTGCCAGGACAGGCCAAAATCAATTAACACCAAAATTGATTATAGGGCCTAGTTGTGAATATTTGAACAGCATAGTGTTCCATAGTGTGTAAATGCATCAGATAGATAGTAGCTAGACAGTTAAACAGATAAATAAATAGATAGACAGAGACAGATAGATCTGTAGATCGAGATAGATATTAATTAGATAGATAGATCTATATATCTTTTATTGACATCGTAATATCATACATGTTCCATGATATATCTTTAGACAGATCTCTAGACAGATCTTTAGATAGATATATACTATAGGATAGATAGTCAAATTTTATCTTTTAAAAAAAATATGTAGTGCCACAAAAAAGAATCCTGACTTCCGATATCTCAACAGGGCAGTTAGAATGATACATGTATAGATCTAGATTGGGAGACTTTCAGTGTAACAGTATTATACGAGAAGGAGGACAATGAGTTACATGTACAGACTTTATAGTAGTAACCTTTGTGATGTCATATTTCATTGTTGTGACATGCTGTCCATGTTTATTGGCTGTGGTGTCCCAGTGTTATGATAATGAGGATATGATACCAATTGGAAGTTGATAAAACCTGCAAAAAGTACCTTAGGTGCAGTTGTAATGAAGTGTTTTATGATAATGAGGACAAGAGGTAGGACTATGGTAGGACAGGCCAGCTGCTTGGATTGACAGTCACTGTAGTAAATGTACACTCAGTGATCACATGTGAATATCAACTGTCATCTTAGCCCCAGGCTAATTGGACCCAATGAAATAGTGATCAATTTATATACAGCTTGTAGTTTTATTCATGACACTGTGATTAACATAAACAATTAACAAGACATTCCTGGCAAATTTCCACTCACTTTGACATGCTGTCCAGTTCGAATCTATCAATTGCCCATAAACATTTTTCTCTGGCATGTGCATTAAACAAAGTCTGGAAAAAAGTCATCGGTTAAAAAACCTCATCTCAGTCTTCTATTCAACACCAGTAAAAAGCAGCCCCAGGTCAACTCTGTAAAGAGCTGAACACTATTATTATTAAATGGCATTCAAGTGCTCAGGCCTTATAAAACTTTTAGAGTAATATCTAGAAACCAATGGCAATGGGCAACTATAAGACGGCCAATTATTCTTTCCGTGGTTATAGACCTGATTCCTAAACATCATCAATTAATCATAGAATATGAAATGAAGTAGGTCTAGTAAAAATTACTGCAAATGCATTGTACTCAAAAAGCATTTTATGACAATTTCCATTTTTTGCCCATCGTCATAGGCCATGTCACTCAGTACAGGCCATAAAACAATGGTTCGGTACAATGAATGGAGGTTGAGAGGTCACCTGTACTGGCTTTACCTCACCAGGTCCTCACTGTGACAGGCCTTTCTCTCTGGGCTGTGGAGGTCATTCATAATGGTGCGCGCGCACATGGACATGCTACACATCCGGTATTCGCCAGATGACCTCGTGAGTCTAGCTAGGGCCATGTACCGAGCTAGGACTAGGCCCTCTCTTTCACATGCTGTATGATTTATCGACACGGCCCACATCTGCAGTATGTGACAATGTTGATAGGCCCCAGGCCCTGACCCCAGGCGATGCTGGCCATGTTTTGGCGGGAAAGTGACCCAGTGCTCCAGTGTTGTGACTAGCAAGGTCAGGGCAAGGTCAGCCAGGACTCAGTTCAGACTCAGCCACATCCAAAGTTAAGGTCATCTGCACTAGAGTAGCAGCTAGGGCCCGACAGAGGGCAGCACAGGTCAGACTGAGTACAATGCTGGAGGCAAGGACCTTGGAGCTAAGGCCAGTCAGTGAGGAACTGCGAAGAACTGTAAGGACCTCTGGTCCCGGAAGTGGCAAGGTCAGTGGGTGCCAATGAAGGATGGAGTGCAGTTCTTTGCTCAACCGGAAGTAGCGATTCTTATTCCTGTACTTTGGGGAAAAAAAAAGAGAATTGCAGTCCATACATGCAATTCAAAAGGAAGATTGTAGCATACCCTTCAATTTAACTTCAAATTTCAACTTATTCCCAAATGGCACTCGTGTAGAGCAGGTTGCGCAGAGGATGGAGACAACATGGGTGCCATTGGGTGGGTCATTCGTCTGTTTAGCGATTTCTACGAAATCCTCAATTATCCCCCATGAAATTGTCGCGATGTCCCACATTCAAGCAAATATGACCCTCTATAGCTATATATCATTGCTATTAGATCAATCATTTTCATGGCATAGACAACAAAATTGCTGTCCAATTAGGGCTTGTTGAACAATCAACATTTGTTAATTGCGGAGACATTTGAAACTTCCAACAAAAGGCAGTTATAGTTGCTGCATGTTTTCGGACTACAGATGTCGCTCGGGTATGGCATTCGTATTCGAGATCTATAGCTGTGCACTTAGCCACTTTTTTCGACTCTCTCTCTCTCTCCGCCTGTCACTTTTTTCAAGTAACGTCTGGCATGCGACATGAATTTATACATTCCTCTATTGCACTCATTAATCATCGACTCAATTTCTATTTTTTGGACATAAAGCGCAAGATCATCCTTTTCAATGAAAAGTCGACTATATTATGCAATCAAAAATACATTAATGAGAAGATACACACAATTTTTACCCCTTTTACATTCATTTTTCAGCAATAATATCTTCTTTCTTTCTTTTTTCTACATTATTCTTTACTGCAGCAGATCGCAGCTTCTGTTATAGGCCTATTTCACATCATTGCATGCTTCTGATCCCAGGCATTGGCAGTCTTTTACTACCTGTGACGTAACTCTGCACTCATGACTCCACAAATCCCCAAGTCTGCTGTCGACGCGTTGGCGCCAAAAGGTGAGAGCAGACGACGCGCATGCGCCCCATTCATTCATGTCTTCTGCTTTGTGGATGCACGAGGGAGGGAAAGAGAGAAAGAGGTGGGATAGCATGCAGCACGCGTGGCAGAAAATCGATATTTGGGAACGTGGTTTGCCCTCCCCGAGGTCAATGAACTGACAGATAGCTACACCTGCATCCTGTGGGGTCATGTTCGAACTTTCAACAAAGAATGGAAATTTATGTTTCGTGTATGGATGGGTTAGGGAGGGGTTAACAGTATCTGTCACTTGCATTCTACATTAGGCTTAATTAAGGTATTAGCTGGAAAATGGCTGGAAAGTGTCTACAGGCCTATCTATGAGCTTATAGTTTTTTGTTTTGTTTTTAAAGGTCCCTAAACAAATACGACTAATTGAGCATTCTTTTGTCCTAATGGCCTATGTCGACCTTAGCCATCATATAATCTGTTAATTTTAAATTAATGAGAAATATCACATTTCTATCTATAGGGCCTATTTTGTTACTTCATAAACATGCCGATGGACAAACGCTGCTTCAGATTGATTTAAGTGTTAGATAAACCTATAGGGGGACAAGAGGTGAACAACCCTGGTTCCTGAAGTTGTTTTGAATGAACAGATAGATTAATTATTCAAGATGTTTTGGCCTCCAAGGCTCCAAGCAAGGATGCTAGCCCAGACCTGACGTTGGTCGATTGACTGGATTGCATTGATCCCTATCGATGAGCAGGGCGAATGTCAACACACAATGAATTAACTGGCAAAAGACTGATTAATTCTTGCACAACAATTGTCAACATATGGAGCAATGGATTCTTCTTCTTCTGTAATGCGTGTGCTATAAATAGAAAGCCCCAGCGGAGAAAGAACTAATTGGTCTGACCTTCGCGTATCTTTAGAGAAGGACTATTTTGGAGGCTGCGGAGGCGAAACAGAAAGGGCCAAAGTGCTCCATATCTGCCTTGAGTTTCAGGTGGGAGTCTGAAAGGCATTTTAAGGTCTCAGACGAAATCTAGATAATTATTCCAGGAATATCATAACCGTGGGAGGGACTGATTCTGAGAAGGTATATGGCTAATCTTTGATACATGTGCCAGACAGATTAATTCCAGTCAGCGCTCTATCTCCTAATTCTCCTTTGAAAGTGGAGACTGGAAGCAGGAGTGAAGGTTAATAAGTTGAGGAGCACTTCCGTTCCCATATATGGGCATGTCTGGTAGCCTCGTCTGCTGCATGAGGTGGTTTTGCATTCAATAGCAGTGAGTAGCAGCAGGCTAGCAGCACCAGTGGCAGCCGAACTGCTGGGTTAAAGCCCCTCTGCATTTGCCTGTGGATGGTAGTGTAGATGTCTGTTGTGTCTGCAACTCATGCATTGCCCATGCAGCCTCTGTACCTCACCTCACGAGTGCATCCAAGAGATCCAGGATCAATACGAGGCAGACAGACGCCTCCACGCCCTTTTCATATCGGCCCCTTTTCCTTTGAGCAAAGCTGGTTTTTCTTTCGATTCCTGAGGTGTGGGCTGGAACTGGGTTAAAAGCTGTGCACATGAGCCCACACCAAAAGACGGAAGTAGGTCTATGGATTTTCGCGAGCTCTTTCAAAGGCACACAGCAGCTATCCCATGTTTTTCCATTTGCTCCACATTGTCACATATCTGCTCCCCATCTTTTCAAAGAGCTGCATAATCTCTTTCTTCTATTTTTTTTTGTTTGACAATTGACCGACTTCCTGGCGAAGGTCTCCAAACCATGTACTATGCAGGCAAAACCCAGCTTCTCTTGTGTAATGTTAGCCCTGTCTGTACCTGCAGGCTGCACTCTCTTTCGTGGAAGGCATCATTTGAGGCTTCCTTGCTGTCTGCTGCCTGATGCCATGCGGTGCAACCTGAGAAGAGCACTTGCAACCTTCATGCGGACCACATCCTCATCAGTAAGCAATCCTCCTCACTAGTAAGCCTCATTTACAAGCTGTCCTCATTTACAAGACTGCTTATTCACAAGCCTTGTTTCATGACAGACCTTCTGCTTGTCCATGGCATCTGCACTGCTTGTGCCTCCTGGGCGTCCTGGCGAAGGGCCTCCAGCAAGCAGATGGGTGCAAGGGCCTTGGGCTCAGTCCTTGGGCGACCAAGAATCTTTTTCCAAGGACACCTGATGCCCTTGGGCAAGGCAGTTGCAGCCACAAGGTCGTTGACATTTAAACCTATTAGGAATCCAGAGTCCTTGCCAGGAAGCACTCAACGCCCCGAATGCTCAGTGCTATGAATGATGTACTACAAATCAATACATATCATTGAACAGTTCTGGGGATTACCAGACATTGTCAGGTGCTAACAAATGAGCATCTGTGAATCACACTATACGAAGTGCTGGTGACAGTTCGTTTTGTTTTGATCACAATAAAGAGGAAATGGAGACAAGGACAATGCTTTTAATGGAGTATGAAAAGACTTTGAAATCTATGCCACCCATTTGTCACAATCATCACCACAAGGCTTTTTGAAGGCTATCAGGTGCAGATGCAGTGATCAACGAGCTGTCACCGGCCTCATTCACCGGCCTCACTCGAGCTCATTTTGCTGGTGGCCAAACGCACCTGGGTGTCCTTTGCAGTGCGTTGCTGTTGAACTGTGTTGATAGCTGTCACAGCTTCCTCGGCTCATGGTGCAGGGCCATGCACTCAACTACATGTGAATGATGTGATTATGAATACATAATGCCGAGGAGCCGAGGTGCATGGCTGTTGACTGTTGAGGAAGACACGCCAATTTGCCATCGGGGCCAAGTGGAGGGGGAGGGGTCCTTCTTATCACAGCCTCCACCTGCTACCCGCCAGTCACGTGATATCATGTAGTACCGGAAGTGTTGACCTTTGTGATCAATGATGCTGTTGGGGCAGGACCTTAATGAATCCTTGCACACCTGGTACTGCATCCTGGTACATGTAAGTACTCCATAGCCGAGAGTGCAAGGACCTTGAGATGCCAGCCAATGCAAAACAAGGCGACGGTGCAGTTGGGTGCAGGTATTCGGGTGCATTGGGTTCAGGGGATGACCTTGAGACTGCGTTCTGCAGAGGGCAGTTGGTTGGTCACAGGGACATCCTTGGGCCTAATTAACAGACCAGCACGCGCCTCATTAAGGCCTTGATCTGCCGCAACATGTAGATGAGAAGGCGAAAGGCCAGTGAATGATAACCTTGAGTTGGCACAGCAGCTAATAGAAGTCTTTTTGATGCATCTAATGAAGATGAAACAGCAAGAGAACATGGATCAAGCCTGGCATGTCCAACAAAGATCGTAAAACAAAATGCATGTCGTGGCTGGTGGGATGCATGAATTCAAAACAACATTCACAACATTGCCTGATTATTAACAACTATGTGATCTTATAAGCCATTAGTTTGCAAATCACGAATTATATTCTGTGCATAAATCACAAAAGCATGATGCCACCCCCTTGCAAGCTATAGCCTTGCATGTTGATCATTTGATTGCTTATAAAAGGCTTTTTGAGGCATGTGAAATCATGCTTATTATACAATTATGTAGAGCCTTATAAGCCTTATTGAGCATCCTCATTACCATTAGCAGAGTGAGCTTGGGTAGCCAGGGGCTCTGCAGAAATACTGCCATTCCCGTTTAAGCTTCGCTCTCCAAACAGTTATAAAGTTTTAGTTAAACTTTTATGGGAGTCAATTGGAAGATGGCAAGTGATTAACCCACTGTCCTCACATCGTTCTAAATGTCTGTCCCATATAAAATGTTGTCACTTTAGCACAGGGTTTACCCCTGAAACATCTAAATAGTTTCACTTTTACTCCAGTCAGGTTATGAACTAACGCTTAGTAATGTCTTTTAAATCACTTCCAACCTTTCCACCAAACTTTCAGAAAGTTATATCAAAACATTTGAAAAGTTTGGAGAGCGATGCTTAAACGAGAATGGCAGTAACACTCAGGGGAGGCTCAGACAGGGGAGGCTCAGGCCTGCATCAAAGGAAGCAGAGTTGGAACTGGGTGTGCATGAAAGATGGGGCAGCTGCAGGGCGGGACAGGAAGCAGATAGGCTGCAGGTGCAGTGTCCTTGAGCCCAGATCCAAGGTCATTAGTCAACGCGTGACCTCAGCTGACCTAACAGGGTGACTGACCGCCCAGTACATAACACAACACCCCCCTCCCCCCAAACAAGCCCTCGAATTTGACTTTCTGCTCAGCCTACAAATCCCCTTCTTAAATGCTCCGGCATGATCCCTGCATTTCAGCTTGATATTCTTCTCACTCTATTGTCAGTTCCCAGGTATGCTAGATATTCTCAACCACTACATCGCATTAATACTATGTGAAATGCTTATCTCCACCAGTTTTACCAGTCATTGGCATGTTCATATATACCGTCAAGATTTTAAAAAGTGATAAACTGCAACAATTTTAGGTCTTTGCAGCATTTTTTTAAAGATGCACAGCACGGATTTGGCTACATCACTTTTTTGTGAGCCTTACAGGCAATTGAAGTCAATAATTAGTCTCAGAAGGGTCATGGAGTCCTCCCTCTTTAGCAGTTGATCAAGGAGGGTGAGTTGGGGGGTTATCACTTGTCAGCAGATGGCTTCATGGCAAGTTCATGCGCTTCTTAATTCAAGGCTGCAGTAGATTCACATTAACCTGGCACTATTTTCTCAATAATTCATGCTGCAGTAAGAAGACTTCATCTCACCCTGATTAGTCCATGATTGATATTTGCCTAATGGCCACATTCTCTCGGCTTACCATGAATTTTCATGATTTACTCTGTGATTGATGATCTAAAGAGAATTTATGCAATTAGCAGCCTGAATATACACACATCATGGCCTTGTGTTATTGTGTAGGTGTAGGCCTGCGTGGACATGTGGAACTCAGCGTCAGAAATGTCCAAGGCCTACCATATTGCCATATTGCAAAGTGGGCTAAAGTAACAGCCTTAGCAAATTAATGGAGTGAAAAAGTCGGTGAGACGAAGATGATTTGGACGTCAGTGCTTGTTTGATCTCTTGGTTACTGTAGTAGGTAAATCCCATTCACATCAATATGTCCATTCAGATAAATTGATCTGCACAGTTGCTCATTTTGGCCGTTTGTAGGTCAACGGCGCTGCTGTCGTTCTCTCTAGGTCAATGAACGTCGGGGCCACGTCATGAGTGATGCGCAGCAGCAGCAGCCAACAGCAGCCGCCAAAAATCGATAGCATCCTTCTGACGTCACAAATTTGAAGGCTGCTCAAGGCTGATGCGTTGCTATGGTGACAGCCCCTACCGATGGCGGCAAGAACTAGCTATGAAAGTGGCAGAAATTAAGCAAGGTCTTGAACATAAATCTATGGGGGCCAATATAGAAGCGTATTCAAGGTCAGCTACAGGAGGCAGCAGAATGACGCACAAAGAAATTAATGCAATGGTCAGATGTGGATGAAAGTTGATCCTGGGCAAGGAAGTGTTGCTGGCCGAATATTTGCATTAAACAGAGGGTTGTCCGAAGGACACGCATGCATGCATGGGAGAGGAGGGGGGATTTGGCGGGAAACTGAAGCAGGTCATCCTTGGGTCATGCATGCACGGGCCATGCATGTCGAGGGGCAGAGGCTCTTGTGCCAAGTCTATGCACTTGTCCTTGAATTGACCAGCCCATACAGATTGATAGCACTTCTCCTAATCATAACCATGCACAGTGAGACGAGGCCCATACATCTCGGTCTAAGCTAAGGTAGGCCCAGTTTGCCAAAATATAACAATACTCTGGGAGGCAAGGCTTTCCAGACACAGCTTCCATTGGTTACCCACCCTGCCTACCCTGCCAAGATAACTGCATGGGAGTATGTGGTTACCCTGCAATAGTGGAACAAAGGAGGGAGGGGGGATGCAGAGAACCATGTATTGCAGAGTTACCATGGTACTGTATCATAGTGTATGCCTCATTGTGCAGTGTATCATCCTCTGCAGTGATGCCATTTGACCACCCCCTCCCTCGCCAAGGCTGCAGCAACGACGACTTTGCTCGGCCTTCATTAATCCTTGGGCGACTAAAGAGATTATCTCCTGATGGAAATTGCATTTGGCCGACTGACCAGTCAGAATCCTGCCCATCAAAGTGTCCTGTCCATGCACACGATCATGGCCTGCAATCATAGCCTGCAATCATGGCCTGCTAGAAGTTGCAACTTCGGATCTGTTGATTTTTTCAAAGTGTTCCAACCATTCTGAAAACTATTACAGGAAGGAGACTGACCTCTGACGAGTTGTGGCCTACAAGGCCCTAGGCACCACCCGTAGGCCCCCTCCGATGGAAGATGCGTGTAATTAGCGCCAGCCATGGAGGGGAGGTCATGACCTCCAAGGCAGTGCGTCGTCTGCTACAACTACTGGTCCGACCACCTGTTCGGAGCTGTTCGCTCAAGGTCTCCGCTAGACGGCAGCAGCTCCAAGGACAGGCAGGCCCAGGCAGACATGACCTCGCCACATGACCTTGCAGTCGCATCAGCCAGAC
The DNA here is from genome assembly GCA_026936325.1 of Platynereis dumerilii. NCBI lineage: Eukaryota > Metazoa > Annelida > Polychaeta > Phyllodocida > Nereididae > Platynereis > Platynereis dumerilii. The sequence continues at coordinate 12,081,193 of JAPTHN010000007.1, forward strand.
AGCGGGCTGTGGTCTGCATTTTTACAGCAGCCTCGTCTGCCTTGTCTGGCCTTGGTCATAAAAGCCAGGCAGCGGAAGTTATATTAAGAGCTTTAAAAGCCCTCACGAGGTCCTCTTATGGGAAGCTCAAATGCATACACGCTGCCTTGTGTGAATAGGGCCACCACTAAATTGTCTCAGACCCTGTGGACCACGTGTTGAGCCCTCTAAAAATAGATATCTAGGCCAGGCCTAAAGAGTCTCATGGCTGTACATAGAACATCTAGGGATAGCCTATAATATCTTGAATTCTGGCTTGTTGTTTATGGATTATGTAGGCCTAAGTGAGGGGATGATACACAACTTCACAAGTGATAGTAGTTATACAAGTAGGTCTATGTCGTACATTGCACTTGTATAACAAGCCTACAACGGACCACATGTCCTCGAATGCACTGCTCCAAGATGGCGGCGGTTTGTTATGGCGCGTGGGCAGCCAAGCGTACCGGACGTGTCCTCATAGAATCGGGTGAAAAGGGCAAAAATGTGCAAATATTCGCTTCGTGCTGAGAATCCGATTCCGGAGACGTCACTGCCTAATAGTGCACTGCGTGAGTCTCAATCATGCCTCATGGGAACAATTCTAGCCCTTTTTCACCACAATAAGATTTAATATGGTCCTGAAAATGAAATGCAAAAAATGCAGTGGAAAAATTGCAGTGAATCGGTGCTGACATGCAAAATGTTAGAGGACCTCTGTGGAGCCAGACGCTGGGTGCAACTGTGATCCTATTGAACCAGTTTTTCCTTCAATTCTCTTTTTTCTTTCCTTTCTTCTTGCCCCCCATGGCCCAGTGCATTGCAGTCAATTTCTTATTCACTTTTACGAGATGACTATGTGGAATCAGTGGCTACTGGCTGCTTCCTGTAAGTCGCCCATGAGTTAGTGCAAACCATTTTGAAGGAGACGCTCTGAAAAGAAGATCATGAAGCGGCATGGCACCAGGATTGAATTTTAGGAAAATAGAAATAAAAGTCATTAATTAAGCATCTATATGTCTATATGTAGGCGACATGGGCGACATGTATACTAATTGGGCCTTTTCAGTATAGGCAAAACTGATTTTCATGGACCGTGTCTGGGCCTACATGATGAGTGCTGTGAGCTGCTGTGGAATAGGCCTGTATAGCTAAGGACTCCCTGTAGGTCAATGTCTTCCCCTTTTTGTTGGGTGGAAATTTTCCCGCCTCCGTCCACTTTCACCCCGTCTTCAGCCTGGCGTGGCAGCCACTCGGTACAATAGCTTAGCGCATTTCTTTTCTTTGAAGTCTGGCCACCAAAGAATGTGCCCAAGAATGTCTATCTGGCCGGGGTTGTACCTTGCATTGTAATGGCAGCATTGGCTGGCCTCCCATGCAGCAAGGGCGACAGGTGCGTCTCTGCACGGCCCCAAAAGAGGTCATCTCGACGCTCACCTGGGATCTGCCAAGCTCCAAAAGGTCCTATACAAGGGGCAGACATCACAGACCCACGAGGTCCTCAGCCAGGGTCCTTGGGTGCAGTTGAATCACCGCCACGCTCCACTGCACCTATAGCATCCCTTGCATGACAGTCCTGACAACCACGTGGTTAGATAATGCCATTATCAGCATGTACAGAGCATGTGCGTGATGGGATGTCCTTCTCCATTGAGTCATTTTACATGTTATATCATGTTCATGCTGGCCTCCTGCATGTCAGTTGCGTGCATTCCAATTTTCATGTGATTAAGCCTTGCAAGGTTTTACCATTACCTGAACATTGCTTGCAACTTGCTGCCTTTGTTGGAGGAAGCACCCCACACCAAAAGAAGGGTGTCTGGGTTTATGGCGGGAAATGGGTACAATAGGCAAGTATATCGACCTACTGAGGTGCTGACAATGGCGAGCACGTGGTCGTGTGGAGTCCAAAGGGGAAAGGTAGAGGAGGAATTAAGGGGAAGAAAAGTATAGAAGACTGATCAAGGAAGGACAGAGGAAAGGAAGAAAAGCGAAGAGAAACAAAGAGATGAGATTAGAAGAGAAGATATCAGATGAGAAGAGATTAGAAGAGAATCGAAGAGGTGAGATTAGAAGAGAAGAAAAGGGAGAGAAGAAAAGTGAAGGGAAGTATAGATAGGGGAAGAGAAGAGAAGAGAAGAGAAGAGAAGAGAAGAGAAGAGAAGAGAAGAGAAGAGAAGAGAAGAGAAGAGAAGAGAAGAGAAGAGAAGAGAAGAGAAGAGAAGAGAAGAGAAGAGAAGAGAAGAGGAAGGCCGATCCTGCTACGGATGAGAAGAAGAAATAAGAGAAGAGGAAAGAGAAGGAGATTGCAAATGGAGTGTGCAAAGCTTTGCTTTTGGCTGCTGCTTATGGAAGTAGTGATTTCATCAATTCACGTGTCTGCAAAAGTTGTGCTGAATTCAGAAAATACCACTAAGTGGGAAGATGTGGGAGGAGGGATGGGACGTGAGGGATGCAGGTGCACCACATCTTAAGAAACATGTCTCCTCCAGCATCCCACATAATTAGTGCATTGTTGTAGTGCATTGTTGCAGGTGTCTGACTGCAGCTTCATTGAAATCATGCAACTACCTCCCATTGAGAGTATCATCTGACTCCTATGGCAAATGAGCATGCTTCTGAAGTCTGCGGTATCGCTGTATCAAAATTAAATGTCAAGTTGACCAAAAATGAGTAAACACATAATTAATATTTTAATCAGAAAAAAAAGGATGAAGGCAAGGATGGGAGAGGCCATGCAGACAGCTTTTCGAATAATAACATGTCTCTAACATTACATGATAGATTGAATCGATTTGCTGTTTCTTAGAAGTTGGGCCTATAAGTCATAATATTTTTTCAATTTTCCATAATCAACAACATTAAAAGCCATCTTATACGACCATGTCTTTTGTGTGCTAATGATAATAACCAACGATTTAACCATCTTGCTCACTCTCAAATGGGGCTCCCTGTTGAGTCAAGTGTATTGTCCATCCATCTTCAGCCAATGGCCCAACGGACCATCTGTGGCAAAAAATATCGGAAAAAACAAGCTTTTGTGAAAAGGAGCCTTGGAAACAATCATCGATACACCTTATGCAACTGATCTGGCCTTTTGTTAATGTCTTAAAGTTCAAAACACGTGGATCTCATGGACATTTGCTCAATGGTTATTGCTGTGTCACTGTCATACAGCCAAAGTCAGGCCAATGTCATGGGCCTCTACTCAATTAAGGCCATCATGGGTTTCATTACATGCACTAAATTGCTTTAGTAATGAGATTTTTACTTTTTAAATCAATTTTCTAATGCAATTTCATATGCACAATGGAAAATTATAGACGAGTATGCTTATAACTGAAAAGTTTCAAAAAATCATTTAATGTGTAGGCCTGTATTCTTGTGTCACGATTGTGACTGTTCCTTCACAGTAACATAATAACACAGTATACTACTATACAGCAGAATTTATTTGCAGTTTGTACATATAATCTGCCACAAATAACCAACTTGACTCTCTGCTTTGCATTTGGCACATTTGGCATCGCTGCGGCCAGTAAATTAAGTAATTAATCGTTGGCAGCACCTCATGCTCTCCGTTGATACTTCAGATCTGGATGCCCTCCGTCAAATCATTGAACCCACGGTCCTCAACCTGACCTCAAAGACAGAATATCAATAGCTAAGTTTGTTTTACAGCAAATCTATGTTATGGAGGTGGGAATATTAATAGAAAGGCGAGCAGCTGTGCAAAGGTTGTCGAAAGAGCTTGAAACAGACAAGACTGATCAAACAGACGGCACAGAAGTCGAACGCTGACCTGACACTATGCGACTCAAGGTCGATGTTCGGACTGACAGGATACACTGACAGGACAAGCTGACAGGACACACTCACTGACAGCCGAGGAAAAAGGGTTTTATCAGAGTTCACGGCTCAATGGCAGATCGATGGTCTAATCGCTAAGTGTTCCCTGCCTATCATTGTGGTCGCGTCCTTGGCTTTCCCTCATCTATCTTCACATGTTGAGCATCCGGGTCACTGGCCCTCAAGGTCAGAGGTCAATTGCAGGTTCAAGGTCGGATGGCGACCAATAACGACGTTGTCCTTGAGCTGACCCACGATCAATGCCTGTGCCTTTTGTGGGCCGTGGGCCTGATCAAGCAGCAAGGAGGACACAGCCGGTTGTCCGGGGAGAATGATGGTGGGGCTTAATCACCCGGAAAATACAAGGGGAGTTTAAACTTCTCTCTTTGTCAGGTCCAATAGCCCCTACAATAATGGATGCACAATTCATTAGACAATTTAAAACAAAGGGAGGGGCAATGGGAAGGCCTTATATTGAATTCAAGCATCACGAGGCATGTGGCCAAGGTCTCAACCACAAGAGCCACAACTGAATTCTACCTTCTGTGAATTGTGCATTAATAGCTCGCCTTGCATTTCAGTTTAGAAGCAATAGCCAGTCATTTAGCAGGCAGCAGATCAAGGATCAGATTCGCTAGGTATATTTGAATAGGACATATGGATAGGGGGCTCAGGGGCTTAGAGGGTTTTGCATCTGCAATCACATGTGCATGGCTATTTGGACATGGAGGATGTAACTAGCATCAATTCCAGCCAAATTTGGCCCAGCCAGCTTGAGTGTAACTGTATTCCAAATGAAGAGGACACGATGATGAGCCATGCTAGCCTAAGCCAACAGACTGTGAGATCAGGGGGTTAGGGAGGGGCAGGAATCAGGGAGCAGGAATTAGCCTTGCAGATGGAGTTGTGTGCATTGTTTATCTGATGCTGGACTGATGCTGGCCATGGCTGGCTGATGCTGCATTGCACCGAGTGATGTCAGGGGCATTGAGGGATGTTCAGGGATCACCAGGATCAAGCCAACATGCTGTCAGGATGCCATGCAGGCCCATGGGTTGGGCATGGCTGGGTCATGGGTTGGCAATGGCTGGTCAGTGGGGAATGAGGCCAGCAAGAGGTCACTGCTATGCGGTGGGTCCAGAATGGGTTATGCTTTTCCCTGGGCATTTCAATGCATCAATTGAATCCCTCTTGAGTTGCAACATTGCTACCATGTCCACATTGACTCCCAGCTGACTTGCCTCTTATTAGAAATAGTCACATTTCCACATTGGACTGGCACTGGCCCGATCTGCAGATGGACCGCCGGCTCAGCCATTTCACAAGACTCAATGGGAGTCAGCAAGACAAGCCCTCAATAGGAGCAACACAAGACTGAATGGGAGGCAGAAAGGGCCTTGGTTCACTCCCTACAGGACCTCCGCGAAGGGCCATTCATCACCTGTCATGGACGGCCGAGGCCAAGGTCACTGCTGGCCAAGGCCATTGGCACTACCAAGCTGCTGCACTGGGACTGTTGGGCCTTACAAGCCATTTCCATTGTCACGAAACGGTTTGCTTTTCAATACACCCCATGCATGACTTGCATGCACGTTTCTCCGAATGTAGAAATGAGATGAATTCTAATGGCCTTTTCTACCTTTTACGAATCATTGTAAAGACTGCTCTCAATAAAAGAAACTATTCAAGCCAAAAGGTGAAGGAACTCCCAGTTCAGTTCAGTTCAGTTTCAGTTCAGTTGTGTGCATGCCCGGATCAGCCGGGTTGCTCGACCCTGTCAGGGGAGCTGCACTAATAAGTCCATTATTTTCTGTATTTTCACTGCAGATTCCCTTAGTTTGTCCGTTGCTTCCTCAAAAATGTCTTGTGTGGTCACGCTTCCGATTTTAGTCCTTTCTTCATTGCTGCATGTTTCTAGGATGTGTTCTTGGTTTTCTTCCTCCCTTTTGCATAGTCTGCATAATGTGTCCTGGTACATGTTCCTGTAGTTGCATTTTACTCTCAGCATCCTTGTCCTTGCTTTAAAGATTGTGCTGGCCTCCATCCTGTTGCACTGGTCCATATATTTTGCTCTTTTTCCGGGTTTGGGGTTTATTTTGTTGTCCAAGTAGAACCTTGTCTTGGTTTTGTTTCTTCCCTCCATGACCATTTCCATTAATTTCTTGTCGATGCCTTCTTTTATCCTCCTCTTTTTGCACTTCGTAGGGCGTTGTTCAGCTGGGTCTAGGAGTTCTTCCATCATTATCTTCTGTGCATTCCACCATCCTTTTTGGTCCTGATCTTCCTTGATCCACTTCAGTGTGTCGTTTTCATTTTTCTGGATCTGCTCCATGTAGTTTAATCTGTTTTTAATGATGGTCAGGCCTATTTCCATGATTCCTGTTTCAAGGTACAGTGGCTCCCACGGGGTACCTCTCGGTACCAGGATGATTCTTTTTATTAGGTTGTCCACTATTTGCTTCATTTGTCTGGAGTCTTTCTTTCTGGGGATTGTTGCTTCCCATCCATATGTAAGGATGGGAAACACACACGTTTCAAGGAGTTCCCACATCACTCTCAGCTCAATGTTTTTCAGGTCCACACTCCCAGCAATTGCCATTGCTGTGTTGAAGGCTGCTTCCACTTTTCTTCTCGTTTCAGTGATGTGATCTTCCATGTTGTTTTTGCTTGAGTGTATAGCTCCCAGGTATTTATACTGTTCACAGTATCCGAGTTTCATTTCGTCCAGGTGGAACTCCACTTTCGGAAGCTTCTTCCCGATTTTCAGGATTTTGCTTTTTTCCTCCCCGAACTTAATTCTATATCTGGTTCCAATATTCTCGGCTATATTTAGCATTTCTTGGAGTTCTTCTTTCTTGTCAGAGATGAAAGCAACGTCGTCCATCCATAGGAGGCATCCCAGTTTGTTTCCTCCTCCTGTATTTATACCCAGGTTTTTTTGCTTAACTTCCTTAGCTATTTCGTCCATTAGGGCTGCATACATGATGACTGACAGTACTCCACCCTGTCTGATGTTGTCTTTCATCTTTATTTCCCTTGTGTTTCCATGCTTGGTTTCTATCACAGCTGTTAGATCTTCGTTGAGCTCTTTGATCTTGATCCACAGTCTGTCCTTTATGCCCCTCTTCTCAAGGACATGCATGATTCCTTCCGCCCATGCCTTGTCATACGCTTTGGTGACATCCAGGAATGCTATGTATACATTTCCTCCTTTCCTGGTTGCTTCTTTTAGGGCTAGGATGTGATCCGCTGTGTTGGCACCTTTCTTCCCTCCGCCCTGCATGTCACTGATGTCTAACTTCTTTTTCGCCCGTTCGTTTATGATTCTTTCGAATAGCTTTCCCATGTTGCTGCTAATCGTGATCCCTCTTTCGTTCGAGCATTTTCCCTTTTCGCCTTTTCCTTTGTAGATGGTGATGATTCTTACTTTCTTCCAGGAATCTGGGACTTTTTGTTGATTCAGCACTCGGTTGAAGTGTTTGCATATTTCAGAGCTATTTTCTTTGTCCATGTACTTGAGGGCTTCATTTGGAATATTGTCTGGGCCACAGCTTTTCTTAGTTTTCAGTCGTTTTTTGGCCCCTTCCATCTCGTTTTCTGTGATGGGGGGCATCTGCGCCACGTTATTCAGTCTTCTTATCGTTGATGCATTCTCTTGCAGGATTTTCACAGTCCATTCTTTGCCTTCTTCACTGGCTTCTCTGGCTTGGTATAGGTCTTCAAAGTACTTGGCAATATGTTCCTTGGCTTTTTCCGGGTCTTTAATTATCCCGTTTTTTTCGTCCATTGTATCGTATTCTGTTCTTTTCTTCCCAAGGAGTTTCCTCCTTACATTCCATATGTGGTTTTTATCACGGCTTCTTGATATCTCCTCAAGTGACCTTTTCACTCTGTCCTTTTCTGCTAATTCTATGGCCTTTCTGAGGTCTCTTTGTGCCTTGTAGTACTCTTCAAGGGCCGCTTTCTTGCGACTTCGCTCGGCTCTTAGGAGGCTGTCTTTTCTCTCCTTCTTCCTTTTTCTTAGCTCTTTTATTTCTTCCGTTTCCCATTGTCTTCTTTTTTCATATACTGTGATGGTCTTTTTTCCAAAGCTCCTTTCCAGTGCCTGATTTATTCCCTTCTCGACTGCTTCGTAATCCTCGGGCCCATTCGCCAAGATCTCTTTGAGCTTTCTATTGTATATTTCCCAATTAGAGTCTTGGTTTATCTTCCAAGTTTGTAGGAAGAAAGCCAGAAATAACAACAGGCAGCGACAACTTGAAATTAGACAGCTGAAGTTGAACAGTAGGCCTATAGTAAGAGGACTTTGCGTGGATTGAAGATAGTTGATTAGGGCTCTATGCCCTGTATTTTATGTATGCACTTGGGCAGATTTCACGAAAAAGCTGCAAAATGACTTACCACAACTTGTCCTCAAGTTACATTAGCACAATAGTGATTAGGCCAGACATAATCAATTCATAGATTCTCAGGTTTTCTCAGGGTGCATCTTCTGAGGATAGCTGGCAGGACAAAAAAAACTGAAATCTAAATCTTTTATTGTGTCAATCCATTAAATAAAATCATGGGTACACGATCTTTTCTATTGGATTGGTAGGTCAGAGTAGTTAAAAATATGGCCTTGTGCTAATGTAACAACGATGAATGATGGAGGACGGAATTTTATATGCTGACCCTACTGCAATATAAATGCAGTCACCAGCAGGTTACCACCCCTGGCCTGCTCTTGGGAGACCTGACTTTCAGTTCAGAAAAAATTTGAGATCTAATCATGTGTTTTTTAACGTAATTTTTATGTACACATTTTGCTAATGTAACACTATGAAATGGACGGATGCAAAATTGCAGTTACATTAGCAATAAAGAAACAGGTACCACACCCAGTCGTTTATGTTTTTGGTGATGTATATAGGCAAATAAGACACATTTTTCAATAAAATATTATAATTTCATGCTTGAAATTGGCATAAGTGGCGAGAACACAAAAAAATTTCCATGTAAAAGTTGCTAATGTAACCTCAGTGTCCTGAGACGGAATCGAGTTACATTAGCAATCTTTTTTTACTTTTCATTTTTTTCAAGTTTATAATGACCAAGACAAATAAAAATGGTTCCAAAATAATTTTCAAGATGTTGTTTATCAATCACATACCATTACATTTTCCTGAATTGGTTTTAGTAGATTCCACAGAGTGCCAAAGTAAGCATGTCTGATCACCAGTAAGTTTGGCCGTCCAAAATTGTCCTCATGAGGCATAAAAAAATATCTTTTTAAGAACAAAAACCAAATATTTGAGGAATATTTTATTGATATTTATTCATTACCTCACAGATGTACTTAGTATTAGGTTTACTTTCTTCAGGAATCAACAGAGAGATAACAAAAGGGTTGGAAAGTCTAAGGTACCTTTTAAGAGCACTTTTCGTGAAATCTGCCCTTGGTAGGCAGAAGAAGAGGAAGAGAAGAAGACCCACGAAGAAGGAACAGGAGTGGGTGAAAAGAATCCAGAATAAGAAATGGAAGAGGAAGTGAAATAGAAGCAGAAAAGGAGGGAAGAAGAAGAACAGGAAAAAAAAGATACAAAAGAGGAAATTGAAGCAGAAGAATTATAGAGGATAGAGGAAGAGAATAGAAATAAGCAGGATTTCAAGTGAAGTGAAGCTTAATATCAGAAGAGTGAAGAGAAACCGAGAAGCAGAAGAGCTAGGACGAAGTATATGCTATTATGTAGAAGAAGAAGAAGGAGCAGAAGCAGAAGAAAAAGAAGAAGAAGAAGAAGAAGAAGACGACCTTATTGAATAACAAGTCCTTGGCATGGCTCGACCTTGCTGCACCACGACAACAATAATCACCATGTCGTGTTCCAAACAGGAAGTTGTCGTCTGACCTCCCAAATGCTCATTGGTTGTTGCTATGGGAATCTCCTCCAAAACAAGTCAAGGATGTCTCCATGGAAACGCAAAGACAATCCCAAGCAATTAGAATGCCTTCCCAGTTGTTTGGAGGACGTCTTCCACTGTTCTCCTGCATAGCTGTCGTGACAAAACTAATGTCATGAGTTTCATGACTCTTTTTTTTCTTTTCCTGCGTGTCCTGATACGAGTCTTTCTAATTAAGGTGAGCATATCACCCAAGGACAAGACATTTATCAATCTTTTCGAATATGCTTCATTAAAATATTCATTATACATGCAATAATTTGATGAGCTATAGCACCCAATTTTCTTCAAATAAAAACCATTTTTCAGATTCCCAATAAAATAAGTGCATTCGGGGACATGAGACAAACACCTGATTATTAATTAATTAATTACAGGGAATTCATAAGCTTATTAGTGGCTTGTCGATATCTCACCTGTACTGACAATTTAGGGTCTAAAAGCTTCTTTCTCGCCCCTCACTTTACAACGCAAACAATTATGTGCGATTTAGAAAATCACTATAGAACCAACCGCAGCGACGCACTTGTAACACAACTGCAGTTGAAAGGATGTGAAGTAACATGAGCTACAATTGGCAAGTTTCCGTTGGTGAAGTTAATTGTGGATTCTCTTAAAGTCAAGTACTTGGCTTTAGTACAATGCAGTACACTGGCAGTACATTGGCAGCACCTACAACTGCAGTATGAGCATCAAGACCAGCATCAGTTGCTGAAGCAGAAACAGAAGCAATAACAGCAGCAGCAGCAGTAGCCCTGAGTACAATGAGAGGCCTTGGTGTGGCATTGCTGCAGGAGGCCGGATTGCCTTCATCAGGAATTGTCCTTCATCCCCAAGGATGCTCGGATGCTTAAATTGAGAGAGTAATGTCTCCTTGGAGGGAAAAAAACATCCTCCCTGGAAGAGTCCATCTTTGCTCGTGATAAGTTAAGACAAGCAGCCACGCTCTATTGAGTTATACTATCGTACTAGCATAATCAGCAAACATGAATGAATGATAAATGAATGTGTAGCTGAACGAATTACTCTAATTGAGGCATGGCTGCGAGGCTGAGGCTATTGGATTAAGGGCTTCTGGGGGTACTATACCTCATCTAAAGCCATTCATCTGCTCTTGATGACCAGCATGCACACTTACAAACCACCATGCACATTGGGCCATGTGTAGTACCATCGACATAGGGGAACAATGACAATGCACAGTGGATTTAACAGGACTATGATGCAGAGGCTCATGCATGTGCCTGTGGATGGTACTATTAAAATTATGTAGACCTCAGTCAATGACAACCATACCACTTTGATTGCTTGGTAATTAAGCATACAAAAACCATCTAAACTCCAGATGCAAATAATGATTTTAATCTCCTTTTTCAGTAGTTTCTGATATCAGCCATATGCATAGAACTTGGAAAGTCTGAAGCAATTTTTCCATCTCTGTTGTGATTGATGACCTTATAAGGCAACCATAATTGCCAAAGACTTGTGTCTCCTTTTGAACATTGCATTTGAATGATTCGAAGCTTTCGCTGACCAATCTGTGGCTCCGGAAAGTTGCCAGAACACATCGACCGAGCCATCGGAGGAGACCGGAGGAGACCCGAGGAGGCACGCAGACTGGAAATTGGTGATAAAAGAGAAATTCTAATGAGTGAAACTTGAAGAGGCCTTAGAAGGATATGCTAATTTGACGATTGCTCTATTGCATACTGATGAATGGAAGCAGTTGGTCCAACTAGATTGGGGAGGGAGGGTGCCTCAGGGAGCAGGCTGCAGCCAGCCCTATTGAATTAAACATCTCACAGCCACGACAGGGCTGTCTAGACACTCTGCTGTAGCCAGACGCAAAAAAAGTCACAGCATTAACTCTCCTGCTGCAGCCTCCTCTGGCTCCTCATCTGCAGGGATGCAGGCTGCAGAGGCAGCAAAGGGCTACTGGCTGCAGACGCCAGAAGATGACCAGCTAAGCCATTGTCTCAGCACCCTACTCAACCCAGCTCAGTGGTGTATGGGCTTGTATACACCTAATCACATTGCTTAGGGGGCAATCTACTAGATTGAATGTCAACTGCATTGATAGCCTATGAATGATTGGACGCAGACAGGGAAGAACTGCCAAAAGTACAGACACCATCAGACAGACATTAGAATCTGCTCATGAATAGTATGCCATCGAACTCCTTTAAATCGGAATCGAACCGTCGTGCTAGTTTTTGTTTCATTGCATAAAGCAATTGCCAGAGGGTTATAATAATAACCTCCAGTTAAATTGTCAAATAGACTCAATGGGAGGAACCGCTGAAAAAGAACATTGGTTTATAAAGAATAAATTCTGCCTGTGGTATGAATTTATAGGCCTATTGCAGCAATTGTACGATAGAAAGGAACATTGCGTATATATCAACGGTGCATCTGAATTATATTTTTAAAATCAGCTCATATCTGCTGACTGTGTACTAAGGCAGATATGGTAACAGAATTTTTAAAAATCAAGTAGGTGCATGTATCAATAAAGAGGTAGCATGTATTACATGATGCACCCATTCCATTGCAGACAGATCCTTGTCTACTGTCTGTCCATGTAAATGAGCATTACGATTGCCAGACATGCACAGCCCGACTGTAAAAAGCCATGGAACAGCCGGAAAATGGAACCACGCAGGCTGAGCCTGGCTGGCTGCGTCCAGAAATTAAAACAGCACTGATTAACCCTCTGGCGATTGCTTTTTGCAATGAAACAAAAACTAGCACGATGGTTCGATTCCAATAAAGGAGTTTTATTGCATACTATAAACAATGCACTAGCCTTCAGAGAATAGCTGCATGGCAAATGCATATTAATTATTTCCAGTGCTAAGTATGGGAATTCCCAGAACTATATAGCATCATCAAATATTAATGCTTATTTCCAAATTTGAGGATGTTTATTTGATTTATTAGGTCTATTGTTTTATTAAATATTTGCATTGTTGGTAATTGTACTCCTCTCACAAGAGGGCAGCACTTCACGTGACACCACGTGCCTTCCATGTGGTTTGCTGGAGCTCGGAGATTTCAGCCACAGGTTGCTCTCAAACTGAAGCCTTTGGCTGGCTTTGGTGCCAGTTGACTACAATATAGCTGATTGTTGCAAAAATGGAGGCATGTGATGAATTCAAGTCTTGATTGTCTGGTCCTGATTGACAATTGAATGTGGAATCCCTGGTCCAACTGTAAGAGACTATATTGATGGGCATTGCTTGACAGAAGTTTAGAGTTGGCTCCTCTTCTTGCTGCAGGCTGTCAGCACTCTGCATTGGATGGTGAAGGCCAGCCTGGCCAAGAACTGAGCGTTCTCACAATGCAGAGTTAAGGACAAGAGTTACCAGACAGACGTGCATGGTTATTGCTAAAGAAAGAATTCGTCTGAACTCCTGAAGGACACACGAGCTGTTGCAATGAAGAGTTGAAGACTGTGGTTGATCGAGATGCAAAATGCAATCAGAAAACTGAATATCCCTCAAGCACAAGCAATCTTGAACTTGAAACATTTTGAGTAATGAGTTCCATATTTCTTTGACTTTCTTTGCAAGTAAACTTTTGAAACACAGTGCCTGGTCTAATTGGACTGATATATATATAGAATAACTTTGGCAGCTTGGAATTAGAAATTTAGCACTAAGAGGATAGGCTACTGTATGGATATGAGGATAATATGAAGACATTATTTCTGTCAAAAGAAAAAAAAATATTTAAAGTTCAGTTTAATCAGTACTTTTTCTCAATTACTTACATTGTTTTCAACCATTCAAAACGAAGAGGTTGTTTTTTGTTTTCTCTAAGCTTATCCATCAAAGAATTGATATTATCTCTATTAAGAAAGAAAGGAAGTGACACACCCACAGAAGTAAGTCAGGTATCTGATAATTATATGAAACAGCCAGCAAGGAACTTTGATGATGAATCCAAATGAGGATGTCATTAAGATGTTATGAAGATGTTATTTTGTAACATATGCAATTTTGTACAGGTGTATACCACGCTGTGACGTCAATGCTGTATTGGAAGAGAGCAATTTGCACATCTCTATCATCAGTGTGGCACTGTGTGGGAAGATACAGGGGAGATAGGCCCACTGAGATTAAGAAGAGACTCATTATAAGCAGACTGCATGAGCACGAGAGGAGTCACAGTAGATTTTAATTAACTGGAAAAAAAAGCAGAACTGTGATGAGTCTAATGGTTGAAATCATGGTATCTTTTTTTAGTGGCTCGACATAAATTAAAGAAAAAGATTATGTGGAAGCCTCTTCCATAAATTACGCAAAAAATTGCAATTTTATACAGAATCGAGTTTCGCAGTTATCAGATATATCAGTCTGGTGAAAATGAGAACTGCATGCTGCTGCCACCTGACACAAAAGTTGATTTTGTATGCTACAGCATTGCTGTCCCAAGAAATAGTTCCAATTTCATCGCACATTCACAAAATTTCTATTCAACATTGATGTATACCAGAGTCAGACTCGGCAATCACATTCTCTAAGGAAGTAGACAAGGCCATCAGCAGTGCACTCAGAAAGAGCCCCGGTTTCTTCCAGACAAAATTGTGTGAGTTCCTCAGACTGAAATGATGTGGACCGCTCGTAGGAGCTCGCGGAATAGCACACTAGTCACTAGGTGGCAACACATGACAGCATATGTTCTGATCTGCCAAGGCTGGAAAAAGAAGTGGCAATGTAACCGCGGTCCACTTGTAGACAACAGATATATCATAACTGACATTGATCCATAATTCCATTAGAACAGTTTCAGATATCTTGCATTATGAAGCTTCTGCTTTCTTCTATCTGCAGTTCCATGACTTCCATCCCATTTCTTCTATGCAGTTCCATCCTATTCTTGAGTTCAGTGTATGTTTTAGGGTTACCAGCTCCCAAGCTGCATGGCATCTTTATACTTGAGGTAAATTCTTGTTATCATTTGTCATCCCCACACACAGCTACTGGTACACACCTTACGAAAAGCCAGGATGAGCAGCTGTCAGTCTACTTGGGCATGGATTGCTTGGGTTGCCAGGTTGTTGGGTTGTGTTTGCCATGCTATACTCAATGCCAAGGTGAGCCAGGGGCCAGGTCAGGTTTGTAGGGGAACCTTAGTGGCTCTTATGTAATGCTATGTCATTGGCTGCCAAGCACTCACTGCAAACCCTTTTCTACAAGATCTGAATGCTCTAGAGCTGCATGATATTGCAATTTGAAAAGAGCGCACCATATAATGAATTTTGCAAAATTACCTTTTATCTAAAAACCTTTACAGGTCCTGTTGTGCATTGATACAACTGATAACATAGTGCATGCATGATTAGGAACGGATTATTATAGCAAACCCTAAATCATGCTAGGTCTATAGATTTATAAAACTGGTGGTGTATGATTATGAACAGATTTTAATATACAGCAAACCCTTTTTAAATCATAGGCCTACTTGTCTGTAGGCTATAGATCCAATGATATAAAGGAATAGGCCTGGAAGAACCCTGAGATACAAGACCCAATCCCAGAGGCTTAGTCCAAGAGGCATGCATTAATTTGTCTTCTGAACAGTCTTCATAATACCTCCATGTCAAGGGGTTGCCATTCAGAGTGCACATACAATGTAGAGCAAAAAAGACAAAGTTCTTCAGACAGATGAGGAAAAAATCAGCCTTCAACCTTCTATGATCTAGTGCTCACCACCCTGTAGCCTACCTGACCTTCAGACTATGATATAGTTATCCCAACATAAACTCAAGCAATAACCTCCCATGTGGGCCCTCAAGCATGAGCTGCATAGGACCCCACAGACCATACAATGACTGTAACACAATAGTTGGACGTCTCAAGGCATAAAAAGATCAAAGGCTGGACATGGCTCTTGTTTGCTGACATGGTTATGTAACTGAGGTCATCATGAACATTTTTGTCTTGCATTATACAATATACTTTCTACTTTTTATCAATAATTATTTATGTACTTTCTACTTTTTCAAGTAACTTCTACAAGCTACATGGGCGTTTATCCCTGAGATGTGTCAATCACACAGACCAGTCTAGACTGTGAAATAGTTTTAGGAGTTCTCTGTATGATGAAAAAAGTATTATAAACCATCAATTGAGAGTACTAGATTTCTGGTGGTTTTTGAGGACAATGTCAAAATGTCACTTTGAATGAGATTTCCTCCTGAATTAAATATCATCTAAATGTTAATTTCATTTTTTGCATGTATTTGAATGAAGTCAAGTGGGCAAAAAAGGAATCTGAACATTAGTATTAACCACATGATGCACTTGACCCATGTTGAAGCCAGACAAAACTGTGTAGCAGTGATTTCAGAGTGGATCTAATTGAAGAGCTGTGGACGATCAAAGCAAAGTATTTATGACCTCCTGCCCCCTTTGAAATTATGTAAAATTAAGAATAAAAAAAGTTTACAGACTGGCCACTATTGTCTGAGTATGAATTTTATCAGCAAACACATTCTCTTTTCTTTTTATTGCAGGTGCAATTAAGGAGGATCAAGAATAAAAGCCCTGGACCATAATCCAGCTTAAAGCTGCCCTTTCATTCATGGTGCGATGGCCAAATTGCATGCAGACAAATTGTAAAAAGGGAGAAAAAATATATGGCAATAAAGGGCAGACAAACTCACAAAAAATGCACTCGGTGCTCACAATTAGACGACAGACTCAATTTGTACAATTACAGGAGAAGAATTGGTCTGCTGTCTGCAGGAGGTCAGTGTTTAATGGCAGGGAGCACAATCCGGAACATAATGGCAGCAATCCACAATGCTGCATTATTTGCCAGCTCTTATTCCAGGTCTTGTATCAGTTGTAAGTATACACAGACAGGACAGACTGCAGGACAGAAGGTTCAAGTCAGAGATGGCATAATTTGGCCTTTCCCATGTCTCCCAGGGTGCACAATGTATTTTATAAATTTGATGATTTGAGACAATTTGCAATTCTAAGAGACAATCTGACAAAAACACATGCATTTTTCTAAATTTTCCCCATAACTATACAATGTGCCCTATTATATGGCTGAATTTTGTGTGGTTGTTATACTGATGTATTGAATCACCTCAAATATATAATGGTGTCTCATATATATAAAGAGATGCAATGCAAATCATAAATCATAATTATACAAATGATGTATAAGCTTGTATAGACATATTGCCGGCATTTTACTTGCTTCCAAATGGCAGATGATCAAAATCTCAAATGGTGCCTTACCTTGGACCTTCACAAACTTAGGACATTATGCGCAATAGAAATATTTGTATGGATACTTGAGAGCATTGAAGTGGACAGAGCAGAAAAAAATTGAAGAAAAAAAATCTTTATACTCATAATGAATGGGTTTATTGATTGTTTCATTGATACAGACTCGACCAGTCAGACTGACAATACATCACAATCCTGCATTGTGCAACTGGACAGAAAAGAGCACGTAGTCACCTCCCCTGTAGAAGTTGACCGTAATTTGCTCAGGAATATTGCTGTTGAATTCATAGACATTTTGCCACAAGGAATTGTTATAAATTCAGTTTTCTGTCAGATCATTGCTGCTTTAAAGTATGGATCAAAAACACTTCTTCTGTATTATTAGCTCTGCCCAAAGCTATTGTGAGGATAGGATTCTGGCTTGTGGGTCTGTTGTTAATTTGGTCATCTGAGTAAAATATATATACATAAGGATGACCTTTTGTCTTAATATGCCTTGTCACAAATATATATAGGGCCTTAGCATTGATTTCAATAATTGGATGACATTATGACAGGATTATTAATGACGACATATTATTTATAACAATATTATACTGACAACTTTTCAAATTTTTGTTTCTTGGCAGTTTAACAGCAAGTCAAAGTACAATTTCAAGTAGGCCTATAAGCCTAATCCATGTGCCTTCTACAGCAGACGATTTCACAGTGTAGGCAAAACCTTCTATGACGTAAATTGCCAGCAAATTCTCATTGATTCAAAAATTATCGATTTTGTTGCTCCTTGAACTTGTCAAAAACCATAAGCTATATTTTTGACGACTTTGTAAAACCCAAATGCAAAGCTTATTATACAATATCATATCATGCTTCATGGCTGTGCTTCAGGATTCCAGCTGGCCCTGTGAGACTACGTGCCAGCCACAAATTCTAATAACTTTGAGGCAATCTCAGCCATTTATAAAGATAAAAACTGAGATTTTAGCTGATATTTGCAATGTATATATATATATGTATTCAATTACTGCATGTATTACACAATGAACTGGCAAATTGGCAAGAGTATGACATTCGAACTATCAAGCTGTACATACAATTTAGCCAGACATACACAATATATAGGTATAACCATAATGTGATTGTGTGTACATCTTCAACTGACTGCTGTATAATGATGTATATTTCTCTTTTCCTTTTTTTGCCCAAAATTCACATGCGGAAGATAGGAAAGGCCGCGATCGACTGCGCATTTTCCGCATATTGTTGCCCTCCTCAGCCAATTTTTAGATACGCCCCTGTGCTTTGAATCATTTGACATCACACTATCTGAAATGCAATACAAAACGTTTCTTGAGGAGGCCAAAGTCTGCAATCATGAAAATAACCTTTTTTAATATCTTAAGACCTTTTCAGTTCCAATTTTAAATGGCCATGCAGTGTGATCAACAAACAACCATATAGTGGCCAGTGTGATAAACAAAAGCAAAATGATTATTGAAACAAACATTTAGTTTTTCTACAATGTCTAGATATCAGGTGGTCAAAATACGTCAATTTACATTTTATTTATTAAAGCATAAGTCTACATATGTATACAATTGAATGATATGTAAGCCATTTGCTGTGAGCTTGGATACAGCTTAATATCTTGATGGCAAGCTGTATGGATACAACAATGTAACATCTGGTCAACTATTAAATGTGTAGGCGTCCAAGCTCAATGTGAAAAGTTAAGTTGTCAAAAGAATCTAATATCAAATGAGCATGTTATGTAACTTAATTTATGGCCCAGTCGTGACCCTAATGAATACCACTGTTGATTAGGAGAGATAATGTTTTGAAATTGTAATTTTATATATATTTATTTATTTATTTGTGGAGAAAATGTTAATTCCTCAACTGACATGATTTGGGGGGTGCTTTTTTTTCTTCAAATAATATAGTATTTTATTTCTTAATGACATGTTCGTGCTTCTCAGTAATCTGCCGCTGGAACTAGATTAATCAATGCTTTATATAATGTATTCATCCGGATATATGCGTATACTGGTATCTGGATGCAAGTTGATTTGTTGAATGACAGACATTTTTTACAAGCATGCAATAAATGAAATTGAAATTGAACTTGAACATGCACCCTTGAAACTGAAAATTGCATGCTGCTGCCACCTGGCACAAAGTTAGTTTTGTGTGCTGCAGCATTGCTGCTCCTCAGAAATAGTTCCAATTTTATTGGACATTTACAAAGTTTCTGTTCAACATTGAGGTAATCAAAGTCAGACTAATCAATCACATTCTCTATGGAAGTATAGATAAGGCCATCAGTATACTCAGGGACAGCCCTGGTTTCTTCTTGACAGAGTTTGTGTGAGTTCCTCATACTCAGTTTCTATCGACCGCTCTCCGGAGATCACAGAAACTAGGTGACAACACATGGTGGCATTATTATATGTTCTGCCGTGGCTTGAACAAAGCACTGGCAATGAAACTGTGGTCAACTTGCAGCCAGGAGTAGGCCAATATGCATGACAGATCATTTTCTTAGCTCTATAGCTTCGAGTTTGTGATTGAACATTATGGTTTCTCACAGAGATACTTCCCATTCTGTGCATCCCTACTCCGGCAGGGTTATGAATATGGCTTTGCAAGTATCTTCTCGGAAATACGAGTCTCGCAAAACCTCTAGACGACATTCCCTTTCCCACTTTCGTCTGCCCAATGGGCACATCTACACAGCAGCAACATGGTGACAGTGTCACCATATTTTTGAAAATTACATATATTATATACATATACTTTTTTAGCACCAGATTAGAAAATATGTTTAAAATCTCTTTTGCTTCGTCAATCCTAATCATATATTTTATAACCTCAAATCCTTCCACTTTCGAGTGAAAAATATGCATCAAACTTTGCAGCTATTGTAAAATGCAGGTAGCATTATGTGTTCACCTATAGATTGGGTCTATGCATTTCTCAGAATTAAGACTATTTATTACAGATCGCTTGAGTGTTTTCAATGAAATCCCATTTCAACTAACTCAGTAACATGTGTAGTTGCATCATAATTATGTATTGACTAGATCATTCTGTTTACTTCATTATTTTTCTCTTGCTGTGACATGCTTACAACATGTTGCTTTCCAAGAAAATCATAAATCTAATAGTTAAGGGGAAAATATGATAATAATCCATTACATGCATGCAGCTGCCTTTCCTGAAAATCACAATTACTTTTAGTAAAACCCATTTCCATGAAATCAATAATTTTAAGTAACAGGCCTAAAATGTATTGATTTGAAAAATAAAACTGTACATAAATATTCAGATAAAACATGCATTATTTATGAGGCTCTGAATGGGGTTTTGCGTCCCCCTGTTCCTTGGGCCATTTCACTTTTGTATGCCTGCCCCTTTGCAATTTTGCTAATTGAATTTTGAATTCCTGTCCATCAGCTCTGGATGGGGTTTATGTTCCCCATGTTCCTTGGCCATTTCACTTTTGTATTTCCTGTCAGTAACCCATCATTCAGAGGGTCATTTATGATGAACAAGAATGTAAGATTACTATTGACATTTGTAGCATACTTACAACCATAAATTCAAATGCTTAACCATGAAAAATCACAGTGAATAGTCAAATTGTAAATATGCTATCAATGTTTAAGATGTCAAATATTCACTTCAGTCCTGTTTATAACTTTCAAGGATTTCAAATTATTAGAGCTATGTGAAATAAGGCCAAAATTTAGGCCTTTTCTTTTTCATTGAAATTTTGAAAATGCATGGCTGGAAAATTTACATTGCTGTTTTTGACAGGTCTGTATGTTTTGTCATGCTTTTTTGTAATTCATTAAAAACATGAAAAATCTGCAAAAACTACTGTGAACAATGTGCACTTTCACCAGCCGGTATCTTAACAGGACTGTTTCGATAGAGTAACACTGACATTGGTGGCCAAGGTGAATTTTAAACTGATAACAAAACCTTTTTTCAAGAAATCTATAATTATTTACTTATCTAGACATGTGATTCTCCTTAGAAGCATGTTCAGTGCAATTAAGTAAAAACCAACTTCAAGTCAACTTCAAGTCTGCAATTGTGAAATCGAACTCCGTCGCTTAATTTTACCTATAACTTTTGTATAAGTTTATCTTCATCAAGGATGATACAAGTGATACTCATGTGGAGACAAGAGGTCGTAATTTAGTGGTTTTGATTAGATGTCATGTCCGTTGTTGTCCGATTTCTTTTTGCCTATCCATGCATACATGTTCAATGTTCATGATTGAAAATATGGGACTGTTCATTAATGCACTGAAGGCATTTTCTAGAACACAGTGAAATGACAATGCATGTTGTACTAAAACATGATGTCCAGAATTATGTTCTAGATTTCTGGTGAAGGGGTTATGATGTGGAAAACTGGCATACATGTACAGAAGACTACTGCAGAAGCTGAAATACCCATCCTCAACAACACAATTATATCCTTTCTCATAAATCAGTTATTTTCATGAATGAGCCCAAGCCAAGGCAGATCAAGAGGAGCTAAGTGGACATGTTGTCAGGAACAAGCTAGGACTGAAATAGTGAGAAATGCCATCAGTGTCAGGAAGATAGGATAGATGGATAGTTGGATAGGATATACACAGGCATATAGATATATCTTGATAAATAGATGTATAGATAGATATTGATTGATTTATTGAGAAATAACTGAATATAGATATGGTAAGTGCAGCTCTGGAAGCCCAGTTCTGGGCACTTACGAGGGTTGATTGATGAGATGGGAGAGAGAGCGGGTGCCCTCAACATGTTACACATTTACCCCAAGTGAGGGATCTTTTACTGCAGCACAGACATTGATACAACGGGCTGCCAATTTAACGTCTCATCCGAACGACATCCAGCTGGGATTTTGCTCATGAAGGTGCATGGAAAATTTCGGGTTCCCTTAAGGCAATTCTGCATGACTCAGATTCTTGCTTTGTTTCCTTTTTTGCTTCTTAAACATACAAACTACCGAAACTACTGATATAGGAACCACAAACAATTGAACATTTCCTATCTGGGATTAGCCAGCGATTACATTGACATATGGCTGGGCTGATAAACAATTGCTTGACAAGTACTTAAGTCATTAATCATATAATTCATGAATTAAAAATATTGGCAATGAGCCACACACGTGAACAAGTGCTGATTAGGCTGACCTACTAGTAGTTAGTTTTTGTGACAGTCGCTGTAAAAAAGTAACCATCACTTGACATCATTATCAAGCATAACATAACCCACTTCATGCCACTATGATGCCACATTCATGGATATCTCGTGTCAACTGTCTTATCTCACATGTCTGCTATTACTTTTTAAATGTATTTTTCTGAATGATGGTTTATTTCACTTCCAAGAACTGTACTGCTATAAGAAGGATAATCAATAGGTAACCCCCCTTTTCTCCTAAATATAAAGGGGTGTTTTTAAAAATAATCATGTCCTTATCATTATTTGACTAGCTCTCTGCCAATGAACTTAGTATAAGAAAGACAAGAATAATTATATATAATTCAAGATGAAAGTTAAAAGTAGGCCTACCTATATATGTCTATTTAAAAAAGAAATATTCTCCTACCTCATCAAATAACCACATCCATTGATAACCACCAACACCACAGGTGTAGAAATCAATTAATGGCTGCAGGCATTTGTATTTCATCGGAAGTTTAATTTAAAATTAATTTGCGTTGGAACATTACCAGTAACAGATGTGTGCAAAAGCAATTATGATATTCGTTTTCAATAAATTTTGAATAAATATATTTCTTGTTTCTTGGAAGTAGAGACTATGTTGCATACTTAGCAATTTTCTTTTTTTATTTGGATTATGTAAATAGTTTTGACATTAGTTGTTCAGGAAATTGTATAGTTGCGTCATAATATATCGTTGCAACTTGAAGGAAGTGTTGAAGTCTGGAAGTGTTGAAGTCTGGAAGTGTTGAAGTCTGGAAGTATGAAGTCTGGAAGTGTTGAAGTCTGGAAGTGTTGAAGTCTGGAAGTGTTGACCTGGCCATAGTTTGGGTGTGGTGGTTGGTGGTGCGGCTCCTTGATTACCTCTCAGACTCAAGTCCATAGGCGTACGGCGCGCGCGATTTTTGGGTGGGCGAGCGACATTTGCCCGAATTTCAAGATCTTGAGTTATTACCAGTTCAAATGAAATTGCCTGGAAATCATTGATTTTTAATAGTGATTATTTAATAATCTGCCCTAATTTTTTAGCATTTTTGCCCGAATCTTCCTGTTTCCCAAAGTTTTGGGGGGGGGGGGGGCGATCGCCCCCCTGCCCCCCCCCCCCCTCCGATACGCCTATGCGAGTCAACTCCCGCGACAGCACAAGCACAGCCTGCACGTCACAACTGTAGCTCACAGTGACACACTGACAGTGTTTGTGACCAGGAAATGATGTCACGAATTTAATTGGCATACTAGAAAAACCTCACGTTTTGATGACGTCCCGCTAAACTGACCTTGCAATTGATGTATATAATATGTTGGATATAATGCGTAATTAGGCCTATTAATAAATTAACGCAACTTTTTGGCTCATCTCATTGCTGGCACACGCTTGCAATCTTCAGGGGGATAACTGGCTACACAATTGTCTATAGTGATTAGGAATATTAATGACACTTGGCTGGTTATTGATGTACAGAAGTGACACCTTATGTCTGATCATTGCTGAATAATCATCACGAGCATTATATCCAACAACCGTGACTGAGAAGCAACCTTGAGAATGACAGATAGATTAAGAGATTCAAAAGTTGTCAAATAATATAATTGAGTCATTCATGACGAAATACATAATGTTGCTGTTAATGTGTTCATTGCATTGTAGGCCTAAACATTTCTGGCACCTGTGAGTCAAAATTCCAAGGTGCCAACATGTTTCTACCAAACAATTCAAGTGCCACTGGAGTATGTGATTTAATTAAAGGATATTAGTAATTAGTGCCCGTAGAAGTTTAACGTTATAGGCATTTGTATAGGATTATCACCCGTTAGAATGAAGCGTGTTATGTGTGAAAATGGTTATAGATTTAAATGAGGCCAGAAATAGAACGTGATACTCAGAGGAAGGAAGCAACTGGTTCTGGTAGAGAGCTTGCAGGTGCTGCCCTCTTGTGTATTGTACGTGAACCAGCTTAAAACTAATTATCATTAATTAGGACATTTAGAGGAATCCAATTTGGATGAAAATGTGGCGGTGGCGCCCTATGGGTATGAAGAAGACATGGGGAAAGTTAGAAGGCAAGGCATTGAGTAGAAACTGAGATAAATCCCGGACACTGTTATTTTAATATTAGTAAGAAGATTGCAGTATAGGCCTATATACTGTATGGAACTACAATTACACATGTATTAGGGGCCGCCCAGATGATCTTTGGGGGGGGGGGGGCTATGGATATTTGGTGAAAAAAAAAGATTGTTTCCCACTTGACACGGAAAAAAAAAGTTTGTTCAGCACATGGAAATTAAAAAAAAGTTTGTTTCCACCTGTAGCTAGGGTACCGTAATGTTAAAATTGCAAAAAAAAAGTCTGTCGCGCGTCCGCATGCGAAAAAATTGTTTGTCGACGCGCCGCGAATGAAAAAAAAAAGTTCGTCCCGGGGGTAAAGTCCATAGCCCCCCCCCAAACTATCGTCTGGTCGGCCCCTTAGGGTGGCCGGATGGGTTCTAACAAAACCTAAACAAGTTGTCAATTGTGTCGAATTGACTATAGTATTGATCAGTCAATTAATCCAAATTATAATCCCAGTCTCATACCGGAAGTTTCAGGAAATGTTCCAAAAACATTTGGCAATGGGCCTAAACTTCTCTGTTCTGGCCATTGAGGTATAACACATCTATGCATTCCAATACAAACACTTTAATTATCCAGATCTTTTGATTTCTTAAGCACTCAAAATATGCTTACTATGCAAGATATGTACAGAACAATTCAAGGGGACTTTAATCTTCATGTCGAGTAGGCATATTGCATTGTTGATCTTGGCATTGCCATGCAGAACATTCCCATGCATGCTCAAGTTGTTGGAGACACAGACACAATAATTTGGTGGTGTTCATTCAAAGGTATTATATATATATTGTATCCACAAATAAGATTAATACCAAACCATAGTAACATGGAGTTGGCTTTTGAAATGAAACATGTTTGGCCTTGTGTACGACAATACGACACCGTTGAAACATTGGGATTGTTCTTCCAACCAGAACTGGAAGCTTTCAGCAGAATTTTGAACATTACAAGGACCAGATAATAGCCTGTGAGGTCACAGTGGAAGGATCTGCACTGATGCCAATATGAAAGTTTTCTTGATGATGGGGGGCAGGGGGCTATATGGATATTTGGTTGAAAAAAAAAACTGTTGGCCACTTTTTACTGAAAAAAGTTTGTTCAGCACACAAAAAAGGGGGTACTGTAATTTTATAAGTTGGATAAAAAAAGTTTGGTGCTCCTTCGCTCGCAAAAAAATTGATTTTTTGTCGCTTCCGCATGAAAAAAAAAAGTTCCACCCGTAAGTAAAATCCATATAATAGCCGCCCCTTACTATCATCTGGTCATCCTCTAGATGTACACAATCTTCTTAATCATTTCCCCTTGTCCTTGGCCTTGCCTTTCTGTTTCTCTTATGAATATGGAAATGACAATATATATGGCTATTAACCACAACAGTTATCCTGAAAAACCCAGGCTGTGCCTCCAAAGTCAAGTGTATGTTAAGAGCCACTAAATATCAGCCAATAAAGAGCACACAGCTTATGATGATAGCTTGTTGCCTGCCAGAGATACTGACCATGCACACAATGTCATCTATACACAGATGCACTTGAAAAAAAAAGTCTTCATTTTTTGCAATGTTCTGGATGTTTTAAATGAATGATATTCTGTCCAGCTGTGCTCTTCAGTTGATATTTTCTTCTTTTTTTCCATACTTTTCAGAAATCTGTGTATACAGTGTAAGTTGAATAGCATAACTTGTATTTGTTCACTTTTGATGTCCAGATGACTATAATGACTAAACTATGTCCATTTATTTTGTTGCACAAAAAACCCAAGCACGACTCTAGTTTTTTTTTGTCAGATAGATTCATTCATAAAAACAATAAATTACTCGAGAAAATAGACTTAATACAGGACATCTGTCAAGATCTGAGGCCATTTTCAACCTTAAAAGGAAGGACATAAGCATCTTGACAAGTCAGAGCTGTGCTATAAGTATTACCAGTTTAGGTAGAGGGCCACATACATAGTATCTAAAGTTAAAAGAAATTGCCTGAAGATCCATTGACTAAACTTAGTATATCTTGGAAATAAGTCACAGACACATGATGCCAAGTCCTTGAGGAGTCTACATAAATAAACATTCACTGCTTTACTGTTATTCTGTCAAAACTGATTTGGCATGACAGTTTGTAAAGTTGCTTAAAAAGCTCCAGGCAACTATAATTTGCATTAAGGGACACACCCATGGATTGCCACACCATTCATATATATATGTTTACAAGTCACATTAGAATCACTTGGGTGTCTCATGACCTGCCCATCCATAGTCAGACTATACAATATCCTTGACCTCTCTGTAGCTATATGTCTCACTTTACCCTTAGACAACAGATAAAGTGTTAAACCATGCATCCCTGACTATTAGGCTATATTTTCTCTGCTAAGCATGGCCATGTAGACAACCCAGGCAGACAATGATGCATAGCTGGCTGCTTTTTGGCAGTAGGCCTATATGTTTTCTGCAGTATACCTGCCCAACTGACCTTTTCGAACTGCAGCAACCTTGTAATTCAAGGAAAATTAGGACTTTTCCATCAAAACAACACCGTAAGTTACTGGGGAAAATATGAGCTTCTGTATCATTAACTGGCCAATTTGGTGTGGAATCTGTCACAAAAAGACATCTGAGTAGGGTAGGCCTATTTAGAGCTCAAATGAAAAATAATTATCAGAAATAGCCTGCAGTTACAGAGGCCACTGGTGCGCAGAAGACTATTTATCAGGAAAAGGTGAAGTTCTTGGGGAATTGTGCCAAGGCCAATGAGGATGCTTCTGGGTTTAGTTATGCATTTCCTCATCATCCCAAGTCATACCATGACAAAATGGCCCATAACCTTTGCTAATTCATGAATACTTAATTAATAACTGACCCAGTCAGGGACTGCTACATCACAGTTTGAAATTGTTGCTTCTGTTTCACATAGTTACAAATGGAGAAATTGTGTATTGTTGAAAGGTGCTATCACAGTTCCGAAAATTCCATTGAATTATGTATTTTCACAGTTCTGAAATGAAATTGTTTGAAAGTTTGCTTGTTTTACACTGTTTTTCTTAGTTGCCAGTAATCCTCTAAGTGTCCATAATCAGACTAAATCTGCCTGCAAAATGCTTATGACCTAAAGAAGCAGCCAATCACAGAAGAGGTTGGAAATAGCAGAAAGCCCTGTCCATTTTAGCAGGGCTTGCGTGGGGAGGATGCATTTCCTATGAAGATGAGCAACTAGAAAAAGCACCACAGCACAGGAAAACAATGTAATAACTGCCAATTATCGCCAATGGCCACCCAAGGTTACCACCAGTGAGTTCTTAATTCACATTTTGTGACAAATGCAATTTTGCCAATGACCTTGCCCTGAAGGTTTTCCTTGGCGAATTACCAGGGTTGCCCTCCTGGCCCTTTTGCCCAGCCAAGGTCATCCCCTACCTGATTAATGGTCCTCCTGACCCCTGGTGGCAAGGTCATCTGACAAAACTGACACCTAGTGGCCGCAGTGAGGCTTCTAGCTGTCCTGAACATTGTCTGCCACTGACTGGCCCTTGGTGACACGGGTGTTTCCGTAAACATGTCGCGAGTCTGTTTTAATTGGATTCGTCGCCAGGCCCTGGGAAGGAATTGCTCATTTCACAATGCAATCGTATTAATTGCAAGCACTCAACAGCTGCCTGTACGGCTGTGCCTAAGGGGGAGAAAGGGAGACTTGAGGTTTTCTCAACACAATATATAGTCATGTTCTTGGCTTTCATTTACCATAATGCACAGACATGTGATTGGCAGAGACAGGTATGATGTACACACAGGTACTTGGAGGTTTGGCTGTCACCTTTGAGAACTAGAAGTTTTCTTCAGGGAGTGCCTCATCTTGAGAGATGCGTCTTGCTGCAGGAGTCAAGCAGGTGAGCTCCATGCAGCATCACAGATTCACAATTCAATTGCATGCTTTCTTCCTACATTCTTTCCACATTTACAATGCTCACAAAAGTCTTTGATGTGTAAATGTGACAGATGTATAATGCCATGTTCTTCCTTTTTAAAATGGCCACTCCTTGCTGGCAAGTTGTTGCCCATGGACTATAGTTGTTACAAACTCGTGGGCTTGAATCCATGCATGGGCAGCAGGTGAATGTCCTGATGGACTTCATTGAGAAAAACAAATTAAACATGTTTTGAAAGAAAGAAGATTGACCTCTCAATACTCTGCCATTGAAAAGAGCATGCAAGGTCCCTTGAGAAGTTCTCAGTTACACTTCAGCAGGATTACTTGCATTTGATGGACCTAATAGATTGCTTTGTAGGCTTGTTCCTTCTGCTTTCACCTTGGAGATAAAGGGAAAACAAATCACCTTTCATGTTCATCTTCTTAACTGTGGCCTTGGGTTGCTGCCACCAGGTATGATCAACACGTGGAAAAAGTAAGAAGTTCAAAAAGGCTTCATGTCCAAGAAAGGATACACTACAGATTCACTACAGATTCAGACATACAATTAAGTTTGTCCTTGGTATGCCCATGATGGCATATTCTTACCAATTACCTAAAAAATAATTGGCAAGATTTAAAAAGCCCCAAAGCCATTTTCTGGCTAATCTGTGAGAATTGAATGAGCTGGTGAAGCCATGAAAATCTTGCTCTGACTTGACAACTCCCATTTCATCCTCTGTTAATTGAGAAGACCAAGAGTTCAGCATCAGACTTGTTGCTATTCATGGCAGGGGTTCACTTTGGATCCAATCTATTTTTAGTCCCACTTAATCACTCAAGTTTAACACTCTCAGCCTGCTATGAAATTGAATGAAAAGCCACTTAAATGTAGCTTCACAGAGCTGTGGGAATTCGAAACAGGAATCGCAAGAAGAGTAAATCACCTCCCAGAATGGGGTTGAATTTTCTGCATCAGGAATTTCCATGTTTACATAAGATGACTGCTCTATCGAGAAAGTCATTTATCTTCGTTTTGTTTGGGAAATTCTGGGTAATTATTAACCTGCTGCATCAAAGGGCAGCTGGCATATTTACCTTGCATGCAACACATAGGTGTTGTGTGTGTGTGTATTTATACAGTATGTATGTACAGCAAGTACCAGTCAACATCAACAAGTCAAACCTATGTCCAATAGATAAGGTCAGGGCTGTGAAAGACAAAAAAGCAACAAAAACAAAACATGACAAAAGACACTGCTCAAGGAGTTCCTCAAGGTCCTCTAGCAGCAACCGGAAGTACATGCAGCAAGCTTGTTGTTGGCCAGTGTTGACAACGCCACCTGTTGATTTCTGGTTGATCAGAAACTTCACTTCAATGATTGAGTCGATGCTCTACTGTACATAGAGACCCCCCAGTAGACTGAATGCAACTTGATGGCCTATTATGTGGCAAACAATTCAGTGATTTTGCTACATTCCTCAATGAACATCTGTCGCCATTTGCAAAAAAATATATTATTGAGATATCGTCTGCCCTCTACTGTTCTCCTGCATGACGAATAGATACTATACATCTCGCTCTTTTTTTATGCAAATTAAAATCCAAATGTTGAGATGTAAACATGTAGAACATTTCGAGTGTAAACATCACAACAAGCTGTTTCCTGTCACTTTCTCTTCTTGATATTATGCTAGTTTCTTGACCTTGGTACAAAAAATGTAAATAGTGATTTTTGCATGTTCAGCTATTTGCCCAGCAATGAAATTGAGTGCCGCTCGACTGGTTTATGACATCTTACCTATCACGCGGATATCATGCATCTTTGGCGTCAGTGAAATGCATAAATTTATTATGCAAGTTACGTCAAGAAATTATGATCAGATGTTTGTACAAATACTAAACACACTTTCATATAGGCCTAAAAAGTAATGTTTTGAAACGTATGCTTATATATACAAAATATGTCTTCTCCGCAAGAAATGGCCGAGGTCTGAGGCAGCGCTGCCGGGTGGCAGACATGGTTAAGTTCCCGCCTGCTCCGCTGAAGGTCTTGCCTGCATTGGTTCAAACCCGGGGGGAGAACCCGAAATTTTCAGTTAACCTTCATGAGCAGAATCCCGGCTGGATGTAGTTCAGATGAAACATTAAATGTGTGGCCCCTTGTATCAGTGTCCGAGCTGGGCAGGAACTTAAAGATCCCTCACATGGGGTGAATGTGTAACATGATGTCACATGTTGAGAACTACACTCTCTCTCTCTCCCATGCATCACCTCAAATCAAACCTTGTGAACACCCAGAACTGGGCTTACAGAGGTGCACTTACCAATATATATATATATATCTATCTGTCCATCTGTCTTATTTAGATCAAGTTCCTCCAACCTCTTCCTGGCTTGGTCTTCATATTTGGTCTTCTTCTAACTAGAATCTTAATATGCTAATGCAATAAAGATGATGCACAAATCCATTGATTCCTTCGGGTTTTTGTGCCATATCTTGCTGAAACTACAAAATATGTAAGTACACTGAAATCTCTGAAATATATTTTTGTGAGGTTTTTATAGTAGGCTTACATATCAAAACTCAACTGGACATTTCATGTTAGTTCTGATGTTCATCATCTGTCGTTGAAAATACAATATCTAATATATCAAATGCAATTGTATATGGACTAATGCAATGCACAAGCCAGGACTATAAATCTCCAAGTGTATCACTTTACATGATGTTATCATAAGAAACCACATCCTCCATTATGTGAAACGGAAACCAGGGTGTGATAAACAAGTTTGGGTTCATTATGATGATCATACCCGTGATATGAATGATGAAACTCTCTTGGTGTGACTGCAGGTCCACATGTCACATCCAGTTTAAAGTAGTTCCTATCAGTATTTGCCAAAACAGTGAGGTCTCATGTTTCCTTGGTGTCTTAGAATACCTATTGTATGTCATTATATTTCCTCGTTGTTATATTATGATACGTGACTCATAAATGTATAAGGCCTATACATCAGACGAAAAAAGATCAGATCTGCATCAATTTACATTTGTACTCAGAATTGCAAGTTGTCACGTGAAATTAAGATGGTGTAAACAATGGTTATTCAGTGCTAAGCTCGTGATGAAATACATGCAATACCATGTTTTGCTTTGTATCCAACATGGAATGTACATGTTATCATTATGGTAATACATATATATTTTCTTCTGAAACAAAAAAAAGCTTTCTTTATTAAAAAATTGTCTCCAATCCCTTGCATTATTGACCAGTGATTTGTTTTGCCTGATATTGTGGGTCAAGTGTTAGAGTATAGCCCTTTGTATAAATAAATTGGTAGGCTACATAGTTCCCTGTTGGACCCCCTTGTAATGCAAGGGGTGTGCTAAAATTGTCTGGAGGGTAATTTGGGAAATATGAAGAGTAAACAACAACAAAATGACACAAACAAATCTATATAGACACACCCTAGACAATGTGACAGAACAGACAGATAGATAGATAGATAGATAGATAGATAGATAGATAGATAGATAGATAGATAGATAGATAGAGAGATAGATAAGTAGATAGATAGATAGATAGATAGATAGAAAGATAGATAGATAGAAAGATAGATAGATAGAAAGATAGAAAGATAAATAATATACTTAATTCACATTCATATTAAACCCGATTTTGCTGTCATATTAAACCCGATGTAGCTGTCTTTATGTTACTGGCCATTATATTGCCACATATATATAATATAAACATATATCTGCAGTGCATTGTATTTACATTTGAGAATTCCCAAGGTCATCCCTCTTGCGTGACCTAATCTACAGAGTCATCTCGGAGAGGAGTTGAAATGCAAATAGCTAATTGTGGCATCGATTGGGGTCAAGGTCTGGCCAAGGAACGCCTGAGGTCCTATGTTGAGGTCCTGCATGCCCTTCCCAGAGGTCTGGGTCTTCCTGTTGGGCTTCCTCTAACACAAGCCTTAATGCAACTAAGATAATGCACATCTCTATAGTCCTGTATAGTCAACAACAGCTTTGACAGACCTTTATGTTTTGCAGTTAATCAAGAAGGACAGCCACAACTGCCCTTCAAATGTCATGTTTGTTTTAGAAGCAGCTGATACAATTTTTCACCTACTATAAAGATTTTTAATGTTCTTGTATTCAGACAGATATGATATGCCACCTACTTATTTTTAGTTTCTTTCTGTTTCAGGGACATTTTAAAAGCAACATTTCACTGATTTCAGTCCATTGCTGTAATTCTCTTTGATAGATTATGCTTTTCATCACGAATTGGGAAGTGGTATACACTGTGGAAAAGTGGACTGTTGGGTCTGATTGCTTTCTGGATGCATTGGTAAAGAACAGTCGAACAGAATAATATTACACATCCCAATCTGATCCAGAGCCAGCAGAATGACATTGAATATCTGAATCTGTGTGTGCTTGTGATTCAGAGGTGGAATAGTCAATAGACTGGCGCCGCATTAGCATGATCCATTGGCCAGGTGACCTTGCCCATGAATGGATTCAAGAATGTCTGGCATATTGACGACTTCCTGCTTGCCCCTCACTCTGCTTGGGCGATAATTCAGAGTCGTGGAAAGCGTCCTTGACCCGTTGGGCTGGTGGCCAGACTGCAGTACCTCTGTGATCTGGCGTGGCCTTGAGCTGTCCTCTCTCTCTCCACCAATGGCCTTTTTGGACCTTTCTGGCTGCGACCCTGGACAAGCTGTTGCTTCCATCCACTGCACGCCAAGGGCATCGCAAGGACGGAACCAGTTCACAGAGGTCCTCACCCGTCCTTTATGCAATCCATGGAAAGGTCATCTTTCGCGTGTTCATACTTTAATTAATACCCAAACATGTATAAATCAGATATATACAGGTGCACATCAGGCCACTTTTAGGCTAAGATTGATGTGAAATTAGTCAGGTGATGTCAAAAACAATAGTTTGCAACATCTACCAGGTAGTTTTGAAAAGCCATTCAGACATATTTCACATGATTTCTGGACATGCATTCTATGCACTCATATCTCAGTAAAAAATTGAAAAAAGTCAACAACCTTTCCAGTTTTTAAAAGGAGTGCATGTGTGAAATTACATAACTTACCACCTGATACACGGAGAAGTTCAAAAAGTGTATATATCTTTTACATTTTTGAGGTGATTAAATTAGTTGACATTCACTAAGTGGCTTTTGCACTCGCCATGCTTTTTTGCTTCATGCTGTGAAAAAAAGAAAAATATTTTGACGTGAAACTCACGGCTGCTAGCTAATGGATTATGATTACATTTTTAATCCTTTTTTAAGACCTTTTTGTACACATTTTTCCATCTAATAACTGTAAATGATGAATGATATGTAGATACACACTAAAACCCAGTGCAAGTAGTTCGAGTAAGGTGTAACATGAGTCACTTTTGGCCTATAGCACTTTTTAGGGCAGTTAGGTCACACCCAAGCTTCACCATTTCCTCCAGAAAAAATTCATCAAAATTCCAAAATATTATTTTTTCAGGGTTCACAACATAATAAATATGTAGCAGGTAGACAGCACCACTGAAAAATTAGAGACAAATATGGCCTTTTGCAAAGCATCATAATTATTGTGATCATTAAATATTTTTCTTGGCAGAATCTTATTATATAGAACTCTGGAAAGACACCAATCATGACCAGTGAAAGCAAAAATGACAGATCAGGAAGTGCATGAACAAGTCAGGGCAAGTCAAGACTGGTCTGGACAAGTAAGATAAAACAAGACATACAAAAGAAGAGTTCAATCATCATTAATGCCTGGCATTTTCAGAATCATGCAGGACCTGACAGTATCAATGACTTAGGCATACATACCATATTCTAAAATACTCAATGCTACTGGCTCCGAACAGAGCTGAAAAATGAACAGTTGCCAGGGGGTTAACATAATGATGAGATGACACCAGTGAGGATGTGGATCCACTCCTTTTCCTAAGGTGTCTCTTACTTCAGCATAATAGAAAGCTATAGAACACAGAGTAAAAGGCCCCCCAAAATTGAGTTTCCGGGTTGGATTTGAATTTTAAACCTGCATCCTCAGAAGCCAGTGGTTGCAGAGCCCAGAGCGCTTTACCATAAGGCCACAGGATAATGTATAGGTATATGGATCCTTTAATGTTTCTTTAAAAAATCATAGTTCTTTCGATTGATGTGAAATTGACACAGTAATCAACAGTAGACTACATTTATTGTACATTCTTGGTGACAATTATCAAAAGTGAACCTTTGCATGATACAAAGTCCAGATTGGTGCAGTGACACAGTACTTTCTGGAAAACCATGATTGGACTTCTGGAGTAAACAAAAGTTCAAATGTTTCTGAAGATTCTGGAGTGTAATGCACAAATGTTGGAACTTGATGTTTGTCACATCCCCATGAGAGAAAGTCAAAATGCATTCATGAAAAAAAAAAACAACAACACACAAACTTGTTCTCCGCACTCTTAGAGGTCAACCAAAAGAAATCCACTGATAAAAATTACAAAGATTGCATAAGCATTCATTAGTCTTCTGAAATGGTCATTATTATTTAAAATTGAGAGGGGAAAGCTGTTAAAACCTATTACAATAAAGTTCAGATGAAAATTGGTGAAGTTGATTGCAAATCATTGGAATCTAGTAAAAAATAAATAAAAAAGCCACAAAGAAAAGTTTCTAGGGCAGGCCTATTTGATTTTGAGGTCTGTCACATCTCTTGAAAAATCACAACAAAACAGATCATCCAAAAAAGGAAATTCAAGATGGAAGTTTGCGATACAATGGCCATTTATAAAAAAGATAACTTTGTGGACGCGTTTGATGGACCTTCGAATTCAGTTGTGACCAGTCAAACTACGTACTTGGCTCCATCAAAGACAATTAAAAGAGGAAGACATGAATTCGCTTCATTCATAGATACCATATTGTGTTATTATCAATTTGTATGAAATAAAATTTTGGATACAAATTTACCAATGTTGCATAAGCACATATGCAATAAGGTATACATTTTGTGTTTGTCACATGATCTTGAATTCTCGATACTTCTAGAAGTCATGTGACTTCTTGGCTTGGCCCTAAGCCAGGTTATGTTATGGGTTTCCTAAGTTTAAATAAATAGAAACTAATAGTCTATGACAACGATTGGAAAACAATACTACTTGTATTGGCTGTTATGTATATCAAGTTCAGTCTAACAATAGAATGACAAGCTGAAAATAACATTGTTTTGAAACAGAATATCATCCATAAAGTATTGTTCATGTTGTTATAAAATCTGGCACAGATATGATTTTGCTTTTAACAGTGAGGGAGCCAGACTACACAACAAACAGACAGGTGTATGATTCCTTATGAGATATGTTAGGAGGGACCTTGGCGTGCATAACTTCATTAGGACTGAACCCAAACTTCATGAAAAAGAGCTCAAGTAATAAAATGTGATGAATGGTCTGGCAGGGGTCCTCCTGATGACAACATTCGATTCGAACGCCTTCCCAGATTCCTGAGGACTCAACTTGTCAGCCTGCCAATCAGCCAGCCATGAGCCAGGACTCTTCATTTATAGGATTTCAAACACAAACATGTTTACTTGCAAAATGTACTTAAATGTATCCATTATGTTTTTCAGTATTTCCCATGTGGTCTTAATGACTTGCCACAACTCATTTTGTAGTGTCTGGATTTATGAGAACTTTCATTGCTCATTTACATATTAAACCTTTCACTTGTTTTATTTTTCATTATTTTTCATTTCTACTGACATTCAGTATCCCAGATTATGGACCTTCATTGTTTGCATCACCATTTTGCTTTTATCGCTTGGCCACTCCCCCCATACTCCATAACTTTGGATGAAATAAACAGATATTGTTCATGAATGGATGTTTTTGGGTTCAAAAGCCTTCTATTCTTAGCAACACATCCATTGAAGATGTTTTTGGGCATTGACATGTTTGTTGTGCTGAAACCCATACAGATGTGATAAACAGCCTTACGTCACATCATTTAGGCTTGTTCGCTTCATGTTTTCCATGAATTTAGTTTTGTAAGGCCTAATTTCCTTCCAGAAATTTGGACTTCACATCTTCGCATCTTGTGTTGTTACGTAACTTGAAAATGGCAATGATATTTCAAATGTCATATTTGATTGCCACAAACTGTGACATTACTTGTGGCGGTGACGATGGTTAACTGTGGGAAATAGATCCACCAAGAAAATAATAGCTAATAGCACATAACAATTTTATAAAATTTCTTCCCACAGGAGTTAATTTCCCTAAAAAGATTCCTTTGGTCAAAGCAATTTGTTGCAGGAAACATATACATAGAGACAAACACAAAAATATATTAATTTGAGAAGCGTCATAGTTATATTGTTTGTAACACCAAATCTGTTGCTTTCACATTTTTCGAGCACTGAAGCAAGCTTCATCATTTTGGGTAAATTAGTATATTTGGCATAACAAAATCTGTCGCAAAGTTCAATCTACAATTTATTTACACCATTCTAATGGCTATAACTAACCATATTATTTGCTTTCCGACAAACGCATTGAATATACCTATACTTGTAATTGCGCTGCGCCAAATGTCCTTACTGTTGTAAGGTCTCAAGTCAAGGGTTAACACTGCAAAAAGGAAAAGAAAACATTATAGGAAACTCAAGAATAATACGAGATTATGAAATGACAAAACATCCGTTACCTAAGTTTACCTGGATGCAAGTTGAGCGCATGCGATGCAGGTAGACCGGAGCGAAAAAGTCAAGAATCTAAAAAGATGAGAAACTCCTGCAGATATTGATGAGAACAATCAGAGCATGCGTCATTATAGTTATTACAAACTAAATACATCTTAGATTTGCCATTTCTTTTTAATTTTTTCTTTAATTTTTTTCATTTAATGCCACACTGAGCCATGCATCCTCATGCAGCGCACCACATCATATCTGGGTGTGACAAACAAGCTGATGCAGTAAACAAGCTGCAGACAAATGTCTGTCTGTTACTTTTCTGCACGGAATGTTCTGCAGCCTCACCTGCTGCCAGCCAGGTATATGATGGTGCATTGCATTCTCAAGCGTCACTGTGACAAGCACTGCCTTGAACCTCATAATAACATCCAATTTGATTTAGAAGATATTAATATAATAAGTTGGCTTAGTGGGGAAATGATTTGAGATGGGTGAGTGCAGATCAGGACATGCTCAAACAGAGCAGTGCAAAACGACCATCTCCATTGGCAATAGGCCCACAGAGAAAGGACATTTGGATAGATTCAATATACATACCATAAAATTTTAGATTTTGATGCAGCTTAAATGATTGAGTGAGATGGTTGCACAATTCATTTGAGCTAACATAGCTTGTTGTTTTAAGTTATGATAATCTGTTTGTTATCATAACTTTAAAAAAAACAAGCTATGTAATGGCTCAAAGGAATTGTGCAACCATCTCACTCAATCATTTAAGCTCACTCGAAATTCAAATTTTACATTGAAGTAAACCAAGTGACAAAGAAACGTTTTGCCTTACTGCGGTCCATGTAGGTGTGGCTGGAACATCATCTCTTGGGACAGAGAAAATCATGATAATTGGGAAATACATGTATGTTATTTGGATCATGAAAACAAGAGGACAAAACATATTTGTGTCCACATCACTGGAAAATGCTAAACATATCAAAATACATCCTGTCATTTTTATTTCGTAATAAGACATTCAGCAACTCTTTTGAAGTGAAGCTGCATGTGACTAGACCTTTCACAAACAACTTTTATTTATTTATAGGTAAACTCAGTGCACTGCAGGTTTGACGTAAATATGAATGACCTCCAGTAAATAAGAGGCAAATAGGAGGTTGTTGAAGGGCTTTCTTCTGGGCAGTTAAGTTTGAGTAAGTGGTCACTTTCGATTTGAATGGCTGATGGTCATTATTATCGATTGAATACCTTGAGTGCACAAACAGGTAACAGCTTGGAATACAGTCGTCAGGCAAAACAATCTGACCACTTCCGGCGATCGATGGGCCTCTCAATGGGCCTCTCAATGGGCCTGCGATAATTCACTGGTCAGTTTACTGTCAGTTAGCAAACTCGTAAACACCAATGAATATACATTTATTGAATGTTCAACCAAACAACCCATTGAAATTGCATAAGCCGATTATATGTAATTCTTTGAAAATCGAGCCAAATATAGAGACCAACAGAGACGCAAGGCTGTGTTGTATACCTGAGGCTGATCCTCTCCATTGAGGTGTGCTAAACATGCACCCCAGGATGGCCCTGACCTAACCATCCACAGGTTGTTTGTTGGCAGTTTATCGGATGAATGATCACTGATGATGTTGCAAAAGTTTTGGACCAGACGAGCCATGACATGGATGCATGCCAGGATGAAAAAATAATCCAACTTGTCGACAAATTATGATTCTATTCAAACTATGAGAATCAGAGAGACTTGGAGAGACTGCAATTGGCCCTGATTTCACCAGTTACAGTCGACGAAGGACAAGTGCTTACAGAATTGATTTGTTGGGTCTTGGGCAAGACATACACTTTTTAAAACTATGGCACATTCTCATATTGAAAGATAAATCATAATCCGCTCAAGTCAGGTGTATGTGCATAATAATTACATCGAAGATATGCTGTATGATCCAAGGAACTGTAACGAAGATTCCATCAATGAGCCAAGAAGACCACCACAGCTAGACATCAAGGAGAGGCCAACAAACCTGCAAGGTTTCCGGCCTATCACCTTCTACAGTTCTAGAGTTCAACAGAATTGCACTGACATGTTCCTTTTGAGATCATACCCGTATCCTTTGTATTCTTATAACTCAAAGGAAATGTGTGAGGTCACATCCTACAGTTTCAATTCTATCATAGCAAGTCATATACTAGTCACGGCACGTATCAATGAGGTCGAAAGTTATACCCAATGACAAATTGACAATTCATTTCAATGCTTATGGATAGGGCATGTTGTCATTGATTTCCAAAAACAACTGAAAGTGCTTGTCATTCTTTGACTGTAACTCTAAGCCAGGTCTAAGCCTCAGACCTGATTTAACAAGTTCAAAAATTACACTAGCATGTCTACAAAGATATATAAAAATTTACAAGCTTTGACATGAACTCCTGGGAGGTTCTATTGGGATTTGTCACTTAAAGTGCATTACTTTTCAGTGAAGAAAACTGAAACAATAAATTGCGTTACAGAAAACAACTATGAACTAAGGTGACATTGATAAGCAAATCATTTAGGATTATAAGTGCATTAATCCATCGTCATTAACAACAGTTATCTCAAATACTTTGTGCATTCAAGTTATGTTTATTTAAAGTGGTGTTCAAAGTGTTGTTGTGCTA
This sequence comes from Platynereis dumerilii, assembly GCA_026936325.1. Lineage (NCBI taxonomy): Eukaryota > Metazoa > Annelida > Polychaeta > Phyllodocida > Nereididae > Platynereis > Platynereis dumerilii. Next base: position 12,120,928 of record JAPTHN010000007.1, read on the forward strand.
TTTTCCTCTATGTTAGGATACACATGTATTAAAGCAACTGAAATTCCGCAATTAAGGCGATCATTGAATAGAATAGTTATCACACCTAATCATTTGTAACCCATGCAGGCTAGGCCCCTAAGTTCTGCTAATCTTGCGAACATGCATTCACAGGAAGTCACTACAAAAATGTTATATATTTATTCCTCATGCTCTGTGCTGACATTTCTGCCGCAAAGAAGTCAACAGAAGTAATTTAGAGAACTCACGGTGACTTGTACTGTGGAATTTGAAAGGTTTGAATCATGTTTGAAGCCGATTGAAATTTGGCCCAGAGGGAGGCAAATCATGTGTTGGAACAGCCAGCTGCAGTAAAGAGAAGCTAAATAGGATTATCACTGTCTTATTAATGACATTTAATCTGTAAACAGTGTTAGTGTGTTAGATAATTCAAATTAGTCTAACGCTATTCATTTGTTATGCAAGCAGTGGATGACACTTTGTTAAAATGTCAAAAAGTGATTTTTTTGTGGAACCCTCACAGAAGCACACAGCAACATTTTGCTTGCACAGTGCTACCTACCCAGTCTCCATGAGACTGCTTTATGTATTAGGCAGTGCAAGCATTGCACTGCAGTCTCCGGATATTGGCCATGCAAATGAGCACAAGCAGTATGCAAATCAGCAAGATATGGCAGAATGAACTTCAAACAAAATTGTTTTCTTTAGAGTGTGGGAATTTTTGAATTATTAGATAACAAGGTATTTGTTTATAATTTTAGCTATCAGTCCCAACTGCAAGTTACAAGGTGGCATTAGCAGAAATGAAAGAAAGTGACATAACAGGTTTATAGATAATTAATCACACAAGTGTTTTTGGACATAAAAATCCTAAACAAAAGCCAATGTTTATGAAAAGTTATGTAACCAATCAGTAAACGTTTTTGGAAAATAATCATTGTGAATGAAAAGTTATATAACTAATCAGTCCACATTTTGTCAACATTTTTGGACAATCCAATATCTGGAGTCCCTCTGACACTTCGTGTCATCGCAAAAATAGGGACTCATGGAGTCTGCTACCTACCACCTTTGCTCATTGTGACTAGGATCAATTTCAGTGATAAAATGGAAGCATGCACTGCCTAGTTAGCAAGATACCTTAGATCTGGCTTAAAATAACCTTAAACATGGTCTTTGCTCTGTTGATGAAATCCGGGAACGAAGACCCGGACCATGGACAGACAGCTCAAGGAGCAATATGTTTGTTATGAGTTAACTGCAAGGATGACTCACAAGGATTACTTATTCCGAATACAAGGCACAAGTCAAAAGATCAGAGTCAACGTTGAAGATGACAACTGCACATCCAAAGTCTACAGGCCAAAGCTGTGAAGTTCAAAGGCTTGTTCCTATAAAGATAAACTATATACTTTGTCACAAGCATCATAATACTGTCATATGGCTTGGTTTTCCCTAAACCTTATTGTTTAATGTCAGTAGTCAATATTTATAAAGTATCTTCAAACATACAAACAATTTAAAGCAAATACACCCTTGATCCACCCAGAGAATTGCTGAAGTGCCTTGATCAAACCTGAACAATAGAATTGGGGCTGCATTTGTCCTATAAATGTTACATCATAACAAATAGGCCTAAGTCATAATTTCTGGCCTTTTTTTTTCCGTAAATACACAAACACAGTTGGGGGTTTAAATAGAAATTCAAATAATTATAATTTAAAAAAAACAACTTAAAATTGGCAAAAACTTGACTGAAAAAGGAGGGAAATGACTGCTCCCCTCCACGATCCTCTAGCTGTATATCTTTGTACGTTGTTGTGACTGTTTGCAACTTCACATCCATCATTTGTGTGTATATTCATATCATTGCAATAACAGTTTACTTCAACTGAAAGAGGGCAGGATTCTCTGGCTCCACAAGGATGTCATGTGAGTGATCTGACAGTTCAGCGAATTCGAAATTTCAAAATGGCAATGGATTGGTGACATTTCAAAACTTGGTAAAAGGTGCGCACGAATCACAAAGGTCTCATTGGAGACAGATTGTGCCAGATTATGACGATTCTGCTTGTTTTATTCTAAAGGGCTAGCTGACACATTGATGGAAAACAAAATGTCTAAAAAAAACAACAACAACAAAAACAGAAGAAACTGATCATTCGGTGTAACCTTTCATTTCTCTCACGATGTCACATTGTCACATTGTCAGGCTGAGGTTGTCAAGCCATTTCTTTGACTGCATATGAGTGTGCGTCTAAGTTTATGTATAATGCACAAAATTGAAAGAAAACTACAGATAGAAAATAATGGTTTGGTGTTCCTTTACACAGTATATAATATTATATATATATACACTGTGTAAGCATAGAGGACACAAGAGCCCTGCCCTGCTCTGGAGAAGAAATAGTTTAAAGATGTTGTTTCAGGAGTGGTATAGAGAAAGGTGTGCACTGTAAAATTTGAATTTTGAGTAAAGCTTAAATGATTGAGTGAGATGGTTGCACAATTCCTTTGAGCAGACATAGCTTGTCGTTTTAAGTTATGACAAGAGACAGATTATCATAACCAAACAACAAGATGTGTTAGCTTAGATTAATTGTGCAACCATCTCACTCAATCATTTAAGCTGTACTCAAAATTTAAAATTTTAGTGTTGGGCTCACAAGAGCACAAGTAGTTTAAATCCAGTGTCTATGCATCTTCTCTCAATCCGAATCAGTAAATATATATTTCTGTAACAAAGAGCTGGTGGGTTTGTCCAGTGGTATACCGTGCTGCCAATCGCTGGGTCCATGGCTCGAATAAAGCTCTTGCCAGGTCATAAGGGCCTATGTTGGATGACTGTTTTTCAATCATCCTTCACCTCATTGTCGTGTCCTCCTGCTGTCCTGATAAGCCTACCAAGTGCATGAATACAGGACATAAAGCCCGATCATCCAACCATCCATCTGTAATAAAGACACTTCAGAGATGCTTGCACAGCAAACTCGTATTTGTTACCCAAATGATGACATTAACATTAGAATTGCCAACTACAGAAGCATACAAGCATGTCCTGCACAGGTTTGAGGTTGATTATGCCACCATATACACGATCATTGTGAATTATATCGCATGTATCAGAGCTTCATTGTACACCACAGTGATCGATGCTACAACATGATTACAAGACTGGTTTGACAGGGACATCCCCAATACAAGTAGTGGAGCACTTCTGGAGAAAAAGGATTCATATACACCAGCCCTTCTGGCCCCTGGACCATTTCCCCACCTCCAGGACATGCATTGTTAAATGGAAGTTGTACACCCCACAGAAAACTCACATTTACATGTTAACATATATTATAATATATAGAGCATTGTTTTAAAACCGATTGATTAATTGGCATTTGAAAATGAGATTTACTATGTAGTTGAACAAAAAAAATAATTATATACTAGTTTTTGGATAATTGTAGTCATTCTCTGTAGTAGATATCCACATGGACCACTACAAAATCGATAATGAAACGTTTTAATACCACTATATACAGCATGACATGTGTAATGTTGCATATTTACATAGATTACATTCAATTGTTGAAATTTAAAATAGTTAAATGCAATAACAATTTGCATATTAGGGCTTTTTGGGAGATATAATTGCCCAATCATTGAGTGATTACCCTGAGCTATGTGGCCATCAGTCTGGGTTCACCTAGGTTACCAAATGACCTTGACATGGCTGGATGGTGGGGCCATGTCAAACTGAGAGATAAATTGACTTTAAGTGACTCATCCTGGCCATTGGACAGATTTGATAGCATGGAAAATGGCCAGCTTAACTTTTTTGTGCAGTTACATCCACCACACATCTATTGTATTTGTGTTTTTATGATGTTGCACTTGTGTGTGTTGGAGGGGGTCACTTATGTTGCATTGTGTTGCTTTACAATAAAACACATGTATTGAAAAGAGCATGTCCTAATTGTACTGGATCAAGGGAGCTGAAGAGCAATCAGAGGATCAAGAGCTATCAAGGGGAGGGAGGTGCCCATGGGGGGCATATACGTGTCACCACATCTGGCTTCGTATAGCTGTCTGTCTGTCAGACTTACCCATTGTCTGTCTCTATTAATTGCCCTTTCCCAATATCTACTACTTTGTATTGTATAGAAGTTGTACTCGCCTTTTTGATCTTATAAATATATATATATATACACTGTACATGACAAACCATGCATGATATCCAAAAAGCATGGTCTGGACTCTGGAGTAACTTGGCAGCAGTTCAATTGCCATTCACCATGCACTTCTGAGTCCAGGTTTACAGTTGCATAACTGCCATTGACATTGCTATGTTAACCTGGCCCATGAAGTAGTCACAGTAGTTTTATAGCTTTTTATCAATGACAATAAAGACATAAGTTTATACAAGACAAGAATCAATGCCATTAAATGTCAGGTCATGCATGGTCTCGCAGTAACCCATACAACCCCCGACAGCTCCAGAAAGCTCTGCTTTACTTATATGCTGATTAACAAATTCAATATCAGGTAATTACTGACAAATTACAACAATGTACACTGAAAGAGAAATAAAGGATGAAGTTAAGCGTTAGCGGGGTTCGAAACCATATCCTGGTCTATGTGCCCAAAGATACTCTGCAGGACAGCGCAATATCTATTTATAGGCTGCGGCCACCTATCTGATAATTACGGCACTGTAGCGAGGTGTTCGTCGAGAGTATTTTGAAAGAGTACATCACAGCAGAAGTAAGAAGTTAAAAACTAACATTTTGAGGTAAACTTAGGAGGTTTAAGGTTAATTTTTAATGGGAATGTTGTGGAAAGCAGACAGCCTAAAGCGTGCATTTGATATTGCCAGTAGGGGGCCAGGAGCATTATAATTATAAGTATATACTCTTTCTAAAACATAGCGCTGAAACCTCACTGTATTACACAGTGGTTGAAAAAAATAACATTTTTTGGTTTTTGACAATAGTGATCAGGTAAATTTTGGAAAAAAACTTTGTAACTTTTGATGAATGATCAGTGGTCACTGAGTGGTGTCATCATTTCGATTTCCTGCAAAGTCATCAAACTTCATCAAGCACCAGAGGTCCGGTCCCACAAGTGTGTGTGTGTGAAAATTCCTGAAGATTTACATTGGAGAAGAATGTGAAATGTGAACCAAGTTTGTGGTTACAACAAATCTTAGATCTAATGGCATTCCTCATCTTTTGAGCCTTTCAGGTATTCACATTTTATGGCCCGCTGGACGCCATGCACTGAAGTTCACATAAAAGCAGGTTCTCACAGGTATAACGGTGACAGGACAATGAGCCGCAATAAAAGATATATATTCTCAGGACAATAAAGCACTCCGCTCACATTGGCAACGCTGTTCTCACAATGGCTGCGCTGTTGCGTATCAGAGGAGATACGTCACGCTCCAAGACGTACGGCTACGCACCAGGGATCGTCATGACTTTGAGATGACTTGGCTATGACAGGAGTATGGTCCACTCATGTTATGGTGACGTCACAAGTTGAATGACCCCCTACAACAATTGTAAGGTCATAGAACTAAAAATAATCACATCCATAAAAGGGCAATTACAATAACCCAAAGCAATTGTCATTTTATTGCTGACCCAGCTCAACTGACCTGCATGGGTTTCCCATTGAGAGAAGGGTTGCTCTAAAACCATGAGGGGTCCTGTCATTGGGTCAATATAAAAGGGCCTCAGTGTCATTTGAGGTTGTACGGGCGTCCTCTTCATGGGAATGACTAAATCATTACCTCATTAAAATTCCTCACAATAATTGCACTATTTATAAGCACATATCATAAATTCATTATGTTGGCATTTAAATGATCAAGTAATAATTTTCATGGAAACAATTATTGAGCCTATAGAGGGAGTATTGGCCCATATCAAATCACCAACCCTTCTTACAGTATTATTAATTCACTATCATGATAATGGCCTTCATTCCCTTCAACAGGGAAATGTGGTGTTTGTACAAATCTAATTAGGGTATATGCAAAAACCTTTGAGATCTGAAAGATAATAAGTAAAGTGTTCACTGCAGCACTCGCAGTAGTAGGCCTCTTCAATGCACCCTTTTCCAAAGTAGATACTCAGCTATACTCTACCATGTACCATGTATGTGGCATGTTTTGCTAAATTAAATAACTGCCAAACCCATGTTTCTGCCAAGTACATGTACTCCAATGTCACTCCAGCTCCAGGGTTCAGAAAGTTACAGTCATCATATCACATTCAACAACATAGCATTGCATTCCCTAGTGGAATATCTTCGGCGGTGAGTGCACCAAAGTCAGGTCGGTTGAGAGCAGGGAGTTGAGCTAGGGAACATCCGAAACTGCTGAGTAGGAAATTTGTTGGGATAGACACACACTGTGACCCGTTGCCCTTTCAGCAGCAATGTTGCAGCAGGATGGCGAACCCATCAACTCCCTTGTTATTGTTGTTGTGTGAAGTAAACAACGAATTGATAATATGCCATTTCCATAATAGTTTACCTCCTATATCATGAAGTATGTTGAACTATATATACTTGCTCGACTTTTATTTGGATACTCCCAACCATTTTCTAAATATAGTACATAATATAAGATATAAGATATATTATATAATATGATTATACCTTATTCTATGAATATATCAGAATGCCCATGGGCCTCAGTAATGAGGGTTCTGCTTTCCACCTCTAACCCATCAAACACCAATCGCAAACCATGACCATTGACCATATATTTGAAACCTCTCACTTCACCTCAGCATGCTCAGTTCTTAACTTCCCATTTCTGCTGTCATGTATTCCTTCAAAATCCTCTTGCCAAGTGCCTTCTTTTTAGTGACTTCATTATCAGCCAGGTGGCCTGTGCCTTTAAATAGCATATGGCTGCACACACACTCCTGCAAAGAAGCGCATTCTTTTCGAATGTACACGAGGACTTGTGTTAACACAGAACCAATTCATTCCATGATATCAAAATACGTTTTGCTACAAAAAACAAACAACACAATTTAAATAATTTTCCTTTATTTCAAAGCCAGACTCCGTTTCCATCATTCATACAACTTTTTAAAGCTCCTCTGCTTTTACACTTGCAAGCCATAGTGTATGTTCCTGTTTACAGACAGGTATAATAATACGCCTTTTCTGAATATAATGCAACAGTACGATATTTATGATGCACATACCAAGCCAAGTTAGACTAATGATTACAGGACTGGGGTTGTTCAGGTCATTGACCTACGAAGAACCCTAAACCCCAATTGCTTGAGGTAATTTGTTTTAAGAAATATCACATGAAATATGAGAAAAGGGGTTCCTGAATATAGTAAACAAACCCAACATACCACTCCCACCCCTGGGCTGTGCTGTGCACCTGTTATGTGAGGTATACATGTAATAACCTATGCAACCCCACTTCACAGGATCCTTGCCTACTCAAGCACCCAAATATGACTCCATCAATTCTAGCAGCAGCTCCGGCAGGTTGTCGAACTTTCTTGACATTTTCGCAGTTTTCTACGAATTCTGCTCCTTGGGTGCAATAGACAAATTTCAAGGAAGGTTCTCCCAGTTAACACTAGGGGAAAAATAGTGAATACTTGAATCCCATTGGCTAATAGCTTTCCCGCCCTTGCTTCTGATTGGTCCAGCCAAGGTGTCTCCAAGCTGGAGTATTTTTAGTGCATTTTAATGTAACTTCAAGGTTTTATAACTTGGTCATTATTTCAGTTTAAATTTTGAAAGTTGTGTTTTTGGATTAAGAGTGTATATATCTCCTGTGTGTGAAAAGCAAATTAAGAATTGTTGAATTGCAAAAAAGTTATTTGGGGTCCATTTTCAGGCCATTCAGTGAAATAGGTCTATTGGGTAACAGGGAAACAGACAAATAATCAGTTATAACATATTTTAAAATAAATTTTGTTTTCCAGAAATTTTAATTCTCTCAAAATTATTTATCATAAATTCAAGCCTGTTACATGAAGGGATAATGAAGTCACAAAGGGAAATGAGTGGGCTCCTGAGCTTTTTGAACTTCATTACAGCAGATGATACACTATCATTTGCATCATCGCATATCAAATTCTGAGATAACCATGGCTTTCTAAAATTAGACCGCAATACGCAACATCAGTAGATTCATGGCAATTCTAACAAATCTCAGCAAAAACTATTTGCAATTTCCGTGTAGGAAGTTCAGGAGACACATACATCCCATGATAGATCACATTATTGCAAAAGCTGTAAATTGTGATTTGCTGATCAAGCATATAATATGACACTTGTGAAATTGTCCCACAGTTATCAGAATCAAACAACCTCAAAGATTAGAAAAAATGATTAAGTTCAAAAATATATAGGATCATGACAATATTCTGTCTCTCTTAATATGTATAGATATAGGAGGAACAGGGGCACATTGAGACGTTTTTCCCAAATGCTGATTTTACTCAGTGTTGAAAACACCAAGCAACTCAGATGTTTGCATGGATATCACCAATACTGTTAAGTTTAAAACCAAAGCATTAGAGATACAACCCTAGTGCGAAACCTACTCTTATCTAGTTTGCCCAGACAGCCAAATGCGACTCAACTATTACTGTCCCAACGGTTCCATATCTTGATTCCGGAGAGGTCCGTCTAACTTCTTCAGGACAGAGAGTAGATCAATATCATTATCAACCAATCACAGAAGTTCCTTGCTATGCAGATGTCAAATTTGTGAGAACTTAGAACTCTGATTGGCTGGATCTAAAATTGACACAGTTTCTGTCCAGAATCAGTTACTAGTAGCAGGATCAGTCAGTATACAACTACCAGAATACATGGTAGCTTTGAATGTGAATACACGGTGGTAGTTAATACAAAGCTCATTTATTTTTGGTCCATGATAAATATGGAAATTGTGGCCTTTGCATGTTTACAACAGTGGGTTATGGAACTAAAATTCAAATTCCTGCTGAAATAGTAGATCTAGATGAGCTTTCCAAAGAGGGCTCAGACAGGATAATTAAGTTGACTTCAATACCCTTAGTTTTTTCTGCCATATACTCCAAAAATGACTGAGCATCACACATATGAAATCGGATTTGATATAAACAAATATATTCTAAAACATTTACGTTTACTAGGCCAACATTGCTGTACATGCAGTTTTAAATATCAAAACTTCAACATTGAGAAGTTCAGTGGGTCACTAATGACAGAATAGCTGACTATTGTCATGTTTGCAAGCAGCAGTGTCCTCATCACTGGACAAAAACATGGACAATTGTGACAAACAAACTGCAATTAATCCATCTGTCTCTACTAATGTTTGCAATGGATAGAAGCATCATGGCATGATGACCTTTGGTATTTGTAAGATGAATTAGGAACATTCATCAAACTGAGGTCCCATTTCACAATGCACCATTGACTCTTGCAGCAGCACCAGAAGTTTTTAGGACATTGGGACATTGCATCAGGGAAAGATAAAACAGACTGACTTGTGCTTCACATCTGTTTGGCCAACTCTTCTGGCAGGAAGTCAAAAAGGCTACCAAGAAACAGAACATTTCCAGGTTGAGAAATTGCGCTTTGGCTTCATGATGCAATGACCAGTCAGAACAATGATGCAAAAAAATATTTGCGATTCCTGATCAAAGCGCTTGCCTCCATGTTTATGATCTTTGGTTGTCTGTTTAAGAAGAAAAACATTTAAATTTACAAAACTAAACCTTCAGCATAGAATGAAGGTGTGAGATGATCTGAAGTTACTAACATGTTGATATCAGCAGATTGATTTCGATGTTTCATTGATGTTTATTTCACTATATGTGAAATCATAAAAGGAAAAACCTCCTGATGAAGTTTAAATTTTAATTCATAATCACAATGTCATATTTTTTTCTGACGAATTTATAATCAAATCCTTGATTAATGAAAGATGATTCCCATTGCCAATGATTTGGCAGTTGTCAAATGGAAGCCTGTCTCATAATTAACAAAAAATGAAATCTGAGATTACAAAATGTCAATAAAAATGGATAAGATGATAAACCAAGTCAAGGCAAAGTGATTTTCTTGGAAATAGCTTGGAATCCAATTGCTTTAGTTGACACAATCCCAGATAATACTGCTTTGTGGCTCTTTTCATCGGATTAACCTTCGGATAAAGCGATGTTTGTGCTACAAGGCCAAGCTCAGAGGGACAATTGGAATTATATAGGACCAACAACAGCTGGAACTAGAACTCCTACCGGGTAAATCTCAGGAGTCCGAAATGTCAGGGAGGCTGTCCACTGTGTCCAGGACCTTGGGATTTATTTTTCAATGGACATCATTTTACTCCGCATATAACAAAATGTTTCTCGAAAAGAACTTAAAATCATCAATCAATTGCAATTACAGCTCCATGAAAAAAAAAAAAAAAAAAAAACGAGAACCAGTCCCATCAAGTAATAAAATGGGGGAAAAAGGAGCAAAATTCTTGAGTGCATAGTTGTTTGTCACAACCAAGGATATTTATCACACTTTCCTCACAATATCAGATAAACATTTTTTGCTCAATTTTCATAACTGCCGAATCTGCTCCCATATACAGGTTCATTGGCAGTCTAGCATTCACTATACCAGACTACCTAATTGCAAAAAATGAAGCTGTCCACTTCACAGCATCCTGCAAAAATATGAGTTATGACGGCCATACTTTTAATCCCTCACGTGTCCGGAGTTATCGCTGCACGTGTTGAAAAAACAGGGAAAGTATTGTATGTATATGATCTGCAATAAAAGTGTAGCAAACTCATACATGTATCTCTGCATTTTTCTTCCTTGTTTATCAACCACTGGCCTGGAATGAGCTGGAAAGTGGCAGGAGCCCAACTGATAGAGCCAGACTTCCCATTGCATAATATATCAAGGGAAAAAATTCCAAAAAATTATTCTTTTCCTTTTCCCCTAGTTGGTTACTTATGAGCTTGTTGATGCTGACTTGTGTAGAGGCCTAGATAAAGAGGGTAGACTAGTCCTCCTGGTACACGTGCCTCTGCCCTCACACGTGATTAGTTAATTAACTGAAATATAAGGACTACAGAGAACATAGAGAAGGAGTCCATGAGTCCATTAGAAGAAGTGCATAACCACCAATTGACAAATGGTTACAAGGAACTTATTGCATATTTGCATTTGATAAACAGCTATGCATTTATTCAAACTGAATGACATTATGTTGAATATTTAATAAAATTTAATCTATTAATTTGAGATAGAATTCTGAACAAATGCACTTCCGGAGTCTCTGATACTCCCTTTTCAAAAAAAAAATTTCTAAAAAATTAGTGTCAACATATCTTACAATTAAATTCAAACTCTTTAAATGTAATGTAAAGATTATACAGCCAAGCACAAGTAATTTGTTTTAATTAACATAAAATGGCACTCGTCAAACACATATATGACAAAATAGTGTGGATGACTGCAAGTCGATCATAAAGGACAAAGGCTGTGTATCGATAACACTTTACTTCACGGGGCGAGTTCCCCCCTGGCCTAATTGGTAAGTGCGCTTGTCAACTGGCTCTGAGGGCGTGGGTTCAAATCTATTCCCGGGAACTCACTTTAGTCCGAGCCCATGGGACATTAAATGGAGGCGGATTGTATCCGGTGTTCTATGCTGGGGCAACTGAAAGACCCTGGGCATCCCTGAATTAATAGGGTATGTGCCAGACTCACAGTCTTCTCATCTCATCATCATACGGCGATCGCCTGCCTTGATATAGCCCACTAAGGTGTTGCAGAGGCGTAAAACACAAACAAACAAACAACTTTACTTCACGCATCATCAACAAAATTGAATCGCCTCTTCATCGGAGTAATTGTACAAGTCCTACCACATTTCAATAATGGTGCTTCAGTTTTTGTGTAAGGCTCTTTTCTAACAGTCAGACAGACAAACGGCTAGACAGACAGACTGACACATACACTTTTGAATGCATAAGTCCCCTGCTTGCATTTAATGTCCACTATAAATACAATGCATGCAGTTTGCCTTGTAATAGGCAATAAGATGTGGGACAAAACTTGCCTGGGGTAGGACATGTATATACTGAAAACTGCGCATATACATACACAGAGTATATATGTACGAAGGCTATGGGAAAAACAGAAGTGTATAAATAAAGCCATTTATCATCAGGCTTAGAAGGGGTAAAATCGGCACGTGGTTGTTGGCTAAAAATATCACAAATCATCATGGGGCTCAGACAATAACAAACTCATCATGCAACACTCCTGGCTAAGCTGGCTGGACTGGCCTGCCACTTGCCAACTATTTGCTGCTTCCTATCTGCAGTTGTAGTGCAGGGAATAACTTGTTGAACGCTAAGCAATTTGAGCTGCGGATGTGACAAATCAGTAGTTCAGCGGAGCCCTGCAAGGGTTTTTAAAACAAAGTTGTGACAAACCAGCGATGGAAATTCCCCCGTGGCCTAATGGTCAAGACAGCTTGTCCACTGGCTGTGAGGGCGTGGGTTCAAATCTCACCCTGGGAACTCACTTTAGTCCGAGCCCATGGGACATTAAATGGAGGTGGGTTGTATCAAGTATTCTATGCTGGGGCAACTGAAAGACCCTGGGCATCCCTGAACTAAAAGGGTATGTTCCAGACTCCCAGTCTTCTCATCTCATCATCATACGGCGGTCACCAAAAAAAATAAAGTGCAGCTCCCTCCACAAAGATGGTGGTTGAGCTGCCCCGGCTGATCCGGGGTACACCAGCACAACACAAGTCAAGTCAAGTCAGGGGAGCTCTTGGCTGGTGCGGGAGTGGCGCGCCATTTCAAAAACAATTCCTACCACCAGAGTATATTATGGATAATAGTGCCTGGAGGACTGAAAAAGTGAACAGGAAATTGTATTTTCACCAAGTGATGGTTGGGGGAGCTGTAGCAGGGAAGAGCTCCCCCAAGCATTTTTCTTATCAACTTCAGATCAAGGGAGCTCCGCTCCCCCAAGGTGCTCCCCCCCCCCCCCATTTCCATCACTGTGAAAAACACACATGCACACATATATATAGAGAAGAAGACGAATGTCAGGAAGAATGTGGCAAATCAGTTCAACACAGGTTACCAAGTTGTGCCAAACACACACACACCTACAGAGAAGTGGAACAGAGAAGAAGAAGACTAGGAAGACAAATACGAAGAAAAAGAAGAAGAAAAAGAAGACTGGGAGACAAATTGGCTGAAATAAAAAACAGAAAGAGAGGAGGTAAAATAAACAAGGATGAAGGTTTCATATTAGAAAAGAGAGAAGGGAGGAAGAATATATTAAAAAACAAAAACAGGCCAATTCACAAGAAAAGGAAAGGGGGGGGAATGGCAAGAAGCCACAAAACATAGACAAAAGCATACGATTTCAGTTGTTCTGCCATGGTATATCATATATGACACAGATTAATTACTAAATGGCTGGTCATATTGATTGAGATATTTTTTACATCCAGTATAAATAATATTTTACTGCAATGCAGTGCAAACAATCAAAGTAAAATAAAGTATATTATACTGTTAAACCTACGAAAATCAATAGTATTAAAAAGTCACACATATAATGACACTGCAAGTTCAAAAGTAGGACAAATAGCTATGAATTATAGTTATTTTGTCCTCAGGAAAAGTGTTGCTTGTCCATGGTCGAGTTGATCATACTGTCTGAAACAGGGAACTTTTTTCTGATAAATCGATGAAGGGAAAGGAGGAGTATAACAATGTAAATAATACAGTAATATTTGCAATTAATTATCTTGGATGGGAATGATGGATTTTCCATTTTCTTGCTTAACCCTCAGCTACCCCTGTATGCAGGCTTATCCTTGACCCTTCTATTCAACCCTGAATCTGCATATCCCTCCCCTTGCCCTCTTCGAACTTGCTCAGCAACAGGTCACGAAAGGGGTAGCCCAGGGGCCCCCTGTGGGCCCCTATGCCCTCAGCCTGGCTATACATGCTGGAGCTTGTGATTGATTGTCTGCATAACCCAGCACATCTCTTGGCCCACAACAATACCAACTCTACAGCTCAATAAACAAACCAATTATATGCAAATACACAGAAGCATTAATCACAATGACATGTGCAGATAAGGCTATGCAGATACAATCCACAATGTGCACAATGTACAGCAGGTCTCACGGTCAGAGGGCAGGAGCAGGAGGAGGACAATTTCTAACTAATGGCTCTATTGTTTTGCACAGGAAGACATACTCACAAATCAAAATCATTCAATTCAATTCAGTATTTTTCAGATATGTTCTCATTATTGCAACCAAAAAAGGATATATCTACAGCATATATAATGACATTGTATGCACTGTAAAATTTGAAATTTCGAGTCAGCTTAAATGATTGATTCTCAGAGTGATGATGAAGTGAGATGGTTGCACAATTCCTTTGAGCTAACATAGCTTGTGGTTTTGAGTAATGATAATAGTTCCGTTGTCATAAATTAAAACAACAAACTATGTTAGCTCAAAGGAATTGTGCAATAATCTCACTCAATCATTTAAGCTGACTCAAAATTCAAATTTTACAGTGTAGGCTATAATGTATTGTCGGACAAGCAGTGGTACCTAGATTACCAAAACATATTACTTAAATTTTCGTGTAATCATTATTTTACATCTCCTACAAAACTAAAACATAAAGATATAGTAGAGGAGTATCGATCTGCACATTTGTATTGGCGACATTTCTTCCAGAATCCACGATAAGGAGATTATTCCTCCGCACTCATAATTCTTGACAACAAACCTTGATTTACAATGTGATTTGTAACCTACGCAGTTGAACTTCAATAAATCAACTTGACAAGAGTATTGAAGAGATAACAATTGATTTGAGAATTGGACAGGTAGCCTACACTGCCTATTAATAACAGAGATTGAAACTATAATCAACAAAATGCAGGCCAATTTTTAAATATTATCAAACAAACAATCAAAGATAACAGAACAAGTGTCCAATATGCTGAATACGGCAATCTTGTATTCATAAAGAAGAGTCTGTAAACATGTTGAAAGAAAATATTATGTGAAAACTACCATCCAAAATAGTATCAATTGACTAATCAGTGATCAAATTATGCCAGGATCTCCTATAATAACACATAATTATAAAGAAGATTGGAGGTGTACATTACAGTCCAAGAACCCGTAATGATGAGAAAAATGAAAATGAGAAGGGGACCAAGGATCCCCGGAATGGAAGATTATAGTGCCTGGATGGGATAATAACAGACGCAATAATTTTACATTATTACATGGATGGTTTTTTATTGACCCGAGTATTCCACAACCCTCGGGAAAATTTGCGCTGGCAGGGAAAATACAAGGGTCAATGCAAACCAATCCATGTTCTTATTCCATGACCAGACATGTACACATATTTGCTGGAAAAAGATGACTCTTACCAGTCATTTCTTACCAAAAACTCTATTCCATACATAAACACAAGAGTGCTCTGTTGGCAATGTCTTTTGGGGGAGAATAGGAGTTACTGTCCCCCCAGAGTTATCATTAACACAAGAGGGCACTGTAAGCAACATCTTTGGAGGGAGAATATGAGTTATTGTCCCTCCAGAGTTCTCTAGGCACGTTAGGCATCATTAGGGCCAATACATGGCTTGTCATGGAATAAAACTATAAATAATCGATCTATAGCTATCAATCTATCAGTATCACATTGTTACCAACAGTGCAACCAAGTCCAATGTACATATGAATGTGCTATAATCAATCGTATATTGCGAGAATAGAAACAAAAAACACAATCAGATAACTACTTTTTCGGGAAATCAAGCTTCCCTACTGTGGTTTATTTGTATATTGCTAATTTGTAACCAGACTAAGTGAGTTAATTTGATTTTCTAACCGCCAAAAACCAACAGACTGGGCATTTATGAAATTGCATGGATTGGGGAAGAGATATGTAGCAGTTTCCAGGAATGGCATTCAGTGTTGTTTCCCCAAAAGAGGAAGTTGGGCTGATTCCTGAATGTGATATATGTTTTGTTAATTTGTAGCAATTAACCTCAACATGGTTGTGATAATTGTGATTAGACATGATAACAATTTCGGAAAAGTCTTTCATGATTTATAAATGACCAATTAGTCCAACCTTTGCACTTCTCTACAAAATGCAGGATGCTACAGTTTACACTGACTCTTGATCATTGGCATGGATTTTTTAATAAAGAGCAAGCTTTTAAACTTTTAGTTAATTGCACAACTCATTGTTATAAAGACTCATTGTATATATGATGCCACCCGTAAGTAAAGTGAAACGGGTGGTGTTATGCCATTTGATCAATGCTAAACTCAATCAAACTGCTTGGAAGCCTGAATTCTCAGCCAATGATAGGAAAACATATTGGGTCATAAAGGCCTATATTTGAGGCATGTGGGATAACCATGGCTGCCAATTTTCTTTTGCTGTACTCTGAGTTAGGTATGAGTCAAAGTCTTTGATAAGTAAGCGGCACTTCAGGCCCAACCAAGGCCCTCCAGTTCCTCAAAGTGGCCAATGCAAGTGACAGACAGCATGCCCAAAAGAAAATGTCAATTTCTTCTATGATGTTATTGTAATGGTTGCACAAAATATGGGCATTATGTAAACAAAAATTAATGTCACAAAATCGCCAATATCCTGCTGCTTCCACCCAGAGGATCTGAAGTGGTTGCTTCTCCAGAAAGCTGTGAATGCAACACTTACGCCTTGTCATCATCATGGAAACTTTTTGAACTCTGACCGATACTGGTTAGATATGCATGCATGTTATCTGAGCACAATGAGCAAGCAAAAACAATATGATATAGATCAACTGAACAGCAACATGGAGTTATCAAATACCCATTGAACGCTGTGTGTTTGATATCTTTCTTTTGCTATAGTCAGGTTCGGTCGGAACAGCCCATACATCTGATATTCTTGATTAAATCAGTTAGTTTCTGATTGATCGACAACAGTTACTGTGAATGTTTTCAACAGTATTTCAACAAAACTAAAAACACAAGTCTGCATACAATATTCCATGTCACATGCATGGAGTCAACATCCTCAAATTCCAGAAGCCCTTAATGTGGTGTTGTTGCCAAGTGGTTATTACCCAATTTAACACTGAACATTCCAAATCAACAAAAAAGTACACCCAAAATTGACTAGACATGGTTGATGCAGCTTGTGGTTTATTTTTGTTGTATATTTAAACTGCCCTGGGAACTGGCGCAAATGGCAACAGTCAACACAAACCCATGCACTTGGCCCCTTTTCTTTTTTCTTCCTTATTCACTTCCCTTTCCCGCAAACCAATCACAACACAGCCACCACATGTGATTATCTGATTTAGACTGATAACTTCTCTCTCCATAGCTTTTCGGAAAAGTTCTTTACAATGTAACACACTTGCATTTTCACCAATATAGCTCTTATAAATGTCCTTAATAAGCTTATCAGCAGTAATGTGCAACTGTAGCCAATGTGATATATACGTATGTATAACACTAATAATAGCAGATCATATCAGTCAAACAGTAGTTATTTCAAATTAATCACAAAGATAACGTTTCATATATATATTCATTCACAAAATTGCAAAAATTCAAACAAATGTGATAAAATACGATTTATGTAAAACATCACCTCAGATGTAAATATATACACATGCATGGAAAGAACATTTTAAAAAGTGTAACCAGTTAAAGCCCAGACAATTTCACACTTCAAACTGTACTACTTTTTTTTTCTGTTGCACATAGTTGCATCAAAACTTTCCAGCAATATATAACATGGGAAGCAAAATAGAGGACATGCTCCAAGATAAGGAGTTGGAATTTGTAACAAAATTCAAATTTCACGGAGACACATCCAATGACCTCTGAGAAAAAGTGTAATCATCTGTATTTAAATATGAGTATATAAGAATTCTCCCCTTGATTTTAATGATATCTGTCTGTCAAAGAGTAGTGTCATTTCCAATACAACAATATGATGTTACGAAAGTGGAGAGGACCCAGTCTTTTCATCTGCAAAAATAGGGACCCATGGAGTCTGCAGTCTTTACGAGACTGCTTTCATTACATACCATCAACAAACCACAGAATTATACATGCATACTTGCAACCAATACTCCTTGAAACATAAATATAAGATTTTGAAACAATTGCAAAAGAAAACTGCTTTGGAAGTTAATTTACAAATATATAATATACAGTGTAAAATATATATGTTGGCCTATAATAAATAATATTTTGAGAATTGAACGAGTATTTTAAGAACCAATTGTGATATCTTGAGAAAAAACCCCTCAAACAGGACATCTCTGACGTCAAACCCAGTCTTCCATGACCAATTCATTTAATGCCATGTTAACTTCAAAAGCAGTCATCACAATGCAGCTACGACATGTATAGAGGGACCTAAAAATGACAACAAGGAATTAAATCTAGACTCATCACGTCTTCAAGTGCAGTGTGCTGCTGTGTCCTATATTACATCTTTATGGTGTGTGCATTTCCTCCTTTTTTCAAAGTACTTCTAAGCATAACAAAGACATGTCATTATTTGATAGCATAACTTATTATCAGCATGTGAGGAATTCGGAGCATACATCCCTAAGTCCAACTGAAAAGTATTGGCCAACAATTCACATCGCCAATCTATCAGCATAGATGCGGCTCAATGATTATGTTGTGGTCCGCAATCAGCAGCACATGCATAAAGTGTAATTCGATGAGGCACTATTCAAGAAATGCAAGTCATCATTATGGAGTTGAAGAATCACAACTGTTGACTTTCAAAAGTGGGACCCATGAATGACATGATCCTTTTGATCCTTTAACTTAAGAAGCTTCAGACCTCAGAAAGGTTCACCAGACCCTGAAATAATGGTGTATATATCATAGGATCTAGAATGACTCAAATTACAGGCCTATTGTAAAAAATAAGTTTTACAATTTGTCCGATTTATTATTTCTTAATTCAAAATAGCATTATGGATAAATGCCTTTCATTGTTGGCTATACAGCTTCATAAAACTGGCAAGCACAAACCTGTCATTTATTGCCTGTAACAATAGAGCTTTACATTGTTGAATTGTGGAACATATTCACATTGTCTGGGCTCATGCCAATTCCTTTATCAGATTAATTTCGGCCTTTCATATTCAATTTATTTCAATGCAATCAACTAACAACCAAACCATTAATCACATTATCCATTTGGGATATGAAGATGACTGCAGCAACAGATGCATGAATGACAGGATATTAAATTGGGGTGCAGCATATCATGTCAAATCGCATGTTTGTTCAGTAAATGAGAAAACAATAAAGCTCAATAAAATACCAACGACTACAAATATAGCCAGACCAGTGCCAAGCCGGAAGCAAATAACCAGCAGACAAGAGGCTGTAAAGGGTACATTCGATTCACCTGCTCCAAAGTGCTCTTGGAGTGGAGTACTTCACTCCAGACCATTCGTTTTGCATTTCCGGGAGTAGATTAGAGCAGTTTGGAGTAGATAGGAAGTGCTCCAAGAAATTGGGATATCCCATGACGTATGATTGTTTACATAAATAAATGGCACTTTAGAAGCTGTGATTTGGTTGCTGATTGCATTTTTTTGATGTGCATTGCTGTAATTCAATTGACTCAATTACGGCAATCAATTGAAAATGCCACATGTCGTCTTGAATTGCCATTGGCAAGGGAATCCTCACAGGAAGGGAACCCCCAAATAGTGACGTTCCTAAGTACTCCTTTTCATTCGATTTGGAACCACCTTGGAGTAGTTCACTCCAGGAGTAGAAACGTCACTTCCTGGAGTAGATACGTAACTTCCGGAGTAGTTGGAGTAGATCGAATCGAATGTACCCATAGAAGGATCATAAAACGCGGACCAGCAGACGACAAACGCGGCCCTCAGCTGCGGACTGATTGCCGACAATTCATCGCTGGAGTTGGCAATCAATTTGCTTTCCTCACTTCGATTGCAGCAGCACTTAATTGCTGGGATGCAATAATGCTCTTGGCATCGAGTTAGAAGTGTCGCCAGAGGTCATTGACCTGAGGGAGGGAAGAGGAGAGTATGCTGGTACCCATGTAAAGTACACAGCTTTAGCATTGGCCGAGGTGACCGGCAGGTCAGCCAAAACAATTGGATAATGACAAATACTGCAGGCCTAGTGAAAACACCCTTATTTATTTTGCATGGAGGGTTAGGCCCTTGGGACCCCCTGGCTATTCTGCCCTGGCACTGTTCTCCAGCAAATACAAGCCACACACAATGACCACGTCAAATGTCACACTGTCCTTCCACAATAAAGCAATCTAGCTCATTCAGATATTGCTTTTTTTTTCATAATTAATCAGTTTTTATCCTAACAAGCCCCCCCCCCCCCAGCAAAGGCTACGAATCTGCCACTATTCAATCAGCACAGCAGTCCATCAAATAAATATTTTTCTGCCACCAGTGTTTATTTTTGTAATCACAGACGACAACATAGTCAAATTGGAGTAGTATGTTGGGATAAAATTCGCCCACATACCAATTAGGGACACAGATCCAGGAAAATTACACAAGAAGTTTAATGATGACCAATTTATCTCAAGTTACTTCTGCGTGATGGTGAGCATCAACTTTCAGTGGACCTTCATGAGGAAAATCCCAGCTGGATGTCATTCTATTGGATTGGATGAGACATTAATCTGGGCCCTTTGTAACACAGTGTTGTCTGTGCTGGGCAAGTGAAAGATCCCTCACATGGGGTAACATGTTGATTTTCCCTCTCTATCTCCCATCTCATCAAGCAACCTGTGTGATCGTCCAGAACTGGGCTTATAGAGCTACACTCGCTATCTATCTATCTATATATCTATCTATCGATCTATCTATCTATCTATCTCATACAAACAATAAATTGTGAAGAATGAAGATGCTCATTGGTGTACCTCACATATATAGAAGGAAGCATTTCTAAAGCTTCAGACATAGACATCACTAATGAGAATTACAGAAATTGAACCAATTTCAACAAATTTGTGACAAGCTTGCAATTTAATCTCAAGACAGCAATACTTGGAGATGGCAACAATGTAAAACAATGGGATTTGAAGCCTGTTTTGTATTTTTGCAAAGCTTGCTGTCTGGAGGCATGACATTCAAATTCTGTTGAGCTTGCTCGAAACCTTTTATGAAGAGCTCTAAAGGTGGTAAATCATAATCTGGGGAAAAGAAAGAAAAAAGAAACAGGATAATTGGGATAAAGCAACAGAGGCAGCCACCAAGCCCACCACGTTGTGAAGAAAGCCATGTGCGTCACAACCAACGTGCTGAATGCACAAGACTCACGTGGCTCTGGTGACAATGTGATGACCAAAACAAACGCCCATATGGCCCAGACTTATATCTGTGTACATGAATAGATCTATATATCTATATAATATCTATTTATAAATAACGTAAACCTAACTTAATCAATCGTTCTATCTATCTATCTATCGACATATCATTAATCAATCAATCAAACAATCAAGCAAGCAAGCGAGCAATCAATCAATCAATCAATCAACCATCCATCCATCTATCTATCTATCTATCTATCTATCTATCTATCTATCTATCTATCTATCTATCTATCTATCTATCTACCTATGTATATCTACCTATCTAGCTATATCTACCTATCTACCTATCTGGGCCTATAGAATCTGGGCCTATAGATAATCAATTAATTAATCCGTCATTTCACTCCTTTGAGCAATTCCATAGCCTATCATAAATGCCATGGCAGCATGGCTTCATCATTTCGTCACAGGAAGTTTTCACACATATTTCCAAGAACCGTAGATCTATATCAGTGTTGAGGGACTACCATCCGCAAAGGAATGGTTTATAAAAGATTGCTCATTCAAAAAGAATGATTGCTGAGGATAGAAATGGCCTTAGCAAATGGGCCCTATAGGATTTACTTAAGGACACTGCTAAGGTCCTGTCCTTAGGTGTTTGATTAGCTCTTCCTTCAAGAAATGGAACTGCGGAGATTCCTCATTGATTGATCCACACACGGCCCTGAAAGCGTCAGCAGAAGGCCACCACAAATCGACAGCTAAGAGATGCTAAGGCCGTTTACGTAACAGCTTTCAGCAGCAGCAGCAGTCGCCAAAGGGTTAAACTTGGCGCTGGATGTTCTAGAAAGATCTCGCGCCACAACCCGCCTCCCAGACGCTCTCATTATGCCGTCTGCTATTAATGAAAGTAGTCCTTCCATGCATCTCTCTTTGGAAATTTTCCATGGAATCCCCCCTTGACTGCGCATGCCCAACAGAAAGGCGTGGTCAGGATGCTTCTGTGACGTCACACTTCGTCATCGATCGATATTCTACTACGCAGTCTGTTTGGCTTGGTTGTGGTTCTTAGCAGTTATGACTGGAAATTTCTGGATCCAGACATTGTATCTCCTCAGTATAGTGCTTAATCCACGCGGGAATTATCATTGACCCGAAGGAAAGAACCATTTTTGGCTCCTCTCCAAGGGATATAGTTTCTCTTGAGGTTTGGAACTGGAAGTGACCACATATGCTGTGCATTAGAATGAAAAGCACGAGGTGTCCACGTGTAGAGCACGTGCTTCACCAAAAGCAACCAATGAGCAGCTGGCAAACGACCAGTTCCATCTGCCACCAAACCATTCCCTGGAATATAATGGTTAGGCCTATGATGAGTGAAAACATTGCTTGAGGACAATCTTAAAAGCTTCCTACCTATAAATTGATACTTTTTATCTTGTCATTTATTTCATAATATATCAATGCGTAGCCTCAGGGCACTATAGATTATAACACACACTCTCATTTGCATAATAGTATTCATTCACCTGATAGTGTGTGGTGAAAGGTAAACAAACCAATTGATAGGCTCATACCACACACCTGTCCATGCACAAGGCATAATAATGAGTTCCAATAATTTTTGTTTCCCACACCTTGTCCTTGATTTCCACTAATTGCACTAATTGGTTTGCCGTTGTTGCAATCAAGCAAAAATGTGACAAACAGCTTCTCTGATATTGCATTTATGAAAACAACTATGCCCTAGGCAACTATGTGACAGGCTTTTCAGTCGCTTTTGTCTTCAGAGCCTTTAAAGGGTGGCCAATGCATGGTACAGGTGGTACACCTGTATTTCTGAAAATTTTAAAGGATACTTCAAGGATACATTATACTGCCAGAGGCGTCATTATTAAGTTTGTCACACAGATTGTGTACTTTCAATGACTGGTGTTGGTCTTTTAGTTTTTACTTTCCATCTTTTTTACACATTAAATTAACTTTGTAAACAAATAGTATACAACTGATCTAATCAATCTCCTGTATAGTTCACCTTTCTATAATGCTTTCTTTAAATAACAGAGAACTGTTGATGCCAGAAGAGAGCTCTTCACTTTTTTAAGCTTTGCCACCCAGAAGGACATAGCCTTGGGCAAGCTGCAGAAGTGCCTTCATATGCCATATATAATGTTGCTATATATATGATGCCACATATATGTAAGGCTTGCTGTTGAGGAAAGACCTTCAGCAGTGAAAAGCAGCTCAAAGCCAATTTGGGAGGCAAATAAGCTGGCCATGCTTAACACTACCATCCTCAGGCAAGTGTAATTGGGAAAGAAGGCCATGGCCTCCAGCCATGAAAAATATGCATGCAAGAAAAGTCGAGGACATTTGCAGTTCCTTCTTGCTATTGCTTGGCAATGCTTGTAGGTTGGGGCATTATTTCTCTCAACTGGCAATGTTTAACTGAATTTTAATCTAAAAGGATATCCATGCTGCTGTTTGCCTCTTGTCCATTTCTTCTTGGTTAAGCCTGTAGAGAATTTCTAGCTAGGTATATCTATCCAGTTGCAATAACATATTCTAACGACCCAACTTCTTGTTTTTATACTCAGGTCAGAGAAACATATAAGAAAATCAAAACAATTAACTTTAAACACCTACTTTTGAATGTCATAACCAAGACCCCCTCTACTTATTTCCCTTCTTCCACTAGTTCCATTTTTAAAGAATCTTCCAAGAAACCACCCCCTCCCCTCTCCATCTTGTTATTAGTGTAAATCCTTGAAGACAGCATCTGATTTGAGTCGTGGCCTTGCAAGAGAGCTCCAGAGCATCCTTGGTGTGACAAACTCCCGCAGAACTGCACTCATTACTCTGCCATTCCTATTAACCTGTTTTTTCCATCACAATTTCTTGCTGTCCTTCTTCTGTCCTTGTTTCGTCCTTGTTCCTGCGAAGGACGTGATCATCGTTTTCCATTTCTGGCAAAAAAGAAAACGAGGGAAAAAGAAAATGAAGAGGAAAAAGAACCAAGAAAGGACACAGAAGAAAAGTCCATTTCCAAGAAGGGGAGAATACGTTACAAGACTTTTCAGGAGGGAAGTAAATAAACATTGCAGTACAAGTTTACAACTCAATCCAATAAAAACACTGGGGTTTGATAAAGACATAATTGTGCATAATGTGCATTATTGGTAGTGTTATGCTATATAGAGCGACCAAAGAACTGTATACCCCAAATCCCTAACAGCCCAGGTGGAGCTCCTCAACTTGTTGTCATCAGCCAATGAGGTCCTTGGGTTTGTTTTCACAAATTCACACTCAAAGGTGTTGTTTGCTGGAACAGCAGGAAAGCCAGATTGGTTGACATAGATGTAACAATGTCACATAGTCCATTTAGCTCCTCAGTCCTCAATGACCACCAATGGAGCTGAAGGTTTACACACATGTTTACATTGTTTCAATAGAAACAATCAACCATAAAACTGCTGACTGTATGAATGTAAAGGTATGCATTGAAATGTACCGAAAAACGTAACAGATGGATACATATAATGTACCAGGTGTGGCATACAAATATTTGAAAATGCAAGTGTCGAGTTCACTGCAACTTGAGGTCATCAGAACTTCCTCTAAACTGCAAGGTGTTGCGTTGGGGGACTTGTTTACATCTTCAACCAGTGCAACCTCAGTGAACTCATGAGGTGCACGAGGCTGATCATTTGATTATTAATTGGCCTCCCTTATAGTCAATGGCTCATTGTCAGATTTTGTATGGCATTGTATGTAACTGTAAGCAACTGTATGCATTGTGTTTGCCATGGGAGTTTTCAATGGTGGTCAATGGTTTTCAAAGGACATGGAGAAGACTTTGGCATATTAATTGCAGGAACAGCGGTTGCCTTATACACCTCATGTCCACAGCCATAAATCAGCAAACTGCACACACAACAGTCCTGCAAACTGCAAAGGGCCAGAAAAAAATAACGTCAACAAGTACCTGCTGACCTGAACTACATGATGATCAGAGAAGGTAGACTTGGCAATAGTACACATAGGGCAGCAGGGAGTGAGCAGGGAGTGAGCAGGGATAGAGACCAGCCTTGGCCAGCCTTGGCCTGCTTGCCACTTGTTTTCATCTGTCTGTCCTATCAGGATAATCCACACTGTGAAAGCTGCTGAGTTACAACTACCACCATTGCCTTACATACATGTGTAAGATTGCCGAGCTGGCAGAAATACAGACTCAGAATTTTCATTTGGTCCTGCATGGATAAAAAAAGCTAATTAAAATAAACCTCCCAAGAAAAAAAATCAAGTAATACTTACTATGCATGCATGCAGGGCCAAGCAACTTAAGTCTACCTAGGACAGGACACTTAGTATTGAAAATGAACAGCATTGCTATATCATCATCACTTACAAGGATTGTCAGGAAAAAAACAACAAACACAAGAATCAGTACCTCCCAGAACAAATCAGATACAATGTGGGCCTACTCTCTATTTTTTTTTTCCAGAAAACTTCTAAGTGTTAGTGTAGAAGCCAAGTGAGGTCATGTTAGAAAGCAAAAAGGCCTTCCCACATCAATGTAACATTGTTAGTGTAAATCCCACAGTATAGGCAAACTGCAGTAAAACTGACTATTAATTTCACAGTGCAAGGCTGTTTAGTGATTATACCGTTCATACTTTAAGCTCCATACAAATGTATTGACCTGCCAGAGAGACCATAGAGACCTCCATCCCATCAATGACTTTTAGAAATTGTATGATTCACATGAACATGAAATCTGTTTACACAGACAGCAAAAACATGCATCTAAACAGCAGATGGCAACTAAATATCACAATTTATTACATTAATTATTTCGTCAATTGTATACTCCATAACTTTAAAATAGTCTCTATAGAGAGAACAAAATTGTATGATCTGCAATGGTGTGGCAAACAATCCAATTTATCAAGAAAATAATTTACATAGACAAAAAGCCATACATTTTTCACTAATTATGGAAACTGGAAGACTTTCATCAACCCATATAGTTAATATATAACAGAAGTAACCAATAGGGATGTACTGATCCAATACCAAGTATCAGTATTGGTGCCGATCCAGCACAAAATAGCAATATCGGTATCGGTTCGGAGGCACTGCTATACATACATAACCAAAGGTAATGTATCGTTATCGCAATGTTATACCTGGTGGTATCGGCAACAAATACTATCGGTATCGGATCAAGGTGTGAAAAAGTGGTATCGGTGCATCTCTAGTACGGTAGCTAAAATGGCTCATAATAATTGATGATACTGATAATGTCTTAATTGCTTAAAAATAATAGTGATGTTGAACTGATGCTTGCATCACTAATAGCTGCCAGGAACTTGTGAGGGGCTCTCAGATACTTTTGCAGTAGCCTCATGCGCCTGCAGCAGTTTATAGCCTTGCTTTCTTAACTCCTTTATCTCAGTAATACATAACATCAGTTTCAAAACAGCAAAAGAGGTTCAAAGAACATTTGCATCGATCTGATTGTGGTACATAACCTTCACAGAGGCTGCTGCTTATGGAACACTGTGATGTTATATGGAACTGCGCAGCTGGCAGCATTGTATTGCCTGGCACAATTGCCACTTGAGTGGATCCTGAAGTGAAGAGCTCTCCGGGTTACATCTTGGTTTTCCCAACACATTAACACAGGTCCATAAAGCACAGGGTATGGCAGGAATGGGCAGAAACTGTACCACCAATTAATCATGGGACAAAGAGAAAGAATATAGATCATTATATTTGGGACAAGTTATTAATTAGAGCCTCAAGTATAACCACATGTAGCAAATAATGGTAATGAGAGCCAAGACGTGAGAACACAGGTCCAAATTACTCACACTGACAAGGATTAAGGAATTAAAAAAAAAAAAACTTACAAGAAATTCAAGAATTATTGAAGAATATTCTTGACTAACTTATATAGTATTACAGCTTCAAGCATACGTGAGTTCACCCCTTATAAAACTAGAATGCTCAGTAATTGTCAGTGTCATGTACACTGAATATATACAAGGACAGCATGAACAACTTCAGAACGAGTACACATTTTCCTTATAAACTTGCTTCAAGTTGAAATTAAGCCAGCGAATCACTGTTTATTATACTTTAGTAATTAATTGACAGAGTACTGATAGGCTACCATTGGCTATACTGATCGAGGAGTCAGCTGTCATCTGTGGGCCTAAAAGCTCCATCCAAATTCTGGTGGGGGTATACTCACTTAAATATCACGACTATTTTTTCAGTGCAATGACAGCATTCGCCAAGCTTTTAACATGGTCACACAACCCTTTGAATGAGAATCCAGTTTTAATCACATTTAAATGGGTGTCAAGTTCAGAGTCTATTGACCTGAGGCTCAAGACAGGGGATTATAGCCAGCAATCAGTGCAAAACAATACAACAAGATTAAAATTTTGTTACCTGTTTCTTGAAAGAGCCTCATGAACACTGTCAAAGTAGAAGATATCAGAGCTGAGCCATGGACTTATTGCCAAAAATATCTCAATTGAGACATTTTCAGGTCTATTTATCAACATGGAATTATCTATTTACTGAACCTTCATTGCAAGGGATATACCTGGAGAGGGCAAAATAAACGTATTGCCCTGTAGACGACAATATGCAAGGTAAGAGATCAAAATTCTCGTAAAACCATGTCAACACAGAAAACTTTTGACAACTTACCTGGCAACTTTGAAGCCATTTAATTCAGTATCAAAGAAGTCTGAATGTGTACTTTAGCATAGATATAACCAACAATGATTACATAGAGAGTTTTTTTCAAACATGTGCTTTTCACAAGACATTGTTATGATCAAACAGGAAGTGGAACAACAGTGCCACCTTACCTACACATGTTTTAAGCAATCAGTCTATGCAGCATGTTTAAATTGTTTTCACACACTTCTTGTCCCCAAACACAGAAGTACGTATTAGGCATCTGTCACAAACCGAATGGAATACTGGCACCTCCCACTCACGGAGGAAATGAAAGAAATATATGCTCACAGCCAACATTTCTCAGATCTCATATTCTGAATATTAAACACATTTCAGTGGAGTAATAACATCATAACTTCGTTGGAATAAAGTATTTTCATTTGTTATACTGTGTGGGTGAAGGTATTAAACATCAAAATTCAGAATATCGTATTGCAATTATTATGGGAATAAATTGGACCTTTTGCTGACAAGGCCATTTTGAGTGTGACTGGGACACAGCCACGAATGACATATGATTACTCTATTGGATGTCATTTTCATCTTGAGAAAAGATGAAATCTGTCAAGACAGCACTGTGTGGGTAGCTGTTGGCCTTTGTGTTGTCAGCTAATCACATGTCAGCCATTTCAATTGAATAAAAATAAGTACAATGTCACGGATTTCGTGTATGCCAGATGCACAGATGATCAGCGGCCAAAATGTATTACTAAGAAGGGAAACAAACCTATGACAATCATAAAAATTTATACCATTTGACACCTCTGTCAGCCAGTCACTAGCCAATATTTCAGGGAAATAATTCCCATATTCTTTGTTGTCCAGTTATCCTCTCATGTTTGACTGTTTGAGTGTTTGTCTCATGGTATAAGCCAGTTATTCACCATGGGATCAGGAATATGTGTTTATCACACCTCGGGCTAAAGCCCTCGGGTGATAAATCACATATTTCTTTTCCCGTGGTGAATAACCTATACATGTCTGTCGTAGGTATTTGAATTGAAGTCGAATTTCAAGGACATTGGCCTGTGTCGTTCAGCCTGTAAACACTATTCATTTCATTCATAAAAGGAAATGTGGTACATCAAGCCTATACATTCATTTATTGATGTACATTTATTCAGGTACATCGACCTCCCTTATGAAAGGAAATGTACTAGGTATTCAAGGTACATGTGGGAGCAAAACATCTCTTTGTAGCCAAGATGATGACCCCGAAGCACTGCAGCAGGAGCGGAAGTAGAATAAAGACAGCAGGAGAAGAGGTAGAATTATTAAAAAATAATTAAAGAGGGCACCTCCTGGAGTGGAGGTAGTATTATGGGGATAACTGCGAAAGTGGAGCAGAATTAGGAGGGTAACTGACATCTAGATATTTAATTTATTTTATTTATATAACATAATGAGGTACTGTATATAATTAAATTATTTTTGAGGTATGCCACACTTTTAGTGGCTCCATCTATGCTCTTTCAGCAGCATGTACCTCTGTGAGTGTGTCAGGCCCGGGCCCGGCCCATACCCGATAGCTTCAGGCCCAAGCCCGGCCCAAGCCCGGCTGACATAAAATTGTAAAACCCAGGCCCGGCCCGGCCCGCATACCACCAGGCCCAAGCCCGGCCCGGCCCGCCATGAAAGTCAACTACCCAGCCCGACCCGGCCCATGGGCTTTGGGCCGGGTCGGGCTTCGGGCCAAAACCCGGCCCGTGCAGGGCTCTAGTAACTGTAGGAGGGAGGTAGAATTAGGGGGTAATGTGGGAGTGGAGGTAGAATGAGGGGGGTAACTGAGGGAGTGGAGGTAGAATGAGGGGGGTAACTGTGGGAATGGATGTAGACTGAGGGGGGTAACTGCAGGAGTGGAGCAGAATTAGGAGGGTAACTGTAGGAGGGAGGTAGAATTAGGGGAAACTGTGGGGAGGGCGATAGAATGATGAGGGTAACTGAAGGAGTGGAGGTAGAAGTAGAATGGGGAGGGTAACTGCAGGAGTGGAGAAAGAATGAGGAGGGTAACTGTCGGAGTGGAGCAGAATTGGGAGGGTAACTGCATGAGTGGAGAAAGAAAGAGGGGGTAACTCTGGGAGTGGAGGTAGAATGAGGGGGTAACTGTGGGAGTGGAGGTAGACTGATGGGGCAACTGCAGGTGGAGCAGAATTAGGAGGTTAACTGTAGGAGGGAGGTTGAATTAGGGGGTAACTGTGGGGAGGGAGATAGAATGAGGGGTAACTGTGGGAGTGGAGGTAGAATTAGGAGGTAATGCAGGCGTGGGGGTAGAATGAGGGGGTAACTGTGAGGTGAAGGTAGAATGAGGGGTTAACTGCAGGAGTAGAATGAGGAGGGTACCTGCAAGAGTGGAAGTAGAATGAGGAGGGTAACTGCAGTCATATCTTCTGGTCCTGCAAACGATCAAGAAATGAAAAGTGACCTTCATACACTTCATTAATCAGACAAACTCCATTTCCTGTATGAAAGTAAGCAATGTTTATCTTAAATAAATTGCAACATGAAATGTTGTTTTATATTTAGATATGTCTGATATGCACTTCCTTCCACCTGTTACACACCCATGGCAGCCAATGCCGCAACCAGTCACAGGAAACTGTTTTATAATCTCTGTTTGCTATTTTGGACAACCAATGAAGCTTATGAATGTGGCATACGTCAGTTGAAGGCTTAGAGCAAGTCATGTGTAAAATTGTTTGATTATTGTGATAATACTTTGATTATTGCAGTTTCCAATCATAAGATGATAGACCCGTACATCCTGCACATTAAGAGCTTAAGCTGCTTAACTGGTTTGCTATTTGTGGTTTTATAACAATGAACAATTTGAGAATTATCTCGTCCTAATCCAGGAAAAACGTCATCAGAATTAAATATCAATTTCTCAGTAGCCGTGAGACGGCCTACGTTATGTAAAAGCAAATTTAAAAAAAGATGGGAAATGTCGTGAGGATCATGAGAGGATGGAGCAAGATAAATGCGGATCCATAAATTTAATGTATCAGATTTCATGCATCGCAGTTTCATATTCGTGACTTGATTGAATGATTTCACAGAAAATCACTTTTAAAAATAGTTCTACAGGCTAAGCTACTTCCAGATATGATCACGAGAATTTTTAAGAAATTAAACAACAATTAAAAAGCAGAATTGCCAGAAAGCTCACAACAAACCCCATGTTTGACCTTTTTTAAATACAATGCCAAAAAATAACAAATAAATGCACATAGACAGCAGTTCTTTAAACTGCCAGCCTATAATGAGAGTATCTTGCATGGCAGGAGGCCAAAACTGACCCAGACCCAAGGTCATCCCAAGGTC
This sequence comes from Platynereis dumerilii, assembly GCA_026936325.1. Classification (NCBI taxonomy): domain Eukaryota; kingdom Metazoa; phylum Annelida; class Polychaeta; order Phyllodocida; family Nereididae; genus Platynereis; species Platynereis dumerilii. Next base: position 12,152,427 of record JAPTHN010000007.1, read on the forward strand.
ATGGCCAGGTCAGATTATTGATGAGCCCAGATTGCCAACAACCTGTAGAGGTCTAAAATAACCAGAACAAAATCCAAACCAAACCAATGATTGGTAATAATGACTGTGACTTACTATACCATCTTCCACCCCGGAACTCAATTTAGTCCGAGCCCATGGGACATTAAATGGAGGTGGGTTGTATCCAGTGTTCTATGCTGGGGCAACTGAAAGACCCTGGGCATCCCTGAATTAATAGGGTATGTACCAGACTCACAGTCTTCTCATCTCATCATCATATGGCGATCGCCTGCCTCGATATAGCCCACTAAGGTACTGCTCGAGGCGTAAAACACAAACAAACTATACCATCTTCCATTGAGAGTAACTGTAATTTTTGTGGGTGGAAGGAGGATTATGGGGTGAAGTTAGGGACTGTTCAGAATTTATGACTGGGTAGTTTTGCTTGAACTTCCTGTCAAAAGTTGATGCCCCCCCTTCAGTTTCATGGGGATTTTTAGTACCCCACCCTTGGGTTTCACGCATATTTTTAGTACCCCCCCTCAACAATACTTCTTTTTCTTCCTGTGAAGCCCAGTCCACCATCTGGTGTATTATCGGGTGGGAGAATACAAAGCAATACACACATATATATACTGTTACACAGGGCCACGCACACAGATTCGCGTCATTTTGCGTGTAAAAAAGTGCGTGTTTTTTAACATTTTTTCTTTGTTAAAATTTCTTACCGCCCCTTGGAAGTGTTGTCAAAATTAATACCCCCCCCCTTGAAACACGTGTGAAAAGTTAGTACCCCCTCGGCCAAAACTCCCACCCCCCCATTCATAAATTCTGAACGGTCCCTTACCCTAAATCTTCCTGACATTTGTCATAATTTGCTTATCACACCCATATCAAGCTATATTACCATTTCCTGCATTATGGCCTGCATACTCCATGATAGCTTATCATAGTCCATGTTACCATCAGTAAGGGTCATAGCATCTGGAAGTCAATGCTTGAAGCTGTAAAATTGTGTTGCAGTATCAAACTAAACTTTAATTGCCATGAAATGAATGCCTGGGTCTTTGAGATTTCTCAGATTTGGAATGTCCTTCCCTCCAAGGACAGAAACTCCAAATTTGCCCGCTGATGAAAGTGGCAGCACCGTACGGTTGACGGAGAAGGCCTGGCTAAATATAGCAGCAGAATTGCCTTCTAGCGGCTTTGTGATTAGTGTCTCCCTCTTGTGTAAAGCGGACAGAAAGCAGCAAAATTGTCCCAGGGGGGTCACTTCCTCACAATTTCAATTGGGTTCGAAATGTATTTGAATTAGGATGGTAGTGTAGTTTGCACTCATCTGTCTCCTGCCTTTAATAACTCCAAAGCTAATTCTGACAGAGAATGGGATCCTACCAACATCACAAAGATTATTCTGCTTCATTGAACCTCACATGGCTAAGCGAAATTCCCAAGACATGTGACTAAAACCAGGGAGGTGTATCTCGTTATATATCTCTATGCTAGAACAATACAAACCAACACCAAAAACGGTGAACACCAACTGTCAACTCCATCCTTCCCTTCATTCAATTGATTAAAATGCTGGAAACAGCATGAAAGCTCCCTTGTGAGTATATTTTCTTGAGTTCCAATCATCTTGAAGAAAGGTACAGTAGCCAACTCATTGCCATAAAAATGCCTCATTGCACTATGTGTCTCACCACGCTAACCGAACAGCTCCTCTCAAAAAGATCCGGAATATCCACGAGCACAGAAACAAATTTCCACCATTTCTATTTGTGATCCGAATCAGGATAAATGTGGATTTTGACAACACCCAAGCAATGTGTACTCGCACCTTGCTGTGCTCAGGACCCTGCTGGACAAGAGTGGACAATTTGAAGACCACTTCACTAGAGACACTCAGCGGCTCGTAACTGACACCATGACTTTTACACTTTATTTATCATTTTGATGAAATTCACATGCTGTAACTTTAAGTCAAGCATTTTAATAGGCCTATATCTTCAAGGAATAACAAACAAACCATAAGCATGACAAGGTGTATGATTTATTGAAGATTATGATACCACAATATGGGCAATATTTAGCTGGCTTTAAAGGTCATCATACTCAAGCTAACTTAGTAGTCTTACCCTATTTTCAGAACAAGAAATAAAACACTGATGATCTGATCAGAATCAAGCATTTCACAAAGATTGTGAAGTTGAGCGACCCACTGATAAGTTCTAATCGATGCAACCTGTAACATTTTGACCCACCAGCAACAACATGAATACAATATTATTCTGTGATGCTATGAAAAAGCCCTGCTTCAAGATACACATTTTAAAAAAAGAAGTTTAAATAGTAATCATCAGAGACGATGCGTCTCACCTCATGTCACATGTACATTAGTCATCAAAGGACACATCAGTTAACATGGATATAGTCGTAAGCATATCAATTCTCAAAGCTATTAGCAAACAATACAATATTTTTTTAGGGCAAAACAATATCACAGACATCAAATGTACATTTCCATACCAGTCTTTCATCAACTCGCAGAATCACACGTTGAAATATTTTTGTGACATCTCATCCACGACCTTCTTTACACCTGCCACTCTTCGCATCATTTACTCATGTACTCACTAAAATACTGGTAACGCTCACCCAATGTGCATTCTCAATATTTTTCCAATAATATTCAAATTTTGATTTGTATATTATTATATCATAGAATAAAAGGTGCTTAGTTATATAATACAAGGATACATGTTTGTCAAAATGAGGTGTGCTATCTAAAAATGACGCTAATTTGGTTTTTTCAGTACAAATATTTTTTACAAACAGAACAGCTTAGCTTAAATTTAAGTTAAAACCTCTTACTTCTAAGTTTAATAAAACACAAAAGGGGGGAAACCCCAGGTCTAGTCGATTATACAAGGAGGAAATACTATAATAGCAGAGGAACGCATCTACGTAAATAACAGAAGAACATTTCTGAGATTATTTTAATATTTATGAATAGAGAAATTCAACAAAGCTAACAGACCAATGCGCTAGTTTAACAACATTTGTTTTTGTTTAATGTTACACACTACAGCGTCCGACTTAAGCAGCTGCATGATGCTTCTCTCAATAAATGGCCAAATTATTATTCTCCCGACTTCAGAACAAGATATGTGTAAAGAGTAACAAATGGTTTACAATTCTCTTTCAGTGAGGTAAGAAGGTGTACCAACAAAATGTCTAACTATGCAGGCATTCTTCCGAGAGAAATATATAGTTCTATCAATATAGATAACATTTTACAACAACCGTCATAATATGAAGAAGGCATCAATTAAACACCATTTACAGTCCTAAAACAAAGAGTCTTGCTGACTCAGAGATGCAATAAATAGGGGATGATTTTATCTACACATTTGTCAGCATCGCGTAGTTCAATTCTCGTGCCAACATTTTGTAAAAGTCACGAGCAAAGCATCCTTCACATCGTGACATCATTGTGACATCATTGTGACATCACTACAACGTCCATTGTTGTCCAATTCAATTTGTTATCAAGTAACCTGGTGTCGGAGGCTGCTGCCCTCTTGGAAGCAGGTGTTTGGCCCTTGGTGATTTTGCACTTCCGTTGCAAAGTGATCTGCAGTACAGATTCTGTGCACACTTTGAAAACCAGACAATAAAGGCAGATGGTACTCCTCAATGTCTAGTTACTGGCTATTAAATGATTAATTTTGTTGAACTATACAAGCAAAATTGAGCAAATCATAACAATCTCTCCAATTTGCATCTTTATATCTACGAAGCTATAGCTTCAGTATTTTATAAATGCCATTTTAGATCCTTGGAATCCAAAAACGGCACGAAATACATTTTTCTTTTACTTTTCTCTACAGTTCAGAAAGAATAACAGCCAGCTGTGAGTATTGAAGTGCTCTGCGGAACCACCAAGGGCGCCTGTCCTACAATTCATCATCGTCATCGGAGTAACACCACTTGCCGCACCAGGTACAATTGCCTAAGTTCGCCCACCCTCAGTTAATGTCCATATCGTCTTCACTACTGCATTCGCCGTTGGTGGACATTGCATCACTGGGTGACTTTGTCGAAGACACGTTGTACATCTCTGTTGCTGGAACAGGGGGGCGGTTGGGGGCAGTCACAGGCCCATTGTTTACCGTGTCTCTTCGTTGGTAGACGAGCACGTAGCCAGCTTTTGTCTGAAGAGGAAGATAAAGGAACAGAGTGAGACATTGAAAGAAAGGAACAGAGTAACACTCAGAATGAAATGTGTATCAAAATCTGTCAATTGAAACACTAATATAACGAAGGATATTCACATGACTTGTAATACACATAGGCCTACAATATGGACTCTTCGTGAAACTACCAGAACTTCAGTTCAATATAAAATTTCAGGAGTATTCCACTCACCACAGACGCCTCCTCAGTACATGAAGATACACTGGAGTCATCAAAGTGATACCAGCTGTTATCCTCCTTATATCTGGCATAAGCAGTGTCTGAAAATAATCAAATAAATCAAGTTAACCAATTAATGACTACAACATAATGATCAAACAATTTAATTTTCTAAATACTATAGTTTTGGATTCTGAATACTAGAAGTAAATTGTAAGTTTGTGCCACTAAGTAAGTAAATTTTTCTTCTTCATCGAAAATATTACAACCACACTAATTGCAGTGTTATTAAAAGTTGACTTACAGTGTCCTCCTCCCATGCCGCCATAGTGGTTCACTACTGCCAGCAAGTCGTAGGTTGCGGGTCCATGTGCACTGTTTATCACATACTTCCTCATGTTCAGTCCTCTGAAATATGAGTACAAGTTTTAGACTTAAGATAAGTTTACCAATGTCATTGGCTCCTTCAATCCACAGAATTTACTTTACTTTGCAAAGTTGTATCTGCCAGTTGCTTGTTACGCAGTTTACAGTATACACATACTAAGCCACAATGAAGATTTACTGATTCTGAAACACATCTTTCACATTCAAAATATGGAACTTTCTGGAGTTGTTCATGCTCTAAACGTGTGTTACAAAACATTACAACTCATAATCGTCTACGTACATCAAATTATTTTTTGTTTCAGGGAAAAATGCTCTTTCAAGTTTTAACTTATCACTCAATCTCTGGTGACAACTTGACAGTTGAAATCATCGCTCTCACCTTGTTGGGAACTCCACCAGAGTGTCGAGCTTGTCCCTCCAGTATCTGTTGTAGGAGAATCGCTTGAGGTGGATGACAAGAATCTCCGGAAGAGACCACAGGTCAAACTTCTTGGTGGCTTGCTGGTGCTTCTTACATCTTGGACAATACCTGGCAAATATAAATAGCGAAATGAATTCAATAACCTATAATGAAACTACTTGCTACAAACATCGCATATGGCTCAAGCTGGCTACCTACATTAGCCAACATAAAGCAATGACTTATGAATTTGAAGAGACAGATAGCTCTAATGGAGAGACAGATTATCAAATTGCATGAATAGCATTCTCACCATGGGTCGTCTTGGCCCAGCTTCTCGGTGGTTGTGTACAAATCCAGGCACTCTCCAAGCTGAATTGTGTGTTTCTTCGGCCCATGTCTTTGGTTCACTGTTTCATCTTGCTCGTAATCCTGCAAAACGATACAGTTTATAATTTAGAGCATTGAAACACAAAAATTCTTCAATTCTTCTTATTTAATAACTATGCATCCTGTAGGTGTAAAACCCACCTCAGCAGCTTTCTCCTCGTAGAACAGGTCCTTGGCCTTCGGATGCCAATCGATTGCCACATACGGCCGATTCTGGAACCTGATTGGTTTGTTGTCGTCTCTGATTGCGTCTACCTCGGCACTGCCGTAAGAGTTGACCATGCAGAAGGTGAAGAGTCTTGGATTGCGGTCTTCTTCATTGACGGTATCTTCTTCATTCTCTTCCTGGTCTTCTTGAGCAGTCTTCCCGTTCTCCGTCGTCTCCGCTTCTTCCTCTTCATCTCCACCGTTCATTTCTATTTCTGCAAGGGTGATAAAATGTACATTGACTAATTTGAATCGAGAGTAATACATAAGTTGAAACATACTAAAGATCTTAGAATTTTAATGAGAATTATTTCCATATTCAGGAATTTTAACAACTAAATGCAGAAGTATCCATAATTTTTTTAAATCGGACAAACACATGAAATTTTACCAAATATTAGGAATATACATGTAATGTCATAGAGAGCATTTAAACGAGCACACTCACCTCCGTTCTGATTGCTGACGTCATTCTCCTTCGAACTCTTCCACCATTCTACATTTGGTTCCGGGGCTTTCACATATCGGCTGAAGAGAAGAGGCATTAGAGTTTTCATTTACCGTGAAGATCTAAATTAATGACTACAGCATAATGATTAATACTAGTAGTTTGGAAAGTTCAGGAGTCACTTCGGTAAAAGGTGACTAGATTTGATTGCATTTTTCTTCCAACTACACCACAATAATTTGCGTGGTTTTAAATCCAGAATGGCAATTCCAGGTTAATAAAGCAAGGCATTGAATATTTTGTAGCTAAGTAAGTCTCAACAAAGGTGAAGCTGATTTCTACGAAGTATAAATATATCTTACCCCATCTTATCGAGAACGCAATTGTAGAGAACGTCATAGGTGCAGGTTTCCCTGGGAACAGCGACTAGCAGAGGTTGGCCAAACAGCTGTGTAGAAACGTGTGCGTTGTACATGTGGTTTGCCCGTGTTCTGGAAAGCACAGGACATATGAGGATAAGTGTGAAGAAAACACTTTGTACTCCAAAAGTTAGTCCTTGCTTTGAGAAGCACAATTTATATAGTTTGATCATAAATTCATACAAAACATATGTAATTCATACCAATACAATATATGGTACATATATAGTATTATATACTTTCATAGTATGACATGGTCGAGAAATGATACACAGATACAATCAATGTAGAAAACCTCCACTTACTTTTGTTCTCTCAAGTAAACTGGTAAAATGAGAATTTCCGGATTTTCATTTGTGTTCTGCGGAATTTCATAACTGGAATAATTAAAGACACATTTTGTTAAAATATTGATTTAGAAAAGTGACAAAATATAAATAGATGCACTTAGTGTTAGGAAGGGGAAACTAATTTCAAAATATGTATTTCAAGGAAGCTACTCTGACAGCAACTTACATAAATATATCATCTTTGTCAAGGATGTGGTTCAGGCTGTCTTCTGGTGAAAATACTTTGTGAAATCGGTGATTGTAGACATCTGTGACTATCAGCTGAAAATTACAAATTTATTCAATGTCATTTCAAGAAGCTATGCAATGGCATATTGTCTTCTAGCTTGAACTGAAAATCGATTAAATCTTAATTATTGCATTTTGTAACATCAAAAGTTAAAACTAACCTTGCTAGGGGGTACACTGGTGTGTTTAGAAAGAGCTTTGCATAAATCCGTCACAACACCCATCTTGGGAACTGTGAGCTTGAACTGAAATTAGAAAGTCACATTTTAAATGTTAGTGAATTTCTAAAATGATAACATTGAGAAGAGTATGCTGCCGCACACACACTTAAATAGTATCATTAAAGATTACATTTAGCAGTAGAAACACCACTCCTGGAACACAGAATGGATGGATGGATGATCGGGGCTTTACGTCCTGTATTTATGCACTTGGTAGGCTAATTAGGACAGGAGGAGGAGAGGGCAATGAGGCGAAGGATGTTTGAAACAGCCGTCCAACATAGGCCCAGGTGACCCGGCAAGAGCTGGATTCGAACCCTGGACCCAGCGATTGGCAGCCCAGCACGCTACCACTAGACCAACCCTCCCCCCGGAACACGGAATGGAAGAAATCAGGCAAGTAATTCATAGAATATGCAGTCTTCTGTAGCTTTTTCACATCTTACAATCTCCCGTTACATAGTATAAGTTAGAAACAAAGACAATAATGATATTTACCTGACGAGGCTTGCTCATGGGGGCATAAGGCACAAAGAAGACTTCAATGTTGCGTTCTTTCTTGATGGGAAGAGGGAGAGACAAGTAACAGAAGGGGTCAAAGGTCACAGAGATTTTGTTACATTCAGGACAGACTAAAGTGGACTTGAGCAAGCCGTGAAAGATGTCCACGATTATGGAGTCGTTACGTTTCATGTAGTTTTCCCAGGCTTCCTTCGCAACTTCCTGGAATAGGGTAACGGTAAAGTGTCAGAAATGAGAAGAGTACAACATCAGGCACACACTTGTAAACACAGAATCAGTTGTTAGAAAATTTGACAATAAATTAAATTTTCATCTGATGTTTTTTCCAAATTGTCTTGTCAAAAAAATCACAAATTGTATTGTCAACTCATCAATGGTTTCTCCTTACAGCTAACTTGTGTCAGTTCTGAGTCTAATTTCCAATGACTTTACACAAGAGCTTCAATTAGAAATAGACTCGAAATTGCTGTTCAAATGGGACTCCTAATAATAACGACATACATTCGTATCAAGTACATTGTGTATGACACATGTGTAATGTATGTACAAAGGACAACATACATCATCAGGCTGGCCATCTCCCTCCTTGATTTCGATGTACGGTTTCTTCTTGATGCGGTTCAAGTCCTCGTGCAGACCGTCCAGGAGGAAGGCCATGAGTTCTTGTGAATCCTGTTGTTGGTAACCTGAGAATTGAGGTGCGAATCGCCCTACTTGAAGCTGAAATGAAAATGTGTAACATAAATTAAGTGTGATGCATGGTAATTGATGTCTCATCTAATTCACTTTTAAGTATTTACAAATGTGAACTAATTGGAAATTGAAGATTTATAGCTGTATCTTAAAAATCTAAAAGAACATAGGATGGCAAATTTTAAATTTTCTCATAACAAAGACGTTTTCCCAGTAGAAGCCTAGAAAGATCACATAATATTCTTCTTTTTTGTTTCAGCACTTATGATCACCTATACTTCTCTGTCACATAAAATTTCATCAATATTTTGGAAAAATATTTTTAGTTAACTTAACGTAGAATTCCATACACTCACCTTGAAATTGCGAGGGACAGTGTAACTGTACTTCCCAGACCACATGTTGCGAATAAGCTCAGCGTAACTCTTGGCGATTTCTCCCTTCATGCCGAGGGGATTGTCGTAGTTCAGTTCATTTACCCAATCCTCGCCGAGGAAGTACTCTGTCAGTTTGGTAACATTGCTCATGCACTGAAAGTGATAGAAGTGGAGATAGATATATCATGGAAATGACTGCGAAAATAGCACACAGCTGGAGAAATAAATAAGATATTTCCGAAAAAGCAAGTACTCACACCATAATCTGATGTCAAGCTAATTATCAATGAACTAATGTTTAGAATTTAGAATCGAATTTAATGTGAAAGTATAATATTCATATCTCTCAAAAGTTGCTGCAAGCAAAGTGAAAGATACCACAATGTAGCACTAAGTAACACAATTTTTGAAACACATGGCACAAGACTGCAAGAAAGACAGAAGTTAATAACTTAATACAAAGAGAAAATTCAGGTGAGATTACCTGCAAAGCCGAGTTCATGAAGCAAGTGTTTCCAAGATTGCTGAGACCACAGAGGCCGGGAGAAGAACCCCCTCCCCCACGGTGGTAGCCAGACTCGTAACTTGACCCAAAGTAACTGGAACTGCTCGACCCATAGCCACTACTGCCGTATGTGTTGCCATATGAACTGCTCGCCCTTCAAGAAAATAAACAAATGTCACAATTATCTTGTATATCAAATCAATAAGTATTCACACCTTACAATCATGCATAATTTTAATCGATAATTCAATATAGTTATGGAATATAGTAAGCAGGAAATATATCATGAATCGATCGACTGATCAAAATGGTTTCATCACACAATAATTAAATCAGCCATTTTCCACTTTCCGTTCAACCAGTATTCTGGCATATAAACAATGGGTGCTTGCGTCTGATTAGTTCAAAGCAAATTTAGTTTAAAAGATAAAGGACAAACTTCAGGATTCTAAATCACACATACAATTAATGACCCACATATTGGATAAAAGAGACATTTAATGACCACTTCACTGTGGGGTGAACAAATTAAACTTGGAAATAAGTCACAACACAGCTGATCACAATAAAAGGGATTACTTCAAACCATTCATTACGAATGCAAATCAACTCAATACATCAGCATTCAATAATGAAATGTGGAATCACAAATGCAGGATTATTATTTATAACAAACTTGTTTATGTATAACATTGAGGATATAAACACCTATCTGAATATCTACTAGATCCTCTCACAACACTGTACAATTATGTCTGGTTAAAAGGAGATTATCCCGATAAGTGGGCTGAGGGAGTAATACAACCGTTGCATAAAAAGGGTAATTACAACGAACCAGATAATTATAGAAAGCTTACATTGATGGCGTGTATGGGTAAAATATTTGAATCAATTGTGAATAAAAGATTAGTTTTTCAAATTGAAGCTACAAATAAAGTAGATCCACACCAATTTGGTTTCACCCAAGGTTGTCGGACCAGCGACAACGTCTTCATAATAGACTCTATCATATCATATCAAAAATCGATGCGCAAAAACTTATTCATAACTTTTATTGACTTTTCTAAAGCCTTTGACTTTGTCAATCGTAGCTTTCTCTATTATAAAATGATCAAAAAAGGTTACGGTGGTAAACTGGTCAAAATCATTCGTAGTATGTTCTCTAAATCACAAGCTAGAGTTAGATGGCACGGTGAGTTAGGCTCAAGCATCGACAGCACCCATGGTGTTCTCCAGGGGGGTATAGTCAGTCCTAAGCTATTTAATCTGTATCTGTCGGACATGGCTGAATTTCTAGACCAAACCTGTGGTGTCTCTATAGATGGAACAACTTTTACACATTTACTTTATGCTGATGACCTAGTGCTAGTCTCTGAGACTGAGCATGGAATGCAGACTCTATTGAATAATGTTGAGTCTTATTGTAGGAAGTGGCATCTAATAATTAACTCTCAAAAAAGTAAAGTTATGTTTATTCGCAAAACACAGAGTAAAAGTGTGAATAAATTCCAATTTACAATTGATAACAAAGAGTTGGAATTGGTCAGCTCATATAAATATTTAGGTCATGTGCTGTGTGACTCAAAAGACATACATAAAGAAATGTATACACATCTGGCGACACAAGCGCAGAAAGCTATGTATGCTCTCAAAGAAAACACAAGGTCTACTGTAGGTTATCTTCCACCTAAATTAAGTCTTAAAATGTTTGATACCCATATACTACCTATACTGGAATACAACAGTGAAGTGTGGTTCCCTGAGAAGGAAAATAATGTCATTGAAAAGATACAATTGAACTTCCTCAAAAATATGCTTAGTGTTAGATGTCAAACGCCTACCACTGCAATCTTAGCAGATACTGGTAGATTTCCTTTACTTTTAAGGCAACAGTCCTCGGCCTTGAAATACTTGGACAGACTAAAAAGTAAAACATGTCCTATCCTTCTTCATAAATGTCTAGACATTCAAATTAAACTTCAGGAGAAAGGTGTGCCTTGTTGGCTCACAAGACTTAACAAAGTATCTGACAAGTTAAACATAGAACTTATGCAATGCAATTTGAATAAAACCATAGCATGCCTGTATGACCAGGCTAAGGATAAGATGATGAGTGATATAAATGATAACACAAAATACCCAAAACTAAGAACGTACAAATCTTTCAAATCTGATATGAGATTAGAACCATATCTTAACTTCAATCTGCCTAAATCTGTGTATACCAGTATTGCACGTTTCAGACTAAGTTCTCACAATCTCAATATTGAAATTGGTAGACATAAACGTCCCTATATACCTGCAGAAGATCGTATTTGTGATAAATGTAACTTAAATCTTGTTGAAAATGAATTCCATTGTCTTATAGTTTGCCCAAGATGGACAAACCTAAGAACAGATTTATATGAGGTAGCCGGCAAGACAATTGATGACTTTCTAGTATTTAGCCAAGCTGAACAATTTCACCAAATTTTGACATCGAAAAATTTATACTTGAATTATGCTCTTGGCAAATTTCTATACACAGCATTGAAAATTGAGAATTAAGGCTATTGATAACTATGATTAGGCCTGTAGGCCCCATTGCTCCTGGTGACTGAGTGGTCCGTGGCATATTGATGCGTTGCTTCCTTGTGTTTGCCATTGTTTTTGCTGTCACTATTGTACATAATTAAAATGCATATTTTCTCTTGTATATGACATATACAATGTATTATTGGTGCTTCCATTTATTGTGATGTTTATTCTGTCTGTACATAATTGTATACCTTTTGCTTTTTATACCACTTTGTGTGCTGTAGATAGTATTACCAAGATTAACTGCTTCATTTACTGCTGTTCTATTGCGAATCAGTCATCACTAGATTGTAGAATTGCAAATATGGTGCTTTATTAAATTCTAACTGTTAATATGTGCTATAAATTATTCATAAGTTAGTAATCCTTTTGGTGCTCACTTATCTACAGTAGTGTATCGAAATGAATTATTCTATGAATTTGACCTAACCTGTATTTTATATTGTAAGTTTCGATTTCATTATATTGCATTACATATTTTATAATTACTCCTTCTTAGTTGTAGTTAGGTACTATCCCTCTTTTGTACATACTTCCTATATTTGATGTTTTTATTTTTTTCTATTGATTTACGTGACACATGTATCTTGATGATATTCCGTTGTCCAATAAAATTCTATATATATATATAAAATTCGTAAGTATCATAAACCAAGCCATCGCATACAATGCCATACATTTTACAACACTGAAATAAAATTCAATTAATACAAGGATAAAATCTAAAACACAAGATGACTACATATGAGCATGCCTATATATTGCCGAAAACACAATGAAACAAATTGGAGATGGGAGTCTTTAGATTGAATCGCAATTTTTATGTTCCCATGTCTAAATCCAATGGCTAAAGAGCCTTCAAATGAATCAGCATCATAGGGATTTAGAAAACTCACAACAGCTACAAAGACTGTCAAAACAAAATACCTGCAACCTCATACCACCGTTTTACTACCTACAGACTATAGGGTAAATGTGAGGACTATTCTAATAATCCACCTAATAATCCATCTAATGATCCATCTATTAATAAAGTTATTATAAAGTAAACCACAACACACTGCTAATTGACTAAATATTAAAAACATCATGAGCAATTCATCCGCAACATATATATGAGTCAAGGACGGAGGGTAATTCATTCAAACAAGACTGTGTAGCTACCTATTGGTTGTAGACGTACTACTGTACGAGTCTATCTCAAGACTATTGTTGTGAATTGCGCTGTTCGTGCTGCAAATAAACAGAATACAAAACCATGTAACATGAAAAGCCCACTACCATTGCATTCAACGACAGGTATTTAGCGCACAGTAGAACTTCAGAGTTGAAACCCCTACTATTTAATAAGTTATCATTAGTCTGTCAAATCTGAGCCTTCTTATATAGGGCTATATCATGACAAAAAGAAGGAAAATACAGGCATGAAACCTAGTCTGTGACAATTCTTATGGACAGATTAAATTCCTTATGGTACTCGAAGAAGAAATGTTTGTTAAGATCTCACATCTACCAAACAGCAAGGTATAGAGATACATCAAGAATTCATACGTGTCGACTATGAGACAACAATTACACTTGAGGTCGGGAGAACCAAAGTTTCAGGGATGCTACAAACCACTGCTATTACACATCTATTACTTCATATTTACAATAGGGATTTCTTGCAGAATACTTACGTCTTTGTTTGTCTGGGCCAACTGCCGTCTTTATTCTGCTTCTCAACGACTATCACCTGACCCTGGTAAAGACCCGCATCCTGCACTGTGTTCTCAGGTTTGTTCAAATGTTCGTAAGTGTTGCTCATGTACTTGTTCCACAAACGCACTTCAGTGCCATCCTCAATTTGAAACAACTTCCGCATTTCCTTCTCAATGTTTTCTGCAATACAAAATTGTTTTAAGTAAATTCTTGCTCAAACGATAAGGAAGCATGAAAATTATTTATGAATGAAACTGTTCATCATTAAAATATCTAAAGCTTAACATATGAGAATTGAGAGTTACAAATGTTTACTCGTTAATACAATGTTCTCAAAATACTAAAGACGTGGGTCATAAATATTATCGATATGTTAATGAATTGATGACATAAATTTTACACTTAAAATTGCTCTTTTTCTTTCATTACTTGAATCAGTAATCATTGTATAAAGCAATATTAATCCAACACCTAGCCACCAATCAAATCAACATTTGTGTCATTTGTAATAAAGTCCCATAACCATTTGATGATTAGCTAAATGAACAGAGTGTGTCATGCTGGATAGCAGGGCATACTTCAAATTGGTTCATGGTAAGTCGTGGTTTGATCAACGCCTAACAAGTGTTAGTTGAACACAAGTGTTAAATGGCAATTTCATGCAAACAGATTGAGGAAGGCTCATCAAACAAAGACCAAACGCAACTGGACAAGGCAATCGGAACACTCCTTAGCAAAAGTACCTATGGTAGCTGTTCTACTGAACGCCTTGGTGACATGGCTGTCCTCATCAGACACATTAGCCTCAAGGCAGAGCCGAAATTTCATGGGGTACACTTCCACCCTTAGCATCTTAGTATCCAAACCCTGCTCTATCACTTGACATCTTACGGGGAGCTGCAATCACGCAAATATCAAACGATTTATTAACAACCGGTATTATTTCTGTGCTCAGCTGATTTTTAGGAACAAAGTCCCAGTTTCATGGAGTTCGCATGAACCATCAACTTAACCATGACATTTGAAGCAAACCAACAGCTCAAAGAGATCAACTGCTATCCTGCCATGACTGAAATAAATAAACGGCATTTAGCAAAATACCTATGGTGTCAGCTCGGCTGAAAGGCTTCGTTACAACGCTGTCAAGGTCGGAGTTCTGGCAGAGCTTCAAGTCCATCAAATACACCTCAACCTTACAGTGTTTGACGAACATACCCTGCTCAATAACTTTGCGGGGTAGGGCATCCTGCAATCAAGTGTCATATCATATGCTAATGAAATATTAAAGCACTTATTTCAATAATTCAACAATCAAATCGAAAAATAATATAAACTGCAACAAAATATATATGCGGAGACAACAATAACATGTTTTACTATTCTTCTGTAAAAATTTAAGTCTTACAAAAGTGCTTATAATAAATAGGTCCTGTGATTAGTGATTTATTTTCTTTACAGCTTTTGCACACAGTTATAATACATTAAATATTGAAGACCAATATGGTGACACCCACCTGGCCCTCCTGGACTCCATACCAGGAGTGGATTTTGTTCCAGGCTTCCTCTGGTAATAACACGTAATCCAATTCTTCAATGAGATGCTCCTTTAACTCATTGTTTGAGCCCTCTGACAAATGGTAAAGAAGATACAGGTTAGCAATTGAAGTACATCATGATATGCAGCTTTATAGTTGCTCTAAATTCAGTCTAATTGAATTACATTTCATGAGGAAATTAAGTTTGAACTTCTATTTATCTCAATCTGTATAACCTAGAGATAATATTTTTCACATGCTAAAACACAGTGTGCGTTTGTGTATACCAGAACGTTGCACAACAGTTTACTGATAAGATTCAGGTCAGCAGTTTCTTATCTACAAGGAAGATTTCACTCCGCCATTAGTCTTACCCTTGAGCAAAGGAGTGTTGTCCACAGGTCCAGGGTGAGCAGTGTCCTCTCCAACAAAACTTGTGTCCCAATTGTCGAAGCCAACAAACTTCTTCCACTGTTTGAACCATTTTGTATCAAGCAGATACCTGTAAAAAATCAACATAATATATATATTCTAGATTAATCCATTTAAGAATAGCATTTAAAAATATTGATTTATGACACTCATTGACACTATGTTTACGTAAAAATCTATTTAAAAAAAAAAAAAGAAGTAAGTTGCCTGTTGTTTGGGGGGGATTTAAGTTGTACAACTTAGAACTGGGCAAGGAGTAACAAGTATAAAACTCCTACACCATGATGCTATCGAAGAAAATTATGCCAGTGCCTCGGACTGATGGAGATAGAAAGAATACTGAGACAATGTAGGCCAGAACTTTCAAGTTCTGATTTAAATTTCACCCCAACTGTCACTCAGTCTGATCTCGGAGGTATCGATCAACTCATGAGCTCATTATCATATGAGAGAGCTGCTGAGAGCAGTGTTTCACTCATGGATAACAGCGCGAAGAGTGGTCAACAACAGTCGTAACGGAACTCAAAGATATTCATAAAGAGACATACAGTGCTCTTCACATCACAAGCGAACACTTATTTCACAGCAACCAGGCCAACTGGAAATGAAATTTTTTCACATATTTGTTTTTGGTTGTTGTTTATTATTACACCTCACACTTTGGCAGTGTTTCAGCAATGCCTTTCCCCGATTTTCCATGATTTCTGACTATCTATTCTTTTCACAGATGAATTATCTGTGCGTGGCTATGACGTCACCATAATTGATCGAGGCACCACCACCATTTATTTCCCAGTTTGCGTTTGATGTGAAGGGCACTGTGAAGTTTGTCTCACAACATGCGAACTAGTGTTTGGTGACTTTGGTCTGATTTAACCTCATAAGGCTCATTCCTCATCTACAGATCACACAGCAGAAATACACACGTCAGTCGTCATACTCACGGACAGATGAGCTAGTTTGTAGGTTGTTTATTAAAGTTTTTGTCTGATTTTTGATGAAGGCTGCCCATTCTAGAAAAGGGACGGACTGTAATTGAAAACAATCAGACAGCCAATAATGGCAATATGCCTATAACAAAGGGCTTTGATTTTGAGGCTCCAATAACACAAATTTGGGATACTCCTCTATCTCATTTGCCATACAAGGGAAATGATAATATCAACGGCATGATTTAGTAATTTTGGTGGGGAAAACTCATATGAGTTCTGAACTTCTGTCATTTTGTGTGCCTGTGTCACAGTGTGTGTGTTGTTGACATGTTAATTGTTGTTCAATAATCGTATCTACTGTCATCTAGCTGACATCTTCACTTCAAAAGATCACAGATGTCAGACTCAGAGGCAACCAAAACACACAGAGAATTACTTATTGCATTGGAGAAGAAACCCACATCATGAATCATTGAATGGAACTGAAGTGTCAGGCATATTTCACAATGACAGCACATTCATGGTTACACACAAATTGTATAGCTACTTTGGCCAAGATGGCCACATAACTGCGTCAATCAATACTGGAATGTTTCATGGGTTTACCAAGTATCTCCTTTTATCAGGGATGTCTTCAGCAGTTCCCCTATTTCATTTTTCTGTTTTTCACAGTCGCGAGAGCCTCCTTCCGCCATTTTCGATGGAACGACCCGGGCGGATTTCTGGGATATTCCGAAATTCTTGATGACGAAATTTAACGAAAGGCTCTGATTGGCTGCTATTTTTATTTTCTGGTCAATTACTTGGCTAAATCGCGGAAGCAAAATCGGGTTCTACAATACTGTAGTATTGAATTAAAATGACAGATGGCAGCAGTGCCTAGATGCCTTGAAGTGCGCCACCTTGAGATAAAATCAGATGACCTAGTTTCAGGTTGTCACTCATTTGATCATTTGGGGGTGAGAAGCCAGGACAAGTTTGGAGGAGTGCTTCACTGACTGCTACAATGGCTGAATCAAGTCCAATCAAAGGCTTCTTTGCTGGAGGATTCGGAGGAGTATGTGTGGTGTTGTCTGGCCATCCATTGGACACCATCAAGGTGATATGTCACTGCATTTGGCATGATTTGCAATGGGTCTGCAAACTGCATTGAATTTGTGTATTTTGTTTTCAAGTGCTTGACTGAGCTGCAGAGCTCTGAACTTGACTTTTGATGTGAGTTAGACAGTGATCAGTCATCCTTGACTGGTACTATCTATAGTACTAATGCCAATAGTTTATGTTTGTCCTTACAGGGGCGTAGCTAGATCCTGTGGGGGATGGGGGGGGATGCACCCCCCCTGGGATGAGCCGGGGGGGGGGATGATCATAATGATTATCCCCCCCCCTAGAATCTCAAATCATTACCACTTGGTCTTGAGAATTAGTATCAGCTATATTTAGCTGTTTTTGCCATGATACATGTTGGATGTTATTAGTACATCCTCCAGGTTGCGCAGAATTTACCTTTCAATAATCTAAAATATTTTGGTTTCTGGACCCTAAGGTGGCCCGAAATTCTCTGCTGCGCAATTTTCCGCCCGTTGGGCATAACGTGTATTACACTTATGCCGAAATCATCCCCCCCCTACAAAAATTTAAAATCTACGCCCATGGTCCTTCAAATTATATTAAATTTTTATTGTCAAGGACTTCAGCCAGGTCACTCCAACTAGTCCAAGTCGAAGTCCCCTAAAGTGAGCCTGACAAGTTTGTTGGGCTATTAGCATTAGGCCACACATAATTGATCTTTAGCTTCTCGGATCCTCTCTAGGCCCTTTTTCTGGGGTCGGTCGGTAGGACAAAAAAAAAAAATAACGTGCAAGCACTTTAAGAGATGCTTGTAGATACTGGTGCAAAAGCACTTTAAGCTGCGTTTGATGTATGAAAAGAAAGAGCTTCTGTTGGAAAACATCTGGAAGACATTGGAAAGCAAGATTGGAGTAAGAGAGTTGAAAGGAGAGGGGCTCTTAACCATTAGGCCACTGGTTATGCCATGATTTTCAACAGAACAGGCATATGATAGATAGATAGATAGATAGATAGATAGATAGATAGATAGATAGATAGAAGTCGAGTTCTGGGCTCTCACGAGGGTTGGTTGATGAGATGGGAGAGAGAATGGGAGTCTTGAATATGTTGCACATTTAACCATGTGAGGGATCATTTACTTGGAAACTGATCATTTATTTCGGAGAAATGTGCACATTGAATAATATACCAAAGAGAATCAGTGCTTAATTGAAGAATAGAATTTACTTCAGAAGCCAATTTTTTCTTGTCATTTGTCACCCAACTTCAAGGGGGCGGATTTGCCCTACACTTTTGGGGCAAATCCGACCCCTAAGATTGAACTTTGATATTGTGATGTCAGCTAAAAGGTGTCAAATTAAAGCATGTAACTTTCCAGATATGTTCAGATGTATACATTCTTTGATTTCCTGAAGTGAAATTTATGTTTTTCTAAAAGGTGAGGAACTGAGAAACGAATATATGTGAAAACGGGGACGGATTTCCCCCACCTTACCCTACCTAAAAAGAGCAACGAAATACCATGGTATTATTGGGTTATGGCTATTAAAATATGGGACACTACAAAGGTTGTAAAATTATAGCAGCATAGGTACAACGATAGCCAGGGTTGGAAAAAAACCGGGTTTTATTCATTTTGCCCAGCCCACCGGTCAAAAACCGGTTTAAACCAGGGTTTTTTCCCAAAATCCGGGTTAAATGCGGGTTTTATTGATTTGATCACCTGTTACATCTTCTAAAATCCTCTTCTCACCTCTAAGCAAGGAAAGCAACATTGGTTCATCTCTGTACATTCAATATTAGGCCTGCACACACAGCAGACAGATGACTATAACTGCGTATCTCATGCTTTTTACTTCAAAAAGTCTGAACTTAGTTTGCCGGCCAGCTCAGCATAGATTGAACGAATATTCTCTAATTTCGATTGGACACCAAACTGACATCCAGTTAGTGAGTTTAACCCAGATGAATTACTCTCTAATGATTTATTTTGATCAATAAAGTTACCATTAGTTCCTCAGAGGCATAACACCTATCATTTTAAAGCTCTTGAAGATATCCGTCCGTTAGAATCATAACTATGCTATTTATGGAATTGCTTAAGCCGGCTAAATCAACTTCATTTGCATAACATGTGTGGTTCATGTATGAAAGGCCTGTCCATGGACCATAGGCATGTTATTGCCTGAAAATCGCACTTGAAATTTTTGAAGGATGATTCAAATTTCAGACAATTTTGTCGTACATAATCTATTTATTAAAATTATTTCTCGCCCTGATTGGGGTGCATGCATCTATTGCATTGTTGGCTGATAGTTGCCATAGTGGTAAAATTACAAGGACAATAGATTTGTTTGATGTTTTTGTGATGTCAGCTTTCTTTCTCTCCAATTTCTGCTATTTATCTTGCAAATTTCAAGACGATTTGCCTTTAACCCGGATTTTGACCACTTTTTGGGGAAAATACCATTTTGCCCAGTCCGGGTTAAACCCGGGTTTAATCCGGGTTAAACCCAGGGGGTGGGTTTTTTGTGCCAACCCTGACGATAGCAGGAGACAATTTACCACTAGGGACACTGCAGTAAATCATGACGTCATCTCTCATGACGTCATAGCATTGCAATGGTTTGCTACATTATAGCGTCACCAAATCTTGCCAGACGTAAACAAAAGACAGCGATGTTATTTCCTATCAAATCAATCTGTAAATGTACTGCTACATGTGCATGTACCATCGAGGCGAGTGTTTGAATTTTGCCTGTTACTGACCATACATGAATAAATGAGACATCACTGGTCTTGTCCTGACCGCCTGCAGTGGATTTACGCTAGCTACCAAATTTAATAGGCCTAAAGACAAAGGTACAGTATATAAAACATGCTGTCAGCTCATCAGTTTAATCTTGGAATAAGTCAGTTGAAATAGGCCTAGTGCCCAGTCACCACGTCATCTCGGGAATCTATGCATTGAAATTGAAAGTTGCGCAAAAATTGTTACATTTCTAGACGTCAACAAGTGAAGTGTCTGGGCTGGTGAAACTTTTGAATAAAGTGATAAATGGGGCTGCTATGCTATACATAGGAAAATATACACAAAATGGTACTTACCCATATTTGTACGTCCGCTGTCAGTCTGTCAAGAAGCATTAAATCATTGATGAAACAGAAACCTGTTAGCAGTTCTGCGATCGTGTTTGTAACGGTTTGTTGTTGTGCCAAGTTCTTTCAGAAATGGCTAGGTGGCGCAACTACGAGCAAAAGTAGGTCAGCGTGACCCAGTTGACTGTATTGCCGACCTTTGACCTGAAAAAGTCAGCCCATTTGTTTTCTTTATTGTTTTTTAGAGATCTCAGAAAGGCACCAAAAGTTGATGCACGCGAGTAAAAAATATCATGAGGCTGTATGTTAAGTTGCAATGACAGGGATGAAACAGCACGATTTTGGCAGATGGCATAAGTCTGGGGTGCCTGCCTCCCGCAATAGAGATGCGCTTGTAAAGCAAGCAAGCATCTCTAAAAAGGTTAAAAAAAAAATTTATAATGTCAAAAAAAAATTAATTAATTTTTTTTCATTTTTTTTTCCATCGGCAGCATATCTATTGTGTCGGCGGGTCCGCGAAGCTAAGAATCAATTATGTGTGGCCTTAGCTACATGAATTATTTCTGGCTTTAGTACTTTCCCGAAACTGTGCATGCAAATTAGAGGTGGACATCGTTTGCACAGTTTGACAGGGTATGTATCGGCGATACTTTTCTTTGGTCTTCAGTATCCTACATATCGATATATATATATATATGCAAATATTTTCCTTTATACGTAAAGCTCCCACCGTAATCTATCCGGCCTGACACCTGGTATATATTTAGCCGATTGTGTGCAGTAATATTAATGATTGAATGAACGGATAATAGTCAATCACAGGGAATTATCTGTATTATATGGGCACATGGAATGTAATGATGATGTATACATTGATGATCGATATGGGAGCATGCACTGACTGAGAACAGTCTGCCATTCAAGCAGGTGAGCCAGCTAGGCTGCAGACTGACAAAATTCAAGTCGACTTTGGTATCGAATTAGCTTCTAGGTCACTGGGACTGTTGCCCTTAAGGTCCGCGCTGCTGCCTCTCAGGTTCGCGCCCTGCAGAACTCAGCAGAACTGTGCTTGGCTGCTTCAAAAATGCATGTGTGCGAGGACGTGAAATAGAACATCACCAGTGAAATGTTGTAGCCTGCTCGCTTTCGCTCGCAACTAGAGCATGCTACTGTAGCCTGGAGCATGCATGGACATTCTAACTGTGCTGCATCAATTTCATTAAATTGTTCATTATTTTACAGGATTTTGTATAAAGAAACCAGCATGACTGCTTTCAATATGTAGGACAGTGTGATCACCAGCTAGATTACATAATACTGAACTCTAAAATTTTGCACAGGCTACAGCTGCAATGTTACGAGAAACTTGCTGATAATTATAGTTTATATGTACATATATTGTATAGTGGCTAAGTGATAAGAGATAAGGTTTTATCAAAGTCCAAAGTTCATGAAGTTTTGTTCTTTTGCGAGTTGGTCCTTAATTTAAGGCTGAATTCCAATGGTCTCTGTGAAGCCTTAAACCCAAAGAATGTCTTTCTATTAATTCCTCTCCTCCATTAACTTCCATTGGTCATTGTTTACTGATTAGATTTCAGTGATAAGCACATCTTACACAGGTCAGCCAACTGAAAGGGAAACAAACTTAAAAGGTTCCCCATTAATAGGTCCATTAGTTTTGAATAAATCTTAAATACTTAATATACTAATTATATAATGATTTTATTTAAATGCCTTTTCTTTCTCTGTGTTACTAGGCCTAGTGTAATAGAATAGAATAGTATTTATTGATCACATCAAGAAAAAACATGAAATTTGTGTTCGAAGCTTGACATGCATACAATCAATTCATTTCGTTAAGCCCCTTAATGGACTGTGGAATGAACATGTTCTTAAACCTATAAAAAGAATGGGCAGGCAGCCACTGAGCAGCGCCAAAAAATGGCTTTTTGTAATGGTACGAATAAAAATAAAATGATTTAAAAGTTAAAACTATTCACCTGATATTGAATAAAGTAATCTTGACGATTCCAAAGCAATATAATGAAAGAGTTGATAGATTTAAATCTCTGCCATAGAAATTGTGATTTGAATTCCTTAAATTGTGATCTATTGATTTAAGGTGGCTCGATACTCGTGAACTTTCTAAGATTGGATTTCTTTAAAATAGTTTAAAATGATCCAAAATATAGTTTATAGCAAGGATATGTAAACAAAAGTGGTCGCTACCAGCCTTTCTTTCAAAATATTTGAGGTTATGTAAAATAAAGTCAGTCCACGCAAACCTGAAAAACTCAATTTTTTTCTTAATTTTTTTACTGTGAAGTTTTCCCTGCCATTCAGTGGCCATTCATCCTGTGTTATTAAATGAAGCATGGAATTAAAGAAGAAAGGTTGATGGAAAAGCTGACCCACATTCCATAGAAATATATTTAGTTTAAAGAACTTTTCTAGGGGTTCGGAACAAAAGTTTCAATTTTGAAAATTAAATATTTTTTATGAACCATAGTGCAAAAAAAAAATGACGAGATAGAATTCCTTAATACCTTGTCATTTGCTTCCAAATAAAGTGAGGAACAATATAATAATACAGACATATAGCCCAACGGGCCTGGATATTGATACAAAAATTTATTTGTGTCACAGAGTCATTTTTGAGAAATTAGACATGCTTGCCGAAAATCGCCCGCAGAAATTTTCTACTGAGAGTACAGAACTGAAAGTCTGTCAGATTATAGTATTCTTCATAGCGCATCTAATGGTGAAAACTACAAGTCTCTAACCCTCTCAGAAGTCCCACAATTTCTAAACGAAGCGGCCGCCGCATGAAATTCTCAGAATTAAAAAAGATGCTGAACAAGTGTCAGCTGCTGTGGTGACGTTACGATAGATAGGGCCTGCCTGGCTGCGCGGAAATATGTGCAGGTGACGTAATTTCATGGGTAGCGAGCCACCTTAAATTGGTTTATGTGAATAAACTAATCATGATTTAAATTACCTGAGGCTGATTCAAAAGAAATTTAAAAAACACCATTCCCAAAAGAGACACCATTGGCAGTGTCAAATTGGCACCAATGTGCTTTCTATGTTTTCCCGTTTGGTTTACAGGTTGATCATTAAAGTGGAATTTTAATTTAAATCTGACTTTCTTTTTTCTGATTTCAGGTGCGCCTTCAAACGATGCCCAAACCAGCCCCTGGCCAGGCCCCCATGTACACTGGAATGTTTGACTGTGTTAAGAAAATATTTGTCAAAGAGGTATGAATTACTATTCAAAAAATATATAAGAATATATTAACTTGTGATATTAATTCTCCAGCTTAGTAGGATTTAATCTATACATGTAGGGAAAATTGTATCATTTTCAACATATTTTTACATTAGGGTTTTAAAAACAATTTATATTCAAAGATCTAATTGATTTAAGTTAAAGACCAAGAGTTTAAAATTAAAAGTTAAATTTCCTAATTTTGATATGGTTTTATTTTAGGGTTTCAAAGGTTTCTACAAAGGAATGGCTGCCCCTCTCTTTGGTGTTGCCCCAATCTTCGCAGTCAGTTTTGCAGGATTTAATTTCGGAAAGAGTATTCAACAATCTAAACCTGATGACCCTCTAACGTAAGTATAACACTGATTTCAAACTAGAACCAACAGTTTATGTAAATTGTGAATGCTCACCTTTTAAGTTTTGAGCATAATATAATATATTTCTTATTACCCTAACATTTGGCATGACAGGAATAAACCTTGAAATTTTTATAACGTATGTTTCTTTTCTCTTTGCAATTTTGATATTGATATTACGTTGGTTTTTGATATTAGGTTCAGTAATTCTTGACAAAAAAATGAGTTATCTAATTGGTGTTCATGTTTAAAGTTGCTATAAATGCCTCTTAACTGATTTTCAGATACTACCAGCTTTTCTTTGCGGGCGGTGTTGCTGGCGTATTCTCAACTGTGATAATGGCACCCGGTGAAAGAATTAAATGTTTGTTGCAGGTAAATTAAATATTGTGAAAAATAATCAAAACACTACTGCTCTCAATTCTCTCATATGTTAATCCCTTATAAATTTTGCATACTTCTCATATTGGCTTTATTTTGCCTGGTTGCAAACTCAATTTTTAAATCATTTTGAATTTCTCAGGTTCAACAATCAGCAGACAGTGCTAAATACAAGGGTCCAGTGGATTGTGCAAAACAGTTGTACAAAGAAGGAGGAATTAGGAGTATATACAGAGGAACCTGTGCTACTCTACTCAGAGGTCCGTATTTTGTACCCCGCAGTCTTTGATTCAG
Organism: Platynereis dumerilii; assembly: GCA_026936325.1. Classification (NCBI taxonomy): domain Eukaryota; kingdom Metazoa; phylum Annelida; class Polychaeta; order Phyllodocida; family Nereididae; genus Platynereis; species Platynereis dumerilii. The sequence continues at coordinate 12,177,642 of JAPTHN010000007.1, forward strand.
AACAAACTGTACTCTGCTGGAAAAACAGCTTTTCGACAATTGACGTCTAGTATTGTTTATGCGTTGAAGCCTTTTTCCAGATAATTCTTAGTTCCAATGATAATAATATCAGTTTTCACAATGTACAAAGTCACAAATTGACAGTGACACCGCTCGGTTTTGTCTGAAATTTATGAGTGCATTTCTGTTAATTAATACATTGTGTATACACATGCTGCCTGTTTGCAAATGTCTTTTTCTGATCAGTTTGTGTTGTCAACTTGTCATTAAATTTCAGATGTGCCTGCTAGCGGAATGTACTTCATGACTTATGAGTGGCTCCAGTTGATTATGATCCCAGAAGGCAAAACGTATGTTTAATTATTTAATTTTACAGGAATGAGAGATTTCAACTAACAGCTTCCTGCGATATTATTCTTCTATAACCAGAGGGTGTTTAAAATGGCCAAATTGCATGTGTTTTGTAGTTTGTCTTTTAGAGCATATGGGCCTATCTATTACAAATTATGCAGTGTTGCTTATAAAAGGAATTGTCGCATTTTCCCTTTAAGTAAATTTGAAGTTTAATTGTAATGTAAAAGGCAGCATGCATAAAACCACATTTTTTGTATTACGGTCCTACACTTGCAAAGACAACTCTCAGTAGCTTCCTCCTTGCAATAAGATAAGTGAAGCAGTCTTCCAATTGTTGGGAGGGTATGCATAGTATGCGTAGTATGCGTCATGAAAAGTTTTTTATCTGTTCATGCTAAATTGCTGATTGTGTGTTTTATTTACAGACGAGCAGATATTAGCCCCCTCAGAACCCTATTTGCTGGAGGTATGGCCGGTATCTTCAACTGGCTGGTTGCTATCCCCCCAGATGTACTCAAATCTAGGCTCCAGATTGGTAAGTGTTCAGACAAGATAATATTGTCTGTAGATGGCTCTGTGCTTATATTGCCATATGAAGTAGAAAAGTCCATTGAGAGCATTGGAATATTATAAATCAATAAATGTACATTATTGGAAACTTTTTCTGAGCCCCCTTTGTGAATCATAAAGTTGTAAATTTATGTATTTTAATAATTTAATTAAATTGATTGAACCCAGTATTTAATGGTTTCTTCGTTCTCAAAATAAACATAAATAGCATATGATCTGATGATACTTCAATAACCTTTCAATTATATTCCACTGGCTCTAAGGCCCCACATAATTGATTCTTAGCTTCGCGGACCCGCTGACACAATAGATTTCCTGCCGATGGAAAAAAAAAAAAAAATGTTTCGACATTATAAAAAAAATTTTTTAACCTTTTTTTTTGTCCTACCGACCGAATCTGGAAAAAGTGCCTTGAGAGGATCTGAGAAGCTAAAGATTAATTATATGTTGCCTAAATGTTGTGGTGTATCTTTTCAGCCCCAGCAGGCACATATCCAAATGGTGTCAGAAGTGTGATGGCTGAACTGATGAGGGAGGAAGGAATATTGGCTTTGTACAAAGGAGTCGCACCCGTCCTAGTGAGAGCCTTCCCTGCCAATGCTGTGAGTAATACTTAGTACATCATATGTAGCCTTTGAAAAAGAAGTAAATATACTATAATCTAGTCTAAGCCTTATTGGCATAATACTTATTGTTAATTGATAATTCAGGTATCATGATTCATGACAAAATTGAACAAAACATTGAAGGAGTAGGCCTAAGCTTGCAAACAAAAATATGTGAATTCAAATTATTGGCGATTTAATCCTCAAAATTATATGTCAGTTCCAAAATTTAGAAGTCTCGGATTTACCAATTCCCTTGGAATTTGTGCTTCGATCACTTCCATATATCAAGAGATCACCCTATTTAATACTTGAGATGGAAAAAGCAGAGATTTGCTGATTTCAAGTTGTCAAATCATACCTTGCAATGCACTTCTTTGATCAACCCTTTTTAACTTCCATTTCAGGCTTGTTTCATGGGTTACGAAGTTGCAATGAAATTCCTCAACTGGTTAGAAAACAAAGCAATGGGACGATCATGATAGATTTTCTAGCTTATAGAATATTTTGTTGTAGATGCATTCCTAATTTAGAAATACCGGTTGTTTTTGTTGAATTTTTGCACAAAATTTAAATAGTTTACTAATTTAAATCTTGCCTTATAAATATCAATAAAGGTTTTGTAAAAACAGACATTCATTTTCTGTTTTTTTATGAGTATAAGTGAAGCTCTGGCATCTTTGTCTAAGAATGGTCGCTGTCAAATAATAAACTAGTCCGCGGAGAGCACCATTTTGAAGTGATACACATTGTGTATGTTTTGTCTCAATGGCACTTGTTCTAAAATTACTTAATTTAGCTTTAATGAGCAGCTCTGCTGTAGCTGTCAGATGCAAACCCAATGACGAGGATGTGAGTCCATACCAAGGCACTCCTGCTTTCCAAGGGTGGTGTCTCTTACTAAGTACGAACGAGATCTGCTTAGTACGACTTGACAGTTCAGTCCCTTCCGACCCATAATTGAAGGGTCATGAAAAGCCATTGTAAGCAAATGCATAGGCCTACACACCTCAATATGAAGGCCTAGTAACCTTTAGTTATGGCTTTATGGGCTTCAGGCCTTTGATTCATAGGCTATAGCATCGATAGTGCTGGGTACTTAACTATCCAAACCATGTATCTTAGAATGCACTTAGCTGGAACTGATGGAGCTTAAATGATCATTGCTACAATGGAGACATTTTAACTTTAGCCATTTCAGCCAGACGGATACTGGGTTATGGGAGACAACCTCTAGCAACTTAAACCAAAATCCATTAATTCCACTGATTAATTATCTGGACGCAGTCCACATACTGTCGCACAACGCGCTACTTCCTGTCTTTTCGCGTGTGTTTCAGTTTCCTATTGGCTGAACATTACACATAGTGATGTGCACAGTAAACTCATCAAACTCACTTAATGTTGCACACACGTGATCCCAGTGGATCAGACTCACTGTGCACTAACGAGGGGGGTACCCTCACCATCAGGGCAGCCATTGCAAGTCTCGATTCAAAGCAATTTCTGATCATCCTGGGCTTATTTCATCAAATCCAAAGCCTATATTTGTCAAGCACGTGGCTTAGATGTTAAACTTACTCTAGGACACACTTCCCATGCGTGATTTGACACAGAATTATCAGATTTTTTGCTTGAAATATATCATTAGGGCGAGGGTAACCAAACAAGCCTCTCGAGGGTAACACCATTTCCAACAATTGCCATGGCGAGGGTACCACCTAAAATGACTTGTCTACAAATATTTCTGTTTTGCTGTTAAGCCATTGTTTAAGTGTGATATAAACAGCAATAATGATGTTACCAGATAAGACAGATAAGAAAGAAAGACCCCACAAAATACGCCTATGGATACACTGATAGATAGACAGATAGACAGATATACAGATAGGTAAATAGATAGATTGGATTCAACCAGAGGGAGCCTCTCAGGCACACCAGCAGAGCAGAGCAGCTCCTTTATTATCTTTTCTTACAAGATTAACAACAGACAATGGCGAGTGAAAAGTTGATGAGCTTCTAGCTGAACACACCTGGGCTTCAGGGAACATGCTTGAATGAAAGAATCTGCAGCAAGTATCATGCCAAGACTGTTTTAATTGGCTGTCTCTGAGAAAACCATGCAGGTTGTACAGTAAAGTGAAACGTGGCCCGAGCCGGATTTTAACGAAATTTTCACCAAACGCCCTTTAGACACAATAATGAAGGTTGGTGAAGTCCGTTTTTCTGTGATTTCAATTCTTTCTTGATTTTACCCCACTTGAAAATAGGGTGTCAAGTGTGGCGCAAAATTCCTTTAACATGGGTTTCAATGGGAAAACATGCCAACTTTAGCACAACAGGAACCAGAGCGCAGCGCATGGTTTGAAAATTTTATGATGGAGGATGATTACACATGACTTGAATATTCTAAATTCACTTTTTGTTGCGTGGAACACTCCTTCATAAGCCAGATATAAGCATTTTTAGATAGCGGAGGATGGCAAATTTCTTTGCGTTTCACAAAAAATTAAAAAATACTAAAAATGTCATAATTCTGCTAAGATTTGTCCAAATTTGACAATTTTAGTGTCTAACTATATGTTTTGGGCAATTCCGCACCTCTTGGGATCATTTTTATTATGATTGGAGGTCAAGGTCACTGCCTAAGGTCAAGGTCAAAGTCGATTTTTTCTGTAATTTCATAATATTTCAAGTTTTAGTCCCAGATATCTATCAAAAAGTCTCATAATATTAATGCTTATTCAGCGTAAACTGATTTTGTAAATTTTTAGCTATATGTTAGTATCCTAAACTGCATCAAAAACCTGTTTTTTTAACCATAGGGGGCGCTTTCAAATTTTCGAAATTTCATAATTTTTCCAATTTGCAGGTTAAATATTTTGAAGATGTCCATCGATCATTGTGCCTTAATAATTCAGAGTTCAATGGATTACTGCTATTGCATGAAAGTCAAATAAGGGATTCTGGGCTAGAAAACAGACCTTAGAATATGATTTGAATGTTTTCGGCAGCCATTATTGAAAATTTTGTCATCTCAGTTAATGTCAAAACTAATAGAGATAACAGAAAAGTTTTTGTTTCTATACCTATGTTTTCAGGGTCAAGGAATAAAACAAAAACATTTTTATCATTGTATGTTATGTAATATATGTGTAATTTGGCTGCCACAACAACAACAAAAAGTATCTTGTCTGATATCTGTGGAATATTGGAATGATTCTTCACACAATGTCTTTTGATTACCATTTTGCTTGCTTGATGGAATGGAAAAAAGTGATATTTGACCTTACCACAATTAAAGATGATGAAATTAATACAGTTTTAATGTCATTGTTGACCTGCTCCTTACAGGAGCTTCTTGTTAAAATCAGCTGAGTCTTATCCGGCAAGGGTGAAAGGGTCGCTCCTTATTCTTTCAAGCCAGTTCTGTGATCAACAACCTTCCTTATGGCTCAGTTAAGGCCCACTGCAAAGTGGCCTGCCTACGTCACATGAACAGTTTGAAAATGAATTCATCTGCAAGTTGGGACGCTGATCTGCAAAGACCTCTGATCAAATAGTTTCTATGCGCCATGTTAGCATGTAAATGAGTTTTACATCCATAAAAAATTTCCCAACATAATATTTTCCATTTTGTCTTGAATTGTTCGCCTGATCATAGCTTTAAAACTGAACAAACATGTACTTTCGGTTTTGTATATTTATTGACACAAAATACAGTCTATCTATTTCTGATAAGAGGCAATAGCACAGCCACAAAGGCATATTTGCCATGGCTAAAATACCAGTCATTGATAGACATGATAGTGAAGGGTTGGGGAGGGCGGAGCACAGTGAGACACTTTTTTTATTTTCAAGTGTTCCAAAATGTCGGAAGTAAAGGTTAAATGAGATCAGGTCCACATTATAGATAATGATGTTGGGTATATGGTCCAGTAGTTTCAGGTTCCTACCTTTTACAGGTTTGGAGTAATTTTGAGTTACGTAAATGCTCAATAGGTGTCTCACTGTGCCCCGTGGGCGGGGCACAGTCAGACAGTAGGCGGGGCACAGTGAGACAGGGAACCTTCTGCCATAACTGCCGATCCTCAGGACCTACGGAACCATTCCATCAATTGTTGCTACAGAAACTACTGTACTCTCATAAAAGCAGCTGGCCAGGTGATTTTTTTGGTTCTTTTTTGAGCATGTTTCGAAACTACATCGCACAGGACACATTTAACTTATTTAACCTGCCGAACCTGTTGCATACTGATCAAATTTCTTTCTGATGCTTCCCTTTGATGTGACTCACTAAAATCAGTAGTTTACAGCAGGAATTTTGTTTTTAATAGTGAATTGTGAGCTATACATTATATTCAATTCGTTTTTAGTGTATTTTGTGATGTCTCACTGTGCCCCGCCTCAAGCTGTCTCACTGTGCCTCACGCAGCTCTCTTTATAAGATTTTTGAATCCTGCGGACCGAATGCCTGTACTGTGGTTCATCATCTCACTAAACTAAGACAAATAATCACGGTTTGAATCCCTGGCAATTGATTTGCATTTTAACATTTTTCTTGGAAATTATAACAAAAAGCCGTTCAGCAAAATTATTCAATTTTTCTGGCTGAAAACCAAAATATCGAAATTCCACTCCCGATATGCTGTGTAGGCATTCAGGATATAGGACAGTCTTTCACTTACCTACTTTTTGTTCTATACAAGAGAGAGTTGATCTGTTAACAGTACCAGCCAGACGCTACGGGCTTTGTCACACTGTGCCTGCCGTCTCACTGTGCCCCGCTCTCCCCTATGCTAATCAATTCTCTGCACCTTTATACTAGCATATTAGAAAGCAAAAGTATTGATACTGTTAGCATTTGAAGGACGACTGGTCGACTGCATGTGTAGGGGAGACCGGGGCACTTTGGACCTCGGGGCACGTTGGACCTTGGGGCACGTTGGACCTTGGGGCACGTTGGACCTCGGAGTACGTTGGACCATCCCCAATATATATTTTTTAAAACATGGGCAGTTATCCAAATCCTAAATAGAGACCTTTAGTGGTATGCCGTTTGGCAAAATATTTCATGAGCATAGAAGGAAAAGTGTGAGTTCTATTTCAGGTTTCCTCATTTTCAGCATAAAAAGTGACTTTTTCCAAGTCTCAATGACTAGGTTACCCTTCTTAAAATATGGGGGATCAAGTCAGACAAGTCTCGTAAATTGAAACTGTCAACTACTTAAGTAAAGTTTGATATAAGTTTCCCGAGTTTAAATTCAAACTTGTTAGTGAGGCATGCACATTTTTGTAAGAGGTTGGGATGAGGCAGGTTGGACGAGCATGGCCGGGGCACGTTGGACCATTGTAAACTCGATTGACTGACAAAAAATAATCCGCAAAATGCCAGCTGGATAATTTCTAACATGAATAGAGCACCTAAGTCATTCCTGTACAATATGAGGGCAAAATCAATTCAGTTGACTAATCTGCTAGCCTTTCTAGCTGAAACAAGATTTATTAAAATTATTTGGCTAAATATTCGGATATAATCATTCTGCAATGACACACAAGTGTGTGTTGTGATCTGTGAGAATAAAATGTGGTGTTTGCTCACTTTCTTCTACTTTTGTTGACTTTTATACCATAGTCCAACCTGCCCCACATTGCGGTCCAACGTGCCCCGAGTCCGGGGCATGTCGGACCATAAAAAAAAAAAATTCAAATTTATTTTTCTCCACAACTATTGATATTGAAGGTAGATTGGCTTGGTTTGGCATAAGGCTACAGTTTGTCACATCTCACATTGTAACAGAAATTTAGCATTGTTTGTACAGTCCATAAAAATCAATACCATGAGATTGGTTGTTCTGCTGATACCAACTTGACTATAACTAAGCCTGGGGTGGCGCTGCAGTGCACTTTTGTGACGTATCTGCCCATTGTGTGTCAGATTGGTAGCGTCACAAATGTCAACATTGTGCGAAATTGGACTAAAATTATCATAAATTGGCAAATATCGAACAAAAAAGCCCCAAAATATCACAGAAATGTGATATTCATATTACAACAGAGCTAAGCTATACATAGGTATGTGTATTTCTCCTGAGGGGCTTCAGGTTGCTGAGATATCCGGCCAAACATCTGTCCTCTGCTTGATGTGATAAACTGTAGTGTAGATGTTCAGATCTATGTCAGTCAGTAAAGAGATTTTTCAAATATTTAGAGATCTTTTTGATTGAGCCAAAAAATAAAAAATCGGACCAACATGCCCCCGTCTCCCATACTTGAAAGCGTATCTATAGAGCATGGAAAATTACTATATCATATTCCCTGACCATGTAAAAATAGGTATAAACCTAAGAATTATTCCAATATTTCTGTAACCTCCGCAGATATCAGCAAAGATACTTTTTGTTGTTGTTGTGGCAGCCAAATTACACATATATTACATAACATACAATGATAAAAATGTTTTTGTTTTATTCCTTGACCCTGAAAACATAGGTGTAGAAACAAAAACTTTTCTGTTATCTCTATTAGTTTTGACATTAACTGAGATAACAAAATTTTCAATAATGGCCGCCGAAAACATTCATATCATATTCTAAGGTCTGTTTTCTTGCCCAGAATCCCTTATTTGACTTTCATGCAATAGCAGTAATCCATTGAACTCTGAATTATTAAGGCACAATGATCGATAGACATCTTCAAAATATTTAACCTGCAAATTGGAAAAATTATGAAATTTCGAAAATTTGAAAGCGCCCCCTATGGTTAAAAAATCAGGTTTTTGATACAGCTTAGGATACTAACATATAGCTATAAAATTATAAAATCAGTTTAGGCTGAATAAGCATTGATATTATGGGACTTTTTGATAGTTATTTGGGACTAAAACTAGAAATATCATGAAATTACAGAAAAAATCGACTTTGACCTTGACCTTAGGCAGTGACCTTGACCTCCAATCATAATAAAAATGATCCCAAGAGGTGCGGAATTGCCCAAAACATATAGTTAGACACTAAAATTGTCAAATTTTGACAAATCTTAGCAGAATTATGACATTTTTAGTATTTTTTAATTTTTTGTGAAACGCAAAGAAATTTGCCATCCTCCGCTATCTAAAAATGCTTATATCTGGCTTATGAAGGAGTGTTCCACGCAACAAAAAGTGAATTTAGAATATTCAAGTCATGTGTAATCATCCTCCATCATAAAATTTTCAAACCATGCGCTGCGCTCTGGTTCCTGTTGTGCTAAAGTTGGCATGTTTTCCCATTGAAACCCATGTTAAAGGAATTTTGCGCCACACTTGACACCCTATTTTCAAGTGGGGTAAAATCAAGGAAGAATTGAAATCACTGAAAAACGGACTTCACCAACCTTCATTATCGTGTCTAAAGGGCGTTTGGTGAAAATTTCGTTAAGATCCGGCTCGGGCCACGTTTCACCCCCCGCATGGTTTTCTCAGAGACAGCCAATTAATTATGACCATGTGTTTGCTGAAAATCTATTTATAGACCTGCTACTTGTGACTTAAGCTGACTGAGCCTTAATTGGACTGAGCCTTAACTGTGGATTAATCAAATGACTTTGTTTACACCAGCATAATTGCTAGTCAATCTGTTCAAGTACATGACCCATATAGTGGTTTGTTTTGATGTGGTCAAGGTCTTTAAGTAAACAAATGGGTGAGCAAGCAGGATTTGTCACTGGCTTAATTGCTGCCTTGTCTAGTGATCAAGTCATCAGCAAGCTCCAACAATGCCTTACAGATCCACTGAAATTTGATATTAATAAACTGCAAGAGGAATTAACAGCAATGAAGGAAGCAGTGAAAAAGTGTACTGAGACTAACAAACAATTACAAAGTGAAATGTCAGCACTTAGAGAGCAGATCAAAAATAAAGATCAACAAATAGTTCAACTCAGCGAGAGAATCAAGTCACTGGAAATTCATGTTGATGAGCAAGAGCAATACACCAGGAGCAATTCCCTTCGAATATCTGGCCTCCCTGATAAGAATGATGAAAAGTTAATGGACAGGTTTATTACGATGGCCACAATGCAGATGAATGTTGATATTGATGAAGATGAAATCGAAAAAATCTACAGAGTTGGACAAGTGAAACCTGGCCGCACAAGAAACATAATTATCAAGTTGAAGTCTTATGAAATGAAGGCCAAAGTATTGAAATCTCGAAGAAATCTGCGAAAAAGTAAAGAAGAGATGGAAGCTGAAAGATTGGCGGACGAAATGGATCCTGAGATACAGCCTGAAGAAGATGCCGAAAAAGAAGAGGACGAAAATGAAGAAGAAACTGAAGATTACTCCAAGGTGTTCATCAATGAAGACCTAACGAAACTAAGATCGCATATGCTCTGGCTTGCGAGACAGAAGAAAAAGAACAATTTCATAAATGACTGTTGGTCATTTAATGGCAAAATAATGATCAAAGACAGATCAAATCAGATCAAACAAATTAAGACAGAAACTGATCTTGAAATGTACCTGTAAGCTTGGACAAATTGTGTTCTATGTTCTCTCTTTTCATTTATTGTTACTGTTGTTGTTATATTAACCCCACTATTTATGTTTTGGTACAATTATTTTATCTACATGTAGTTATTCCTACAAAGATGACTTTTCATATTTCTTTTAAAACATTGAATTTAATTTTGAAGTTGTGTATATTTTCTCATCACTATGGCTGATTCCCTAAATGAGTCTCAATGTTTAAGGGAATTACCCTTCAATGGGATTAATGATTCTGAGCTCTTAGACACTGTTAATAACCAAGATCCAGTCTATAATGACATGATGAATCAAAAACTTAATCTATTTGAAGATAGAGATGTGAATGACAATGTGACACCTTTCATTGATCTTGACCCTGATTTAAATGTGAATTCTTTCAAAGGCAGTGTTTCTAATATTCTAGACACTTGTGATTACCACTCAGAAGAAAGCTTTGTTAAAAACACTTCCAAATTTGATAAAAATGATTTTTCATTGTATCATGTGAACATAAGAAGTCTTCCTGCACACTGTAATGAATTCTTACTTAGCTTATATAATATTAAGTACCCTTTTAAAATTATTGGTATGTGTGAAACCTGGTTGTCTAACATAAATTCAGATCTGTATGCTATACCTAACTACAAAGTTGTGCATAAGACAAGAGTAGGACGTAGAGGAGGAGGTGTTTCTTTATACATTTCTAACTTGATTGATTTCAAAATCCGTGATGATTTAAGTTGCTTGTTTAATGATATTGTAGAGTCAGTATTTGTTGAAATAGACAAATCTGTTTTCAGCTCAACAAATAATATCATAGTTGGTGAAATTTACAGACCGCCTAATACTTCCATCATTGAATTCAATGATTGTCTTGAGCAACTTCTTGTCCATGTAAGCAGGAGTAGTGCGTTATGCTATTTAATGGGAGATTTTAACATTAACTTACTCAATACTGGTGCACATGACCAGTCAGGTGATTTTCTCAATATGTTATTGAGTTATTGTTTTGTTCCTGTTATATCTAAACCAACAAGGTGTACTTGTAGTAACGCTACTCTCATTGACAATATCTTTACTAACTCCATTAAATTATTTCATGGTAATACACTAAGTGGTATACTCTTTGAAACTATTTCTGACCATTTTCCGGTATTTTTAGTGAACAACTTTAAAGGAAAAATATTACCTAAAAATCCAATAATCTACAAAGAAATGGTTAATCCTCAAAATGTTAATCGCTTTAAAGATTTCTTACTTCACCATAACTGGAATAATGTTTTGAACTGTCATGATGTCAATCAGGCGACAAACAAATTTCTACATCAAATCAGTCATTTTTACAAAATCTGCTTCCCAATGAAAAAAATTGTTATCAAAATTAATCATAAGCCATGGGTTACTCAGTGTTTATTGAACTCAATCAAACGGAAAAATAAACTCTACAAAGCATACTTAAAAAATCCATGCAATGATACTAAATTAAGATTTTCAACATATAGAAATAAGTTAACACATTTGCTTAGAATAAGTGAAAAGAAATACTACAGTGATAGTCTAAAAAAATATGCTCATGATTTAAGAAAATCATGGAGTGTAATCAATGAAATACTAGATCGTGGTAGATCAAATGATAGCCTGCCAGATGTCATGGAATCAAACCATGGTAATATAACTGATGCAAAAAACATAGCTAATCATTTTAACCAATATTTTTCTTCCATTGGAATAGAATTAGCTAATAACATCAGACATACATCAGTAGATCCTTTAAACTATATTTCGTCAGTCCCATCACATAACCTAACACTAACTGATATAAATGAAGAAGACTTAAAAAAGGTGTTCTCAACTCTAAAAAACTCTGCTGCAGGTTACGATGGAATTCGTCCATCAGTCTTAAAATCAGTATTTGATCAAATAAAAGTGCCTCTCATACATTTAATTAACATTTCATTTCGTCATGGTGTATTTCCAGACAAACTCAAACAAGCTGTAATTACCCCTATTCACAAGCAAGGTAATAAAAAAATTGTAGGTAACTATCGTCCAATATCAGTTTTAAGTGTTTTTTCCAAAATATTTGAAAAAATTATGTATAAACAGCTCAACAACTATTTAACTAAATATAACATTTTATATTTACACCAGTATGGATTTCAAGAAGGCCATTCTACTGATCAAGCACTTGTTACGGTTACAAATTTCATTCATAATGCTCTTAATGATAAAGAACAAGCTATTGCAGTTTCAATTGATTTAAAAAAAGCATTTGACACAATCAATCACTCGATCCTACTTCGTAAGCTGTCACGCTACGGTGTAAAAGATAATGCCCTTTCTTGGCTCGCAAGTTACCTCGAGAATAGATATCAGAAAGTTAAATATAGTCCAACTGTTTTTTCTGAGAATGAATTAATGAAATGTGGAGTTCCCCAGGGTTCTACCCTTGGCCCTCTTTTATTTTTACTTTATATTAATGATTTACCTTGTACTAGTGACATACTTACTTTTGTTTTATTTGCGGATGACACTAATATTTTTGTAAAAGGCAAAAATTTAAGTGAATCAATAGATATTTTTAATGCTGAGTTAGTTAAGCTATCTGATTGGTTCTCGGCAAACCAACTGTCCTTAAATGTTCAAAAAACCAAATGTATTCTTTTTTCTAATAATAGGAGTAATCCTGATATCTTGATTAGGTTAGATGGTATGCTAATAGAACAGGTTAAAGTGATCAAATTCTTAGGAGTTTTTATAGATTATAAGTTAACATGGAAATATCACATTAATCACATAAATAACAAAATAAGCAAATCAATAGGTATACTATACAAAGTAAGGCGCATCTTGAATAAAGAATGCAAACTTAACTTGTACAAAACCTTTATTTTACCGTATCTAAACTATTGTAATATCATTTGGGCTACAACCTACAAAACACCACTTAAACCATTATTTATTAAACAGAAACGAGCCCTTAAAATTGCTCTTAATTTGCATAATTTAACTTCTACCAATACTGTTTTTGAAATTGCCAAGGTTCATTCTATTTATGAAATTAATGATATCCATATATGCATTTTCATGTTTAAGTATACTAATAATCTATTACCATTAAGTTTTACAAATATGTTCCAACTGAGAAGAAACACTCTGTCATTATCAACAAGAAGTGCTTCTAACTTGTATTTACCTTTTCCAAGGATAGAAAAATTTAAATTTTCAATTTTGTATATGGGACCCAAATTATGGAATTCATTACCAGATAGTATGAAAAACTTTAATACATTAGTCCAATTTAAAAATAACATTAAGAAAGTCATGTTTGTATCAAACAATAGGAAATTCTGAATCTAATTGTATTTTGTACCATTATTTAGTTTACTAATATTTCTTGTTTAATTTCACTGTACAAACTGATTTATAGTTCTCTCTTGTGTGTGTCTGAAGCTATATGCCTATTGCGTAACTGTTTTCCAGGCTAACAAGCCCCTCGGGGTTTTACGCCTGAATGTGATTGGAACCGCAAATGTTGTAATTTTTATGGTGAAATAAAAAAAAAAAAAAAAAAAAAAAAAAAAAAAAGATAGATAGATAGATAGACAGATAGACAGATAGATAGTTAGATAGATAGATAGATCTATAGATCTATAGGTAGATAGAGAGATAGATGAAAACTTAATCTGACTGTTTATTTTCAAACGTTTAGTTTATCAGTCATGTTTCTCTCCATTTCCTTTCATTTACTGGACAAGCATGGAAGTGAATGCCACAAAAAGGAAAGCTGTCACCAGGAGCGCTGAAGGCCGCCAGTCATCACAGATTGTACATTTCCATTACTCTGTACAGTGCCATAGCATGTGTTACGTTGATGTGCACTATAAAATATTAATAAACTTAAACTTAATAATATTGAGGCAGATTCCATTTTGAATTTACATGTAGGCCTACCACGCATCAGCTCAAATGTGTCTCGACATCACAATTTTACCCATTATTATTCAATTCTTCACTATCTCAAACACATAAGAGCATGGATTCCTCTTGTTTGGATAAAATGGACAGCTTTTACAGTCTGTAATTTCTCATAATGGTCAATGGCCATAAATTATTTATTCATTGGGTAATGGGCACAAAAATCAAAGCCAAATACCAGCCTCTCTAAGACCAAATGTCCTCCTTTATGTAAGTGTACGTTTTGAAATGATTATCTACCTAGCTACTTTCGAGATGTCTCCTTCCATGAAATGGAGTTTTGCTAATGTGAAAACTGAAATATATATGACTTTGAAAAAGTCCACAGTTGGTGATATCTTGAGAGTACTGTTGGACAATAAGCTATATAGGTATACTTGATTGACTGAATAAACTTTATTGAGCAGCTATTAGTAGGATACTTCGCTGTTGTATGATGCATTGAGCTGGGAGACTATAAAACGGGGCTTTTTGCACCACTCAATTATGCAAACTGCCGTCACACTGTAGCAAATCTAACTACGATCCAAGGACACTCAGAATGTCCCCAAAACGTGGCAAAATCGCCCAAAAATGACCACAAATAGGCAATTGTAAGTTGGGGAAGATCATGTGAAGTTCTCAGAGATGACACCACGACCACAGGACTATCCTTCTGAGCTTCCACCACGTGTATCATTGTGCTTCAACTGTGCTTGCACTACGATGTCCACACTGCTGGTGTGACCTCTGAGACCTCTTTGCAATGCTGGCAAGCTTGCAGTGGGCTTATACTGGACTCTGGCCAGGTCGCCAACTGACTGCGCTTGTTTTGTGGAAGGAAGAGGCCATAATTACTTTAAGAAAGTTTCACTGTGGATGGTAGATATTACTTGGGAGAAGGGCATTTTGAGCAACTTCCTTGGATATAAAAACTATAGCGTAACTCTCCTAATGTCGTCTCTGTCTGTGAGAAACTCCTCCAACATCTAGGCAAACATATATTCAGAGATATAAATTGTGATACTAAATTTGTCATTATGCTCCATGCTGATTACGGATTATAAGAAAAAGTTTGACTTCCAATCAGATTTTAGAGTTGACAGGTTTAATAATGGTTTTAGCAATGGTGAACTTACTTTTTCAAAGAGTTTATGTAGGTCTGACTCTTTATATTTTAATCCCACTAACTTGTGTTTATATGGAAATTCATGTAGTTAAAGCCACCATTTGCAGACTTGGAACCCCTGATTGCTTACTTCTGAATTACTATAATGTGTCAGCGCATGCTGTGATCTTCCACAACAAAGAGCAAATTCATTAGGTGATCCATTGACTTTTCTACTTTTTCCAGTTTGTTTTGCATTTGTAGATGTAGGCCTACAACAAAATGTGTCAAATCTACATTGGACTAACTTCTACAGTGGGTAGAATGGGTAGGCCTCTTTTTATGAACTGTTTTCTCATTGGGTTAATTGATTTTAAGATTCTCCTTTATTGACAGGGCATTGCAATTCTGTTCTTGATTGGAGTTACTGATTGGTAATTATTCCAAAAGTGCAATCATGTATACTGTTATCTATTGCAACAAAGAACGAATTGAATAAGCTGATTCATTTCCTTTCTTCCAAGATTGTTTGTTCAGTTTGCTCTGATTGCTCAGGCAATATTTTGCATTACCCTCGCCAATTTCTTTCTGGGTGGGTACCCTCGCCAACCGGAAGTGACCCTCGCCCAAATCTTGCAGTACCCTCGCCACTTCCGGGTTGGTACCTACCCTCGCCATTTTAGGTTGGTACCCTCGCCATTTTAGGTTGGTACCCTCGCCAAAATGCTGGTACCCTCGCCCTGCCATTTTTCGTTTTTTGTGGTACCCTCACCTCGAGTGATTTCTAAGTTCATGAATGTCTTATTTAAGCTTGCAAGTTTGAGCCTGGAACTTGGCAATAATTTATTCCACGGGCCATTAAAACTACCATCCCAATTTGAAGGCCTCACTCCCCCAAAATTGTGTGCAATGTCACTTTGAAATCACGAATGGAGAGTTGTAATGGCTGCCCTGATGGCGAGGGTACCCCCATCGTTAGTGCACAGTGAGACTGATGTAGTAAACAGATACTGGATAGATCTACAGATAACGCCTGGTGAATTGGTCCTTAACACCGAGAATAGCTGTATTGCAATCACGCAAAATTGATGGGATTCTAAATAGGACACTGTACTAGAATTATGACTGATATACTGTCCCTATGGTACTCCAGGGAGGGGGTACCGGTCTGCCAGATCTGGACATGCTTCAGCGCACACCCTTCGCTCCACATCGTAGCCACCTAGCATGCGAAATGCGCACTAGCGCTATTGGTTGAGAGAGCCATATAGATATCCAAGTGTTCAACAACTAGATCATTCAAACCCAATTGTTTGGAGAGACATGATAATTCTGACCTTGAAAATTGCCTTTACCATTCAAATTGATCTTCGTAATGGAGTGGGAACCCTGCATGCAGACTGAAGGACCAGGTTTATGATTTATTTCGGCTTTATTCAGCCAACCTCATTTCATACCAGAGGATGGCTGAATAAAGTCGAAATATTGAAAAAAAAAATCATGAATTTTTTCGGATTGACTTTTATGTTTTACTATATTAAAACCAAAATGAAATGCCAATACAATAAACAGAATTCTGGCCATGTGAAGATCTTAACCATGAGATTTTAAGGCCATATCAATCTTAGTTAATCTTCAGAAAACTAGAATAGGGCAACTAAGACAGCCCGACAGTTGACTGAATCTTTGTCGAACGTGTAGGTTTAAAACATTTTTACATTCAGCAAACATCAAGGACAGAAATTAGCTAGTTTAGTGTAATCCTTTATATTAAATCAACTTTGCATAAAAATATAAGTACACATTACAAAAACATACAATTATTCAGGAATGAGCCATCAACAGCATAACAACATACATAATAGCGGGTTCTGCATCAATTTGTGCAATCAGATTTCTTTTGTAATTAGTTGATTCTTACCTTGGCAGAACACCCAGACAATGCTGTTCAAAGTAGAAGTCGATGATGATTTATTTCACTGTTCATTGACGTTTTGTCAATAAATATATATCCCAAATGTTTCCTTAACACTTTAAATATTAATTATTTTCAAATATTTTAAGCATGCAGAGGGTCATAACCATATATACAATTAACAATCATTCGCACGGTTCTCTATGAGTAATTTTGGCAAATCCAGTCATTCCTATATGACTCACAGCAATATATTGCTCTAGATCTACAGGTTTGGTTTTAGAAAATAAACAGTTGTACAGCAGCATTTTAAGTGCTGCTTGGAAATTAAATCATGCTCAAAATTGTACATAATATATTAATAATATTAATTCAACAGAAATGAGTCGTAACAAAATTCCTAATAAAACAAAGGTGTAAAAAATTTCACAGCTCTTTTATAAACATTTAAAGATAACTGTTGTAAACACAAAGACAAAAGGTTAAAGTACAGAAAGAGTCCTTCAATTTTTGTCCTCCGCAAAATTTTGCAGATTAGCACAGGAGGGACCAAAATTCATGATTCAACAACTACAAAATCCCGTTTAAATATTTAAGAGAGAGGCCACCAGTATAAGATTTATATACCAATGAAGCACCGCAGCATGTCACACTTGAATGAGCATGGACCCTGCCACCCTCCGAATGTTCTTGCAGTTTTAATATTTACACTCGTACCTCCAAAGTCGCGTCCATACAATTCTTTCCACTGCAACAAAAATGTTATAAATTTAGAAACAAATCAGATAGACTTAATATAAGCAAAGATGATTAGAGCTTTACATCCTGTATTTATGCACTTGGTAGGCTATTTAGGACATGAGGAAGACGCAGCAATGGGAGACTTCTCAGTGGTTGGTGGTGGCGCTATTGTACTAGAGAGTCACTGTGACGTCACCATTGTCACAATGTTGATGTCACAACCGCAACAATGACACAATTGATGACATCACCATTGTTTACTCACTATCTAATGGTTACCCCTGATGCATCGAAGTCCCCCATTAGGCGAAGGATGATTGAAACTGTTGTCCCACATAGATCCAGCTGACCAAGCAAAAGCAAGAGTTTTGAACTCAGGGCCTATCAGTATGAAGTATGAATGCAATAACCTTTCAAATACATTCCACTGGCTCTAAATGTTTGTTGTATTTATATTCGTAATTGCTCAATGAACCATATTGAACCTAGTCTGTTAGGGTTTAGATTTGACATATTCATATATCATTCTATCTACAACCAACTGACATAATATAAATATGAGGTCCAAACAATACTTTAAAGTACTTACCACACCCAATGAAGATTAAATAAACATCATATCACTAGAAACGCTTCAAGAATTCCTCAGCAGAAATCCTAGCCCTGGAATTGACGGCCAGTTTCATTTCGCTAATCTCCTTGTCTATCTCCTCCATGAAGGTGATTATGAAGTCGACCAATTTGTGTTTGTACATCATCTCTGTGTGGAAGTTGGTGATGAGGAAACTGATGTCGTAGCCCTGAAATTCAGTTAATTGATTTTAAAATTAAGTGGGAGTGACACTAGGCTAGTTGCCTTACAATTGCATCTTTAAAGCCCCGAAGCAATTTTGAGTCAATTTCAATTTTGCCTCATGGTACATGGAGTGAAACGCAACAAGTAATCCTATCTACAATTGCAATAGGAACATTATCCTGAACTATCCACATCCAATCTGTCTGTAATAGGCTGTAGAAATGTTTTGGTAATGTTAAGATACATTAAGGATGGATGGATGATTGGTGCTTTATGTCCTGTATTTATGCACTTGGTAGGCTAATTAGGACAGGAGAGGACACATGTTAAGATACATTAAGATTTAAATATGAATTTTTTTACAGACGAAGATCTATGACGAGACATTCAAAGTTTCAAAACATTGAATTAACAGATCATGAAATGGAAAAAGCATGGGACTATTATCTCCCTACCTCGATGGGTTTTCTCCTCAGCACAATGAAGTTTTCCGCCCTCATCATCATGAACCTCATAAATTTATGGCACAAAATTTTCTCAATTTCATCAGCCTGTTAAATAAAGAAACACACAGTAACATAATGTGCATTCAAAGTATGTATAAAATGTAGTTAAGTACAAATCCATACATTATAACTAATATAACTGAGAATAAGTAGGCCTACCTGTTTTACAGCAATACTGATGCGCAAAGAGTTGATAGACCCTTCTATTAAAACCTTCTCTTTTTCATTCCTGCTAATTACGACGGGTGTTAGCAACAGTTCTCTGCTTGTTCTGAAAGTGGAAACATAACTCAACATTTATTCTATCATTTTCATTTTGCACAGGCATGACAGAGTGACTTTTTGAGTTTTTTTTCCAAAGAATTTTTGCGCCTAATTTTGTCATGGTAAACATGATGCTTAGAGAGGTATCAAGTTGCCATTTCATGTTTTCTTATTAGCTTGTCTGAAATATTTTAATACATATGCCTTTTGTCTATTTTGCGAAAATAGTCAATATTAAATTAAACTGGAATATTTATATGCAAGGAGGGAGTTCAGCTGAAAATCCACATCAATAATCCAGCAATCAAGTCAAACCGTACAACAGAAATGACCAGTTCTCACCTGACTTCTACTTCTGGTTTGTTGTGTCGCTCCACAACTTGAGACGAGAAATTCTCTAGACATATAGCAGCCGTCAGCGTGTGCCGGACTGCATTAAGGTAAGGACGCAGGGTGGCAGACTGGAAAAAAAAAGAAAAAGAAATCGGCCTATTAAATTAAGATGGAATTGAGGATTAGCAAGGAATTATTTTATTAATTGCTGGCCAATTGGTGAAAACCGACCAGTTGACACAATTGGTCTGAGACCTGTCACAAACACGGAGACAGAAATGGACAAATGGTTACAACCAGCTAATTAAATGAGCAAGTGAAAATGTGTTTGTTCCATGTCGTATCTATGAGCTAAAATTTTAACTATCTGTTTCCTGCTACTCCCGTAATGGTGGGGAGTACAAGGTTCAACTCCGGTCAAGTGTTTGGGACGAAATGACGAACTGGTTCCTTCTCGAATAAAGCTCAGCTGTTCTGAGAGATTCTTGTGTGTTTGGAAACAAATGGCCAACATGCGTCGTTCCAGTTTTCCGTTCTTACACGTGCAAATCGTTCCAGAAACAACCTCACTCGCCAGTAGGGCTGCATGAAAATAGGCAGAGTGAACTGGACCTTCTGACTAACACTTAGGCCGAAATGGGCGTATTTAGAAACCAGTCCCTGTAACTTGTCTTCTAGTTCGAATGAAGTGACTCCCTATATATGTCGCCTAGTTGTTGACCACACACCAGATTGATTGCCAGTCAGCTAGGCGACAACGCCACTAACAAGGCGACAACCAACCAGGTGACAAACCACGCCAACCATGCAGTCTACACGATTGCCAGTCAACTAGGCGACAGACAACTAGGCTACAACACTACCAACTAGGCGACAACCGACTAGGTGACATACCACTACCAACTAGGCTACACTTGGTTGACAACTAGGTGACAGAAGATACCCCACAGATACCATCCAGGTGACAGATATTTTATTGGGGATACCAACCAGGTGACAGATCACCTTCAATGGAGGACAATTAGGAAATGTATTGTCACCTAGTTGATGGGTTTGATGAACTAGTGTCACCTAGTTGGAAGTGCTGTGTAAATTTGTGTCACCTAGTTTGTACTGCTTGTCACCTAGTTTGCACTGGAATGAGATTTCCAACTTTCTTGTCACCTAATTGGCACTGACAGATTTCGCCTAGTTGGTTTGTTGCCTAGTTGACCGTACACCAGTCTACACTTGTTGGGACAACCGGGCGACAACAGATACCCAAAGATACCATCCAGAACAAGCATTTTCTATTAGGAAAAATGTATTATCACCTAGTTAGAGTCTGTTAGACGTGTAACACAGTGATTTGTGAACTTGTGTCATCTGCGTAGCTGAAAGTGATGTGTGAACTTTTCATCCAGTTGGAACGCTTGTCACCCAGTTTGAACTGGTATGCGATTTCTAAATTGTCTCCGTCAATGGAAATGGCATGAACGGCCAGTATCCGACGGAAAAACGAAGGATTGCCACAGGATTGCCGGCATTTTTCCGAAGATATGCCTTGAAATACTTTAGGAAAACCGCCGGAATACGCTGTCAGGCCCACGGTATTAAACACCAAGGCAAATCCGGCCATGTGTGAAAGGGGTTTTAGTTGGAAGTGACCGGTTTCGCTAAATTGGTTTGACCGCACACATATGATGGGTAGCAGCTGCATGAAAAGTCCCAGGCCCTGACTCAGTGCCAGTGAGTCTGACTGCTGAATTTTTGCCTTTTTGGGGCAAAACAATGAAAACTGAGTATGTCTGGGACAACCTGATGGGAGAGTACACCACGCAGTTTTGGTCTTGGATTCCATAACAGCACCGCTGTCATGAAGAGGTAAAGCTAATTTAGAGGCTGAAAAGCCGAAAGGGCTTTCCTGGTCACTGTGGTCAGTGATGTTGTGGGAGGGCCTGGCCCAGCAAAGCCGGCAAGGAAGCCGGAACTTCCGCGTTGCACAAAAGAAGCAGAGACGTCCAATGGGCTCTTGAACTGCATAGACGAGAGCACAGACACTTCATTTATGTACAACCACTAAATTGAAACGAACAAATGCAACAATCACTGCACAATCCCTTCATTTTCTTCCTAAAACTCACCATGGTGCTCGCTGTCGAGGATACCGGAAATCACTGTGAAAATGTCAATTGACTGTGATTGGTTAATTCCGTGCACATGCGCATGTCGCACTTAAAACAGGGGCGGATCTCTTGGGCGGATTCAAAAAAGATGGTGGGGGGGAGATTGAAAATGAATTAAAAACGGGTTTTACTTTTAATATCTCTAAAAATGCGTTGGTGTTACCGTGGGCCTGACAGTGTATTCCGGCGGTTTTCCTTGTTGAAGCCTTCCTGCAACATCGGAAACAGCGGGTAGTGGTCAATGGAATGTCATCAGAATGGAAGGAAGTAGCCAGCGGAGTGCCACAAGGTTCGGTCTTAGGCCCTATTCTCTTTGTCATATATATTAATAGTCTTCCAGAAGTAGCAACAAACAGCGAAATATACCTCTTTGCGGATGACACGAAGATTTACAAGGGCATCAAGAAGGAAAGGGACTGCGAAGAACTACAAAGGGACATAGATGAAATGTATAAATGGACAAACAACTCCCTGTTAAAATTTCACCCAGACAAATGTGGAACAATGAGAATAGGGTCTACCAAGATCAACAGCCATTCCTACACCATGGGACCAGATGCTACAGTTATCAAGACCATCCACGAGGAAAAGGATATAGGTGTGATCATTGATGACAAACTTAACTTCTCCAAGCATATATATATATGGCAGCCAAGATCAAGAAAGCAAATTCCATAATGGGCGTGATCAGAAGGACCTATGTACATCTGGATGAGGAAAGCTTCAAACTACTATACAAGGGCTTAGTTCGACCACACCTAGAATACGCCAACCAAGTCTGGGCACCATTCCTGAAGAAAGATATCGTCGCACTGGAAAATGTCCAAAGGAGTGCAACCAAGCTGATCCCGGGCTTCAAAGACATGACCTACCAAGAAAGACTGAAGAGGCTGAACTTACCAACGTTGAGATATAGAAGAGAAAGGGGAGATATGATAGAGATCTACAAGATATTATCAGGGAAATACGATGGAAATATAACAGCAGACTTCATTAAATTACACCCCAGTGATACAAGAGGACATAAATTTAAGATCTACAAACAACACTGTCGCCTTAACCTGCGCAAATACTCGTTCACTTTTCGCACAACCTCTATGTGGAATAGCCTGCCTGAAAATTTAGTAAATGCCAAAACAGTCATGTCATTCGAAAAACGCCTGGACAGATACTGGAACCATGTGGAGTGGAAGTTCGATCACGAAGCGGACGTTCAACCACAAATTAGCCGCCATGCGCAACACCTGGAGCTGACACCAGAGGCCGAATAGGCCTATTCAAGTCAGAAGAGGACCTGTAAGTACCTGTAAGTACCTGTAAGTAAAAAAGAGTGAGACATACACAGCAGTGGCGTCCCTATGGGGGGGGGCATGGGGGGCACGTGCCCCCCATATTGGACCTGAGTCCCCCCAGGTTCCCACTCCCCCCATATGAACTTTCCAACAGTATAGTGGGTGCCCCCCCAGAGAATCGCGTGCCCCCCAGCCCCCAGGTGCCCCCCATTCAAGACCGCCCAGTTACGCCACTCGGGGGCGGGGGGGGGGATTAAAAAAAATTGAGATAAAATAATAAAGTGGGAACAAGAAAAAAGTATTGGAAAGAAATTTTTTGAGAAATTTGGAAAAAAAAAAAACTGGGGGAAAAATTAATTTGGGATATTGATGGATTTTACCCCTGGGATTAACTTTTTTTCTTCATTGTGCGATGTTGTAAAATCACGAGAAAAACGCAAAAATAAAAAAGTTGTGAACATATTTTTGGACAAAATTTGGAAAAAAATTAAATTGGGGGAATAATAAAGTTGGATAGATCTATCTATATCTGTGGATTATTACCCCTGGTACAAACTTTTTTCATTGGCAGTGGTGTAACTTAATTGGGGCACTCTGAGCCACTCTCTATACTAATACTAATGGGGGGGCACCCTCAATACTAATACTAATTGCATATTTTAGCCAGGGTTGTAAGGTTCATATGGGGCGGGGATACCAGGGAGGGGCAAAGGTCCGTTATGGCATCTTGACAAGGAGTAGGGGAGAGCGGGGCATGATGGGCACCTTAACTTTGAAGGTCCACCATGTCATCACTATGCCAACAAAAATTACTATTTGTTGCTGACTGGTTTTGCATTAGGTTCTACTTTAAGCATAGAAAATCTTGTTATGCTCAATGAAATAGTGTTTGAGTTATAAGCACTTTTAATTTTTTGGCAGGTGCCCATCATGCCCCGCAAGGGTGGGGCATGATGGGCACCTTGTTGGGGCATGATGGGCAGCTTCAAATTTTGGTCAATACTTATGGCATCATATTTGTAAAACTGAAATAATTGAACCAACTCAGCAGATCATAATGACTTTTTCATCTAAAAAATGCAGGTAACAATCCAAAAACGTAAATTTAACATCATAAAAGGTGATTTGGCACACAAATTATGTTCTTAATTCTATATCTGATGTAGTAAATAAGATAATACCAATAGATATTGAAATAGGCAGTATTGTCCATTCTCGCCAATCTTCAACTATTATATTGCAAGAAATACATATGCTTAGTTCAAATGGGGCATGATGGGCCTGGGCCCATCATGCCCCAATCAAGAGACCCATCATGCCCCAAACTTCATTTTTCATAAATGCCCTCATACACCAGTTTCCAAGAATAAAGTCAAATCAAAGAGTTTTCATACAAAATGTTGATATATCTCTTTGTGGAAATAAAACAAGACAGAGCTCTGTTAAAATATCACTTACGCATAATCACAACGCACTTGGAAAATCAGGAAAAAAAGTTGTTAGGGCTTCAAAATCCCCGAAAGGGCAATATCTGCTAAAGTATTGGTATCTGAACCATGCAATTTTTTCTTCAATAAAGGTTAGCAAAAGGTATTCTAAACAACAAACATCAGCTTCCTCCAGTGTTAAACTTTGGAGTTAAAGCCCAAACCCATCATGCCCCGGGGGCCCATCATGCCCCGCTCTCCCCCATGCGTTATGGGGGCATGTACCCCCGTGCCTCCCCCCATAGGGACGCCACTGTTCATCGGTGATTTTGCAACAAATCAACCATTTTGATTTTGTGTAAGGGAGAGACAGACTTTTTTTATTGCAATTTTAACATTAAGGTAGGCTACAGCAGAAACAAAAGTTTTCTTCATGTGCTGAACTGAACAGACTTTATTTTTTGGGGAAGCAAATTAAAATTACATGTAATTATTTTATTGATTGAAATGATTTGCAATTTGCGGCTTGCAAAAAAAACAACAACATGTAATTAATTATGTAAAATCTTATTTGACAATCAGAATATGAAAAAGATGCACATGTCAATAGGATAAAAATAACCAAAAACAAAATCCTAATGGGGGAGCATGT
The DNA here is from genome assembly GCA_026936325.1 of Platynereis dumerilii. Classification (NCBI taxonomy): domain Eukaryota; kingdom Metazoa; phylum Annelida; class Polychaeta; order Phyllodocida; family Nereididae; genus Platynereis; species Platynereis dumerilii. The sequence continues at coordinate 12,202,836 of JAPTHN010000007.1, forward strand.
AAATTACGTTATTACAACCTCGCAGAGCAGTGGCGTAACTGCAGTCTCGAGCGGGGGGGGGCACCTGCATGGGGGGGGCACGCGATTCTCTGGGGGGGGCACGCGATTCTCTGGGGGGGGCATCGTCTATACTAATTGTATATTTCCAGAGTTGGAAATTCATATGGGGGGGCACCTGGGGGCACAGGTCAAATATGGGGGGGGGGCGCCTGTGCCCCCCGTGCCCCCGCCATAGGGATGCCACTGGCGCAGAGGGTTTGCTGCCGCATGGGCCATACTAGTACGCGGAGGGCTTTGAATCCCTTTTTAAAATGCATTTCCGACAATTTAACTGTTTTAATTTAATCCATTGAAAAAAGTAAAGAAAAAAAATTATATGGCAAATATTATGGACCGTATTTTGGTCCCAGATTTTAGTTCGCCAAGCAAAACTTGAGCATGCGCACGTGGCCACGTTGTGTATTGCAGCAGACGCGTGTGGATTGAAAAAGACCGGCTGATAGCAATTTACTCATAAATATGGTGTTAGACATTGACTTATTCCGTGGTGATAAGGGTGGAGACCCTGCCAAAGTTAGAGAAAACCAGGGGAAGCGATTTAAAGATGTTACTTTGGTGGATAGGGTGGCAGCTGCTGACACTCGCTGGAGAAAGTGTGAGTTCATTTGGTGATCTCATCTGTCAAATTTGTTCAATGTTTTGCATTGCACTTAGGACCTGTCAACAGGTCAATCATCAGCAGGGCCGTAGCCTAGGGGGGCAGTGACTGCCAGAGGGCATGCGAACCCCGTAAAAATGCATTTGTATAATTTTTGTATAGCTTTGTATGTTAAAAAAAAATTCAGTCAAATTCTGGGGGGGGGGGCAGCTGCCCCCCCCCTGCCCCCTGCAGGCTACGGCCCTGATCAGACTGAACTACTACTATCAAAGTTCAGTCAATCATGTGCTGAAAAAAAAAAAACCCAAAAAACAATGAGAACCATGCAAGCTCATGCATATGGTACCAGCTAAATATTGTAGCTGGTACTAGTATGGACCGTATGGTCATTGGTCAGTAAAATTATTAAAATTTATTTATACGTGTATTGATTTTGAATTAAAATTAAATAATAATTATGGAGCTCCGAAGAGGGAAAGGAATTAAAAAATAATATTTTTATCGCGATCATTACTAATGTCATTACCGCGTTCTCTCCCGATTAGAGATGGTGGAACGCTTCAAAAAGTGGGGGGGGGGGGGGCGGGGCACGTTGTCTGGTGATTAAACCGTGATTTCAAGGAAAGGGGGCCCAGTGCCCCTCCCCCACCTCCGCCGCCTCTCCTTACGATCTTTGGTGTTAATTCTCTCGTGATCTTTCCCATACCCTTGGGATCATCTCTGTGCGTAATGCTATAACGTGATAATCTTTGAGAAGGAACATGATGAACGATGTTAGGAAACACAGAATATATTCTGTGAACACATAAGATTAGGAAATAACCGACAAGTACAACTACACCGGTGCATTTTGGGGGACAAGACCCGTCAGGGGCTGATCCAGAAAATATCGAATGGGGGGGGGGGGTTCACGAATGAAAAATAAAAATTTACTAAATTTATTTGTGAAAATATTAATTTTACATCAAAATCAACAGGCTGAGTTACACAATAATTATCGCAATGGAGTGAGAAGGATATCAAGATAACGCATTGAAACGCTATAGCTCATCGTGATTAAATATGAAAAAAACGCAAGGGATTGTGAAAGAATGCGATATTCATTGTGAGGGAACACGATAATATTTTGCTTTTGTTCCAGCAACTCGTCATTTTCTTATTGTGTAGAATTTTCCAGAAATCATGGGGGGGGGCACTGCAGCCACTCATTGATGCACTCGCCAACCCCCCTCCTGGATCCATCACTGCTGTGGGGATGCTGCTCCCCCTTGTTGAATTTGAAAATATTAAAAATGGGGTCATTCCGTGTCAAATGGAGCAATGGTCCCATGGATGGGTCAAAAGTTTTATTTAGTGTCACTGTAGTCATGTAACTCTTCTTTTTTTCAGTGAGATTTCAAGCTGATAACTACAACAAATTGAAAAATATATGCAGCAAGACTTTTGGTCAAAAGAAGAAAGTAAGTTAAAATTCTAAAAATTGCATGTTTTTCGAGGATGAGAATCATTAGGTAAATATTTTGTAAAATCGCTAAAAAAGTAGAAAAATTCTAGTTCAATTTAATGTTAGGGATATGTTATCATATGTAATTGTTCACTCAAATTAGAAAAATTAAACAGATATTGGAGAATTCGAGCTATATAGAATATGATGTCAATTATCAATATTGATTTAATAATTTTTGCTTTTGCTTTCTATAGATCCATTAGTATTGATTAATATGTGATTTGACAGTGTATCTTTCTCTTGATAGTCCCTCCCATCATATTTGATCATTATGTGATATAGGATTTTTTGTCTGAATATAATGTGAAAAATATATTTTATATATATTTCAGAACAAAGAACCTGAAGGAGATGGCGACAATATCCCGCAAGATGTTTTGGATTCTCTTGAAACTCTTGAAACGGAAAAAGTCCAGGTTAATATTTAGTTGATTGCTTTATTTAACTGATAATATTCCATTCTTTTATAATTGTTGGCGTTATGAACATCGCTAGTTTTAGTGTCAAATTTGTAAATACATAATTATAATTTTTTGTAGACATTGACCATCTCTCAAATCAAGGCACTAATCAAGAGAATTGAAGAGAACATCAAGCAGTGCAACCTGGACAGGGAAGAGGCTGAGAAGGAGAGGAATGCAGCCCTGTCTGAAGTTGGCAACATCTTGCACGAATCTGTGCCTGTCAGCAATGACGAGGTGTGATTTTATCTTGTGCATCAAATTCTTTTTGTCCTGCTTTATATTTTACCGTGGTGCATTATTTTTGATCTTTAATTCACTTCCTTTAGGATGCAATAATTTTGACTGTTGTCCAAGATCTGTCTATAAAAGTCTTATATGACCTGCGCACAGAAGTTCTTTCTTATTGTATTCTTTCCTCAAAAATGAGTAATTAAATTACTGTACCTGCACAGTAAGTTCCCCGCATATTGTTTACGTCTGTTATGATGAATAAATTACTGATGATTTAAAGTATTTAATTTATAATGCATTTTAGGACGAAAACGCGATTGTCAGAACGTTTGGAGAGAGTGGAGCCTCCAAGAAATATTCACATGTTGATCTGATTCATATGGTGGACGGCGTGGAGATGGAGAAGGGAGCTGTCACTGCTGGAGGGAGGGGTTATTATCTCAAGGTATGTTGCCAATATCATATATATGCAATTTCACAATACAGTGCCAACGCTACCCTATGATGTTCAACCCCCATAGACCGACCAGTAATCACCTGCCTTCTGCACTAATTGGTCAATAACGTTTTTTTGGAGGGCATTATGGGGTATTAATCAGTTATGGCCTGAGGGCAGAAATCATTAACTTAATGCCCGAGCCGCCAGGCGAGGGCATTAAATGATTTCTGACCTAGGGCCATAATTGATTAATACCCCATAATGCCCGAACAACAAAATGTTATTATCATTATTATCATTTTCCAACATCTCAAATTCATGACCAACTCTGAATCTTACCTTTGTTATATCGATAGTCGTAGTTTGCGTTCTTGCGCCATTATTATTCAGTGTACAGCAGCGCTGTATATCCAGATCATCTGGAATTTTCCTCCTGATCATTTTGGTTTTTTAATTTCCAAAATCGGAAGATTTTTCACTGATTTAGCCTGAATCTGACAGGAAATTCTATTGTCAACAACATCGGCATGACGTCACATGTGATGACGTCACGATACGGTACAATACACCAGGTGGCGTTTTCGCGGGCGTTAACGGCCATTAACGCCCGCGAACTGGGCGTTAATGGCCAGACAATGCCCTCTAAAATGATAATAATGCTTGATCAAATTTATTTATGTAGGTTAGACTACACCAGTGAATTCATGCTGTTCAGGGTGGTCTCATAACTCTCTGTACTGAGGAACTATGCTTTTATGACAGTTGTTCATATTTTATGTTCAATTGTTTCATTTCAATTAAATGTTATAACCCCTACCATATTTCTGAGTGTTATTGCATAATTATTTATCATGGAAGTGGTAATTAAGCCTTTATTATCATAATAAACATCATCTCTTTTCGTTCTATAGGGACCTATGGTATTCCTTGAGCAAGCCCTCATCAACCTTGCCCTCAAATTACTAGCAGCAAAGGACTACACACCCCTCTACACACCTTTCTTCATGCGCAAAGAGGTCATGCAGGAGGTCGCACAGCTGTCCCAGTTTGATGACGAGCTTTACAAGGTTTGATCAATGATAATTAACTCTATTGATTTTGATGTTAATTTATGAGCTTTTTTTGTCTGGAAGATTATCGTAATTGAAATCAATTTGGGCTACCATTCAGGCCTCAAAGTTAAGAGGAGGCCAAAGTTGATTCTCTGCTCCCATATTTCGAAACAGACTGCTAGATTCGTGCATTAAAAAACATTTTTGCTGATTTTAATCCTGCCAATATTATGATTACATTGAAGGATGACGTCCTGTATACTCTAAATGATTTGTCAACTGCCTTGTTGAGTTCAGTCTCTGAATAGCCTAATTCAGTGCTGACGGGACGTAAAACATTAACTATCTCCCTTTAAAACTGAGCAATAGAAATCTTTCTATATTAACCTTTTTGCTTGGCCTCCATTTCAGGTAATTGGCAAAGGAAGTGAGAATAAAGATGATGCCACTGTAGATGAGAAGTACTTGATCGCCACCTCCGAGCAGCCTTTGGCGGCGTTGCATAGAGACGAGTGGTTGGCTGTGGCTGACTTGCCGCTCCGCTACGCTGGTGTCTCTACGTGTTTCAGACAAGAAGTTGGGTCTCACGGGCGTGACACGAGGGGTATCTTCAGGGTGCATCAGTTCGAAAAGGTTTGTTTTATTGATTGTTAGTTGTTCCATTGATTTAATTGTTCCAGCTGCATAGGACTAGGTTGTAATTGACAGAGCAGCCCTCCAAACGAAGTTCATTGTGAATTTGTGTTGAGGTATTCTATTCTTTGCGTCATATCTGAAGCACTCTTATGAGAGCCCTTTTGTGATTCTGTATGAACTTAATTGCCTGTCAATGACAAGTTGTCACATTATATCGCTCAACAATATATTGCAAAAAATTCATGTGTCGATGCAATGTATGTTGTCTAGTTACTCAAATATTTTGTTACATCCCTATAATAAAAGCATGATTTTCCTGAAGACAACTTATGATATCTTGTTGATTTTTCAGATTGAGCAGTTCTGTCTGACATCTCCCCATGAAAACAAGTCCTGGGAACTATTCCATGAAATGATTGCCAATGCTGAGAACTTTTTCCAAGTGCTAGGCATTCCTTATAGGATCGTTAATATTGTCTCTGGTGAGTGAAAAATGATTTTGACAATTTTGATATTTTATTTAGCTGGTTGTTTTCATGTAATTTTGCTGTAAAAATAGTGGTTGTCCAATGACTATCCTCTATACATCATATATATGCTAGAATTAGAATTTATGTTTGTCATCTATCTGCATTTTATTGTCTTGATAACACAACTGGAGCTGGATATAAAAACTTACAATATTTTATGTTTATAAAACCATATCTGAGTGTTTTATTTTACTCTTTTGAATAATATTTTATTTTAGGTGAATTAAACAATGCTGCGGCCATGAAGTATGATCTGGAGGGATGGTACCCTGGATCTGGTGCTTTTAGGGAACTGGTTTCGTGCTCCAATTGTACGGATTACCAGGCTAGGAATTTACGGGTTCGTTACGGACAGACTAGGAAAATGAATGAACAGGTACGCTGCCTTTCAATATTTATGATAAATCAATGATGATTTATAGTCTTTGTTACGGGGGAAGGGTTGGTCTAGTGGTAGCGTGCTGGGCTGCCATTCGCTGGGTTCGAATCCAGCTCTTGCCAGGTCACCTGGGCCTATGTTGGACGGCTGTTTTAATCGTCCTTCATCTCATTGCTGTGTTCTCCTCCTGTCCTAATTAGCCTTTCAAGTGCATAAATACAGGACGTAAAGCCCCAATCATCCATCCATCCTATAGTCTTATTACATGTAGCCTTCAAAAAAAATTTTTGTGATGAATGATATTGTTGTGAAAGTTAAAGCATTCTATATACTTTATTGGGCAGCCTAACAGTTGCTGGGAATGCTGGCACAACTGGTTTGATTGCTTATGTACAATCTCTTTTTATTGACCACTTTATAAAATTTACAGCTGCAATTTACTGCTGATCATTATTGCTGATGTTTGTACTTGGCTTAGTAAATAAAATAGATGCATTTTGGAGCAGGTGTGGTAAACACTTAGCTTCATTAAGGTTACAGCATTGATTTGAAATCATTGATTTACAGGCTGAGTATGTACACATGTTGAACGCCACTATGTGTGCCACCACAAGGACCATCTGTGTGATCCTGGAGAATTACCAGGAGGAGGATGGGGTCGTTGTCCCAGAGATATTGAAGGAGTACATGCCACCTAGTAAGTAGTACTCAAGAATCAAGATTTGTGACTAGTGGAATGTAGTAGTTGTAGGATCTATGCATGATTACATGGATTACAGTTGATTGTGTTCTTATTTTCATTGATTTAGCAATCCTTTGTTATTTGGTGTTATTGAACATAATTGCTGGTTTAACAACAGGTGGCAAATGGCAATCGTTAAAAGGCAATAGACTTCTTCGCTGTGAAATTCAGTCAATTAATTGTGTGTTGATAAATTTTTCTGTCCCACTTTAAAAAGCAATTTAGCTTCGCCTGGGGTTGCTTCGAAATTGAAACCGCATTTAGAAGTGTCTATCAAAATCAAAGGGCAGCAAAAATTCAAACATGTGGAAAAGTTCCCCTGATGTTAGTTTTTCTTGACTCGCCAGAGATCCAAAATACCTCGTTATCTCCTCTATCTATTTACCTCTAACTTGTTGATGTTTTTATTCAGAATTCAAGGAGAAGATCCCATTCGTGAAGGCCGCCCCCATCGACCAAGAAACGACCAAGAAACAGAAGAAACAGAAAGACGGACAGAAGAAACCCAAAGTAGCCGAAGTAGAGAAGGGAGTGGAAAATATGCAGGTGTAGCTCCCCTAGTTAGACTTTACTATGCTTTATATATAAATTATTACTGTCTTTCACCATACGCAATCATTATTTATCAATTTTATCAATTTAGGATTATAAAATTAATTGTATTCATCGCATACTGGAACTTCATTTTGTGGCTTGCAGAATTTCATTCTTGACTTCCTGAGATGTCACGTCTCTTTTATGTTAAAAATAAAATCCACCATGACTGACCTGCAGCAGTTACTGTTATAGTCTCAATATTTATTATTTATGTGTAATATCTCGGGTATTTATTATGCGCAAATCTGCTTTCAGTTGTTGTGTTTGTCTCATTTGGATGGCCTTGATATCAATGGTTTTGTCTCGCTGAAAAAAGTAAGCTACATCTGCAATAGTGAACTTACAAGTTTTGTCTTGGTATTAAATTGTTGGTTTCTCTCAGAAATTGGCATGTGATTTTCATCAAATAAATATGAAAATGCTTCACATAATTAGCATGTGAATGTCATTAAATGTGTTGCTTGCTCGTTTCTCGTGTTTATGTGGCCTTAACGTCCTTTTAGATTGTAAATGGCTGACTACAAGAGATCTGTTTCAATAATAGTGAACTTCAGTTTTATCTTTTGTCTGTATTGAAGTGCTTCAAACAAATAGCATGTGAATATCATTAAATGTGTGTGCGGAATATCTGAGGGTGCGATGGACACTTCCAGGAATTGGTTCTGCGTAAGTCTGGTATGCATCTGTCTGACCTGCATATCTTTGATATGTCATGTACTGTCATTGCCAGCCAAATGGACTTCGACTCATTTTTGTCAGCTGCGCAAATCCGATATTTTTGGTTTTTGTACAATTTCCTGTGGTTCCACCTTTCTGCGTTCCTTGGTGTAGGATGTCTCGGTTTCCTTGTCTGTTTGTCTTGTTTACATGATTTTTAGCCTGGCTCACCAGGCTAATTCAGGAGTAATGGTCTGAAAATATTGTCTGTCAACTCTACTGTTCAATACATGTAACCAAAGTTTCAATATATCTGTTTTTGTGTTTTATTGGTTTGTTAGGGCTAGATGTATGGAAATTACTTTTTTTTTTCAATTTCAAAAATTTTTTTTTTCCAAGATTTGAAAAAAAAATAAAATTTCAACTTTTTTTCAATTACACTAATTTTTATTTTTTTTTCAAAAAGAGGAAATCGGGCAACTTCTGTTTTTCAAAATTTAAACATTTTTTGCTCCAAGATTTAAATTTTTTTTCCAAATTGTTTTCCTAGATTTAAAAAAAAAACAATTTTTTTGTTCCAAATTTTTTTCAATTTCACCAATATTTTCAAAGGAGGAAATTGGGCGACTTCAAGATTTACAAAAATTGTACACATTCTTTTCGTGGTTATTTGGATATTATTTTGTTCATGGAACAACCACAATAACAGCACTTCACTTGCCGCAATTCAGAACCACCTTTCTCTGCCATTTCCAAAAAAGTAGACTTAACTATTTCACCAGCATTGCTACATATTTTGCCGTCATCACTGCCACTTGAGCCAGGCTTTGAATCCGCGGATTCTTGTTATGTAATATAATTATATATTGGTTTGTTTGTCTCACTGAAAGAAGTATGCTCCTGGAATAGTGAATTTAAGTTTTGTCTTGATATGTATGAAAATGCTGGTTTTTGTTGGAACTTGCATGTGATTTTCATCCGATTAGTATAGGTTATTCACCTAGGGAGAGGCAATATGTGATTTATCCAGCGAGGGCGTTAGCCCGAGCTGTGATAAACACATATTGTCGATCCCGCGGTGAATAACTGGCTTATACCATAAGACAAAACTGAAACTTGTCATTTGTTGCTGTTGTTTTTTCACAGCTTCGCTTATTATTCTCCCATGGGAGGATAACTGGACAACAAAGAATAAGGGTTTTATTGCAGTGAAATACTGGCTCATGATTGGCTGACAGAGGTGTCGAATGGTATAAATATCAAAATGCTGCTAATTGCTAATAGCATGTGAATATCACTAAATGTGTGTATAAAATAAGTGAAGGTACAATGGACACTGAATTCGCTCTGTATATATGTCATTGTATACTTTCGGCTGTTGTAGTTTGGTTTGTAAATGTGAAATGTCCGTTGGTTCCCCTTTTTGCCTGCTGTGCAGTTCTACCATTCTGGTGCTTGCATGTCTGAGATTTCCAGGTCTGTCCTGTTTGCATGGCCTTAATCTTCTGAGAAATTTTTAACCTTTTACTGAAAGAAGTCCGGGTCTGATAGTGAACTTTGTTATGTCTTTTTCTTAAAATGCTGGTTTCTGTCAGAGACCGGCATGTGATTGTCATCAAATTAATATTAAAATGTTTCGAAGTTTGAACAAATAGCATGTGAATTTCATTAAATGTGTGTATGAAGGTACTAAGTACTTGGTTGAATCTAGCTTTGCTTCGTCTGGTTTACACCTGCTTCCTTCCCATGAAAGTGCCTTGTTTGAGCTGTATCTAGGAAATCCTGTAAGAGTTCTCACCAGGGGGCTTTGTATGCACTGCTGTCCTGTGTGTCTGTAAGTGGCTCACTACCCTGTGCTCTCCCTTTCTGATCCCAGCTCTGTGATGCACCCCCAAAACTTTGGCCCTAAGCTAAAGGTTGCAATCTTTAGCTGAATCGTCTACACATGGTTTACATGTAGTTTCCTCGGTTTGTTGTGTATGCTTCGAAATAGATTTTTTTTTTAAGGTACCGCTTAGAAAAATTTGGGAGTCCAGCTGCTTTTCGTTGTCTGGCTTGTACGACCGTGAGAACTGCACCATACTGAGTAATTGTGTTAGTTTTGTATAAACTGGTGGTCTTTTCTATTGATTCGTGTGTATTGTTTGCAATAGGGCCCACAATACTGAAGAGGAAAATTGCCATTCTGACTTTTTGAGTTCTTCAATCATCACTCAAGATTCAGCTGTTGACTGATAGGTCTCGAAAACTTTGTCCAATAATTATAGGATCATGTAACAAAGAAAATAAGGCAGTTGTGTATTTTTGTTAACAAGTGCTAATTTTATTCAAATGTCAATTTGTACATAGAGACAATATCAATGCAGTATAATAATAACTCTTTTCTTTTTTAAATCATAGTATAATAACAATATTCATAAACTACATGCACCATACATATATATAATATTGAACACCTAATAGATCTATAACAGTAATGCTTAAGGAAATTATTTAAAAACCCCATGATCTGCAGGAAATGTTTTCAAAATGCTGCTTTTAAATCCCGAAATAGCATAGAAACATCTCTTGGTCATTTATTTGTGTTTATGAAGGGCTGATGAATGGATGTTTTAAGCGAAGACATTCGTCAGACCATTTGTTCTTTTCAAATTAATCTTGATCAGGACATGTAAGTCCTAAAAGTTATCATTAATAATATGTTGTTTGTATTGTAAAGGCAAAGAATAAATATGTATTTACATAAGACTTATACATCCTTCATACATATTTATATAGACTTATATCCTTCGTTTCTGAAAATGCACAATTGCATCATATTCTCCTTGACTTAGGGTACCTATTCATGCGCTTATGAATATGTGACTAGTTTTTGGGTAGCCCATTTTTCTAGAGAAGATCAAATGTAGCCTACATCTTAAAACATTTCGCTTAATGTTAACAAAGTAAGGAATGTTTTTGATAATAATTATAGCATGAACTGGTTTATCTCATCATTGTGTACATTCTTCTGAAGTCAAAGGACTCGGTTATAGTAACTCTTAGTAGACAATAGACATTAACGCAGTTTTCAAGAATTAACCTCAATCAATTGGAATTATCTAAGCATCATAGGCAGAATCTGATTTTGCAGATTCATAAAGTCGCAGATTATCATTCGTTGAAAAATATTCCAATTTAAAAAAATCCATCATCTTCCATGATATTGTAATCCCATAATTTTACTGATAATATCAAGCGTAAAAGGCCATTCGCTGATTAAATTTTCAATAAGTCACCTTAGTTTCATTCTATTGGCCTGTAATTGATTGTAATATACAGTAACTTATAAGAACAATCCTGTTCAGAAGGCCATGTTTACTTGATAGCCTGACAGCTCCAAATTTACCAGGTTCATGAATTACAATTGATTTTGCTTGATGTTAGGTCCAGGACAGATCCAGATAGCTAAATAATAACATTTGGCCTTGTGTATTCCAGCTAGTGATGTTTGACACCAATATCACTTATTATACTACCAGGAACATAGTGATGTACATGATGAATAATATGGCGATAGTAATCACCCCGATACCGAGGGCCCACATGCCGAGGCGTTTTGCGGCTGCTGAGAGGGTGTCCGCACGCCCCTTGTCCCCTGTCAGGATGGCGTTCCGGCATTCCCAGGATTTCATGATGGCACAGATTCCGATTGGCCAGCAGCAGAAGAGAGTCATCATGATGTTGAAGATGAGGTGGTCTGGTGGAGGGTTGGCGATTGGCGTTGCGGCCACAATGATCACTGAAGGGGGGTAGCCGCCCGGTTGGATCATGGGTTGCCCTGCCTGGTGGTACTGCATTTGGGGCTGACCGTACCCTTGAGGTTGGCCAAACTGTGGTTGGTGCTGGTAGGACACCGCTGGCTGGGTCATTACTTGTTGGGGTGGGTACCAGCCCTGACCCTGAGGCGGATATTCTGGGAGAAAAAAAAATATATATATATATATATATATGTGAGACAATGCAGAGAAGGAATTGGTTATTTTATCATTGCTTACATGTAACTATATTGGCACAAGAATAATGACATAACCATGCTTGTCTTGAATTGCCAATGACATTGAGTCCCACTTCCATTTGTGGAATGGTGAGATGTCATGGCAGCACTGCCCATCCCTTGGAGACTCTTTCGTCAGACACCAGATAAACAGATGATCTGCAACATTTACCATCCATAGGGACCCCTGAATAGCCCTCACAGTAGGGTGGAGGGGGTCCATGTTGATGTTCCATTCGTTTCATCTCGTCTGCTTTTGATTCCATGTCTATGTCGCAATTTTCCAATTCAAGATTTCCTTGATCCTGTTAGTTGCTGATGTTGACAAACACTGGTGATGGTGATATTTTCTCTCCAGATGGCAGCATCTGCATTGTGTGCAACATCTGGTGCCATCTAGTACAAAATCTTTATTGCAAGGCTTCTGCCCAACTGCATTGTGCACCACAGCCCGGGGGGGCACTCACATTGAAGTCATACTACCTATGTGCCGCTCAAAAGATAGGGTTTTTAAGGGGATTTCCTGACCACAGGGTCATTTTTTGAGGGCAGGAGAGCCTGACCATAGGGTACACTTCTCAATTGGACATCAGACAGTGTTGTTTTGCCTTGGAAATTGCAATTAGGCAATGTCTAATTTACATTGAACTTGCAGGTGTTAGGTGTCATTCTTAATTGCAATTTAGATTTCACACCTTTTCTGATGACTTTTTCCCTTTTATGTCTAAATAGTAGGCTATAGGGCCTATATAATAACCTGACCATAGGGTATGAAATATCGGCTTGAAAACCTGACCATAGGGTACGAATTTCCGAACGCGTGCCGCACATCCGTATCAAAATCCGGCCGAGTACCCCCCCCGGGCACCACAGACTATGCTTGGGAAGCAATAAGTGAAAAGCATGATATTGTGCCATTGCATCAATGCTTAACATCCTCAACAAACTGCTTGTGGAAGCATGAGTTATCATCCGATGAGAGGGAAACACATTGGGTCATAAAGAGCTATAAAGGCCGATATTTCTAAGATGTTGGATAAAAATGGCTGCCAAGTTTCTTTGCTGCAGTCGGAGATAGGTGTGGGTCAAAGTCTTTGGGCCTGTGTTTCACTTACTTAAATCAATGTTATTTCAATGGGAAGGGTGCTTCACTTACTAATCAAAGACCCATACCTAACTCCGGCTACAGCAAAGAAAATTGGCTGCTATTGGTATCCCACATACCTCACATATCGGCCTTTATGACCCAATATGTTTCCGTCTCATCGGATGATAACTCATGCCTCCACAAGCAGTTTGGTTGAGGATGTTAAGCATTGATGCAATGGCACAGTATCACACGTTTCACTTAAATTACTTGCAGGCGGCACTGTCTTATAAATCACCTATTCTCAAATTGCTTTGAGACAATAAGAACAGAAAGAATAAGAGAAGCACAGATACCCTTTTTCAGTTTGGGTACCGCTACTTTCTTTTGTATCTAGTTTGATACCAATATTGGTAGTTCTATACCATAGACTAAAAATGTGTTGCGGCATTTTTTAATATGCAGTATCTACCACAGGCATTACAATCATTTTGAGAAAAAAGCTTGTCACTGCACTTATTGAATTTATATATGTATGTATTGTATACAGGATACGTTTAGCAATGTGAGCTTTTTGTAAGAAATTGTAATGCCTGTGGTATCTACGTTCAACATGCCCAGGGTGCATGTACCTACAGATAATTATTGTTAATAAATACGTTGTTGGAGATAATAAACCAGGCAAACTTGTAGGACATCCCAAGTTATTCTGCTTAAGGTGGTCTTGATGGGTAAGGTGGTAGCAGAATTGAAACTAGAACGCAAAAAATAATAAATAAGACGGCCATTGCTATTTGAAGTCCCAGGGTCCACATTGCGAATCTTTTTGCTGTACGTGACAGACTTTCTGCTCGTGGGCGGTCAGCCTGCTGGATAGCGGTACGACACTCCATAGATGTTGCAATTCCATAGAACCCAATCGGCCAGCAGCAGCAGAACAGCATTATAATGTTGAAGACAAGGTAGTCATTAGGAGGGTTCTCCAAGGGGGTCCTCCTATGATCAGGATGGCAAGCAGGGATATCCATAGGACTGGATAATGAGACGTTTTCTAGAGCATGTAGCCTGTAATGTGCCTTGTCCTATGGATACAAGGGTGGGTCCCAGAATTTTGGAAGGTTTATAGATGACACATGTATCTGTTATGATATTACGATGTCAATAAAAGATTTTGTTTTTTTCAACATTTTTCTGCACACTTATTTTTCCCCAGATGTTTTCCCCGCTTGCATTGCATCACTATGGCAATGGCAACTGTACTGCCTCACTTAAGGATAATTTGGTAGCTATAACTACGCACAAGCTTTAAAATACTCCATTTTGCCACAATGAACATATTTGTGTAAAAAGGGATAATTTACCTTATGGGTTGTTTTTCAATCGGGGTCATAGTTCTGTCTCAAGGGGGTAAAAAAAAGGTCTAGTTTTCTGGCCAAATTGACATTTTTCCGTTGCTATTATACCGTGCCGTGTATTTCTGAAAATTTTAGGGCTACAAGTATTCTGAATTTTTTTTATTTGACTTTTTGCGTTGTTGTACAGATAATTTGACCAAGGTCAACACTCTGCTCATCCCTCTATTACTGGATGTATAGAACACCCAGTTGTATGGGCTTGTGCTGAGTGAATAGATATATATCTATATATATCTAAATCTATCTATCATCATCATTCTAACATTCAAACTAAACCTCAACTGACATGGCCTGACTTTTGTGCACAGTAAACGTCTCCCCCAGGCACCTCTCTCACCCAAAGTATCCACCTATCCTTCTTTTTCTATCTTCTCCTTCTGATGAGGCCAATCAACCTCCTCACTACTCCCTTATTCATCCTTTGGACTACACCTCTGCCCCAAATCCAGGATTGCATGAATCTGTCATGACAAGTCATCAAAAACTTTACAAAACTCCTTCTCCTGCTTTCAATTTTACAACTACACCAGTAATACTTTGTAAACCTCTAAACCGCTATCAAAGGCATATTATTGTCCCAAATTCAGATGCTTACATGCAAGTTCATTTTTAATACATTTACTACGAAAATAAACAAAGCTATCTACCTGCCCTCTGCTGCTTATGCATGTCACATCTGCCATGACAAGTCACACATTTCACTCTGTCTAACAAGTCATGAAACAGTTGCATCTTTTCAGTTTGCTACAGTGCCAATACTCTGTCACTTCAACAACATTTGTTGTTCTAACTGTGCAAAACAAAGGTTCCTATCAATTACAACCCATTAACCATTTAACAAACTCTTTATTCCCTTTTCACCACACCTCCTTAGCATTCATATTCAATTACCACATCAATCATTACATTATGTACACCCCCAATCATCTACCATATCCTACCTTCTACTAATTTTCTATAGTTACCTTTTACAAATGCTGCCATTTACATAATGTATGTTGTCAATGGGTTTTTCTAGTATATATATATATATCTATATATCTATATCTATATACATTCAAACTAAATATGCTAATGACATGCAAATGAGGTCATCCTGGGTCACAGGCCGTTGTCCATGGATAACTCCCTCCACAGGCCTATCCTTCCCCTGCAGCCTTCACCTGCCCTTCTTTCATCCTTTTCTTCTTCTGATGACGTCATCAATAGCTGTTTCCCTTGCTGTTTAATGCACTTTGTGTGTAACATCAAAGGTAGTTCCCTCTCTCTCCACCAGACCTCCACTATGCAAATGACCTACTGTCCCAGAAATGTTTCGCCCCAAAAATATTATGCCAGATGGCAGCACTGTCAACATTTCAACTTTTCCATTGTTTTATTTCCTTCGGCCAACGACCAAATAACTCCCTCTTTACAAAAAGGTTACTCTCACTTATAAAGTCGACCATGCTCTTGACTGTCTCATTTCTAATGTAATACCATCTTAATCTCAGAGAAATACTTCACTAACAACTTTTTATCAACATGCCATCAAAATATTGATTCACCTGTTTTTCCCTTATCGCTTTATGTGCTTTCAATGGCCTTTACTAGTATATATACATTCAAACTAAATGCTAATGAGATGCAAATGAGGTCATACCAGGTCACAGGATGGTTGCCAGCTAAAAACTCCTTACACAGGCCTGACCTTCCCCTACACCCTTCACCTACCCTTCTTTCACCCTTCTTTCACCCTTTTCTTCTTCTGATGACATAATAAATTGCTCTTTCCTTTGCTGTTTCATGCAGTTTGTGTGTACCATCAAAGGTAGTTCCCTTTGTCTCCACCAGAGCTCCACTTATGCAAATCAGCTAATGGGTCAGAAATGTTTCCCCAAACTCGCACTTGCTCGGATTCTCGGAGGGAATCCGTCACTCGTATATGCTAAGGATTCTGGGAAGGGGGCTCTAACCGTTGCAACGGCCGCCATTAACAAACGTGGTAAACAAGCCAGCCATGCTGCCACAGACCTGCAGTTGGTGTGTGTTGTGTCAACACTTTCTCAGATCGTTTCTGATGACAGATCCAGTCACTTATTTCGTTGCTGTGTAATGGATACTAAGACCATTCTCCCCAGAAAAGATACCACAAGGGATTCAAGGACTCATTCTCGTGGAAAGGTACACTGTTTACATGAGTGAGAGGGCAGATATCCTTGCACCCTATCAGTGTAAAGCGTCAAATGCGAGTGCCAGTTCTAACAAACTGGCTCTCCGCTAGGGCGAGTATGATGTTTCCCCCCGAAAATGTTATGCCAGATGGCAGCACTGGAAAACACTGCCTTTACAATCTCACAGAAATACTTCATTAACAACTTTTAATCAATGTACAGTAATCATCAATGTGCAGTAAAAAATTACATTCACCTGTTTATTCCCTTATCGGTTTCTGTGCTTTTAATGGGCTTTACTAGTATATGACAATGAAAAATCATCTTACTTGCTTAATTTTGGCCAAGAACTTTGTGTGTGTCAAGGAAAATAGACATTTTCGGGGAGGACAGCATATTTTCGGAGAGGACAGTTTATTTGACGAAAGCTGTTTTTGGTGTTTTCCGCATGAGCATTGTGCAGTTCGTACAACTGAAGTGAAACACTTACTAAAACTTTGTCTAATCTATTGAAGGACTGTTTCTGTAAAATAAAAAAACTCTTAATTTAATGTTATTGCTGTTTTGCTGACCCAATTTCGGAGCCCCCGCAGGTCTCGGGCCTCCTCGTGGTGGAGGGTGGTAACACTATAGGTGAAATCCTGTATCCTTAGTAGCCAACACGGGACGGAAAAAGGGCAACCTGTTTGCCGTGGGTTGCGACCTGTGTCGGAGGATGAAGGGGTCCTGGTAGTTGAGTTGGAGGGGACTAAGTTGGTCCCTCCCATACAATACACTACTTTGGCCTGGATTTCTCCTAGACGGGAGGCTGGATTGGCCCGGTCCAGTCAATCGGCTTGTCATGTTGTCATTTGGACTTCGGTCCTATTTGGCCATGGCTGATGGGTCAATCAAAGAAGGTTCTGACCAAGTCTACATGCTGGCCATGTTTTTAATATGACTGCAGCTGTATTTCTTACCAAGCCTTCTACGAGTGATTTTTAACAAATCAGACTTCCAGATTCAAAAGTCTAATCTCTACAGAGAGGTAGAAAATCTTTCGGTAGCCGTAAGGAACCAGTATGCGGTACCTATATTTTGTACAATCCCACCTCTCAGTCTACAGATGTGGAATCACCATCGTTTAAGTATACACAAAACTGTCACCCTTAATTACGATCAAAACTACCCGCAAATGCAGCATGATTTGGAAAGTGAGGTATCCGATCTGAATGATCTCTTTGTTAGAATTAATAGGAGGAACGGAGTAACCACTCCAATGTTGCATAGGGACTTGGAACACAGCAAAGGCAAGGGTAGAAAAATTTACAAATATAATATGTTATCTGATGGGTGTCACCTGAATAGATCTGCACTATTGAAATGCAAAAATTCTATAATGATTGCCTATGGGAAAAATAAGAACAGGCTGAGGTAATGTCGAGGTCGCTGCAGACCCTTCATAAAAGTTCTGTTTCTTACGCACATGTGATGTATATAGTCTTGCACAAAAACTTATGTTCATTCAGAACCAAATTTATAATTTATAACTTAAAATTGCAAAAAATTGTTATAAAAACTATGATGCTGTGTCATATATGCCTCGACTATTGGAAGAGATGTATGCAGAACCGGGTTGTGGTCGCTACAGACCCACCATTTATTTTCTGTTTAAATCTCAATCCAAGCGGTCTTACTGATGCAATTGCTCAGTTATTCATGTTACTTTGATTTTACATTACTTATTCGTATTGATGAATGTAATATAAGTTATCTTATTTCTTGTTTTTGTGCAAGCTAATATATATATATTGGAGGTTGAATTATTGTTTTTGCTTGTATTGTTGATTTATATGAGGTTTTGGGGTACATACCACATCAAGTAGCATTCGAGCCACACTGCCCATCCATAGTTAAATAGACTGGCCAATTACAGAACTTAGTCATTTGACACTCGTATTAATGAGCCAATTTACCAGACGCATGCGCAAAACCATCAGATTCTACTCCCAAGCAGTGTGAGCAGTCACAGAAGAGCCAGCTCGAGAGAGGCCAACAACCATCGGTTTCGGCCTAAACTGTCTACAAGTCTACAAGTCTACAAGAGTATATCCCCCATGTATCCCTGGACTAGGGTACTGTGCGCAGCCCTACCCATATTAGTCCCCCTTGTTGGGCTCCTTGGTGGGTGGGGAGCATGGGGGACGAATCACCAAAATTCATATGGCTTACTCTCTCTCAAATTCACAGTCTCGACTAAAACGGCAGCGGTCATCCTCGGATGACTGTATCGACCCGGAACTACTAAACCGACAAACGACAACACGAAAGTCAGAGTACCGACACAGATACATAGTGTTCAAACTATCTCCCTTTGCCATCTACAAGACCATACTTCAAGAAGTCGGCGAACCTGCAGAGACAACCTTGCAGAGAGATGGAACCGTCTTATTCGAGACCGGAAATGACGACCAGACTCGGAAACTCCTCGGGCTGACAGACATTGCAGGTACACCAGCAATAATCGAGCCACATCGGACCTTGAATACTTCCAAGGGAGTGGTTTTCTCCTCCCTTAGCTATTTGAACTCAGACGAAGATTTACAGGAATGGTTTGAAACTTTCACTGATGTTATTCATTTTCATAGAATCCCTCAGAGGGATAATCGAGAACTTCTCATCCTGACTTTTTCAGACACAACTCTTCCTGAGAGCATTAAAGTTATTTGGGAGCAATGTAAGGTTCGACCTTATATACCCAATCCAAGAAGGTGTTACAAATGTCAGCGTTTTGGTCATCTGAGCAAGTGGTGCCGACGACAAGAAGTATGTGGCCATTGTGGATCCCAGGACCACATCCAATCAAAAGAAGAACCTTGCTTATCTCCTCCTCTTTGTGTCAACTGTAAGGAAGACCATCCCTCTTACAGCAAAACGTGCAAACAATGGACAAAAGAAAAAGAAATCCTCACATTGAAGGCAACCCACGCGATATCTTTTCCAGAGGCTAGAAGGATTGTGGACCAGCACTCAGGAATTCCCAGCTATTCGGACATGGCGGGATATCCACAACCTCAACATCATCTAACACCAAGACGATGGTTACAACTCGACGAACACAGCATCAACAGATCACACCAACAACACACAAAGAACACAAAAGACACAAACAGACACTCGGGAAGAACAACTGAAAAATCCACTCCACAGACAACCCCAACCACACAACGGCCTATTTCCCAGGCAGATCTTGAACAACCAAACCCATCAGCTGGCACCACAACTCCTCATGAGGCAGCAATGGACATGCAACTAAAAAAAGACACAGAAGAGGAAAATTAAGACTCAGATGATGATGGGAGCACAACAACCGACAATGAATCCATGGAAGCAGAAGATGAAGAGGCAGAACAGAACAGGTTCCAGAGTTTCCACAGGAAGAAGCAAAAGAAGAGGGTCCAGAGATCCACAGGAGGAAGAAAAAGCAGGGAGTACCAAATGGAGACATTCAACGACCCATGTTTGTACAAAACTACCTGAAACTGGCAGTTGAACATATTGGGATGATGGATGGCTTTGACAAAATGTCCGACAAACTGATTGAGCGAACTAAACAACGGATGCATAGTTGGCCGGCAGACAAACTTGCAACAAAAAAAAAGAAGTACTAGATCTAGTCACTCAGTACGATTTCACAGACGATTTTTATGGCGCCCTTATTGTTTTTATTCACCATGACTTTTTGTCAGTTGCTTTGAAATTGATATGAAAACGAACTAACACAAGGACAAAGACGGGAAAAACAAAACAATTAACAAATCATCCTACTGAATGATCAACCTTCATCAAGGATGTCTCTAAATAGCCATACTATATTATACAATTATGGACTAGGGATGCACGGATATCCGGCACAGTATCCGGTATCCGGCCGGATAGTGGAATTTGCAGGATATCCGGTATCCGGCAAAATGAGGGTATGAGAACCGGATATCAGAACCGTATATCTGGCATGTACAAAACTTAATGAAAGGCTAAAATTTTGATAATAACCAAAGGAACGTTAACCACGACAGAGTCACCAACATTATTTCACCATCTTCAAAATCAGAATTCAGTTACAGAACAAAACAAAAAACATTCCATCACAGGAACAGTCCTCCTGCCGGACCGATATGTCTCAGCTCTCATAAAAAATATTCATAATCAACCACAAATGCCGAAAAACTTCCTTTTTCGCATGTTTACTATCCGGTTCCAACTATCCGGTTGCTATCCGGTATCCGGCAGTTGGTGTTGACGGATTATCCGGTATCCGGTATCCGGTATCCTGCTATTTTCACTATCCGTGCATCACTATTATGGACTTCGGTTGAGGTCAATATCAGGTTTTATGGACCTGACCGGTGATATTCACCGAGGCCGAAGGCCGAGGTGAATATCACTAGGTCAGGTCCGTAAAACCTGATATTGACCGAAACTGAAGTCCACAATTGTTTTGTTCCATGATAATTTTTTTTTGGGGGAAAAAAATTTTTTGTGGAAATTTTCTTTTTTCGGAATTTTTTCTTTTTTCTCGGAAAATTTTTTTTTGGAATAATTTTTTTTTTTTGGGAAAATTTTTTTTAACGGAATTTTTTCAGCACTTTTTGATGTTAGACACAATGGCAGTAGAGACATTGTCACAAGCAACTGATCAGTGAATAACACATTTGTTATTGACCTGCCTGTCACACACCACCGCACACAGGTGAACATCACATTATGCAGGTGGGTTGTTGGCCAATCAGGAGGCTTGTTACATAGGGGTCATGGAACAAACCCTATTAGTGCAGGGCTGTGCAGGGTGTTTCAGTTGCCCCAGTATACAATGAGTAAAACCCCATCCTTTTTTGCACAGGACAGATCTTGTCAGGGGCTATTTATAGTACATCGAGGCTCATAGAGAGGCTGACCTTGCCTGGGCTCGAACCCATGCAGGCAGAGACCTTCCCATAGGAGCCCGATGCTCTACCAACTGAGTTATCCCCACCTAAAGTATGCTGAAGACCTGTTTGTGGAACTATTCAGCTACACCATGTACACACCGATCTTGTTTTCTTTTGGAAAAATTGTAATTCATTATCTGCATATATGTCTCTCTGAATAGGACTTCAGGGGATCCACTCCAATTAGTTTTTACAGAGATAACAGACATCATGGGTATAGGGGCTTAAAAGGTGGGATATTGATAGTCAAAACTAATAGCCTGTATATTGTAGATAGACTAGAAATTCCCATGATTTTAAAACACTTGAAAGGTTATGATGAGAAAGAAATCACAGAAAAGAGATTGGGCCAATTTCCATTGCCATACCTTCATTAGAAGTAAGTTTTTAAGCTGCGTTAATAGGTGTGCGTTTAAGTGTGAGCTGTATGTATCCGAATTGATTTCACTTATTTATTTAGGCCCAACTGAATATCCAGTCATAAAGTCTGTATATTATCATTGAGAAACATTATCAAATGGCAGGATCGTGTATCGCTGCTTTAAAAGCCGAAGTCACGACCAATGCAGATTGAGCCATTATAAAAGTCCAACTTCTATCGTCTACGAAAAATTAAAGTAGTCACTCTGACAACTTCAAGCATTTTTACTGCATTTCGTTGGTTTTGGATGGAATTTCGGTTCAAGTTAGTTTTCTTCACATTTTGTTTCACACATCTTTTTCAATAAAGTTGTGTCATACGCCAGGACAATTAAGAACCCCGATATGATTTTTTTAGATGCAATCCTATTGGACATCTTTGTTGACATTTTGAAATCACAAATTTGAACTATCTTACAAAATGATGTCTGGCTCTTTGAAAAATCTATAAATTTTCTTCTGACTTTTAAAAAGTGCACGTTTCTAAGTGTGAGCAATTATATATATATATATATCGCATAACATCCGCAAACTTAAACAAGAATCTGAGGATTCAAACACTGGGTTTAGCAAGCTTTGCATGATTATTATTATTAGTAAGATTTTTAAAGATGGGATATGTTTATTGCTCAATGACCTGCTTATTAAACTCAATTTTACATGAACCTTTTTTTAAAATTTAACTTTGTACACACAAATCATAAGCAAATATTTGCAAAGTACTCAATGAACTTCCCATTTTGCTTGTACTGTACTGATTGAAATAGGAAAGCCTTGTCAGGTTTGCAGATATACCACTAAATTTTGTGAACAGAGATACCACTTACATTCAGTGGCTGAGTCACAGTGAACAAATCAAGAAATGCAGCCATTTTGTAGAAGTTATCTTAGATTCCTCAGGGGTCATTGATCCATACCCTCAAACAAATCTCTACACATGTACCGAATTTCAAACCTCTAGTTGATATACTAAGCTCACAGTGGGCAACTCAAGAATGATGGCCATTTTTTGGCAGCCATTTTGGCAACCATCTTGTATTTCCCAAAATATTGATTCACACCATCAAACAAATTTCTACACCAAATTTCAATACTCTTAAGCAAAAAACTTAACTCACAGTGGCAAAACAAGAATAGCAGCCATTTTGTGGCGGCCATTTTGGAAGCCATCTTGAATTTCTGAAAATATTCCAAATTCAAACTCTCAAACGAATCCCTATAGTAAATTTCATAACTCTGAGTGAAATACTAAGCTCACAATAGACACTTTAAAATGTGGCAATTTGCTGCCAAAAGAGTCTGAAAGAGGAAAAAGACATGTTTTGGAATTTTGCTAAATTCTGAATAACACCAGCACATATAGCACCAAATTACAAAATGCATTTCAGAAACCAAGTATACTAAGGTCCCCAGTTGGTTTTAAGCCTCTAAAACCTCCCAATTTATCTCCACAGAACTTCAAAGAAAAGCACTTTGACCCATTCTCTCTCTATTACACTGGGAGAACCCAGTGTAAAAAAGTACAGTTTGACCAGCATTTAATCAATAGTGTATACCATTGTTGCCGATAGGTTCATTACGGGTTAAAGGAAACCAAAGTCATCACGTTTGTTCCATTATTTATTTCCCGAAGAAGAAAGTTCACAGGAGAACCACCCCAATTCAGTTCCATACCATATGGAAACCATACGAAAAACACCTGAAACATTGTACAAATAGTTAACAAGCGGTTCATTACTACTTTTCCTAAATGTACTAAGTTCATAAAGAATAATCACATAATAACATTTAATAAACTGATTCTATTAATCAACATACCCTGTTTGGATGTTTAAGTTGAAGCATTAGAGCATTGAACCAGCATGTTTAACAGCACTGGGGACTCAAGAGAGCTCCAACCCCTTTGGCTGACTGATGTTCAATGATACCAGAAGACCAAACTCGCCCTCACTCGGATTCCCAAAGGGAATCCGTCACTCGTATATGCTGTGAATTCTGGGAATGGGTCCTTGTCCGTTGCAACGGCCGCCATTATAAAACGTTGTAAACATGTCAACCATGCTTGCCCAGTGCTCCCAATCAAGCAGAAAGTGTCAGCACTCTCCAATTGTGCAGCTGGCATCAGTAGCAGGTGCCCAGATCATTCCTGCGTGTGCGTAGTATCAACAATTCTGCCTTGTTAGCGGCCCCAGCAGGTGCCTGAGGGCTATTTTTGCGGAGGTGTACACTGTTTACATGAGTGAGAGGGCAGATATCCTTGCACCCTATCAGTGTGAAGCGTCAAATGCGAGTGCCAGTTCTAACGAACTGGCTCTCCGCTAGGGCGAGTATGCCAGAAGACTTTGAAATTGAGTTGTTAACAAAATGACCACAAGGTGGCAGTTATTGCATTTTGTGAAAAGCAATGCCTCACTGTGGCCTAAACTGTGGGAAAGCTATTTTTATGCCATCTGGTGGATGGACAGATAGTCAAACCTTTCCTAATTCACATAATTAGATTCTAACAGAATTCTATGGAAACTACGTAACTTTACGGCAACACCATAGTATGACCAATGATATATATGTTATTAAAACAGATCTATTCATTCAAAACAAAGGTGTGTAGCAAAGGTTATAAAGTCAGAAGTTTTATAAACTTACTTGGTGCTGCAAACAAGTTGTGGCAAACTGGTGGATAAGTTGACAAAAATGTTTTGTGACTGCACATCCTTGTGACATTCCCCGGCCAGGTGGATTGGGGCTGGATATATTAAAGGCTAAGCCGCTAATGTGATGTTACCTTTGTCAAACTTATAAAAATGTGTCTGAATATAATACATAGTCCTATAAAGATAAATGTGTCTGAATATAATACATAGTCCTATAAAGATATCTACACAACAACACAAAACAATTTTGAACATAAATATACACACAAATTATTATAATTATTATATCCTACTATATATTTCAGTAAGCAGAGCTCAAACTTCATCGATTAAAAACACCCTTTCTACAACTCTCCTATTTATGTCTCACATCTCTATAGTAATTTTTCGCAAATAGCAAGAACATGACCTGCATTTCCACTATCTTCTCAGTCACCATTTCTTCTACTGAGCCCCTTTTCTTCCCCAATTCTTCTCCTCACTTCGTGAATTTCTCAGCTTAACTGTCAACATTTGCTTGTTATAAAAGTTGTCACAGCATCACTGGAAGACCTGTCATCTGTTGCTCTCTACGAAACAATTGCAGACCTTTGCGACAAGACAATCGCAGATAGCCTGAGGCGCCAAACCAATGGCGCATTCCTCCTTCAACCTGTGACCTCAGACCAAAAGATAAATTGACCGGCATCCATGAGATAGCCAATACCAAAGTCACCATTGAACCTTTTCAAAGATCAGGCAAAGGCATTATCTTCTCCAAAGAAAGCAAGACCTGCTCAGACAATGAACTTACAAATTGGTTTCACAAACACGGCATCCCAAAATTCAAACGTCTGGCTCACAAGAATGGTTATGAGATACTGTTGCTAACATTCAAGGACGAAAGAGTACCAAAGAAAGTACCTGAAGCATTTGAATGGTGCAGAGTTTCTCCATTCTTTCCCCGCCCTAAACGCTGTTTAAATTGCCAAATGTATGGCCATTTTAGTCGTACATGCATCAGGTAAACAATTTGTGCCAATTGTGGCGACCGTGATCATACTCACACACACGATGAACCTTGCTCTAAACTTTCACATTGTGTAAATTGTTCAGGGAACCATCCTGCCTTTAGCCACGAATGCAGAATCTTAAAGAAGGAAAAGAAATTCTACAACTACAAACTGAAAGACAACTATCATTTCCGGAAGCCAGACTCCTTGCAGAACAGGACACGGACAAACCTTACCAAGAAGCAGATTACCCTAGACCAGCTCTTCATTCATCACCACAGAGAAAGATTCATCTGGACAGGAACCTCTTCACAGATGTCTTTATGAAAACACCTTCACCGCCTCAAACAAAGACTGAAGAAACTGAGAATTGCCATGGACCATTTGTGCACACCTCACCACAGAAGCTCCAACAAGTCAATCTTCTGATAATTCACAGACAAGAACTTCAGCCAAATCCAAGGGAAAAGATGCTCTATCATCTGCCAAGAAAGCACCCAATCCAGCAAGACAAGAATGGTCAACTGACCACTTGTTACCTCCCAAGGACAAGAGTAAGACGGCCAGCAGATCAGAAACAATCCTCAATTCACAAACTTGAATCATTTCACGGGATGGCAGCCTGAAAGGTATCAACCAAAGACTGAAGAAACTGAGAATTGCCATGGACCATTTGTGCACACCTCACCACAGAAGCTCCAACAAAGTCAATCATCTGATAATTCACAGACAAGAACTTCAGCCAAATGCAAGAAGAAAGACGCTCTATCATCTGCCAAGAAAGCACCCAATCCAGCAAGACAAGAATGGTCAACTGACCACTTGTTACCTCCCAAGGACAAGAGTAAGACGGCCAGCAGATCAGAAACAATCCTCAATTCACAAACTTGAATCATTTCACGGGATGGCAGCCTGAAAGGTATGTCATCCTATGTCATCTATAAGACAATCATGGACATGATTGGCAAACCACAGTCAGTTAAACGACAACATAGTGGCAATCTATTGCTTAGGGATGCACGGATATCCGGCAAGGTATCCGGTATCTGGCCGGATATTGGAATTTGCAGGATATCCGGTATCCGGCAGAATTAGGGTGTCACAACCGGATATCTGGGATGCTCCAAAATAAGTGAAAAGCTGAAAAATCTTTGATAATAAATAAAAGAATGTTACAAGAACACAGTCAAAAACATGATGTAACCATCTTCAAAAACGTAATTCAGCTAAAGAACATAGCGAAAAACATTCCATCTGAGGAACAGTCCTCCTGACGGCCATGACATCTTTCATCTCTCAGAAAAAAATATTTATTGTCAACCGTGAATGCTGAAAAACATCCTTTTCGTATGTTTATTATCCGGTTCCAACTATCCGGTCACTATCCGGTATCCGGCAGTTGGTGTTGCCGGATTATCCAGTATCCGGCTATTTTCACTATCCGTGCATCACGACTATTGGTGCACATCATGAACCCCACTCACGCCAAGAAATTTTGCGAATTGAAAAAGATCGCTAATGTACCTGTGACTGTGAAACTTCTTCAAGTTTGAGTATGTCTCTTAATAGCCCACTCAGGTGTTGATGAGACGTAAAACTCTAATACACACACACACATCAGCATGAGTTGTCAATGTTTCATTGGGAGATATAGAGTACATGTGACCTCACTGGAGAGCGGTATGACTCATTCACAGACTTTTGATGATAACATGGCAAGACATAGGCAAGTATAGGATGTGACCTCACTTGAGGGTTCATGAGTGATCAAGCATAACATGATCAGTTAGGGGAGTCCAAAGTGCTCCGGACGCGGGGCACGTTGGACCGCCATGTGGGGCACGTTGGACCACGGAATGAAAGTCTAGGAAAGTAGAAGAAAGTGAGCAAACACCACATTTTATTCTCACAGATCACAACACACACTTTTGTGTCATTGCAGAATGATTATATCGGAATATTTACCCAGATAATTTTAATAAGTCTTGTTTCAGCTAGGAGGGCTGGCAGATTAGCCAACTGGATTGATTTTACCCTAATATTGTACATGAATGACTTAGATGCTCTATTACTGTTAAAAATTACACAGCTGACATTTTGCCGATAATATTTTGTCAGTCAATCCAGTTTATAATGGTCCAATGTGCGCCAACATGCTGGTCAAACCTGCCCCATCCCAACCTCTTATGAAAATGTGCATGTCTCGCTGACAAGGTTGAATGTGAACTCGGGAAACTTATATCAAACTCTACCTAAGTGGTGATAGTTTCAATTTATGAGTCTTGTCTGACTAGATCCCCCATATTTTAAGAAGGGTAAACTAGCCATCGAGACTTGGAAAAAGTCACTTTTTATGCCGAAAATCAAGAAACCTGAAATAGAACTCAACACTTTTCCTTCAAAGCTCATGAAATTTTTTGGATGAAAGCCATACCACTAAAGGTCTGTACATTTGGAATTTGGATAACTGCGCAAGTTTTATAAAAAAAATATTGGCAATGGTCCAACGTGCCCCGCTCTCCCCTATATAGGGATACAATCCAACAAGGAGGATTTGCAGTTTGTTAGTCACTCATTATGTCCACAGCTGTAAGTATTGGCCAGCCATTTGCAGTTGCAGTCATCAAGTTAATGAAGGGCCATTGAAGGCCCAGTTTATTAGTTTGGAATGACACTAAGGACACAATTTCAAACATTTAAAGTCTTTATTGAAATGCCAAATTTGATTGCTATAATAATGATATTTTATGCTATGTACAAGCCATCTATTTACACCAAAATGCTTGGTCTGCCAAATAATAAAAACATTTTCCCAATATGAAGTAATATCAATATATAATATATGAACCAGCATATACATGTGATAATGTATGTAAATGTCATTCCGACACACATTTACTATTGACTAGAAGGACTAGCAACCAGGAAATAATTCCCAACAATGTGCACTCCATGCCACTCATCAAGTGAGGGTAAACAGAAGGAATAAGGGATGCACAGAAATCCCGTTTCGATTCTGATACCGCTATTTTTTGTATTGGGAGTTAGACCATTCCAATAATGATACCATCTAGTCTATAATCTATAAATGACGTGTACTATCAGTTGTAAATATGCAGTATAGCTCCAAGATATCCTGGTGGTCCATGCATACAGATTATATAATTAATAGATGTAATTACGTTGTACAATATAATGACCCTGACACACTTGTAGGATGCCCTTTTTGTTTGCTCTACCTAGGTGGACCAAAACTTGCTGGTATCACAACTAAAAGCACAATCATCAGGATGACAACTAAGACGACCATCGCTATTCCAACTCCCAGGGTCCACATTCCGATTTTCTTTGCCGAGCGCGATAGACTTTCTGCTCGGGGGCGGTCAGCCTGCTGGATGGCGGTGCGACACTCCATGGACTTTGCAATTCCGAAGATCCCAATAGGCCAGCAGCAGCACAGCGTCATTAAGATATTAAAGACGAGGTGGTCAGAAGGAGGGTTCTCCAAGGGGGTCGGTCGGATAATGATGACCTGCTGGGGATAGCCACCAGGAACATTACTGTTTGCAATTTGTTGCCCTGGTTGCATGTATTGCACATTCCCTTGCGGAGGGTACCCATACTGGCCGGCAGGGGGATGCCCATAGGGCTGATTCTGCGCTGGATAACCTGAAAATAGAGGAAGTCAGATTTTAAGGAAGAGATCGCCTGGAGTTGTAGGCCATACATGTGCAAAAGACCTTTCCATGTCTGGTGGATATACAGTGGTGGATCATGTGGATCTAGAAATTTAGGAAAGGGGGAAGGGTCAAGAATATAGCACAGATTAACTGCTCTCTGGGTATCTTATTAACATTTCACAAAATTTTAGCAAAAGAGGGTCATGACCCTACTGAAATCCACCTTCACATATGTATGTTCGTGATGGCACAGGTGACAGATTCCATTGAACAACAATGCATCAGTAGTAGCCTTCTACTACTACTAGAGTCCAGATGCAGAAGGAAGGTTCTGCACTGCTAAATATCTTGATCCTGTCAGAAGCCCAAGATGACCTCAGTGTCTTATTTCATAGGTCAATCTGATCTTGGCCAATAAATTGGGGCAACAAAGGTCTTGAAAGCTTTTAGCCAATGGTGAAGTGTCTTATTAATCCTATTCACATGGCTTGACTTGCTATTGTCTGTGTAATATTGGAAAGGAAATTTAAATCACACTGCAGACAAAATCCCACTTCTAAAATATTACTCTTCCATTAAAAGCTTGGGGTGCTGTGAGTGTATCCAACTATTAAACATCTCTTTATGAAAATTTTATAAAATTGGGATTTCAGCCAAATTCTGTTGGTCTTCTATAGTTTTCAGTCAGCTGACACAGGAAGATGTATGTCAATGATTCGAATCTAGGCGGACCCCAACCCCATCTTTGTGTTTATTTTAGAAATAGAATATGCTACTATTTTGTCAAGCCAGCATGTCTTTGATGATCTGTGAGGATTAAAGAATTCAGAAAACAAAACTTAGCCAAACTGACGCATTAAAAAATCTTGTCAACCATGCTCACTGTACAGCTCTTCTATGTTTCAAAGTTGCTTAAAACTGCCAAATCACCATTGCTGTTACAGTGTGAACCAGAAAGGTTTCACACAAAGTCGCAGCTATTTCAGATTAAAGAAAAGGAAATCCTTTAAGGGCCCTCTAGGTCAACTGACTAACTGGAGCAAGTGGAGGTCATTCTGGGCTTCTGAATTTCTCAGCGAGTTTCTGGCCTTCTGCAGCACTTTGAACAGGAATTAGAAGATGCTGCGGACGTCAAATATTGTTAGAAACTCTAGCTAGCCACACTGTAAAATTTGAATTTTGAGTAAGCTTAAATGATTGAGTGAGATGGTTGCACAATTCCTTTGAGCTATCATAGCTTGCTGTTTTGAGTTATAACAACAGAAAGATTATCATAACTCACAACTTCAAGCTATGTTAGCTCAAACAAATTGTGCAACCATCTCACTCAATCATTTGAGCTGACTCAAAATTTCAAATTTTACAGTGCAGGTTAAATCTGTTCTCTGCATGATAGTGGCGTGGGAAGCCTCAGAAGCTACCCTTGTTGATTTGAATGATGGGCCTGTGAGCAACTTGCAAAATGTATCATGACCCCGATCCAATGGAATCTGTCACCTCTGATGGTGGGTTACCAAATATACTTGTATTTCACGTTTGATTATATTTTTGGAGATAGGACTTCACAATAGCATGGTTTAAGGAAAGCCCAAATGTATACATGTTTTATCATGATTCATATTTATGGGTTTTCATCATAGAAATACATAGAACGGACATGAGGCTCGGGCAGATTGGGCAGATGAAGCAACCAAATCCACCATCTTGGAACTGCCCTGTATCCTGACACAATGGTACCGTGACGTCACCAATAACAGTGATGTCACTTATAACAATGGCATGATGTCACATCATAATTAGTCTATTGTGACGTCATGTCTCAGGGCAGTTCCAATATGGCGGATTTGGTGACCTCATCTTGAGGTGGCTTCATACAGCCTCATGTCCGTTCTATGTATTTCTATGGTTTTCATTTAATCCGACAACTGAATGTACGGAGGCAATGCTTGTTACATGGAACATCCTTGGGAAAGAAACATTCACTGATCCACCCGTATGACATTTCATGTATGTATGTCACATACTTTAACATATAATATGACTTGTTCAACTACCACATGCAGTTGTGTCATCACTTGCTGATTCAGCTGTAACTGTGTTGACCACTTCCACATTTCAAAGAGCCAGTTATGGCTTGGAAAATTTATCAAATATATCATTATATATCCATGGGCGATACATACAAAATACACATAATTTAATGAAAATATCTGAAGCTGTTGAGTTGACATGGTAAAAGTGGCTTCACTGGCCTGTATCAAAACTAGGACTGCTGAATACACAAGTTTATCATCATACAAACAAGGCTTCAATGATTTGGCACAGCCAGCAGTAGGGTGCATTGTGCTATGACAGGCATAGCAATGATGTTGAACAAATTTCAAATTGAATGTATAATCCTTAGTCTACTTACCCCCAGGGTAGGGAGGAGGGTGATCCTGGTCACCCTCCATCATCAACTGAGCTTCATTCTTCTTGGTTTCCATGGAGAACTTCAGATGAGGATGCTGGTGGGATGATGCTCTTGTGTTTTTGTTTTTGTTATTTGGGCCAATAACAATCCACCAGATGGCAGCAACAACTAAATTGCCGCTTGGGCTGACCTCTTGTGTGAGAGATGAGACTTAAGGTTTGCGTGTGTCTGTGGTGTTTTAACGATTTAGTGTTGATTTATTAATTTGTTTAAATTAATTCTCTTGTAAATGTCTGGATAAGACTCCTCTCATATTTTTGACGTAATTACATAAGATTTGATAAAATTATGTAGTTCGCAATATTTCTTGAAATGATTACATAAGATTTGATAAAATTATTTTGCTCGCAGTCTTTCTTGAAATCAAATGATTGGCAAATGATTAAATAAGAGATTTGATCAAATTATGTTGTTCACAATATTTCTTGAAATGATTAGATAAGATTTGATGAAATTATGTAGGTCGCGATATTTCTTGAAATGATTAGATAAGATCTGCTAAAATTATGTAGCTTGCAATCTTCCTTGAAATGATTAAATACGATTTGATCAAATTGTGTAGTTCGCAATCTTTCTTTAAATCATTAGATAAGATTTTATAAAATGGTCTCTCACAATCTTTCTTAAGGTAAGTATAATAGCTAAGTTAATAGATAAGATTTGATAAAATGATATTTCTCTCTATCTTTCTTGAAGTGATCAGACAGGAGTTTATAAAATGAGAGCATCTCGCAATCTTTCAGAAGTTTCTCGAAGTGATTAGGATGTCAGGAAG
The DNA here is from genome assembly GCA_026936325.1 of Platynereis dumerilii. Lineage (NCBI taxonomy): Eukaryota > Metazoa > Annelida > Polychaeta > Phyllodocida > Nereididae > Platynereis > Platynereis dumerilii. The sequence continues at coordinate 12,235,377 of JAPTHN010000007.1, forward strand.
ATTTGAGAAAATAGAGTATTATGCAATCTTTCTTTGAGTGATCAGATTTGATCCAATGAATAGTACTAGTGCACGTCACAATCTTTCTTGAAGTGATTTGTTGATTTGTAAACAATAGGCAGTAATGACGTCTAGTTAAAATAGTTTAAACCCACGGGTCTATTACTTTTTTTTTCATTGAAAAAAGTAAATGTTTCTCTAAAATCTATTCAGTGAAAGTAATTTGAAAAATTTTCTTTATTTCTGGTTTTCTGATGTACAAAAGTAAATGTCAATTTTTTTCAAATGACAAAAGTTTACAATCCCACAAGGAGGAATTGCATTTTGTTAGTCCCTAATATGTGCACAGCTGTAAGTACTGATCAGCCATTTTGCATTTGCAGTCATCAAGTTTATGAATGTCCATTGAAGGCTCAGTTTCGTAGTTTGGAATGATGCAAAAGACACAAGTTTAAACATTTTAAAGCCTTTATTGAAATGCCCGATTTGATTGCTATAATTATATGCTATGTACAAGACATCTACTCACACCAAAATGCTGACTCTGCCAATTAGGCCTACTAAAAAATAAATTCTCTCAACGTCAAGTAATATTAATACAATGTATATATATATGAACCAGCATATATATGCGATAATGTCTGGAAATGTCATTCTGACACACATTTACTATTGACCAGCAGTCTGCAAATATTACCCAACTATATGTAGACATAAAGTAATGGTAAACAGAAGGAATACGGGATGCACAAATATCCCATTTTCGATTCTGGTGTTGTCACTTTTTTTAGTATTGGGGTTCATTCCAATTATGATAACATCTGGGTTATAAAGGTTTTTAACAATGTAAATCTGCAGTATATGTCCAAGATACCCAGGGTGTGCATACCAAAGGAATGTCTAAATAATAAAGATTTTTTGTGCAATATAAATTAATATGATGAACCTGACAAACTTGTAGAATGCTAAATTTGTTTGCTCAAGGTCCAATATGTCGTGGTAGCACTACTAAAATCACCACCATGAAGATAATAAGTAAGACGACCATCGCAATTCCAACTCCTAGGGTCCACATTCCGATATACTTGGCCGAACGTGACAAACTCTCTGCTCGGGGGCGGTCTGCCTGCTGGATGGCAGTACGACACTCCATGGACTTGGCAATTGCGAAGATGCCAATAGGCCAGCAGCAGCAGAGCGTCATAACGATGTTGAAAACAAGGTGGTCAGAAGGAGGGTTCTCCAAAGGCGTTGGTCTGATTATGATGACCTGTCCGGGATAGCCACCAGGAACATTACTGTTTGCAATTTGTTGCCCTGGTTGCATGTATTGCACATTCCCTTGCGGAGGGTACCCATACTGGCCAGCAGGGGGGTGCCCATAGGGCTGATTCTGCGCTGGATAACCTGAAAATAGAGGAAGTTAGAATTTAAAGAAGAGCTTGCCTAGTTTGTCAAGAGGTGCTAGGGCATGTAGAAAATCTGTTCCATGTCTAGTGGCTTTACAGGCAATGGCTGACAGCTGTAGCCAGAAGTTTCCAATATTTTTAATATTTGCTTTTCTATCACAAAGGGGTCAAGACCCTCAACCCAAATCTATTTAAATGTTGTGGATAATACTTTGTGATAGCGTGGTTTTGATAGCATGGTATAGGACAAAACAACATTTCTGTTATCTACAATGGGTTGCCATCATACCATGTAACAGGCTGTCTAAATGTACAGATGTAAAGCTTCTGTGCTACATGGACCTTGCCATTGAACTTTCACTGATCCACTCAACCATGTAGCTTATCACGTTTATATGTTTTATACTGCTTGTAACTCAGTTGTGACATCAAATGCTGATTCAGCTATAGCCATGTTGACAAATCATTCATTCCAAAGATCTATGACTCAAACAGTATATTATCACAAATATATGGGCACTTATATATGAAAGGCAGATTCATTTAATGAAAATCTGAAACTGCTGAATTGAGATTGTTAAATCGCTTCACTGGCCTGTATCTAAACCACTGCTGAATACGCAAGCTTATCATCATACAAACAAGGCTTTAATGATGTGGTCCAGTAGGTTGCTTCGTCAATGGTAAGCATTTCAATATTGTTGAACAATCATTTTAAACTGAATGTTTAATCTGTTGTCTACTTACCACCAGGGTAGGGTGGAGGGTAATCCTGGTCACCCTCCATCATCAACTGAGCTTCATTCTTCTTGGTTTCCATGGAGAACTTGAGATGAAGATGCTCACAGCTTGTGTCACGGTGTTGTTGTTTTTGGTATTTGGGCCAATAACAATCCACCAGATGGCAACAACAACTAAATTACAGCTTGGCCTGACATCTTGTGTGAGAGACGAGAGTTAAGGTTTTACGTCGTACCATGATGTTTCTCAGTTTTAGCTTGTTAGTGTCCAGATTCACTCTAAGATTTAATGAAAGAGTGAATCACTCAATGAATTGACAAATTTGTGCTCCTTACAATCTTTCTTAATTAAATAAGATTTCTTTCTCAAGGTAATTAGATACTACTTTACGGAATAGAGGACCTCACAATCTTTCTTGAAATTATTAGATACGATTTGATGAATTTGTGTAGCTCGCAATCTTTCTTGAAATGATTAAATAAGATTTGATAAAATTGTGTAGCTCGCAATCTTTCTTTGAAGTGATTAGATAAGATTTGATAAAGTTGTGTAGCTGACAATCTTTCTTGAAGTGATTAGATCAGATTTGATAACATTGTGTAGCTGACAATCTTTCTTGAAGTGATTAGATAAGATGTGATAACATTGTGTGGCCGATAATCTTTCTTGAAATGATTAGTTAAGATCTGATAAAATTGTACACTTCACAGTCTTTCTTGGGGTGATTAGATGAGATTTGATAAAATTGTGTAGCTCACAATCTTTCTTGAAGTGATTGGACGAGATTTGATAAAATTGTGTAGCTTGCAATCTTTCTTGACATGATTAGACAAGATTTGATAAAATTGTGTAGCTGACAAGCTTTCTTGAAGTGATTGGATAAGATTTGATTAAACTGTGTTGCTTGCAATCTTTCTTGAAGTTATTAGACAAGACTTGATAAAATAGGGCAGCTTGCAATCTTTCTTGAAGTGATTACTGATTAGATAAGGTTTTATAAAATTGTGCTGCTCACAATCTTTCTTCATATGATAAGATAAGATTTGATAAAATTGTGCAGCTCACAATCTCACTGAAGTGATTAGATAAGATTTGATGAAATACTGCAGCTCACAATCTTGAAGTTATTAGACAAGATTTAATAAAATAGGGCAGCTGACAGGCTTTCTTGAAGTGATTCGATAAGATTTGATGAAATTGTGTAGCTGACAAGCTTTCTTGAAGTGATTTGATAAAATTGCGTAACTGACAAGCATTCTTGAAGTGATTCGATAAGATTTGATAAAATTGTGCAATTCACAACCTTTCTTGAAGTGATTGGATAAGATTCGATAAAATTGTGCAGCTCGAAGTCTTTCTTGAAGTGATTAGACAAGACTTGATAAAATAGGGCAGCTTGCAATCTTTCTTGAAGTGATTAGATGAGATTCAATAAAATTGTGCAGCTCACAATCTGTTTTCAAATGATTGGCTAAGATTTGATAAAATTGTGCTGCTCGAAATCTTTCTTGAAGTGATTAGATAAGATTTGATAAAATACTGCAGCTCACTATCTTTCTTTAAGTGATTAGATAAGATTTGATAAAATTATGTAGCTGACCAGCTTTCTAGAAGTGATTGGATAAGATTCAATACAATTGTGCAGCTCACAATCTTTCTTCAAATGATTAGCTAAGATTTGATAAAATTGTGCTGCTCGAAATCTTTCTTGAAGTGATTAGATAAGATTTGATAAAATACTGAAGCTCACAATCTTTCTTGAAGTGATTAGATAAGATTTGATAAAATTATGTAGCTGACCAGCTTTCTTGAAGTGATTAGATAAGGTTTTTATAAAATTGTGTAGCTGACAAGCTTTCTTGAAGTGATTAGACAAGATTTGATAAAATACTGAAGCTCACAATCTTTCTTGAAGTGATTAGGTAAGATTTGATAAAATTGTGTAGCTTACAAGCTTTCTTGAAGCGATTACACAAGATTTGATAAAATAGGGCAGCTCACAATCTTTCTTGAAGTGATTAGATGAGGTTTGATAAAATTCACTTCAAGAAAGATTGTTGGCTGCAGTATATTATCAAATCTTATCTAATCTCTTCAAGAAAGATTTCGAGCTGCACAATTTTATCAAAGCGTATCTGGTCGTCTCAGAAAGAGTATGAGGAACAATTATTTTTTTAAATCTCATCTAATCAGTTCAAAAGATAATGAGATGCTCTATTTTATCAAATCTTATCATTTCAGAAAAAGTATGTTGAAAACATTTTAATATGAGCTTTGCTCATGGCTGCAGAGTTTAGTTTGGTAAATAATTAAAGTATGTTAAATAAATTCCTAAATAGATTTAAAATTTCAGTCTTGTCCTATAACAACCTCAAATGACATATTTCAGGGATTTAAATCAACATGTGTATCAACATTAGAAACTAGACATGTACTAATCGCCAGGCGATGAGTGTTGCGCTGCCCTAACTTAGGAAATCACACACAAATTTTAAGCCATTGTTAACATACATACAATAATAACGGAGTCGTAAAATTATATGTGGTGATTCTATATTTGAAATGAAGGCCTTGAACAGTCAAACATCTACATGGGATTGTTGGGCCATATACATGTATGTATTGTATAGAAAATTCTATTTAAAAAATGTTTAAAAAATCTTCCTCTCTTTTTCGACCCTTTTCCTTAAAAGATGTTAAATTAATATTAATCTTCATTTATAATTTGTTTTCTGTTCACTCACGTACTACCAATCTGACTGTTCTTATTATAATTAAATTTTATTCTAATCTGTTCCTTCTAAATGGACACAACTTGTTCATTTGGAACTGCTGAATAGTGGACAATTGCCACCGAAAAGGCTGGAAAACATTTCTCACTGAATTGAAAGAGAGTGCCCCCCTCAAAGCTGACAGTTATAAGTCAGCCATATCCACGCTGGGAGAGCGTGTGTGAAGACATTGGTGAGGATACTGGAGGAGAAATTGTTGATGAATGACACAATAAGGACACTAAATGCAAAAATAAAGACTTTAGGACAAACTTTATGACATGAATGAACATACATGTGAAGAAGGGCATTGGAAGTGGTGACTGTTGCCCAGTAGCTTTTACATAAAATTAGGCCTAGAATGTGAACAAAAACATCCTTACGAAACCAAGAGCTTGCCCAAGGGGGGCACCCCCAAGGCAGCGCTAATAATTATTTCCATACCACCTGATTACAAGAAGTTAATAAAAATTAAAAGTCAATACAAATGTTATTGACTTAAATAGATCACCAAGTAAGAAATCATAACAACACTTAAGGTTACATAATCTTCATTAACTATCAACAAATTATGTAACAGTATCATAGTAAACAGTCACCTCTGAATAGCTATGGTCTAATCTGTCTATCTAATCTATTTATCTATCTAATCTACCTAATATATCTAATCTATCTATCTATCTATCTATCTAATCTATCTATCTATCTGTTCTATCTGCCCATTCCTTTAAAAAGATACGTTGGCCTTCTGCATAGAATGTTGAAGATAATGCAGTAGTTCTATGACAATGCTGCGCGAATTTCATGGCAGTGCCATTTACATATTATATCTCATCTCATCACTTCTGTAAATATTATGAGATGCTCTATTTTATCAAATAGTATCCAATCAAGATCATGGATTATGAGGTGCTCGGTTTCATTTTATCAAATCATAATCACTTTCAGAAAGATTATTGATTGTTTCGCAATTTGTAGGGGAGAGCGGGGCACAGTGAGACGGCAGGCACAGTGAGACAAAGCCCGTAGGGTCTAGCTGGTACTGTTTACAGATCAACCCTCTTTAGTATAGTACAAAAAGTAAGTAAGTGAGAGGCTGTCCTATATCCAGAATGCCTACACAGCATATCGAGAGTGGAATTTCAATATTTTGGTTTTTAGCCAGTAAAAGTAAATCATTTTGCCAAACGACTTTTTGTTATAATTCCCAAGAAAAATGGTATAATGCAAATCAATTGCCAGGGAATCAAACCTTGATTATTTGTCTTAGTTTAGTGGGATGATGAACCACAATACAGGCATCCAGTCCGCAGGATTCAAAAATTTTATAAAAAGAACTGCGTGGGGCACGGTTAGACAGTTTGAGGCGGGGCACAGTGAGACATTACGAAATACACTCGAAACGACCTGATTGTAATGCATAGCTTACAATTCACTATTAACAACAAAATGCCTGTTATAAAATACTGATTTTAGTGAGTCATATCCAAAGAGACGCATCAGAAAGAATTTTGATTAGCATGTAACAGGTGCGACAGGTTAAATAAGTTGTGCATGTGTCCTGTGCGATGAAGTTTCGAAACATGCTCAAAAAAGGATCTAGAAAATCACCTAGCCGGCTGCTTTTATATGAGTACAGTAGTTTCTGTAGCAACAATTGATAGAATAATTCCATAGGTCCCGAGGATCGCGGTTATGGCAGCAGATGCCCTGTCTCACTGTGCCCCGTCTGCTGTCTCACTGTGCCCCGCCCACGGGGCACAGTGAGACACTTAACGAGCATGGACGTAACTCAAAATATCTCCAAACCTGTAAAAGGTAGGAACCTGAAACTACTGGACAATATAAGCCCCCGCAGGTCTCAGGCCTCCTCGTGGCGGTGGGTGGTAACACTAAGGTGAAGACCTCTATCCTTAGTGGCCAACATGAGACAGTGGCATGCACGGTGTGTCCCCTACCTTACAGGGGAATATCAATGAAAATGTCATTTACCATGATTCCAAACCGGATCGTACGTCAACCGGGTTACCAAGGTGCGCGTCCCTCAGCGGGAAACCAGGCTGAGATCGAAAAATTTGTGACTGGACTACCAAGATTACCACGGACAAGACCATCCTCGGATGACTTGATTGACCCTGACCGCCCCTCACACATGTCAAAAGATGAAAATTGCCTCGTGATAACTGGTATTGAAAAATCACTAGAGGACCTATCAGCAATCGCTGTGTACGAAATTGTTGCAGACATTTGTGACAACACAGTAGCAGATACAATAAAGCGTCAAGTCAATGGAACGTTTCTCATTCAACCACAGAATGACGCACAAAAAGAGAAATTGACCTTTGTCAAAGAAATAGCGAATACACAAGTCTCCATTGAACCTTTCCAAAAACCAGGCAAAGGCATTATCTTCTCGAAAGAGAGCAAGACATGCTCGGACTCACAACTCACAAAGTGGTTCCGAAAACATGGTATTACCCAATTCAAACGTTTGTCCCAACGAAATGGTTATGAATCCATAAAACTGACATTCAAAAACAACAATGTACCCAAGAAAGTACCTGTAGCTTTTGAAAAGTGCAGAGTTTGCCCACTCTTTCCTCGACCAAAACGCTGTTTCAATTGCCAATTGTATGGCCATATCAGCACAACATGCAGACGGTTCTCAATTTGTGCCAATTGTGGTGATCGAGATCACACTCACACGAGAGACAAACCATGCTTCAGGCCCTCGCATTGTGTCAATTGCAGAGGGGACCACCCTGCGTTTAGCCACAACTGTGAAGTCTTCAAGAGAGAAAAAGAAATTGTACAATTTCAGATCGACACAAGATGTTCGTTTCCTGAAGCCAAGCACATACGAGGGGCGTTCAGAAAGTTCACGGCTTTTTTTTATATGGACACTTATTTTCAATCTAGAGCTATGAATTTTTTACAGGATAAAATTCAGCAGTTTTGGAATGGATTTCCAAAATTTTGGACAATTTTGACATTTTTAAGTCATTCTGTGGTTGCCATGGAAACAGAAAGTTTGGCTAGGTGGAGCAGGTAGTTCGGAGATAAAGAAAATCAATGAATTGTGGCTCAGAAAGACTTCTCTCTGTCACTTGTATTAGTAAGATTGACAATATTTGACACAAGAAATATGATATTAGCTTCTAAATATACTTTCAAGCATACCCAATGTTTGTATTCTTACAGCGAACCAATGTGGGAAAGCACTCCTGCATGGCCGATTTGGCAAGAGCGATTCAGGCGCCAGAATGTGAGTCCTTAACTACATCAGGACTTATGACAAATAGACCGGCAGCCAAGGGGCTCTAGCCTAGTCGAACGAGGTACCACTAACGGGGCATATGGGTATAAAGGGAATAATAAGGTGCACCAGAAAACCCATTTCTGGCGCAGCGTATCGGTCGCGTTTAACCCTGGCGGCCATTTTTCAAGATGGCCGCCACTAAAATAGGTGCATGCAGTTTTTGGTCTAGATCTTTAATGGCTTATCCGATTTCAATAATTTTTGGGTCAAAATGTATGTATTTCAATATTCCCAATGCAATGATGTCATAAAAATTTCTATATTATAAGCGTTTCATGCTGTTTTTAAGGATCAAATGCAAAAAAAGTGAAAAATTTGGAAAAAAATCAAGATTCTCTGGCAACATAAGGCATCATAGTCAATGAATGGTTGGTTTTAGGGTAAAAATAACATCATAAAAAACTTCCTGACATACAGAAATACCAGAAACCATGTCTTATTTGTTGCTTTGTGACATTTAGTGATGAAGATATTCCTATTTATATGACTGGTCACGTCAAGTGAGAATTGTGACGTCACAACGTCACGTTTCAGCAATGGTGCATCTTATGTGTCTGATTTAGCATAATTCTCCAACAGCTTATCAGATTTTTATAATTTTTGTGTCAAAATACATATTTTTCAATATGCCCAATCCAATGGTGATGCCAAAAATAGGAAATCACAAGTATTTTATATTCTTTTTACTGATCATTTGTAAAAAAATTTGAAAAATTTAGGAAAAATTCAGGATTTCCAGGCAAAACAAGGCATCTTATGACTTGTATTATTGACTTTAGAGTAAAAATGCCACTTTTAATCCATTCCACATGTTCTAAAATATCAGCAGATATGCCTATTTTGTTGCTATGTCATTTTGGTCTTAATAATATTTACATTTTTGTGAGAAACCAGGTCAAGTAAAATTGTGGCGTTGTGCCGTTATATTTCCGCAGTGATGCATACGTTTGTCCAATTGGATGTAAATCTTAAACACATTATCAAATGTTTTGGATCTGCATATTAGCATGGTGCATTTTCTGCTATTATGCTGATTTGTCAATAATAAGTCTTAATTTTATGCTTTTTTTCATGGTCAAATACAATAATGCGAAAAACACATAAATCGCACATAATTATCATTGGCATCGTTGTTAATTGCCATATTGGTTGCAGACTATAAAAATCAAGCCATAAAAAAAATCCTACCTACTCCATTCTATTTCTACAACCAACCATGCAATGATTGCAATCAATCCCCCATCTCTTCTTTTTCAATGAATGGTTCACCGGCAACACCTGGGAATGGTCCCAAGCTATTTTTTAATTCATTGTAAAGAACAAGTCGAATTATCAAGATTTGTCCATCACAGACAGTTTACACTTGGCAGAAAAATTATTCAACCCCTTTGATGTTTTCCCAATAGTAAACAGGTTTTGTAAAATGAGTGTGGTGACATCAGAATGTTTCAAATCACAAAAAGTATGATAGCATCACATACCAGACAAACATATGCTAAATCAGCTGTGGAGAATAACTAAATCTAGTTGGCAGGACTGGTTCCATTTCACAAACAAATGGTATCATGTAGAGTTCTCTCACCAGGGGCTTGGTGAGCAAGTCTGCTATGCTGTGTCTATGAATAGCACATCCTACAACCCCAGCTCTGAAATCAGGCTGTGTGAAGCTACCCCAACACCTTGGCCCTTGGCCACTGGTATACCTTTGGCTGAACCGTTAAGGTGCTGGGCATTAGCTGAACACACAATATGGTGGACGAATCCGGAGTTAGTGGGTTCGAGTCCCGCAAGGGGCAGCCCACACCCTAGATTCACTTACATATGTATCAGTCCTAAGTCTAACACATGGCTGCAAGTGAGTCTAACTTAACAGGGAGCATATCATGTAGAGTTCTCTCACCAGGGGCTTGGTGAGCAAGTCTGCTATGCTGTGTCTATAAATAGCACATCCTACAACCCCAGCTCTGAAATCAGGCTGTGTGAAGCTACCCCAACACCTTGGCCCTTGGCCACTGGTATACCTTTGGCACACATACATGTCGACCTGAAAACTTTACCTCTTTCAAATCGGAATCACAGGTATTTACTTGTATTAGTGTGTAATATCACTCGATACTGTCTATTAATTCCAATCACCAGCAAAGATGCAATGACAGTCGCTGAGGCCATTTTGGAAAAATGTATTTTTCAATTCGGTCCCTGCAAGAACTTCGTGAGTGATCAAGGAAGAGAATGGGACAATTCCGTCTTAACATACATTTTTAAGGCGTTACGTGTCAATCAACGCTTCGTATCTGTTGGAAACCATCAGTCCAACAAATCCGAACGTTTTATCGGTACGGTTTCATCATTGTTGACTTCGTATCTCACTGCCAACGGCAGGAATTGGCATTTATATGCTAATGCGATAGCATTTGCATATAATTCCTTCGTGAGCCCAGCTCTCGGAAACAATAGCCCTTTCTACCTTGTGTACTTGCGTCACCCTCCAACGGTTTTCGCAAGCCCACCATCAACACAAGTTACAATTGGCTACCAGGATTACGTCGCTCTTTTGAAGAGCAGACTTGACACAGTTGGCAAAACAATGCTTGATGTGCAAGCAAAATTCCAACATGTCCAAGCTGAAGCACAGAAGAGGAAAGTGAGGAATCCTCCTTCCTATTCTCCTGACATGTTGGTTTACTTGCTGGCACCAAGTAGCAGTGCGCTACAAGCTGCTTCCAGAAAGATCCGTCTGGATTATGTGGGTCCCTTCTATATAAAGGAGGTTCTGGATCGTTCCCATGTCATTTTAATGACATTGGAATCGAAACAAGTGCCCTCCATCATCCATGTCTCCAGGCTCAAGCCTGCATGGATACGTTGTGGCCAAGATGCAGTTAATAACATCAATGAACTGCGCAAACGCTCCAGAAAATTAGTTCCTTCTGAATTGAACTATGCCCACACAGAAAAGCAGTTACCTGCACAATTACCACCTGCTACGTACAACATCAAGAAGTTGCGCTACAAATGTGGCGATCTTCAAGCTTTGTTGGACACCAACATGTGTATTAAACACAATCTGTGGTTCTCTGTGTCTGCGGACTCAGATTGTTTACCTGAAGTACCCTCAGTACGAACTGTTGGGTCTCTTCAGAAATTTATTAGACTTCTTGTCTAAACTCACACATACTTTTGTATTGTTATTATTATTCGTATCACTACTTAATTATATGTACTTCAAGTAGGTTTACTACGGACTTGGTGTAACTCACTTACTCCAAGTTCCTCATCAAAGCCATCTACCACTGTATACTTTGTATACTATGTTTTGAATACCCCAAATACGGGATCATTTTATGGTGCACTTTTGTTGTTTGACATTTCAGGTGACTGTTCTATTAATATGACCTATTTTTGCACATTGATGTGTCAGGTCAACACAGTTGCTTTTGATATTTTACATGTATTGGTACTTGCCTCCATTTAAAGGCAAAATTTAACTAGATGGTTGTTCAATTTGATGTCTCAAGTGACTGATATTCTGTTTATTAGTCTTTGAGTTATTTGTATTATACCTACAATTTTATATATAAGTGTGTTCTACCAGTTCAACTCACTTTCCAAAAACAATTCAGAATTGACTTATTTTACCTTCAAGGTGTTAAAAATGATAAGCTGACAATGGATGCCTACGCTTAATTAGGCTAATCCTATTTCTTGGATGACAGAAGCAATTGTCTCCAAAATTTTTTTTTAAACCAGCTTCATTTTACTCCTTGCCTCAATACTTCATATGTATTGTACAGTTAAATGTAATCACTGATTCTCCAGTAACATTTGACTTCAAGGATATTACATGTATTTTGATACACACATGTCACTACAATGTGACATGACCTGTTTTCCTTATTTGTATTTCATCTTAATGGTTATGAATTTAAATTTTTTTAAATTTAAATTTTATTCATTCTTCATTTCATTCATTCCTCATCTCATCAAGACCTGTACTCTCCACACATGCTTACTTTTGGCATTTAACTTCATTGAAATATAGTCTTTTTCCTAACCAGTTTCCTTAGCATCGGCAAAGTTACGGCAATTGTCATGCTAATTTAGTGACATAGATCTATTCCAAACATTAATGTATCTTTGACTTAGCGTAAATAATTCAAAATTCTTTCAAAATTTTAATATGAGTTGAGAACAGGTCCTCATTCATCATTTCTATTATATTATAGTTTGCAGTGCAATTTGTGTCCTATGCATTATTTTTTTAATGATTATATATATTTCTTTCACGTCTGTTATTAATCTGACATGTTAAGTACATATTACGCTATCTGTCGTAACAAATTTTTTTCATACCTTTTGTTAGTCCAATGTACTGATAATGCCTATTATCACCAAACTGATGACCTATTATTTTTGGGATAATTTCTCCCATCTGATTGTATTTACATCCTAATGTTATCATATTCAATTGTTGCTATATTCAATTGTTGCTATGTGAAAATGTTATTTCAATTCTTATACTGATTATTGTGTGAATTGTGCAATTTAATGTTATTTCACATCTTGTACTGATTATTATGTGAATAATGCTATTTCATGTTGTTTTACATCTTATACTGCTTATTATGCTAACTAAATTCTAGAAATACAATTTGTATTTCGTGGTAATTTTCTTATTGGTATATCATTTACTTACTAGAAATACAATCTGTATTTTATGGTAACTGTATTTTTATTACTCGCACATGATTATGTAATGGTGTTATTATTGGTATACTTATGTATCATTATTACAACTTTTTTTTTTTGCTGTTTCATGATAGACATCGTGTCTTGAGTTTCTACAGCTAAACTTATGTTTATATATATTATGTTATACTTCGTTTTAAAGCAATTGTGTGCTGTGCATAATTCGAAAAGCAGTTATTCTAATTCATTCAAAAATTTCATAAAAATGTTTTTATACCTAAAGCATGTAATGCAATATCTAAATTTATTAATTAAAGAAGTAACTTTGAGAAAATTTTCCTGTAATTCAAAATTATTAAGTTTTAAATTATTTAGCAAAATTTTCTAATATACCTAAAGCATGTAATGTATTTTATTTGGGTTTTACTGTATGTAGCAGCCAGTCAGAGCACCTATCTATTAATATCTTGGCAGCTTGCCCCACCAACTCCATCCTCATATTAGGGAATGGAATGCTGTTGGTTGGGCAGGATCCAAGAGGCAAAGGCCTCTGATTGGTTGCAGCCCCAATGATCTGGAGGGAGCCTAGCTCTCTCTGGGCAGTTACTGTTTGGTCTTGAACCAGGAATAAATGGATCAACTGCATCTATGAGTTTTATCATCTTTCCATCTATAACTTAATTAATAACCCAGGAATCAAAATATCACAATGGGTCAAAACGTTTGAACAACTATTTAACCCTGTGCTCCAATGCTAATCGAATGGCGGCAAGGGGGTTGAAACATTTTTGAAATGGTTGACCCCTATGCAAAATACAAACCACCTACCAGGTTCAGGTGCCCTTCAGTTTGGCACTATGTTGTCTGATACAAATTGAAGTTATCCTTTTAATGATTTGATATATATGCTGATGTCACCACACTCATTTTGCATTTATCAGCTATTGAATTCAATGGAAAAACATCAAGGGGTTGAATTATTATGTTGCCAACTGTAGAGAGTATTTGCCTGGACTATATTCAATACATACTAGTAAGTTGCCCGCCGCTTGGAGGGCACAGAATAGAACGCAATAGAAAAGATAGACTTTGATAGAAGGATAGATAGATAAGCCCTTGATAGAAGGATAGATAGATAAGCCCAAATTGATTTATTGATTTAATGATTGAAAGGGCCGAGATAGGCTGAGATAATCTGATAACAGATAGATGGGGATTTTTATGAGAGTATCATTCCCAATCAATAGTTAGAGTACCCCTAGATTGGAAGAAACAGAATAGAAGCGATTGGTAAACTTTTTAAAATATAATTTGTCTTGATAGTGCCCAGATAGACTGATAGAGTAAGATTAGAAAAAGATGGGCTTGGCATCTGCGTGTGGCTGCTGTTGGCCAGATATTTATCACCCCGTGTGGGCTGGGGCAGGCCGGGACTTTGTTTCACATTGTTAGCGGAGGGGAGTACACATCTCCATTTATGCAGTCGCAATGAGAATGGAAGTTGTGGTGGGAAATTTGAAATTTGAGCATTTTCAGAATGTCTTTTGGGCCCTGACTTGGCCATTTTGTTTGGAGATGTTTGGAGTCAAGAAATAAGTATAACTTGATTATAGAGCATGTATCTGGCACAGGAATTAATTGAAAAAACGTCCAAATTTCTGACTTGGAAGTATGGATGTTTGATTCGTGAGAATTCATGGGCAGTGTTATTGTACTTCATCAAATTGCCTTGAAATTCATATTTTTTCTAGCCCTGGACTGATAGAATGGATGGATTTTATGAATTAGGTAGATTACACCACCCTGAGAATCTAAAATAGGTTTGATATGTCAAATTAACATAAATTGACATATTACAGTTGTCTAATGGGTAAATGTGGGACATGAAGATATGTACACCCGAGAATGTCAATGTACAATGAGGCCGTAAGGCCGAGTTGTACATGACATTCGAGGGTGTACATATCTCATGTCCCACAATTTACCCATTATACAATTGTTTTGTACCATGAAACCCTCTATTATCACAAAAAAATTATGAAAATCACGAGCCAAATCGTGTAAAAAAAATTTAATCAGGAATTATTATTTACAGGGACTTACACAATTTTACAAAAAAAAATAATAATCAAGGAATCAGTAACCAACATTTGCACTCCCCCTTTTTTTAGAGATACAAAATCTTTACCACAAAAAAAGAAACAACTGTTACTGATGATATGAAAGAGAGGTTGAGAGACGTCACCATGGTGACACCATTGTGATGTCACATCTCATGCGGCAGCGCTCCAGTGTCAATGAATGAAGCACCAAACCATTGGACATGACTTCATGTACAACGGTGTACACAATGCTAACTTTCACTGTTGAGTGGTACAAAATGCTTTAGATTCAACAATGTCTAGAGACTCTAGTTCGATTCACATCTTCACAGCCAATATCTGACCTTAAATTTGAGGTATCACACTCAATCTTTACATCAATCAGCATGATAGGCATGCAGATCTGGATCTATCCAGAAGTGATAACTTTCTGGGCCTTACGGTTGAGCTTCAGCGGCTATTTTCCTGTAAGTCTGGCAGTTAAACATGAATAGATCAAATGGAGTTGTGCTGATTGGTTCAGTCTCGGGATTGGTTTGCTGTATTTAGCAGAGGCTGTGCTGGAATGGATTGCATGAATTAGATGGATAGATTATAAAGGCAAAATAGGTAGCTTACACTGATTAGTGATTACACCAGTCAGATAGATAGATTACAGATTTGTCAAAAGGGTTTGGTAAGGTGGGAACAATAGGATGCAATTTGGTACTTGTGTTTCAATTTGTGACATGGTCCAACATGTCCAGGAGGGGTTAGGGTCAGCTCAGTTGGTAATGTACTGGGTTGCCAATCACTGGGCAATGAAATTGTGTCGGAAAGGAGTTTCAATCATCCTTTGTGCTTAATTGCTGTGTCCTCCCCTGTAATTACCCCACATAAATATAGGACTTATAGCTCAAATGGTCCATCCATCGGTCCAAAATATCAGACATGGGATTTCAACTCTTTGCAAAGTCTAGATTGATAAATTCAGTTGGTCTTTTTGGCAGTCTTCAAGTTAGCTGGCAGTGGTGCACAAATTTACAGGTGCATAGACCAGCATAATTAGTGATAGATAGATTGATGGAAAGATATGGTAAGTACAGCCCTCTAAGTGCAGCTCTGGGCGCTCACGAGAGTTGATTGATGAGATGGGAGAGAGAGCAGAAGTCCTCACATGCTTCACTTTTACCCTACGTGAGAGATCCTATAATTGCCCTTCAGACACTGAAACAAGCGATTGCCAATTTAATGTCAGATGCGACCAACACCCAACTGGGGTTTTGCTCATGAAAGTCCGCTGAGTTTTTCTGGTTCCCCACACGGGGTTTTGATACCAGTTAAGACCTTCAACGGAGAAGGCAGGAATCATAACGGCTCTGCCACCTAGCTGCCCCAGTGAGAAAGTAAGATCTTTATTGACAAGGTTGCATGGAACTAAGCAGGTCTTAGGATAGTTTTCAGTCCTGAGGGTTTTCTTTGCCTGGGTTCGAATCTTGGCCAGACAATTTGGAATATTTTCAGTGTACTCTCAAGATCAAAGTCCTAGGTGGATGTTATTCAGATAGGGTGTTAAATCATTGGTCCTTTCAATCTTTTTCAAATGGAGTAAACGTGCAACGTGTAGAGGACATTTGCTCTATCTGCCATCTCATTGATCAATCTAAGGACCCACTCCTCTTAAATGGCTGCACATTGTGCATACCATATTTATCTATGTGATATCTATCTATCTATATCTATCTATATAGATCTATCTATATCTAAATATTATCACCTGGTTGGCTTTGAATATCACTGTTTACAGTCAAAATATCAGGGCCTATGATACCACCCTTCAAGGGTGATATTTTTTAATAATGGTTATGACATCACCAGCATTTCAGCTGCCTGATGATGTCACAAACCAAACAAGGGCCAGAATAATGGGATTGTGACGTCATATCCATCGTTGCTCCATGGTGACGTCAAATTTTTGTAATGGCAGAAAATAGTCCCTCTTTATAACTGAAAATTTGAGGTAAAACCAGGTGATAAAAACAAAACAACCACGTGTCAGGGCACTTCGTACAATATCACTCGCTGTTGTGTGAATTAATATCACTCTCGCCCTGCGGGCTTGAGTGATATTAATTCACACAACAGCGAGTGATATTGTTTCTCAGTGACCCTAACTTGGGTTGTTTTGTTATAATATCTATCTATGTAATATCTATCTATCTAATATCTATCTATCTAATATCTATCTATCTATTTATCAATGTCTTCAGAACCATATCTATCTGAATAGTTATACTTATAGCAGTGCTGGACAAATTATCTGCTGGATTCAGAGGATTTGAACTAAGACAACACGCCATCTCCATTTAGCAACCCGTAGATTCTTGTTGGATTTAACCATGGATAAAGATACAGCATAAACTACTTAAAATTGACAAATTGTCTAACACTATTAAATATGGCATGCTTAGATATACGTATTTAAATTGAAAATGATAAATATCTGACATGTTTTAATGATTCACACCTGATAAGACAAATGTATGCAACACTGCGGAAATATCGTGTCACATCGCCACAATTTTACTTGACCTGGTTGCTTACAAAAATGTAAATATCTTCATCTCCGAAAGTGACACGCAAAGCAACAAATCAGACATACTTGCTGATATTTTGGAACATGTGAAATTGATTAAAGGTGGCATATTTTTACTCTAAAGTTAACATTACAATCATCAAGTGGCCAACCAGCAGCAACAATATTTTTGTCTTTGGTGGGTCTCCTCATCATCTGTATTAACAACTTGTCTCATGTCGTTATCATACTCTATACCTTTTTATAATAATACTATGTTATTCAAATGATGATGATGAAATAAAATTATTTTTCTGTCTGTCTGTGTGTCAAAGTCAATAATGCAAGTCATAAGCCTTGCTTCGCCTGGAAATCCCAAATTTTTAACATTTTTGACAAATGATCATAAGAAACAATATAAAATACTCATAATTTCTTCTTTTGGCATCACCATTGAATTGGGCATATTGCAAAATATATAATTTGACACAAAAATGATATAAATCTGATAAGCTGTTGAAGAGTTATGCCAAATTAGACACATTTATTCGTGAATACTGATACGTGACGTTGTGACGTCACAATTCTCACTTGACGTGACCAGTCATATAAATAGGAATATTCTCATCACTAAATGTCACAAAGCAACAAATAAGACATGGTTTCTGGTATTTCTGTATGTCAGGAAGTTTTTTATGATGTTATTTTTACCCTTAAACCAACCATTCATTGACTATGATGTCTTATTTTGCCAGAGAATCTTGATTTTTTTCCAAATTTTTCACTTTTTTTGCATTTGATCCTTAAAAACAGCATGAAACGCTTATAATATAGATATTTTTGAGACATCATTGCATTTGGAATATTGAAATACATATATTTTGACCCAAAAATTATCGAAATCGGATAAGCCATTAAAGATCTAGACCAAAAACTGCATGCACCTATTTTAGTGGCGGCCATCTTGAAAAATGGCCGCCAGGAATAAACGCGACCGATACGCCACGCCAGAAATGGGTTTTCTGGTGCGCCTTATTATTCCCTTTATACCTTTATGCTCCGTTAGTGGTACCTCGTTCGACTAGGCTAGAGCCCCTGGGCTGCCGGTCTAAAAGCATGGACTCACTGGTATGAGCAAGAGACCTAAAGGGACAGTATTATCCATCCCAGCTTTTCCTTTGACATATCGCTTTACTTAAGACCTGGTTTTCCAATACCTTTATCACTGGGGGCAATAGATTCAGGCACTGAGGAGAAAAGACTGTGGATGACCCTGATGCTTTCACAAAAACTTTTCCTGGAGGGCTTCAAGGAACATTTATTTCAACGCGTCAGGTGCATGAATTAATGCTTTTGTAGTAGTTGTGAGTATTTTTAAAAGGTAATATTATATATCCCACAATAGGCAGTGTAGTTCTGGCAAAAAACCATGTGATTCAAGCCATGTGGTTCATCGTTGTGAACCACATGCATCTCATTATCTGACGTTGTTATGTGAACAATGGGCAGTGAAGTGATGACGTCACAATGTTTTGACGCTCTCATTGGTCGATGTGGTTGCTAGGGATCTTTTTGTGGCCATTCAAACAAAATAGTGCCTCTTGAAATTATTAATTATTATCACTGCAGGTCAGTTTTTATTGTGGGATATAAATAAAACTTAATGGGAGTGTGGTTCACAGCAATGAACCTCACTCATGTCAGGTCTGCTGCAGAATAAACACTCGTCCTTCGGACTCGTGTTGTATTCTTCCGCGACCTGACATTCATGAGGTTCATTGCTGTGAACCACACTCCCATTAAGTTTTATCATAATTTCTTGTGTTAATTATTGTCAATCTTACTGATACAAGTGGCACAGTGAGGTCTCTCTCAGCCGTAATTCATTGATATTCTTGATCTCCGTACTACCTGCTCCACCTAGCCAAACTTTCTGTTTCCATGGCAACCACAGAATGACTTAAAAATGTCCAAATTGTCCAAAATTTTGGAAATCCATTTCAAAACTGCTGAATTTTATCCTGTAAAAAATTCATAGTTCTAGATTGAAAATAAGTGTCCATATAAAAAAAAGCCGTGAACTTTCTGAACGCCCCTCGTAGTTGAACAGGACATGGAAAAAATCGACCAAGACTCAGATTACCCAAGCCCAGTTTTACATTCGTCACCATGGAAACGGATTCAACTTGAGAGGGATCTTTTCATTGATCTCTTTCGGACGCCTTCACCAGACCGACCAAAGACGGGAGAAACTGTGAAATATCCTGAATCTGACTTATGCACACCAGCCAGTAAAAAGATTCAACAAAGTCAACCATCCTCTCCTTACGCTCCATGGACAAAAATGTCACCACAACAACCGAAGAAGAAAGAAACAGCTCCGTGGACAAAAATGTCACTACAACAACCGAAGAAGAAAGAAACAGCTGCTGAGTACATGAAACCATCCAAAACAACAAATCAAGCCAGCTCAACAGACCAACGATTTCCTTGCATAGACAAGAGAAAAATGACAAGCAACAACAAAGCACCTGTCACATCTCACAGACTTAACATATCAAGAACCTTGACACAAACCAAGTATGTCTCTAAATAGCCCACTCAGGTGCTGATGAGACGTAAAAAAACCAACTCACTCACTCACTCACTGGACAATATAAGGAACGTCATTATCTATAATGTGGACCTGATCTCATTTAACTTGTTACTGCCAACATTTTGGAAACACTTGAAAATAAAAACATAGGCTGCGCGGCAGCATACCCTCGGCTAATCAGTGGGTATTCTGGAGGCAGTGAAATCAAGTGGCCCTCAGGAGGCGCGGGCTTTGAGGGGGCAAGGTCCCTAAAAACTAAAAATTAATGTCCGTTTCCACCAGGTCACAGCAAGTGCCATAATGAAAATCTGTAAAAATTTAAGCAAGAATCAAGGCCAAAATTTGTTTTGGCAATTTGTTGAATTTCCATCACCACAATGTTTTTCATGAGTTTCCTTGACTTTCTGTAACGACTAACGGCAGAGCAGACACTTAAATACAGTTAAAAAACTTAAGCAATACTTGATTTGTAAACAAAGACAGGGTTTTGAGGGGGGAGGGTTGGTCTAGTGGTACCATGCTGGTCAATGCTGGACTGCCAATCGCTGGGTCAAGGGTTCGAATCCAGCTCTTGCCGGGTCACCTGGGCCTATGTTGGATGGCTGTTTCAATCATCCTTTGCCTCATTGCTGTGTCCTTTTCCTGTCCTAATTAATTAGCCTACCAAGTGCGTAAATACAGGATGTAAAGCCCCAAACATCCATCCATCCATCTTAAAAATACTGTTCTTTTATTGCATACAGAAGTTCATTTTTAAAATTTTATTAATTTTAAAATTAGAATTTATTGGATATGACTGAAATTTGTCTACATCCATTCTATGAAATCTACAGATCTAATAGTAATATACAAATAGGCTACATCAAACTTCTAAGTTATGGACCTTAGGGTGTCTCATTTTTCGAAATTTTTTCCGGATCACGCTAGTCTTTAAACCAATTGATCTCCTATGTGAACGGACCACGCAGTTCAATTTTCGGCCAAATCCATTGAGGTTTAGACCCCCCCCTACCCACTTCTATATTGGGGCTATTTTTACCATTCACGAGTACAGTAAAAATGTCATTTTCGTCTGGAAAAATATGCACTGCAGACCTATTATACCTTTTAAGGTTGCCTAAAAGGTACAATGAGGTATCTGCTGGGTACTACTATCATTTCCATAAATTTCTTATCCATATCATGTAATCTATAGGCATTTTAAGGGCAAAAATCGCTAAATTTAGCTAAAATTCTTGTAAAATTGCCCAAATATCTAATCTTGTGCGTACTTAGGAGTCTAAGAAGGGTAGATTGAGGATGGTGATATCTTTTAGAAGTGTAGGGCTTTTGATAAGATTGAAGAATTAAAAACTGCAGAAAAATCAAGAGTTGCCTACCCCAATTTGACTTCAATGAGAAATTCACTGATGAAATAATTAAAGCAGTTATTTTTTTTCTATAAACTAGCACAATAATCACATCAATAGAGATATGTCTTTTGATTCAATTCTATCATGTAATTCATTTTTATCTGTATTAATGTGGTTAAACTGGGTCTTTAGAGATTAAATATCAGGATGATACTGCTGTCCTGAGTACAGGGATTGCACTTTGAGAGGCCGTTATTCACCTGGTAGTACTGTCAATGAAATATTTTGACCCGGCTATGATTTTTTTCAGCAATCATGGTTTTATTATTTGTTATGTGGAGCAGCAATATACTACATAACTAACAAGACACAGACAGACTGACCATGAATTAGTCATTGAGACTGTTAGAGCACTGTTTAGGGCCTTTTTGCAGGGTTTCAAATGAATCATGACAGAAACACAATGATCAATGCTATCTTGTTAATTAAAGATAGTGAACAATTCATGGCATGGAAATGTATTGTCATTTAAATCTGCCTTCCAGGAAGTCAATATATATAATGTGATTAATGTCACACTGTGTCACAGGTTCGAAATGAACTACAGAACTTCATATTCATCCAGTAATCCAAAACCTTTATAATTTTGCTTCAGTGGGTGCTGTGTGGTGTCAGTGATACTGTACAATATAGAGCGATGGATCAATGGACCATACGTAATTGTTCCAGGCAATACTAAAGCTTGCTTTAAATGCCTATACAGTTTTGTATCAGATGAGAATACATCTATCATTATTAGCACAATTCAGCTGTTTCTGACATTGTCCTTATAATTCAAAATATCATCTGATTGGGTCAATAACTTTGCATTTGACTTGAATTGAAATACATTTGAGGTAGGATTGACTGAGAGAGATTATTGGATTACAGTAGCTAATAAACTCAACAATGCTGTTCAAGCCAAACAAGCGACATTTTTCTGCCATCTTTGTATCTTTTTTATTGAAGTTGTGAAAACTGAATCATTAATTGGCTCTAGACAACACCTGAGCAAATACTTTAATTATCTAACAAATGAATGTAAATACATGTCATCAACAATTATAAATTTTGCTGCAGTTTATCCTAAATATTGTCATAAACCATGAATAGTGGAGACCACAATAATTGGATTGAGATATCAAACTTCCAAGGTGTATATTAAGGAATTTACTCGCATTCACAAACAATCTGCATTCGATGGATCATTCCTGATAGAGCCAAATGGCCAAGTCTGGATTCAAGATACTTAGGAATTTCTGAGAGCCTGTATTATCAGGTGTCAAATTTGTCATAAGCTAGTTACTCAACTAACTGATCATACAAGAATGTTTTGTCCTTTTTATTTCATAGCTTTATTATTGGATTGGAAATAACAGACAGATAAGATTGGTTGGTATGCCTGTAATGCCTTATGTAATGTATTTTTTAGAGGCCATAGAATGAATAAGATATCCCTTAACTCCAATTTTTAATTCTTCAAACTTTAGCTCAGAATTCCTCAACTGCTTAAAGGACATAATATCATTAATTTACCAAACTTAGTTAGCACATTATTACATATTTGGTGCAATTTTACTAGGATTTTAGCAAAATTTAGCGATTTCTGCCCTTAAAATGCCTATAGATTACATGATATGGAAAAGAAATTAATGAAAATGAAAGAAGTATCCAGCAGATACCTCGTTGCACCTTTTAGGTAACCTTAAAAGGTATAATAGGTCTGCAGTGCATGTTTTTCCATACGAAAATGACATTTTTACTGTACTCGCGAATGGTAAAAATAGCCCCAATATAGAAGTGGGTAGGGGGGGGTCTAAACCTCAATGGATTTGGCCGAAATTTGAACTGCGTGGTCTGTTCACATAGGAGATCAATTGGTTTAAAGACTAGCGTGATCCGGAAAAAAGTTCGAAAAATGAGACACCCTAATGGACCTTTTCTTATTCTGGAAGTCAAAGGACTGAATTGCAATTGGATTGCAAACTCTAATTGCCATCATGAAAAATAAAAGCTCAGACCTTCCTCTCTTCCTTAATTGCAATTATAGAAGTCCTATCGATTCTCCTGAAAAATCGACCTCAATTGCAATGGAGAAGAGGGCTTTCACTGGCTTCAAGATGGCTTTTCAGCTCAGCTGACTTGAAAAAGTCAGCTGCTAGACTGACTAACCTCAGCTCACTTCAGCTGAGAGTAAAATCAGCTCGCGGCGGCGCAAAAAAGGTCGGGCTCTATTTTTGACACTAAGACAACATGTCTGAATCTCTTGGATGACATGTTGATCTATCTATGTATCAATTGATCTATGTATCTATCTATCTATCCATCTATGTATGTGTCTATCTATTAATATATCTATCTATCTATCTATCTATATATCTCTCTCTCTCTATCTATCTATCTATCTATCTATCTATCTATCTATCTATCTATCTATCTAGTCTATCTAGTCTATCTAGTCTATCTAGTCTTAGCTATTATTATCATAAATTACAAATATGGAATATGGGTCTAAAAACATAAATTATAGGTAAGATGTCTCCAACCAAAACCATTGTAAATAGTAAGACTAAAACAAGGTTTATGCCAGTATATATATATATCTTTTAAGACTAAGCAAGTTGCTAGTTAATACAAAGGTTAAATGCTGGTCAAACTTTGAAGAATAACAATAGCTGTAAAGAAAAACAAAACAAAAGAAGCATGTCCCAACTCTGTGTACAGCCTGTATGGGCTACAAAAAGTCATATCTCAGCTTCTACTTGGCCTTATACCATTCGACACCTCTGTCAGCCAATCATGAGCCAGTATTTCACTGCAATAAAACCCTTATTCTTTGTTGTCCAGTTATCCTCCCATGGGAGAATAATAAGCGAAGCTGTGAAAAAACAACAGCAACAAATGACAAGTTTCAGTTTTGTCTTATGGTATAAGCCAGTTATTCACCGCGGGATCGACAATATGTGTTTATCACAGCTCGGGCTAACGCCCTCGCTGGATAAATCACATATTGCCTCTCCCTAGGTGAATAACCTATACTAATTTTTTATTCAAATTGGAAATCTCTTTATTTGTTCAATGTAAAACAACAAAGTTGGTGTCAATGCAGTTTGGACATATTTCTAAGAAAAAAGAAAATTTGTTAAAAAGTTGAGGGTGCTGTGCACTGCTTTTGTGCTCCATTGTTTCTAGCTTTGGTGACTGGAGAGGATTAGTGACACAATGTTACATAACATTAATGGCTGGAGGGGAGGGGTACAATGAAGCACAGACACAATGGCTCCAGGCCCATTCAACAAAAACTGGACCTCTTCCAATGATGACACTTTTACCCCCTAAACAATATTTCTTTAAAATGCTAAAAATACAATTGGAGTGAGTTTTAAAATGAATTAAGAGACAGATTAATCCAATACTTGTCTTAAAATGTAAAATTACACACTGAAATTAGCAGAAATGGGGTTTGCATGCCAAGTAATTTTCTTTAATAACCCTCTATATATGCATTGTGGTCTTATTGCCAGTCTGTCTTATATGTTCATATTTAATTTTCATTAAAGACCAAAATAAAAGTAAGCTGACAATACTTCATATGTTAAAATGTACATAACTGAGGTTAGGTTTAAACCATTAAGTTAGAATTGAGAGTTTAAGATTTCTTGTCAAAGGATTAGCAGGGAAGACAATTACCCTGTGACATAACATTACATAATCAAGACTTCTCCAGTGCTCCATTCAACAAAAGCCAATCTGTCTGATTCATTCACATTTAATTTTCATGCAAACAACTAAATAAAAGGGGCTGACATTAATTTATCTTCTAAGATTTACATCACCGAATTTAGATATTAACCATAAAGTTATAATAATTGGGAGTTAAAGATTTAGTGTCAACATTTTAAAATATTAACACACAAATGCATGTTTTTGAATATACTTAATTAATGCTTTGAAAGTCCACATAATTATATATGAAATTTATATATTTCCTATTGATAATATTTCATGAGGAGAGGTAGAAAAAGTCAAATTTAGACATTATTGTGGCAAATTTGATTGACCAGGGCCAATATTTACTGATATATGATTATCTGAAAATCCTTAATATTTATCTAATTTTGTTAATATTCACCTCTGCTGCAAATAAAAATTTTCATATTATTCAAAATCAGCATAATGATGATGTGAAACATGTCAGGTTTATTTTGACAAAAAAAGTCAACAACTGGTATGACATCAGAAGGAAAGGGAGAGTAAATAGACATTTTAATGATTTTTTGCATTTTTTCAATCATACATTTCAATGGAAAAAATTGCAACAACTCACGCAATGGCAGTGAATATTAGTAAATAGTGTGTCTAACAACAATTATACCTAAAGTTAACTAAGTTGCCCATTACCATTTGGCTTTTCATGCAGAAATGTTGGAAAATTGGGATTTTTTCTAATTTTTTGGGTTTTTATAAAAATTCATAGGACCAACATTCCAACTGGTTAGAGATGTTTAAAGAGGCATAAGTTAGACACCTAATTGGAAAATTTCATAGATTTAACTTCAAAATTGACTGAATCATACAAGTTTAAAATAATAGTATTTTTTCATATTTTTGGTAAATTGTCGTCCGTTCAACTTTCTCAGAGCATTAAGACCCACAAAAAACACATCTTGGGTATTTAATACATACAATATGCAAATTTCAGTGTCAAAAGTACTGCAGTTTTTTAGTTCTGTCCCAGAAACAAAAAAATAACAATTTTTCACATTTTTCAATGATTGTGAGAAAAGTATTAATGTCATGGGGATTAGACCTATGAAAGGCTCAACTGGGATAAAAGATACCATATTTACCCAAAAATGATGAATATGCATCCCATAGTTTTGGCTTGACACCCAATACACAAAAAAATATTTTTTCACATTTTTCAATAATTGTGAGAAAAGTATTAATCTCATATGGATTAAACCCCTAAAAGGCACAACTAGTATAAAAGATGTAATAACGTCCCAAAAATAAAAAGTATACATTCCATTTAGCATTACTCCCAATACACAAGTGGGACGCCCGTTATACCTGTTGTGAGGTCACCAGCAGCTGAAGACTGTAACTATGAAGAAGTTAAGCCTGTATTGTATGGTATTTTACCTTATTGTGTAACCAATAAAAATTAATTATTTTAGGCTTCGCTGTATAATAAATTATGCTTTTTAAAAATTGTTTTATTCATTTCATAAAATCAGTCTCAAAACGAAGCCTATCGGCCAATCTTGGTTAAGATAGAATTTTTCGATCTACATGCCATGTTATCTAAAAGGTATTTATCCTGCTTATGGATTTAAGTGTTGTCTGCAGCTTGGGAGATATAATTTACACTCAGTGCTCACTGGTGCAAAGCAAAATGACTTGTCACCAGACCATACAGATCTGATTAACAAATCACATGGTTATTTCATTGCACAAGTTTCTTGTTTCCCTGGAATAACAAAGGAGTGTAGGATGGTTCAGGTCAGGAAACTCTACTTGTGACTACTTGTGAGATTCAGAGAGTCTATGTAGGGGAGAGTCCCCTCAATTGGAACACCTAACATCAGCTGCTCGGTGTAGAAAGGGTATTAGCGCTATGAATCTTATAAGTGGCCAAAAAGACGAAGATTGAGTTGAAATATATTGTGCTACAGTGTTGTGGACAAAGCTTGATCGATATGGACACTAGGCTATTCTAAAAAAAAAGTTCAAATTCCCAAATCACAAACTTAGTGTCCTCGATTGGACCACCGAGTTGCCTCGACTGGACCACTCCAAAAAGTATTGTTTTGCATTATTAAGCAGTCCAGAAACGGCAGTTTCTGATTATTTCAACTAACCTCAAACAACAGAAAATGTCAATTTTGAAGTTTTTGACTATTTGATGTAGTTCCAGAAAATGCCAATAGAGGGTGTGTTAGCATGGGAGTTAAATTATCATAATTAATTTAAGAGACCTACTGACTATATTTTTATGTTTTTAGAGTTTCTTGCTTCACAAATAGCCCCAATTGTCATATTTACAGGCTGCATCATGAATATTCATACATTCATCAGGTGGTCCGATCAAGGACACTCCACTGGTCCAATCGAGGGAATATCTGTCATTTGCCAAATTTAAGCCAGTGCCCTGAATCTTTTAGATAAATGAATTTTTCTTTTTCGTTTTGGGAGACAATTAGTTGGAGGTCACTGAAACAGATTCTGAAGGATTTCCCAGGAGTATGTGAATTCTGACTGTATGAGACCTGAATGACAATATTAGATCAGACACCACCATTTTATACATGTTACCTAAACTTCAAATATCGATGATTTTTCAAGTCAAAGATTCATGACCATTTTTAAATGATTGATAAGCAATCACTCAAGACAGGACAGCTGTTCATAAGCTTAATAATTTTGTCACAATCAGAGTGTTCCGATCGAGGCACCGGTCCGATCGAGGGGACTCTCCCCTATGTGCATTGCACATGTTTCTCTGATGGTTTTTGGTCGAGGACATTGAAGCCTTGGCTTCTGAAGCGAGCTGTCTTTCAGTCGAGAATCGGGATAATCCCAGGAATAACTTGGAGGTAGGAATAACCGCCTGTGTTTGTTCCTTGCTGGAAGCAACTAAATGCTCACACAAAAATGTGCTCTTCTTACAGCGAAACACTTTGATATAGAATTAAAGTGGACTGTGGCACTGTGAAAATGGCACTTCGTGTGTCATCATGCTGATGATTTGTCATGATCAAACCCAATACTTTCAATGTTAATTTGATTGAAGGAGACTTATCCCACTTGTTGGTGACTGCCAAATGAAAGGATTATGCATCTGATTTTCACTCTAAAATTTGTTATGAGAAGTCAAATGGCTTACTCTTGATCATGACTTATCAAACAGCCTCTATGTTTCCCATGTTGAAAGTAGAGAAGATGACACTTCATCGGCTATCATGAGTTACGAAGTGCCATTTTCACAGTGCCACAGTCCACTTTAATTTATATCAAAGTGTTTCGTTGTAAAAGTGACAGAACTTCACTGTAAATTTTAAATTTTGAGTCAGCTCAAAATATTGAGTGAGATGGTTGCACAATTTGTTTGAGCTAATATAGCTTGTTGTTATGACTTGAGATAATCTTTCCGTTGCCATAACTTAAAGCAACAGGCTATGTCAGCTCAAAGGAATTGTGCAACCATCTCACTCAATCATTTAAGCTGACTCGGAATCTAAATTTTACAGTGTTGTAGACTACTTGAGAGAATCCCTTGTAACTTTCGAGCTTGTTGATTAACTACTGCTAAACAACGCAATTTTGTAAGATCGAAGCAAACTTTTTCAGTCGAGATAGCTCAGTCAGTAGAGCGCTCGCCTCACAAGCGAGGGACCCGGGTTCAATCCCAAGGCTGGCCATCATGTCATTCAACGACATTGTCTTTCGCATCAGACATAAAATGGAGGCGCCGTGGGCCCAACTGGAAACAAGTCATTGACTTAGCTTGGCTACCCACGTTAAATAAAAGTACCTTTACCTTTTTTTGGGATTTGCAAAGTTGAATGAGGCAATAATGAAAAGAATTTGCACCATATCCACATGTGAATAATTTCAAATTTTCAACAAAGAAGTCCACCAAGATTGCATTGCAAAAATACTTGTCAACTTGTCATTGGCGTAATTGTCAAAGCTTACGATTATGGCGCTATTGTATTGAAAAAGATGAGACAAACAAAATGTGAAAAACAACAACTTGGCGCATTAATTCTCAACAAAAATAGCAACATGCTTGAAGTGGTCAGGGGGACCACTTTCATTGTACACAAACTCCAGACATTTGACTTTTGGAAAATTTGATTATGGCTCAATTTGCCTTGGTTGTGACTTTGGATCCTGAAACTCAGGAATTGTGCCCCCCCCCAAAAAAAAAAGTTAAGATGCAGTCCGCCTCTTTCTAAAATTTATATATATGCTGAACAGCAATAGAAACTCATCAAATGCCCATTGTTCACAAGTTTGTGATACCTCCATTTAATTTGTTGTTCTGTGTATATATCTTTTCTTTGTGGCATGCATGTAGAAAATGTTCCAGAACCAAAGCAATCACTAATTTCCATGCCACTCGCTTGGTGGCGCTGCAGCGTCATACTTGGCTGATTTCCTGATTTCTCAGCCTGAAGTTCAGGGGTCCAAGAACTCCCAGGTCATTCTGAGAAAGCCTCTCACCCCCAGCATCAGCCTGCAACATAATTGGGAGCTATTTGTCTGCATCACTGTGTATGGATTACCTCTGACAATTTGCAAACTGTCAAAAGTGCAACAATATTTGTGGTAAGTGACTTTATTTTCATCACAGAAAAAGGGTGTATTGGTTAAAGATCACAAAGAAGGCATAGTGCAAAAATTGATTTTTTTTTCTTCTCCAGTATTTTCCCCTCTGGGCACAATAGGACTCTTGTCATTTGTTGATTATCAGTGATAATTGATTGGGTCAAAATAGGGGGAAATTGATTGTATTGCTTTGAGTTGTTTTCTGTTTAAGAACCTGGTTGGCACTTGATGTATGTTGTATTGCAATGAGTGAATGGTGTTGGTTGACATGTAAAACTGCTGCTGCCACTTGATACGCCTGGTCCATGTGTTTGTTTTAGGCAATTAGGCGCCTACTTCACAAGTTCTGAGGCCAGGAAATGTTTGGTTTTTGTGAAATGTGTGTTTTTGTGCCTAGTGGAGCTCAGAGCCCAAGCCAGCCCAGGGCTTCAGAGGGGCCGAAATAGGGCCATGATCAAGGGCGGGCAGATGAAGGGGGTCCACGGTGAGATGAAATGGGGCCGGGTGAGATGAAGGGGGTTGGATCAGGGGGTTGAAAGGGCCACGGGTCGATCTGAGGGGTGCAGAGAGCAGCACAAGGCCTTTGATGTAGTTTAGTGTGACAAGCTGTGTGGGGATAGTACTACACAGTGTAGCGTGGCTGCCTCACTTCTTGGCTTGGTATGTTGGCTTGGCCTGTTGGCTCTCATGGTTTCCATTTCTCCAGTCCTGTTGTCCTAAACACTTCAGGGATCCCAGCCAGCACTTCTCTTTGTACTGAGCTGCACTGCAGTCGGCTCTTGTGTATACTCTTTGTATGCTCAGTGTACTAACCAGACCATAGTGACAGTTCAACTTCAGTTGTCTTGTTTGGCTTGCAGGGTTAGCATGGAGGGATTACTTGGCTGCCCCACCTCCAATGACAACAGGAGCCATCCTAATGCCCCAGACACAAGGAAGACTGCTCCTAGGAAGACTGCTCCAAGGATGACATTGTTACTGGACAGACTCAAGGATCAGATGGTGAGTGCATGGTTATCTTGGCAATTCATGTTTGTTTCTTTTTTGTGGAGTTCATTCTGGGATTATGAAATTTCCTGTAATTAAGCCCATAAATTTATTAGTGATATGTACTAGTGTCAGTTGTATTTGCTTATCTTTACCACTGAAGGTTGGTACATCTTTTATGTTAAATCTTGAGGAGTTTATTTGCAATGATTTGCAATGTGGCCTTGGTGTGATCTATCACAGCAGTATTTCTTGTTTGAGAGTAAATTTACAACATTAATCACCAACCTAGGACACCAATGCTCCATTTTGTTCATCCTCAGTGTGCTCTCTAATTGCCATTTATTGTGATCACCCATTATATGCAGGTGTATAATTAAAAGCTAATTGCACTTGCACCTACTGCTTGATCTTGCTGGGTGAGGCCCATGCATCATGGTGATAGCATCAGTGTCATTGTAATGAGTGGGGATTTCAATGCATGGGATGCAAAAGGACAAGCTGCTCATTGTTCATGGTGATGACAGTTTTAATAGACAGGCGAAAGAACGTGATGAGAATTGCATAATATTTACCACACATCAAGTTTTCAGAACAATTTGAATTTTTTGCATTGAATTTGTTATGCATTTTATTTACCATTTTGTACCTCTTGCCCAGGGCTGTAGCATGCTAATTTTGTGTAACATGTCCTGATTAAGTTTGCTCTGGTAGAATTGAATATTATAAGCCAGAAGGGATGTGATGAATTAAATTTACTATGGTAATGTTGTCCTAGCTTGTTTGCAAATGCATTGTATTGAAATTGTGCAGTTGGGTATGGAAAGTTATGTTTTGGGAGCAAGATTATGTTGTACTTCTGTTTTATGAGCATAACAAACAATGGTTGGACCAGTAGAACATTAACATGAACACAATGGTCTCCTGAATCATGCATATCCTGCAGTTTTGGCTGGGACCTTGTTTCTCTTGGACCTCGCCTTGTTTCTTTGGCCCTCTGCTGGGTCCCTGGGTGTAGCATTGGCCAATAATGGACATAATAAGACATGAGTTGAATTGTAATGAAGCAAAACCCGTGAGTTAGACTACTGCATCATCCCAAGTCATACCATGACAAAATGGCCCATAACCTTTGCTAATTCATGAATACTTAATTAACTGACCCAGTTTTGGCTCAGCTACATCACAGTTTGAAATTGTTGCTTCTGTTTCACACTGTTACAAACGGAGAAATTGTGTATTGTTGAAAGGTGCTATCACAGTTCCGAAAATTCCATTGAATTACGTATTTTCACAGTTCTGAAATGAAACTGTTTGAAAGTTTGCTTGTTTTACACTGTTTTTCTCAGTTGCCAGTAATCCTCTAAGTGTCCATAATCGGACTAAATCCGCATACAAAATGCTTATGACCTAAATAAGCAGCCAATCACAGAAGAAGTTGGAAATAGCAGAAAGCCCTGTCCATTTTAGCAGGGCTTGTGTGGGGAGGATGGACTACTGAGGACTCCTGCTGCTTGGCAAATGGACTTTCAGATTATCCAGGCCCTCCAAAATACTGTTATCCCTAAGTTATCCATTCGTAACAAGACTTAAAACAAGTTTATTACTCAGTGAGTGCACTTACAAATTGAGGCCTTCTACGTGCATTGATTTGTTGCCGATTCATGCACCAGTCACATTATTAAAATGGCAGGGGTCCTGATAGGGAGAACATTTGATGGCTCCCTGCTGTTGGTCTGCAAGTCATTGCTATTAGGTGGAGGTTTGGCCCTTTCAAGCCTCTTTGAAGTGTTAATGTATTTGTTTTATCAAACTTCATGAGGCTGGTCACGTGACAGAGTGAGGCAAACTTTTCAGTTAATTGGGAGTCTAGTAATTGTGGCCATGTGTTTTGGGGAGGGGCTGGGTCATGTCAATAACCCCAGAACTCAAGAGATGTGAGAAGCCCAAGGTTGCACACATGGTGCAGGTGATTATAAAGCTGGCAATCACTGATTATATATTGCACATATTTTGCCTCAAAATTAAGATGAGTCCTTTATTTGACAGAACCTTTACAAAATCTCCATATAATTCATGGATAACTTTGCAAGTGTTTTGTTGTTGTTGTTGTTGTTACATTGAATTGAGCTTGTCTTTATGACATATTGTCTATGAACAGTTATAAACATTCATCTGTATACTGTATGACTTGTATTGACAAAATAGAATGCCCAGAGGCCCTTCATGTACTTGTCCTTGGTATTAGTACTGTGATGATGTTGTTTGACACCTCTGTGAAATACATGAGCCTCGTGGGTCTTTGGGTTTTTCATCAAAATGTATTGTCCTTGAGTGTCATCAGCATAGTGTCTATACTGTCAGAATAGGAGTCAGATCCCATTGTTGTGAGTGATGCATTGCTTGAGTGCTAATTGATGAGCCTTGTTATTGTCAATCAACTCATCACTTATGTTGGGATGTGCAGCCAAGAACAATACCTTTGCTCCCAGCCATGAACTGTACATGCAAATTGGAAAATGAAAACCCACTGAGACTAAATGGTAGCAATTTATACATCTAAATACAGTGTATCATACATTGCTGATAGTCAAGTCCCTGCATTCAAATTGTATAGTGTTTGAGATTGTAATGTTTCATGTGAGACCACAAACAGATGGACATGTTGCAAAATGTAACAGAAGAATATTTTGAGGTTCTAAGTTTATTGTTAACAAATATACCCACATCCAATTATCTGTACTTAGAATATACACATCTCAACCATTTAGTAGTCACAATGTCCATATCTTGTGATATAGCTTTTCAAATCTGGCTATAGATTGTGTTTGGAGATTGTGGAGATTTCAAGTTTTCACACTTGGCAAGTTCAGAAGTGCAGCTAATTGCTGATAGGCTAATGTAACAAGTTCATTGATGGATTAGATTTGGTTTTGGTATTTGACTTCCAAATAAATACTCTGCATCATCTAAATGCTAATCAGCCCATCAGTCTTGGGGTAATGACAGCCCACTTCTTTGAACCACCAGAGCTACCAGGTGATTATGCAATAGAACTGATGAAGTTAGGTGCTTGTGATTTAGCAAGTTATCGTGTTTACATTGAATCTCTAGTAGCTCAGAAGTGCCACTCACTCTTTAATCATTTGGACTTATTAATTTGTAAATTGCATACTTTGCAATGTTATGAATTTATTAACTAAATAAAAGGCTAAATGATTGGGTGTTATCAATTTGCTCAGGGCAAATTGTAATGGCTTTGCAGAAACTAGCTGCTGAAGCCCTTACAAGTGTTATGAATTTATTAAGCAAACGAGGTGCTTTAACAATAGATATTATCAATTTGCTTTGGCAAGTGGCAAAATAGATGTTCTGATAACAGACATCACAAAATTGAAATTATGAAGATGACACATTTTCATTTATGGAAATTTGTAATGATAGCTGAACCTGGTGATTCGGGTCTCATATTCTCTTTGAAGAGGGTTGAATTAAATTTATTCTGTTTCTCTACAAATTTATTTGTGATATCTATAAAGTTGAATCGTGTGCTTTGTTGTTTCTTAGGCGAAAAATTGCACTTTCATGAAGCCTTTGATTCAGCAAAAAAGAATGAGTTATACTTTTATTTGTACATGCATTGTGTCTGCCGTGGCATGAAAAAGTATGGAAGACTTGGTTATTTAACATTCAGGAATGGTACACAGGCGTCAGAGGGCTTGTTGATTCTAGTGGTAGAATTTGGCTCATTAAGACGATATTCTATTTACTTGCAAAGCCAGTGTGCAAATGAAATTATCTGTATACCAGGAAATAGCTAGAGGAAGAAAGGATTAAATTGGACGTGGTATTGGTTAACATGTCAAAGAAAGCTAAATGCCCTCCATTCTGCTTATGCCTGGGAAACAAAAACAGTCTGATCA
This sequence comes from Platynereis dumerilii, assembly GCA_026936325.1. Classification (NCBI taxonomy): domain Eukaryota; kingdom Metazoa; phylum Annelida; class Polychaeta; order Phyllodocida; family Nereididae; genus Platynereis; species Platynereis dumerilii. Next base: position 12,270,196 of record JAPTHN010000007.1, read on the forward strand.
ATTAAGAGCAGTCCTAAGAGGGTTAGTATTTGTTTTGGGAACATGCTGATTGAAAGGACTTGTATAGACAATTCAACATCCATAAATACATGTAAATTGCATAAAGGTATAATCCCTCCCCAATGAATCCCCGTGTATATTGCAGGCATATAAGCTGCATTGGGAATTCGTGAAATTAATTCCTTGTCTAAATATAGATGGAGACAAAAGATACACCTTTGGTAATGAATAGTAATTCCCACCCCAGGGAATCTTTTTATGGTTCTCCAGATAGGAAATAGGTGAGGAATTTGTCAACTTGTCTGTCCCTGCCTGCTTTGATCTTGCCCCACTCTCTGTTGTGAACCCCTCCCTTTTGTTCCCAGTTGGGGGTTCCCCTTGGGGCGGTGCCCTTATTGTTTAGAAGGAGCTTCATGCAGATAAAACAGACTGTTATTAGCCAATAAAAAGATTCTAAGGGATTCCTTAGCAAAACAATTGAACAATGATCTTGATTACAACCATTCTCTCTCTGTTCTCACCGCTTGTTAGCAATTCTTTTGTAATGGCGCCACTGCACGAGCGCCTCCTTGTGTTTTGTCTGAAACTATTAGCCCCTGGGGACTTCAGTGGAGTTGTTGAAATCGCCTGTTAGCACCATAGCACTTCTGAGGCTGCAAGGATAGTCTTTTGTAAGCTTTTGTACACAGCAATTCCCCAGAACAATGCCCTTCCTTAGTCTTGAACATCGATTCCATTAGGTGGATAGATTTAAGAATTTCCTCAGGGATAGAGGAGTACCTTTTGGTTCTCATTCTATGTCTTTGTTTAGAAGAGGTATTTTCAATTACTTATTATGAGCTTGCTTTTTCTTCAATAACTCAGTAACCAAACATTTAAGTAAATTATTTTCTATCACCACAATAATTCTCCATAAAACGCATTTTATTGGCTCGTTATCACCATGGGGTATAGACAAACTATGCCTTACTTACGTTTATGTTTGGGCTATTGAGTTTGAAGTGCAGCTTGGTATCTACCAGACATCTTATTTCCCTTTGAGGGCTGCATCTAATCCTTTAATTTTTTGCTGACCTTATGGCAGGTGGGCCCTGATAGGTCAAATTGACCTGGCTCCAGATGACCTTCCTGACCACCAAAAGCTGGGAGAGGACCTGGAGAGGTCCCAGGGAGGTATCAAAGACAGAGGGCGGCTTCTTCAAGCCAATCTGCTGGGATCACAGGGCTTGCTGCCATAGTGAACTCATGCATACTCCCAAGAATTTGTAATAATGGTTTTCAAATCAGCATTGTAAATATACCACTTGCTGGGCCACTGTGCTAATGATGCATATCTGATGTAGGAATATCTCATCAACCTGCACAGGTAAGCAGATAAAAAGGTTTGCAAAGTACTCGTTAAGAGGCATACTGTGCAACTACTAAGGTTGGAGTGGTGCATTTCTAAGCCATATGGGCTGCGGTTGCCCACTGGTAGGCAATATGCTCAGCTCCTCAAGGCCAATCTTCAACATACTTTTATTGCTTGCTATGGCTTTGTTGGTTGAGTCAGCGACCTAAAACCTTGGAGAATAAGCTTATTCCCAAAGCTAAAACAACATTAGCTGCCTATATTGTGCAAAATTCGTGCTGCACAATATTCACTTTTGTTTTCTCAGATTTGTGGTTTAATATTTCATTTTACCATGAAAATAGCCTGGAGACTGCTTTTGAATTGTGACAATCCATCGATTCTCCCACAAACTGGATTTTATATTGACCTTGCTTATCTTCCACCATCAATTGGCCATTCTATCAACAAAAGTCAAAGAAAGTATCAATAAAGTAATAGTCATATGAAATTCCCATTAGGCTAATTGTGTGGAGTGGGACAAAGGGTGGGGAGGGTTAGTTAAGGCAATCCACGGAGATAGCATCATTGCTGGAGGGCTGGCTTTGAAGAACCGCAGTATTTACAATGTAGTCATGCTAATAATACCTAAAATGTTTAACTTGTAGTTCTGTTACTAATCCTTAGGCATAATACAATTAGAAGTGTACAGAAGTCAATGCTGGGAAAGTGGAGGAAGGCTCCTGTACAATGGTAAACCCATTAATTACATTGTGGAAGGTTGTCTACTGTTGTGCATTTGTATATGCAACAAATTAGCTTAATAGTAAGGCGATACAACTGTGTTATCTCTTATACAATATGTGTAAACTGCTATTGGTTGTGCAATAATGTACATCCCTTTTTTTCCTCAATTGTTTGATTCAAAACAGTTTGTGAACTTAATTACATAGAAGCCCTATTTATGTATAACTGAATCTAGGTGCATTGCATTTGGGACGGTAGTGTGCATGAATGGTGTCCAACTTTCGAAAGACGCCAATATGTCTTTTTTAATAAATTATATTTATGTATGAATGACCTGATACCAAGCATTTATGCTTCGTAGTATACTATAGGCACTTTTCTTTTTCAAAAATATTCTTGTAGGATATCTATGTTATTTGCTTTTTCAATTTTCCTGTTTCGTGCTTTGTGCGATTCTCACGGTTCAAGTCTCGTTCTATTCACGCGACGGAATGAATTTGTGAGATTTCATGTTTCGAATACTTTCCATGCTGCAAGAAAGTAAGCAAGCATGTTCAACATGAAAATATCCATGTGTACCCCTGTATAGCTGTCCCTCTGTGACTTTCCATGTGAAAGGTTGCAACTACAGAAGAACTGTGGAAGACATGCAAGCTTCGGTCACATGTAATAGGCTCTATTTTCAGCTATTTTCTCCACTTTCTCAACTAATCTGGATCCCCACAAAAGTCTTATGTCAGTCCATTGCATGTCTCTTGCAACTTTCTTGAAATTACTGTTATGGTCATCTCCTCAGCATTACTGTCAGCATGAAATATGGATGGGCTTGTTTACTGCTCCCAAGTGCAGTTTGGAAATTATGTTTATGTGTGAAACGTTTGACAATATTCAGATTGTGAAGATAGACAAAAGATGTATACATAGACAAAAAGACACACACATATACACAAAAGGTTTGCCAAATATAACATCAGTGATCGATTCTGTAAAGGGCATCTGAAGAGTACAAAGGGGTAGCATTTTCAGTGGATTTAATGAATGTGTAGTTCTGAGCAGAGAAGTCACAACTCACTCTATGGTTTGACTGAGAATATAATGACAAGATCTGGGTACACATGTGTATAGCTCTGATCACTAACAGCAGTTTACACCTGCACATTATCCCATCCTAAAACCACTGCAACACATATTTTCCATGTGCCTGAGCTATCATTGTGCTTCTTTACAGATAAGGGAGTCAAGTTTCCTTAGTAGTATGCAAGAGAGGAGTCTCAGTAGGGCAGACCTGGGGTTTGACAGTTACCTGTGACCTGACTTTGACTCTAGAAGGTCATTTGACATTGGCAAGCACCATGCATGACATTACCATTCCTCAAATTTTTTTTTTTTAGTTGTGTTTTATTTTTATTACACGCTACATGAGCCCATCAGAGGCAAATTTGTAAATCTAGATAAAAAGTTCATCTTTTAAGAGCTTGCTTTATCTTGCCGACTGTTAGCCCTCTCAGTGAGCGAGTGTGGGTTGGTGGCTTAAAAAGCAGCAGGCAGCCAGCTCCACAGCAAGTGGCGATCGGATGACATGGTTTTTGGAAAAAAGGGTCGAGATTCTTAATGGTGTCTGTGGGGTGAAACGACAGCTTTGCACATCATACACGATAGGCCAGGCAAGCTTCAAAAGGATGACACTTTGTTGTTAGCATTTGAGAACACTGGCCCACAGTGGCCCTTACTGACTAGGCTAATAAAAAATCAACATAAAAAGTCAAAGCAAAGCACATTAGCAATATATTCCTTGACAAATGTTAATGGGAGAGCAAAGGCTGCTACCCCAGGGTGGTATAGAATTCAGTCAACAAAATGCTAATATCTCCAAAGTGAATTTCACCATGGAGGTATAGAAGGAAGACTTAGGCTGTGCAAATGAATGTAATCCACTGCAGGAATCCAGTATGCATCTAATGCTTGCTAAATCTTTTCAAGTAGCTATTAAGAACTTATCTTCTTAAACCTTTTGCACTTCAGTTCCATACGATGTGGTATAGCTGTCATGTATTAGCTGAAGTTGTACTTCCTGAATGTTGCTGCCTCCCTTATCTTACTGCCTCCCTATCTCTTGCAAGTGTAGTGGTTCCAGGTTGGTGGCAGGGTGTTTCCCTCGCACCAACGAGTGACTCTTTGGTGTAATGGATAACGCTCCTGCCTCCCGCGCAGGGGACCAGGGTTCGACTCCCACTCCTGGAGTTGTTACAGTGGCGCCCGATATGTAGTGACTGGTGGACTCATGTCCAATCTGGCCTGGCTAGTTAGACCAGGTCAGGGTAACAACGGCGAAGCTTGCGGTCAAGCTTCATTCTAAGGAGGAAGGAGTGTAGTGGTTCCAGGTTGGTGGCAGGGTGTTTCCCTCGCACCAACGAGTGACTCTTTGGTGTAATGGATAACGCTCCTGCCTCCCGCGCAGGGGACCAGGGTTCGACTCCCACTCCTGGAGTTGTTACACAAGTAGAAGTTTCTGCATGTTCTAGCTTTGCTATTTCCAATCAACTCAGATCTTCCTCATCAATTAATAGTTTGATGGGTACTTGAGGGAATCAATGGTGATGTAAGGAGGTTGTAATCTCACGTAATCTAATGACAAGAAATCGTAAGGAAGTCGTTAATTTATGAGGCAGGAATCTCATCACAAATCGTTTTAGAAGAAGAACCTTCACAATGGCGAGAAAAAGAATCAGAAGTTGAATTATTAATGCAGCTATGAAGCCAAATGAGGGAATACCTGGGCTTTGATATCACGAGGGTGAATGCCTTCCAATAGAACCTTCAATTTGGAAGAAGCAGACGATGTCTAAGTGTTTTATTGGCAACTTTCGCGCCTCTGACGTCATCAGCAAAGCAGACGATAAAATGTCAACAGGTCGCCAGAGGGCACTGACCGGTGGTAATTAAATATTGAAGAATGAGAAAGAAGTTAAGGGAATACAGGCTAATAAAGTTGCTATTGAAGACTTGACCACTCATTGATGGGTTCTCAGGAAGAGAGTCCAGCAAAGAGAGTTTAAAGGAGGGGGACCCGGTATAAAAGCAGGCTGGGTTGAACCCATGATCATTCTATGTCCAACCTCCAAGCAGTCAACATCTCTCATTCCTCTTCATAAACAATGTAATACTATGAGATATATTAAATCTAGTCTAATAATTTTCATATATTTCGTTTCATTGTACAATTTCACACAATTAGTGCTATTTCTGGTGTTTCAAAGTTCATATTTCTTAAGAAATTAAGGAAAATATTGAATTAATATGGATTTTGTCTTGTAACTTTGATTGGCAGGTCATCTTTCAATCTGATTGGTCAGAAATAGGATAACTTTATGACCCCCAAAATATCAAAGGTTCTATAGAGCTCTGAAGTTGAAGTATAGCATTGGAATAATTATGCAGTTTCTACCCCTCTTCTAATTGGCTAATATCATTTTCAGGAAACCAATCAGCTCTCCTGATCAATTAAGATTTTATGACCCCCATCTCCTTATATGGAATAGGCCACAAATTGACAACCGGTCGGTTTTTGGAACCTCTGGACCCTCGTCCTTTAATGGTTACAAGAAGTCTAGTGTTTCCCTGCGGGTGGTTGCCAACCATTGCTAACTGTATCTCCAGTCAACCAGCTGAACCTTTGGTGGTCTATTCCAATGAATTTCTATTCCAGAAAGGAATGGTGACTGTCTTCTTGAAATCTTCAACTGGTGGGCGTCACGCCAATCCTCTTGCCCTTTAATCATGGTAATGGACGATTCTTAATTGAAGGTTCTGATTGTCACTGAATCGCTTTACAGAATTCTATTATTGACATTTTCCTTAATGCCCATTGACCACACAAGTGGACTGTGCAGCATATATTTGATAGCAAAAGTAAAAGATCAACTGATATCACCATTAAGGGCTACATACATGTGTATTATTTGTACTTCAGCATGGTTATACCCTGATAAAGAGTCATAATTCTTTTGTCGTGCTCCTCCCGAGTTTCTCACGAGTCCATATGTCAGTCAGTCAAGTATTTAATATGGCTCAATGTCGTGTTAGGTAATCAGGAATCAACAAGACAAAGCATGTGTGGTTAAGGGCAGGTTATGGGTGCAATTTATCTCCCTGTTTCTTGTAGGTATACACTTCTGTCTATCTGTATCTGTCTTGTGTGTTTCTGTCTATATCTGTCTTGTGTATTTCTGTCTGTCTTGGGGGACCTTCTCACATGCACTTGGCAAACAGAAGCATACTGTAGGAGCACATTTTCGCAGCATGTACACATGTACACTGGTCATTTAGATGCCTTTAATGGGTGACCTTGGTTAGCAAAGGTCCAGCTGTGTTGAGGCATTTGTCAATAAGATGTCAAGAGGTCGTCCATTCGTGCTGAAGACTGACTACTAGTGACTAGTCTAAAGTGGTGAGTGGAGGACATACCAGAGAACACGAAGACTAATGAAGAAGAAAAGAAGACTGCAGAAGATTCCAGAGGACTGAGCAAGGAGAGAAGGGTCTTACATGTGTCCTGCTTTGTCTAACACCTGCCCAGAGTCAACAAAGAGAGAAGGTGTCACGACAAGGCTGGTCAGCCTCACCGGTCAAGATGACTAGTCAAGATGGCCAACCAGGACTGGCCAAATGACTGATCATCCATGTCAATTGTAGCATGTTTAGCCAGAATGTCTCTCCATGTGTCATTTAGTCAAGGTCATTTTGCGATGAGGTTAACATGGGTTCCAAAACTGCCCTTTTAACGACCTCTCCTCGTGTTTGAGGTCAATAATTCTCCTCCTGTTTGTCTTTGGTTGTTGGGATTATTATTGATGTCTTGTTTTATAGTCTGAGACAGATGCTCATGTTGTCTGATAAACTTAAGAAAACAAAAGATTTGGATTTCTGCCATATGCAAAGTTGAAGGTGTAAATAAAGGAGTTCCTATTTGTAAATGAACGAGTTCTGGTAGTTCTGATTCCTTCAGAAAACTAAAAGCAACCCATGGCCTAATGGTTATTTTACAAACACCTTTTTAGCAGTTTGGCTGCGTGGGTCTGGTCACAGTACATTACTGCTCTGCTGAAGGTCTGGATACTATCTTATCTTTGACTCTAAATTTGACTTGCATTTCTTCTACCATCCGCAGTGAAAATACATCGATATGCAAAGCTCGGCATACCTCTGAGGATGGTAGTGTTATTGCTTTTAGTTACATTTAGGATGACACCATAATTATTTGGAAGGTTATTTGGGTGCCTTGTATGTGCTCCATGCTGAGGCAAGTAGAAGAGCCCATCCTTGGGTACAGGGATAACTTGGTGCGGACTCACAACCTTATCATTTCATCATTACATCTGCCTCTGGCAGCTGCTCATATGCTCATATATGTTGATAAGCCCTCAGAGTCAGTAGCATTGAGATATAACATGAAATGGACCTGCTTATATATTTTCTGTTTAAATAAATACATAGAATTAATATAAACATGTTATTTCAAATTGGACTGCCTCTACTATTATTTAAATGGCTGCAGTGTGACTGTAGCTGACTGTGACTGTTGACTTGTATTCAGAGGTGACATTGTGTCACAGGTCTGCATTTGTGCAGTTGTCAATGGACATTCCTGCCAAGCCACAAGCACATAGTTTCCATGCTCGTGGGATGGCGTAAGCTGGTCGTGTGTCATAATGACTGTGTCTGTGCAACATTAGGACAACATTCAGGTGTTAAAAACACTAGAAAAAACACAGTCAAAATACCAGGACGGTGTCATGGTATTACAAGATCAACTATGTTTTCTAGCTGCAATCTGTGTACTTTGTATTTTGCCAAAGAAGGAAGTTGAACACTTGGAAAGATTCATCTTAACTTCTTAAGTCCTTCACTGAAATATTCATTCAAGTGTTTTTGATTCAGGAATACTATGAGATTTTGCACGTTGATACATGGTAGGTTTATGTCAACCACTGCCATTAAAATTCCATGGTACACACATTATCACACATGATAAGTCAATTTCAAATTTTGAAAATTTTCAAAACTGCCATTGACCTTAGAAGATAATATACCAGGTCTTCCTTATGAAATTCTGTACAACTTGTAAGGCAGAGGGTGCAGGACACTCCACCACCCCAGGGTATACATTACATTGAATTCTCATAAGTATATTTCCAAAGCCCCACCACTGAATGTTTCTCATGACAGTGATAGATGGGTTGAAGTTAAATCCTCATATCCTTACTTAGAGATTTGAAGATTATGCATTTGCATGATGAAGCAGAGTAAGAGTAGAGGGCAGGGCTAGAAAAATGTGGATGTCCATGAAATTTCAAAATATAAAACTACGACTAAATTGTTTACTGGTGGTCGCGAATCAAAAAATTACTTTTAAAAATATATCTGGACCTTTCTTCAAAGATTTCCGGTGAGATTTAGAAAGTTCCAAGCCATGGCATGCAATTTTATGCGTTTTCCAGACATGGTAGAGAGCATTTTAGGGAATACTTTGTATTTATGAATTATGGGATCATGTTGTATGTGTTTATGACGTACTCTATTGTTGCATTGAAGTGACATATTTGAAATTGACTTGTGTTATGGTTGCGTGTGGTTTTGGCTGCTGCACTTGATGTTCACAGCATGAGGCAGGCTTGACACTCCCGGCCAACAACCACACAGGGAGAGAGATGGGATACAGAGGCTGACCAGTTGACCACTGCTGCTCCATGCATCACCAGAGGATCCACTGAGGTCCTGCTTATACCTGATATCTTCATTACATTGCTGTCTCATGCTGTCTTGAAGCACTTTCTTTGACTCGTGGACATGGATATCATTTGGCTGCCATTTTGGATAAAGAGACTAATTAGGCCATCCTGTATTTACTACAATCACCACTGTACATGACATTGTAATTGGATTATTATCTCTGACTGAGAGTTGGTGACTTTGAAATGATTTAGCCATTGGACCTGATTGTTTCTTTTCATCTTTGACAATCAGTTCTACAAACATTGTGCTTCCTTGGTGTAATTTATGCCACTAACAATAAGTTAATATATTGGAGGTAATAAATATTGTTATATTGAAACTGCAATTGTTCAAAGAGCCTCACGTGTTTCATTAAATAAACACACCTGCTCAGGCAATACTGTGACCTGCTGGATCAAAGACCGCTGCACCTGGATAATCAGACTGGAATCACTCAGTTGTTAAAAGTTGATAGGAAATAAAAGTCAGCCTGCCTTTTGCAATTGTGTAATGTTGGATTTGCCCTTTTTGGATATTAACTAAATTTCACCCCAGAGACGACTTGAGTGCACCTGCTTTTTTGTGAGATCAAAGGCAGATCAGAAACAGCTTGGAATGGAACTATACAGGCCTGGTTTACTACTTGAAACAGCATTGGTGGAGTGACACAAAGAACTGATAACCTGCAAAGACTATAGTTAAAGCATAAACAAAATCCATAAAAGCCAAGCTATCTGGTGCTTTGTAAACTGACTCCAGATTAAATTGGCTGGAAATGACGTTGAAATCTCGTTTGATGACAAGACGGCGAGACTTTAAACATTGTTGACATTCTGAAGCATTTGGTGATATTCTGGGATTGTGGTTTGCTTTGGAAGAGATCCATCGGCAAACCACAGGTCTCCTTTGAAGGCCTTGATCACTCAGTGGAACCAGAGGGGAAGGGGGGAGACCAGGGGGAGACCAGAGGGGAGCAGTGCACCTCATTTGGCAGGTTGCATGGTCCTGGGAGGGTGCATGGAAGAGGAAAGGAAGTCTTAGAGTCATCAGGGCCACTTATGGGCTTGGAGGGTGGCATAAATAGATGGCCCTGTGTTGGAAGTACTATGTAATGCTCTTAGATCTGCTGCAAGCCCTCTTCCAACTGACTTCTTAGCAATCCGATGCCCGTGAGCTGCTTTGATAGATCCTGTCTGGACAAAAGGGCCAGTGATTCAGGCCTGGGCCAGGACCCCTGCTGCTTGGCATAAACTGCCCATTTGAGGGGATCTCAAGAGGAATCACAGGATCATTTACTGTTGACAAACACAAGTGACTCTCAAATCTGACTTTTGACTTATTATACTATTCACCTGAAGCTTTACAGTCAATTATTGACTTGGAACTCCGTGGACCAGCAAATACCTTAAACATGGATTGCCCCATATCAGGTATTCCCATGTTTCCTCTTCAAATATCTTCTATTTAATATATCTTATAAATATTGTGATGAGTAAGGTTTATATCAAAATCATTTAATTAATGTTAACTGGTTGGGAGACCTTTGATCAAAGTCATAAGCAAATAATGAGAGCAATTAACAAGAATCCGCGGATTGCAAAACGGAGTGATGTCGTGGAAATAGTTTGTTTTGGCAAATTGACATGAGGGTAAGGTGTGATTTTGGTTTTTTTTGGCAAAAAGGTGGGAAATAATGTCAGCACGATTTATGCAATTGTTCTGATCTTGGGTGGCGTGCTGTTGGTGAAGTGAAGGTTGAGTTGCAGTTTTGGTACAGAGACAATGGGAAGCATATTTGTATTTATGCGAGGTGTATGTGATGCTATGGTAGCTTTAGACATGGGAGAAACTGACAAGTAGATTCCATGAGATAATGTAGGTAGCTGCATAATGAGTAATTTTGATGGAAAACAAAGGCTGGATGTAAGTGCAAAATATTTATTGATATTTGTTCTGGCAATGTTGTAAAAGTTTATTCAAATGAGTTATATGTATAGCTAGTATAACAAATGGTAGCACGTGGTTTTGGTAAGATTTATATAAATTGACATGAAATCATTGTTGCTTGCAAGTGCCACAGAAATAGATTGCAAATTTAAAGTTTCTGTACCCTTAGAAAGTGAAGCGCTTGTCATAAAAGTGTGACAAACACTGCTCTCTGCATAGTGGCAATACGACCTCTCAATAAACATTATCTCATTGAGGTGTGGTGCGTGCTACACATGTCCAGCAATGGTAATAGGGCATGTGCAGCCATCATCACAATGTATCACCCCTGTGCTGGGCACAGCGCCATCACACAGGTTGTGGATTGCTGTTGCAGTTGCAGGCTTGTCTTGGAATTCAGAATAATTGAAAAAGTTATATTTATGGCACATAGACTCAGACTCAAGACTCATTATACACTTGTTGTTTTACAATTCGATTTAGGTTTGAGAGTCATTTCATCTAACCTCTGTGTATAGTTCTTTTTAATTCAAGGTCCCTGAGAAATACTGTCATATTCATGCACAGGCGTACGGCGAGCTGATTTTTTCGGAGGGCGAGCGACGTTTGCCCGAATTTCATAATCCAAATTCCATGGCATTTTATCATAACATGCCATGGGAACCATTGATTTTCAATAATGATAGTTTGAACATCTGCCCAAAATTTTAGCCTGCTTGCCCTAACTTCTACTGTTTTCAAACTTTTGGGGCGGGGGGGGGGCCATCGCCCCCCCTGTCCGATACGCCTATGTGTTCATGTGAAAACTTATATTCTGGATTGACTGAAGTAAAATGTTCTGGATGTCTTATCTTGAAATTTTCTATCCTGTAGAAACGAAAGAGAGTTGAGAAAGTCGGCTCTGCAGTACATTTAGGTTCAAGGCAGTATTTCTAAAATCTATAATGGCTTCCAAGTCTCCAGATACATCAAGTCAGATATTCTATGTAATTCATAATTCTGTACTGAAAAATTAAACCCATCTCAAATTTTTTTTTTTAACTGTTTTAGGGTCATAAAAATCTTCAGAGGGACTCCTTGAATTGGATTGTTAGGATTCTCCAAAAATGTTAACTGATTGGTTATGTAACTTTTCATAAACATAGGTTTTTGTTTATGTCAAAAACACCTTGTGTTATTAATTATCAAAATGTGTTATGTCACTTTGTTTTGATTCTCCCTTTGTCGATGTGTAACTTGCAGAGGCACTGACAACTTAAGTTATAAATGTTAATTTTGTTATCCAAAATTATTGTTATTAATCTGTAAAATTACAGATTCTCACAGTATGAAAGAAAACAATTTCAAGTTCACTGTGCCATATCTTGCTCATTTGCATGCTGCTTGTGGTTGTTTACATGGCCAGTTCCTGCAGTCTGCAGCAAACATGTGCTTGACAAGTCAAAACATGACACATCACTGCTGCAGTGTAGGTCCACTGCTGAAAAAGTAGTCCCTACTTAGTTGTACCCACAAAAGTTTTTAGATCTCAGATGAGTCCTTAAAAGTTGTTAGTATTGTTGATTAAGTGTCTAGAAACTAATTCTGCTGCTGATTGCTGCTTGAATCTAGTCTAGTAGAGACTTCTGCACATCTGCACACCAGGTGTCTCTCCAGTGACCAGACCACATAACTGAGAGACAACTTAAGATCACTACGCCAAACATGGCCACCCAAGCATCTGTGCCATGAATCTTGGCATGCTTTTCATCAATTTACACCTGCAATAAGGCATTATATAATATTCTGAGAAGTCAGCCATGTAAATACATTATTAAATCACAAATTAGCACCACACCAGTACAAATTCATGCTCACACATGCTTGCAAGCACCCAAACCAGGTGACTCCTGTCACTTGCTTTTCCTGCCTGTCATGGCAGCAGTGCTAATCCACAATAAATTTAAAATAGCATTTTCATCACCTTCCATGTCACAAGCCTGTGTGCAAGTATTTTACCACAAAAGCACATTGCCATTTAATTCTCTTCACCATATTTCCATGGCAAACTATCCAAATCCATTAGCACAAAAACTTTGCACCATCCAATACACAAAATACCATATAATGCTCAACCATGGGTTAAACGGGTGACCCGCATTCGCGGTCACTCCGTTAAAAATACAAAGAGACATTTTAGCAATTAAAGTGTTTCCGTGTTGCACAAAGAATCGCATGACAGTAAAAAACCACAGTGGAAATTTTATGTCATTTATCATGATGGAACAAGCGCCAGTCTGTTAATGTGTCTTCATTTTTACTCATAAAATACTTTTTCTTTAAAAGCGAGCTTTGTAATTATAATTATTGAGACTATTTAACTTTCAGTGAAAACAAGTAGGGTTTGTTTTTGCAAGGACAAATTACAAGTTATTAAGTGTAGAAATGGCCTTGTGTGATTCCCAGTGAATATTTCATGTTGGTAATTAACCTGATTGCTCAGTGACTGTCCATGTGTGAGTACAGGGTGTGTTGAACATAAGGACTATTGCATAGGGCAGACTGCACAGCCATATGGCCTTACCTTCAACTTGTGTCACTTGTAGTGTGTATACCATCCTTTCTTTTCTCTCAAATGAAATAAATGGCTGGCAGTTTGTTTGAAGGCTGTTGTGACATTTGCTTCCCAATCAGGTGTTATTCTTAATGAGGTGGATGTTGTTGTGATTATCTCAAGTGCAATTAAGGCTAATTACGTAAGTGCAATTAAGAGCAACAGTTAAGGCAGGCTGAGCGATTGGCCTGCTATTGAGTAAGGTCAGTGTAAAAAGAATCCTACAATTTTATCTGCACTTAAAAGCATATGGTGAGTTAAAATTGATAAATTGTGTTATTAAATCTAGTCCTTGTACCAAATTGAACCTGTCTACACCATGATTGAATGCGATTTAATGTAGCAGAAACTTCGTGGGATTCCCACATATGATTTTCTGGTTGCTATAAGAAATAATTTCCACATTTGGTGTTGATCAGATTTTGTGAATTCCGGACATTTTTGTGGGGAAATAATGACGGCCAAGGTCTTGTTGCTTGATTTGACCTTTCCATATTTGTGATTGGGGGGCAGGGTGACACTTGAACTTGTTTGAATGGTTGTATTGAGCCCTTCCAATTACAATCAAGCAGATAACTGATGACCAATGGCCGGTGTCACACCTCTTTGCTGGGGTCCTGTTAATTCCAATATTGGGCCCGTTAGTTTTAATGATGGTCAGTTATGGCCTTTGACAGGTCAATTATGCTGGCGATGACCACTGGCCCACAGTTTGGTTCTAGTCAGAGGTCCAATTGACAATGTGTTTGTGTCAGAGCACCCTGCAGGGGGTTATTGTAGCCCAGTCACCAGCATGATGTCCCACTGTCCTGCAAGTGTCTTCTGACCAGCATACTTGGGCCAAGACATGGGTAAAACTGACTAGCAAGCCTCCATGATTTGACCAATCCTGCATGTTGCTTCTACTCACCCCCTTATAACGGTACATGATCTGAGTCCACAGTCATTATCACATCACTGCAGACATCTCTGGATCTCTCTGCTGAGATCTGTGAACATTTCATGATATATAACAGGGTTGTGCAGCTTACATCTTCATAATGCGGCTGGATATCAAACTGAACGTTTGTTGTAACTGCTCTTCTATTCGCCCAAGATCAACAAAGGTCAGTGACATTGTATGCTTTTAGGATTATCTTGTGTACCTTTTCTTAGCTTAGCAAACTATCCTCCTGACATGGATGTACAAATATTCCAATACTCGTGCATTGCTCAAAGTGTTAGGACAGTCTAATCTGCTGTTTTTCTTTCTGTGTGTAAAGTGATTTCACATTCATTTAAATCTTGTTATGTTGTTTAAAATAAGGTTGACGGATGTTTATCTTCAGGAAGGATATTGTCAAATTGACTGTTAGTTGTCTTGAAATTACCATTTCTTTTCCATTAAACGGCTGGTCCTGCTTCTAACTGCCAGTGACCAGCATCCTAGAAATGATAACGTGAAATGAGGAAAGTGTTTGAATGTGCATTTATGTCATGGGATGAGTATTACTGTATCGGGGTAATTTGTCCCAGTTGCCTGGGAAAGGAGTTCTGCATTTTGAACGGGACAAAGGTGATTTTGGACTAAGCTATTCTTTGTGGAACTTAGTGACATCGCCCATTGTGGGAGAGCGGTTCATCTGGAACCTTGGGGCTCATTAAAAAGCAGCAGCTCTGTATTTACGGAGTAGGAGGGGGAATAATAGCTCTTTGAGTGAATGTCTTGGGCGGATTAATTAGATGGCAATATCACTGTGGAGCAACAGTGGCCGGTGAATTGGATTTGATTCAAAGAGCACTTCACAAGACAGCTCTGGATTGTCATTTCAATGAGATGTTCACAAAACAATCAAGTCAGTCTTTTGACTCATCAGCCACTGGACTTCACAAGTGAATAGTGATGCACAGAGTGTACAGTGGATGTTCAAGTTTTGTAGATTGTTGCACTGGTACATACCAGCGAGGCAGGGATGATTTCGACAATGATAAGTATAGGTATTTGATGCATTTTTAAACAGGGAATTGTCAACATGATAATGATATGGAATGGTCAAATACAGTGTACGATATATTATGCTTGATCAAAAACTGACTTGCCTTTTTTGCTACCATCCGCAATGACAGTACATACACAGTATTTACTGCACTCCTCTGAGGATGGTAGTGTTATTTCTGTGAGTTACTTTTAGGATGACACCATATTTGGAAAATAAGGTTATTAGGGGCACCACCCATGATATAATTGTAGTTTAAATATCTTCTCCCTTACACAACTGCAGTTAGTGTCATGGCCTGAGCAAGGAGTTCTAAAAATATTTCATTGCTGCTAAAATAGTGTGCCATGTCCCCATAGGTTATTGCGGGTTAGGCAATTGGGGAACATTTGCAGGAAAGCTGGTTAAAAATACTTGCATGAGAACATGTGGCTGCATTTAAGCCTGAGAAAAAGAGGAGGCTCTTTGTGGTGAATCATGCTAAACTTTGATTCATCAACCCAAGGGTCAGTGGCCTCCCTTTCAAGTAACATAAACCATGACATCAATGTCAAGTGTCCAGTTTCGCTTGACCTCTGTGCACAACAGTGACCGATTCTAAAGTCACTTTCAAAAAGACTTTTATGTTAGTTTAGTTGGTGGGAATCTATTTTTGTTGTCAGGAACACATGTTTATAGCCTAAACAGTAATTAGCACCTGCTTTTAGTGAAACTCGACCCTTTTGTAAACGTACATTCGAATTGTATGCTATTTGTCTTTGTTTTTCTTGACTTCCCCAAAAGTCAGTACTTTTAATTCTGGGCACAATGGTTTTATTTGCTGTTTGAGAATGGTGTTTTCACTCTAATGGCCCAATTGAATGCATGAATTGGTACCAGTTGACACTCACAACAGAGCTGAAAAGACCTACAAGGCAGAAACACAAGGGCACAAGATTTGCACAGCATTTGCCCAGCACTCGAGGACCTGATAATCCTGCAATTGCCTTCTCTGTCATGTGTGAAATGCATTAGATCCTCAGGCTTGTTTTTGTGGTTCTGCATACACCTCCGTATTATCCACATACTCTTTGCTGGTGGTCTGCCTGCCATATGTCTGTCCCAGGCAGAGTACAGTTGTATAGTTGCTTGTCACTTGCATACTTGAGTGCTTGCTTGCCTTCTCTTGCTGTCTCTTGCCTGCTTTCTACTTTTCAAGTTTTCCTGATTGATCTCTCAGCATTTCTTCACTAATTCAATAAGCTCAGTTATTTGCCTACAACTTCTCAAGTATAAATAGATGGGAAGATTTACCACCCCCACAAAAGGTAATCATAAATAACTGTGGTTGCCTCTGGCGTTTAACTGCCATGCACCTTCTCTTTGTCATAAATCTCACTTTTTGAACACTTGACAAATGAGTCTCAGCACAGATAAGTTGAAGAGCCTTTTTCATGTTTCATTGTTTCTGTCTTATCTTTGAATCCCCTAATTTCAGCAAAACTTCTCCCACCCCTCAATTACACTTCTTTGGCTGGCTGACAGATATTCATGAGCTCCTTACATAAACATAGATGGTCCAATTTTCCACCCAAGTAAACCAATCACTCAGACTTTGTTAGGTGAACGCTCTCTCTTTTTGTGTTCTGTGGGAAATGTGTCATTTTTGTCATTTTTCTGAGGAGAAACTTGCTTGATTTTCATTGCCAATATTTGTGTCATACATATGTGTCCATATACCTTGTATACAGGTTGTCAGTGTTTGCATATGGTTGTACCCTAGCCTGAATTGAGGCAAACATGGGCCATCACCCTGAATCTTGGGGTCATGACTTATATTTTATGGTAAACTTAGGTAAAGCTTTTCCATTTGTGTTGGTCTTCTTCAAAGAGAGACCCTCCGTTTGCTTGGGTGACATTGCTTTTGTGCTTGGCAGCTCCTTGTGGCCGGGCCAGCAAACTTGGCTTGTTTGTAGACGTCTCTCAACATTCGGCCTCACTTTGATGACCTCATATTAAACTAGTGGAGAGTCTCAGCTCACGTCTGTCATCGTGGAGCGCGTGATATGACGAGACACTTCCTCAAGGTCAAGTGTGAAGGTTTACAAGGTCAAGGACGAGGTGATGGGGAACACAAGGCGGGAGGCAGACAGGTTTTTGTTGCATTTGCTTCCAGTGACGTTGTGTCCATGACGTGCATTACGCGACGTGCACAGCGTCCTCCCCAGGGTCTTACGTCTTATGAGACGTGCACCTGTTCTCCCTGCTTCTCTCTCCACTTGTCACTTGTTTGACCTTGCACACTCTGGGTGCAGCAGCCATATGGCACATGTTGGGTATTTTAATCATTTGCACTCCAATATCTCAGGTGCATGAAGCATCTGGCCCCATGTGTCCCAACACTGTCCCATTGCATTGCTCAAATATGTACTGCTAAGATTTATGCTGGTGTCAGTTTCGCTTTTATTGCTTTTAATCAACATGATGCATATTCACCCTAACTCACTTCTAAGTTCCAACTCAGTCCTAGGTTCTTCCCTCTTCAAACCATCACATCCTCTTCCCCCAACTGCAGAGATCTCTGAAATGAGTTCTGTGACTTCTCTCTGAGGCCATCTCTGATCTTCTCCAATAAATCTCCCCTGCATTTAAGGAGCATTGTTGTGCTCTGTCATTACTGCTAGCTCATCTGGCTCAGGTTTCAGGAAGACACAGGGACATGCTGGAAATGGCCTGACCTTCCAAGAGGCCACTGCTCCATAAATCCAACGCGAATTGCTCGTTTGATTACAAGTGCTGAAATTCTAAAGAGCAGGGCTTTCTATTTCCAAATTGTAAATGAGTTTTTCGTCCTATCAGTTCAGCATGTGTAAATTAGTGGACTCCAGTACAATGCATGCATTATGTTGAACGTACATGTACAATTGTAGGGCTATCAGAGGCAGTTTAAGCCTAGTCTGCTCAGCCAAGGTTTAAATGTATATAATTATTTCTATGATATTATTTACACCTGGTGATTCAGTTAAAGCAGTTAAAGAGGGAGTTGATTAACTTGTTGTACAAATAACCTACATGTTATTTCCAAATACCTTGCAACCATGTAAATATTTAGCTCTTGCATGATTTGTTCTTAGTATTCTGAAGTCACACTTGTTAGACATTAGCATGCTGAGAACATAGTAAGATGTAATGTGTGGGTGAACCACAATGTCCCACTGAATTGAGAGGAAGAGCTTAAAGGAACGATGAGTGGGAGTGATTACATTTGGGATCACAGAATTGATACAAAAACTGGCCTGGAATCGGCAGTAGAAAGAGAGAGGGTGTTTGTTGTCACCCTTTGCTTGCAAGTTGGGCTGGCTTGGCCCCAGACACTTGTTCGTGATTTGCATTGAAGTCCCCCTTTTTGGACCAGACAGGTTTGTGTATTGAGAAGCTAATCTCAGATCTGTCATAGCAAACACTGGCTGGCAGATAAGATGCACTTTTTAATAGTCAGCATATCTGCAGGAAAGACCCAGTGTGGTGTTCATGCTCAACTTGCTTTAGGGACACCTTGCAAACTTGTATCTATAACTATCTATACAGAAGCAGCCAAGTGATCTTCCAGTAGAACTGCAGGCAAAGTTTGAATGACTTTTTTTCAGTTTCCACAGGCAGGGCAGATTGGATCAGCTCACCTGGGAAGCCCCAGTGTACAAAGAAGCCACAGTGGATGTCTGTATGATGTCTGCAGTGGTATACTGGTCTTCTGTCAAACCTGTACACTCCCAGCAGGGCCAACAGGTACTGGGCCACCACTCTGTAGTCTGCAGGATGCCCAAATAAAGACAGACTTGTTGCAATGTTGATTTCCCAACTCATGCACACGTAATGACCACAATTGCCACTTTGATCTGCCTCTGAGGCTCTGACGTACTTGCTACTTCTACAACTCCCTTTATGTTTCCTTTATGTTTTGTATGCACTCAGCTGTTTTGTACAAACATGAGCAAGTGTGCCACCAGAATAGGTTCAGTCAGAGCTCTTCTTGTGGTTTGAAACTTTTTCACAGATGATGGAAATGAAAAACTACAAAGAAACTTACATTAGTAGCACTTTTGTATAAGGATGTATAAGGAAAATAGAGATATTAGCTTAGGAAAACTCTTAAGTGATTTGAAAACAGTGAAGGAATTTTAATTCACATGCTTATAGTTTTTGGTTCAGCAAGGTGTGAGATGCTAGACATACTTGGATGCATTACTGACTGACACTCTGTCTGGGATCAGGACCTTTTAAGTAACACCTGATGACACTGTGTGCATCTATTATTAGACCATTAGCTGGCCACCACATCACCTTTTTATTGGCACCAGCCTCGTAGTGATGACAGCTTAAATCAGCTTTGTTGGTGGTCTCAACCTGTCGCCATTGATGGTTGCCAGAACAAATTTTTCCTCTGAAAAAACCTTGTCCAGTGTGGAATCCACTCTCTGTTGTCATCTCCACTTACAACTTTTTTGGGACCTTTTTGGACCTTTTGTGACAACTGAGTGACAATGTCCTGTCCTCTCAGCCCTGACTATGTCCTGTGGCTTTGACGTTACAATCCCCAGATGGACAGTTGTCTCTCTTGTCTGTTGGTGGATGAAAGGTCATCTGGTGGTTGCAGGTGTCATGTTGTCTCCACAAATGCTACTAAAATGCTGCTATAATAGTAGTAAGTGCCACTAACAGTGGATGTTAACTGAAACCAGCTTAATAAATGATTCTTGTAATGCTAGTAATCTCATGTCAGTATCAGGTTTCCTCCATGTTACTGCAGAACTGCAGGTGACTACAGTTGACTGCAGAGTGGCATCCTCGTGTCTTCTTAGCTCTTTTTAGCCTCTCTTAATGTGCCTCCTGGTGCTTGAAGGTGAGAGAGTAATGATTTTCCAAGTGCACTCCCAAAAACAGGGCAAATGAAAAAACCAACAACTAAAAACAAGATGGATTGAGTAACATACAATTACGATTAATCTTACTGAGTGTTCCTTAGGGTTGCTAGAATTTGTCACACTAGTTATTTAAAGGTGTCAGTGTCTGAGTTTCTTATGTCTGGTTCTTTTTTTGCCCATTGACTGACAGTTCTGTAGATAAGGACTCCCAATTTGTTTAACAATTGCTGAAACTTGTTTCTGTGGAATTTGGAGATTCTCTTAGCTGTACTTTTTTTCTGTTATAATTATTGTTGTGAGAAGAATCATTCATTATCTGGGTGTTTCGCAAAAGTCTCACCTTAACCTTGCGAAGGTCAAAGTCACAGAGAGGTCTCAAAGAGCTCTCCTAACTCCCTTTCACAAGAGTTCTTAAAGTGACATGCAGTTATTTGTTCAAGCAACACTTTTACATTTTATGCTGCTTGAGAATTGTATTTCTTTCTGCTCCCCACAAATGCATAGGGCTAAACTTGACTGAAGTGGTGTATACCAGTACAGACTGAATTGAGATTTTGTATCTTGAAACTTAGTATTGAGTTATTTGATGGTATTTCTGCTTTCATCTCTTTGTTGTGTTGTTTTTCTCAATCAAATTGATAATCTCCAAACTACCGGCTGTCAACAGAGGCTTTGGTGTGAGCTTAAATTTTGATTAATTACACTCAAATCTGGGTATTACAACTCATACAATATTAATTCCGGGTGAGAAATTTCTATCTTTTGTGGGGCGGAATTCAATTTGGCATCTGAGAACCAGATGGTCCCTAATTTAGTGGTTGGTTAAGGTTATGCAACTAGTGGCAGCCAGTCCCAACCATAGTGTGCCTTACATGAGGCATTATGAGGAAACGGACATTGCAAACATATTCGAGTGTTGCCTTGGACAGACTGATTGGGCCAAGAGGCTTTTACAAGACATTGATTCCATAGCATTGTGGCGTATGAGGCCTCTGAGACATGCCCCTTCACTACAAAGTGGTTTGACCTTCAAAGGGCTTTCGAGTATGTGCCGTTGATAGCCCCAGGGACTTGAGAAGGGCCCAGCAAAAGAGGGGAGGGGGACACTTACCCAACCTGCTCACTGCACCAGCCCATGCACCACCCCTTGCCCAGTGAGATGAAAAAACCTCTTGTGGAAATGAGAGGGTTTAATAAAAGGGCGGCGTGTGGGCATTTGTCTGGCATTGTGCATCCAGGTGCCCCAAAGCAAAAAATAAAGACACAAACCATCTCGGATGTCTCTCACCAAGCTACCAATATTCCAAAAACAGTAATTCCAAGCTCAAATTACAGAACAAGTGTAGATTGAACAGTTAAGGCAAAAAGATCAAATGGCTAATTGGTTTTTGGTGCATGTTGTTTGAATTGCAATCAGGGGATCAAAGGAACCAAATTTGCTTTGTAATAATCTCGTCGATCTAACAGATTACTTAAATATCGGGATAGTGGTAGTTTTAACAAGTTTTGGACCCACATTTTTTTCATACTTCATACCCTTAGCCCCCATGAAGCTCCATCACTTCTTCTGATCCTTAACTGCCTTAATCCCAATCGTTTAATCTCCCCTCCCTTCTGAAGTCTTAAATCTACATCCCATTTACCTATCCTACCCTCACCCCCTATGCAGTTAGACCTTCTGGAAGATGTCCTACCCTCAGAATTGTGTGAGAGTTTCCTTATGCTGGTAAAGAGTAGAGCCCTTGGGTACCCATGGGTTTGAGTGGCCCCTGTCGTGTCTCCCCTGGACCCCAACCTCCCCTTCTTCATCTCATTTGCTCCTTTCTAGACCTCTTCATCCTGTTTCATCTTTCTGCCTTTCAGTGGTCTTTGGCTGTCAAGGGCCTTGGTATTGCTTAGGTCCCAGGGGGAGCCACTTGTCTCATTGCAATGAGGGCCTTCTCGAAATACTCCAAACCTAATGAAGCAGATTGAAGCTGACTTCACCTCAAAGGAAAATTGCCAATTTGGCACCAAGAGAGACATTTTGAAGCAGCTTGATTCAAGTTTTATACAAGAAATATAAGTCAGTTGCATGCAGCTAAAAGTGACATCAGGCCAATCCCAAAAACATCTCAATTAACCAATTATATATCATGTCCTTTTCACCATGGAGGATGATTCTAAGATGTAATGTACCTTCATTGATGCTCATGCATGGATAGACTCGTACCTGAAGGAAATTGCATAATAATTTGCTTCCGGTATTTCATGCCTACCTTTGGTGATGTTTTATTCGATTTGACAAGCTATTGAGAAATCTATTTGGAGCATTTAAGTGAAATATGTAGGGATAACAAGTGCTATTATTTGGAATTATACAGACTAGTTTGAGAATTTCCTTAAGTGGTGGTGCAATAAAATGTCTTTCTCAAGGGAAGAGTGTGGCCACTTTTATGCTTGGCCCTCGTAGCGTGCACAGCTCTCTTTAGTCTCAGCTCTGGCATCTTGGGCTGTCCAGTGCAGCCTACAGGTGCAGGTGTGGTGCCAGGGGAGCCTGCATTGCTTATAAATTCATGTCCTGTCGCCTTTCACTTCATTGAGAGCAAAATAGGAGGAAAAAAGCTGGTTCAATAAAAGTTCCCTTTCAATTACACACTGAGTGTCAGGAAATATGGGGATGTATGTGTTTACACCTGTGAAGTGCACAGTTTCATAAGAAATGTGAAATGGGTGTTTGTGTGCAGTGTTTTGAAACCAGCCCTGGTTGCAAGTGCACATACGTCTTGATGAGCTATAATAGAGAATACACATGTCACTTGGGTTGGAATAGCATGGGCATATTGCAGCAGCCTGGGTAGGGCAATGGAGCTATTGACTTGTGGGGTGTTCTTGGGCAGACAGCAAGGTGTGGGGTGCAATAACGTCGTGTGGTGTCTGTCCCTGTTGTCTGTCTGTGACCCGCAGGGGTGTGACCCGCAGAGGGTGACCACTGTCATCAGGGCTGGCCGGCCTACCCGTCACGCATGGCTGAGCAGCGCCTGAGCCTGCCCCTTTCAACCGCTTTATCTAACCCCAGATTGGTTTGTCCTTTCAGAGAGAGATGTGCAGCGAAGGAGAGGAGGTGACCAGGTGCATGAACAGGCTCTACGCGGCCCTCCAGCAGTACATGGACCTGCACAAGAACATGCAAGGCATGGATGGCAGCAGCGACTGTGAGGACCACCCTGGACTGACATCCACCCCGACCAGTGGAAGACCCTTGGACCTCAGCCCCCTCAGAGTGGAGGACTGGATACCTAACATCCTGAGACACCAACACACCCCATCTGAGATCGATGACACCTACTTCGACTGCTCCCACAACACGATTGATGCCCTGGAGCTGTGCAGGGATGCTGTAGCCTCAGAGGTGCTCGTCTTCAACAAGTCCAATTGTTGCATTGTGGATGCTGCAGGTCCAGCAGGTGATCAAGTTGTGACAGTGAATCTCCGTTCTAATTCTCCTGTCACCACTTGTCTCAGAGCATCCTCATCCCCCGTGACAGTCTCCAGTGGATATGACAGTGACAATGTGATGCCAACCAGAGAGGAGGACATAGACGTTTTACTGCATGGAGCTGACAGTCATCCGCAGGGACATACTGGCCCCACAACTGGCCATCGTAGTACCAGCAATGTAGAGGACTTTGCTGCCAAGTATCGCATTAAAGGGAACGTACCTCGTAGCAGGAGTTGCTTGGCTTTCAGTCAGGACAAGATGGATCTACCAGCCCCTCCCCTCGATTCTTCCAAGAGACACAGTGCCCCCTGTCCCCCGAACTCTGCTGTGCCCCAGACCTCACACTGCTCTAGACAGGCACAACCTCACACAGTGTACCAGTCATCACCCAGGAGTCATGTTCGTCATTGTAACCCCAATGACCTCACACTAACACATAGTGACGTCACTATCAATTCATGTGAATATGCTGGATCAGATGTGTCTAGTGATTACTCTCTGATTGACACTTACCTGGAGCCCCTGCCAACTACTTTCCCCAGCAATCTTTCGAGCCCAGAGACAAGCAGGCTTGATGAGTCTGCCACATCTGTGCAGTATTGGTCTGACGTTTCCAGGAGTGACCATGGCTATGACGACTCCTTCAGTTCCTTGTCCGATGCCTCCTCTTTGGAGTGCAGTGTCAGGTGGAACAGGGGAGTGTCAGTCTCTGTGGATTCAGGCAGAGGCAGTTGGTGCAGTCAAGACTCTTTTCGGTGCAAGCGAGAATCTCTCAGCGAAGGGCGTGTGACCCCTCTTTCGGAGAACATTTACGAAACAATCCCAGACGACATTCCCGATGTCAGTCCGACCCAGTACGCTCGGTGCGATTCAACTTACGACAGGATCGATTCGTCCAAGATCTACAAGGATTTACCCCGTCACGAACCCCCACAGTTACCCGCTCGAAATTACAGACTCTCTGGTGCTCCCTCTAGGTCCTCTTCCCTGAACTGTGGTCCTCAAAGGACTAACTCTATTCCTAGAGGCAGCAAGGAACCTGGAGCTCACATTGATGACATTGTCAAGAATTCTGACATAGTAGACATGAGCTCATATCACATGTATACTGTCAAGGATGTTTTGGATAGTGTGGATAGGTTTGCTGGACATTTGATGGAAGGACAGAAAGAGAGGCAATCCCATCCTCATACAAGAAATGGAATTAACAAATCCTCATCCCTGAGGGATATGAGGGATGTAGGAATGTCAAACTCTTTAACAAGGTCAATGTCAAGTGCTTCCTACAAGCCCAAGAAGCAGACCATCGAGTACTTCAAGTGTGGAGATGCACCCAGGCCAACCACAGTGAAAGAACGGTTTAACATGAAGGCAGAAAATGAGCATTACACGGCCCAGTGGCACTTGGATGTTACTGGGAAGCCAGCCACTTACTGCTGAGCCTTGTTCTGCTGGAAATGCACAAAGTTCTCTTGAATGCTGCCGTCTACTTAAAAGTGAAATGTGATACTTTACAAGAACTCTAGCTAATAACACACCTACCTGTATATATACTATTGTGACTTGCTGATTCAATTCATTGTTTGTTGTTAATTTATTATCCAAATATACGTATTTGCAGTTATACACCCACTTTTGAGTTTGTTGTTGGATTTTAGTGTCACTCTCTGTGTTTTTCTGTTTAGTTGAATTGACATGCTTAAGGAAATGTTGGGGGTATAGTTAAAAGGTTCTGAGTGAGTAAATTTGAAGTGAAATTGAATAGGACCAGACAGACTCACTCACAGGAAAAGCAGGCAAAAGCAAAAGATGCAGCTCATTGTGTGTGGAATGTCATAACCGTCACCAGTCAGAAGGGTTGTAAATTGCCAAAGTGAAGCAATTACCTGGCCAAGTGGTCAATGTTTTCTTAGATCAAGCTGGGCTTCTCAGCAGGCAGTCCCAGAAACACATATATACACACACACTGTGAACCTGCATGGCTTACTTGAAGTTACTTCTCCCCTTGGTGTTACATTCGTTGAGTGGGTGATAGGGAGATAAGTGAGCGATGTCTTCTATTTGAAAACTAAATTGCATGTAATGTATCTCAGTACCAGCCACATATGGTTGTAGAAAGCTACAAGATACTAGCATATAGGGGGGCTTCAAAGGCATAAACTGAACCCTCTGAATTTCAAATACTAAACTATGACATTCAAATAAAGCCATTAAATAAGCCTACAAGTAGTACAGAAGTCACTCCCCTTTATATTTAGATAATTGTATTAAAACAATGTAAATTTATATTCCTTTGATTTTCAACACATAATCTCGCAGAATGATTTGGTAAATGTAACACGTCGATTTAACTAGGCCCACCCTTAATTGATTAAAACCAACCAGCCAGAAAACAAAGAAGCATTTAATTGCATCAAATTGGTGAGACATTCAGCCAGCATATTGCCATTGTTCTGCAATGAGGCTTCCATGCATGCTTAATCTGCGCCAGACTGTAGCAACCTGTCTCCGTGCTAAACTTTTATGCAAAGAGCTTACAGGCATCTTTAATGGAATCGCAACAACATATTTTATGGTGTGAAAAGCTCTGGTAGCTACTATACAAATTGCCAATTTGCAGTTGACAATAACTAACTAATGGCAGACAGGACTGGAGGAAATACTGATATTGGCAATTCAATGTTGCAAAATGAAATTTCACATGAAGCAACTGAATAGGTGAAAATGTTCAATGTTTGACACAGAAAGTGCTGAACATGTGGCCATGGTATTTGCTTTCATTTGCCATTTGTTGGTTTAGCTGATCATTTGTAAATGACGCAGCATTATGATAGATTGTGTCATGTCAGATGTGATAAAACGAATAGATGAGGAAATGATTGCCCTCATCAGATGGGTGATTGGGTGATCACAATGCCCTACATGATATGCTTAATGAATCGAAATGGGGTAGAATGAACCTGGATGATGTGTATTCGGACACCTGTGCAGGCTGTGCTCACTTAATAGCTGCTATTATTTGCTCGTGCCAGAGTTGAGCATCAATCATAAGAGTGCTTGTTTCTAAAATGACTTCTTCAAGCAAGGACCTTTTTTGTTGGCCAGGGCCTTGCTGATGACCACAGATGGTCAAATGGCTCGTGGAGGTCATTCAGTTTGCCGCCGATGACACTTGAGATAAGCCAGGCAACAGTGATGACAGGGCTCAGCAAGCCACTGACATTCTAGTAGAATTCATAGCCTACCAGATACACCAATGATATCAGCCAGTTAGTCAGCCCCTATACTGATACGTGTACGTACAAATTGCAAGGAAGTGATATTTGCCAATACACGGCCTTGATCTTGTCAAATGCTTTATTAGGTTTGGCCCATGCACTATCTTTTTAACTTCAATCAGTCAATGGTTCATGGTTAAAAACCATTGCCAATTCCATAGTATATTTTGAATGATATGATACCATGTGCAACACTCAAACTGGCATCATGAAGGAAGAACTTTTAAGTTGCATGCTACTGATATTCTGGTCGTGAATGAGGCCCAGTGTTCGTGTTTGTGAAACACTGTCATAGAATTGCAATGCCACATTATTAGTGAGAGACAGGGTTGCATGTTTAATGGCTATATCCATGTCAAATTAATAGAAAAAGACAAGCTTATGATGGCTAAATAACCCAGGAAACCACACCCAGGAGTAAATCGTTCAGAGTTGAGGTTTTGAAGTCAAATTCAAAACATGCTTCACTTATCACTACCATCCGCAATGGATCGGAGTTACATTTCGGATGGTAGTGAAATGGTTGACATTGAAGTCACCCGTGGCATTAAGACTAAGTTTAGGCATACTGTGTGGTAGACTGATTGGATGGTAGATAGTGAAATATACCTCTAATTAGCGCTACAGATGAATTACAAACCAATTGGAAGAAGAATGACAGGCTTCCTCCCTGGAACTGTCTCCAACTTTCTTATTTATGTTGACTCTTCAGATGAATTCCTGAGGAGATGCCAGGTATGAGAATTTGAAACTCAGTCGGGAGTGAAGAAGCTTCATCGTGGTATAAAGAGGCTCTTCACACATAGTTATCCTCGTAATTGGAAACCTAATACTGACCTGATTTATCAAACTCATCTTTTCCCAGCCAAATTAGAAGATACTGGCATGATTCGTTCTTAAAATTTACATCACTTCAGCAAATCCTCTGGGATTTTATGGTGCAAAATCGTGCTAAAGCCTGCTCTTTAAAAATCCTAGTTGTTTCTGCTTCATTGTAAATGTATTACCCCAAAAAGTATGCATATAATTTTTAACCAAGCCTCAACAAATAATCTGATATGAAGTCACGCTTTGGAACATTGGAGTATCAGCTTAACCCTAAATCCATTGAGAAGCACTGATGAGATTTTCACCAATTCTCAAGATTGTAAAGGGTTTCCGTGACCAATTTCACGAGCCCATGAAGATTAACTTGAAAATGTTCATGCAAGCATGCAGACCTCATGGCCAGGTCATTTAATATTAATTAGAGAAAGGCCATTATTGAGGTGGACAACAAAAACCACAAATGACCTGCATGACCGTTGTAGTGACCTTAAAAAGACAGGCCTACTCTTGAAGATTGTAAATCAGAAACAACGCGGATCAGTGCAAGATTTTCTTTATCCTCAAACAAATCTGAGTTTTTGGCTTGGAATATTCAGAATTAATGCAGTATGTCTTGCAGCCATTGGAAAGCTCGTCCACAAGTGCCCGGTAAAATCAGTCCTCAACAAATTGCCAAACTTGTACAGAGAGAAACTGGAAATTTTAAGCAACATTGAACAATTCATGCCACAAGACACTGAAGTCCAGTGGAAGTAAACCGTTGCGAAATCTTTATATACAGTTGAACATAGTTTTTACCCCAACACGGGGTTACTCACGGACATATAGAAATTTGTTCAGGACAAAGAGCATTGGTTAACTCAAAGGAAATGAAATGTCACGACTGCAAAGCATAATCAGTCTTCTCATACAAGCTCCATGGCCAGAAGATGTATTTAGGAACCATTGGAATGGAACATAAGAACCATCCATTTGCTCAGAAGGGGGCACCACTTGCCAATGAGGACACCTTGTGTAAATGAACAGAAACAAACACCATCACTTTGATGAAATCACATGCCAAAGAGCATTTTCAAATTAACATTTAACAAAAAAATCCGTTATAATATTTCACAGGTATTTTATTTGTTTCAGACACCGCTGAATAATATTGATTACATAGGTGTATCAATGGTCATAATATATATATTTATATATGTATATATCAACCTTAGCAAATTAAAGTGTTACACCTGCATGACCTATTGTACAGTGGAACAATGATATCTTAATTAGTCCCTGGGAATTCACATGTCGCACAACAAATCAAATTGACAAAGTCAAACTAACGCAAAGTATGATGCACAGGGTGCACTCCCGTCGACAGGTGAATTGCTCAACTGTAGCGTTTGCTGAAGGAATGCGCCAAGGGTATTGATCCGTGCAGCCAGACGGCAAAGTCACATAATAACGTATACCTTCAAATGTACATATCACAAATTGAAAGCCTTAGATACAATTTACTACATAAATACCATGTTAAGCTTTTTCTTACAAACTGGTTCATTCCCTAATTTACAAAGACATGGGCAGAATGCATTGTTGATCTCTCAACCCCCCAGCTCACGGGAGGTCTCGAGTATTTCGGAACAGCAGTCTACTTTATCAAAACACTCGAATACAAAACCATGCACATCCACAAAAATAACTCCTTGCAAATACAAAATAACTGTCTCATTCAAGTATGACTGCGGACTAAAACTGTACACACAATAAAAATAAGCCTTGGCGCCCAATGCAGTTGTGTATCGTATGAGGTGTAGAGTCAGTCGTGCCGGCTTTCATGACCTCAGACTGACAATTGTCAGATAACAACTTAGCATTCACAGACTTGCGAATAATATTACATAGATAGATATGATATTTGGTTGCCTATCTAAAAATTCTCAGACATGCAAAACATTGAATTTTCTCTAAAACAAATACTTTGCAAAGACTATGTGGTCTTGGTAGCAAGATCCGATGTGTAACATATGACGTGCTGAATATAACAGCGAAGTGAGGCATTACTTCCTAATTTACAAATAACTTGACCAGATAACACAATATGCATACGCTGATATTCACAGGTTTCTAATACTTCAATTTTTAAGTTCTCAGATGAACTGAACTATAACTACAAGCCATGATATCCACATGACATGCACCTAACAAATCATCTGAAACATTAAAAACGGGTTAAGATTTGTATAAATATATGTGCAAAGGGGACATGTTTGAGTACAAAAATACACAAATGTGCTAAAAAGTCACAAACTATTCATGAAAGAATGAGATCAGTTTAGTGTGAAGTAATGCTTGAAACTGCAACCAGTATCAACACATGGCGTTCTACAGCCCAGAGAAAGAGAGAGAGAAGTAGTCTTGAGAAATTCTTTCATAATAATATATTATGTCACCTAATTAATACATATCTTAAAGAGTTAAACATGATAAGCGTTAAGCAATAAACCTCAATTTAGTTTAGTCACAACTTTTCAGATTGAAAATTCTTGAGCATCACTTTTATTGTCTACCCAGTCTTATAAACTAATTAACTGGGATTAGTCGAGAACCTGAGGTAAGCACAACTACGTCCAACCACTGTCAGATTCGCTCTTAATCTTATAACTATATCAATTAATATCATAACAATATTATTACACTATATATGGATTTGTTGATCAGCAAGGCATAAGCTGAGTATACACAAATTAATATTTTGCAAGACACAATAGACCTAATCTTCTTACAATCCTTTAATATTAATTTGCAAGGGTACTCATTGTACAGGCTACATCAGTACAGCTCAATTAATTACATGACACTAACACAAGTTCTCATAATTATCCGATAATTATCTGATAAACCAGAAAGCATTGGAAGGGATACAAACAGCTAGGACCTGCCTAGATACCAAGCCAAAGACGAAATGCAAAAACATATCACCTGGCCGCTACGCTGCGTCATAGGACTCATTGTCAGACACGAGCAATAACCTGGTGGCCATTTCATGTAGAAGTACAAACATCTTCCCCTAGAGGTCGCTTTCCGATTATGCCGTCCACGACTTTAGTCACGACAACATTATCGTAACACCGCGCACAACAAACTTCCAAAAATACTGAAAATTTCAGACATAATGCACAGCCTGGTCTTGTACAGTTTCTACTTTTTACACATTTCACATTCATGATTTAATTACAGATTCATTATTCATTATGACAAGCCATGATTTCTCTAGAACTATCTTATGATACAATTCACAGCTATACACAATAATACATTACAGATCAGTTCACAGATGCTATGAGGAGTGCAAGTTGTAAGAATATGCTACCTGTGTGGGATATCTTCGGATATCGTATAAATTAGAAATACATTAGGGACTTACAAAAGTCGAAGAAATTAACACCTAAGACTCCCCATTGACAGTTTGGCAAGATTACTCCTGTGTTGGTATCCTTTTTAGACGAAAGCAATATTTGGTATCGTGCGAGACAGGCATTCAATATTATCACTAATATCATTAATATGATTAATGAATCAGATTCAACCATTATCAATCTTATTCAGTGGATTGTATTAAAGTTCACATTACTCATATTGTCGTCATATTATGGCAACTGAGGCGTGTTGTGCCTGTGCATTCTGAAGGTTTAAAATCAAGTGATGTGACAATGCCAAAGACATACAAAGGGAAGATCCTGTATTAAAATCCCCTGCAATGCCCCACTCACTCACACTAAACAATTGGCTATGGATAAAACGGAAGCATCTTCATCTCATCAATCAAGTTGCATGCACAAACGACAGATCTAGCATCATTAAGTATTACATCTTGACTTCAGACATTGTAGCTATTAAGAGATCCAGGGTTGCACAAAATGCACAGGTTGTTACGTAACTCCATTTTAGTCTGTAGCAAGCAAACTGTAATTGATGTTATCAAGATGCATCGGATATATCCATTTAATTATGTTAATTAATAAACATATAATTGATATAAAACCTTGCACAAATCATTCAACTCCTCATAGAGGGCACCCAGCAATCCACCAGTACCTCCAATTAACTGCTTCCAGCATACAACTGCTCCAAGCATATGCACAGAGAAATTGGCCAGCCAGCTAACCAACTCTGTGTACAACCATCCTGTATAAAAAGGTCTCCCCCAGTCAAAAAAGTTCAGGTTGATTTGATCTCTAAAAGGGTGTACAATATTGATTCTGTTTTTGAGTTACATTCCGAAACTAATAGTATAACACTGCAAACAAGGTCTACACACGGAGATTAATGGATTACTGACAGCCACACACTGATACAATGAGAAATAATTCTCCCCAGAGTCCGGGAGTGAGTTAAAATTAAACATGTGCTAAAAGCTAAGACAGTGGAATGTGAGCTCACAACTGGAGGTTGACACTTAACATACCAAAGCAGCAAAAACTATCAACTGAATCCTCACAACAAAAGCGTACGTTCCCCTAGTGTGTGTTTATCTGTCAAGGAGAGCTGGAGACAGTCCAGGAGACTGTTGTTATGTTGTAGTGTTATGTATTGAATGTGCATCTTTAGCAGTTGCTTGTCGCGATCACACAAAACCTCCCGTTCATGAATTGTTTTCTTTTGACGTAACCAAGAAATCGTCAGGACGACGATGGGTATCAAGCGCTTTAATGGTGGAGTTGTTCTGAGGGATATCTGACTTGCGTCGCAGTAGTGGCTTCTCTTTGTTTTTGAGTCTGACCACCTGCTGCTGTAAACAGAACATGCAAACTGTTAGTAAGTACACACGTCCATGCAGCTCCAATTAGTTTCAAACACTTCTATGGTAACAACTACCCAGTGGAGTAATACGCAGTATCAAAATTAAATAAAGTGCATGCAAAATAAATAAAATACATAGGGAGCACATTCAAGTCATTACTTTGTGCTGATTAATACACAGATCCAGGGACCAGCCCAAAGACACTACACTTTGGCAATATTACAGTGTGCATAATTCTACTAACTGCTGCAGTATTTCTACCCGACATGAACGAAATGCACTCAATGAACTGAAATCTGAATGATAATCTAACATTTCAATTGAAGCATGAGGATCAAAAGTCATGGATGTCTTCAATTGTCTCGATATTGTCGGCAAGTTATTACAATCTGGTGAAAGAATTAAATTGGCATCTGTGTGGACATTGAAAATGTATGCAACCATGACTAACCTACTATGTTTGCATAAATTAATATTTGATATATCATGTATCACTATCGTATTTAACCAGTATGGCTTCAGATCTAGTCAGATGCGGTCTATATAATGAACATAGATCTGTAGGAACAAATATACATCATCTAGCAGTCCTTTAATTGATCACACGCAACTACTGCACCCACAACATAGATATCTACAAGCAGTATGACTCTCGTACTGTTTGATCATTGGGTGATGACCAACTGCAGATGACAGCAATGTAAATGATGATGAAACCAACCGCCTTCAACTATAAATTGCCAATCTCAAATTGGCCAATCTATCGGGCCATTCTTAATGCCTTCATTAAATGCCAATTAACCACCCTGTCCCACCGGCCTCCTCCTGCAATTCCGTTCAAGCACTTTATCTGAAGGGGCTACTGTTTTTGGAAATATTATTGTTGGCTTTATTGCTGCTATTGATTGCATTGGGCGACCGGTTGGCATGGTTGGGGGTTAACTGTGAGGAACGGGAGCGACCGTTCTGTACCTCTTGAGCCTCGGCCTCAAGCTTCTCCATGGCAACCTCTACTTCCTGTTCGTCCTCAGGAGCCAGGTCGACCGATAAGCTCGAGGAGCTCTGGGGAGGACTGGAGCTCATCACGTTCTTGTACTGCAAATAGATACAACATCACATGCTTCAATCACAAAATCGATGGTAATTTATTAATTGCATATTGCTTGAGTATCGGACTTCTAAGAGCATCGCATAAAAATATAGTAGACTCAGCAACATACTGATTTGGGAAGCACGACCATCGTAAGATACTAACACCATTAATATTAATTTCATTATTATTTATTTACCTGAGGATTAGACTTCGCAATTTGCTGCAGTTTGTTCCAAGCTTCATCGCGTTCCTTGGACTTTTCTTTCTCTCTGAAATAAACAATTTATTGTTAATAATAAACCATTTTTTCAGTCCTGAAAGAATAATTAAGTTCAAAATTTCATGAGCAACTACACAAAATATACAAAACACGCACTTCTGCCTCTCAGCCTTGTACTGCTGTGTACAGTCGTCAAACAACTTCTGATTCATCTCCATGAAGAGTTTCAAAGCATTGTAGATCAGACCGTGGATTGTCCTGCAATGGAGGAATTACAAAATTAATATTGTGCTCTTACATGTGCTGGCTTTTAACACTATTAACAATAGTTCATGTGCACATAAATTACAGTCCCACACGAAAGTCAGATATTTTTGCTACATTAGTTAGTCCTATACAATTACTATAATCTCTTGCCTACTTATAAATATGACAGATGAACATGTACACTTCGTTTTCAACCGTGTATGTAATGCTATAGTCAAATATCAATTGCGTACTGTCAAAGGAGTAAAGAATTTAATTCTCAGACAAAGTACCCTCGATTGTTGCTTCAATGTGATTTATGCAATTTCTCGCTAGATGGCACTACTAAAATGAGATTGACAGACACTGACACTGGACAAGAAATTGGGTAACAAGATTTGGGAATGTTATTTTTGTCTGCTGCATGCTTGCACTGCTGCACAGGGACCAGAGCAGTTGTCATGGTGAACTCACATGTCATGGTGAACTGGCAAGGTGAGGATAAAATGAAAGATTGAGTAACATTGCTCCGTAGATAATTTTGAGATGAACTTACTTGTTCCAGTGCTGCTTGGTTCTGTAAAGAGCTGGGAACATGATGGGCAGAATGACAGAGACGTTATCACTGATGAGGCTGAGGATGTACTCATTGTTCCAGTAGTAGAGCGCTCGTTCCGCCACCTGGAAGTGAGGACTGGAAACGCATTTAGCCAGCTGACGAAACAGGGGCACCATCACTTTGGTGAATTCTGCTGGCTCTATCACATCTAGGATTTCTTCAAGTTCATTGAGGAACATTACCTGAAAAGGGACAAGGAACATTTTATTCACGATGAGCCAAACTTTTCAAATTCAAATATAATGTACATGCGTCAACCTACCTACTCAGAAAGCCTCTACGATCAAAGCCCAAAGTATTTGGTTGCCATGACAATGCAGAAAGTAGCAGAGAAATACATACATGCACACATTGCACAGTCATCATACAATCCCCTGAATTCATAGGGTATTGTGCAGAATTATGAAGACAACTACTGCCGAATTATTAACGATTAAGAAAGCCACATACCTCTTTTGGACTGTGCACCTTTGGCCAAAATCGAAGCAATCCTTTGATAACCTGCAAACACAAAATTCAGAACACATCAACATACCGTATTAAAACAGACAAAGGGTATTAATTTAGTTAAATCAGAAGCATAATACCCTAGAAATGGGGATAGGGAGGGGAAAAATATTAAATGTAAATTTGGACCATAAAACCCAGCCAATGTCCTTGTATGGGTGAGAAAAAGTTGCATGCACGTTTTTGTGCATGGGCACCCTATACTTTGGCTGGGAAAGACGAAAGTACCCATGAATTTATAGTAGGATAACTGACGCAAAGACTTCCACGAAATTTTTGTCTTGGACACATTCGTCATCATACAACTTCCAGGAGCAGTTCAGACAATCTTGAAAGTTTCGCCCTTGTTTCTATTTTCGTCCTTAACACTGTTTGATCACTATATATCTTCAATTCAATTCAAACAGTGATGCATACTTTTTGAAGCAAATGCTTCATATCAAATCTGGGCATTTATGAATTTTCAACATAGCGTAAATTCAGTACAAGAATGTCCTTACCTGCTCTGTTAAACTGGGGTCCTTCTCTAAGAACTGTACGACGCAGTAAGCCAGCTGTGGATGATAGACGCTCAGTGACTTGACTTTGTGTAAAGGCAGCAGCACGTGGATGAGGAAGAACTTGTGCTCCTCTTTCAAGGGCAGTGCAAAGCCATTGATAATACTGAAATCAACAAGAAACAGGCATGACAACTTATGCAATCTAGACATCACCACAAGGACTTCAGAAGTCAATTTCTATGATTCACGTCCCCTTTAAAAGAAGAATAAGAACATAGTTTTTAATTCACCATAACAGCACGGCATGGGGATTGACTGTCTGGCTGAAGTGACCCATTAAAGTTTCAGGACATACACAAACTTAAAGGTAGGCATGTATTTAGATAAGGCCATAATTGGTATACAGCGAAAATGTCAGACACAGGGGTAGGTACTAGGTAGCCCACAAAACATGAACCAAAATGCACAAAAACCTCTTTTTATTAATTAAGAAGATCTCACCTCCCCAAGATTTCCAGGAGCTCACCAACCCCATTGTGGTGCTCAGTTTCATAGATAAAGCTGAAAAGAAAAGAGACATGAACTATAAGACTTGTTTCACAATTCGAATCAAAGTTTCAACATACTTATTTCAAAGTTTACAAATTTTTCTTAACATAAAATTTTCTTAATTGAGCATAAATGCCACAATCATTCCAAAATATATCTCAGAAAATTCTTACCTATAAAATATATTGTTAATTTGCTTTCTGATGTACGCTCGTAATCCCAGGAATTTCCCGTATATTCTGTGAAGAATGGTTTTTAGGAAATCTCTTTCTCGGGGATCCTCACTGTCAAACAGTTCCAGCAGCTGCAAACAAGATGGAGATAATGACAAGACTCGTACGTATTATACCAAAGGTTATGAACCCTTGATAATACAAGGAGGAAATGGAGCTCCACACTCAAAACAATTACAAGGGCCAAACCAGATGTCTAAGAATGTTATTTATTCTTTCTATTACTATGGGCCCTTTGCTTTTCTAATTTAGGTATCATTTCAGTACAAATAATATATTTTTGGCATTTACTAACTACATGCAGCTTTGCTAGGCAGCATATTAAATTGTTCATACCTACTAACAAAATCTAATATTCATCAATATTCTTCACACACCATTTTAAATTTCATAATATATTAACAAATAAAGACAGCACTTACCTGTAAGACAAATTGCTGATCGATAAATCGCTTTGCAGTATTGGGTTGGAAATCAGTGGACTCCAAGAAACGGAGGAAGAACTCGTAGACGAGCTGTAGGTGCGGCCAAGAGGCCTCAAGGTTCGGTTCATCCTCCTCAGGGTCAAATTCGGCCCCCGTGGGGTTAGAGGAGGGCGGCAGGGTGCGGAACAAGTTCACCCCAAACTGGAAAGGAGAATCAGCAGTATTTAGACGATAGATATACAATATAGTGAAAGGTGACGGGACAGAATTTGTGAAAATAATTTGACACAGATGGGAGAAACCAGTTAGGCAACCATTCAAGACTGTTTCAGTTTACTGCCCCAGTTTTTGCTGGGTAAAATCTTCATATATGGCCATGGAAACAACCATGCAGTCCTGTAAGTCTGAAACAAGTTTCCCACAGTCGTTTAATTTAAATTAGGACTTTTTGAGTTTGTTGTTATAGACAACATGAAAAAATTTATTATCGAAATAATCACTCAACTTATGAAATACACAATCGTAGTTGGACGTAATCTGTCGGAGTTTATGTTTACATGAAAGGGGAAAAACCAGGACAAAGACTTATTTAGTGAGTCAGTCAACCACTTGACCATTGAAGTAGGCCTACTAACAGCAGAACAAGACTACTTTTCATTACACATGTGTCAAAAAAATTAATGAAAATCTTATGAACTTCCAAGAACAAAAATATCCCAAAATAAAACTTACCATTTGGATGGCCTCTGGGTATATGGCGTCAGTGATGACTCCTCTGTTCTCACTGACATACTGGACCAATTCATTAAGAGCTGACCTCTTGATCTCTTTCCATTTAAAGTCACTCAGAGGGTCTTGCACAAAGTCGAACAGGACCATACATTGTCGAAGCTTCTGGATAAACAATTCCTCTCTCTCTGCAGGGGTAGCCTCTGAAATATGCGTTGGAATCATGCTGAGTTATAAGCATCACATGACAATGTTCCTACAAACTAGGTTAGGTATTTATTCCATCAATGGCATTCTTGACACGTGTAATTGATTTATTGTCACAGTCATGAAGGACGACACTATGTGAAACATGAAAAGCAAGAACGTCCCATATATCTTAAAATGTTTCAGCCTCTCCAAAGAAGTGCCCCTTATAATTCCACTGAGTACTCCTTATAATCTTGACTTTCTTCAAGTGTTTCAAGTCTCAATTATATATCTTTATTTGCATTATTGTGCCTACAAAATAGGTCATTCATGACATCACTATTTGATAGCATTTCTAATGTTGGATCACAAGTAGAAGGAAATCAGCCAGTACTTGAAAATAATCCCATTTTATTATGGGAATAATTCAAATGCTTGGTGCATTAATAGTCCCATATATATCTTCTTTGAACAGATGTAATAGTTAAGTGTCCTCACATCCCAGTTTAATATTAACTCTTATCATGGGCCTTATGTCATAATGACCATGATGAAGGATAGATTATTGGGCTTTACGTCCTGTATATATATATATAGACTTGGTAGGCTCATTGGGAAATGAGGACACGACAATGAGAGGTAGGACGATTGAAACAGCCGTTCAACATAGGTCCAAGTGACCCGGCAAGAGCTGGATGCGAACCCTGGACCCAGCGATTGGCAGCCCAGCACGCTACCACTAGACTAACCCTCCCCCTAATGACCATGACGAATCCACAATATAATCAAAGTTCTCGCACATACCTCTTAACAATGGCAGTCGCTGCAGCTCCCTGTTCTGGGTGAGGTTGTAGCGAGAGGAGTTCTGACGCTTGTCTTTCTTGGTTTGCGGAAGGCCCGCCATTGGCTTGATCTTGTTCAGGGCGGTTACAGGAGGGTGGTCTTTGTTGTTCGCGTTTGCATTTGCTGCTGACTTCTTCTTCTGATAAATAGACAACAATTAATCAAATTAAGACACCTCAAAACAATTCCAGAACCCTGAGGGTAAACGAAAAGTTGACAGTCATAAACATTGCGAATCACGGCAAGATTCATTGAGGTCAAAACTAATCACATTCAATATTCAACAAATCAAAAATGTTAACATTATCTCAGAGAGGACTCCTTCAACCTGCAATCAATAATCATTCATCAAATGACATCATTAACAGCAATATTTGGTTTGATGGGGTTAACTATCTGAGGCAATTTAAAAGTATTTATA
This sequence comes from Platynereis dumerilii, assembly GCA_026936325.1. Lineage (NCBI taxonomy): Eukaryota > Metazoa > Annelida > Polychaeta > Phyllodocida > Nereididae > Platynereis > Platynereis dumerilii. Next base: position 12,309,411 of record JAPTHN010000007.1, read on the forward strand.
GTCGTACAAAGTTAACAATGCAACATACATGTACTCAATTAATGTATCTCAGACATAAAATTATCTTCACAAATATCAACAACCACTGCAATTGATCAATATTAAATATTTACAAGCACTCTTTGTGCGTACAACAATTTCCACCTCAGATAATTAATCGATTGCAAACTACTTCAAATTATATCATAATAGAGTTGTAGGATATAAAAAAGTTAATGAACTCAATAAGAAAAGTCAATCCCAGACAGAGGCAGAAATAAATTCATCCACAAATGGCAATCAATGAAAAGCACACTACACACCACGCAGTTCGGGAAGTCTCAAGAATGAATCTGAATCATTTTCAGTGTAAAGGCAAATGTCATGACGAGTGCAATTATACGCCAATTAAAGATACAGACAAACCAACTGGGCCACACTAAGTCAGATTTAATTGCTGTTCAATCTCAAACTGCCAAGCCTATGCAAGAGAGCATTTGTGCCAACTTATTAAAATGTTTGTTATCAAAGTTTTCAAGTTGTCATTCTGACCAACGGTCTCTTTCTAAAGAGACATTGTATACATTTTTTCAATAATTTAATTGCTTTCACGGAAGGCTTCTTAAATTTGCCAATCCTTTTAAAATACTTTTCACCCCATTTTTTTATTCAGCTAAGAATCCCAGACTTTTTTTGTTTCTGGTTCATAAATTCATGTAAAAAATAATTTGAAAATAAAAAACCAAGATCAACAAAATGGCTTTTTTTATACACGAGTCTACATAACTATGTGCACCAAGATGAGTGTTCTACTTTTAATGGGTTTTAACAAAACCAGACAGGTAATACTTATTGACATTTTTCCACAGAAATTAGTAAATGTACTTTCACAAGTTTCTTCCATATACTTTAACAGAACCGTGAAGAACACAGAGCCAATTAGATGCCTAATTAAGCAGCATCACTAATTGAAACTTGATAGACCTGTCCAAAACAACCAATTAGTGATCTCATTTAGTATAGCTATAATGAGACTGTACCAAGGTACCCGGTATGTCACCCAGTGACACAAAAATTATCAATCAATTATATGTCATTGCTCTATTTTGAAATTACTTTTCAATATGACTTTGTATTAGGTTTGACAACTGGCATGAAGTAGCAACTTACATAATGATGAGAGAATAACATCACACAATTTCCTTAATTGTGTCATTAGTCTACTGATCCAAATATGTCCTCCGAAAATACGCTTGATGACATGGACAGCCAAAGTATGTTGGTTGAAACTGTAGCAACTACAGTGTTGCATAAATGAAGATGCAGGTCGGAATACACATTCTCAATTAAAAGAGAAGATCGGGAGCATAGAAAGAGGAAGACAAATGTTCTCTTATTCACCAATATTTTTTGCACCCCCAGCATATATAAGTAATGGTTACTGAGCCTAGCAAGATTTGTTCTTAATCCAACCTATAAATCTCACCAAAATAGCATGGCCAATAACATGATATTTTGGACTCAAGATTGAGAATGAGATGGTACAGGTTGAAACATGATGTCATTGATGACAAGATTACTTTCATGGGAAGTCTAAGAAACACTCAAGGTGAGTTGGCAACATTGACACACAATCACTAAATCAAAGCATGGAACTTGTGAGTTCTGATCTGACATGTTTTGGACTGTGACATGACTATGTTGTTGTGTCTGCACTCTCAGCTGTCAATCATGACACTTCCCCAAACACTGACACACTTCCATCCCAGCCTCTGGCACTGCACTGCCAGCTAATTGCACTTCACTGCACATTGCCACACCCAACAAGGGATTCAACCACAAGCAACTCACACCAAACTCACTTAGAGTTTATTAGGAAGCTGTCAAACAACAGTTGGCAATAGGAAAAGCCTCACCTTGCCGCCATATTGAAATTGGGAAATAAATATGGCTTCCAGCTTTCAGATTCCGACTTAGGCCATAGTTACTCACCTCATTTTCGTTGTTTTCCGAGTTGTCTTTGCCTGCGTTGTTCTTCCCAGTGGTTTTTCCTGTTGTCTGCATAGAAAGCAGTGGTATCAACTGTCACTGATCGCAATTACAGCACCCAAATCTGATCGTACACGACCATTTTTGACAAGATTTCACTGGTTGGTTGGCAACACATCATTAAATAGCAAGCAAAATAACTACCCAATTCAGCGTTAAATACCGTGTTAATTCACTTGCAAAGGGTTAATCTGCATGTATGGCGTATTCACCTTTTCCTTTTTGGTCGGTTTCGGCATTTCTTGAGTAATTAATTCCTTGTATTCAATGGTTTCACCTTGCTATTTGAGAGCTCTCCAACACCAAACAAGACCAGTGATTGGTCCGCCCTGGTCACGTGGGACAACACTGCTTGATAAATAAGGGCACCAAACCTCGGATCCACAAATGAGCCCTGGATCAGCAAGCCAGTCACCTGGGCTGTGCTACTCCATTCAAACCTACTTGCAGATTTTTGGCTGAACGCTTATATCTATGCACCAATTACACATTTAGCAATTGTTGGAATATTCTTACCAACTTAGTCTAGCCCAAATAATTTGTCAGGACTATCCAGCTAAATTTAGACCTGGGAAAAGGTTGCAATTAACCATTATTGCTCATCAGTCATCACCACTAAGATTCCTTTTAGAAAAACATTTAATTATTTATTTACCAACAAAAACAATTTATTGTCAACACATTTTATTTTTAGGTCTGGATACACAATGGGAGACAGACAATTATTTTAAAGCTGTTCCAATGCAATGGATGGAAGACGTGCATAAAAATATGTAATTGCCTTTCAAAGGGGTAGCAACCTCAACACTGAAAATGTTCAAAAAAGCACCAAGAATCTTAACTGAATGATTTTCACGAAAAGAAGATAAATATTCCAGTTTAATTGCCTAACATTGGTGGAAATATTCCATTTTGAAGAGTATATTTGATAATGCCAAAAGAAATTTCATAAAATTATTTATAGTAATATATATATCAAATTTCATTAAATAGGGAACTGATATCACCCATCCTGTTAGTGTATGGCCTTGTGTAGGATATTTATCCGTTTCCTAACTTTAGGGTACATTTTTGTAACCAATGTTTTTTTTATTCTATGATGTCCATAGAACAAAACCTGAGTTGGTTCCATTTTTTTCTATGGCTCCTAAGGCGGCCATCTTGAAATCCAAGATGGCCGCCACTGAAACGCTATTCTTGGCAATAGCTAAACAATGGATTGACATAGAGATACAAATGATGGGTCAAAATTGTGTAGTTTGAACTGGAGAATTCAATGGTACCATGTTTTTTAATCCTGAGTGAAAAGAAAAATAAATTAATTTATATTATCGGTATTTTCTTGCATGTATGAGGAACGTTTCAAAAGTTCTGACCACTCGTTCTGGTGGACATTTCTATTCGAAGTAGCTGAATGAAATTTTCACAGAATTAATTTCAGGTATTTTACTGTGTACTCTGAAAAAATCTAACTTGTTGACAGTGTTTAAATAACTTTTCAGTTGCCATGGAAATATAAGGTCAGGTAACCCAGGACATTGCAATTTTTAGGCAAAACGAGCTTTGTCGATGTGTAAATAATTGTATAATTTACTTTATATATGCAATTGATTATGACAAAAAATATTTCTTGACAGTCTGACACTATTTAAAAGTGTTCTCCATTACAGTTAGGGCCACTATGAATTAGTTTAGCCCCTTAGCTGAAGCAATTACCCGCCTCTCAAAACTGAGCTGTTCCCAAACTGTAGAAAAATCAGTGTACATAACCCAGATCATGATGAGTATCATTTCTTTTATTTCTGAACTGGAATAATATTATATGTAGTGTAGTGTTAGCAAAAGCCATGGAAGGCCAAAAGCTGTCAATAAAGGCAGATGGAGTTGGGTAAGGCCAAAGCTGTTAATTAAGGCAGATGAAGTTGGGTTTGGATCCCAAGGTTCTTGAGACTGCTTGCTGGTAGTGAATTGTTTCAGCCATAGCATGGGGGAAACTCTAATGCTGTGGGGCAACTGACAAAGTGGCATTGGCACTGAAAAAGTGGTTTTGGCACTTGTATCAGCTGATCAGTTTGAAATATGGTTAAAAGTTTAGAATGTCAGTGCTTTTCCCAGCCATTAGCCACATAAGCATTGGCTAATGCATCTTCAATGTGGCTAATGAAAATTGCAAATTTTGAATGGCAATTAGCCACACATCCAAGCATTTGACTTAAAATTGGCCTTTGGGGCTAACTGAATTTTGGACCTAGGAAAAGCACTGAATGTAATGACGACCAGAAGCCTATTACTAATGCTTTTTCTTGTATTAAAAGAAGATATTTGTGCTTTCATTATGTAATATGATTATGTTCAATAGGCTACTGATAACACATAACTGCATTATGCAAAATTAATATCTATGATGTAGTGTTGCTATTCAAAGGTTCAATGGTCCAGGTAGAGTTTATTTTGATTAGATGAAACTATATAAAGAAAATCAATAGAAGATTTCATAAATTTAACAAGAATTGTAAATGTATAGAGACACAACATTACATAGAGTGCAACCAAGACACAAAAGGCTCATAGGAATGATCAGACATGTCATCTTTCCTGTTGTACACGCCAGTACCGTAATAGCAATATGAAAATAATAAATCACCGGTATGACAATATACCAAGTATATTACATTATACAATGAACTAATATGTTGCAATGTCTCATGTTTCAACTTGGCCACAATATCTTGAAGTTCAATCTTAGAAACTGGACCATGTTAATATGATTGGCCTGAAGTACCTAAAAAGATTATATACATGTAGCTGTGGATCGACCAGTCTCCAGTGCATATGAAAATGGTTATGCCAGCAAACACATTTGTCTTTCACAGACTTGTGTGTTTGAGGAGGCAGAAAATTTTGAGGACACCTACATGCCCATTCACTGCGTAATTTGTAATGGATGAATCAGATTCTGATGAAGAAAATGGTACCAAGATGTCCATGCAAATATGTAGTGTATCTAATCTGTGTGTCAATGCTCCACAAAAACCTTGAAATGATGCTATGTAATGTATTCACAAAGAACTTGCAGGAATTGAAGACAGAAGCTGTAGTAATCTACAGCTCTACTTCACATGTGACAGAACAAACATCTGACTTGACAAGCTAAGGGATCAACAAATGATTTTCTGAATCCAAAACAAGATCTCTACTCTGCAAGACCAGTGGATATCATCTGTGGGAAAGAATCATCTGACTTGAAGTGAGTCATTTGATGCATCTTCTTTCTTAGCAAACTGGGAGTCAACTTGACTCTATCAAGTAAGTATTTTGTCCTAAATTATATAGAAAGTCTAGTAGTCTACATCTATTTGCGACTGTGAGGAAACAGGCTACAATATTTCATTGGACATTCTGTATTTCACGTCTATACAGTATACACACATGTATTGTACATCTAGCCCAGTTCTGTTGAGTTCTGCTCAGCATGGACCTGATAGACAGCTGTCCTAGTGGCCAAGATGCTAATTTGATTCCAAAATTCAACTTGAATTTTGTCAGTCTGCAGTCTCATCACATTCACCTGCCTGCAATGGACTTGTTTTGGGGTAATTGCAGGTTTCTAGACCTCTAAGGACTGCTCTCTTTTACACAATTGCTGAACCCTTTAAAGTCACTCTCTACCCATCTAGTTACATTAAAAAGGAAAAATCCAAATTCAGAACAATTGATGACACTCGGAAGACAAGACCTAGATGAGTTGGAACAATTCTGTTACAAGTTCAAGCACTTTACATGTCTGTGACAGACTCAGCTGGTTCTGAATGGGGACTCTGATCTCGGAATAAAATGACCGAAATATCCATATAAAACAGTAACTAAATTCCTGGCCAGTTTCTCTGGAAAAAAATCAGTATGTATAAATACAAGACTGTTATTATATACAGATGATCTTCTCAAATTACCAATTGCAAGCTCCCATCTGATATGGTTATTCAGCACTGGTACATGATAAGAGCAGCCAACAGTCGAGCAAAGATGCTGAATCAGATTTGTTTCAGTAAAAAGTAGTTTCGCGCTTTTGGTACACCCCCAATGCTGATAGGGAGATATCACACTCAACCATGTCAGCATGCCTCAGCAGTCCAATGTCGGCCCAGCATCAGTCTGATGTCAGTGGCATCGGACCAGCTTCGGGCCGACGTTGGACCGCCGAGGCACGCTGATAGGGTTAAGAGAGACAATCTGAAGGGCACGCTTGGCCCTGAGAATGAATTACCCTACACATGGTCCCAAGTACTCCCAACATGTCCAATAGTGACAAACATAAGTGATATCCTGGAGGTGATGAGAATGGCTGCTTTACTTTCTTCTGATACCCAACTGATCAACTCCACACACTCAATCATCACCAGGGCTTCACCATTATTAAATGACCAACAAAGTGGTACCAGAAAATATTGAGTGAATTATCCTGATCATAGAGCAGTGTGGACTCCATATATATATTGAAGTTTTAATGATCTCTAGTAAACTGAGCTAGGGCAACCTATGTTGAGAAGGAAACTTAGGGCAACCTATGTTGAGAAGGAAACTCTCTCTAACACACCTCTAGGTAGTTTCCAGCAAGTTTGTACAGGAGACAATGGGGCTGATAGTTCTCCATTGTGGTATAATTCCAGCTCCTTCAGCTGGTGTCTCACAGCAGCATGACAGTAGCGCGACTAATTCTAACCAATTTTGTGAAATACAGCAAAGTCATCAGCAGCTGATAACAGTTCCCTAATTTCTCTGGAGCCTTTGGTTCTTTTCCTCATATGTAAAGTATAGGTCTGCCAAAATTTATGTAGGAAGTTCAGTCTGATAATATTATATTTTACTGGTTTTCAGTAGTGATCATGAGAATGATTTTAAAATGTTGAATGTTCATACATGAGTGTCTGCAAGGCACTCTTTAGTTTTTCTAAGCAAATTGTACAAGGGTCTGCGGATTTCAGTTCTTTCTCCTGCTTCATCAGTCCCATCGAGGACTACAAACCAAATTTTGACAATAACCTAAGTATATGAAGCATTATTGCTCTGAAACCATCTGGCCTGGTACAAAGCATAATCAAGCAATAAAACTGACTCTTAACCAACTAATTTGAATAAAGTCTATACCCCAGCATGACGGTAATGACTCGGTACTGGAGTAATGAAGGTGGATGTCATTAAAGCTGAATAATACCATTAATATTAGACAATATTCCGAAAGCCAAACATTATTGACATAGTCAACCAAACTGTGTATATACAGCATCATTAAGCTATGAAACAACCCTTGAAAGCAACAAAGTTGAACCAAATGAAAATCTTAGACAAAAAGCAAAACAGTGCAGTCGAACAAAAGACAAAAGGAGCTTTGGAAAAAACTCCAGCTTCTGTTATTGTGTTATCAACATTCATAGATTTGAATCAATTAATTATCCATAACAACCTGATAACACAATGATTTTATAAGTGTGTCAAAGCAAAGTCATTCAAGTCCGAATAGTTTTGCATCCATGAATCTCTAGCATGATGTTTAGTGCCGACTTGGTAGAAAAAAATACAAATAATATTTACTTTTTTGCTTTTTTCTTCACTAATGAGTGAAATAAATGGTACCTTTGCATTTGTCAGCTCAAACTACACAATTTAGACCCCTCATTTGCATCTCTATGTCAAACAGTTCTTGAGTTATGGCCAAAATAGTGTTTCTGTGGTGGCCATTTTGGATTTCAAGATGGCCGCCTTAGGAGCCATAGAAAAAAATGGAACCAACTCAGGTTTTGTTCTATGGATATTATAGATTAAAAAAAACATTGGTTCCAAAAATGTACCCTAAATTTAGGAAACATTACAAATGGCCCTATACTATGTTAGAAAAATGACGACTCTTTAAAGCTCCAAAATTACTGAAGGCAAATATGTCTGTTTTAAATGCAATGAAAAGTTGCGACAAAGAATAATTTATTCATCTAGTCTAATACAGACTTAAAATGCTTAATGCAAAACTCATAATTAATTTGGTATATGTATACGGTATTCAATAGGCCCAACACACAATTACTTCAGCTAATTAAATTAAATATTTTCTAAGTTTTCCATTCTGTGACAAAGAATATCATTAACCCTGTTAATTTAAAATTTACTATCAGTGGAGAGGTGAACTTCATTAGAAGTTAGAACAACATCAAACACACAGTTTGTGGTAAATTGGTAAACACTTTTCATCACATGTACAGGCTTTCTAGAACGACTATTTTTTGCAAGACTCAGTAGCAAGACAAACAACCAACAACAGACCTGACATTTGTATTCAATCATAAACAGTGAACTGAACCCTGTGCATCCATTGAGTGCCTTTCTTGCAAAAACCACAACATTTTAAAGCCAGAATTATTTCTATTACACTTACAATGGACAACAATTATTGTGGTGTGTATTTATAAACAACTGTAAATAATTAAAGGCCAATAGTTTGTAAATTTAGCAAAAACTTGAATAACCGTCTTTTGATGGATTTCAGCTATTTTCAACAAATCGCAATGAGAATATTAATTTATTTTCTATTTCCAATGCAGCCGATTCAAAGTTTTAACTTACAAGGCGAGCCCAGCAATGACTTAATTTGAAATAAACAAATTTGGTTTTTACTGCATCAAAAATTGTTTCTCAGGAAATGTACTGTTCCTGCCAGATTCACAATAATTCTGCTACTAAAATTTACTTTGTAAAGGAAGGCACTGAAGAATGTAATTTTAAAAGTCAGGTTAGATCAATTCTGCAAACAATGGTCGTCAAATCAAATACTGAAAACACTGATGCATGGTGTAGCGATTGCATAAAGCTATTTTAAGTGCATTGAAAACTTTGAATAAAACCTTATTTCAAGGAAAAGGTTGTATATTGAGCTAGATATTTTTGTTTGTGATAAGGCGATGCTTGGAACAAACCAAAACATCATAACATAACATTACCTACTGTAGGCTACTTAAGAGAAGACACCTTCATATTAATACAGTATCAGACGAAAGTTTAGACCGCGTCAATCTTTTGTCAATATAAGGGAAAATAGGTGCTCAGCGAAAGAACTTCTGCATGGATTCTCTTGTCTATGTATCAGAGAAGTTCTACAATAGAGAAAACTTCAACTATTTTTATCACTTACTTGAACATGTGTGATAAACAAAAATTTCAGGTGGTCTAAACTTACGTCTGATGCTACTTACATCCAAAAAGGCCTTTAGAATTTGTACATTAGAGGAAAGGTGGGTAAATTATCCAATGTTATTTTAGACAAGATATTCAATCATGTTTCATGTGATTTAAAGGCAATGAGTCCTGACACAGGAAAAAACATATTTTTAAATATTTTTATTAAAATTTGAACTGAAGGGGTAATAATGGTGATTCAATCGGCCAAAATTGTTAATAAATGAAAGGTAAACTAAAACGCACATAGAAAATATATGTCTGACACATTTTTATCCTTCTAATGGAGTATGACTACACTTGACACCCAGCCATAGTGCAAAAATGGTGTTTTTCCCTAGGTTTTGTCTGACAGCCACCCATTTGAAGTATCATAAAACAATGACTGAGGTGTTTACATTGACATGAGCATGTGTCCTGATAAAATCAAAAAACTTTTGTTCTTTTTCCACGGTATAGACAAAATTACAGACGCTACTCGGGATGGCGTATTGAAACGCAATGTTAACGAATGGGCCAGATTTATGCCTTCCATAAAAGTGGATGTAGTTTCATTGTAAGTAAAGCGAACAAACAAAAGTTGTTTGATTTTATCAGGACACATGCTCATGTCAATGTAAACACCTCGGTCATTGTTTTATGATACTTCAAATGAGTGGCTGTCAGACAAAACCTAGTGAAAAACACCATTTTTGCACTATGGCTGGGTGTCAAGCGTAGTCATACTCCATTAGAAGGATAAAAATGTGTCAAACATATATTTTCTATGTGCATTTTAGTTGACCTTTCATTTATTAACAATTTTGGCTCATTGAATCTCCATTATTACCCCTTATGTTGAAATTAAAAAAAAAAAAATTAAAAATATGTTTTTTCCTGTGTCATGACTCATTGCCTTTAAATCACATGAAACATGATTGAATATCTTGTCTAAAATAACATTGGATAATTTACCCACCTTTCCTCTGATGTACAATGCCATTAAAGGCCTTTTTGGATGTAATTAAGTAGCATCAGACGTAAGTTTAGACCACCTGAAATTTTTGTTTATCACACATATTCAAGTAAGTGATAAAAATAGTTGAAATTTTCCCTATTGTAGAACTTCTCTGATACATAGGCAAGAGAATCCATGCAGAAGTTCTTTCACTGAGCACCTATTTTCCCTTATATTGACAAAAGATTGATGCGGTCTAAACTTTCGTCTGATACTGTACATGTACATGAGCCAACCAGTATCACAAATAAGTTCCATGTGCTAAGGTGATTGTCTCAACTGTTCCATTCAGTAAATATCAAACTTTTTACTTCCATGCATTTAATAACAATGTTCACAGGTTTTCAGTTGATTGGAAATGAACTTCAAACATTTCAAGTTCAATAAATTATGCGAATGACGAAATATTCGTTGTATGGATTTTCAATTACAATGTATACACTAACAACTTGCATGGGAGTATGGCAGAAATTATTTCGACAAACTATATTATACATGTATAGTCCCTTCTGTAGTACCCTAGATTACCAATATTATAATTTTGTCAAAAACTCCATTTCGATTTAAGCACAGTACATTTAATACTGGAATAACAATTAACAAAATCACAGAATAAACAAATTTTCAACAATAATAAATAAGCATAAAATAGTGTAAACATACATCTGTAGAAGTTCATTAACATGCAATTATGTTCAAGAATCACCAAAAATTGGATGATACCAGTCATCAATGCCAGGTGATACATTTTCTCATCACTGAGGTGAAGAAAATCAGTTACGGACCAGTTTTGTTGGACATCTGGAGTTCAACAGTCAACAGAGGAACTGGAATATCAATGGGCATTGATGGCACGATAGACGGGGAAGGTGGGACAGACAGAGTGGCGTGAGTAGAGACAGGTGGGGTCATTGGGATTGAGACTGGCGCATATTTGTCGCCCACAAAAGCCGATTCAGAAGCAGAGGTGGACATAATGGTGGAGGTGATGGCAGGTACAATCGTGCAACTCATGGGTTGCGGGTCAAAATCATCCATTCTGGGAATAGGGAGACTCTCCATTGCGTTACCGACACCGTAGCTACCGTGCCGACTGGCTACTTGGCTCGCGAATTGCAGGAGTTGAGAAGCAACTTTAGGGGAATTGTTTCCAGGAGGCTGCAGGCTGGTTAGGATGATCCCCCCCTCAGACACAATAGGGTAACTTCGGTCGTTGTGGGTTATTGGTTTCATGGTCTGTGTGGCCTGGAGATTGGACAGATTGAGAGAGACCACAGGCTTCGATGTCATGGATTTATTCTGCAAGTTTTGAGAGGAGCCGAGTTGGAGCATTGAGACGGGCAATTGAGCAATGGAAGGCTTGCTGTTGTCCACTGCACCTGGCAGTGTTTTGATGGTGAACTGTGGCACTTTCTGTACCCCAGGAACAAGCTGGACAGTCGGTGACGGAGTCAGTGGTTGGGTGAGGGTTGGCAGTTGACCATGCCTCAGGATGGCTGCTGACTTGTTCAGGTCATCAGCTGTGGCAACTGACGCACTGGAAGCCACATGCATCTGGGTCAAGATCTCAGGAGACGGTTTGGGAATGAAGAGAGCTGGCTTTGTATCTGCAAACCCATTGTTGTTGGTCACAGGGCTTGGAGTGGGAGCAGAGGTGTTGTTGGCAGCACGCTGGACTTGTTCCAACTGGGCAACTTGCTGCTTCAACCTCTCCATCTCAACTGCAACCTCTCGCCTCAGGGGTTCCACATGGGTCTCCATGATTTCCTTGACAGTCTGAGCCACCAGATCTGGTAGACGGGACTTGTAAGCCTCAAGAACAGCCTTCTGGATATTCTCCTCCATGGTGTGGAACCGCTCACCCATTTGTTCTTCTGTCTGCTTCAGATCTTTCTTGGTATTTTCAACAATGCTCGCGATATTGGTGAGATAGATAGGGTTGGTATCTGGTACAAATGAATAGGACATCGATGCACTGTTTGGAGTTGTAGGGGTCAACACAGGTCTTGAGGAGCTCGGTACGGAAGCCAAACTGACCACTGGTAGTATTGGCTTGATGCGGCCAGGCTCAGCTATTGAGGTAGTTAAGGAGTTTCCTGCTCGGACCACATTTGCTGTAGTAGGGGGATTGTGTAAAATCTCCTTCACATTGTGGGTCACTACTTTCTCTATGGGGTCAGGTTTTCCGCTGGCTGCCCTGCTAGCTGCTAGGAGGGTTCTCACTGTTACGTTGTTGGGCATGACACGTCTGCTTGCCGCTGAGGGATGTCCTTTTTGGAGGTTGACCAGAGACTGCGGGTTCGGAGTTGTTACTACAGGTGACTTAGGAGGGTTGTCACTCACTCCACTACCAGCCTGCAAAAGGATAGGAGTGACAATAACCCCCGGACTAGCAGATCCAGATCCTGCAACAGATCCCTTCTTTACTAGTGACCCTAGACCTTGAAGCTTCTGTGTTGAACTGTCTGCTTCTCTGCTTGTCTGGGTGTGCAGCTTGACCTGGGGGAGCTCTGCATCCATTTCTTTAAAGAGAGGGTTCACCCTGCAGTAAGTGTCGGACGTTTTATCAGCTTTCTCTTCACCGTACATGGGGTTGTATCGGTAGAAGGATGACGATTCGCTATCCGCTGGGGCTGCACTGGCAGGGGTACCGGGCAGATTGGAGCCCACTGTTGGTTTAATGCCCAGCACTGTAGCAGGGAGGGCAGTCCGCGGCTGTCCATCCTTAACCATCATCATGGGCATACGATGCTTCGCAGCAGCAGCCAGTAGAGCTCGACTTGCACTGTTTGTGTTGCCGCTTCCAGAAATGAAGCTCCCGAGGCTCACACTCGCCTCCCCTTCGACACTCACTCTCGGACTCTTCTCAGGGGGTTCCCCCAAATCACCACCCACTTTGACGCCAATTTGCTTCACAGAATCAATCTTCTGCGCCTCACCTGAAACAAAGAGTTGTCATTCAGAGTCTCCAAAATCACCATTTTCAAAACAACATCCTGTTGAGAAACACTGATAGAGAATTGATTGATTGTAATGAATCCGAAGCTAATCAATCTAAACTCAAAATCCCCTCAGAAGAAGAATACTTATTCACAACAGTATCCACAAATTCTTTTGAGAGGTCAGAGGTTGAAACAATCAAAGAGACTCACAAATTGTTCTTCATTTTGCCTATAACTCAGTATGACTCCTTTTTAAAAATCAATATCTTTTTGAAAGTTTACTCGTTTTAATGTATAACCAGCGATTATCTACAGCGGAAAATGAAGATAGCTGCATATAACTGAGATAAGAACATTTATAACTGATGCACTTACCACACAGTAAGCCGGCGAGGGAGGTCTTTGGTTCTTGTTCAAGTACTCGTTTCATGGTCAAGTGTCTGGACGCCAATGATGATGAAGAAACACTGCTCACAATCTGGCCACCAGTCGTGTACATTGGAGTTATGCTCTTGGTGATGATTGATGACTGGGACCCATCGTCTTGCACGGAAGGTTGAGACTCGGATACAGCAGGGTCCTCTCCAGGTTGAAGGGGCTGCAGGCCACCGCCAGACAGCAATCCTGGGATGACGACATAGGATTACCAGTTAGATCAGGAATACCGAAAAGTGACAGATATTTGGATGTCTGCTTAATCATCATTTAAATTGGCTACATTGAGTAAACATCATAAGAAGCAGTTTGTTTTTGTACAAACTACCTGTTTTTTAACCATTTAATTTCATCGCTGAATTATTAATAAGAAACTGTAAATTATCTTACTCATTTTACAAAGAGTATGCATGCCACAATTACAGTCAGTCAGAAGATTTGGAAAATTTACAAATAGGCCTTTGCCCTATATACAATGCGACAGAAATGGAGAACAGATCTTACCAGTATGTACGTAGTTAGTGGAGTTTGGAGTGGATGGAGCATTGCTACTTGTTTCTGAATCAGCCTGTCCCACTACAGACTCCGTAGTTTCATCTCCGTCACTTGAGACACTTTCTTGTTCCTCCACCAGGGGTTCTCGTTTCACGCGGAGAACTTCCCACACGAAGCCGTCTTCATCCGTGAACCTGGGCAAATGGAAAATGAATTATATAGAAATGGCATAGTAGAGATCAATAATCACTCTCCCCAATTCTAATCTAATTTGTTGTTCAGGACTCTAAATTAACAGGAGCCAATAAATACACAGCTCTCAGGTTTTTTGAGAGACTCGCTGTAGAGTAGCAGATTTTTTGAAGTTAATCCTTGAAAATGTCAATAACAATTACTGAAATTTGATTTTGTTATACGACTAATAGTCACTTATTAAAATATATATATATTCAAAGAGGACAATTCAAAATTCGTTTAAACAGTTGATAAAAATGAAAATTAATGAAATGGACAGTACTTAACAATTTTACAGCAAATTAGAGAAAACTTCGTGACTAGAAGAGTTCAAGAGCACTCACCTTGACTCCAGTTGCTGGCGAGTGAGGCCTTGGTTCTGAGAAGAGGGGCTTTTGTCAGCGTTCGCCCCGGATGCTTCCGCCATTTCCCTCTCCTCCTCCTTTGCGAACGGCTTGGACAAATCAGCCAGGGCTCTGGCCGCTTCCAAGCTTTTCCTATCCTAAAAGCATAAGTTAACCGTTAAATCGCATTCAGAAAACACAGTCAATGCAAACAATTGTTCACGCATGTACTATGCACATTCAGCAGATGTGTGACACACATGTCAACATCCAGGTGAAATACGATTGATGGAACTATTCAACCAACCATTTGTAGCAAAGGCCATAGACAGCTATTGACTAACCAAAACAACATTTTGATTATAATTAATTTTGGGAAGCAATAATACACCCTAATGCATTGAAATTGAATTTATAGTTGGCCACACATTATCAAAAATACTAAATTGAATGGATATCCTATCATCCTGGTTGTTGCAAAGTCAAACTGACTACCAAAATATATCATGGTGAGAATAAATTTTTAAAGTGAGACAAAATTGAACACATACCCTATTTGGTTTGCCAATATCAGACACAGACAAGTCAATAGGTTCCTCCTGCCTCACTTGCTGGTGCTGATGAAGGACATAACTCAGGTATTCTTTCGTTGATCGACGAGTTTCTAAAAATATCATGTTAACACAAGACATCATCGAAATATTCAGTAGATCATATTCTTTACAATTACATAAATTTATTATGCATCAGCAATGTCTTAAAAATTAGAAATTCAATCTCAAAGTGCAGAACTTTTGCCATCCGGCACTGCAACCTTCAAAGTATGGTCAAAGAACCACAAGTGTCCAAGTAATTCAAGCTGTTTGTGTATTGCGGAATGGATGGATGATTGGGGCTTTACATCCTGTATTTATGCACTTGGTAGGCTAATTAGGATAGGGGGAGGACACAGCAATGAGTAGAGGGATGTGTATTGCGGAAGGTCGTATCATTTCCTTTTTTTCCGTCATATTTAAGGATTTGAAATAAGTTACCTTTTTCAAATTTATTTTTCAAGTTCTTGACCAGTTTTCCTTCAGATTCGGGAAGGAATCTATATACCCTGTAGGCGTCAGTTCCTGTCTTGCGGGTCATTGCCTTCACCTCTTCTATATCTGGTCTGGAGTTGACCGCGCAACGGAAGTTTGCCTTCCAGCGACGAGGATCTGCTTTGTCCTTGCCCTCCACATAGCGGCCTGAAAACACAAAAACTTCAATGGTGAGGACCAAGGATTGATCACTGTTGACATTAATCACATTTTATTAAAACAAATAAAATAAATTTAAGGGAATAATGACACCTTAACACTCAACCCCTCTTAATATGTTTTTCTACTTAGGCCGACTTTTTTTTCCCCTTTTTTCCCCAAAATTTTTTTTCCAACATTTCTATTTCTGATATTTCCCACCCCCACCCCCCACAATTTTGTTTTTCCAAAAAAAAAAAAAAAAAAAAAAGTTCCCCAAAATCCTTCTTTTTTTTCCTTCAAATTTCTTTTTCCACAATTTGTCCCCCCCCCCACCAAAAAAAAATTTTACTATTTTTTCCTCGACATTCGTTTTCCAGTTTTTTTTCCCCCGCATAATTTTCTGCTAATTTCTGATTTTCCCCAAAAATATCTCTGGGTTGAATTGTTTGGAGGGATGGGTTGATGTTTATTAGATGGACAGGTGGATGTGTATTGAAGGAATTCGGAATGTGTATTGAAGGGACAGGTTGATGTGTTTTGAAAGAATTGAGGATGTGTATTGAAGAGACAGGTAAAGTATATTGAATGACGGGTTGATGTGTATTGAAGGGACGGGTTGATGTGTATTGAAGGAATTGAGGATGTGTATTAAAGAGACAGGTAAAGTGTATTGAAGGGACAGGTTGATGTGTATTGAAATAGGGACGTGTATTGAAGAGATGAGTTGATGTATATTGAATTGACGGGTTGATGTGTATTGAAGGAATATGGGATGTGTATTGAAAGAGATGAGTTCATGCGTATTAGAGACAGGTTGATGTGTATTGAAGGGGCGGGTTGACGTGTATCGAAGGAATTTGGGATGTGTATTGAAGAGATGGGTTGATGTGTATTGAATGAATTAGGGATGTGTATAGAAGAGATGAGTTGATGTGTATTGAAGGGGTTGGTTGTTTTGTCTTGAAGGAATTGGGGATGTGTATTGAAGAGATGGGGTTGATGTGTATTGAAGGGCCAGGTTGATGTGTATTGAAGGAATAAGGGATGTGTATTTTAGAGATGGGTTGATGTGTATTAGAGACATGTTGATGTGTAGCGGGTTGATGTGTATTGAAGGAATTAGGGATGTGTACTGAAGAGATGGGTTGATGTGTATTGAAGGGACGGGTTGATGTGTATTGAAGGGACGGGTTGATGTGTATTGAAGGAGTTAGGGACGTTATTGAAGAGACAGGTTGATATATATTGGATAAATTTGGCAGGTGTATTGAAGGGAAAGATTGATGTGTATTAACGGAATTTGAGATTTGTTTTAGAGGGATGGGTTGATGTGTATTCAAGGGCAGGTTGACTTATATTGAAGGAATTAGGGATGAGTATTGAAGAGATTGGTTGATGTGTATTGGAGGAAATGGGAGTGTGAATCGCAGGGAAAGTTGATGTGTATTAATGCAATTAGGGATATGTATTAGAGGGATGGGTTGCCAGGCATAGTAAGAATTGGGGATATGTAGTGCAGGGACAGGTCGACTTGTATTGGGAGGGATTGGTTGTGTGTATTGAAGCGTTAGGTTGATGTGTATTGTAGGAATTGGGATGTGCATTGAAGAGACAAGTTGATGTGTATTGGAGGGATGGGTTGATGTGTATTAAAGGATTTGGATGTGTATTGAAGAGAATGAGATGATGTGTATTGCAGGGATGGGTTGATGTGTATTGGAGGGACCGATTTACGTGGATTGGAGGAATTGGGGATGTGTATTAAAGGGAAAGGTTGATGTGTATAGAATTGGGGATGTGAGTTGATGTGCATTGAACGAAAGGTTGATATGTACTAAAGGGATTTTGATGTGTATTGAAGGAATCCGAGATATGTATTGAAGGGACAACTTGGTATATTAGGAGAATTAGGTTGATGAGTAGAGGAGGGACAGTTTGATGTGTACTGGAGGGATTGCAGTTGTGTTTTGAAATGAAAGATTTGCATTAAGGAGACAAGCATGGTGTTGAGTGCGACTCAACAGTCTACTTCAATACACATCTGCCTGGCTATTCACTGAAGTTGAATGCATGATGAACTTTGGCATATCATACACAATTCACATCACAATACCTACCGGTATGTACAGCCCATCTTTTGAAGAGACAGGCATCAGCCTCCTGACGCCAACCACATCTCGACCTGTGCTTCCAGGGGATCTTGAAGACCTTGAGATTTTGATCAATCCATTCCAACCCTTTAATATCGGCCTTGTTGATCTGTTCAATTAACCAGGGGCGAAGCTGTTGCCTCTCCATAGGACGCACTGGACCAGGGGGTGTGTTGCCAATCGGGATCTTGTCCTCCTCTCTTATCACTGACAGAGGTATGTTGGCATTTTCGCATTCTGCTTCATTCACTGCAACTATAAATACATATTCAAATGGATCTATGTATGTGCAATGTATGTTGGAAAGTTTAGAGCTAACACTGATACCAAGTCCTTGTAGTTTCAGCACTCATGCCATTGTATTTACATCCAGACCAGGAGACAAGGAGACACATAACTTCATGTTGTACAATAGTTTCCAATTCAGAATATTAGACAATTGTCACATTGACAATTTCACAGACCTACCTTCATTTTGGTTGCAGTCGGATGACACAGGGGCAGGACAATCAGGGACACCTGGGAAAACTGGCTGAGACCCTGAAACATCCGCATCAGGGATACTAGTAGCAGAAACACTGCTGGTGACAGTAGTATCATCTTTTGCATTAGCATCTTCATCAACTACTCCGGACTCAGAAACACTTCTTGCTTTCATCTTGGCCAACATCTTGCTTCATGTGAAAACTGCAATATTCAGGATACAGAATATATCTTCACCTGCAATACAATTTGTAAAGTAAGAATACATATTGTGTTATATATTGGACATCTACAATATGGTCGAAAAAGTATAATTCAGACTTTTAAAATTAAAAAGACCTTTAAATAATTTGTTGACTGATCAAATACAAATAATCTTTAAAAACATTGATTATTGTCATAAGAAAACTAAGAAATTTAAGAAAAGACATCATCATTTCAAATAGATTTTCTATCAAATTCCAATTAATGTATGGCCAATAGCTAACTATTTCTTGGAACAACACTTATCATCTAGACATGGCTTAGACTGGGAATCACCATATTTTCACTCTTTTGCTGGTATTATTATCAAAACTCAACAACAAAATAGGATCTTACTTTTTTATATGATAATGACAGACATGACCATATTAAACTTTTGTGACTGCCTGGTGCAAAATATGTCAAACAGGAATAAAAATTTAAACATGAATTCAATACAATATCTTTCAAAGTTACACATTTTAGAAAATTACAATTTCTGGGATAAGGAACCATGTGATGTACAATATATAAATAGGCCTACTTAATAAAAAGGCCTACTTGATCCGTCTATTTTATCACACATGACCTGACCAAATAACAATTAAGTCCAAGGCCATCCAATTAAATATAATAGTTAATTTTTATCAATTTACCATTTTATGTCACTAAATAATGACAACAACATTAATTTAATGGTAAATGTAGGCTTATTACTATTAGTTAATTAAATACTATGACAAATAATGTATTGACAGTATTGTTTTGGCTAAGAAATCAGTGTTGTTATCCTGACAGTGCAAGAATTGTGCCCTGAAAGGCAGTGCTGATTCACCTTCCTTCGTGATCAGTGAAGATCAGACATGACAGCTCTCCTCCAGCCAGAGTGAAAATAGGTCACTGGTTTCGATTGCAATACCGAAAGTACGCCCTACCTGAGATATTCGCCCAAGGTTGCCATCCTCTGACATATCAAATTCAGTCTACGTACCTCCAACAACCTAACTCCAACCTTTTCGGGCAAAAAAAGACGACTATTCACCTCCCTTCACTCATATTTTTTCGAGCAACATACCACACGAGGATCATCATTCCATTTCCACTTTCGACTTGCGTAGTGGGGCAAGCCAAAACAGAAACCTCATAAAAACTGTTCACTCAGGTTGGACCAACTCACTTTGACACCTTAAAATGGACCGTGAAAGTTTTCTCGTTGCATTCCTGAACCTCCAAGCTCTGAAATGAGCCACAGGGAACATACTTACACTTTTTTGGGCC
Organism: Platynereis dumerilii; assembly: GCA_026936325.1. Lineage (NCBI taxonomy): Eukaryota > Metazoa > Annelida > Polychaeta > Phyllodocida > Nereididae > Platynereis > Platynereis dumerilii. The sequence goes on from JAPTHN010000007.1 coordinate 12,329,490, forward strand.
TCATGAAAATCCACCACGAAAGGAGGTCAGCCCCTCAGTTTCGTCTTCCTGCTGACCTCCGTGCGCAAGCCTACGACATGCGCAGAGCAGGTGCGCACTGGAAACAGAAAGTGAAACAACCTTCCCGCCCTCCAGCAGGATCCAGCAGCTAGCGGCAGGTGTGAAGCTATCTGGCTCTATCTGAACACTAGCTAGTAGGACACTGAGCTGTACAGTTTCAAGTTCCCAATGTGCTGGGAAGACTTCCTAAATAAGGTCTAAAATAGATATCCTGGAAATATCTAGTTGGCCTGGCTCTATGCGACTATGTCTAATTTACACTATACTCAAGTACAGTCACACAGCTTGTCTAAAATATTATCACAGTGCAGGTATATAATTATAAGGCCAGGTATAATTTATTTTTAGCTTCTGTGATCTTCTGGAGGCAACTTTTCTTTTTACAAAAAAAAAATGTGATCGCTAAATTTTGTATCAATTAATAATAGTTGTGAGTATAAGGGTTTTGTTCTGTAAATTGACAGAAGACCTGTTGAGTTGATAGATACGGCAAGGTAAAAATTAATTATGCCTGGCCTAAATGGCATGTTGCATGTAGAAGAGATATGTTGCCATACATACACGCACCAATATTCTTTTGTTTTTCATAGTTCTAATGTTAAAAAATATTGACTGTGCTCCCCCTCCCCTGGTTCCACATGTGGTCCATATATATATATAGAGCTATTTAATGGGCTATAGATTTCATAAATTGAATTATTAACTCTAATAAAATATGAAAATATTGCAAACACTTTTTATTGATCAGCAGCCTTTCTGAAGAAGCAAACTATTATTTAAAGATTTAATTATGATAATAAAACCCCAAATGTAGTAGGGAGAGTAGGGAATGTTGGACCGTTTTTAATATTTTTTGGCTCTCAATCAAAAACTTCCCTAAATATTTAAAAAATCTTTCTGCTGACTGACTTCTGAACATCTACAGTACCTTTCTGCCAAACCAAGTCAATCTACCAGTTGTGGAGAAAAATGAGTTTGAATTTTTTTTTTTTTTTAAGGTCCGGGGCACATTGGACCGCCATGTGGGGCTCGTTGGACCACGGCATAAATGTCCAGGAAAGTAAAAGAAAGTAAGCAAACATCACATTTTATTCTCACAGATCACAATACACACTTGTGTGTCATTGCAGAATGATTATATCGGAATATTTACCCAGATAATTTAATAAGTCTTGTTTCAGCTAGAAGGGCTGGCAAATTAGCCAACTGAATTAATTTTACCGCCATATTGAACAGGAATAACTTAGGTGCTGCAGTAATGTTAAAAATTACACAGCTGGCATTTTGCAGATTATTTTTGTCAGTCAATCCAGTTTACAATGGTCCAACGTGCCCCGGCCATGCTGGTCCAACCTGCCCCGTCCCCACCTCTTATGAAAATGTGCATTCCTCGCTGCCAAGGTTTAATGTGAACTCGGGAAACTTATATCAAACTTTACTCAAGTGGTGATAGTTTCAATTTATGAGCCTTATCTGACTGGATCTCTCATATTTTAAGAAGGGTAACCTAACCATCGAGACTTAGAAAAAGTCACTTTTTATGCCGAAAATCAGGAAACCTCAAATAGAACTCACACTTTTCCTTCAATGCTCATGAAATATTTTGGCCAAAAGGCATACCACTAAAGGTCTCTACACTGAGGATTTGGATAACTGCGCATTTTTTATGAAAAGAATATTAGGGATGGTCCAACATGCCCCACTCTCCCCTACATAAGGTGGCATGGCATGCAAGACCAAGAGCACCAGGTGTGTAGGGGAAGCCTATTTAACAAAGAGACCCCTGGTGCACACCTGGGTAACTTCTAATTACAGGTGAGCTGGGTGGCAGGGCAAAGTAGGACTAAATTGGTAAGTTGCATATTATATATATTGTAAAATGTTTCTAAGTTAATTGTTATGCAGCCTGATCTTAAGTTATGCTTTTCAGTATTAGGTCCCAGGCTGGTAAAATGATTGGCAGATAAAATCACATTTATAGGCCTCCTAATGTTTCCAGCTTAATAAACTTAAGTTAAATGAAGTTGCTAGGGTAAACAAAGGCTTGCTTTTCACCACACATCAGCAGGCTTTGCTTCTTTTCTTATTATACTGAGGTCAATTGATTTTAATCTAAGGCCTATAATATAAGGAATTTTAAGGAAATTTATTACATGTATGACATCATTGTATGTACATTATATTATAAATTATTTTATTTCAGGAAAGCAATTTCAAAGCATGGATAGGACAGACTGCCAGTTGGAATCATTCATCCAGGAGTTCATATTGGACAAGACCCAGGAAAAAGTTGAACTGGTACTGAGCAGGGATCTGGAGCTTAGACCTGTCAACAGAAAAGGCAGCATCCTTTTGGCAATATTCTGGGTTAAAATTCTGCAACATGCAAAAAACTATCCACCATCACACTTTCCATATCAAAAGATCCGTCTTCCAGGAGCTAAAGCAGATCATCTGATTGTCAGAGTTGACGACGTCGTCATTACAGTGGACATGGCTACTGGAAAATTAACACTGCAAAGCGGATTCGTATACCAGTGGTTCAAAGACAATTTTGTGTCCCTTTTAAGGAGATATGACCCTTACTGCCACCCGGAAAAATCCTCGTCTTGCCAAAATCTGAAGTTGAGTTTGCCGAATAGAGTTCCTCTTATTCCAGACAATGTGGAAATTAAAATGCAAGAAAACCACTCAAACTTTGGTAGGTATTTTCTCTTGAATTTTACCATTAAAATAAATTAACTTTCTAAACTACAAAAAATTACTTACATATATGATTTTATATTTTTTGGACAGAAACATCGGACACATTTACACATCTGCCAAACAAGTCATCAGGAATACCCGTTCATTTGCAAGAGAAAATCAAAGGATTAGCCCTAACAGAAGAACTCATATCTGGCATTGAGGATTTAACAGTGGACAAAATGGTACTTTTTTTCCTGCCTACATTATATGCTGGGCTTACATAATAATTGTCGTGCTGAATAGCTCTTTTGCTCATTATTTTACCACAGCATATTAATCTAAAAGTGACAGTGATAGCCTCCTTTAATAAAAAAAAAATACCAAAAATTGGTTTTCCAAAAATATATTTCACAGAATATATATTTTCCCAACTAATTTTTTTTTCCAAAATATTATTTTTGAAATTTTTTTTTCCCCTGAAATTTTTTCTCCAAATTTTTTTCCCCAAAATTTAAAATTTTTACCTAATTTTAATGAGCCTATTTCTAAATTTTAATTTTCTCGCAATTTTTTCTCGCAATTTTTTTCCTGCATTTTTCATCCTAATTATTTTTTCCTCCAAATATTTTTTCCCAAAACTCTTTTTCATCTCTCTCGCTACAATTTATGCAGAAAACTTTCTATCCGAATTTCCGAAATCAAAATCCGATGTGTATGTTAATGTAGCAAATTTTAAAGTTACGGCAAACTCATGTGTCACTATTTTCAATTTGCAGGGTATACTGACAAACAAACAGATGGCTTCAGCAATTACTGATGCAGAGACGGGAGGAATACTGGATGGATATTCAGGAGTTTACAGATTATGGAAGTCTCTGCTTTACAAATGGTTTTCCTCAACGGACACAAGAGTCGTCATTGCAACTCCATTGATGGACGCAAAACGATTGCGAGACATTGTCACCCTCTTTCTATTATTTCGAAACACTGCCAAAATCGAAGCGATCATTTTGCCGAGGAAGTCTGATGAAGTGAGCACCAAAGTCATGCTAGGGATTCAACAAGAAGTGCTCTACGATTTCCCAAACAAGCTCCACCCGTACATTGAATACATGGTCTTCCGAAAAATCACCTATCCAATTAAACAATTCCATACCTCATTCATTGCTGGCATAGCAGACAACCATGTCAGTATTATGAACACAAGCGCTTCCTTCCATTCGAAATACTTCAGATCAGACACAATGGAATTTATGCAAGTCTGTCAAATGAATGAACAAGATTTTCAAACTAAATATATGGATCAGCTGGTTGGTCAAGTTGTCACTTAATAATGAAAGACTTCACATTGTATTTGTGTGTACAACCATGTGCATGTTTTACCAAACATTATACAATACTAAATATATATTCACTTATATTGCCAGAGATCACAACAGGTTATATTTACATGTTATGTAATTGTATGTATTTTTTATAATTTTATATACTTGTTTACGCAGCCGCATTCATAATTGCTGTTGTTAATTAGTAGATGATAGGTTTACTACGAGCTGAGGACTTTTTGGGGCAAGCAATATTTGCCCCCGATATATATACATTCACATAACATTTTAAGAGGGCAGATCTTGGGAACCATTTGTTTTGCAAAAAATATGTTGATCACCTGCCCAATTTTTTGCTTGCCCAAATTCTTATTGTTATTTTAAATTTTTTTTGAGGGTTGAGGGGCCCTCCCCTTGTACGCCTTGCTAGGGTCCTGAATGTGATAAACTTTTGAAGTTCAGTATTATTTCCCAATAATTTCAATGCCAACACTGATAAAGCTCAATCCATATGACAATGATTGCTCAATTTGAAATCGATTTTCTTGTCAGACTTGAAATTGTATCTGGTTTATCAGGCATGACTAGTACCCGTATTTAAATCTATATCTGCCATGAATTATTTTACAAATTCACAGATATAAATTCTGCCAGGAGCCAATACAAGAAATAGACATATTTAATTGAAAATTTATTTTTTGTTGTTCAATATTGTAAGAAACATGAGAAATCAAAAGATCACTCACCAAACATACGACAATGTAACGAAGACATGATGGTTTTGCTATATATATATATACAAAATATTTACAATGTTTGAAAAAACATAAATAAAGTTATACCAAAATTTTGTCTCATGTTATTAGTGTTCGATGTCCACAAACACCGCAGGCTTCTTTCACAGACTTGTCCTCAGGACAAAAACTTTTGCAACATAAAATTTTAACAGTTGATTCAAGTAGTATTTACAGTAACATCAACCAAGTTAATATCGAAATTCAGTCTGTAAAATGGTAATGCTCTTATCTCTAATGTAGTAATGTCATACTAATACTTCCTATAAATTTATACATTCTTATGTATCAAACATTATCTATGCTTGTATAAATACATCCTTAATTTCCTAAAGACAAATGTTTCTTGTTCACTTTCATTCAACAGTTTTTCAAATTCTCAAGAGATAACAAGAATTGTAACAGAGTAACACACACAAGATATAACAACTTAACTAATACAAGAAACACATAAAACGCACACATTCAAATGCTGCCACACAACCAGTTGGAATTTGTAACTATCTTAATAAATAATAGATATCCAGTCAAAGCAAATAGACTTTGCAAACCACCACTGCAAGGGTAGCCACATCAATAAATAGTCTTTTTATACAAATCAAGTAGAAAGAGTCCGTACAGTATTCACATACTGTCCTTAAATTGGTTTGACTTGCACAACTTGCACCTAGTGCACAATAGTTACATGTCATTGCAGAACGAAACAAAAGGTCATCGACCTATGGGTGGTTCACCTGTGCAACCATACACTCAAGCAGTCAGAAATCCACTGCTTAAGACAGACACTTGAACACACATGTAATAACAACCAGCGTCCATCATGCACAATTGGATTGATGCATAATCAGCAAGCTAACAATCTAGCAGTAAAAGATCTGATGATCCCTTTTCGAATTCATGCCGGTCCATTTTCAAATATATGTCCTTCTCTCTTTTTTTTGTAAATTAACAAATTTAAGACTGTCCGTGTCGGTTGTGCAAGTTTAAATTCCTAGTAAATTGTGTCAGGTAATGTAGACTGTATGACGGTGCATATGGTCATGTGGGTTAAAAATGTCTTGGTAATCAATGACCTAGTTCATAAAAATCGACCAACAACCTAGTGCAGAATTATTGTGTGGTGAGGGGAGGTACTGTAGCTTGAATGATAGGTCCTGTCTTTGAAGAGATGGGAGATCCAGTGTTGGGTTTGATGAGAGGTGGAGGTTGCTGGGCCATGGGTCGTCCACTGCAAAAGACAATTTAAAGAATTAGACATATTTTATACATCATGTCTGATCCTGTATAGCAAGCTTGACATTAAATATATTTCTTTTGAAGTCCCTTCCTTTAATTTTTTACAGATTTACATCCATACAACTTCTGAACTTTATCAACATGGAATATATTCAATATTCCTTTTATTATAATTTGGAAACTTTTTTTTATCATACATCATTAGCTATCATTATTGCATCAGGTATGCAAATAGCAAATCAGCAAAGAGAAAACACATACCGCGCTTGAATATTAGGTTGTCGCAAAGGTGAGTTGGCCCTGGCTACGGCCTGCTTGACTAGAGGGGGTGGGGTTCCTGTGGGAGCAGCTGTCGTCACAGGAGGCGTGGAACTATTTGAATTTGAATTTGAATCTTTGGAATTATTTTCTTCTGGTTTTGGGTCAACCTCCATCTGAAACAAAGTGGATATTGTTCAATATTGTATTAAATATGTTTATTAATTGTTCACAAACTTCTTTGATTAGACTTCAACAGTATTTCTCAAATTCTTGCCTTATTACAAAATATCAACCATAATTATAGTCATATAGACTGTCACTCTGGGTGTAAGTTATTATTAAACAAGCTATTTGTTTTCCATTTTCTGACAAACAAAATAAGTACATCATAAAAGAGACAATTGATATGAGTCAAGTAGGACCTCACATTTACAAATTAACGATTTAACTTTAATTTTAAGCTTACCTTGTCATCCTCATCTTCCTCTGTTCTGACAATTCCATTCTCCAACTCATACTCTTGTAAAACCTCATCCAAGTTAAACCTTCTTCTGTAGTTCACAAAGAAACTGCGAAGGTGGGACTCTGTCTTGTTTCCAATCACTTCAGCAATTGCCTTGAAATCTTTGCCGTACTTTCGGACGCCTTGAACTGCAATCAGTAGCTCCTCATTGGTCCACCTGGCATTGATCCTCAGGGCAGGCTGAAAAATGATGTCAGGTATAATGTCAATGACTGTCAATGATTCAACTTACAACCTAGTGAGTCATACTAAAAACATTAATATATCTCATTACATGTATCTGAAACTGCAATGGTGCAGCGAAGAATCCATGATATCCACCGAAAAATTTACATAAAATAATATGAAAGCGATTCAGAAAACAACAAAGAATATTCATAGCAAATTGTTAAAAGTATTAATTTTCTAAGACTATCAGAAATGAGTTAAACTGTCAATAAGTATTAAGAATAAATTAAAAGCGAGGAAATGTACATATATTACCTGTGGAGGCTTGAACTGCTCTACCCCTGAAGATGTTTTGGTTTTGATGATACTAATAGACTGTTTCTGGTTTTGCACTTGGCGTTTCAACGAGACTATTTCTGCTTCAAGTTGCCTCAGAATTGCGTCCCCCTGATTAGGAGGCCCCGTCGCGAGTGCCTTTAGGTCTTCTCCGCTCAAGAACATCCCTCGAGGAGGTTTGCGTTTGTTACGAGCCGCGTGTCGCTGGAGTTGGGCACTCTTGGGGCCGGGCTTGAGGGTGATCTGTTTAGATTCAGGCTCCTTCTGCAACCAAACATACAAAATATATCAATTAAATTTTCATGACATAGATCTGTTACAGTTGTTGGAATTCATCTGAAATTCTCATTCACCAAGAGTATGTATTTGATCTAAAGTACTGACTCAAGGCTAAACAAGAATCCAAGGATTCAAAGCTATCTAGATTTTATAGGATTACAAGATTCTTACAAATAGCAAAATATCTCAAACAATTCACTTACATACCCCATTCTCCTTTGCGTTTTCAAAATCGCTGTCGCTGTTGCCACTACCAGTGCCTTCTTCATCACTGCAAGATTAAATACATATTTTAACAATCTGCAATTACGTAGTACAATCAAATTTCCAATTCTATAAGACACCAAAAGTCACATAATTTACATTAGATTAAAATATAACACCAAACCAACCTGTCCTCTCCCCTCTGAGTGGCCAATCTCCTCGCTTGCCGATCCATTAGACTGGTTCTTGATCTGGTTTTCTTCCATGAGTAATAATACTTGACCAACTGAGCTATCGACTTGTCAGGCAACTGAAATTTGGAAAATAAATAATTTATGATTTACTGCTGCATTTTTTTAGGAGATAAATATATATGTGACAATTTAATGAAATCACACAAAATGTTATTGCATTACTTCAGTGAGAATTGAAATCTCAGATATTAAAGAAATGTCAATGTAAATTTAACCTAGTACTTTATATACTTTTGTAAATTGAATTCAGATGTTATCAAGAAAAAATAAAAAACTTCAAACTTCAAACTACAAATTGCAATTTTATGTAGGCCTATGTCAAGATCAAATTTTTATTAAAATTTTTGGTTTTACTAAATTATGATTTTTTTTATAAGAAAATTAAACTTAAGTAGTGATTTTATAATAAGGGCTATTCCATTTAAAACTCTGGGGGGGGGGGGGGGGGGGTGGTCGGGTTGATTTATTTTTCGTAAGATGGATGGGGGGGTCGGCAAAAATTCACTTTAGATGTATGGTGGGGTAGCAAACAAATCGATTTAGATGTACGTAGGGGACCCGAAAAATTCGATTTAGATGTATGTAGGGGGTCCTCCGACCCCCCAGACACCTACTAAATAAAGTATTGCTACCTACTTGCTACAAGAAATTAAATAAACCATCATTTCAGACGAATTTGCACTACGTTTTTGCCATCTTTCATGATCGCGAGTAGTACTGGTAGTTGGTGGTTTTCCCTGGACGCCGGACGTCGCATTTTGTGTCAATGGACAGCTCTACCCTCCTGCAGTTAGTGCTGGACAGGTGCTGGAGGATGGAGAGCTGTGCCAGATTGTATAAAAGCTTAACATGGTTATCCTAAAGTGGTTAACTACTTTTACCAGGACTTACTGGGAAATAACTTAGCCATGTTTGTTTTGGCTGACTAGGCTTCTTCTTCTTCTTATACATGTATGTACCGCCTCTCCCCAGGCGAACCACTGGGTATTTCCTGGTTATTTATATCCTCTTCAGTATGTTAGGAATTACTTTGTAAGACATAAAAATATATATCTGACAGTTCTGGTGGGATCAGCTATTGATCTTGTGCCGGATCTTAGGAGGCAATACATATTGTGTAATGGATGTTTCACATGTGATCTTACAACCTGGACTCCAAAGAGAAGGAGCTCTGCCTCAAGACAAGTTACACTGATACAGAAATTGCCAAAAATTGAATAAAATTACTTTTCTTGAGAAAATCATCTATTGGATCAATGGAGCTCCCTGGAATAATTTGACTGGAAACTAAATGGGGAAATTTTAACTATCTTGTGAAATTTAAGAGTTTTCCCTGCTGCCTCCGTCTGAGTCCGTCATATCACAGATAGGCCTCCGTCATATCAGGGAGAGGCTTCCGTCATATCACGGAGAGGCCTCCGCCTCCACACGGAGAAGCATCTGACTCAGTATGGAGTCATCGAGATGCTACAAAAAATATGCCAAGAAAAATGGAAAACTAAGTCCCTTCCAAAAATAAATATTAATTTCAAGAATTTTGGAGGATTTGACTTCCTCCTCCATCATATCACAGCGGTGAACTGCCTCCGCCTCCATCATATCACAGAGAGCCTTTTGGAAAATAAGGAATAAATTCAAGAATTTTGGAAAGTCTCGCTTCACCTGCGTCATATCACGGAGAACAGTAAACCTTGCTTAAGTCGGAGTAAAATAGACTGTACTATTCTGTCCGAGTTAAGAGAATATCTAGCTGTCAGGCCTAGACAAAGAACTCTTAGTTAAATATGAAGCAAGTTTTCCAATGACCGTGTCCGAGATAGGCACAGTCTAGAACTCTTAGTTAAATATGAAGCAAGTTTTCCAATGACCGTGTCCGAGATAGGCAAAGACCCAACTTTAATATGCAAATCCTCATTGCCGTGTCCTTCCCCTGCTAATTAGCCTACCAACTTAGTACAAGTGCAAAACTACAGGACGCGAAGCCCCAATCATCCATCCATCTATCTGAGATAGGCTAGGATCTGAAGTTGATACGTCATACAGTGCAGCCAAAGACATATTCAACACATTGATGGAGATTCTTTCAAAAATTCATATGCAGAGTTGAGGTTTTTTTTTATCGGCCTAAAAACTAAAAAAATTCAGATGTATGTAGGGTTGAGATTTTTTTTTTGGAGGGAGGGGGTCAAAAAATGTTTGTCGTGGGAGGGGGTCTAAAAAAATTCGGATTTGATGCATGTAGGGTGGGTAAAAAATTCGCATTTGGTGCATGTAGGGTCTCCAAAAAAATCGAAGTTAATGCATGGGGGGGTCGAAACTAATTCACTTTAGATGCATGGGGGGGGTCAAAAATGTAACCTGACCACCCCCCCCCCAGATTTTTAAATGGAATAGCCCTAATGAAAGAACATAATCAACCAATTGTGAAATTTTTAATAATTACCATTTGCCTAATTCGGTGGAAACTCTTGCCATGGAAACTGAACGCTTGTTCAAACAGCACTTTATCTTCAACTGTCCATTCATCAGGGAAGGGAGCGAAGTTTGGTAAATCAGCTAGAGCTTTGTCAATGTTGTGCTTATGCCAAAAGAGCATACCAAGTGCCTGCTCGGTGTTGTAGCCGTGTTTCTCTTTTGATATCTGAATATACTCATCAACTGGAAAAAGAAAACAAGAGAATATTTAACCATTTACTTCATTTAGTTCAGTTAGTAAAATTTTGTTTGCTCTTGAATGCTTCAATTTTTTTAGCATGTTCTTTTAAAAGTCTTAATTATTTACACTTACCCTTGGGAGACGGTAGTTCATAGGAAGGAGCCCATACTAACATAGCCTCGGGTCGACTATCTATTTTCAGATCTGGAAAATCAAATACATGTATGTAGAAAAGTTCGTAAGTGTCCGAGTGAGTTAAGTGTTTTTTGTCCCATCGTATGTTGAAGAATTTAAATTTATGAGTTACTGACTTACCAGTACAGACTTAGCGAAAAAAAGTTTTTTGTTGCTATTTCAATAAATATTCATAGGGTATGTCAGCAAGTATATATTATTTAACTTTTATGATTGCATGAGAGAAAAAAGATCTATGCAAGCATTTAACAAATAATTTAGGCCTATCAACTTGGACAAATTATAATATTATCAGTTATTTAATTTTAGGCCTATAACTAAAATATACGCACCTGGGTTATATTCAGGAATGACAGCCTGGTAGTCGGGACCGACACGCATTCCATTTTCTGGAAAAAAACATCAATTATTTAATAATTTTGCAAGATGTATTGTACAGATGCAATTCTGCCAGTTACCCTTACAAGTTTAATAAGATAAATTATAAATTGAAAAAAAGTTTGTTCAGCACACGTAATTTAATAAAATGTTTGTTTCACCAGTGGCTAGGGTACAGTAATCGTAATGTTAAAATTACGATAAAGTTTATCGCTCGTTGGCGTGCGAAAGAATGTTCGTCTACGTTTCGAGAGCAAAAAAAAAAGTTTGTGCCGGGGGTAAAATCCATAGCCCCCGCCCCACCTATCATCTGGTCAGCCCCTTAGGGTTGCCTATAGTATTAACAATTTTTGCAGGGGCAGATCCAGACGGGGGGGGGGGGATGCAGGCCCCCCCCCTTTCAAGCCAAGATATATAGATCCTCCGGCTGAATTGGCTTCGGCCCTTCGAGTCTCGCCAATGGACCGTGATACCTTTCAAAATTCCTGGATCCACCCCTGTTTTATGAACTTAATTAAATCAAATTTTCAGTTTGAAATTCATAAAATGCAGTTTAATCATTACAGTGTCATGCACTTCGTCCCTGTTTCTTGTGTGCATCAGTTTAGCCTTTAACTGGGTTAAAGGTCTGGGACCTGAAGCTTTTTGACCAGGTAAGGCAAGTTTCACTTTGTTGAGTTCTTACCATGCTCTGAGTCGTCGGTGGCGCTGCTGTCGTCCGACAAATGCCCATTGGGGCTGGGTCCACGAGAACGCCTGTCGTTCTTTCCCTCCTCCATATTACGCTCACTCACTACCATGACAATTTTCTAAAAGTCTCCAACAACTTATTTACCGGCTTTGACCAGTAAATGTGCCCAAATAACTCTGTAAAGCAACTTTCTTCCACGGTGCCTCACGACGCCTTCTCTCGGCACAAGCGTCTCGTAACAACTGACTTGGACGCCAATGTTCATCCTACTGACAAATAGTCCCCAACTTGTACCAAACATACGGCTAGTACGGCTAAGGAAAACTCTTATAACAGATTTAAAACATTATTTCAGAACTATTTAAACATATTTTATCTAACGAAACCTTATAGAACAGAAGATACAATTATCTCTGCAACGGCGTGGAATTGGCGGATTTGCACAAGCTGTGCCAGGCACTATTTTGAAAATGGAGACACAAGCACCATGTCACCAATTAAAACTTTGACTTCGTTGCAGTTGTATTTGCAGCCCGTACTAACTTTTAATTTTGGCCAACATGTTGTTACTGTTGTTGAATAAAACTAATGCAGTTAGGCTTTGACCCGTCTGGTCTGCTAAGACTGTGTCAGAGCAAGATATACCACTTGGGGTGTTGTATTCAGAACTGCCGTATTTTACTACATAGCTTTTTTGGAAGGCCTAAAATAAAGTATAACTTGGTGAAAAGGTCACTATATAATTTGTTGGTTATGGATTACTTAGTTAATTAATAACCTAATTTCAGCTCTTGTCAGATTATAGTTGAGACCTGCAACTGATATGTTTGTAGGGAGCCATTCTTATTGCTATTTTTTTCTACTTAGATTGATATAGAATTCATGAATTCATGCAGTTTATTGATCAATAGGAAGTCCACCATCACATAATGTAGCTTGAACAAGATTTACCAATCCTGTAGTTTTCAGATTTTTATGAAACTGTGAAATTGCTAGGCCTAATTGGTTGATGATTTTGTAAAAACTAGAACTAATTTTATAATGGACCTATACTTATTCTATGAGATTGTGTCTAATTGGAGATCACAAGAATAAATTTTACATCACATCATTTACAATTTATGATTATAGACGTATTTCATTTCACAACCTGTAGCTGCTTACTGTCACTTATTGGATCTAACTCTCAGACCAGTCAAAGTATTTTAGCTCCAATAGCAAACAGTATTAATGATTAAATAGGTCTAAACATTCAATTGAATACAGAGATGGCGAAACGCTTCGAAAAGGGAGGGGGGGGGGCTCCGGGGCAGCTCGTCTACGGTAATTTCAAGGAGAAAAAGGGGCATTTGATATATTTTTGGACCCAAAAGTGGGGGGGGGGGCACGTGCCCTCAGTGCCCCCCCAGTTCCGCAGCCTCTGAAATTTGAATAAATATATCTGCCAGCCTTCAAAAGACTATACATCCAGCTGTTTATGGACAATGATGTCACAATTAACTAGCCCAATACATTGCATTGAAATAAATTGTCAATTTGCCAAATTGGGAAACTTGTGACCTCAGTGGTGAGTGACATCACTCTTATTTGGGTATAATGACCTCACTGAAGGCTTATGAGTCATAAAGAATAACATGAAATGGATATGACCTCACAATGAACATTCTAGTGCATTTCTGCACTTGTAATTCTTCAACTGTAATGTGACTACTAGCAATGCCTCTTCAGTTTGTCTCCTTACAGGACTCAAGACAGGCCTGGCAAACATGTCTTTGATTCTCTTCACATTTTGCTAGTCTTATCATTTTGCCTGGAAGCTGATAACGTCAGACTAAGTTTGAAATAAACCTTTAGAAACATACATTAAACGATTAAAAGCAGAGAACATAAATTTATCAGAATCAACAAGGGAGGTGTCATTTTATTACTGGGTCAGTTTGCAGAAAAATTACAAGATGGCATTGCTTGCAAACATTCTAATTTTGCGCCACCTGGAGTAAATATTCTCCATTATCCTGATCTATGAACTCTTCTGAGCTAGTTGAGCACCTGGTTAGCTCTAGATCCGCCCCTGATCCAGCGACATGTGCAATCAGCAGCATGGTGTTGACGGGGCGGATCCACAAAATATCAAACAGGAGAGGGGGGGGGGGTTCCATAGGGCATAGGCCCTATATGAAAATGTACTGAATTTTATGCAATATATATTTTCCACATCATTAAAAATCTACAGACTCAGTTGAACCCCCCAACCCGCTTCTGGATCCGCTACTGTTACAAGTAAAGTGAGCATGCAGGTACTGGAATTAAAGCTGCATACTTTCAACTATATGCAGCTAATCAATTTCTAACAAACAAGTCCAGGTGCTAGGTTGATGGACCTAAATTGCAGATATGATTTCAAGAACAAAACGTAAAATTTCAAACAGGAATTTATGTAAGAGGTACTTTCAAGCTTGGAGAATAAAATCACGTTTATAAGCAAGAGTGTCTCTTTTCATTTTATTCCCCAAGCACCAATTAAGGTAAGGTCAGGTCGCAAGTTCAAGTTTGAAGAGCACATTGGGATGTTTACAATAATTTTTATAACTGAATTTGTTCTATAGATCTACATGTAACTAGAGATCTATATTTACCTATCTCTCATGATCATTTCTAGCAATTGCAATTATCACAGGATTTTATTTACAGCTTACCTTCGGACTCCATTCATCTGGCTCAATTATCTCACAATTTTGCACAAACTGTATGGAAGTGTCAGCAGGTTAGCAATGTGCCAACCCTATTTGTTGACAAGTTTGAACTGTTTGACCACTGTTGAGTTGCTCATACAACACGAGCTGGTTATAATGGCAGTCCTGTTATGATTGCAATTAAAAAGCTGTGAACAACTAGCACGTGTCAGTGCCAAGGTTTGAGTGTCTCTCAGTTTGCTGGAGGTGTGAAAGCCACGACTGCATCAAAAGAAACCTAACAGTTTAAAATCCACTTCCCTAGTCTCAGTGAAGGCAGAACTTGTTGGCTTTTACCATTTGATTGCACCTCAGATATTTTATTGGACAGTTCCTTCTCCGTTTTATTCAAAATGCTTGGAGTGGACAGTATGATTCCTAAAGGTAAGTTTAAACTGATATTCCTTTCTTGCTTCCGTTAAACCAATTAAATATCAATTAATTGTCTTAAACTGGACTTTTAATGATTGCTTTAGACTTAACTGATGTTAGACATCACCAAGATACTTATACCATTGGAAAAACCAGTATCTAACTGACAATATTGCATGTTAGCGCCCTATTGAGGATTAACATTGTTTACAACAGCAAACAAACAATAAGATTATGGTTAATTTTGCTAAAATTATAAGTTAAAACAAATAATAGAAGAAGCATATGATGTCTAAGTCAGTTAGACACCTCTTTGTCGGGTCCTAACATGCATTTTTGTCAGTTAGATCCCTCCCATTTTTGTCAGTTAGATCCCGACCGAAGGGAGGGATCTAACTGACAAAAATGCATGTTAGAACCCTCCAAATCGGTGTCTAACTAATACAGTGATGACATTTATGGGCATGGTAAAAAGTATAGGCCTACATGTATCAAAAATATCATAATCTATAAAAATTTACACTGCATAATATGTTCCAACTTATGTGTATAAATTTTATATTTTATATATATTCACCACCACCCAAAGAGATAGAACAATTTTTTTTTTCCAAAGTGCAATTCTGAATAAACTAAATATATTAGCACATTTAAAATAATTCTGCATTGCATTTTAAAAAGACAGACAATTCTTACATTTTCCTTAATGTTTATATTTTTTAATGAATTTTAGATGGACGAGGAGCTTATGCAATGCAACTAGGAGGAGGATACTTAGGGCCCTACCCAGGTCAACAGATGCGCCAGCCCTACCCTTGTGATATGTACCCAACAAATCTCTCCCAACAGAATTTTAAATGCAAAGAGTTTACTGGAATTCCTATGCTGGATGGAAAAGATGATGGTAAGCCATTTCCAGAGATCTTTAGATTTACATTTTTATTTTACATGATTAATTTTGCAACTTTGCGTCTACAGAATAAATTATTTTTGAAATTTAAGTGGACATTTACTAATTACCACTTCAGATTCTCTGGGAGACTTTTACAAACATTGTCAGATTTGATAAGCCATGTCCCTTCATAAATGTATAAATGGCTATTTTTTCTATAATCTTGTAAGAAACCTGATCTTGACATGACTGACATTAAGATGTTTAGACATACAATGTAGACTAATATTGCTATGGATAAAATTATTTTTATCTTCAATCCACTGAAGTCCAAATTTGTAATATTTGATTAAGTTTACACATTTAACCCTATTTTAATATTTTTTTTCTGTTTCAGAGGAGAGGCCACTGAGCCCACCACCCCAGAGGGAGAGATTCAGCTACACCAGATATCAGCTGGAACTCCTCAATGGCATCTATGTGAAAATCCGTTATCCCAACAGTTATCAGAAGCAGTTAATTGCCAAGAGAGTGGGAATCACAAGAGACCAAGTGAAGGTGTGTATTTGTGAAGATATATCCATTTTAAATTTATTACTTTATTGTGAAAAGCCATTGTTTTGCCAGCAAAAATTAAATTTCTGTTAATGGACTAAGGTTTATAATTATATAGGCCTACTACGAAAAAAATTCATGGCTGGTAAAAGTGGGGAATTTGTGCGTGGCATTGCCTGGAAATCTGTAAATCTCACTGGAAATTTTTGAAAATAGTCCAAATTTCTGATTTGGAAGTAGTCAAATGATTCGCGACCTTTTGCGGGAAATTTTGTCATACTTTTCAAATTGCCTTGAAATCAAAAAAATTCTTCTGGTCCTTCTGAAAAAATTGACTGTAACTCTTGTTTTGTGTTTCAGATTTGGTTTCAAAACAGAAGAAGAAAAGATGTTATTGCATCTCAAAGTAAAACTGGAAACAAGTCCCCTGAATCGGATACCTCCGACTCGGAACCAGCAAATAAGATGGTTCCTGGGTCCATCATGGAGTCTGTCCTCTCTGAGCTGGTCAGTTTTGAAAATGACCCAAAAGGCAAGAAATTGAAGGCGCAAATAGAAAGGCAAAGTCACAGATCTAGACCCTACAATGTCTCGTCAAGAAGGGGAGGGTCCAGTGGAAGCAACAAGGGCAGTCCGACAAGTGGAGACATCACCCCGCCAATGCTGTCACCCCAGAACACCAGTGACCTCTCTGCATCTCCCATTGATGCGTTCTACCAACAACAGTCACCAGAGGGCAGCCTGCAAAGCCCGACCCAGACAAGCCCGGTTCAAGACCTTGTGCCCTCTTCTCTCCAATTAGACATGGTAGCCCCTCCGAATACGGTTGCTCCTCAAGTTCAGGTCTCGAACAGACCTCCTCAACCGCGCCTGTCCACGTCTCCAGAAAAGGAAGATGACGAGGACAGCAATTCTCCAGCCGTGCAACCTTTTACTACCATGGCGTATCCGTACTACCTTGCCGCACCCCACCAGCCATACGCCATGGGAGGAGTGGACACCGATGGCCGACCCATCCCTTTCGACAGAGTCTTTCCAATTCCTTTGGTAACTGATCCTTCGACGATGTTGTCTGCCATGCCAAATTTCAACCCGGACGTCTACAGTAATGCTCTGAAAAATTGCCAGCCAACGGGGGGCATGAGGATTCGAGATCCGTATCAACCAATTTTCATGACTCCTTACAACAACCACCACCAGATGCGCAACTCAACCACAGGTCCTTGCAACAAATCATACACGGCCTTATGATAGATTGGTCTATACATTTGCATTTACATGTCCTATTGGTTACACTTACTGATTGTAAATATTAGACAACTATATTTATTTTAGGTATGTATATAAAAATTAATAATTTATATTTTATGAAGATTTTTATGGCGGGCCTATGCGTATAAAGTATTTTTATTACATAAAAATAAACATCTTTTTATTTTCAAGCATGTGATTGCTTCTAAAGACTTTTAAATTCATGCTTTTTAGCATGCATTACCTGTGCTGATATTTTATTGTCATGTTTAACACTTTTCTGTTTTTTAAAGAATTTGTATACTGGTGCGCCTCTTTATTATTGTAACCTTCCAATTACCATGATATAAAGGTGATAATATAATGTAACTTTTCTTGTTTGTTGTTGATCTTGCTCAGACACATTTTATCTATGATCTTACCTTCGCTAATACAGATGACAGACACTGACAGCCATTGCTTAGGCGTCAGGACCTCTTGGGTCCAGAGTGGTGTGTGTTCAACTGGTGACCTTCCCTGAGCACTATGGCGGGAAATCTGTGCAAAATGACCTAATTTTGAGCTATTTTTAGACAACGCCGACTCAGACGCCCTCTTGCGGGAAAACACTGTGAAGCCACGTTTCTGGATGAGTGGACGGTTGATGAGATGGGATGCTGAATACTGTCATTTTTAGGAGCATAAGAAACGTTGTCAGGGATGGGTAATTGTTTCAAACCATGCAGTAACTCCCCAAGATGACACTGACCAGAATGAAGTGGCCACGCTTGCTTATTCTGCTGTATTTTGTGGGGATGACCGTCGGCCTCTTGTGGCTTCTCGCAAATTCAGGTGAACATCAACATCATTCATGGCGACATGTCAGGGGTGGATCCAGCGAATGGGGGGGGGGGGGGCCGCCACAAATTGCAATGCAATTGCTCCCAGACAATACCATATTTCTTGCATCAGTAGCCCCGAAAAAGGCACAGTAACGGTAGCCCGACTGGCAAACTTTGTGTAATGCTAAAACGTATAAGGTTTGTTTAAGATAGCTAGGCTGGACGTTTGGGCTACAGTAACAGAAGCAAACACATTGTTGTGGTAAATGTCATAAATGAGATATGGTCATTTGGAAATACAATTCTATTATTCCAAGATCATTCAGTAGCGGATCCAGAGGGGGGGGGTTAAATCCCCCTTGGCTAGGGCCAGTAGTAAATGTTTTTCACGAATTTAGTAAATTTTCATTCGTGAACCCCCCGGGGGGGGGGGGGAGCTGAGGGTGGAAGGTTGCCTTTTCATCTCGAAGAAAATGCATTATTAGGCCTCAATTCACAATGAATTTAGGCAAAAATGTAGTAGTATAATAATAATATTTTCAAAATTATTATTGCCGCAGCATTTATAAATTTTTGTCATTGTATTAGATTAGTCCCGATGGCCCCTACCACCCTCGTTTCCTTCCAGCACCCCCGGGGATATGTCTAGGGTAGATTCTCTGGGTGTAATATGTACGATGACCAACTGCGATGTGTACCCTGTGGCCAGACTCTTATGGCCTCAAAATGTGAACTCTCTTGACCTGGGGGTAGTGGCTATGTGCATAGATAGCTGTTATTTGTTGAGCCCACCTTCTGTATCGTTGAAATGTAAATCATGAAAACCCTGACGCGTATGATTGAATTTGACCATTAAATATTCAAAATTTTACCCTGATTTGAAGAGATGACTTTGCTTGCAGAAATTTGGTGCCAAAAATCTGGTCCAGAAGGGGAGGCATCTAACAAACGAAATGGTGCAAATGGGTATGAAAGAGTGTCATACTTGGAAGCTAGACTTCGAAAACACTTTCCAATGCAGATTGAAGCGATATTGAGTGAAACTGATAGTGACGTTCCTTACATTTATGCCATCACTCCCACTTATGACCGTCTTGTTCAGAAAGCTGAACTCACGAGGTTGATGCACACATTCCTACACATCAGGAACTTCCACTGGATAATAGTGGAAGATGCCAAGCACATGACAGAAAAGGTCAGAAATTTATTGAAATCAAGTGGCATCAAATACACACATTTAGCTGAACCTACGCCCGAGGACTTCAAATTGCACAAAGATGATCCCAACTGGCTGAAGCCGAGGGGCGTGCCTCAAAGGAATCGAGCCTTGCAATGGTTGGTGGACAACAGAAACATCGTCCGTGTGCCGTCAGTTATTTACTTCGCGGACGATGATAACACTTACAGCTTGGATGTGTTCGAAGAGGTGAGAGGCTAAGGCCAGACAGATTTGAATTTTAGCTTCTCGGAACTACCGACCCTAGGGATTTTCTGACTACAGAAAAAAAAATTCAGATTAATATACACAATTTTGATGTGATAAAAATTCAGATTACAGCTCTTTTTGTCATCTTACTGGCCGACTCAAGAAAAGTGCCTCGAGAAGATTCGAGAAGCTAAAGATCAATTAGGCTGGCCTATATTTGAAACTTTAATAACTAAATGTATATCATTAATTTATTTTTCTGTAGATTGGTGATATTTACTATTGCATAAATGAATTCTATTTTTAGATGAGACACACTGACAAGGTTTCAGTATGGCCAGTTGGATTAGTGGGCAAAATGCTGTACGAATCTCCAGTGCTCAATGAACAGAACAAAGTTGTTGGCTGGCATACTTATTGGCACCCTGAACGAACCTTTGCCTCGGACATGGCTGGGTTTGCAATTGGCATGCAACATTTTATGCGTCACCCAAAGACCCGTTTTAGTGTCTTTTCTGCTCGAGGTTACTTGGAGTCAGATTTTATCTCTCACCTTGAAGTCACTTTGCTCGACTTAGAACCTAAAGCTGACCTCTGCAAAAAGGTAATGTTTTGTATTGCAAAACTTTTTCTTTTGTACATAGTAGTTTTTTGATGAACATTGGTCAATTACAGCAGTTTGTTTCCTTTCAGGATTGCCATATGAGCTTAATCTGCTTGGCTCTGCATGTTTATAGAACCATTTAGCTTAAGGTAACATGCTGTAGCAAGTTGGAAGGAATCGCATGTATATTGAAAATGCTGTAACTGTTTCAGTTTTACAGTATCCTAGTTTGACTTGATTTTCAGGTATTAGTCTGGCACACAAGAACAGAGGAACCAAATCTTAAAAGTGAACGCAAGCTACAGAAACAAGGAAAAGGTTCAGACGCAAAAATGGAAATTTAACATTTCAGTATTATTGATTCACCCACTTGAACAACTCTTGCTGTGATACATGTAATCTTAATTTTTAGAGATTATGTATTTATGCATATATATATATTTCATATTATGAATTTGGTTGAATAGATACTGTATAAATATGTTTCAATGTGTTTAACGGACCAGCAGTGCTGGTCTTCCGAGTTTTGATTTTGTTAGTATCACTGTATGTGAATTTGTAGTTCGATGTAATCGATGGTTGAATGACAAGTGTGTGGGTCTTCAGTTTTAAACTCAGTCTATTAACAGAAATGGATAGATTTATTAATTGTAGAAATTCCAAAGGTTGCTGGTCAAACTTATAAATAAATTTAGAATTGTTTTCACCCTTCTTTTGCATGTCCATCAACAGTAATAATTTGACTTTGTAATCTCAGGGTTAAGAGGAGTAGTGGCTCTGTAAATTGGGAGGTTTTAGCTATTAGACAATTGCACCCAAGGAAAACAATTGTTTTTGCCTAAAAAATTATAATATTTTCTGGAAAAATAGAGTTTTTGTGTCCTAAAGGAGTATGCACTCATAATTATTATACAGTATAGGGACTCAGTTGAGCGGGAAGGAGATTTCTTGAAGGTCTGAATGTTTAGTTTGTATGATATGTACTATAATATTCTGTTATGTTTGTGATATAATTCTATAAAATATCAATTTTGTTGAAAGTTGTTTGCTTCAGTATTTATTGAACTGTTATTAAACGACCATGAAATAGTGGTTTGTGAATATCATCAAATGGGGATGTGTGGATTATCAGAAGATTCTGAAGGCACTGTTCTCGAATAGATGTACACTCGAAATATTTGAACTTTTTCATCTGAATTTTATTGGTCATTGTCATGAAAGTCTTCTGATTTTGAAAATGTGATGAAAATATCTCACCACAATAGTCTCTGAATATAATTGAATTGGTCCTTCTCATGAAAGTTCATGTGAAGTGGAAAATGTTATGAAAAGTACTCACCCCAATGGTTGGTGAACTTCATTGAATTCATTGTCATACAAGTTCATCTGAAGTTGAAAATATTATGAAAAGATCTTGCCACAATGGTCTGTGAATTTCATTGAATTGGTCATTGTCATAAAAGTTCATCTGAAGTTAAAAATATTTTAAGGGATCTAGCCAGAATGGTCTGTGAACTTCATTGAATTCATAGTCATACAAGTTCATCTGAAGTTGAAAATATTATGAAAAGATCTTGCCACAATGGTCTGTGAATTTCATTGAATTGGTCATTGTCATAAAAGTTCATGTGAAGTTAAAAATATTTTAAGAGATCTAGCCACAATGGTTGGTGAACTTCATTGAATTCATTGTCATACTAGTTCATCTGAAGTTAAAAATATTATGGAAAGATCTTGCCACTATGGTCTGTGAATTTCATTGAATTGGTCATTGTCATAAAAGTTCATCTGAAGTTAAAAATATTTTAAGGGATCTAGCCAGAATGGTCTGTGAACTTCATTGAATTCATAGTCATACAAGTTCATCTGAAGTTAAAAATATTATGAAAAGATCTCACCACAATGGTCTGTGAATTTCATTGAATTGGTCATTGTCATAAAAGTTCATCTGGAGTTGAAAATATTTGGAAAGGTCTCACCATAATTGGTCTATGAATTTCATTGAATTGGTCACTCATGGGAGTTCATGTGAAGTTGAAAATATTATGAAAAGATCTCACCGCAATTTTCAGTGAATTTCATTGAATTGGTCATTGTCATAAAAATTTCTTCTAAAGTTGAAAATATTATGAAAAGATCTCGCCACAATGGTCTGTGAATTTCATTGTATGGTCATTGTCACGAAAGTTCATGTGAAGTTGAGAATACTATGAAAAGATCTAGCCAGAATGGTCTGTGAATTTCATTGAATTGGTCATTGTCATATAAGTTCATCTTGAGTTAAAAATATAACTAGAACCCTGTAACTGACCAAGGTCAGTGACTAAGAATTTACCAAGCTTTTACCAGTTCATGCAGCATAGCCCAAAGACAGCTTGCAACAATGTTGTGGTGCACAGTGCCACCGTAGTGCACAGTGCCACCGTGGTGCATAGTGAGACGGTGGCGCACAGAGCCACTGCTCTGCTCACTGCCACCCTTATCTGTTGCACAGTGCCAATATGACTGTGACTGTGACTATGGTGCTGAACTGCCACTGCGGTGCACACTGCTGTGGTCTAAACTGCCACTGTGTTGCACACTGTCATTGTGTTGCACACTGACACTGTTGTGCACACTGCCACTGTGGTGCACAATGCCACTGTAGTGCACTCTGCCATTGTGGTGCAGCCTGCCGTTGTGACACAGTGATGCAGTGCTACAATGATGCACAGTGCCACAATGATGCACAGTGCCACAATGATGCACAGTGCCACCATGATGCACAGTGCCACCATGATGCAAACTGCCACCATGATGCACAATTATGATAACCTAAGCACATAATAAGAGTGAAAGCTGATGTTTCAGTCTCTGCAGAGCTACAGTTATTTGATAAGGTGTGGGAAAGATAATTTTTTCAGGGTTCACCGATCTTTTTACCTGTCGATGTTACCAGAAAATACACATGAGTTAAATTAACAGGAGAATCTGAGCTTTCCAAAACTGCTTGTGTCATTCATGTAGCTTTATTAGAACCAGAGATAGAGGCCATTGAATTAACGGTAAAATTGTGATAGTTCATCGAAAAATGGTCCCTGAAAATGTCAAGTTTTGAACTTCAATTTGTTGCAGAAGGCAAACGGTTGGGAGGAGAGACTTGAAATTGCACAAACTACTGTAAATGTGTTAGGACTACACCCCCAAATATTATTGAATTTTTTGAAAGTGGATTTCTGAGTAAAAAAAATGCAAAGATGTAAAATCATGACCGAAAACATGAATTTTTCAGGGTCGGGCGATCTTTTTAACTAGTAGAGATACGTTAAAATGTATAGAAAACAAATACTAGAGGAGAATCTGGGCTTTCCAAATATGTTTTCATTTTTCCTGTATCTTAATTAGAACTGGAGATACAGACCGTCAAAGTATGGGTACAAGTGCAATGTTGACAAATGAGCAGGTCAATTTTCAAGTCATTTCTTGACCTTGTGACCTCAATTGTGCAATGTAGGTCAATCCGAGGGCCTTAAAATTTTGCGTGGGGCCTCTAGGGTATTATTGCACCAAATGCTGAAGAGATAATGCAAATTACTCAATTGCTTCCCTCTTAAGAAAAATGTAATGTCTGAAATGTCCAATTTCTCCCAATATTTGACCTTGAGTTTGACCTTGAAAATACCTTTCTAGGTCAAAAACAATATTTTTCCCAGATTGGCAGTGTGTGACTATGGGGGGGTCATTTCATTGTTTGAACTGTGTAGGATCAATATTTACCTGTCCTCAGGGCAAAAATAGGGTGTTTTTACATGTCACGCGGTATGCAATATATGTGATTTTTTAACAAATCAGCATGAAAGGATATCTGAATTCCAATTTCAGGCATCAAACAAACTGGCTGGTGCCTTCCAGAAACCAGAAGATGAGACTGATATCTGGAAAAAAAGATAATTTTCAGAATTTCTGAAAATTGCCCATATTTGAAATTTGAGGGGTCAAATGACCTTGAAAAATGAGGTCTAGGTCAAATCTGAAGGTCTGTATGGGGTTTTGGGGGTATGTTAAAGTTACCCCGAATGATAGAATCGCTTGCCTTATATTGGTGATTTTATGTGTATTATGATATGACAGTCTGTTTAGGAACACTCCCAAGTGATTTTATAAAGTATTTTCTTTGAATTGTATACATTAAAATAAATATTTAATTGTTTCTTCTCCATTTATTTATAACTCCTCCCTGGATCAGCCTGTTCATTGCTGATGACGTCACAATGACCATTGTTATGGATATATAGCTACAAGTCAACTAATTCTAACAATGGTGATGACGTCACAAAGTTGATTGAACTCAAGACTGGCTTTTTTTCCGTGCGTACCCGAAATAAAATCTAGGGGCCATTTAGTGCATTTTTTTATCATTTCAATAGGAAAAAATTATCGCACAGCAAAGAGACTTTACACACTTATCAATTTGAGCAATCTGGACAAGATGAAGTAAAAATTAGACACACTTTTGGTCCAATCCCAACCTATCATTCTGGGTAACTTTAAGGGTAGTCTGTTATACATTTACATGACCTAAAATGACTCCTTCATGGTGTTCTGAGACCCACACCCTGTACTACCCGTACTCATTTCACAAAAATGGCCACTGTTGCCGAACCGTCTCAGATATTGGAATAAAAAAGTGGCGTGCGGATGCCCCCAGATACCAAGCATCCTCTGGTATATTCAGCGTCTCCCTACCTATTGCGGTTCTTGAGAATTTTGAAATAAACCTAAAACGGTGTTTTTGCTGTAGCTCCGGTTCCGCTTGAGCGATTCCAGAAATTTTTGTGCCTGAATACAGACAAGTACTTTTGACTAAGACATGCCCTGTACATTGATGCTACCTTTTATGGTTCTCGAGCAATAGGCCATCAAAATTTCATGTTTGAAAGGCCCTGTGACCTTGAAAAATAGGTCAAGGTCATATCTTTTGTATGTGGCCTAGTTTTAGTCCTAGAGGTACCCTGTGACCAAGTTTCGTGAAAATCAGAGCATTCCGAAAAAAAAATAATAATAAGAATATTACCAAAAACAATAAGAATTTACCATGTAATGGTAAATTCTTAATTACCATGTAATGGTAAATTCTTAATGAAAGGATCTCGCCACAATGGTCTGAATTTCATTGAATTGGTCATTGTCTTGAAAGTTTGTGTGAAGTTATATATATAATAAGGGATCTAGCCAGAATGGTCTTTGAATTTCATTGAATTCATTGTCATATAAGTTCATCTGAAGTTAAAAATATATAGTCAGGAGCCATTTTCAGGAATTCAAAGTGGTTGAGGCATTTTAGAGTAGAAATGGGCATCCACCTGGAATAAGTCAATTTGAGTATGCCGATTTCGAATTTTGAGGATGCCCGCTCGTATCTCCATTATTAAGCCCTCAAAATGGCCGAAAACAATATGGCCACCAAAATTACTTCATTCAAGCATAACTTGGCCCCTAATTGCTCTAGAGAGGTGATCTTTGAGTCTTTTTCTATGTTTTGGCACATGAGGAATCTAATAAGAATGCTTCCAAATGCCCCAGAGCAATAATTCATTAATAATCAGACTTATAATTACCAAAAACAAGATGGTTATGTGTACTTTTTTCATCATAGTTGTAACCTTGATAAAGTAACCAGTAAATCCAGACACTGTTGAACTGTAAACAAATTGCCACCACCAGCAGAGTGGCATAGTAGTTAATTGATTTTCCAATTGTGGTTGTGAATGTTCTTGATTCCAATTAACTGGGTATCAAAGACTAGGTAGACCTCGGACGAATGAGAAGAGAAATATCTCTGGGGGTGTTCTCGGACAAACATTTGGTCATCTTTCTTATCAGAAGCAAGGACAGATCCTACTCTTAACTTAAAGGGGTATGTTTAGTGGACCTGCTGGAGTCTTTATCTTTGATTCCTGAAATATGTCATTCATATGAAGTTAATTGTTCAAGCATTGCCTATGAAATTTTCAACTGGCCGTGCATGGCAACTTTGATTTACAGCAGCCACATCAAAGTGTAGAGCTGTAAACATCTGTCTGGAACAGGTCAAAGTGGAAAGTACAGGCTGCAGTATATTCTGATCTTTTATCCCACCACTTTTAGTTGAAATTACAATTTCAGGACATGGCTTCAATGCTTTCAGCCACACCATGCTCCGATGATGAGCCCTCATAATATGGAACTTCTGATGTTGGGGGGGGGGGCAAGTGTTCAGCCTTGTGTCCTTTCCTAAACAATGACCTTGCATCATCTGTGGTGGTGGAATCAGTTTTGTACACTTTGCAAATTATGAACAACTCACAAACTTCCAGCTATTTGTGGTCAATGACCCTCTCCCAAGATCAGAAAGTAGCTTCGAATTTTCAAGTAAAATGCCAAAGGCAGTTGTCTTGCTATGTCCCGCCAGAAATGATGTGGAGTCAAAGCCAGTGAGGGCATGGAAAGACAACAGAGAAAGAGCCGTGTCTTGCAAGTTCCATCCTTGGACAACGGTATCTACAGAGATGAAATTTGGCTGTTTGCTGGTTCCAGCCTTCATCCAGACTGATGGCATGATTGTGAGCAACAAGCATCAAGAAAACACCAGTATCTCTCAAGACTACAAGTGAGGAGGAATCTGTGTGGTTGCAATGGACCAACAAACATGATTGTGTCAGCTTCCTCATGGGTAGCCTTAATTATGATCATGCAGATCCACATTATTTTGATCTGTTGCTAAGAAAATATGTTGCCCCATCTAAACCACCAGTTGTTATGCATATTTTGTAATCTGGAGCCTTCTGTACTACGGCGTGGGACAGAAATTTGGAAAGGTCAGCCTTGTTGGTAGAATTTGAGAGAAAACTTTGCCAGTTCTGTGGTAAAGTATACACTAGGATTCTCTATTAGTCTGCAAATTACCTTTCCCTTTTTTCCCATCTTCTTGTCATCTTTTCTATTGAAAAGTCTTCATACTGGACAAACACCACATCATTGCTTTTGAAGCGATGTCCATATCCAAACACTACATTCAGAAACAAGTTGTCATGGTCACCAAGAGTGGTAAATGCTTGATTCTGTGGTTATCCAATTGATATGGTTAATGCCTGTCCATCAATGAGCAAAGTGTGGTTTAGTGAGGCAACAAATATTCTTTGCAACAGATCAGATGGGGATCTGCATGATCTTAAGGCTACCTATGAGAAGCTGGCACAGGTTTGTTGGTCCATTGCAACCACACAGATTTCTCGTCCCTTGTAGTCTTCAGAGACACTGGTGTCTTCTTGATGCTTGTTGCTCACAATCACGCCATCAGCAAACGTCTGTATGAAGGCTGGAATCAGCAAAAAGCCAAAGTTCATTTCTGTAAATGCCGTTGTCCCAAGGATGGAACTTGCAACCAGACATGGCTCTTTCTCCGTTGTCTTTCCATGCCCTCAATGGCTCTGACTCCACATCATGTCTGGCTGGACATAGCAAGACAACTGCCTTTGGCTTTTTATTTGAAAATTCTAAGCTACTTTCTGATCTTGGGAGAGGTTCATTGACCAACCTCTCCTACAAAGTTGCTGGGAGATTGCGAGTTGTTCATTTGCCAATGTACAAAACTGATTCCACCACCACAGGTGAAGCAAGGTCGTTGTTCTTTAGGAGAGGACGCAAGACTGAACACTTGCCCCGAACATCAGATGATCTTAAGTTTCATATTGTGATGGTTCATTCATTGAAGCATAATGTGGCTGAAAGCATTGGAGCCATGTCATGAATTGTACCTCCAACTGAAAGTGGTTGGATAAATGATCAGAATATATTGCAGCCTGTACTTTCCACACTTGAACCTGTTCCAGACAGATGTTTACAGTTCTACACTTTGATGTGGCCGCCATAAATCAAAGTGACAGTTGCAAATGTCATAGGCAATGCTTGAACAATTAACTTCATATGAATGACATATTTCAGGAATCAAAGATAAGACTCCAGCAGGTCCACTAAACATACCCCTTTAAGTTAAGAGTAGGATTTGTCCTTGCTTCTGACAAGAAAGATGACCAAATGTATGTCTGAGAACACCCCCAGAGATAGTTCTCTTCTCATTCTCCTGAAGGTCTACCCAGTAGGGCCCTGCACGGGACAGGAACGGGACTGAACTTGACAAAATTTGGCGGGAGTTGGTCAAAATTTGGAAAATTTTATCATTGTAATGCCT
The DNA here is from genome assembly GCA_026936325.1 of Platynereis dumerilii. Lineage (NCBI taxonomy): Eukaryota > Metazoa > Annelida > Polychaeta > Phyllodocida > Nereididae > Platynereis > Platynereis dumerilii. The sequence continues at coordinate 12,358,400 of JAPTHN010000007.1, forward strand.
AGAACGGGACGGGAGCGGGAGCAGATCTGGAAAGAACGGGCGGGAGTGAGACAAAAATCTAGTCCCGTGCAAGGCCCTACTACCCAGTCTTTCATACCAAGTTAATTGGAATCAAGAACATTCACAACCACAATTGCAAAATTAATTAACCACTTTGCCACTCTGCTGGTGGTGGCAATTTGTGTACAGTTCAACAGTGTCTGGATTTGCTGATTTTGTGTTACTTTATCAAGGTTACAACTATGACGAAAAAAGTACACATAATTTTTGGCGACCATCTTGTTTTTGGTCATTATAAGGTCTGATTGTTAATGAAATAATGCTCTGGGGCATTTGGAAGCATTCTTATTAGATACCTCATGTGCCAAAACATAGAAAAAGACTCAAAGATCACCTCTCTAGTGCAATTAGGGGTGATGCTTGAATGAAGTAATTTTGGCGGCCATATTGATTTTGGTCATTATAAGGTCTGATTATTAATGAAATATTGCTCTGGGTCATTTGGAAACATTCTTATTAAATTCCTCATGTACCAATACATAGAAAAAGATTATTCAAAGATCACCTCTCTAGTGCAATTAGGAGCCAAGTTATGCTTGAATGAAGTAATTTTGGCGGCCATATTGCTTTTGGTCATTATAAGGCTGAATATTAATGAATTATTGCTCTGGGAATTTGGAAACATTCTTATTAGATTCCTCAAGTGCCAAAACATAGAAAAAGACTCAAAGATCACCTCTCTAGTGCAATTAGGGGACAAGTTATGCTTGAATGAAGTAATTTTGGCGGCCATATTGTTTTCGGCCATTTTGAGGGCTTAATAATGGAGATACGAGCGGGCATCCTCGAAATTCGAAATCGGCATACTCAAATTGACTTATTCCAGGTGGATGCCCATTTCTACTCTAAAATGCCTCAACCACTTTAACTAAGGCCTTTTTCTGAATTTGGCTCCTGACTAATAATGAAAGGATCTCGCCACAATGGTCTGCGAATTTCATTGAATTGGTCATTGTCTTGAAAGTTTGTGTGAAGTTAAAAGTGGTATGAAATAGTTTGCTACAACATTGTCTGATTTTCATTAAATTGGTCATTGTCATAGAAGTTCATCTGAAGTTGAAAATATTATGAAAAGATCTCACCACAATGGTCTGTGAATTTCATTGAATTGGTCATTGTCATAAAAGTTCATCTGAAGTTGAAAATATTATGAAAAGATCTCGCCATAATTGGTCTATGAATTTCATTGAATTGGTCACTCATGGGAGTTCATCTGAAGTTGAAAATATTATGAAAAGGTCTCACCACAGTTTTCAGTGAATTTCATTGAATTGGTCATTGTCTTGAAAGTTTGTGTGAAGTTAAAAGTGGTATGAAATAGTTTGCTACAACGGTGTCTGATTTTCATTAAATTGGTCATTGTCATAAAAGTTCATCTGAAGTTGAAAATATTATGAAAAGATCTCGCCAAAATGGTCTGAATTTCATTGAATTGTCATCGTCATGAAACTTCACGTGAAGTTCAGGTACATTGAATTGGTCTGAAAGTACATGTGAAATTGGGAATATTATGAAAAGATCTCGCCACAATGGTCTGTGAATTTCATTAAATTGGTCATTGTCGTAAGAGTTCATGTGAATTTGAGAATATTATGAAAAGATCTCGCCACAATGGTCTGTGAATTTCATTGAATTGGTCATTGTCATGAAAGTTCATGTGAAGTTGAGAATATTATGAAAAGATCTCGCCACAATGGTCTGTGAATTTCATTGAATTGGTCATTGTCATAAAGTTCATCTGGAGTTGAAAATATTTGGAAAGGTCTCACCATAATTGGTCTATGAATTTCATTGAATTGGTCACTCATGGGAGTTCATCTGAAGTTGAGAATATTATGAAAAGATCTCACCGCAATTTTCAGTGAATTTCATTGAATTGGTCAGTGTCATAAAAATTTCTTCTAAAGTTGAAAATATTATGAAAAGATCTCGCCACAATGGTCTGTGAATTTCATTGAATTGGTCATTGTCATAAAAGTTCATCTGAAGTTGAAAATATTATGAAAAGATCTCACCACAATGGTCTGTGAATTTCATTGAATTGGTCATTGTCATAAAAGTTCATCTGAAGTTGAAAATATTTGGAAAGGTCTCACCATAATTGGTCTATGAATTTCATTGAATTGGTCACTCATGGGAGTTCATCTGAAGTTGAGAATATTATGAAAAGATCTCACCGCAATTTTCAGTGAATTTCATTGAATTGGTCAGTGTCATAAAAATTTCTTCTAAAGTTGAAAATATTATGAAAAGATCTCGCCACAATGGTCTGTGAATTTCATTGAATTGGTCAGTGTCATAAAAGTTCATCTGAAGTTGAAAATATTATGAAAAGATCTCGCCACAATGGTCTGTGAATTTCATTGAACTGGTCATTGTCATGAAAGTTCATGTGAAGTTGAGAATATTATGAAAAGATCTCGCCACAATGGTCTGTGAATTTCATTGAATTGGTCATTGTTATAAAAGTTCATCTGAAGTTGAAAATATTATGAAAAGATCTTGCCACAATGGTCTGTGAATTTCATTGAACTGGTCATTGTCATGAAAGTTCATGTGAAGTTGAGAATATTATGAAAAGATCTCGCCACAATGGTCTGTGAATTTCATTGAACTGGTCATTGTCATAAAAGTTCATGTGAAGTTGAGAATATTATGAAAAGATCTCGCCACAATGGTCTGTGAATTTCATTGAATGTTCTTGTCATGAAAGTTCATGTGAAGTTGGGAATATTATGAAAAGATCTCGCCACAATGGTCTGTGAATTTCGTTGAATTGGTCATAGTCATGAAACTTCACGTGAAGTTCAGGTGCATTGAATTGGTCTGAAAGTACATGTGAAATTGGGAATATTATGAAAAGATCTCGCCACACTGGTCTGTGAATTTCTTTGAATGGTCATTGTCATGACAGTTCATGTGAAGTTGGGAATATTATGAAAAGATCTCGCCACAATGGTCTGTGAATTTCGTTGAATTGGTCATAGTCATGAAACTTCACGTGAAGTTCAGGTGCATTGAATTGGTCTGAAAGTACATGTGAAGTTGGGAATATTATGAAAAGATCTCGCCACAATGGTCGGAGAATTTAATTGAATTGGTCATAGTCATGAAACTTCAAGTAAAGTTCAGGTTCATTGAATTTGTCTGAAAGTTCATGTGAAGTTGGGAATATTATGAAAAGATCTCGCCACAATGGTCCGTGAATTTCATTGAATTGGTCATTGTCATGACAGTTCATGTGAAATTGGGAATATTATGAAAAGATCTCGCCACAATGGTCGGAGAATTTCATTGAATTGGTCTGAAAGTTCATGTCTGTGAATTTCATTGAATTGGTCATGATCATAAAAATTTATGTGAAGTTGAATATGTTATGAAGAGATCTCGCCACAATGGTTTGAATTTCATTGAATTGGTCATAGTCATGAAACTTCACGTGAAGTTCAGGTTCATTGAATTGGTCTGAAAGTTCATGTGAAGTTGAGAATATTATGAAAAGATCTCACCACAATGGTTTGTTAATTTCATTGATTGGTCCTGTATGAGAGAAATAGATTCTACGCTTAGTTGCTCTATGACGCTGTCTGATAAGTGTTTGAGTATGAAGTCTTCTGCAATTTCATGGGTTTCTTCTTGCTCACAGCCACTTTCCTTCGATCTTTTGCCTAACATCTCAAGCGCCACATTTTTCGGGGTATAAAAAGTAGTGTACTTGGAGCATGAAATGGTTGCTGATTGACCTTCCTTTGTGATGTTAGTGTATTATGTTGATTAAGCATGAGAGAAGTGCCGTTGAAAATATTCAATTTGCTAATTCTTTCGGAGTTTTCTTGCTTCTTCCCAAACAAATTTTTTCAGTTTACAGACTGTCAGAGGCCTGTCTGGATCAGCAATGGAAACTTCCAAGAATTGCCCGTCAAAGGCTACAGCAACGACATTGAGACCTTTGGCATCAAAATTCAGTATCGCTTCTCTGAATATCTCTCAAACAGAGCATCTTTAAACTGTAGCCTTCTACAAAGAACTGAATTGGAATGGGAATTCCTCTCAAACCAACACAATTTATGTCCGACGCTACTGTCAACAGCAATTCTTTTCCTGGTTTACGGAGCAAATTGTACGCCTCTTGTACTGCTTGTGAGTATCTTAGTAGGGTCATGGCGTGCCTCTTGAGCGAGAATTCATTAGCAGAGTTTGCTTCTTCATGGGATCTGTTTGCACTAGAGTTGTCACGATGCAATGGAATTTGTATCGCGATAATCATAGAATTTTGTATCGTGATAATTGGATTATCGACATAAATTAGGTCAGTGACAATTCTTTCCTTCAAATTTTTTACAAGGGCAGTGTCGTCTGCAGACACCTTCAGAAATTCTTGCACATGCTTATAAGAGCGGCATGACACTTGGAAATTTTTACATACGAATCTCCACTGAGCAAAACAGTAAATTTTGCCAAAGGGGCAAGAACAGTGTTTATTCCCTCAAGAATATTGTAGGTAGCGTCCGAAGGATTCAGATGCCAGAGATCACTGTTTTCCATCAATACGGCACAGATGGCTTGCTGCTGTTCAAGAAATCATTCAATCATCGCAGCGGTAGAGCCCCATCTGGTTGACACGTCCATTATGAGCTCATGATCTGGCAGGTTCAGGTTCACCTGAATATTTTTAAAAACTTCCATGTGCACATTGAATAATTCTCCAAGCAATCATCCAATTAAATTAACAAACCATCGCCGCTGATGACTGCAAAGTTGGGAGTCATTTAGATTCATCACTATACAGCCATCTTCTGTGTACATCAGGTTAGGCTGGTACACTGGCATAATTTTGCCTACTAAAGTAGCAGTTGCATGAATTTCATTTTCAGTTCCATAGTCCATATTCTTCTGTATCTCTTCATTCGGTGTGGGAAAAGGTTTACCCTTGAACACATGGTCATAATGTTGCTGTAGTTCTTTAAGTGTCCGCTGACCAGTTGCATTGTACAGGGTGCTTCCAGTGAACAAGGCTTTGTTTCTAATGAAGGAGATGCCATGCTTCAGACCTTTGTCGTAGTGAATGAGATGAGAATTTCAAATCTTCGAGATCATCCTGGCTAGGAGAAATGAAAACTTTCTCATTCAAGCATGTGTAATTTTGCTGTTCTTCTAACTTGATCAATATCCCGCTGCCTTGGAGATAGTGCCTCCCAACATTGTTAAGGCATGCAACATAACAGCCAATGTCATCAATGCAAGAAAGAAGGTCTTTTATGCATGCCTCAGTGCGAATGATAATTGTTTGTATGTAACTGATACAGCCACAGAGTTCGTTCTTCATCCAGTCGGGCTCTGTTACGCGTTTTAAAAAATTTTGCACTGCATTTCTCTTTTTTACCAGGTGTTGGCAAAGCTCTTGAACTCTCCCACTCCGGAGACCGATGATTTTGTAGCATGAGGTTTTCAACATATCCTTCTCATCAGATCTGAGCTGATCAATTTCCAAGTAACTTTGAATACTTTTTTCCACACGGGCAATTCCGTAAACTCAGATTTACAGATTTGACAGTTTAGCAGCTTGTGTAGCCCTACCACCATACTTTAGCTATTTATCTGGTATCCTGGCATGAGGCCAGGTAATAGGGGTATCAGACAAGCCACCAACCAAAGCTCCAAGTGTAACAGGAGCTGAGCTACATCAAAATATCAGCGTTTCGGACGTACATCATGTGATGTACGTCCGAAACGCTACATATTTTGATTTAACTCAGCTCCTGTTGCACTTAGAGCTTTGGTTGGTGGCTCGTCTGATACCCCTATTACCTGGCCTCATCCCTATATAACAATGAAATAGCTGAGATATAATGGTAGGGCTACACAAGCTGCTAGAGTGCCAAATCTGTAAATCTGAGTTTACGGATTTGCCCACACTGTATTGGAGGAAGTCTGTTATTGACTATTAAGTCATCCTCCAATCTAAGCTGTCTTGTTTAAGAGTCGGTTCCTCTTCATATCCACCGAGATCTTCTTCTCCAAACTTTTTTCCATAGCCTTGTGTTATCTTTTTCGTATCAAAGGCAATTTTGATGTCCTCATTCTGATATATGGACGCAAAAAGATCTAAAGCTTCCTGCATCATTCCAGTTTCCTCAGCTGTTGATGAGATGTACACTACCCTCCAAAAGTTTGAATACACCAGAAAAGGTGATGTTTCTTTAAAAAATACATCACAGTCAACACCATTTTAATTGAATACGTACACCAAACACTATGGAAGCTCACATTGAGGCTATTTGGTGTCTTTTTTTCATGTTTTAAGCTATTTGGTATAAATTTAGATAATTATCTCAATATCTCAAATTATGACTTTCTATGAAAAGCTGTAAAAACAGTTTTCTTCCAGCTTTATGAAATTTGATCAATTTATACACGTTTCCACCTGTTTACATGATTTTAACAGTTGTTTCAGCCCAGAAAATAGCCGTTTGAAAATAAGACAAAAATACTAATTTTAGCTATTTTTGGGTCAAAACAATGGTGAAACGACTCAGCTAAAATAATTATCACTTGAGAAGACACAGTGTATGATAATAGTTCATGGTTGCCCAAAATAATCTAAAATTTGTATTTTTGAGTGGTCGAAGTCCACTTTTTAAACAGTCTTTCTGTGGTTTGAAACCAAGGTTAAGATCTTACTACAACTGTGGAAATACTTTAAAATGATTAAATTTCAAAATGCTGGAAGATAATTGGGCTGAAACAACTTTTAATAAAAATGCAAAAATTGCGGCATCGAGAAAATATTAAAATTTGAACCAAAATGACCTAAAATGACAAAAAAAAGACAACTCATGGCCTTAATGTGAATTGTGATATTGTGTGATGTAAGTATAGAACAAAAATTTCATTCAAAATCAAGTATTTTTAAAAGAAACCTCACTTTTCTGGGTGTATTCAAACTTTTGGAGGGTAGTGTAAAACACAAACTCACTCAACGAAAACCGAGGGGTTGCAAGCTGAGGCTGCGAGTCTGGGTTAGGTGGGGTTTGGCAAGAGTAGATGTAGTGAAATGAAATAGCCCAATAAGGTGCTGATGAGACATAAAACACCAACACACGCACACACACTCTGCAGTGGACGGAATATATATATATAAGTACTAAAATTGTAAAAACATGGTTAAAAACAGTGGACATGGTACAAGCAGGTGTGTGGTTGGAATTTGAAGTAAATGTTTGTTAAATGAATATTTGAAATTGCAATGATGTTTCATTATTGCAAGAACGTTTGAGATTCAGTTGACATCATGATGATCTATCTATCTGTAAAGAGTATATTTCATAATAGCAACAAGGGTTTTTGAGATAGTTATCTACTATCTATAAACAGTATGTGAGCACCAATGAGGTGGGCCATGTTGAGCACTGAGGGATATGTACAGCCTGCCTGATAAAAGTTGTCAAATATGAGTAAAAGAACTTTTCCACAGACCGGGGCCAATCATGAATTTGTGCATTTCCAACAATGTCAAGATGTGAAAATGGCTCTGGATCTCTGGATCTGGTTTTGTTGCCAACAGTCCTCCTTTGGAGTAAAATTCAGCTGTTTTGGAATGGATTTGCAAAATTTTGGACATTTTTAAGTCATTCTGTGGTTGCCATGGAAAACGAAAGATCAGCTGGGTGGAGCAGGTAATATTGAGACAAGGAAAACAAATAAATTGCGGCTAGTAAAGACTTCTCTCTATTACTTGTATTAGTGAGATTGACAATATTCTGCACCAGAAATATGATATTAGCTTCCAAAAATACTTTCAAACCCACCAATTGTTTGTATTCTCACTCTGAACCCTTGTTGTACAGCACTCCTGCATGCCAGATTTTGCAAAGAGTTTCACTAGGCAGGATGTGGGTCCTTTACTACATGAAGACTTTGACAAAGAATGGATTCACTGGTATGAACAAGAGACCTAAAGAGACAGCATTATCCATCCCAGCTATTCCTATGACATATAGCTTCACATAAGTCCTGGGTTTCCCTTACTTTAGTCACTGGGGGCTATAGTTACAGGCACCGCAGGGGAAAAGGCTTTGGATAACCGAAATTTGTTCACAAAACTTTGTCTTGACGGCTTCAAGGAACATTTTCTTCAACGGGTCAGGTGTATGAATTAATGCTTCTGGTGTACTTAGGAGTATTTTTAAGGCCTATCTCAAAAATAATGAAGCCACACAGCTGGTTTTCACTGAGGGTCACAAATTTTGATAACAGCTGTATGAAACAACTTCATATTACAGTCTTGCCTTAAATACATTCTTATGCCAAAATCCTGAAAATTTCATGGCAATTCGTCAAAAGGTTATTGAGATAGAGATGAAAGTATATCGGAAAACATGCATTTTTTCACTTATTTAGCGTGCCATAGACTTTTTCACCTGATGAATTCTTTCAATTTTTACAAAGTTTGACATGTTCCATTCCTATTTCCTTTTACTTTTTGGAATCTCCACATCCCCAGGCTTCATAAATCCATTTAAACAAGCACTTCCATCCACTCGTTTTGACATGATTGAGTTATTTGGGTTCAAAGGTTGACTTTGTAAAATTGAGTCAAATTCGAATGTTCCTGATCAGAAATGCTCTAGTTTCCCTTTAGCATGTTTCAGTTGAATCTTTTTGCCATTGAGATCTAGTATTATATCTACTTAGTTGTTTTGGAGCTTTTTATGATTCTGGAAAATCTAGTTCGGGGAAAAATTCCAATGAATAGCTGGAAAGGTGAATGTGTCGCACGCGTATCGCCGAGAGTACTTTCAAATGGAACAGAACTATGGAAGCTCTGTTTTTAATCTGGATTGGCTCAAAATATAGTACATCTATGAAGTTTTATTAATCTATGAATTAACCCAAGTTTTTGACTGGTTTCTGGTGATTAAATTCAAAAGTTATGTTCGTCGCACGCGTAACGCTCTGAAAAATTTTGATCATATTCAATTTTTTTTCTGACAAACAGTGAAGCGATCATTCTAATATTAATTGGAGTGAAAATTAACAATTAATTTCAATAGTTGGAGTACGTTTCATTGCCTAATTCCAAAAAATTTAACATTTATGGAGCATTATTTAAAATTTGGGGCCAAATTGTCTAAAAAGGCAATAAACAGTAACAAAATATTTTTTATTTTGTAAATGGTTGTATTTTACTCCCAATTATGATTGATAATTAATATAAAATCGATTTGAGTAAAAACCAGAACATTTTCTGAAGATTCATATCACATCAGTACAGCTTTTTATGTCGAAAAATCGGCAAAAAATCACACTTCTATCATCATTTGCTGAGCAGACATTCACTTCAGTGGCACTCATTTTGGTATCAATTTGAAGCCCACATATAGACGCATAACATAGGGCAGTTAAAATCATTTTAAACGAAAAATATGCTTCTGGGGTTAATATATATAATATAAGTTTTGAAAAGAAATTTCCGAAAAATTTCGAAAAGTTGGATGTTTCACAAAATATTTTTGGTGTATTTGAATGACAATCATTATGGTCCAGAAGACTTTTAAAAATGTGCCAGTTGTTGTCAAATAAAGAAAACGGATTTAAGTTCATGACAAATTACCATTCAGCCCAGTTTTGTTTCACTGCCATGAAAAACAAACTTTTAAAAATTCTGTAATATTCAGCTGTTATCAATTATTTCCACTCATCAAAGCACCATGGCCAATATAGTTTCTGGAACTTAAATATGTTCTTTACAATATGCTTAGGTCATTTCATACAAAAATACATTTTAAAATTTTGATGGTCATGTCACACTTTGGCTTCATTATTTTTGAGATAGGCCTTAAAAGCTAGTATTATATTTCTTGTGTCAATTATTGTCAATCTCACTAATGCAAGTGATAGAGCGAGGTTGCTCTCAGCCACAATTCATTGGCTTTCTTGATCTCAGTATTACCTGCTCCACCTAGCTGATCTTTCGGTTTCCATGGCAACCACAGAATGACTTAAAAATGTCCAAATTGTCCAAAATTTGGAAATCAATTCCAAAACTGCTGAATTTTATCCTGTGAAAAATTCATAGTTCTAGATTGAATACAAGTGTCCATATAAAAAAAAGCCGTGAACTTTCTGAACGCCCCTCGTACTGCTCGGCCAAATTTACTATAACAAAAAATGTATATTTTGCCTTCTTTGTGGATACTGGGTTTCCATGGTAACAACAATTTCCTAATAAAATTTACTTATGCTATTGAGCTATAGTTCAGAAGCAAAAATATCTTGATAAATTGTAAATTTCTATCGGAAAAGATCCTTGAAAGTGCTGAATGATTACAAAATTTCTGAGAAATTTCACTAAATTCAGAGATTTATTGAACTCATTTGACTTAAAAACAAGGCCAAATGCTCCTGTTTTAAACTTTATACCTCACAGACTTGAAAGTTGAAGAGTTTGTGGTAATTCTGATGTTATTGTTAAAGAATGTCCATTTGAAATTTGGCTAAAATTCCCAAAATATCGATACTGCTCGACTAGATTTTTCTGCAGCAAAAAATTGATATTTTCTCTTCTTTGTGGATTCTATGTTTCCATGGCAACCACAGTTTTGTAATAAATTTACTGGTGCTATAGAGCTATAGTCTAGAAACATAAATATTATGATAAATGGCAAATTTATATTTGAAAAGATCTCTTAAAAAGATGAAAACAATTTAAAATTGCGAGAAATTTCACAAAATTCTGAGTTTTCTTGACCTACTTTGACTTCAAAACAAGATTAAATGCTCTTGTTTTAAAATTTATACAAAGGAGAGTTGAAATTTGATAAATATAAAATATCAATACTGTTCTTCAAGATTTCTCTATAATGAAAATTGTCATTTTGCCTTCTTGATGGATGCTGTGTTTCCATGCCTACCACAATTTATAATAAATTTTTCTCATGCTATTGAGCTATAGCTTACTAGCAAATATATCTTGATCAATTGCAAATTTCTATCAGAAGATATGTCGTCAATGTGTGAAAAATTAGAGAATATTCGGGAAATTTAGCTAAATTCAGACTTATTTGACCCCAAAACTAGGTCAAATGCTCTGATTTTAGCGTTCATGCTAAAGGAACCTAAAATTTACTATCTTAATTCGAAAAAACTTCCATGAGAAAAACAAATTGCAGGGTGCAGGCACAATACATATCGTCAATACATATCGTCAATACTATCTCTGATGATCAGTGAATAAATCAGACACGCCCCCATAGATGGCCAATGAACAGGCCTTCACCCATGTTATGCAAATGAGGCCCGATTTCGCCGATTCGCACACATTCGTAAGGATTAGATGTGTCATTCTTACATGGATAGATAGATCTCCCCGAGAGCTTTAAAATGATAGGTGTTACGTCTCTGAGGACCTAATAGTTATCCCGCAAATTGCCGTTGAACATTTGAAGTGGAGAGAAATTCTGCACGCTGATTGGCTGTGACGCTCTGACGCAAAATCTTATGATAATGGGCGGCGATGGAGAGATTCGTCTAGGGTAGATTCTCTGGGTGTGATTTATCAGAAAAATTACGAAAAATAGGATATTTACTCTAGCTGTATTTTAAAAAATACCAATTTTCTCACGGAAATTTCACTAAGTAATCAAATTTCAGATGTTTTCCCTAACTGTGAGTGAAAATGAAAGAGTTTGAAGGTCCACTATAGAAAATATTGACTTTTGAACTTGGCATGATTTTTGAAAATGACAAAAAGGCAAAAATCGGGCATTTTCAATTTTTCCCCAGAAGCCAGGATTTAGATGAAATCAATTTTTTTTTAAATCTTCATGTTGAGAATATTATTAGGCATAATATAAAACCAATTTTGTAAGTGCCAAGCAAAGCTAAGTCATGCTAATGAAAGCATCAATTTGGGGTGTTTTTGCTGCCGAAAACTTTAAATTTTGGTCAAAAGTTGGCTGAAAACCTTTTAACTTTGAATGGCCACAGTAAACAAAATATTTTCACCAATGAATTTTTTTTTTTAATTTTCTTGGTTTAGGATGTTATTGTTTGACTTTGCAAAATTTGGTGAAATTCTGAGATGGTCATCCAAACGGCTTGTCCCATATCATTTGATTCTGTCAGAGACACTTCATTTAAAAGCCGAATTTGTGTGTTTTGGGAACTGAGTTGCACTTGGTGCAGCGTTCTCCCTTAACTGATGATTTGTAGCACCCTGGCAGCAGGCAGGCCTTGTTCCTGTGTATCTCTCCAACTGCAATAATTGTGCCGGTGAATGTTTGAGGTGCTGGGGTTGTGTCCTCTTCATCAGAGATTTTCACCTCGAGGAACTCTTGGACAACAATCTGAAATTTAAAATTGTAATATTGCAGGTAAGTTGTAAGTTATTTTAGGTAAGTTATAAGTTATCAAGTTTGGCAAACATTGGCAGACAGCAATGTTAGCAATGTGATTTTGAAGCAATAATTGTTTGACCAGCAATGTAATCAGTTAGACATTTCATCAATTCAACACCCAGGTCATCCATTTAGACAATATTAAAGAGACAAGGAGACAATTTCTTCCCTGTCTGACTCCATTTGAGAGAGAAAAACCGTACACACATTTGCTTGTTAGAATATCAAAAGACAATCAAACGAATAATATTATGTTCAAAGCTGCTTGTTGTTACAGGATAATCGTCATTAAATTTGAGTGACAGACATGGAGGCTCGTAGATCTGTTCATATGTTGTAACCACATCAATTCTCAATTCCTTGCTTTTCAACTCAAGAAAGGTGTTTGGATGGTCTGGTGTCCAGTGAATTATTGTTGGATTCAGGAATCCCATCTCCAGAAGGGTCTTGAGTTGGTCTAAAGTCAATGTTGTCGTCAATGCAACATTTTGTGCATCAGGCAAAAAATACCGCAGTTCTCGTATCCGACTGAATGCCCCCCAAAAGACTTCCTCGTAAAAGAGTCTGGAAAATTTATTTATGTACAATTGTACATGTTTACAACATCATCACTGATGGATGAATCTGAGCCAGGGTTGTAGAAGTATTTTTTCACATGCCAAATTATATGTATAAATATTGCCTCTAAATAGCCGATACTCGTAATGATGGGGCGTAAAACACAAACTCACTCACATGCATAGGTATAACTGCATGAACAGAATGTTATCTAATATTCAAATTTGTTATACAATATGTACACAAATTTAATTTAAAAATTTTAAATAAAATTAGAAATACAATTTTGAATTTAAAGTGAAAAGTCGAAACATGATCTCATAATTTCACTTCTTAAATCAAAATATTTTAGTTACAATTGGTCTACCTTGTGGCATTCGTCAATCACCAGTGCCTTGACATTCGTCAGAAAAGTGTCTTCATCCAGCAATTTATGGCCAAGAGTTGCTTCCAGTAGTGCTTCAGGGTGACTTTCGATTATTGAATATTTTCCATTTACAATATTCTGATACGATGAGATGTTGTGTTTGATTTCTTCATTGGTGGTTAAAATTTTTCCATGGATGTCCAAGTGACAGTGCTGATAGACCTGCTCCTGAAATAAGCTGCTGGGACCAAGAGATTGTCGCTAAAAGTTGCCTCTAAATAGCCCACACTGGTGCTGATTGGGCGTAAAACACAAACTCACTCACTCACTCACTGTCTCTAAAAGACTTGGGAATAGCAGAAAATATGCATTTTCATAAAAGCTTGACTGGGGATTCAAGTACTGGATCCATTGAGGCCGGGGGTCCTCCTATTGATGGAAGTGAGGTATGGCTCTTGGGAGCTTCCAATGGTGCTGGAGGGGCAGCATGGATCTGCTGTTTTGTAAGGTACAGTTCCAGGAGTCGTCTCTGGGCCAATGGCTCAATACTCAGATCAGCAATGTCTTCCTTCCTCAGCAAGGTCATCAGTTCCTTGGAGGTAAATCCTGCTTGCTCCAGTGGCCTGATGGTTTCGTCGGTAAATCCTTGGGACATGAGGGATTCTGCGAAATTTGAAGCTGCTGTGTGAGTTATGGAATGTTCAGTATTGTTCACGAGCTGGAGTGTACATGTACCAGCTACTCCTGTCTGCTTCAAGATCAGACACAGGAATCATCCTTTTAAACTTGGCATTGTTAGTGGTGTCCAATGGAAGCACTGGAGGTGCTGCCCAAATCTGGATGATGACTGGTGCTGTTGTCCCCTGTTGGACTGTCCATTGAAGAGATGCTTACAGCTTGGCTGTTCTGGAGAAAGTGGTTGGACCTGGGTAAGAAGCGGTAATTTTGAAGGCATGAGTTCTTTAGACTAGGGCTACACTTTCTGCATCATTTCATTTATTATGTTCGAAGTCATATGTTTCACTGGCCCTGAGAAATATATCCAGTTCGTTCAAGGAAGGTGATATTGGCACCAAATCGTCAGCATACATAAGACGGTTGATACTTGTGAACTGAAATGTACACTGCATACAACAGATGTGTAAGATGCATTCTGAGACTTCCTTTCATGACACACACTAGATTTCTGCAACATTTCACGGGTACACCATCTTGTCATGACATGGTGTGTCAGCGATTCCTGAAGCTGTTCTGGACATTATACTCCACTGAGCCACTTTTCTATTGTCTTTTGCCGTGGTATAACCAACATATTTGTTAGTTATACCACTGTTGGGGATTTCAATTTTAAGCCTGTCGTACTACTTTTTCCTGCAAACAATCAACTTAAAGATGACAACAAAGCAACAAACTTCAGTTATTAATCCTTGTCAAACAATAATTTAAGGATTTACACCAGCAAACTATTCTAATTAAAGTTTCATAAAAATTCGAGTGAATAAATAATATACTGATTACTGAATGACACATAATGGCATTTCATTTATGTGAAAAAACGTCATACAAAAATATGAAGAATATATTCACTTTTAAAATAAATAGAACAGATAGATGGGTGGCAAAAAATAGTCTGTAGACCTAGAATCTTCAATCAGATAAGATTGAGAGATAGAGACACGACATAATTGTACATCCATCCATCTATTGAGACATTCAGTGCTCAAGTAACTATAATCTGTTCGTGATAAAATTTATAATCCTATGAACAAGTCAACTGACGCAAACTAAAATTGATCCGACACCAACACAAAACAAAGCAATTTTACTGTGAAGCTATGAAGCATTAATAGAGGTTAATTTAAATATATTCATGAACGTATAACAAAGAGTCCCTTTTAGAATGTCTCAGGGCAGAACTTCAATACTTAAAAATATTGTTGCCGTATCTCAAACGGAACATTTTCAGGGGACACTACACGGAGTATAAGTCGCTTAGACAACTCGTTTTTCGGTGTATAACTAACATTTCAAGGGTTATTTACCTCGGGCTAAAGCCCTCGGTTAATAACCACCTGAAATGTTAGTTATACACCTCAAACTCGTTGTATAACCTATACATGTTTGATGGCAATGATGACGTCAGATTTCTGGCAATGATGTGTGCCAGATCAGCCCAGTCTATCATTGGTGGCAACCTCAAATACATGGGAAGACAATACAATGTGGTTCCAAGGGCTAATCGGAGACTGAGACTCTACAAGTGCCCAGACCATGAACTGGCTGCAGTGCAAGCAGTAAAAGAACTATTGTTCTACTCAGCGCGGAAGAGCAATGTGAAATTATCAATTTAATTTGCACAAGATGACTTTCATATTTCTCATAAACTTAATCAACTGTATTATTTATCACAATAGATGATATACCTCATGTACTGACTATTGAGAGTATGTATAAATAAATATATATTTGAGAGAGAGAGAAACTGTACATAAATTTGCTAGTTAGAATGCCAAGAGACAATCAAATGAACAATATATGTTCAATTGGTCATCATTTTCACATTGTCAAAGCCTCTTGTGCGAGCTGGCACAGCGAGGCTTTGACTCTGTTGATAGTTTTTACTGTGATTTTAGTCAAATTCAGATCAGCCATGCCCCAGTGGCTTCAGCCAACCAGAAGGCAGCTTTCTTATTATCTATGAATGTTGAACAATGAAACAAAACATACAAACTGAAAACAAGAAACCGTCATCTGAAAAATACATAAACTGTGAAATGACTGATGAGTACTAAAACCAAACACTAAAACTGTAAACAATTCAGATGTCAATCATCATCCTTGGGTTTAATTCTGATCTGATTGGTTGTTGGGTTGCTTCAAGTCAAGTTGGGGAGTGTCTCTCAAAAAGGCCCTGTCACAGTTCCAGGGACACTTTAGAAAAGTGTGTGAGTTTAGAAAACAAATTTTTAGCAGACACATAATTTGCAAGGATCTATCTATCTATCTCTATATCTATCTATCTATCTTTCTACACAAAATGTCTGCCAAACTGACTGAGCGAACTACCCAAAAGATGTACAGTTGGCCACCAGACACCTCTGCAACAAAAAAAGATGTACTTGATCTAGTCACTCAGTATGATTCCACAGACGATTTTATTGTTCTGATTCAACATGATTTTTTGTCTTTTGCTTTGAAAGTGATACAAGAACAAATACAAAGACAAACAAAGACAAAGATAGTAACAACAAAATAATTACCAAACACCAATTATTGACTCCCTAGATACAACACAGTGGGTTTTAACCGCCATAAAGTTAGAAAAAATTCTAATGGCATGGCACCTGCTGGATATGGTCCACAAGGACAAGCAGATTACACACCTGAAAACCAGAAAAAAATCTGTTGGGAAGTTTTTGAGAAAAACACATTTTTATGGGGCAGCCATTTTTTTCTATAGTGATAAACTCCATTAAATTGTTCTAATAGCATCGAAAATTTTTTTAGTGGCATGAAAACTGCTCAAAGTTATCCACAAGGACATGCAGACTACATATCTGTCAACTGGAAAAATATCTTTAGGAAATATTTTGAGAAAAAGACATTTTTATGTGAGAAACTTTTTGCGATGTGATAAACTCCATAAAAAGGTCAATTTTCAAGTATGTTATTTCTGCATCTTGCTGTGCTATAATTTCCAGTAATTACAACCACAAAGAAACATGTATGTGAGTGGCACATATCTAGTTATCAGCACTCGAATACTATTTACAATATGTATTTTGTTGAAAATGGAGCAGCTTCCATTGCGGAAACACAGGTAAGCACACTTTTGTGCCAGATGTATTATTTTCTGTAAATGCACAATTGATAGAATTGATATCAATTAAGATGTAACAATACTCACAGTAACATCAAGTAGGTCCTAGATTATCATTTTTGATAGGTGAACCATTTCTGACTTATTAAAGTGGTTGGGGGACATCCACTTGGGCCAAGACAAGACCTGGAAGGGTGCGGGAAGCAAATTTGATCATTTCAGCATAACCTCAGTATCAGATGCAGAATGCATGTTTTTTTCACTGCAAAGACATTTTGCATTTTACGTGAAATAGGACAGAGTGTTGAATACCCATGATCATGTTGGGTTAATGTGGACATGTCCAAAAGCACCCCAGGAAGGATAAAAGAATAGTCTAGGCTATCATCCCGATATAATGCAGACAATACGAGAAAATGATTCTTATTGATAGATTGTGTGCCAAGTTTCGATAAAAAAAGAATCACACCCTAAGCTGTTTTGCACAAGTGCTTCAAAATATATTTTACTATCTTTGGACATTCTGCATGTCGTCTGTGCTCTCCGGAGACCATCTGCATGTTGTTTGCTTGGCTTCCTTTTGTTCCTCATGATTCTTGTACCTTCTTGGTACTTTCTGCATTGGTTTCTCAATGTTACATCATTCCTTCAGCATATTCTGGGAGCTGTCTGCAGTGTAGTTGCTTTCAGATATCTGCCAGAAGATGCTGAAGCTAAGACAGCTCAAGGAAATCCTCAAGAAAATGAAGACAAGTTGCTGAAGGTACCAGGAACTAACTTTAAGTGTTGATATTTTGGTCTGGAGCGAATGGAGTTTATCACAGTGCAAAAATAACTGATGCATAAAAATGTGTTTTTCTAATATAATTCCCAACAAATTTTTCCCATTTTCAGAAATGTAATCTGCATGTCCTTGTAGATTATATCCTGCAGAATTCATACCATCATTATGTTTTTCATGCCTTCGTGACCTTTTTATGGAGTTTATCACATCGCAAAATGTTTCTCATATAAAAATGCATTTTTCTCAAAAAAATTTCCTATGGATATTTTTCTAGTAAAAAGATATGTAATCTGCATGTCCTAGCTGATAATATTGAGCAGGTTTCATGCCATTTAAATAAATTTTGATGCATTTTAGAACAATTTTATGGAGTTTATCACATTAAAAAATGGCTGCCACATAAAAAAGTGTTTTTCTGAAAAATTTCCCAACAGATTCTTTTCTAGTTTTCAGGTATGTAATCTGCATGTCCTTGTGGACCATATCCAGTAGGTGTCATTCCATTAGAATTTTTTCTGACTTCTTGGCTGTTGAAACCCACTGTGACAAACCAAGGATGTCTCTAAATAGCCCAACAAGGTGCTGATGAGACGTAAAGCACAAACACACACACACATCTGTCTTTCTGTATTTCTTTCTTTCTTTCTTTCTTTCTATCTATCTTTCTATCTAATCAATAAATCTATTTATCTATCTTCCCTCCCTCCCTATCTTCCTCCATTCCTTTCAGCTTTCTCCAGTCTTTCCCTCACTTTCACTCCTTCCTTCAATGCCAGCTCCTTTCATTCGATTGAAGATTGCCTTGAACTTCAAAAACCACACTTTTTGTGGCCCACCAGGTCAGAGGCTCACTGGCAGAGCCAGCTCAAAATGATCCGATGACTAGCAGTGAGCCTGCCCAGCCTTGATGTTGTAGAGGGACAGGTGGGAACTAATAGAACGAATGTTGAAATGCCTGTTCATCAAGTCCTGTTGTAGAAAAAAATATTGACAATATCTGACTTTTGTTTTTAACATTGCTTAATTTAATTCTTCTTGAAATGCGTTTTTGATGCAGGTGCTCATGTGCAACTTGATTATACAAGTCAATTATGACTTTTTAATGGGTTTTGCGGATTGCAACATTCCACCCGCATTATGCAACCCGTGGCTTCTTTTTTCATCTACAAAAACAGTAAATGCAGAAATACGTGTAAAATTTATGTGTGTTATATGTCATTGCTTATTTATTTTGATATTAATATATTAATTAATCATTTCTTTACATTTTTCTGTACATTATGTACATTGCACTTTGTGGCCTTCTTGTGTTTTCCAAATGTACCACACTGGAAATAAATTCATGTAACTTTTGTGTAGGACATCCTTGATCTTTTATTTATTAGGTTCTTTCTTAATTATTGTAACTTTTCAAATTTACACAGACCAAAATACAATCAATCTATATTTAATTATTGGTGGTTTTCATACAAATTGCTCTCATGACTTACTTGCAGAAGCAAAGCATCAAAGTGAAACTCCCCCGGAGACTCCTTCACACCTTGGAGACGGCCCCGTGAGTCTCCTCGGAAAGATCGTGCCTTTTGTGCGCTTATCATTCGATCCAGTGCTCCTCCATCCTCACTACTCGTGTGAGAAATGGTGTCTTTTGTGCGCTTATCATTCGATCCAGTGCTCCTCCATCCTCACTACTCGTGTGAGAAATGGTGCCTTTTGTGCGCTTATCATTCGATCCAGTGCTCCTCCATCCTCACTACTCGTGTGAGAAATGGTGCCTTTTGTGCGCTTATCATTCGATCCAGTGCTCCTCCATCCTCACTACTCGTGTGAGAAATGGTGTCTTTTGTGCGCTTATCATTCGATCCAGTGCTCCTCCATCCTCACTACTCGTGTGAGAAATGGTGCCTTTTGTGCGCTTATCATTCGATCCAGTGCTCCTCCATCCTCACTATTCGTGTGAGAAATGGTGCCTCTTGTGTGCTTATCATTCGATCCAGTGCTCCTCCATCCTCACTACTCGTGTGAGAAATGGTGCCTTTTGTGCGCTTATCATTCGATCCAGTGCTCCTCCATCCTCACTACTCGTGTGAGAAATGGTGCCTTTTGTGCGCTTATCATTCGATCCAGTGCTCCTCCATCCTCACTACTCGTGTGAGAAATGGTGCCTTTTGTGCGCTTATCATTCGATCCAGTGCTCCTCCATCCTCACTACCTGTGTGAGAAATGGTGCCTTTTGTGCGCTTATCATTCGATCCAGTGCTCCTCAATCCTCACTACTCCTGTGAGAAATGGTGCCTTTTGTGCGCTTATCATTCGATCCAGTGCTCCTCCATCCTCACTACTCGTGTGAGAAATGGTGTCTTTTGTGCGCTTATCATTTGATCCAGTGCTCCTCCATCCTCACTACTCGTGTGAGAAATGGTGCCTTTTGTGCGCTTATCATTCGATCCAGTGCTCCTCCATCCTCACTACTCGTGTGAGAAATGGTGCCTTTTGTGCGCTTATCATTCGATCCAGTGCTCCTCCATCCTCACTACTCGTGTGAGAAATGGTGCCTTTTGTGCGCTTATCATTCGATCCAGTGCTCCTCCATCCTCACTACTCGTGTGAGAAATGGTGCCTTTTGTGCGCTTATCATTCGATCCAGTGCTCCTCCATCCTCACTACTCGTGTGAAAAATGGTGCCTTTTATGCGCTTATCATTCGATCCAGTGCTCCTCCATCCTCACTACTCGTGTGAGAAATGGTGCCTTTTGTGCGCTTATCATTCGATCCAGTGCTCCTCCATCCTCACTACTCGTGTGAGAAATGGTGCCTTTTGTGCGCTTATCATTTCGATTCCAGTGCTCCTCCGTCCTCACTACTCGTGTGAGAAATGGTGCCTTTTGTGCGCTTATCATTCGATCCAGTGCTCCTCCATCCTCACTACTCGTGTGAGAAATGGTGCCTTTTGTGCGCTTATCATTCGATCCAGTGCTCCTCCATCCTCACAACTCGTGTGAGAAATGGTGCCTTTTGTGCGCTTATCATTCGATCCAGTGCTCCTCCATCCTCACTACTCGTGTGAGAAATGGTGTCTTTTGTGCGCTTATCATTCGATCCAGTGCTCCTCCATCCTCACTACTCGTGTGAGAAATGGTGCCTTTTATGCGCTTATCATTCGATCCAGTGCTCCTCCATCCTCACTACTCGTGTGAGAAATGGTGCCTTTTGTGCGCTTATCATTCGATCCAGTGCTCCTCCATCCTCACTACTCGTGTGAGAAATGGTGCCTTTTGTGCGCTTATCATTCGATCCAGTGCTCCTCCATCCTCACTACTCGTGTGAGAAATGGTGCCTTTTGTGCGCTTATCATTCGATCCAGTGCTCCTCCATCCTCACAACTCGTGTGAGAAATGGTGTCTTGTCAGGCTGAGTCGGTACGTACATGTATCTTTGCAGGCGTTCCGTTATTTGAATCACTCCTGTCGTAGTTGACGGATTAAATGTGTGAAATTCCTAAGTTAACCTAAAAAAATTAACATATCTTTTTGTTATAAATGCCATTTATTTTTTAAACGTTACCTGTAGTGTTAAGTTAAAGGTGCAACGTAAATTCACAAAAGGCTGTGAATTGCAATCCACAATTTTGTACAAGAGCCTCTTATGTAGTCAGGGAAAACTGATTTCCAGACTGGGAAAAGTCAGAGAATTTCGAAATGCAACTCAAAGCAATCCTGACTTGTAATTGGATACTTGTGAAATGCACCAAAATTTCCATTTTGGACAGGCGTGGGATTCATAAGCAACCTCATAAGGAGGTGTTTTGCGTAATTATTTTCCTGATGGGGCCATATTTGTGATTTTTTTGTGGGCTCAACTACAGCGATATATAAATATTTCAACACTTAGCCCCATCGTTTATAACTAAGTTCAATCTGTGAGAGGCACAATGAACATAGGGGGCTGGGGAAGCTACAATATCGGAAATGTGCTTTTGCTAGTCATCTTAAGTTGGATGAGTCAGTTCTTTAGAAATTAATGCAGTAACAATGTTAATTCTTCCTTGAGGGCCCCCAATGGAATTGAATTAGTTTTTTTTTATCCACTTCAGGGGTGGGGGCCACTGCCTTCAACTGCTATTCCTGCACGTTCTGCTATGCCAGAACCTTACAGTTTGAGCTGCTTGTGTAGTAATGTGTACATGTATGCAAGACATCTGTTGGTGAGAAACACCAAGAATTTGGATGATTACCTTGAACAAAATTAATCTTCATTCTCTGCCTTCACTGCTCTAAATAGCCCACACCGGTGCTGATGGGGCGTAAAACACAAACAAACTCAAACTGCCTTCACTGCCCTTGGCTTCAGTTGTACACCGTTTTGTATGTAGGCATGCCAACGATGAAAAATAAAAAGGGAATTTCCCTCTGCCTGTGCTTGTTTGAGCATGTTGTCATTAATCATAGATTTATTTGGTGGACCATTTTAATCCAAAAAGGCCGAAAAAGCTAAACCCTCCAACGGCGCCTCTATATACACTCCTTCATAGTGATACGTGTAGATCCAGATATGCAATGTAACATCAATGTGTGTATAAAAGGCAACGGAACGAGTCTGGTTAACAATGGGACCTAGTGTCCAACGAGATCGAGTTTCAACATAGGGGACCTAAAATCCAACATAGTCCAGGTGGTGCAGGTACACGTATTAGTTTTCAGGATCGAATGAGATGACAACTTTGTTGCGTGTGGTCATATTTAGTTCCATTGGAAGGCGAGCCAAGAAATCTGTTTCCGTGTCCAGGTTTTCTGGGGTGTTGAGGTATGTACGCAGCAGGTGATCCGAGATTTCGTACTCATCTCCTTCCGCATTGACCATGATATAGTCAATTTCGCCGTTGTAGCTGGCTACTACTGTGGTCATCTCCTGGATGTCCGGTAGGTTGGCGAGCTGGAAGTATATGAAGAAGAATATAGTGTGTGGGTGCAGTAGTTAGTACGACAGGTGGGTACAGTTATGTAATCTGTGATGTGGTTTGATAATTAGGTATAATTTGGGTTTTAATTGTTTGTACTTACAGTCACAGTTGTGTTCAGGGTGGAGCTGGTCCCGCGCTTGTTGTTGGAAGTCGAGAGGGAGAGATGTGTAAAGCGGTAAGTTGTCCCTACGGTTAAATTGAAGCTTGCCATGTCGCGCCACATCGCGAGATCAATGGTCCCTGTTGGATCTTGTAGGGATAGATTTATTTGTCAAAAGTCTTGGAACAGTTGAGTTTTAAGATTTCTCTTGAAGCATCCAAGTGTTGTTGCGGCCTTGACAATATCCCAGTTCTCTTCACTACAAATTTTCTGGCCTTGAAGTTTTCAAAGACAGAAGGGCATCTTGAAGCAGTCTCCTCATGTCTTCCAGATAGACAGATCCCATCGGAGGTAGTTTGAACGGTCGCATCCGGCGAACAGGGGGAGAACTGCTTGCAGACTCTGGAGGTGCAGATCCCAGTTTCCCTCACAGTCAGCCCTCACAAGATCTCTCAGAGTTGAGACCATTTGCACAAACCGACCCCAGTAGGAGAACGTTTGTGATATTTGACATCTGTTGGACTGATATTTTGCACTTATCTGCTCGACTAAATACGTTAAGTCTTCAATTAACCTTGATGAGATTGAAGCGAATGCCACTGAGTGCACTTACCTTCTTCTCGTTTCTTCTCATTGAAAACACATTTGAATAACGTTCAACACCTTGAGTCCTGAAGAATTCTGCCCACTGCAATCTCTCAATGCATTCACTTAGTAACAATAGTCCCTTGAGCGACCTGGTGTAATGCAAACCATCAAGAACGTACCTAACAACATTTTTGCCCAAAAAGTTTTGTCTCAACCAAGATGGTCTCAGCTCCACTTCCATCAATATACTTGCCAATGGCCCCCGTGACTACCTTTATCAGGTGGAAAGTTGCTGAATTCACCAGGGTTATTCATGGTGATCTCTTGGGCAATGTGGTAAACACCCTCATCACATGTGACAGGTAGGTGCATGCGATTGGTCTAGCTGATGTCTTTGAAGTTCTTCAGAGCTGAGTAAACAACAGTATATTCTGTAACAGGATACAGAAGCACAGGAAGAAAACCTATAATCTTCTGGGTCACATTTCCATCCGTAATAAGGGAATTGAAGGCACTCCAAGAAGGCATCTGCTGTTCTTGGTTGGTTTCATTGATGCCTTCATTCAAGTCTGAGACATCCAATCTTCCCCGCATCCATGCGGAATCCTTCATCCTTGTACTGTTCTTCTGACTCCGATCTATTTCAAGCCCTCTGGCCCCCGCAGGTCTCGGGCCTCCTCGTGGCGGTGGGTGGTAACACTTGAGGTGAAATCCTGTATCCTTAGTGGCCAACACGAGACAGTGCGCAAGCACACGTCTCCCCGACGCAAATGGGGCAACCTGTTTGCCGTGGGTTGCAACCCGTGTCGGAGGATGAAGGGGTCCTGCATGGTAGTTAAGTTTTGCCTGGATTTCTCCTGGATGGGAGGCTGGATTGGCCCAGTCAATCGGTTTGTCATGTTGTCATTGGGACTTCGGTCCTATTTGGCCATGGCTGATGGGTCAATCAAAGAAGGTTTTGACCAAGTCTACATGCTGGCCATGTTTTTAAATATGATTGCAGCTGTATTTCTTACCTAGCCTTCTACGAGTATATCCCTCATGTATCCCTGGTACAAGGGTACTGGGCTCAGCCCTACCCATATTGGTCTCCCCTTGTTGGGCTCCTTGGTGGGTGGGGAGCATGGGGGATGAAACACCAAATATCCTATGGCCTATTCTCTTTCAAATTCACAGTCCAGACTAAAACGGCAGCGGTCATCCTCAGATGACTGCATCGACCCGGAATTTATTTATAATAAATTGACCAACGACCACACGGAAGTCAGAATACCGACACCGATACATTGTGCTAAAACCAACAAGCAAACTTTCTCCTTTGCGATCTACAAGACAATTCTTCAAAACGTCGGAGAACCTGCAGAAAGCACACAACAAAGAGATGGAACTGTCCTATTTAAAACAAGAAATGACCAACAAACACAAAGACTCCTTGAGCTGACAAGTATTGCAGGAACTCCGACTATAGTCGAGCCACATTGCACATTAAACACTTGTAAGGGGGTGGTTTTCTCCTCACTTAGCTATTTAAATTCTGACGAGGACTTACAAGAGTGGTTTGAAACCTTCACTGATGTCGTACATTTTCATCGCATCCCGCAGAGGAATCATCGAGAACTTCTTATCTTGACCTTTTCAGACACTACTCTTCCTGAGAGTGTTGGAGTTGTGTGGGAACGGTGCAAGGTACGACCTTATATTCCAAACCCAAGAAGATGTTTTAAATGTCAACGTTTCGGTTATCTGAGCAAGTGGTGCCAAAGACAAGAAGTTTGTGGACACTGTGGATCCCAGGACCACACCCAATCAAAAGATCAATCTAGCTCATCCCCTCCTCTTTGTGTTAACTGTAAGGAGGATCACCCCTCTTACAGCAAAACGTGTAAACAGTGGACAAAAGAAAAAGAAATCCTCACATTGAAGGCAACCCAAGCAATATCTTTTCCAGAGGCGAGAAGGATTGTGGAACAGCACTCAGGAATTCCCAGCTATGCGGACATGGCGGGATATCCACAACCTCAACATCATGCAACACCCAGACGAAGGCTACAACTCGATGAACACAGCATCAACAGATCACGCCAACAACACACAGACAACATAGAAGACACGAACAGACACTCCAGAAGAACAACTGAAACATCCACTCCACAGACAACAACCACCTCACAACGGCCTACATCCCAGGCAGACCTTGAACAACCAAACCTATCAGCTGGAGCTACAGCTCCTCATGAGGTAGCAATGGACGAAGAACACACAACTACAACAGACACAAATGAGGGAAATGATGACTCCGACGATGACAGAAGCACAACACCCGACAATGAATCCATGGAAGCAGAAGATGAAGAGGCAGAAAAGGAACAGGTCCCGGAGGTTCCACAGGAAGCAGAAAAAGAAGAGGGTCCAGAGAATTCACAGGAGGAAGAAACAGCCAAGAGTCAAGAGGAAGTAATGGAAGACCATTCACCAGACAAGGAACCAGAACGAAAGAAAGAAATTATCGAAAAGGAATGACAACCTGTTGACAAAAAAAAAAGACAAGCCAGTACCAGAACAGATCACTTACAGAGAATATCTTCTCCGCTTCGTTCAAGGAAGAGTACCAAATGGAGACATTCAACGACCAATGTTTGTACAAAAATACCTGAATCTGGCAGCTGCATATCTGGTACCAATGCCTGGCTTTGACAAAATGTGTGCCAAACTGAATGAGCGAACTAAACAAAGGATGCACAGTTGGCCACCAGACACGTTTGCAACCAAAAAAGACGTACTTGATTTAGTCATTCAGTACGACTTCACAGATGATTTTTATGGAGCCCTTATTGTTTTGATTCAACATGATTTTTTGTCGGTTGCTTAGAAAGTGATACAAGAACAAATACAAAGACAAACGATCACAAAGACAAAGACAGGAAAATAAAATAATTAACAAACACCCATCCAACTGAATTATTAACTCCCTTGATACGAACCAAGGATGTCTCTAAATAGCCCAACAAGGTGCTTATGAGACATAAAGCACAAACACACACACACACTCCTTCAAGGAAGAGTACCAAATGGAGACATTCAACGACCTATGTGCTGATGAGACGTAAAGAACAAACACACACACTCACACACAAGCCCTCTGGAACCTCATACAGTTTGGGAAGACTTGGGATTTTTGGATGGATCGATCGAATTTCTTGCGTTTTAGGGAAGGCTCCCTCTGGGGCACCTTTCCTCGTTTCTGCGTACCTTGAGACCTGCATGCTGCTTGCCCCACTGAACGCAACACATCCAGGGCCTCGCTTGCCACCCTGTACGCCTCCGACTTGTCTTTCAACATTCCTCCTTAAACCTGCGACCTCTGACCAACAAGATAAATTGACCGGCATCCATGAGATAGCCAATAACAAAGTCATCATTGAACTTTTTCAGAGATCAGGCAAAGGCATTATCTTCTCCAAAAAAAGTAAGACCTGCTCAGACAATGAACTTACAAATCGGTTTCACAAACACGGCATCGCAAAATTCAAACGTCTTGCTCACAAGAATGGTTATGAGTTACTGTTGCTAATATTAAAAAACGAAAGATTACCAAAGAAAGTACCTGTAGCCTTTGAATGGTGCAGAGTTTCTCCATTCTTTTCCCATCCAAAACGCTGTTTCAATTGCCAAATGTATGGCCATTTTAGTCGTACATGCATCAGGCCAACAATTTTTGCCAATTGTGGTGACCATGGTCATGCACACACACACGATAAACCTTGCTCTAAACTTTCACATTGTGTCAACTGTTCAGGGAACCATCCTGCCTTTAGCCACAATTGCAAAGTCTTCAAGAAGGAAAAAGAAATTCTACAACTACGAACTGAAAGACAACTATCCTTTCCTGAAGCCAAACGCCTTGTGGAACAGGACCCGGACAAACCTTGCCTGGAAGCAGATTACCCACGACCAGCTCTTCATTCATCACCACAGAGAAAGATTCATCATGACAGGAACCTCTTCACAGATGTCTTAATGAAAACACCTTCACCGCCTCAACCACCAGACCGGCCAAGCAAGGAAGAACCTGTGAACTCCCCTGAATCACCGAAGAAGATGATCCAACAACGTCAAATTTTCTCTTCTGTTACCCAAGGGACTAAGAAGTCCCTCAACCAACCAAAGGAAAAAGATGTTGCTCCAGATAACAAGACACCGCCCAAGACAACAAAACAAAAAAGCTCAACAATCGGCTGGCTACCTCACAACAACAAGCGAGTTACATCGTATTCGAGAACTAGCCTGTCAGGTATTGCCCCCTCGCCTGCTCGGGCTGGTGCGCATGCGTCGAGCGGTGAGTGGTCCGTTGAAGAGAGCTCCGATATTAATGTCATTTCTAGATGATTACAATGTTCTGTAGACCTGTAGACGTTTAACTTAGCGTCGTTTCTATAGTGTATAGCAGCGGTATCACTTTCATGCCAGTTTTTGCTACCGATCATCTTATTTTTCACTTTGATCAGTTTGACAGTTAGGGTCTCAATGGCGAACGAGGCAGTCAATAATGGCGTCCCTAGTGACGAGAAGCGGGAAGAGGTGTGGACTTGTAAAGCCTGTACTGCTACCAGTAAAATAAGGTCCCTAAAATGGATATTTTGTGCTTTATGTGCCGGAACGTTTGATAACAAATGCCAAAGACTTAATGCGCCTCAGATGCAATGTTTGAACGACAGGAAAGACTGTTTTTGTGTATGCCCAGATTGTATGATTAAGCATTGTCCTGACCCAGAAGCTGGGCTCTTAGTCCTAGAAAATAGACCTACTGTATCAGATCAGCCCACTGTCGATAAGCCCCCTGAGAAGGGATCAACCGACGATAGAACTCCTGACTTGTTGACTTCTGGTATCATGATGAACCTAGAAGATAAACTAGAGGAACTCCTGAGTGTTCAAAGGGCTCTTAAGGCTTCCGTTGATGGCCTACATGATGATGTTACAGAGTATTTGCCGTCTACCTTATCCAAGGAAATAGAGAACCTTCAAGCTAGGGTGACTGAACAGATTAAGGAATCTGCCAACGAGGTACCGGCTAAAATTGAGGCCAGCAAAACCTTTGCAGAGATTATCAAATCAAGCTCAGGTCCATTCCCCGGTGTCGGTCGATTGCCTGAAAAAAGCTTTGGTTCAGGTTCACGAGGAAAAAGAGGATGATGATATTAGATCCCGTGGTCTGGTGATATATAGGGCCCCTGAGACTCATTGTGAATGACGCAGCTGATGAAAATACTGATAGAGGGCTTGTTGAGGAACTGATAGAATTCCTAGGTTGTGAGGCAAGTGATATCCTAAGTGTTAATAGACTAGGAAAGTTCCAAGCTGATAAAGTTAAAGAAAATAAATACCGCCCACTAAAAGTTAGACTGAGTACCAATGAGGTCAGGGATAATATTCTTGGCAGTTTTTTCAAGCTAAAAAGGGCCCCAGATCATCTGAATGCTCTCAGTATTAGGCAGGACCTCAATTAAAAACAGAGAATGGAGCTTAATGAAAAGATCAATCAAGCCAAAACATTGTCAGAAGGTAGAACCGATGTGGTATTTAGAGTCAGAGGCACTCCCCGTGCCTACATTTTTAAAGAGTTTCCAAAAAACTCCAACCACCCACAGCAGCAGTAACACCCTCTAATGGTCAGATGACCGTGAGTGAACCCTACCCTCTAGAAGAAATCCCTAATGTTGACATCCCAACTTCAGGCATCCTGAGAGTAGAATACCCAAGCAGAGGCGACGCTTGTGCGAATCCCGTCACTAGATCACAATCTAGGGATAGATTACGGGTAATTTACACCAATGCTGATAGCCTAAATAACAAGATTACAGAGCTTCAGGCGATCTGTGATGTACAGTCTCCTAATTTAGTATGTATAACTGAAACCCTCCCCAAATCTAGTTACTCTAGTATTGATCCCTCTCAATTTTACCTACAAGGGTATGTTGGATATCATGTTAAGACCGGAAGGGGTGTCTCAATTTTTGTTGATTCTGACTGCTCAGCAGAGGAAATTGAGCCATTGAATCAGTTTAATGATGCGATTTTCCTACGATTAAAATTAGCCAACCGCAAAGTTCTCATCGTAATATGCATTTATCGAAGCCCCAACAGCCCCGACCAAAATAACCAGCTGCTCCTAGAGCTTCTGTATAAAGCGAATGAATTGAATAGAGATCATTTACTAATTCTTGGTGACTTTAACTTTAAAGAAATCGATTGGGGTAATAAGGTTGTCCATACCCGACCAGCGCACATGGCGTATCAAATCTTTGACAAGATAAATGACTTATTCCTAGAACAGCTTATAGAGAGCCCTACTCGACATAGAGCTGGAGAACAGGCCAACACCTTAGATTGGGTAATAACCGACTCTGCACTGCTAGTTGACAACTTAGATATTAAAGCTCCATTAGGGGTCCACGATGATCACGACGTGATCTACTTCGATTTTATGGTTCCGGATTTGGTACCTAAAACCCCTCCCAAACGTAATCTGTACAAAGGTAACTATGAAGCAATAAATAGCGAACTTTGTGGACTAGACTGGGAATTCTTGTTTTGAGGCTGCACGGTGGACCAGTCTTGGGATATCTTCTTAGACAAGATAAACGCCAGTATTAACACCCATATACCCACGGTGTTTCACAAATCTAAAAACAAAAAGCTTTGGATGAATAAAGCCACCAGGTTGGCTATTAAGGATAAAAACAAAGCATGGAGCAAATATAAGAAACATGAGATAGCCAATAACAAAGTCATCATTGAACTTTTTCAGAGATCAGGCAAAGGCATTATCTTCTCCAAAAAAAGTAAGACCTGCTCAGACAATGAACTTACAAATCGGTTTCACAAACACGGCATCGCAAAATTCAAACGTCTTGCTCACAAGAATGGTTATGAGTTACTGTTGCTAATATTAAAAAACGAAAGATTACCAAAGAAAGTATCTTCTTCTTCTTCTTCTGTAACGCTTATCCGTCTCAGTGAGACACGGCGCTCCTCACCAATGCACTCCAGCTGTTTCTATCTTCTGCAATGTCAATTAAATGTTCAATGTTACTTTGCATCATATTAATGGGCATGTCTAAGTCTGTTGATATTGTCTTCCACCAGGTCGTTTTAGGTCTTCCAGGATCTTTTTTTGCAGGTTTTAAATGTTCTTCTAGAGCTCTTCTGGCAGGTGTTTGTGGATCTAGTCTTAGTATGTGTCCCAGGAATCTCAGTCGTCTCTCTTTAATGATGTTACTCCACGGTCTTGTACTTGTTCGCTTGTATAATTCTTCGTTCGAAATTTTATCCATCTTCGTTATTCTTAGACATGTTCTCAAAAATATTCGTTGTTGCACATCGATCTTGTTTTCTAATTCTTTCGTAAGTGTCCAAAGTTCCGAATTGTATAGGAATATGGTGGAGACAAAGGCTTCTAGTCTTCTGATTTTATTTCGTATTGATGATTTGTTTGTTAAAAACGGCCTGATCGTATTGAAGGCACTGTATGCAAGTCCTTTTCTTCTTTTGATGTCTGTAATTGTGTCTAGTGCTGTACCAAGGTACTTGCATTTTTTCCACTCTTCTGGTCCATTTTTTCTGATTGTGTAAATTTCAGTTTTTTCTTTGTTCACTTGGAGATTTCTTTCTTCTAGTTTTCTTGGAATAGTCTTGATAATTTCTTTAACAACTTTTTTATCTGTTGTTATCCATCCAATATCGTCTGCGTATTGTTGATCTTGAGTATATTGTCTCTTTTCTTCAGTTTTTGTGTATGAATGATCTGATGAAGGTGCAGGTGTTATCGTTTCGTTTTGTGATGGAAGAGAATAATCGTGATCTTGTAATGCTGTTGGAATTTTTCTTTGTTGTAGACTAATGGCCAGATAGAAAATAAATAAGTACGCACTGGCTGAGTCTCCTTGTGGGGAACCAATGTTTGTGATGAAAGGTCTTCCGGACGTTTCTTCAATTTTGATCGAAATTTCAACATCGTGTAATAATAGATAAAACATGTGTAATTCATCAGGATCTAGAACTGTGCTTAAGTCATTGATTAGAGTGTCTCTTTTGATGGTGTCGAACGCTTTGGACATGTCTAGTAGTAAAATGTTAATTTCATAGTCACTCGATGTGAGTGCTTTATCGGCAAGCATTTTGATGGAGAATACTTGTTCAGTTGTACCTCTTCCTGGTAGATAGGCTGCTTGTGTCTTTGGTATTTTTGAATTTAATTTATCTGATGTTCTGCGTATCATGATGACTGCTAGGATTTTTCGAATTGTGGATAGCAGTATTACGGGTCTGCAATTGCCTGGAGGTCCTTTGGGCTTGTTCGGTTTCGGTAGTGGTACAAGAACTCCTGTCTTCAATTCTTTGGGGTATTCGCCTGTTTTTGCCATAAGATTGAGGAGGGTCGCAATTTCCTCAAATATTTCTTCTGTTCCATACTTGATAAGTTCTGCTTTAATTTGGTCACAGCCTGCGCTTCTGTTGTTCTTCATTGATTTTACGGCTTTTTTCACTTCTGTCGATGTAAAGGGGCATGTCATGGGAACGGGAGGAATATGTGGAATGGGGACTGCTGTGTCTGTTTTGAATACAGATGAGAAATGTGTAGTTAGTACTTCTACACAGTCACTTGGGTTAGTGGTGAGCCCATTTTCTCCTTGGATGATGAGTTTTTCTTTGTGTTTCATGGATCGAATCGCTCTAGATGCTGCATACATCCTGTTTGAATCGTCTGATATTTTTTCAATCATTTCTATTTCTTGATCGATCTTCTTGCATTTTTCATTTTCTAATTCTTTGTGTATTTTCTTCATGATCTTATTTCTTTCAGATCTTGATTGTCTTATTATTGCGGGATCTTTGCATGAATTGATCTTGTCTCGGAGTTGTTTCTGTTTTTCTGAGAGCTGCTTGATTACGGGATTCTCGCTTTTCTTGTTTTTCGTTTCAGGCTTCATTACTTCTGTTGCAGCTTTCAGACTTGATGTCACAATGTTGTTCCATATTGCTTGCGGTTTTTCATTCTTTTGTTTTTTCTCATTGTAGTATTTTCTTTGCTTGACTTGGTATTCTACTTGTGTTGTTTTTGATGTTAATTTGCGCACATCATACGATTGTTTCTTGGTCTTGTTATCGTAGCACTGGTATATGTTTTGTAGGTTCATTGTCATTTTTACCATTTTGTGGTCTGTGCTGACCGTCAGATTTCCATGGGAGCGAGCATTGGTAATCAGTTTTCGATGTGTATTTTTCGTAAGTATAAAGTCAATTTGATTTCTGTATCTGTTTCTTCGCGTCGTTTGAGTGTTCGTATCTTGATGCGGTTTGTGTCTTTCTGGCATCTCCCACGTTGTTCTGTGGGACATTTTGTGGTAGAATAATGTATTTGTTAGGTTCATATCGTTTTTTCTACCATAGTCTATCAATCTTTCACCATTTTCGTTTGTTCGTCCTTTTCCATATAGTCCTAGGGTTCTGTCTTCACGATTTTCTGCTGATCCGCATTTAGCGTTAAAGTTGCCTGCCACGATGAGAATGTTACGTTTTGGAACTGCTTCTGTTGCTTCGTCTAGATCTTCATAGAACTTGTCAGCTTGTTTCGGGTCTTGGTTACTGACTTGTAGGGTTGGGGCATAGGCTGCGATGAACGTGATGTTACGTTTCGATTTTCTTTGATCACCGGTTGTGTTGCTGTTTGTTGACGTTTTGGTGTGGGCCGTTTGATCTTCTTCGTACGTAATTTGGCATATGCGGTCAGATATTTTCTTGAACTGGCATCTTAATCTAGAGTCTACAGCTATCCCAACACCATGAAACGAGTCTTTATCGTTACTTACATAGTAAAAGTCATATTGTCTTTTATTTCCTTCAAGGATTAGATGGCCATTGGATTTTAGTTTAGTCTCTTGAATGGCGGCAATTCGAATGTTGTAAGCCTCGAGATCACTTGCGAGACATTTCTTTTCGTATTCTTTGCTGATTCCTCGGACGTTTAGCGTAGCAAAGTTCGTCATTCTGGTCTCTGTTGTATCATCTTTGTTTTGATACCGTAGCCTTTGAATGGTGCAGAGTTTCTCCATTCTTTTCCCATCCAAAACGCTGTTTCAATTGCCAAATGTATGGCCATTTTAGTCGTACATGCATCAGGCCAACAATTTTTGCCAATTGTGGTGACCATGGTCATGCACACAAACACGATAAACCTTGCTCTAAACTTTCACATTGTGTCAACTGTTCAGGGAACCATCCTGCCTTTAGCCACAATTGCAAAGTCTTCAAGAAGGAAAAAGAAATTCTACAACTACGAACTGAAAGACAACTATCCTTTCCTGAAGCCAAACGCCTTGTGGAACAGGACCCGGACAAACCTTGCCTGGAAGCAGATTACCCACGACCAGCTCTTCATTCATCACCACAGAGAAAGATTCATCATGACAGGAACCTCTTCACAGATGTCTTAATGAAAACGCCTTCACCGCCTCAACCACCAGACCGGCCAAGCAAGGAAGAACCTGTGAACTCCCCTGAATCACCGAAGAAGATGATCCAACAACGTCAAATTTTCTCTTGTGTTACCCAGGGGACTGAAAAGTCCCTCAACCAACCAAAGGAAAAAGATGTTGCTCCAGATAACAAGACACCGCCCAAGACAACAAAACAAAAAAGCTCAACAATCGGCTGGCTACCTCACAACAACAAGCGAGTTACATCGTATTCGAGAACTAGCCTGTCAGGTATTGCCCCCTCGCCTGCTCGGGCTGGTGCGCATGCGTCGAGCGGTGAGTGGTCCGTTGAAGAGAGCTCCGATATTAATGTCATTTCTAGATGATTACAATGTTCTGTAGACCTGTAGACGTTTAACTTAGCGTCGTTTCTATAGTGTATAGCAGCGGTATCACTTTCATGCCAGTTTTTGCTACCGATCATCTTATTTTTCACTTTGATCAGTTTGACAGTTAGGGTCTCAATGGCGAACGAGGCAGTCAATAATGGCGTCCCTAGTGACGAGAAGCGGGAAGAGGTGTGGACTTGTAAAGCCTGTACTGCTACCAGTAAAATACGGTCCCTAAAATGGATATTTTGTGCTTTATGTGCCAGAACGTTTGATAACAAATGCCAAAGACTTAATGCACCTCAGATGCAATGTTTGAACGACAGGAAAGACTGTTTTTGGGTATGCCCAGATTGTATGATTAAGCATTGTCCTGACCCAGAAGCTGGGCTCTTAGTCCTAGAAAATAGACCTACTGTATCAGATCAGCCCACTGTCGATAAGCCCCCTGAGAAGGGATCAACCGACGATAGAACTCCTGACTTGTTGACTTCTGGTATCATGATGAACCTAGAAGATAAACTAGAGGAACTCCTGAGTGTTCAAAGGGCTCTTAAGGCTTCCGTTGATGGCCTACATGATGATGTTACAGAGTATTTACCTTCAAGCTAGGGTGACTGATCAGATTAAGGAATCAGCCAATGAGGTACCGGCCAAAATTGAGGCCAGCAAAACCTTTGCAGAGATTATCAAATCAAGTCCAGCTCAGGTCCATTCCCCGGTGTCGGTCGATTGCCTGAAAAAAGCTTTGGTTCAGGTTCACGAGGAAAAAGAGGATGATGATATTAGATCCCGTGGTCTGGTGATATATATAGGGCCCCTGAGACTATTGTGAATGACGCAGCTGATGAAAATACTGATAGAGGGCTTGTTGAGGAACTGATAGAATTCCTAGGTTGTGAGGCAAGTGATATCCTAAGTGTTAATAGACTAGGAAAGTTCCAAGCTGATAAAGTTAAAGAAAATAAATACCGCCCACTAAAAGTTAGACTGAGTACCAATGAGGTCAGGGATAATATTCTTGGCAGTTTTTTCAAGCTAAAAAGGGCCCCAGATCATCTGAATGCTCTCAGTATTAGGCAGGACCTCAATTACAAACAGAGAATGGAGCTTAATGAAAAGATCAAACAAGCCAAAACATTGTCAGAAGGTAGAACCGATGTGGTATTTAGAGTCAGAGGCACTCCCTGTGCCTACATTTTTAAAGAGTTTCCAAAAAACTCCAACCACCCACAGCAGCAGTAACACCCTCTAATGGTCAGATGACCGTGAGTGAACCCTACCCTCTAGAAGAAATCCCTAATGTTGACATCCCAACTTCAGGCATCCTGAGAGTAGAATACCCAAGCAGAGGCGACGCTTGTGCGAATCCCATCACTAGATCACAATCTAGGGACAGATTACGGGTAATTTACACCAATGCTGATAGCCTAAATAACAAGATTACAGAGCTTCAGGCGATCTGTGATGTACAGTCTCCTAATTTAGTATGTATAACTGAAACCCTCCCCAAATCTAGTTACTCTAGTATTGATCCCTCTCAATTTTACCTACAAGGGTATGTTGGATATCATGTTAAGACCGGAAGGGGTGTCTCAATTTTTGTTGATTCTGACTGCTCAGCAGAGGAAATTGAGCCATTGAATCAGTTTAATGATGCGATTTTCCTACGATTAAAATTAGCCAACCGCAAAGTTCTCATCGTAATATGCATTTATCGAAGCCCCAACAGCCCCGACCAAAATAACCAGCTGCTCCTAGAGCTTCTGTATAAAGCGAATGAATTGAATAGAGATCATTTACTAATTCTTGGTGACTTTAACTTTAAAGAAATCGATTGGGGTAATAAGGTTGTCCATACCCGACCAGCAAACATGGCGTATCAAATCTTTGACAAGATAAATGACTTATTCCTAGAACAGCTTATAGAGAGCCCTACTCGACATAGAGCTGGAGAACAGGCCAACACCTTAGATTGGGTAATAACCGACTCTGCACTGCTAGTTGACAACTTAGATATTAAAGCTCCATTAGGGGTCCACGATGATCACGACGTGATCTACTTCGATTTTATGGTTCCGGATTTGGTACCTAAAACCCCTCCCAAACGTAATCTGTACAAAGGTAACTATGAAGCAATAAATAGCGAACTTTGTGGACTAGACTGGGAATTCTTGTTTTGAGGCTGCACGGTGGACCAGTCTTGGGATATCTTCTTAGACAAGATAAACGCCAGTATTAACACCCATATACCCACGGTGTTTCACAAATCTAAAAACAAAAAGCTTTGGATGAATAAAGCCACCAGGTTGGCTATTAAGGATAAAAACAAAGCATGGAGCAAATATAAGAAACATAAGTCTGTACAAAATTGGGAATCCTTCACTAGAATTAGAAACGACACAAACCGAAGAGTAAGTGAGCAGAAATCTAAATTTGAACAAAAGATAGCCGATGAGATTTCATCCAATCCTAAGCAATTCTGGCGTTACATTAATTCTAAAAGAACAACTTGCAGGGAATTTCCCACAATGTATGATTCCTCCAATGTACCGCATGCCGATGACCGGAGTAAAGCGGAACTCTTCAATGAGTACTTCGCAAGTGTCTTTACGATCGAGGATAGCTCGACTGCCCCAACTCTACCTGGTAGATCGACTTCTACTGTCGAGACAATTGACGTTTCCCCCGATACAGTAATCAAATATCTAAAAAATCTCAACATCTCTAAATCTGCGGGCCCTGATAATCTCCACCCTAAGATACTATATGAGGTGAGGGAAAACATTAAAACTCCGTTGTCATTACTTACATTAGCAGAGGGTAAACTACCGTCTAACTGGAAGTTAGCGTTTGTAAAGCCTATTTTCAAAAAAGGGAAAAAGAATATTCCCAACAATTACAGACCTGTCAGTCTGACTTCAATATGTTGCAAAATCCTAGAAAAAATTATCAGAGATGTATTAGTTGATCACTTGGAAACAAATCATCTATTGTCCAAAGACCAGCACGGTTTCAGAAAAGGTCGCTCATGCACCACACAACTCCTTGAAATCATGGAGATTTGGTCAGAATACATTGACGATGGCCTAGTCTTTGACACCATCTATCTTGATTTTGCTAAGGCCTTCGACAAAGTGCCTCATAACCGCCTGTGCATTAAATTGGAATCCTATGGTATAAATGGTCAATTGTTAGAATGGATTAAAAATTTCTTATTTAACAGAACACAATCGGTTGTAATTAATTCCAACCAATCATGTGTAAGACCTGTGACGTCCGGTATCCCCCAGGGAAGCGTTCTGGGACCTTTACTTTTTAAATTTTTATCAATGATTTGCCAGACCAGGTTGATTCCACAATTAAGATATTCGCAGATGATACAAAAATATTCCGTGCTATTACTTGTATTAGTGACAATATCGCACTGCAAAGCGATCTTAACAAATTACTTGACTGGTCCATGACGTGGCTCTTGCCTTTCAACTCTGACAAGTGTGTTACCTTACACTATGGATCAAACAATCCAAATTTTAAGTATACAATGATGGACAATGAAATCAATGATGCTATGGCCGAGAAAGATCTGGGTGTCACGTTTGTTACTAAACTAAAATTTTCCCCCCACATTAGAAATATTATAGCTAAGGCGAACAGTGGGGTTGGTCTCATCAGGAGAAGCTTTTCCAAACTAACTCCTCAAATTTTCAAACCACTTTATAAAGCTCTCATTAGACCCCTTCTCGAGTACGCTTCTTGCATCTGGAACCCTGCTTCAATTACTGACATTAACGAAATAGAAAAAGTTCAGAGGAGGGCAACTAAATTGGTTGTCGGTAATTTACAGCTGAGCTATCCAGCCCGTCTCAAAAGGCTGAACTTGGACTCCTTGAAATTTAGAAGGAGGAGATACGATCTTTTGCAAGTTTTCCGCATTGTAAAAGAAATTGATAACCTTGAGATTACAGCTTTCTTTGAACCCTATGAGGGTCCTAACACCAGAGGCCACTCATTTAAATTTAACAAGAACCCGCGGGTTGCATAATGCAGGTGGAATTTTCTACTGTAGGGTTGCGTTTGACACAATATTTTCAAGACTTGGATTTTCATATGCATATGAGTCCTGAAACTTCAGGCCTTGGTAAAAAACAACTGTTTCTGGTCTTATTTTTCAGCTGTCAGAAGGGCATCATTTTGTTAATATCAATAAATGAGAAAATCCTGTCTCTTAATACCCTATACACATCCCATAATGCTCATACACGCCATTGCAGATGTTCTCCATCAGTGAAAATCTGAAAATGACATTCAGATGGCAAAATCAAGGTGCTCCGTCCAATCCACAAACTCATCTACGAAAACAATCTGTAACCAGATATGGAGCACTGAACA
Source organism: Platynereis dumerilii (assembly GCA_026936325.1). Taxonomy (NCBI): domain Eukaryota; kingdom Metazoa; phylum Annelida; class Polychaeta; order Phyllodocida; family Nereididae; genus Platynereis; species Platynereis dumerilii. Next base: position 12,397,291 of record JAPTHN010000007.1, read on the forward strand.
TGTTTGTAAGCAAAAACAGGTATATAGAATGTCTGAAGTACATCTCAAATGTATTTTTTTTATTTATTACACATAAGGAAAACAGGAAAAAAGAAATCTTACTTTTTCCGGACCATCATAAAAACACTTTTGTAATTTTGGCTATAAATGAGAACATCTGTCTCTTAATACCCTATTTATAATCCAAAATGCTCCTAAACACCACTGTAGATGTTCTCCATATGTCAAAATGTGACTTTCCAATAAGAAAATGCTATTTAATTGGCAAGATCATGAAGTTCGTCCCAATCCACAAAACCAATTTTTCTACAGAAACAATCTGTCAACAGGCCTAGAGCAATAACCACTGGATTTTTTAAAGCGAAAATTAGTATATAGATTGCCTGATATATATTCCACATACGTTTTTCTTGATTCTTAGATTTGGGGATTAGAAAAAATTACATATAACTTTTTTGATCGGCAGAAAGCATCATTTTACCCCATATTGTCACAAATATGATTTTCTTTATAAAAATAACCCATGCATAATCCAAAATGCTTCTGCGCACAAAACTAGGGGTTCTCCACTAACGGAAAATCTGATTTTCAAACACGAAAAATCACTATTTGATAGCAATATCGGGGTGCATGTTCCAATCCACAAAACCCATTATATGGTAAGTGACTGGTATAATGCAGTTGCGCATGCGCACCTGCATTAAAAAACCTAGAGCTAACTCGAGTTTTAGACTAAATTCTTTTTCACATAGAACAATTAATGATTGGAATAGTCTTAGGGAAGGCACAGTTAATAAAGCAAGTATTAATTCCTTTAAATCAGCCCTAAAACTGGAATGGGCTACGCACCCGGATAGATACTTTGAATGATCCCAAACCCTTTCACAATTTAAAAACTTATTTATTGATTATGTCTTAATTGCTGCCTTTACCTTTCGTTTTTCCAGGGTTCCGACAACTAAGTGCGATCTATCTTAATAGCTCATCTGCATTTTCAAAGTTCTGTTTTTACTAACCAGCACCATGAACTCTTTAATCGGAGATAGTAGGGTGAAAGGTCTAAAGAGGGAAATCTTAGGTTCGAGGATCAGTGATAATTGGGGTTTATCTGGGGCTAAAGTCAGAGATATGGAGAGTTTAGTACGTGACTGCGTGATAATGCACCACGGGGAAGATTGTTATAATGATAAACTGCACATTTACATCGCTGCAGGTATCTGTAACGTGACGTACAGAGTAAAAGAACCTCGGTACGAAGAAGTAATCTTTGATTTAGAGAATTACGATTTGGCCTTCGATCAATTGATAGAGGAATTGAATTATATTCACAAATTTACACTCTCGGAAAACGCCGTCCCCATTTTCTGTACTTTATACCCCATTAGCCTGTCATCCTGGAATCAAACTAGATTAAGCCAAAATAAAACCTCTTACCTAAGCTATGAGAGAGACTATGAAACCATGCAGAAAACCCTTGAGGTTTACATTGGATTAGCCAATGACCACATATTCTCCCTAAACAAAAGCATCAACATGTCGACCCCAGATCTTGCCAATCATCTAAAACATAATCGGGGTAAGGGTAACCGTAGCTTTAAATATAACCTGTTAGTGGATGGTTGCCATCCTAACCATGTGCTAAAGGAGCGTATTGGTGGCTCCATAGTGCATGCTATCAACTTAAACAGATTAAAAGCTTAGAAGAGGCAGGAGGATTTCCTGCTCACTTGTACATAATTATGTACATACGTTTTCACCATCTCATCAATTCATCTCTATTATCATGATATTCAGACATTAATTGGAGGTGCCATGGGCCCAGCTGTAAATAAGTCTCTGACTTAGTCTGGTTACCCACGTTAAATAACGTCTACCTTTACCTTTACCTTTACCTATATTCCATGTCACTGTGGCTCCTTCTGAGGGCAACGGTCATCTGCGACCTTCCCAAAGTCGGTCCATCTTTGGCAGTGGTTCATTTACTCCTCATGTGAGCATCGGGTTTCATCTGTCATCTATTTATTTATTTCTGTACTTTATTTATTTATTTATTTTTTTTATTTAGAATATGTTTCTCGTTACCTAATCAGTATTTAAATGGTTTATTTAGCACTGTTGTTTATCAATTTGCCAACCAACTGGGTAATGTTTATTGCAAGGGTTTCGCTCATCTTAACAATAGGTCAGTATATTTCATTGTTATGTTCCTTGATTTGATTTAAACGCTAGTGGGTTTTTCTTGTGCACTGTAACCCTGTCCACCCCGCTCGACACTCATCAGCATGCTGCGCTATGTTCTCTTAATTATGCACTGGGAGTACTATTCAGACTACCTCTGCTGGGACAACCAAAATATCACCAGGACGAAACAACTTCACCACTCCCAGGAGGAGAACCCGAGAGGCCAACAACCACCTTGGTTTCGGCCTAAACCAAGTCTACAAGTCTACAAACAAGAGTAAAACGACACTCACCAACATCAAAAAAGAACTCCCCACTGGTCTCAAATTTCACATCAAGTCCAAAGATGGAAGACTGAAGGATGTATCACCATTTGTTAGCTACACAACAATGCTGAAGAAGTTTGGAAAACCACACTCAGTTGATCGACAGCATGACGGTAATTTATTGGTTCAAGCCATAAATGCCACTCAGGCAAGGAAACTTCTTGAATTGAAAATTATTGCAGATGTACCTGTCAAAGTGACACCTCAAAGATCTCGATGCCATCAACCAAGATGAGATTACTAACTAAACATGACCACAAACAAGTATGTCTCTAAATAGCCCAATCAGGTGCTGATGAGACGTAAAACGCAAACTCACTCACACTTTGATCGCGGTCTAAAGAGACGCAGCCCACCGTGTCTGCTCTACTCAAAAGGAATGTCTGCCCCCACAGGTCTCGGGCCTCCTCGTGGCGGAGGGCAGTAACACTAAGGTGAAGACCTCTATCCTTCAGTGGCCAACATGAGACAGTGCGCTTGCACGGTGTTTCCCCTACCTTACAGGGGAATATCAATGATAATGCCAAAAACATGTTTCAAGACCCCATCGTACGTCAACCGGGTAACCAAGGTGCGCGTCCCTCAGCGGGAAACCAGGCTGAGATAAAAAAATTAGGGACTGGACTACCAAGATTTCAACGGACAAGGATATCGCCGGATGACTTGATGGAAGTGTGAACACAGGTATTAGCGACTCGCACAACCTTGTGTATACCATCATGAACATTCGAGCACCAAGACTTCCTGCAAAAACTGTACACTACAGAAATTACAAACACTTTAATGTGGATAAATTTTCCTCTGATATTGGATGTATACCAGTGACAACTAGTGAATTATTGGATAATCCAAGCGATAATTATTATGATTCGACCTATCGGGAGAATCATCTTGTTTTCTTTGATTTTATTATTATTATTATTATTATTTTTTTCTTGGCCAGTAGGTTTTTGTGCTAGAGACTTGAAACTTGGTACATATATAGTCCATGGTTAGTACTTCATTTTGGGAGAAGATGGTTGACCTTGACCTTGAACTCAAGGTCACAGGTCATCTCAAAGTCGAAAATTGGAAAACTTAAAAGTGGAATAACTTTTTTAATATTACAAGAATCAATTTGAAACTTTGGAATATATATATAAACATGTATCCCAACATTTGTAACCCATAATTGTTTTTGTGCAATGAGGGTAAGGGGGTAATTACCCCAATTTGACTAAAACAGGTTTGCACAGGTTTCCAGAAAAACTAAGCAAGCTAGAAACTCAGTTCTTTCACTGATAGGTAGCCTGACTAACCATTCAAGGTAAGTGATATTTTATATTTTGATTATGTGAAGGGGTAACTATGTAATGGGGTGTTGAAAATAGGGTGTTTTGCCCCAAGAGTGAAAACATTGTAAAACTTTGGTTTTAATGAAAGGATTTCAATGATAGTCTGGTAATATATTAATGGTTTCTGTATTATGTAATCCTTGTTGCCCGAAGCTTGGTAATTACCCCCCAAAAAGGGGTAAATGTCTATAACTTGTGATTGACCTGGACGATTTTCTTCAAATTTTGCACACGTTTGGGAATTTGACTCAGGCACATATTAAACGAATAAATTTAACAGTATTGCCAACATAGGGTATTTACCCTCGTAATCAATGCCAAAAGGGGTGAATATATATTTTGAGGAGTTATGTTGTTCAAAATGGAATATCAGCTGTATGTTTGGTCTACGGGTATCCGGTTGGATTTTACTGGATGAAAAGTTTCTGTTTTGGGTAATTACCCCCAAAAGGGGTAAATGTCTATAACTTGTGATTGACATGGACGATTTACTTCAAATTTTGCACACGTTTGGGATATTGACTCAGGCACATATTAAACAAATAATTTTAACAGTATTGCCAACATAGGGTATTTACCCTCGTAATCAATGCCAAAAGGGGTGAATATATATTTTGAGGAGTTATGTTGTTCAAAATGGAATATCAGCTGTACGTTTGGTCTACTGCTATCCGGTTGGATTTTACTGGATGAAAACTTTCTGTTTTTGGTAATTACCCCTAAAAGGGGTAAATGACTATAACTTGTGATTGACATGGACGATTTACTTCAAATTTTGCACACGTTTGTGACATTGACTCAGACACATGCTAAAAGGAAAAAATTCACAGAATAGGGTGATTTACCCTCGTAATCAAGTTCTAAGGGGGTAAATACATATTTTGAAGAACTTGGTTGTTTAAAATGGAATATTAGTTGCACGTTTGGGCTAGGTTATTCGTATGGATGTTACGGGATGAAAAGTTTCGGTTTTAATAATTACCCCCAAAAGGGGTAAATGACTATAACTTGTGACTGACATGGACGATTTACTTCAAATTTTGCACACGTATGGGATATTGACTCAGGCACATGTTGAAAGAGAAAATGTTACAATATAGGATAATTTACCCTCGTAATCAAGGTCAAAGGGGGGTAAATACGTATTTTGAGGAATTTGGTTGTTTAAAATGGAATGTCAAGTTTATGTTGGATCTAGGCTTGTACTTAATGGATGTTACTGGATGAACAGTTTCGGTTTTAGGTAGTAACCCCCAAAAGGGGTAAATGGCTATATCTTGTGATTGACATGGACAATTTTCTTCAAATTTTGCATGGGCTAAGTGTGTCTACTTTACGACATAATATAAGTAGAAACTTCAGCTTACAGGGTCTCTACCATAATAGTCCGACATAGTCTCATATAATTTGTTTTACTCATATATTTGAGGTCGAATCATTGCCTAACCTTTTTAAAGGTTGAATACTAGTTGGATCTTACAGACTTTATTGAGACAAGTAATGGACGATCACGCACCTCTCAAGAAGGCGAAAGTACGTGCTCGAGACACTCCATTTATGAACAAAGAATTACGCCGGGCCACTCGTGAAAAAGCCCGTTTACATCGGAAATATAAGAACATCCCCAATAGTAAAAATTGGGAGAAATACAGACGCCAGAGAAACCTCACTACGAAGATCCGTAAGAGTGCCATTCAGGAATATTTTAAGAGCAAATGCAGCGGCGGCCAAAGTAACCCAGATTTCTGGAAAACTATAAAAACCCTTTCTTACAAATAAGGGATCAGTGAATGGAAATCACATTATGATACAAACTGATGAAGGAATTGAAACAAGGCCAGTAAAAGTCGCAAACTTGATGAACGATTATTACATTAACATTGCCTCACAGATAGGAGGAGAGGCTAATATAGAACAGAAGGAGGAGCCAAATGAAGTTTTTGTGGCTAAATGCACAAACTTTTACAAGGATCATCAAAGTGTCAAAAACATTCGTGAAAAGCATAACATCATAGACTTTAATTTCACACACACAAACTCCTCTGTAATAGAGAAAATAATCTCTAATATGGACAGTGGACACAAAGAAATCCACAGGATATGACTCGATCCCACCAAAACTTCTGAAGCCTGTGGCTAAACATGTAAGTGCCCACATCGCCAACATCGCCAACATGAGTGTGGACACATGCACCTTCCCACAGGGTGCAAAATTTGCCGAAGTGGTACCAATCTTCAAAAAGGATAGCAAGTTGATCATGAAGAATTACAGGCCCGTAAGCATTCTTCCCTCGCTATCTAAAGTCCTAGAGAAGATTGTACATAAACAATTGCAAAGTTTTTTGGAACACGTTCTACATCCAAGAGAGGCAGCATACCGTAAGGGATATAGCTGCGAACATGTCCTCATTGAATTAGTGGAACAATGGAAAGTTGCAATAGACAATAATAAATGTGCAGGTGCTTTGATGATGGACTTGAGCAAAGCTTTTGACTGTTTACAGCACCCACTTACCATCGCAAACTAAATTCGTACGGAATGTCGAATAAAAGCTGTGGATTAATATGGTCCTACCTCTCAGATAGATTCCAGAGAGTTAAACTAACATGACTTGTCAGTACTTGGAGTCAGTTGAAGAAAGGAATTCCCCAGGGGTCCATTTTAGGACCAGTGGTTTTCAATCTTTTTATTAACGATCTGTACAGCAATATAAACGGGGCTTCCTTACATAACTACGCTGACGATAATACAATATCAGTGATTGCTACAAACAAGGACGAGGTTATAAATACACTGACGAAAGAAGCAGAAATAGCTATTAACTGGTTTAAAATCAACATGATGGAGGCCAATGCCTCGAAATTTCAAGCCCTAGTGCTTAAGAGCAAAGTGCCAGTTATCTTCAAATTGAACAACGAAGAAATTGCTTACGAGGATTATGTGAAATTGCTGGGAGTTTTCCTCGACAAGCACATAAATTTCCAACACCATGTTGGAGTTATAATTAGAAGAGCAGGAGCACAGCTCCGGGTTTTACAAAGACTGTCAAACATGCTCGACTCTTCTGCTAAAATGGAAATTTTTCGCCGTTTTATATTGTCACACTTTACTTACTGCTGCCTGGTGTGGCATTTTTGCGGAATAGTACAAACAAAAAAGCTAGAAAGGATACAGTTTGGAGCTCTGAAATTTGTGTTTTCTGACCACTCGTCAGATTACGAAAGCCTTTTAAAAAAGGCAAAACTACCAACGTTAGAACTTGACCGGAAGAAAACTATTTTAACTTTTGTTTTTAAGACTTTAAATGGTCTATCTCCCACCTTCTTACAAGAGATGTGCAAAACTCGTGAACATAACTACAACCTGAGAAGCAGAAATAAGTTAAAAAATGAACACTGTAGAACTGTTCGCTACGGACTACAGTCATTGACTCAATACGGGGCGAGACTATGGAACTCGCTCAACGACGATCTGAAGAACACTGAACACCTAACCCAGTTCAAAAGAAATATAAAAAACTGGACTGATGACGCCTGCGAATGCAGATTCTGCTCATAATGACTCTTGTGATTTTACGAACTGTGATTTTAAAGACTTTATGGTTTTAAGACTGTGATCTCAAATTTTTGTGATTTCAAAGATTTTACCTTAAATTAATTTTATTTACTATTTTACATGTGTTGATTTATCCATTTACTTGTTATATTGTTTCGTAGACAGTCGGTCACATTAGCCTACGGCTAAAGTTTCTCTTTTGTACCACTGACTATAAATAAAAGTATTTGATTTGATTTTGATTTGGACCCTGACCGCCTCCCACACATCTTGAAAGACGAAAATTGCCTTGTTATGAAAGGTGAAACGAAATCCCTTGACATCCTGTCAGCTGACGATGTTTATGAAGTTATTGCAGAGACTTGTGACAACACTGTAGCTGGAGAAATAAGACTTCAAACTGATGGAACCTTCCTGATTATCCTCAGAACAATCAACAAAAAGAGAAACTGATATCAGTCAACGAAATTGCTGGAACAAAAATCTCCTTTGAACCTTTCATAAGACCAGGCAAAGGCCTCATCTTCTCAAAAGAGAGCAGGACATGTAGTGATGCACAGCTCAACAAGTGGTTCAAGAAACATGGCATTGAACACTTCAAACGGTTTTCCCAACGAAACGGATATGAGTTACTACACTTGACATTCAAAGACGATAAAGTTCCAAAGAAGGTACCTGTAGCATTTGAAAAGTGCAGAGTTCGCCCTATCTTTCCTCACCCAAAACGTTGTTTCAATTGTCAAGTCTACGGACATTTCAGCAGTATGTGTAGAAGGTCGACAGTTTGTGCCAATTGCGGAGAACTGGATCACACTCATGCAAGAGAGCAACCATGCTCCAAGCCGTCGTATTGTGCTAATTGTGCAGGGGATCACTCTGCATTTAGCCAAGACTGCAGAACCTTCAAGAAAGAAAGGGCAATCATACAACAACAGATTGACACAGGAAGATCATTCCCTGAAGCCAGACTCCGTCTAGAAGAGGATACGGACAGAATGGACCAAGGATCAGACTACCCCAGACCAGTTTTACACGTATCTATCTCCAAAGAGACAGATTCAACTGAAGACGAACCTCTTCATGGATGTCGTGCAGAAGAAATCTTCACCAGAACGACCAAAGAAGAAAGAAACCATGCACTCTCCTGAACCAGTTTCATGCATATCACCCAGGAAACAAAGTCATACGTCCTCTACTGATATCCCCAAACGAAGATGTCACCTGAACAAGCCAAGACGAAAGAAGCATTGGCTTCTGAGAACAAGAATCCTAAAAAAATGCAATGAAGTTATGGCTGCATCCAACCAAGACATCTACCTCAAGTTGGTACACAAAGATCTATCACTGACCAGTTTACCCCTGCCCGTTCCAACTCTTGGACTAAATAGTCATCCTGTACTTTCAAGTATTTCTCAAAGTCTTTCTCCACCTTTTGTAGCCCCCGCAGGTCTCGGGCCTCCTCATGGCGATGGGTGGTAACACTAAGGTGACGATCTGTATCCTTCAGTGGCCAACATGAGACGGTGCGCTTGCACGGTGTGTCCCCTACCTTACAGGGGAATATCAAAGATAATGTCAAAAATGTTTCAAGACCAGATCGTACGTCAACCGGGTTACCAAGGTGCGCGTCCCTCAGCAGGAAACCAGGCTGAGATCGAAAAGTTAGTGACTGGACTACCAAGATTTCAACGGTCAAGAACATCTTCAGATGACTTGATTGACCATGACCGCCTCCCACACATCAAAGACGACAATTGCCTTGTGATGAAAGGTGTCAAGAAATCTCTTGACGATCTGTCAGCTATCGATGTTTATGAAGTCGTTGCGGACATTTGTGACAACACCGTAGCCGGAGAAATAAGGCGTCAAACCAATGGAACCTTCTTGATTCATCCACAGAACAATCAACAAAAAGAGAAACTGACATCAGTCAACGAAATTGCTGGAATGAAAATATCCTTTAAACCGTTCAAAAGACCAGGCAAAGGCCTTATCTTCTCAAAATAGAGCAGGACATGCACTGATACTGAGCTTAACAAGTGGTTCAAGAAACATGGCATTGAACAATTCAAACGTCTTTCCCAACAAAATGGATATGAATTACTACACCTGACATTCAAAGACGACAAAGTTCCAAAGGAAGTACCTGTAGCTTTTGAAAAGTGCAGAGTTCGCCCTATCTTTCCTCATCCAAAACGTTGTTTCAATTTCCAAATCTATGGACATTTCAGCAGTATATGTATGTCAAAGGTCGACAGTTTGTGCAAATTGCGGAGAACTGGATCACACTCACACAAGAGAGAAACCATGCTCAAAGCCCTCGCATCGTGTAAATTGTGCAGGGCATCACCCGGCATTTAGCCAAGACTGCAGAATCTTCAAGAAAGAAAGGGAAATCCTACAACTACAGATTGACACAGGAATATCATTCCCTGAAGCCAGACGCTGTGTAGAAGAGGATACGGACAGAATGGACCAAGGATCAGACTACCCCAGACCAGTTTTACACTAATCTCCAAAGAGACGGATTCAACTGAAGACGAACCTCTTCATGGATGTCTTGCAGAAGAAATCTTCACCAGACCGACCAAGAAGAAGAAACCATGCACTCTCCTGAACCAGTTTCATGCATATCACCCAGGAAACAAAGTCATACGTCCTCTACTGATATCCCTCAAACGAAGATGTCACCTGAACAAGCCAAGACGAAAGAAGCATTGGCTTCAGAGAACAAGAATACTAAAAATGCAATGAATGAAGTTATGGCTGCATCCAACAAAGACATAGATCTACCTCTGAGTACCTCAAGTTGGTACACAAAGATCTATACTGACCATGTACGACCACCTAGCTTTGATTGAGAAGCATCTAGAAAATTCTAAAAGTACTCTGACAAATGCTGGCCTTGAAAATGGATATGGACTTCTCTGACAGAGAACAACTCAAAATGCAGGCTGCTGGCCGAAAGAAAAATATTGTACTCTTGCCGAGATCCGAGCAGCCCAAGCATCACACCTATTCGCAGAGATTGAATATGGATTTTGGAACTATGATTCTTCTTCTTATCCATGATCTAGGGGAGAGCGGGGCACAGTGAGACACTTTTTTTATTTTCAAGTGTTCCAAAATGTTGGCTGTAACGAGTTAAATGAGATCAGGTCCACATCATAGATAATGACGTTGGGTACATTGTACAGTAGTTTCAGCTTCCTACCTTTTACAGGTTTGGAGAAATTTAAAGTTACGTCCATGCTCGTTAAGTGTCTCACTGTGCCCCGTGGGCGGGGCACAGTGAGACAACAGGCAAGGCACATTGAGACAGGGCATCTGCTGCCATAACCGCCGATCCTTGGGACCTGTGGAATTGTTCTATCAATTGTTGCTACACAAACTACTGTACTCTAATAAAAGCAGCTGGCTAGGTGATTTTTTAGGACCTTTTTTGAGCATGTTTCGAAACTTCATCGCACAGGACACATGCACGACTTATTTAACCGGCCGCGCCTGTTACATACTAATCAAAATTCTTCTCTGATGCTTCCCGTCGGATATGACTCACTAAAATATAGCAGGCATTTTGTTTCTAATAGTGAATTGTGAGCTATGCATTACATTCAGGTCTTTTGGAGTGTAATTTGTCATGTCTCACTGTGCCCCGCCTCAAATTGTCTCACTGTGCCCCACGCAGCTCTCTTTATAAAATTTTTGAATCCTGTGGACCGGATGCCTGCATTGTGGTTAATCATCCTACTAAATTAGGACAAATAATCAAGGTTTGAATCCCTGGCAATTGATTTGCATTATACCATTTTTCTTTGGAATTATAAAAAAAAGTCGTTTAGCAAAATTATTTACTTTTACTGGTTAAAAACCAAAATATTGAAATTCCGCTCTCGATATGCTGCATAGACATTCAGGATATAGGACAGTATCTCACTTACTTACTTTTTGAACTATACAAAAGAGGGTTGATCTATAAACAGTACCAGTTAGACGCTACGGGCTTTGTCTCACTGTGCCTGCCGTCTCACTGTGCCCCGCTGTCCCCTACTCTTTCTTATCCTGAAATTGGTAGAATGTAATCAGAACAGTTCATGTCAAAAAGAACAGTCAGGACACCTAACTAAGTCATCTGCAGCAGTTGTCTGCTTGGTGTTAAAAACAAATGGCAAACTAGTCGAAGGAAGCTCACAGAAGACTATCTTGCATCATTGAGACTTCACCAAGCACGCACACAACTTGTACAACGTACACAACAAGCAAAGGGGCCGTTCAACAAAGACGGTCTCAGTACAAAGTCAGAACTCATCAAAGCTATTAAAAATTACAAATTTACTGAAGAAGGAGCAGGCGCTCTGATCCTTCTTATCCGCCACAACCTGTTTACAACTGCGCTAAAAGTAGCCCAGAAGATCCGTAAATAATTTCTTCACCAACTTACAAAAACCCTCAAACATAGACATACTATGTGGACAATGAATAAAGACAAATAACACCTGAGCAAGCCTCGATATAGCCCAATAAGGTGCTGCAGAGACGTAAAACACAAACACACACTTATGTCAAATACAACGTATCAAAACCGGATCTTACGTCAACCGGGTAACCAAGGTGCGCGTCCCTCAGAGGGTAACCAAGGCTGGGATCGAAAAGTTTGCGACTGGAATACCAAGATTTCAATGGACAAGGACATCTCTGGATGACTTGACTGACCCTGACTGCCCCCCACAACTGTCAAAGACTGAAAATTTGCTTGTTATAAAAGGTGTCACAGCATCACTGGAAGACCTATCATCTGTTGCTCTCTACGAAACATTTGCAGACCTTTGCGACAAGACAATCGCAGATAGCCTAAGGCGCCAAACCAATGGTACATTCCTCTTTCAACCTGCGACCTCGGAACAAAAGATAAATTGACCGGCATCTATGAGATAGCCAATACCAAGGTGATCATTGAACCTTTTCTAAGATCAGGCAAAGGCATTATCTTCTCGAAAGAGAGCAAGACATGCTCAGACAATGAACTTACCAACTGGTTTAACAAACACGGCATCACAAATTTCAAACTTCTGGCTCACAAGAATGGTTATGAGTTACTGTCGCTAACGTTCTAAGAAGAAAGAGTACCAAAGAAAATACCTGTAGCCTTTGAATGGTGCAGAGTTTCTCCATTCTCTCCCCATCCAAAACGCTGTTTCAATTGCCAAGTGTTCGGCCATTTTAGTCGTACATGCATCAGATCAACAATTGGTGCCAATTGTGTCGACCGTGATAATACTCGCACACACGCCAAGCCTTGCTCTAAACTTTCACATTGTGTAAATTGTTCAGGGAACCATCCTGCCTTTAGCCACAAATGCAGAGTCTTTAAGAAGGAAAAAGAAATTCTACAACTACGAACTAAAAGACAACAGTTACTATCATTTCCCGATGCCAGACACCTGGTAGAACAGGACACGGGCAAACCTGGATTAGAAGCAGATTACCCTAGACCTGCTCTTCATTCATCACCAAAGAGAGCCCCCGCAGGTCTCGGGCCTCCTCGTGGCGGAGGGTGGAAACACTAAGGTGAAGACCTCCATCCTTAGTGGCCAACATGAGACAGTGCGCATGCACGGTGTGTCCCCTACCTTACAGGGGAATATCAATAGTTATGTCAAATACCAAGTTTCAAAACCGGATCTTACGTCAACCGGGTAACCAAGGTGCGCATCCCTCAGTGGGTAACCAGGCTGGGATCGAAAAGTTTGCGACTGGAATACCAAGATTTCAATGGAAAAGGACATCTTCGGATGACTTGACTGACCCTGACCGCCCCCCACAACTGTCAAAGTCTGAAACTTTGCTTGTCATAAAAGGTGTTCAAAAAACACTGAAAGACCTATCATCTGTTACTCTTTACGAAACCATTGCCGACCTATCCGACAAGGAAGTAGCAGACAGTATAAGGCGCCAGTCAAATGGCACATTCCTCTTTCAACCTGTGACCTCTGAGCATAAAGAGAAATTGATAGGCATCCATGTGATAGCCGATGTGCAAGTCTCCATTGAACCTTTTAACAGATCAGGCAAAGGCATTATCTTCTCGAAAGAGAGCAAGACATGCTCAGACAATGAACTTACCAATTGGTTTCACAAACACGGCATCGCAAAATTCAAACTTCTGGCTCACAAGAATGGTTATGAGTTACTGTTGCTAACATTCAAAGACGAAAGAGTTCCAAAGAAAGTACCTGTAGCCTTTGAATGGTGCAGAGTTTCTCTATTTTCCCCCCATCCAAAACGTTGTTTCAATTGTCAAATGTATGGCCATTTTAGTCGTACGTGCATTAGATCAACAATTTGTGCCAATTGTGGCGACCGTGATCATACCGTGATCATACTCACATACACGACAAACCTTGCTCTGAACTCTCACATTGTGTTAATTTTTCAGGGAACCATCCTGCCTTTAGCCACGAATGCAGTCTTCAAGAAGGAGAAAGAAATTCTACAACTACGAACTGAAAGACAACTATCATTTCCGGAAGCCAGACTCCTTGCAGAACAGGACATGGACAAACCTTGCATAGAAGCAGATTACCCTAGCCCAGCTCTTCATTCATCACCACGGAGAAAGATTCTCATCTGGACAGGAACCTCTTCACGGATGTCTTAATGAAAACACCTTCACAGCCTCAACCAAAGACAGAAGAAACTGAGAATTGCCCTGGACCAGTTGTACACACCTCACCACAGAAGCTCCAACAAAGTTAGTCTTCTGATACTTCACAGACAAGGACTTCAGCCAACTGCAAGAAAAAAGACACTCTATCATCTGCTGAGAAAGCACCCAATCCAGCAAGACAAGAATGCTCAACAGACCACTTGATACCTCCCAAGTAAGAGAGTAAGTCTGCCAGCAGAACAAAACAATCCTCAATTCACAAACTTGTCATCATTTCACGAGATTGCAGCCTGAAAGGTATGTCATCCAATGTCATCTACAAGGCAATTATGGACATGATTGGCAAACCACAGTCAGTTAAACGACAACATAATGGCAATCTATTGGTACAAGTCATCAACCCTGATCACGTCAGGAAATTATGCGAATTGAAAAAGATTGCTAATGTACCTGTGACCGTGAAACTTCTTTAAGTTTGAGTATGTCTCTATATAGCCGACTAACGCGGTTATGAGACGTAAAACTCAAATACACACACACACACACATCACCAAAGAGAAAGATTCATCTGGATAGGAACCTCTTCACTGCCTCAACCAAAGACTGAAGAAACTGAGAATTGCCCTGGACCAGTTGTGGACACCTCACCACAGAAGCTCCAACAAAGTCAATCTTCTGATAATTCACAGACAAGAACTTCAGCCAAATGTAAGGAAAAAGAGGCTCTATCATCTGCCGAGAAAGCACCCATTCCAGCAAGACAAGAATGCTCAAGTCATCATTTCACGGGATTGCAGCCTGAAAGGTATGTCACCCTATGTCATCTACAAGGCAATTATGGACATGATTAGCAAACCACAGTCAGTTAAACCACATAATGGCAATCTATTGGTACAAGTCATCAACCCCAATCACGCTAGGAAATTATGCGAAAAAGATCGCTAACGTACCTGTGACCGTGAAACTTCTTCAAGTTTGAGTATGTCTCTAGATAGCCCACTCAGGTGCTGATGAGACGTAAAACTCAAATAAACACACACACTCCTCCTCCTGCATGGATTTAAAAATATCAGATCCAATGATGGATGGATGATTGGGGCTTTACGTCCTGTGTTTATGCACTGGGAAGGCTAATTAAGACAGGAGGAGGACATGGCAATGAGGCGAAGGATGATTGAAACAGCCATCCTACATAGGCCCAGAGGACCCGGCAAGGGCTGGATTCGAACCCTGGACCCAACGATTGGCAGCCGAGCACGCTACCACTAGACCAACCTGCCCCCAAAAAAATATCAGATGAAGAAGTTGCAAAATTTACAGAATTTGGCAGCCGGGCAGATAAACTGCAGGAGACAGGAGTTTATCACACTTTCAATTGATCTTTTTTTTCTCTGACATTTTACAAGTGAAAGAGATCACAATAAACACTATGGTTTTACTGTGTAACTGTGTCCCTGTAGCTCTGCAAATTGAACAAAGAAAATTAAACACTCCCATGAGTCAGAAAATCATTGAATTTATTTTCATGAGCATCGATTATTTCAATAACCTTCTTTGCAGGAAAAAATAAAATGAAACAAGAAGTTGAGTTGGAAATGCCACAATGGGAAGACAAACACCATGCTCCCTGGATCTGTTTCTGCTGGACATATTGCAAGAGTAGAACACTGCGGCTGTGTATGAATTTTAAGAGCAAGTAGACTAGTGATGCAGACCACACCACTTTGGACAGGTACGATCAAGTTCACAGGCATTACAATCATTTTGAGAAAAAAGCTTGTCAAGTTGCACTTATTGAATTTATATACAAGGTTGCCAACTCCTGGTTTGAGAATCCATGCTCTTGCTTAAGACAGCATTACAGCAGGGATTCTCAAACCAGGAATCTTGAGGGAGTTGCCAACCTTGTATGTATTGTACATACAGGATACGTTTAGCAATGTGAGCTTTTTGTAAGAAATTATAATGCCTGTGATCAAGTTTCATAGCTTGGATTGAACTGGTGTGAGAGCAGTGCTCAGCACTAAGAAAAATCTGGTCAAGGTTTATACTGGTACTGAACTGGTATAAGGAAATGCTGAAAAATGCTTTTACCTTGGAATGAAAATTTACCAGCATTTCTTCCTTTAATACAAGATAAAAAGATAACGTTTTACAGAAGTAACAGAACTGCTCTCTGGACTCGTATGAATCGCACCACTTCGCCCCTGGACCGCACCAGTGACAGCCAGTGCATGTGCACTACCATATGTTGACTAGTTCTAGTCTTGAGTCTGGTCTGCACCACTAATAAAAATGTCAACTTCATACAAATATTAACATTTAAAAATGTGTGATCTTATCAGCATATCATAACCAGTAGGTGGATATTTTTGCCTATGGATTTCTTCAGAAACACATCAAATTTGGTTATGCACTGAATTGTACATTACGCAGCTTTACAAGTACGAGATAATTGAAAATAAAGAGAAAATGTGGAATATAAAATTGGCGGTGGACCGCCGGTGGTATCATATTTCCAATGAATAGCAAAAGCAATGACATACACAAAAGAAGCAGATAAGAATATAAATACCAAAACAGCCACAATATACTGTATAGAAGACTTGGACACAGCATGCAATTAAGACAGTACAAACCATCCCTTTGTAGTATAACCTTAAGATATACTGCACAGCAAAATGGCTAAAATATAGTACAAAGGCAGTAAGGTTAAACTCAAGACTGATTACTCTAGCATTATATAAATAGTCATAAATGGACAGAATACTTTTTGGCCTTGTCAAGTTGTTCACAATATGATCACATTTAAAGGTTCATGTATTAAAATCCCCCGTAGGATGCTCTAGCCCTAAATATACAATAATTATGATTACTGTAACTCATCAGTTGTCTAACTTCATTGAATTAATCAAGGACCAAGAAATATACACCTTGGCACTACTGACTGAACACGCAAAATTGAGTAAGCTAAAAATGATCCCATAAGTTGAACAGAAACCAGTACAACAAGACAAAAAAGACAATTCATTTAGCATGCACTATAATCAACAGTCTAAATATAGCCCTGGACCCCTGTGGGACAGGGGTCATGAATCGTCCCATTGGAAAATCATGAGATTTGAAGGACATGGTCTGGGAGAATGAAATTTTAACCTTTTATCCCATAGTTTTAAATCAAATTGATGGTACATTTGAAAAGTTCACCTTTTTTGCTGCTGACTGCACCTAATTTGATCTTCCTTAGTGAAAGGGATAAATGTAAAATATTTCATTGAAACTGAAGAATTGGTTTTTATCCTTATACACAGGGAAAATGGCCACTTCTTATTGGTCCAAAGCTGGTGATGTCATAACAAACATCTATGACATCATAGATAGTCTTGGTGACGTCACAATGGTGACATCACACTTCAAAGTGAGGCTGGTGACTGACTCTCACAATTTTTGGGCATATTACTCATTTAAAAGTGATTTTTACAAGACAAATCTTTGTGGAATAGCTTTGAAAACTAGTGCCGTCAGCAGGGAAATGTGTGGGCTACCCATAGACAAAATCTCATCAAATTTGGATGAAAATTGATTGATTTGGAGCAAATCTCCTGTCTTCAAGTCAAAAACTCAAGATTTTCAATGGGAACGACCCATGACCCATGCTCACGCATGGGTCCCAGGGCTAGTCTAAATAGCACAGATTGAATCAGATTTCATATATATATATATGCGTTCAGATGAGTTGATGAACGTCCTTAGTAAAAACCATTGTATAAACCATGACGCCAGGGAAATATTAAAATCTATACTTAAGTGCTAAGATAAAAATAGAAGTACGTTCAGCTAGAACGGCCGCATGCAACCAATAAATACATTGACTCCCAGGCTATTAATAAATACATTGAAGAGTGGGAACTTCTTAGTTCATCTTAACACTTGTGATTGGACAATAATTTACAGCAGGTCATTTAATTAAAGATTGATTTACATCTGGATAAAAATATTCAGCATTGTTTGTCAATGTCTGTATCAACTGCTAAAATCTTCCAAAAAGAGGACTATGTACATACTTTGAATAACAAGTTCATAACAGGCCAGGGACCTGAGGGTTGGATTTCACGCTACAGAACACACTGCCCCTAAATGGCAATCATGTAACACTCTTCTCTAAAGGGGGCTCACTTATACCTCCTTTGATATTAAATGAAATGGTTTGTTACTATTTACAGGCATGAAATCTACAAGGCCGGTGTATTCCTTGGTGATTAACTTAAGGTGAAATAAAAGTTAAGCTGTAGTTAACCTTAACATTTATCTTATGTATTAAAATTGTCTACATTTGGTTCAATGAAAAATTTGAATAAAATGAATCAACTATACTTCATTGTGCGTAACAAAGAGCTACATCAATTCATTTAAAGTGTTTTTGCCTTCAGCTTTGAGATCACATTTTTTACACAATTCATATATTAAAATACATCTCTCATCCATTTGTCAGTGCCTATAATTCATCTAAACATTTTGGGACTATTTGTAATGAAAACCCTACACTTCACGCATTCTATTATGTATAATTGTATATATTTATCTTTTAAATATTTTCCGTCTTTACCTTCCATTAAATCGGTTCAAAAAATTTAGAAACTTTTGCAATCACATTCTATTTAATCAAATCTCACAGAATCATTTAAGCGATACCATTTAAGCGGTACCTGGTGTCTTAAATATATTTATAATTTTGATTTGTGAGACAAGATATTCTATGTCCACCTTATTTATCGCAAACATTAGGCCTAATTGCTTCTCCTTGTATTATACTAAACATTACCATCTCTTCTCCAGATACTATTCAAATGGTTTTCAACAATTGGTCAATCAAGGGCGACCTTAATGATGATGTCCCTTGTGCGGCATTTTGTCTTTTCAATATTTGGAACACCCTTTTGATTATGGAATTATCGGAATGTAGAATGTTTTTTAAAGGAATGCTATTTTAAAATTGGTCAGAATGATTAGAAAAAGTGATGTGCATCTAAAATTATTCAAAATGTGCAAAAATGAAGGTTTTTAAATTGTTTGATATACATGGTGCAGCACTGTAAACAGCTCTATCGACAACTTATTTGTTGTTTGAAAAACACTGGACAGACTTAGGCTTCGTCTCTTGGCCATTTCCACTGCAAAGCCAAGTATAGAAAGTGAGAATTTGTACAAGTGGAACCTTGCAGTCAAAAGCAGCACCCTGAGATAGTCATATTCTCAGCTATTGATTTATATATATAACATGAGGCACCTTTTCAGTCACATTGAAATCCACACTAATGTATGAAAAGAACTTTGTAAACCGTCTAAAATACATAGAGTTATAATCTGTAATACATGGTTTGTCTCAAATCCAGAAGATTACCTAGTAACATTAACATGCAGATATTTGACACAGGTACTTGTCATCACCTCAGCTATTATTTCAATCACTCCAGATACAAACTAAAATGACTACTGAACATCTTATAAATATTGGTGATGAACTTTTGGTGTTGAGTTACATGAACTTGTAACATATTTTGGGAAGTACAAATTAATGGCAAGATGATCATAAATGCTTTAAATAGATTATTTGGGAAGTAAAGTAACTATTTAAATTGCACGGCCATTACATTTGTTATATCACATGTATGACCCACTGGGGAGTCTGGGCCAATGTATTTGGTCCTTTCATCTGGGTCAGCTTACACCTGTGCATTTCAAAATAGTCAAAAATAAAAAATAAAACTTGTATGACTGCAACAGGTGATCTATTATTTTCTATAAAGCCAAATTTGCAAAACCAAACCTAGGCCTTTCAACAGACCATCAATGGGCCATGCCTAGGATTGAATGGGCGATAACAAATTTCCCTGAATGTAAAATTGCCTTTTGTCAGATATTCCCAAATTATGATACCAGCTGTTACATGTGTTTCAACATCGGATGTAACAGTATATTCTATAAAATGCCTACATTTTCACAAAATTAGTTATTTGAACATATTCTTAATACTTGTTCATTATCACACAAACACTGAGACTCTTTACAATTGAAATTGAATTCCAGCTTCAGAGAAACCAGGCACAACAAAATAATATAAATATAGAGAAGGACAAATCCATGTAGAATGAACAATTGATCAAGTCGACACTTTCTACCAACTTTCAACACCTGTAATTAGGTATTTTATACCAAAAGCTGACTTGAAATACTCCCCTTCCTCACAGAAATCCATATCACAAAATGAAGAAACAACGGAACACAAATACAAATGGGAAAATAGAAATGAGTCATATATAACATCAGTTGTACAAGAAAGTAATGATTCACAACTCCCTCTCATCCAGTTCCATTGAATGCTGATTGTCATCCGTTGACAGTGTCCGATCACATGGCAGTCACATGACAAGACCATGTGACAAGCGAAAGTGGACAGGGCGCAAATAGGTCGCAAGAACATGAGTCACTAGTGTAAGGAGGAGCGGTCGTCATGGCTATTTCTTGGCGTTTGTTCCAGAACATTCTGCAGAGCAACAGGGGTTAGCCACTCCTTGGGAATGGCCTTCTCTATGAACGGTATACATGAACTCACGTAGGCTAGTCGGTTGACCCAACTGGGGGGCTCCTTGCCGCACATGATCTGAAAGAAAAGAGCAACAACAATTTGACAAAACCTTTCAAAACCTATGTCATAGTCATGAATTATCATTTATGGTTGTCACATTTCAAGATGGATGATTAGGGCTTTATGTCCTATAATTATGCACTTGTTAGGCTAATTTAGACAGTAGGGGGACACAGTAATAAGGCGAAGGATACACATTTCAAGAAAGTTCTGCACATCGATCAAATTAGAAATACACAACAACACTTGTTACAAAGGATACAATCCTGCAGACAACAGGATGTAAATAAGTATTCTAAGAAAACAGGGCTCCAAAGTCCAAATGCTCAACAAATGAAGGTACCAACCTGTGTAAGTGCTGATGTAAAATGGTTGCAGTTTTTGTTTAGCAGATGGTATTGGTCACCTCGGAATTCTTTGCCTAATTGTTCCACAATGTTTTTAACATCATCAGGAGTGAAGTCTGTTGTGCCTAAGACAATTGACTCCCTGAAAAACACACAAGACACAAATTTTACCAATGAAACTAACAAATTTCTAGAGGAAAGTGAAGCAGTATGAAACATTCACAAGAATTTCTATTAATAAACTAGACAATTGAATTAATTTATAACATAAATAATGTAATATAATATTATATTTACTTGAATTTGAATTGTTCACCAAGGTCTTCAGCATCTTTTGGTGCAATTTCAAATACTCCTGAGAAGGGGAACGGATGACCACCGTAAGCATACTCTGAAAATAGAAGATGACAAAATTAAATTCTGTGTTGACTCTAGAGATAATTTGGGGCTCAAAATTTGTAGCGTCCAAAGGGAAAACCTAGTAAGTCACATTTTGGAGTTTCTGAGATAATCCACTTTGAAGTTCCAGTTCTTGCAGTAAGAGATAGGCTTACTGAGATTTGTCAGTGTCGTTCTAGGGTAACAGGCCACTTCTTGAAAATCTAAACCTAATGAATATATAGAAATATGTCTCAGAAGTTATATTTTGACCTTAACTCAATTTGACCCAATTTGTTACTTACTAGGTTTTCCCTTTGGACGCTAGAGTAGCCTTGACAACAGAAATATTAAGCTATCAATGACTTAATTTTATTCTCACCTATGCCATACACTTCCACACCAGAATGAAAGACACCAATTCCTAAGGACGCCGTGTACTCATTAATCCAATACTGAAAGTAAATAACGTCATGTGTCACTGATTAATCAGCAGTGCATAATTATATACATGCACACCACGATGCACTTTGCAAATTTAGCATGTCATCATGTGAGGAATACATAACCACACGTAATTGGTAATCAACAGCACTTATTTAAGCAATCACCATTTTCAAAATTGATGTATAATGGTAGGCCTATTAGTTTTATTAAAATTAATCATGTACCGGGTACATCTAAACTATGTAAATATTGATCAAGTTGCAATTAAAACACATTTTACAATATCTCACACATTTTAGTCATCCCATACAATGATTAACAGTTTAACACCTGCTGCAAGTCCTGGCTATGACTCATCAAAGTCCATTCACATGATTAAATGACCTGAATTAGTTGTGAAGGACATACGATTAATGTGATGCCACTGATGTCAAATTGACACTTTCATTAAATTTTTATTTTGAAACTTTCCATGTTTTGAGCCGAGGTTGAAGAGTTTCTAGACTTTTCATTTGTCTAAGCAGTTATTTTCACTAAAGTCAAGACATTTTATTTTGGCAGTAAGTTTTTAGCCAATAAAAGAATACATGATTAAGTCTGAGGTTTAATTTTTTGTTTATCAGGGTGAGTACACCATGACCAAGCATGATTTGGACTAAATTTATGTCCTCTGACCCCCCAGCTCCATCATGCAGGCACTCACAATGCTAAATTACTGCTGCTCTTCAGCACATTTTGAGCTATTTTTAGCCTTCTGTTGTGACATCATCAGCATTGTTGGCTCTATGACATCACTGAAACAATGGTGACGTCACAACAGCAGCAATAGAAGCAGTAGAAGAAAATGGCTTCTTGAGCTGTGTTGACAGCAATGTTATTCTAATGGGACTACCTCAAAACCAGGACTACAACATGCCAATACTTCCAAATGTTTATGAAACTGTTTGGTCAAGGTGTCAGGATCAGGAGGAGACAAGTATTTTTGTCGAGAGTAAGGTATGTTTTTAATTATCAGCCAAAAACTTACTGCCAAAATAAAATGTCTTGACTATAGGTTAATATCCCAAATGAGTAAAGAAGGTATCATGTACAGATAGTACAGTACAAGGCAAAACACTTTCACTTGTTTTTCTTCTGTTTCACAAGATCATGAGTATAAACACAGATACAGTTATAAGCTGATATCTTACCATATCATAAACGTTGATTATAATAGGTTCTTGAGCCATCTTTGCCAGTTTGTTGGACGGTCCAAAGGCTCATAGACGGAATTAAATGAAGAGATTCTAGACCTGTCAAATTTTGTGGAGTGGATGAACTGTCAAAAATCCACTGTCAAATTCTCTCAGACGCCTTCTTCATGAGCGTCCATCGTCGTTTTGATACGGTCTTAACAAAGTCCGAAACATCTATAATGTTGAACAGATGTCAATTTACACAATTATTCCACTCAATTCAGCAAAATTTAAGAGATTACCAACAAAGCACATCAGATAACCATCCTTCCGCTTACTCCATTGAACTGATCTATGCGTATTTTGCTAAAAACGTCACAAATGCACAAAATCCGATGACGTAGCAGCACCTGTCTGTAAAATATTGAACAAGGGTCATTCGCGGAACACAGTGACTTGTTGCGGCTCTTGAAGTATATCATTTTGTTATCGCATCGCAAATACAGATATACCTGCCTAAGGGGGGGAGGGGCGTTTTCAAATAAAGAATGTTTTTGCAATACAAGTTTCCTCACTGTAAAAACTGTGTTGCTTTGCTTAAGGTGGCTCGATACTCATGAACTTTCCAAGATAGGATTTCTTAAAAATAGTTTAAAATGATCCAAAATAAAGTTTATAGCAAGGATATGTAAACGAAAGTGGTCGCTACCAGCCTTTCTTTCAAAATATTTCAGGTTATGTAAAAGAAAGTCAGACCGCACAAACCTGAAAAACTCAATTTTTTTCGTGAATTTTTTACTGTGAAGTTTTCCATGCCATTCATTGGCCATTCATGCTATGTTAATAAATGAAGCATGGAATTAAACAGGAGAGTTTTATGGAAAATATAGTGACAGTTTCAGAAAGACATATTGAAATTAAAGGGATTTCCAAGGGGCTCAGAATAAAAGTTTCGATTTTGAAAATTTAAACTTTTTTATAAAAAATAGTGCTAAAACAAAAATTGACGGAAATAGGATTTTGTAATTTTTTGTCATTTACTTCCAAAAATAGTGGGGAACAACATGATGATATAGACAAGCCTTCCTACCACACTTGAAATTGATATACAAATTTATTTATGTCACAAAGTCATTTTCGAGAAATTAGACCTGCTTTCCGAAAATCACCTGTAAAAAAATTCTATTATGAGTATCAAGCTGAAACTCCGGTTGTATGTAGTCCTCTTCATAGCGCATCTGATGCTCCAAACGAGAAGTTTCTAGCCCTAATAGAAATGGCGCAAATGGAAAACGAAGCGGCCGTTGCATGGAATTGTCAGAATTGAAAAAAGATGATGAAGCAGTTCAGCTGCTGTGGTGACGTCACGATAGATAGGGCCTGCCTGGCTGCGCGTCAATGTGCGTGAATGACGCATTTACATGAGTAGCGAGCCACCTTAAGGTGGCTCGCTACTCATGGTGCAGCAATGGCGGCATCACCATAGCAACAACAGCCTGCTGAGCTCTGAGGGCAACATTTTTGTATTTTTATAATTCCATGCGACGGCCACTTAATTTGCCATTTGTGCAACTTCTATTAGGGTTAGAGACTTCTGGTTTAAAGCATTAGATGCGCTGTGAAGAGGACTGCAAACCCACAGAGTTTCAGCTATATAGTCCCAATAGAATATTTTACAGGCAATTTTCGGCAAGCAGGTCTAATTTCTCAAAAATGACTTTGAAATACAAATAAATTTTTATATCAAAATCCATCGCGGTAGTGTCACCGCTGAGCTTTTAGCTTCAGAGGTGTCTTCATTCTTTCCTCTTATAGGAACCTTCCTCAAATCGCCATGAACCTCAAGACCTTAATTCTGTAATATCATTTATATTATTGTTGTATAAAAGTAATGTGATATATTATATTATTGTGTAATGAGATTCAATGATAGCAACGGGGTAGAACTCACCCCATGTTTCCATGGCAACAGTTACCCTGGTGTTTCTGCGCAGCCGCAGAACACCCTAGTAGCAATCTCTGGGGGCAAGCTTGTTTGCCCAGCCAGAACAGAGCCCGCTCCCGCTGAGGCAGCAGGAGGGCTACCTGTCTCCCTGACGGGGTGACGATTCGTCAGGTAAGGGTATTGTTGTTAGAGGTATGATTAAGGGTTTCTCTTAAAGGAACCTCAGGTCATGGTCGATTGAGATGGCATTAGTTAATGATGTATGTAATTCGTTAAGATCGTTGTTTAATGCATTGATAACTTGAATACTATCTGTTCTTCGAATGATTCTTAATGTAACTGTCTATAAATCGTGTATTAAATGGATAAGTGAATCTAAACGGTTGAGCCTCTGGTATTTCTTGAGTAGGTGTTTCGTGGTGGCAAGTGCTAAGGTGTCTCCCGCAGGATCCCCGGCAATGAGTCCATCTACTCAATTAGCTACCTCTGACAAAGAAACCTGCGCTAACCTTACATGGGGGCAGCTAAAGATGGCATGGTGAGAGAATTCCGGTCTGCGGCTTCTTGGCGCTTGTCTGCTGTGTCACACTGTCTCTTGATTTACTATGTTTTTCAAATTTAAGGAATAGCAAACATATTCAGTTCTTGTACCATTGAATGTATTGACTTAACAATGGTAACTTAGGCATCGACAACACACGTCGAACTGTAGAAGCAGAACTCTATGAAATAGCATAGGAATAATTCTTCATATCTGTAAATGATCATACATAGCAACTCAATGTTTGATGTTCGTACGATGTAAGATTCACATTTAGTGACGTTTCTTTCCGAAACACTAGCCTTGCAATGCTATGGGCTATGGGCCTACGGTTTCTTTGCATGAAGAAAGTCCACTTCCTCGATGTGGAAATTCGATTATGTCACAACTTCATATCATGCATAGCGGGTTCGCCAGCTATGGCTAGAGAGCATTGGTTCAACGCCATGCCATTAGTCGCTGTTTTGGTCTCCTAATTAGCTATTGTTCTGCTATATCGTTAATTAAATTGATTAATATGCTCTACTAAACATGCGGAGCCCAAAGCCTAACTTTAAATTCACGAAGTTTTAGAGAGCCATGTTATCCCACCTTAATTCACCTACTAGTATAGGGGGCGCAATTTTCCTACCAGGTAGCTCAGGGGCTTCGCCCATATCTTTATTTGGATACCTATTAGCTCATGTTCAGCTTCGATATGCCTGCCTCTCATCTTCCCACTTCTCACAACTTTACCTACACACCTCATCCAGACCCGGACCAGACAGCGCACTCAAGTCTCTGGGGCATCTCTCGCATCATTAGGCCTTCCTTGCAACACAGCACATCTTCCAATACGGTAGGAGCTCATTTTGCAAACATTAATAGGAAAGGCACTTGATTCTTACTTTCTTAATTTATAATGTTTTCTTAGGCTATCTGTCATTTCCTCTTATATTTTAACTCTTGCATTCTAACGTTACATTACCAATATGTCTGTCTGTTTCCAAACACATAGCATACTATTTAGATTTTATATACACGGCACTTAAGGTCTAATAGCCTGGTCTCATGGCCACGCTATTCTGCCTTCTTCTTTCCTCACTCTGCAACTTAAATATGTAACATTTCATTACTTTTAAAATTTGAAATCGCTATTGCCCGTCCAGCGAACACTCTAGAGAATTTGATTATCACATACTGATTGTCATCCCATCATTGTTTTCTTGAGTAACAGCATGCTCTTCTTCATTTATGCATGTTTCCATTCATTTATTGCCGTTGTGCGCATTGATCATTGATAGTGTATCGTGTTGTATTTTGTTGTGTCAGGTCTACTGTTCTACTTTTACCTAGCCAAAGTTAGTTATTTCAGTTTCTTATTGACTTGAAGGGACAAGTCGGCATTTTTCTCCATGTATGAATAAGTGAACAATCCGTCGATAAAGTTAAGCAATACCAAAAGTAAAGTACACATTAATATTTCATTATTACTGATATATGGTTTTCAAGTTATGTGTTCATTCCCTTATTTTTCGGGTCGTTGGTTGATATGTGTTATGAGTTACATCCACGTTTATTGCAGGGAATCGCTGTGGCACATTTTGTAGCCTTTACCCTTATTTTGATTTTAGGCTCTCTTTTCATACGTAATCTCCCTCAAATTAGTTATATTTTTGCTCTAGTAAGTGCTAGTATGCACGGTACGCTTGCTCTTCTTACATCTATTTTCGCTCTGAATGTCTGTCCCGTTGACACAGCTGACACTTCAGCAGTGGTTACTTAAGTTCCGTTTGGAAGCCCAGACAGCGGTTGATGAGGGATATTTGTCTGCTCGTGCTTCTCGTTATATCAAACATCACACCCCTACTATTCTCTTTAATAAATGGTTATTGTTGGCTGCCAATAATAGGAACACTCAATGGCATGTTTACGAGTCGATACTAGATCAGCTTGGTTATTTGTCTCTTCCCTTACCAGAACTTGCTCTGTTTCGTGAGGCTTCTTTTGCTCGTTATAAAACGTATTTGAGAAAACCTACCAATGTATGGCTTTACCCCCTTACCCTCATGATGTCAGAAACTGACTCATCCTCTGCTAGTACAAGTCAGGGCGATAAGGGACACCTCGATGTGACTGACATTTACACTGACACATCGCTTTCAAGTGAACAGCCTAATACCTCGGGCCAACACATTGCCCAACAACCAGATAATTCTTCATTGACTGTTCCTTTACATATAAAAGTTGGGGATATTATTGACGGGTCCCGTGTTTCCACACCTTCTCATGATAGCTTAAAATCTCGTGAGGAATCACCTGGCCGACACGATTCTGATTCTGACGAGGACAATTCACATCTTGCTCTAAAGATTGCTAGGGATAAGGTTGATAATTCCGATAAAAATAATTCTGCTGGCCATACCTTTGATAGTGATAACTCTGATAAACAGTCTTTTGGTAGGAATAGATCTCCAGCTCTTTCTGATTCTGAACGTCAGGAACATCCATCTAATATTGCTGGCATTCCTGCAAATTCTAATAACGCTGAAACAGGTGACGATAACTCTGCCTCTCAAGCTGGTCAGTCTGACGCCTCTCTTATACATCAACTAGCAGCGTACCCGTCTTACGACGGGTAGAGAGGTTATATAATGAAAATGGACTTCCAACATTGTGTCTAACCTCTGTCTATGGTTGTTGTAATTTTATTTTGAATGTAGGAGTAAGTCTGCTTTAAATGATCTCCTGAGAGCTCGCTGCACATAGCCAGAACTGACTGCTTTGGCCCAGGGACAGGCCAGTTTCTTGGAATTGGACTGCACAATTTGCTGGTTCATGTGACCTTATCATCAGATCATGGAGCTTGGTTTATTCCTAAAGTGAGGTTCAACAGGGGAGCTATAAAAAGGCTAGTTATAAGATACAATGATTCTATGTAACTTTTTAAATTGCAGTTGAAGATGATGTGTTTTAATATACACATTTCACTCCCTCATTGTGCCCCCCCTCCCCCGACATTGCCCTCCTATAATTATGCTGACTCCCTCATCTTGCCCCCTATCCCTCCTCCTCCCCTACATGTTGGTCCCTCTAATTTTGGCCCATCTTTTCAGCCCCCCCCCCTCTTGCCCCAACTCACCTCCCCCCCCCCACTTCAGCAATATGTATGATCTGGAACTGGTATAAATTTATGAACTGCAGTTCACTAATTGAATACAGCTGAATATTATATTTTTGGTGGGCCACAAACATATAGAGCATATATTTAAAATATGTGATACAAGGTTTTGCGTGGCACAAAATATTTAATAAGCCACAAGTAAAATAGAATGCTTTCACTCAAATTGACTGTTGACAAAATAATTATGTGCCTGCATGCAGTCAAACAGTCAAGTGCTACAGGCAACGTGTAATAAATAGTCAAGGAAAATAAATCCAAGTGACAGAGAATTCATATTTCTGGGCAAGTGCAGTAATTTTAATTAGAAAATTTGTGTTGAATATAACTTTACAACCACCTTCTCTCTGAGGTGCCTCGCACCCACTGGGGAGAATCAGGCCTTCTACCACTTAATAAGAGGGTGTGTGTTACGCAATGGCATTGGCTTACCATATGTGCTCGATAAATACACTCTATTGCTAAACACCTAAATTAAAATAGCAGAGCTGTCATGACATTGTAAGTTTATTCAATCTTGGTTTAGGGGATGACCAGATGATAGTTGGGGGGGGGGCTATGGACTTTGCCCCCGAGGCGAACTTTTTTTTTCGTTTGCGGTGCGTCGACGAACAATTTTTTCGCCCTAGCTACAGTTGGAAATAAACTTTTTTTTCAGTGTCAAGTGGCAAACAATCTTTTTTTTTTCACCAAATATCCATAGCCCCCCCCCCCCAAAGATCATCTGGTCGGCCCCTTATTCAAGCGCTCGTGGGGTTGGTGACGTTGCATATATCTGGACTCCTGGCTGTGTCATGTGACGTTGCCAGGGAGCTGGGACTTTTTAAAAATGTAACTTTTTAATTTGCAGTTGAAGATGATGTGTTTTAATATACACATTTCACTCCCTCATTGTGCCCCCCTCCCCCGACATTGCCCTCCTATAATTATGCTGACTCCCTCATCTTGCCCCCTATCCCTCCTCCTCCCCTACATGTTGGTCCCTCTAATTTTGGCCCATCTTTTCAGCCCCCCCCCCTCTTGCCCCAACTCACCTCCCCCCCCCCCACTTCAGCAATATGTATGATCTGGAACTGGTATAAATTTATGAACTGCAGTTCACTAATTGAATACAGCTGAATATTATATTTTTGGTGGGCCACAAACATATAGAGCATATATTTAAAATATGTGATACAAGGTTTTGCGTGGCACAAAATATTTAATAAGCCACAAGTAAAATAGAATGCTTTCACTCAAATTGACTGTTGACACAATAATTATGTGCCTGCATGCAGTCAAACAGTCAAGTGCTACAGGCAACGTGTAATAAATAGTCAAGGAAAATAAATCCAAGTGACAGAGAATTCATATTTCTGGGCAAGTGCAGTAATTTTAATTAGAAAATTTGTGTTGAATATAACTTTACAACCACCTTCTCTCTGAGGTGCCTCGCACCCACTGGGGAGAATCAGGCCTTCTACCACTTAATAAGAGGGTGTGTGTTACGCAATGGCATTGGCTTACCATATGTGCTCGATAAATACACTCTATTGCTAAACACCTAAATTAAAATAGCAGAGCTGTCATGACATTGTAAGTTTATTCAATCTTGGTTTAGGGGATGACCAGATGATAGTTGGGGGGGGGGCTATGGACTTTGCCCCCGAGGCGAACTTTTTTTTTCGTTTGCGGTGCGTCGACGAACAATTTTTTCGCCCTAGCTACAGTCGGAAATAAACTTTTTTTTCAGTGTCAAGTGGCAAACAATCTTTTTTTTTTCACCAAATATCCATAGCCCCCCCCCCCCCCCCCCCAAAGATCATCTGGTCGGCCCCTTATTCAAGCGCTCGTGGGGTTGGTGACGTTGCATATATCTGGACTCCTGGCTGTGTCATGTGACGTTGCCAGGGAGCTGGGACTTTTTCCAAAGTGAGGTTCAGTAGCAGCATGTCTGACATTAGTGTCCTTTGGTTCACTTGCTATTTCATAATAAGTGTTATTCAAGGAGAGAAAACAGTCAAATCATACTTTTGATGATGGCAAAACAAAGGAGACATATATTAAGAATGTCTGGCAGAGTTTCAGGCAAGTCAGGTAAGCAACAGCTGAGATCCTGCGTTACAGTTTATAGGCCTGGACAAATATAATGTATCCTAGATTAGATTCTCAGCAACCTGGTGCATCATCATTTGATAATACTACTCAACAAACGCCTGTTTCACAGCCTGGTGCTGCTGCACAAACCCCTCCTGTTACGTCTACTGTGAACAGCAGTGAACACCCCCAATTACCTCCTGTTTCTCCTAGTCATTCTCTACACGGCTCTGATAATCATCACCATCGCACCCCAGACGACAGTCCACGATCTTCCCCCCGCCATCAGACCCCTCCACGTGAACCTGGATCAGAATTGAGCGACGACCAAATTCCTTCATTGGGAGGTCTCCGTCAACATCATCAAGTCCCCCCTCCTGAGGACCCTTCTGTGATTGATAACGTTTCCAACAACGCCTATCAAAACCAGGAATTCGACCAGTCTCTTAATAACTTTCAATTTAATCATTCTTATCAGGAGCCTCCATCTCAACAACACCCCCCATCGCCTCCCCCGGGGCACGCACAACAACCTCCCCCGCGGACTGACACGTCGCCCAGCACCACCAGGCCTGCTCCAGGACCCTCTGCTTTCTCTGTACCCCCCGTCCCATCTCATCCATCTACTCAGAGAAGCCAGCCCGCATCTTTCACTTCTGCACAGACTTCTCTTACAAATACAGTTCAGTTTGCTACAGTCTCATATACTGTAAATACTATAACTAGACCACGTACAGCTAATACAACCACTCAAGTACTGTTCCCTTCTCACACTCCTCATTCTAGTCGTAAGCCAGTTATAGGTTACACTGATCCCAGCCATCAAACACTTTTGCATAGCCTCTCTGCTCAATCTCCTTCTGGCTCCAATATGGCTTCGAATAATCACAACCCGGGTGTCTCCACTCCTTCCAATTACAATGCTACATCGGGCGCTTTTTCTCATACACCTGCAACTCGCACTGGTGATCAATTATTATTTGAACATGCTAATCAGCCTTCGCATTTTTCTCAACAAGTTACCCAGTCTCAAGCCGCTTCAACCAATCAAACTTTCCAAGACCTCCCTCACTTTGATCCTACTTTTAATAATCTTAATTCCCAGGCTCAATCTCAGCCACAAGACCTTACTGGCTTGCGCACATCTCTGCCCTACCCACCTTCCTATCAGGACTCCAGAGATGCGTCTTACCGAGCTACTCAATCTATTCACGGTCCAATTTCTACTTCCTTTCCTGTGTCTCGTTCAGGTTCCCTGCCTTCTTCTTTTTCTGCAGCAGCATTTAATACCCAAATGCCTGAAACACAGCCTAGAACTAAGCCTCTTAATTTTTCAGAGATGAAACCTCCAGTATTTAATGGAGAATCTGATAGTTTAACACCACAGGCATGGATCACCAAATTCAAGGATCATGTCCAATTACATAATCTAAATGACCAGCAGATATTGCATCGCCTGCAGCTGTTCACTGAAGGACACGCTCGCAATTGGTGTAATGCTTTGAAGCCTATGACTTTGGCTAAACTTGAGAAGTTGTTCTTGGATAAATTTTCATTGCTTAGGAGTCGAGCATCTATCCTCGATGCTTTGTCTCAGAAACGTATCACCTATGGTGATAGTGTTGGCAAATACTTGGATGAGATTAAGGAGTTGGTGTCACGCTTGGGCCTACCTGAATCGGTTGTGGCTTTATACTTCCGTAAGGGCTTACCCTTGACCTTGCAGCATTCTCTTCAATTAATTGATGATAATAAACCTCTTGATGAATTAATTCCAATAGTCCAAAGCATTATGGAGCGCGAAGTTATCGCCCAGCACGTTGATGTCACTAAAATCCCTAGTTCAAAATTCGACACAGGTAATTCGCAGTCAACTTTGCTCACTTTACAGGAATCTATGGGCGCTCTGAATCAATCCCTACAGCAACTGCCTCAAATGCTTGCACCTCGCGATGTTCCCATGGATGACACTCAACCCCAATATGTCTCTCAGCAAATGCCTTATGGTCAATCTTCTTTTTCTGGTCTTACTTGCTTCCGTTGTGGACTCCGAGGTCATATAGCTACTCATTGTCGTAGATTCATTCCCAACCAGCAATATAGTCTACCAACATCTTCTGATTACCAGTCTGCCGGGCGTTCATACAATCGTGACAATTCTACAAATGATACCTTCAATCAACGATATAATCGACCTAGCAGACCCTTTCCTAATAGGTTCGGTAACTCGAACAGGAATCTTCCAGCAAATGGATTTGCTAATTCAAACAGATCTGGTAACTATAGGCTATTGTCCCAGAATAACCAAAACTTTAATAATCAGCAGCATGACAATGCAAATCCCGCGCAACAGCAGTACAACAGTAATGCCCCTAATAACTCACGTGTTCAGTACCCTAATGGCATTAGAACTGCTTACCGCTCTCAGAGCGCTGGCCCTTTCCCTCGTAATCAACGACCACCACCTCACAATCGTTCACAGGGACCACCACATCAGCAACCACGACGTAATGGATCATTCTGACTGTGCACAGACACGGCCGTGTCTCGTCCTAACTCAACACCTGCCATTTCTTCAGATTCTCACCATTTGTCTCCTATCGAATCTAATGACCTTACCAACTCTGCTCCTTCCGAAACTCTTAATTTTCATGATTTTTCTGATTCCCATGTTATTGTTCGGGACGACTTCCCTGACATCTTATATGCAGTACTTCAGCCTCCTATTCCTCTTACTCCTTTATCTATCAAGATTCACGATTGTAACTTTATTCCATCACTTTTGCCCGATGGCACTAAATTCTTTACCTTGTTTGATACTGGCAGCTCACACAATTTGGTTAGCACGTCTCTTATCAAACGTAGTCCCTTTTTGCAGGGCCTTCCTCGTGTTGATGCAGATCCAATCAAGCTTATGGTCGGCAATGGTTCTTCTATTTCTATTTCTCAATTTATCTATTTTGTCATTCAGTTTGGCGAATGTAAGGTTCCTATTAAGACCTTTATTATCGATGTGGCTTCACCAATCGATTGTGTTATGGGCTTGGATGCTCAAATTAGATACAAATGTGTTTTTCGCTCAGCAGAATCACGCATGGATATTTCTGTCGACAAAATTTTACTCGTCGTCCATAAATCGACCACTATAACACCTAATACATCCTGCGATGTGCCAGTTCGTGTAAATCATTTGGCACAATATTTTAATGGTCCATTTGAGGTTAACATATCTCGCATTATTTCTGAAAAGAATTACAAGGCACTTGTCGATTTACGCAGTGGCTTTGGTTCAATCAGAATTAATAATGTAGATTCTGAAGATATACATTTGCCTGCTGATATAATTCTAGGAGCACTAGTTATGGATATCCCATTTACAACAGCGCCTTCCGCGGTCCAACAGCCTGATACTAAATCTGTTGATGATAATTTACTTGATAACACTAATTATGTCATCATAGATAATGGCCCTAATGCTATTTCACAGCTTTCATACCCAGATTATGATGCTATGGATCCTGACACTCGTGCTCAAACTAGACTACGCAATTATCCATGGCTTCAACCTGACGATCCTGCTTTGCGTATGACTGAATTCGATATAGTTAATCAGCAATTGAAGCTCGATAAGTGTGCACTTCAGCCTAACGAAGTAGATAAACTTCGTGAGATAATTTTATCGCACACCCCAGCTTTTAGCTTATATGGTCAGATAGGAACCATCACCCGATATGTTTGTGATATCACCCAACAGCTTATCACTGATTGTTCTTTTAAAGCACGCCCTTATATCACTTCCCAAGCTGATATCGCCTACGTACGTAAACAGGTACAGAAGCTTTTGCAACTGGGAATTTTCAAAAAGGAACTCACACAAGCTACCAGTGCACTATTCTTAGTCCGCAAATCACGCACAGACGAAAATCCCCGCCTGGTCGGAGATATGCGTTCTGTCAACAAAGCCTTTCAGCTTTTGCAGAGGCCTTGTGCTAATATTGATTCCTTTAAGCAACAAATGGGCAGTCGTCCTTTTCGTTTCGCTACGGCCATTGACTTAAAACAAGCATTTTTTGCATGTCAAGTAACTCCTCAGTCTCGTCAGTACCTCGGCGTCGTTACATTCTATAACGCAGAGTCCATAACCTATACTAGATTACCGATGGGATATATCAATTCGGGGGCGCTATTCGCTGAAATAATGACTTTAATTACTGAAGAATTGCCACGAATTTATGCAGAATGTGTTTACAACTACCATGATGATTATTTGCTTCTTAGTGAATCCTCTGAGGAGCATCTCGCTCTCATTGATGCTGTTCTTGCTCTTTTTCATAAACATGGCCTGGTTCTTAACTTGGCTAAGTGTTCTTTTGCCTCTAATTCTACCTTTCAATTTCTTGGCTTTGATGTTGATTTACAGGGACCTAATGGACCTACTTTGCGTATTAGACAGTCTAGAATTGATGCTATTATGAACTTGCAGGTTCCTCAAAACAGGAAACAGATTAAATCATTCTTAGGCTCAATTCAATTCATTTCTTCGTTTATACCATCTTATCAAAGGACAGCTGAACCTTTGACGCGCCTGTTGCGCAAAGCTAACGAATTTCTCTGGACTGATGAACAACAAGTTGCCTGGGATGCCATTAAGAAAATTCTTACATCACCACCTATTTTGTCATTCCCAAGACCTGAAGGTGAAATGATTCTGGTGTCTGACGCATCCAGAACCGCCTCCGGTGCAGCTCTTTATCAGTTACAAACTAATGGAATTGATGATACACCTAAAAAAGTTTTGTTAGGTTATGCTAGTCGATTACATGGTAATATTGCTACCCATAATTACAGCATTTCGGAATTAGAAATGATGGCAATTTACTTTGCTGTCCAATCATTTAAATATTTTTTAGCTGGACGTGGTAGGTTTACGATCCTGACGGACCACGCCCCTATTGCTCAAATTCTTAAATCTTCCAGTCATTTTGTAACACCTCGCATAGCAAAATTCTATTGGAAACTACAAGATTACCCTTATCGAATCTATTATGTAAAACCAACCACTACTGAGTTGAAATTGGTTGATATGTTATCTCGTCATCATAACACCCAATGGCCAGCAGATGCTGAACCCATTATTCCAATAGCAGTGGCTGATAAAGATAGGAGCATTAATGACGAAGAGCAACATTCTTATTATAATTTCCTGGATACCAATACTCATCCCCTTTTGACATCTCGTCACACTTACTATGAGAACCTCTATGCCAACTTTTCGGGCTATTCTCTATTTTGTGTTACAACAAGGGCCCAGGCCAAGGAACACTCAGATAATGGTATCTCCCACCCTACCACACAGTCCACAAAGCCTATAAAACCACTGTCACATCTTACCAGTGAATGTACCCATACCACTGGACCAGTCTTACCCATTACCGAAATGAAATACAAGACCATCGATAGTAATCAACCTACTATCTTGACTAAAATGCCTCATCAAGCTGACTTAGAACCAGCTATTCGTAAATACATCACAGATGCATTTCATTACGTCAAGATACCTCATGATAGAGTCCAGCTTATACATGCCCAAAAGCAGGATTTGTATTTGGGACCGGTTTATAACTTCATAGCATATAGCACGTTACCAACTAGTAAGCAAGTGGCAAATCAAGCAGTTGTATTATCTAATCATTTTGCTTTAATCGATTCACTTTTATTCTATGTTCAATCTAGTCCTAAAAGACATGACGTCATTCTTAAATTGGCCATTCCTAACATCTATATTTTCGACATCATTGAATTCTTTCATTTAAATTTAGGTGCTCATGTAAAGTCTAATAAATTGTATGATGTCATTACATCAAACTTTCATATTAAGAATCTCATGAAATACATTTTGGATTATGCCAGAACATGTTTGATTTGCCAGCGCTCGTCTCAGGTTATTGAAACAAATAAGCAAAGGGAATTCGTTCCTAGACTGCTTACTGATTGTACTCCCTTCGTGCATATACACTTTGATATCAAAACCTTTCCCCATGCTACTGCTCAAATTATTCATTGTCTCATCCTACAAGATCTTTTCTCCCGTTATGTCGTAGCGATTCCGTTACGCAGTAGAAAAGCTGATGAGATAGCTAAGAAATTTATTGAGCATTTTTGTTTACCATACATGATACCTCATAGGGTGACTTGTGATAAAGAAGCTTCTTTCGTTGGTAAAATTATGACAGCAGTGTTTAAGTCGTTGAATGTTCAGGTTCACCTTGTCCCTACAATGATACATTCAAGCAATATGGCTGAAAGGGCTATTCAATCAGTTTCGAACCTATTGTTAACTATGATAGAGTATAAGTATTCTCAATGGCCTTCCCTTATTCCATATGCTTGTAAAACCTATAATTCGTTGCCTCACGCAGTTACCAAGTATTCTCCTAATTTCCTTGTTTTCCTTAGAGAAGACCGCAATCTTGTGGATATTAATCCCGAGGCTCTTTCTGTGGTTGCTACTTCTTATGATCAGTATGTATCTTCGATTAGAGAAAAATTGCGATTTGTTAGACAACAAGCTGTGGTTTCTCATAATAAAATTAAGATTAGACAGACCCAGCAACACGCAAAACGTATGCCAAAACTACATTCATTTAAAGAAGGAGACCTTGTCTTATTACTGGCACCTAAATACACTGGGGTGCAATATTCTACCAAATTAAGCATTAAGCTTATTGGCCCATTGTATATTGCATCAGAGCCACTTTTGAATCAATTTTTGCTTAAGACAATTGACGACCGTACTTTACCAGGTCTATTTCACATAGGTAGATTGAAGCATTGTATGGTTCGTTCTAAGAATGGTTCACCAATTTATAACCAGCAACAATTGCGCATTCAAATTCTGTCCGAAAATCTCAAGATTGCTGACGTGGCTGCAGCCACTATGCAATTACACAGTGACGAATCTCAAGGGCCTCCATTACAAGTCCCTACCCCAGCCTCACAGGTCAAGCCTGGCCCTTTGTCTCAATCATTGCTTGATTCCCATGACCTTTCACATCCTTCGCATCAATTACCCCAGCCTTCTTATAGCATGTCAATTTCTAACCCTGATGCTCTTCTTTTATATTTTAAAACTCGGCAAGATGATACTCAACCAGGCCCTGGGTCTGCACTTCATGAATGGCCCTGTATTCTCGATGATGACAGTACAGTCACCTCAACGATAACATCAGCCCGTTGGCGTGACGGTCATCTCCAAGTATATATCAACTATCCATCTCAGATATCATGTGTATCTGCTTGGCATTTTGTGTTTCAGGAATATGGTCTGTTTCCATTGTTCGACTGCATTTCGAACCTGAGACCTACAGGCCGACCTTTCTTCCCTATGACTTAAGTTATTAAACCTTTATTTCTATCAATATTATCTTCCTTCCTTCTTCCCTATGGATTTGCTTGCCTTGTGGAGGCGCGAGATCGTAACACACGCTTATCCAACCTGCCCTCAACACAGCATTAATGTAATTTTAGTGATGATATTGAAGTTCGCAAGAAAACAAGTAACGAGCTCTCGACTTATAAATTTGGCAAATTACTCGTGAGAAAAAGCATTTAGTACACGATAAAATTATACTTATGAATAATGAAAACAGAGCTGCAGTATAGCAGATATAACATCCATTTGTGATAACAGATACAGGCAGGTTCATAAGTAAGCAGGTACGCTACCCAAAGAAAGAGGACACCATCGTGTTAAATTTTTTTTTTTCCCCTACACATCCATCTAATATATATATTTTTCTGTAAAACCTTTAGGCTGACAATTTATTGTGGTACAATATTGTATAATAATCTCTGAGCATTAAGTCTTATTTTCAATATAACCTTTATCCCATTATAACATAGCTCAGATTTATAGCAAAGTCAATAATTTCGAGAAGGATAGTGACCTTTCTTCCTTCCTGTAAGTCATGAACATACCTAGAACTACTCTATAACCTTTTAGCAAGGAATTTGCAGACTTTTCAGAATCTGCTTATGTAAATAAAAGCACCTCTCCAGGTAGTGCTCTAAAACGTTTCCATTGCTCTCATTTCACAGGAATGGCACACCTTCAACAAGTTTATTCACCCCTCCTTCCAAAGTTACTTTCTATTTATCAGATTTGGTAAGCTAAAACGTTTTCTTAGCCAAACCTACTTGAGAAACGCCTTCCCCCATTCCTCATGTTTACTTAAGCTAAACTTACTGCAGTTTCGTTTGTCCATTTGCCAGACGATACTTCATGTCTTGCATTTTACCTCCTCCATCTGTTTACCCCACATGACACATCATTTCTTCCAGAACACATATCTGTTTCAGACACACACTTTATAGTGTCTCACCAGTCACCTTCGCGGTATGTGAATAACACACCAGTCAGACTCCTCAGTCAACACTCCTTGCATAGTCGACTGTAGTCGTTGTTATTTGCGATGCTACCTTGTGTTGGAATTACACATCCTTAAGAGTAATTGCACAATTAAAAATCCTGCTTTAGATATTAAAAGTCAGATATCAATGTAAGTTTTAAAGATAAAATAACGACTATAAATTGCTTTATGTCTCATCAATGCTAAATGGCTGCAATGATTGTTGTTTCCAGTAAAGTTTTTAATTGCCATTTCTGCATGTTTCCACATGCTGCCACATATGGTCTCATGAACGTCCAGCATTTCTTCCATAATTCCTTATCTATAACTTAGGTGTCCCCCAGGCTTTCATTTTGCAATAATACCTAAGTAACGCCACGCGGTCTGATGCAATCTCAACTTTGCCTAATGAACAGGTGCTTGCATCACTTTCCTGGTCTGTTTGCAACTGATCTTTCCATGGGACATATCAAGCCATATGGCGAAGTCAATCACCATAGACGCATATCAATACGCACAGTTGCCACCGCACATGCCTAGGTGCACAAAGTCCATTATGACCACCAAAATATCAGGAACAAGCACTAATTCATATATGTACATACATAGAGCTGTTTCCGTCGTTGCTATTAAACATAATAGTTAATGATAATTAATGATAATGAAGGATAACTTCTTAAGCATTAATGCCGAACAAATGAGTCATTTGCACACAAGAATGATCTCCTAACAATCGCATCATAAAACCATGGATGCATTGGGCTATTCTTTCTTGTTTTCTCAAGGCTTATACGATGCACTCATCCTTCCTTGTTTCAGCTTTTGAGTACGTAATGCATTGTCATCGTCTGGATTTCCTTCAGCCACGCTTGGCTTAGTCATCGTCCAAAAATTTCTTGTGCACTACTAACAGGACCTCAGCCTCCAAGCATCATCAAGTAAAATATCCTCTTCATAAAGCTTCACTATAGCATTCTTCCATAGTTTTCCATCCAGTAAGCTCTGACAATGATTTCCTTTTCGACCTGCCAGACAGGGCGGCAGTCATCCTACAGTACTTTCATCTTGTCTTTTGCCAATTTGATAATAGTAGTGAGATTGGAACCGACTATGTTCAATCAGTGATTGGAGTGCCTGACGAGTCCTTTGGGCAATCACACCGTTTCATCCTTTTCGGTATTGTCCTTGTTCTGATTGGAATACAGATTCACTATCCTTTTGAATCGAATGCTTCCAAATTTCCCAATAAATCAAGTGAACAGTTCTCCACCGATATAATTCAAGACCATGTTTAGGATCTTCAATTCTAGGTTCAAAGGGAAATTAAGTGAAATACGGCACTCACTATGCTATAGTACATTTAAGCATAGTTGGTTTGGTAAATATGTTAAATTCCGAAGTGATAGGAGTAATTCTAAACCTAATAGCAGTAAAGTGAAGTCTCCACGTAAGCACTTTCCCTAAAATTTCACAAGTTTTCTTTTGTGCTGACCATTCACAAATGTTCATGGTTACCAGCATACAAGAACAATATTCAGGTATTCTTTCCTTTTATTACAAGGCTGACCATCGTGTTACCATTGTACATGAAGTACATCTTATCTCCTACCATTCAATAAATACATTATATTCCAATTCCAATTACAAGTCATTCTTTATATGAAGTTCATTGCAGTGTCCCTGCGATTCGAACCCGCGACCTCACCCATACCCTTTCTTCCTTCAAAATCAAAATCTTAACGTTAGTGTCCGGACGCGCTACCAATGTCGCCACCGAGTCCACTGACTTGTAGCTCTTATAATTACATCAAATTAATTTCATCTTTTCTTCCACATTCAGTGTTGTCATAAGCTGACAAATGCACGAAGTTTATCGTATCTTCTTAGCTCTTTTAATATCATTTCGTCCAACCTGTTCGCATTAATTTCCTCTCTTTTCATATAAATACAATAATTAAAATTGTTACAGCACATTTATTTTTGGCCACGTGCATGAATCATTACCCGCTATCTTCAGTGTCTATTTTTAGATCACTCTCTCAGTTTGAAATGAAAACGAGGCTCTCCGCCAGCTCAGCAGCATACATCGGTCACTAGAAGTCTTAAAAATATGCTGTTGGCCGGTTCGGCCTTGGTCTAGAGGTAAAGTCATCCCGTGCGAATTGTGTGCGAATTGTGACTAGGACTCTCGAATGACGAAGTTGAACTTCGTTGCTTCGAATCCCGTCGGGGACATGTCCAGATACTTAGTCAGGTTCTGTACAGCTAATTTCCAGAGCTCTTCTGGAATATCAGACATAAAGAAAATTACATCCACATTCACACAAGCAATGGCTCAGTGAGTTACGCTTGATGATAAACACCTCCTATCCTCCAAAGTCCGAACCAGGCTTTTGTATTTGTCACTGTGTCTTGTTTATTTCAGTGACAATATGACAGAAGTTTTCCTTCTTTCATTTCCTTCACTTTCTCTCATGTAACACATTTGTTTTGCATTTGAGCTTCTTCCATTATAAAGTAATGCAGTTCCATAGAGAAGAATATTCTCTCGCAAATAATAAAGATACAGGGGAATCTACAGGAAAACCTCCTGGCTCTTTTGTTGTTAAGTGTTGTAGCTCTGGCTATGAGTTGTCACTTTGGCAATTATGTCCATTTGCATATGGTATATCCACATGCATATCTTCAATAGTTCGATTAGAATTTCAG
This sequence comes from Platynereis dumerilii, assembly GCA_026936325.1. Taxonomy (NCBI): domain Eukaryota; kingdom Metazoa; phylum Annelida; class Polychaeta; order Phyllodocida; family Nereididae; genus Platynereis; species Platynereis dumerilii. The sequence goes on from JAPTHN010000007.1 coordinate 12,439,187, forward strand.
TTATTATAGACATGTCAATAAATCGGTAGACACAAGACTCAATTTAATTTTCCTTGAGTTACTTCAAGATGATCTTAGGTACTCCAAATACCATTGGACCACAATCCTATGACATCAGTATCTTATTTTGGTACTTCGATACCTACTCTCTTCTGCACAATACTGACCTTAGGTCAACATGAATAAGAAAAAGAATTACGATTCCTCTAATGTGAATTATGGATGCTACCTTTGTATAGTGCATACCTGTATGTCAGCAAAATCATGCATAGGTTGCTTATTATCGCCAAATAACAACTGAAGGGATCACCTGCTCGTGGTCTATTTCCACTTCACTGGAAAGTATCATCAGTAAGTGTCATAGTGACAGTGTCTTGCTTCAATAGTCCTAACCTTTATATTTTGTCCATACACAATTTAAAGGGTCGTCCGCACGTAGCATATTGGCTGTACCAAAATGCCTAGTCTCTCGATTTCATATTTACATGTATTCCATAATAATCTTTTATACACAATATACCGAGTGCTCTATATAAATGTCATTACAAATAATGCTAAGTTTCCTTGCTCCAAGCCTTCCTCTTGAGACGCACATATCTCTCAAAGATTGTCTCCTATCATAGGATCATCTCCTTCCTTTAGGACATGTTTTCCTCAAAAATCTCTTCCGTCAAGAAGTATCGGAGTGTGTCGTTACTGGCATTGTCTTAACCTGCTACATTACTAAATTCGATTGTGGCTCAGCATCCTGTGCATCTTTTCGACGTTTGGTTCCTTAAGCACAATGTCAATCATACAAGGAAAGTTCAAACAATGATCTGCGTGTCCTGTTTCGTCGGCATCCTGCCTCACAACTCATCTCAAATAAATAACAGATATTTAATTTAATATCCCACATAATTTCACAAGCTTTTCTGTCCATAAATATTTGGACTTATTTCAGTTGACTGTGGACTGATAACTTCCGTTCTCGTCGAATGAATGTCTCGCTAACATCTAAACGTTATCATTTCAGTACATTAGCTAGCACCCATGAACCCATGGGAGCCCAACATCAGTTTCCCGCACCTTATCAGTCTTCTCTTAAGCTAATAATTAGTTTAATAATTCAATTTATGGATAACCTTCTCCTTATGCCGTATTCCTCTTTCGCACATATTCATGCCACATGTGTCTGTGTGATACTTCATGCGTTTCTCATGGACAAAATTGGTTATCATTCTCCTCTGTTATACAAACTTGTACTTGGCTTTAAGATTTCATATGGCTTAATGAGACACATGAATTCTTGACATATGAATGAATTCATCACTCCAACCGAGCTGCCAGCAAGCAGTGACACACGAAGGTAAAAAAAAAAAAACACAGAGTTCCAACAACATTCAAGCAGTTTCATCCTGATTACATAATCCGAACACATGTGTAATCACTTACACCTAAATTAGTCAGACCTATCTTCACACCATCTGCGATTCCTCACTTATACCCCCCTCCCTCCCCTCAGTGATACTCTACCCCTTGTTTATGGCCCCTCCATCATTTGGTATTTGTCTTCCGTTGACTCAACTACTGTTTCCTCAGTGTATTTGCAACAATGCATCGAAGGCGAATGTCGTATCCTCCTTCACACAGCAATATGGAATGGTCTACAGCAACTGGTGTGAATGTTGCTCAGCTACAGCAAGTTCCTCAGTTCCAGGAACCTAAGCAGACGGTTTCTGTTGCTACTCAGACCGAGGCTACATGCATCTTTCATTCACCTCCAACCCTCGATATTGATGCTTTTAACTCTGCAGCCAATTACGTGGCTTGCACTTATGCTCAACAGAAACCTCTGGTCAATGGATGGCACTCGGATTGTCCTAGTCCTATACCGACACCGGACTCATCATGGTCAACAGATGAAGATCTCCCGGGCTACACCATGTCAGCCGAAGCAGCTGCTCAGCCTACACATTTTTTGCCACCATTGCGTCCAAAGCCTTTTCACCATCGTCATTTCTTTGACAATGAACAGGAAGTACACATGGTTACATCACTGCCGATGTATACGTCAACTCCAGTGTCATCACCCCCACTGTTGATGCTTTCTCAGCGTCTCCATTACATACAGGAATTACCCGAAGATTTCAATGACGCAGAGGAACAACAAACCGAATTGAAGTCGACTCTACAACGACAGTAATCAGGTTTCCTTTTAACCTTATGAACTAATGGACTCATTCAAATCCATTTACTTCTTTAAAAATATAGACTTAAATGTACCATGGAACAGTTTGACCCATCGAATGCCTTTCTCCCTGTTAATCGAACAATTATATCATATAATGTGAACGCTCTATCACTGACTTTTGTGTTACTTACTATGCTGATTTATACACCTATTCATTAAATTTACAAATTATTACTGAATTATATTCTTCGTCTATTCTTCATAACCAAATAGTCTTCAAATATTTGCATTAGCACACCCTAACAGGCCTTAAACCTCAACAAGAGTTCTCGACCCGCACATTTTAATAAATGTGCGATGGTATCTTGCATTTGTTGCGTCGCCAACTTGTCGCTTACATGCCACCAGGAGGGTGTAGTCCCTTCATCTCGTTCCCAGACCAATACGGTTAACCACCGTTAAGTCTTTTCTGTAGCTCACATGCATTCAGCCGGATTATTCATCTGCTTTGAGCCCACCAACAACGCTCTTAAACCTTGCCATTCTTCGTTGAGAATTGTTTTCCATCTCTTATCACTGTGTTCCTTGTGACCAATCGATAGTATTTCCATACGTTGGCCACTGTCTCCTCGCAGCATTGACCACGTATTCCCTTGTTCTTTGCATTTGATTGCCTTCTTGATATAGTACTTTATCGGCTTATCATTTTATCCTCGGTAAACACCATTATTTGGTACGCATATTTCAGAGACAGAGACTCTCCACAGAGATCCATCACGATCCTTTCTTAGTAAATCTGATTGCCATTCAGCCTTCAATTGCCTTTTATAACCTCTTGTAACTATTTAAGACTTGTTTCTTACCTATCTTTTAGTTCTGAAACTATTTTTATGATAACATTATTTTATGAGATTTTTCTTTTGAAGTAATATTACCTTTTCTTTGAATGACGTGATCGTAACAGTGGGTAACACTTGTCAAATTAAGTCGAATTCAGTTTGTTAAAATTACCGCGTTCGTATCATTAGCATTTTGTACATATTCCATTCTGCATTTTGTAGATATTCCATTTTATTTGAATATTACTGACTAGTTTCTTTTTCTGCATTTTCTGCTCATGTTGTGAGTGTCGTTTATTGCAGATATTAGCCGTCAAATATCTTGCCAATTGAGAAGTGATTATATGCCATTGTTGATAGACTGTTTTCTTACAAATTATCCACTACTTTTCCGTCATGACATGTAGGTACTGCTTTGATTGAGCATTACTATACTGCTCTGATCGAGTATTATCTTTGAGCATCTTTTCTTATAATTATTGTGCAACATATTATGTTGAGTACGTATCTCAGTATGTTGCAAGTTCTCTGCCTGTCGGACTGGGAGCCCGACCATAATTTGGGGATTTCTTGTGCTATTTCATGTGTTCCGGCTCATGCCGATGTAGTTATGTTAATGTGTTCCGACGATGTGGTCGTGAGTTTAACCTTAGCACATAATTTTAAATGCGTTTCTGTGGATTTTGCTCACCCAGTGATTGTAGCATCGCTTCGCATTTTGGGGAAAGAGAAAATTTTTTTTTTGTAAATGACCAATTTATTATACACAAATTATAGCTAGCTAGCTAATTCCCTTTCCATAGTTCATTATATGGTATGGCGTCACAACATAGCCCGGCAGGGGGCGCTTTTCGTGTTGCCATGGCTTCACCGAGACTGCCGTGGGAAGCAGTTTCTTGTTGCCTTGGTAGCACCCTCGCACCTTATATGGCACGCTACCTGCTGCAAAAATTTTCGGCTCAGCCCACAGGGCCCAGCTCTTCCGGAGCCAGTAAAACCTTAGCTTACCTGCTCTAATCTTTACACCTGTAGAGAGGCAGCAGTCCTACATACAGCTTGCAACATTATGTGAGTACACCTTTTTCAAAGAGTCATTTACCGGTCATTTAGGACCACCAACCTGCATATACGTTTACTAATTAGTAAACTGGGAATTTCTATAGGCATTGAGTATTGTTGATGAAGTATCAAGTTGTGTTATATTGAGATGAGTTCACAGTAATTATACTCCCAATTTTTCTTACACGCGTGTAATCGAGGGAAAGTATTTTATTAACTTACATTTCTTTGACGATAATTGTTATATTTTCAGGTCTGGTCGAGACTCTCGATTTCAGTGATTCAGTATGATCTTAGAGTACATCTCTTGCATTTTCTGTTGACATACACAGCATTCTTTCATATGATAGGCAAAGTAGTTGGAAAACTCGTCCTGCCTAAATGTTATGAATACTTATTTCCGTTGATAATTATTTGTGTATTGATAGTCGTATTCGTTTTACATAGGATATGTCGACCTGATTGATAGATTTTGCACGCTTAGTATGCTAATCGTTACCATTACGTCTCCTTGTTGATGAACTTCTTTTACCTGTTATCTTCGTTTATGTGCATGTCTACATTCATTTAATCATGTCTTTCTCACCACCTTACTGGTTAATAGTTATAGTAATACCTGATTTTACCAGTGATGCTAAAACCTTTTAGCCACCTATATACCTTGCTACCTCATTATAAACATTACAATGACGCTAATTGTCCTTTTTCCCTTCCTACTCCTTCCCTTGGTTCCAGCTCAATCACCACCTCCATCTGATTTGCAACGAATTGCTGAGCAAGACGCTTTTCTTTATAAGAATTTTGGATTTACCATTAATCCAAACACGGCCGCCGTTTGGGCCAAGCGTACGTTGCTTCAAACACAAGACCAACCTATGGCTTCTTGTAGAGTTTCTATGTTTGGCGAATGGTGTTCTCGCAAACGAGACATATTTACATGTGATTTGGGAGCCAATTTTTCTACACCTCCATGTGTATGGCCTCCCGATTCACCTCGTATCACAAAACTGATTCTTTCTTCTGGCGCACTTACTAAGGACATTATCTCTTTCTTCACCACTATGCCTTTCATGAGATATCTCACTTTACAAAATCTTACTTCTGCAGTAAGGTTTCCTGACGTTATTGACTCATTTCCTGAGATCAATTTTTTAGATCTGCCAAACACTCAGGTTACTCATGTACAGTACGTCCAAGCACGTTCACAGTTACATGCTATTACTAATTTAGTCCTCGATGACGCCTCAGTCTTCGCTCCATGGTCTTCCCTTTACCGTTTAAGACGCATACAACTTACCTTAATTAGGGATTTATCGTCTCCTGCCTTACCTCTATTACCACAAGCCCAATTAACTCATTTAGACCTTACCATACACGGTTCAACATCTTTTCAGTGGAACCATCTCGGCGTTTCACAAACTAAGCTGATATCCCTTAGACTCCACCTACCAGATATGACTCGCCTCCCATCTTCTATGCCTTTCAATAATATACAACAATTAAAATTACAGGCTTCTAATGTTCCTTTCGAAGTTTCCAACCTCTTGCCTAACCTATCAGCACATCAATCTTTTAATTTTACAAGACCAAAACCATTTCTCCAAACACTTATTCTTCAGGGTTTCTATTTTCAGAAAACGCAACAATTTAATGTCTTAAAATTAGCTAAAATAGTTATACTAGATTGTCTTGGCGGAATACATAATCTTAATTATCCAACATCTCTTAGAGTACTTAGACTCAGAAATATTACTACTTCAAGATCATTAAGAGATCCGTTAACAAACACGCCAAATCTGCGCACTTTCGAACTAACTCATTCTAAGCTAACACATATTTCCAGAGCATATTTTAGATATGTCGATCAACTTTATTACTTAAATTTATCCTATAATCAGCTTCATACCTTTGAAATTAGACATAGAGATATTCGTCAGTTAGCTGTAATAGACCTTAGTTACAACTCCCTGTATAGAATTTCTGGTCCTTTCTTTATTAGAGACCATCTGGAATATATATTTTTGCAACGTAACAATCTGCAGTATCTAGATGGCGTTAACAAACAAATTTACTTTCCTTCACCCGAAATGAAAGAACTTGATCTAACATCTAACCCCCTTAATTGTAATTGCGATTTGGCAGTCTTCCTGAACACGTTGCCTGATACCACTAGGATTTCTGGTACTTGTCAAAGTAACGTGTCTTTCCCAATTCAAAATATGACGTTCGAAGCATGTGATTCCATCCCCTTACTCCGTTCACCCCGTTCCCTTAGAGACCAATTACGCCATATGCAGCTTCTTGCATCCGTCAATCACAAGGATGCTCGCCCACTCACAAGCAGCTCTGGTCTTTTTCCACCAGACGCAGCTTCACGTTGGAGCTCTGCACCCGCACAGCTTCTCCGCCCAGACTATGGCGTTGGCTATAGTTATCGAGGACAAATTTTTCCCAGTGTTGAATTCTTTATCATCAATGCCAATATTTTCTATCCCGATTTCCATATTCCCACATTCACTTGGGACCTCACAATGTTTGAAGACATGTGTCAATCCCCTGATGATTTAATTGCTGCAATATGTTCTGATTTCGCTCCACTCTTAAAGAATACTATTGATAAAGTTGATTCTTATAAAACAGCTTTAAAGGCTAAACTAGCACACATATCGACTATTTTTACTCAACAACATTTTGAAGAATATCGTCGGCCTCCTCCAACTCATTCTACCCCCATTGCCCCCCCTCCTCTTTCAGCAGTCCACCATCATGCTAAGAGGGCAGCTCCCGATCCACCTTTTGTGCAAGACACATTCTCATATTCCCCTCCACCCACCATGCCCCCCTTCTTTGATCAATACTCGCCACCCAGTCGTCCTAAACGAGCGGGTCGTACACCAACACCTCGAGATCCCCTTGCCTTACCTAATACCGATGATACATCTAATACAACTAAACAATTAATGCAATCTACTAACGAAACTTTTCGTGTCAATATTAATACTCAGGATTGGCAATCCGAAGACAGTACTGCTTTCTGGCTTTCAGTTACTATCCCACAAGCCGGAGCAGGTATGTCTGCTAATATTAGACGACAGAGAGATCAAATTTTTGTAAATACTATTGAGTCTATGTCTGCACGTCAGAATCTTATGAGGGACGCTTTCCTTGAAATGCGTTCTGATTTGGTTCTCACCATTGACGTCATAGCCAGCACCTTCACCAACACCTCCAGAAACATCAAACTAATTCATACACTTTTAAACGAAACCAATCAGGAAATTATTTCCCAATTTGCTGTGGTTAGTAACGCTATAAACGCATTACAACGTAAGATTCAAGCCACAAGGATCCTTAGCCTGCTGACCTCTAAATATCTTAGGCTTTGGTCCCAACAAATACAGCAACTTCATATCCTCTTAAATGAAGCTGATAAATTAATTACAGCCTTCCACGACCTGGCTGCAGGTAAAATCTCACCACACGTTCTTCCAGCCTCATATGTCCATAAATTAGTTCACAAAGTATCAACGGTATTATATTCATGGCACAATAGTTATCAATTAGCTTTTACGGATTTGGCTCATATCTATCAGAAATCACAACCAATCTTTATGCCTACTCGACATGGTTTCTTACTCCAACTTCTTTGGCCAATCCAACCTAAGAATTCAAAACCTTACACTTTTTATCACACAGAGTCACTCCATGTACCTGTGGTAGCTACTCCTGCTTTCCAAGACCGCGAGTCTAACCATGATTACACTCGTATCTCTATCCCAAAACCTTTTCTAGGAGTGCAGCATGATTCCTTCTTGGAACTCAGTCTTGAAGAGCTCCAGGAATGTCTCAACATTGACGATCAATTTCTTTGCACAGAGTCAACAATCCAAATCGATAGCTCGCAGTTATCCTGCAACACTGCAATATACACGAATGCTACCGCAGACGTCATTTCTGAACTCTGTCAGGTCGATTACTTCTTCGAACCTTTTAGAGCAGCACCTCGTGTAATAGACGCAGGTAACCAGCTTTTAGTTACTGGCTTATCACTCCCATGGACTCGACGCTGCTCCAATGATCGTGTGGCACGTCCCGTTCCTGGTAGCCTTTACGCTGTGCTTCAGCGTGGCCAGTTTTGTTTTTGCGAATTCTCCTCCCCTTCAGGTTTCATTCCCAGGCGTATTACAGGATGCCCTGCATCCGAAAATAACCAATATAAACCCTTCCTAATCAACTATACTATTAACGCAATTGCGATGCATTCTTTTGAACGTGAACTCAATTTCACCAGTCTACCACCATATGAATCGTATGGCATGCCAAATTTCACTTTGCCTAAATTTGCAGTGGCTGCCAGAATAGCTAATACCTCACTTGCCAATATGACACATGGCATTATTAGGCTTAAGGAACTTAGTCGCCTTATTCAACAAAAGGGTGACGATTTTCTGCTTAAATGGGCCGAGCTGGAAGCTTCTTTCTATCTTTCAGCTTGGTTCAGCCTTCGCCATTGGATCCGTGGATTTGCCTTCATCGGTTCCATAGCTGGATATTTGTCTCTAATTTTGGTAATATTTATGTATTGTCGTGGTAGATACCTTAGTGGCCTTTTATCCTCTATGGTAATGGCTACTCATTTTAAACCATCCCACGCCAACCTAGTCATCCCCGGACGTCCTCTGAATTGTGATTCAGTCAACTATGTAATTTACCCTGTTTCTATAAGTCCTGTCAGTCTTATACACATCACTACCCTTCACCTTCTTACTATTTGCGTCTTTTACATGGTAGTGAGCTTGGCTAAACGTTGTCTTCATAAATGTTGTAGGGACTTCAGAGTGATGCATCGCTCACCTGAAACCCGCAAATTTCCACAGATCGAAATATTCATGGAATTGAATAGTGGACACCAGCGCTTACTTCTATATGTTCTTACTATTAAGTCCCACCTTTCTTCACTTTCTCTTAAAGGTGTCATTTGTCCTAATAGTTTCAAGTGCGACCATCATAGATTATACAGTATCTTGAAACCCAACTGGGATACTGCACTATGCTCTTTGCAGATTGACTCACTTAATGTAGAACTCCCTAGACTCATTAACGTTCCATTATACAAGCAGAAAAAGTTACAGCAAATTATGCAAGGACAGTTTGCGGTGACTATGCTCGCATCTGACTCAGTTCACCTCTACAAATTGGGTCATAACATGCAAGAAGTTATTAATACTCAAGAGCTTAATCCTTATTCAGCTCTAATTAGAGAACTTCGTCAAAGGGAGATGGAATTTCGGTCCACCAATGTTATGGAACCGGATACTACCCATTCAGTACAGATAAAACCTTATGCCACCACTTCTGGCCTGGCTGCATCAAAGAAAATGACCCCCCCTACTCGCATACCGACCCGTACAACCCCACCAAGGCGGACTACCCCGCCTCGCCGGTCTACTTCACCCCGACAACCATCGGCCCCTCGCATGGGTACCCGAGTTGATACCCCCCCTAATCGCTCAGTAGTTGATATCGAGTTGGAACCACGCCCCACTCGTCCTACGTCACTTTTGCTCCGCCCAACTTTCCCCCCTCCCCTCCCACCTCCCCCCTCTCCTAACGATACCAGTACCAGCGTCTGATTTGATCCTACTGCATGTTTATGATTACTTCCCTTTGCACTGCATTTTCGTGCAATAACTTTTCCTGTTGCAACTGCATTATAACTGCATTTCTTTTTCCCTTTTCTATCTGTATGTGTATTTTTGCATTTAACCCTTTCATAACCACGCTTGTATACCCTTATATTTTAGTCAGTCTGTGAAGAATCACACCTTGTTGGTTCGATTGTATGGGTAACATTTTACTGACATATGCTTGAAAGTATGCATATATTCTGTGCATACGCCTTATGCAAAACTTTCTCATCCTAAAAGTTCATAATCTTAGACTCCAGTTGCAGAGTGATTTTCTTCTTTTATTGTTGTGATTCATTTTGATCTTGGGGAGCTGATCACCATGATGATGCATCAAATTTTGCCGTGATTTGCTACCTTTCTATCTACATTTAAACAACTCTTTTTCACTTTTAATTATAAACACTTAACGACCAGCATCTTGCTGGGATTCAGATTATTTATCTAAACCAATTATGATATTCCTTTTCTTATTTCTTATTTAAGTTATTTATATTTTATATATATATCACGTGCCTTTTCTTACATATTGTTTGCAGCAACCTCATTGGTTGAGCTCCTAGCCTGTTTCTTAAAGTAATTTCAGTATGACTATCGCATACCATTTTAATGCTGTGTTGTCACATAATTTGCGGGAATGTCTCTTTGATCACGAGTTGCTGGTCGGGCTGGTCGTCAAACATCAGTGCAAGACTTGCTGTGGGCACCTATGATCAGAGACACATTCGATGCATATGTTCTCTAATCTTTGATCTGAGACAGTCGTTACAGAACCTGTGCTTCCACTGTGACTTCTACTGTCACGGGCACCCTATCAAGAGACACGTCCGATTCAACATCCGGAAGTCAGTCGATTGGGGCACCACCTCCTTGGGCACCCCGCTTGCGCATGGAACCACGTTCCACGTTCCGACAGCACGTATGACCACTTCGAGTCGGCCGTATTGCTATCATGAAATCATGGCAATATGAAGAGGGCACCATTTCGGGGCGACCAATAGTGTGAACATTCCGTTTCACTCCATTTCCGTCGTAACCACGGCAAGCATATCGTTGCCTTGACCTGGTTCCAACATGGGGCTACATTACTGCAGAACTTTCTTTGAACTTTTGTGTCTGGCTTGGCATTGTGCAGTCTTCGTCGCACATGTCACCATTCACAACCGAGCTCACATTGTATGATGATATGGTGATGTCATCTCCTGCTTGGCTTCTTAACAGTCGGCTAATATGGATTGCCTCTGTTTCTACAGCAAGCATCAACGAACAATCGTGCTTGAAGAGCATGGCCTCATTTTCAGTTGGTGACTAATATGGATTGTCCCAACTAGCTTCCGGCATGCATCTTCTTAATGACACTCTTTTCCTCTGGGTAACTAGCTTATTCAGGTGGCTAACACGGATTGCCCCTGCTATCAGTTACCGTCGACAGACACTAATATGGATTGTGTCTAGTTCAGAAGAGTTTCCTCACCACGCATTCCCCAGCGTTCTCGCACAAAGTTGTGCTCGCACATAACACATAATAAACATTGTGATCTCAGAAAGTGCATACACGAAAGACTCATGACGACGTCTTCTTCTCCATGACCCAGCAAGGTCCACCTGATATTGGGATCGTCTGAATAAAAACATGAAGGTCGTGTCAAACGAGTCACGTCCTCCTTCGCCAGACCCCAACATAAAAGTGTGACAAACAGTTCAAGGTGACGATCAGTCCACCTCCTCCTCTGCCTGACCCTAACCTGGGTTAGCCACGCAACGAGGCCGGTCTGGCAAATCTTCGCAGTACTGCAGCTATATCAGTCCCTCGAGTCCTCAGCATAATCACCAAAATACCAGTTACTCGCTCAGAACTTTTCCTGTCTCCGCTAAAGTTGTCGTGCCTATGGCACCACATCAAGCTATTTCCACCACTCCGGTTCGCACCTCGCCTGTGCTCCATTCACAGAGACAATATTCCTCCGAAATGACATTTACCGACGTGTAATGGTAGTCTCTCGTGCCTTCCATTCACTTCGCCACTTACGTACAGCTGAGAACGGTGGAACGACCTCTCATCCAGGTTGACATTGTTGTTCTGTATCTGTTAGAACAGTAACAACCCCCTCATCGTTTTGGGTGGATGGTAATAGGACCTTGAACTCTCGCAGCTCGTCCGTTAGGTCCACGACGTCCGGCATCTTTCAAGTTGCCAGGTTGAACACCCTGTTCAACCCTGAGAAACACATCGCTGTCGACACCTCGTTTGCCCTTGACAAACACATCTCATGTGAACTTGACAAGCCAATCGCTGTCAACGCCTCACCCTCTGCACCACGCACCGAACGTCGGTGTTGCCTCCTTCGCCCTATATCAATGACTTATATCACTGACTCCTCCAATCAATGATTCTTCCAATCTTCTCGTCTACACGTATACAGATCATGTTATCTTTGACATCATGTATTGACTCTTGACTAGTATTATGTAAAGTGTATCGCTGATTAAAAACATTTATGCATCGACCAACAAATTACAATTAAATTAGATGATATAATCCACATTTTCATTGAAGTAGATCAATTCAGTACGCAAATCTTTACCAATGGTTATGTCTCAACGTGTCCACGAACAGTTATCACAAGTCAACTCTTGCACTGAACTTTCTCTGTAAACATCTGATCTCATTTCTTATAAGCTTAAAATAAAATAGACTTATGTTTTAATCTCATTTGATAATTATTCTGGTCTATGCATTGTGCATGCCAGCTTTCTTATACAAGTATTCCTCAGGTGTATTAGTATGTACCTATGTTTTCAATATTGCTTCACTGTACCAGTATACTGTTTACCTATTTTCGCATTGTTTTAATTCTCTGTACGCCTTATGCCTACAGTTCACTCGGATTGTTTAGAGTGTACGTAACAAGTTCTACGAAACCATAGTCCACTATTGATTTGTTTACCTCCATACTGGACTATTGTTTTATCATTTTGCCTATTATTCTGCAAATTGTAGCTTTTAAATTACTAATTGTCGCTTTGATCCATGTTATTGTTGATATTCGCTTCGACTATATTTTGTTTATGATTTAATTGTTGTTTTAAAATCGCTTATCGCTTATATGTCATTTTACTTACTTACTTTTGTAGTTTAGGGTATCGGACATACCAGCCCATTTAAATTTATAAGGCTGTCCTGTCTTAATGCACTTCATGCTCTTGGTTTAGCTCTATGCTTAACCAATGACACGCAAGGGATGATACCCGTGACTGCCCTTGATAAAAACGGCTACTTGACTCGCCTGGTGCTTGAGTCTCTTTTGCTGAGGAGCCATGTAATTAGTGGCTCTATTTCCAAAAATAACGTTGGCCGACGAACCAACGATTCACAAAAAATTGAAAAATTTGGCAAATAGGACATAAGAATAACTTGTCCTTTTCTGTCAATCATTAAACTTTAGATTTCACTTTCCTATCTGAGCTCCCCTTTCAGCATCTCATTGACACCATTGAAGGACTGTCCTTCAGTTCCTCTCCTTTTCACGGACGCAAGTCACATTCTTGCTTCCCTTTCAAAATTTTTTCCATTTTTTTTCCGAATTGTCTTTCATGGGCATATTGCACACGCCCGATTTTATCTTAAAATTTTTCCCCCCCTTCCGCCTGCCCGGTGGTAGTGGTTACATCATCCTGATGTCACCACAACTTTCATTAAAGCACTCACAAAATTCAGGTGCAATGAGACGCGTTTCCTCTGTCCGTACCTAAATTGGTATCATGTACAAAGTCGATTAACAATCCTCTCAATAGTTACACAAATCTATTGACAAGCCTTTACATCGTTCTGTTAATCAGCATGAAGCATTCAGGCTTCTATCTTTGAAAGGAAATACCTTTGCTTTTCAATGAATAGTTACGTTATTAGGCACAGTATATGTTAATTCATTATTACGTGAATGTAATCCGTATTCGATTGTAAGTTTAAAATAATGTTTTCTTCAAACCGGAGAAAAACCATCTTATAAAAAAATCCTCGATCGGTCGGGATGTCACCGCTGAGCTTTTAGCTTCAGAGGTGTCTTCATTCTTTCCTCTTATAGGAACCTTCCTCAAATCGCCATGAACCTCAAGACCTTAATTCTGTAATATCATTTATATTATTGTTGTATAAAAGTAATGTGATATATTATATTATTGTGTAATGAGATTCAATGATAGCAACGGGGTAGAACTCACCCCATGTTTCCATGGCAACAGTTACCCTGGTGTTTCTGCGCAGCCGCAGAACACCCTAGTAGCAATCTCTGGGGGCAAGCTTGTTTGCCCAGCCAGAACAGAGCCCGCTCCCGCTGAGGCAGCAGGAGGGCTACCTGTCTCCCTGACGGGGTGACGATTCGTCAGGTAAGGGTATTGTTGTTAGAGGTATGATTAAGGGTTTCTCTTAAAGGAACCTCAGGTCATGGTCGATTGAGATGGCATTAGTTAATGATGTATGTAATTCGTTAAGATCGTTGTTTAATGCATTGATAATTTGAATACTATCTGTTCTTCGAATGATTCTTAATGTAACTGTCTATAAATCGTGTATTAAATGGATAAGTGAATCTAAACGGTTGAGCCTCTGGTATTTCTTGAGTAGGTGTTTCGTGGTGGCAAGTGCTAAGGTGTCTCCCGCAGGATCCCCGGCAATGAGTCCATCTACTCAATTAGCTACCTCTGACAAAGAAACCTGCGCTAACCTTACATGGGGGCAGCTAAAGATGGCAGTAGCAAACCTTCTCTTATGCATTTTATTGTTCCTCACAATATTTGGAAATAAATGACAAAGAAATGAGAAATCCTATCTAGCCAATTTTTTTTAGCGCCATGATTTATGAAAAAAGTTAAAATTGTCAAAATCAATATTTTTATTCCGAACCCCTTGGAGCGCCCTTTAAACTAAATATATCTCTTTGAAAATGTTATCAGCGTTTCCCTGAAGTGTCTTCTTTAATTTCATGCTTCATTGCATAATATGGGATGCATGACCACTGAATGGCATGGCAAACTTCACAGTAAAAAAGTTGAGAAAAAAATTGAGTTTTTCAAGATTGCATGGACTGACTTTCTTGTACATAACCTCAAATATTTTGAAAAAAAGGCTGGTTGCGACCACTTTTTTTACATATCCTTGCTATAAACTATATTTTGGATCATTCTAAACTATTTTTAAGAAATCCTATCTTGGAAAGTTCACGAGTATCGAGCCACCTTAAATTGCTTTGAAATTAATTTTTTTTTTTTTTTAGAAAAAGCAATGATTTCTTGTTCTGCATGCCACTGCATGGTTAGAAGTATTATGCAGAAAAACAAAAACAATGACCAAGGATATATGCAGAGCCCGGCTCTGCGAATAGTGAGGTCAGTCTATTGGCAGAGCCGGCCGGCTCTGTGAATAGGCTGACCTGTCTTTTGGCAGAGCCGGGCTCTGCATATAGCCATTTCTGTCTATTCACAGAGCCGGGCTCTGCCAATAGCAAACCGTCTAATTGCAGAGCCGGGCTCTGTGAATAGGCAGACATGTCTATTGGCAGAGCCGGGCTCTGTGAATAGGCTGACCTGTCTATTGGCAGAGCCGGGCTCTGCATATAGCCATTTCTGTCTATTCACAGAGCCGGGCTCTGCCAATAGCAAACCGTCTATTTGCAGAGCCGGGCTCTGTGAATAGGCAGACATGTCTATTGGCAGAGCCCAGCTCTGTGAATAGGCTGACCTGTCTATTGGCAGAGCCGGGCTCTGTGCATAGCCATTCCTGTCTATTGGCAGAGCCCGGCTCTGCAAATAGACAGCTGTCTATATGCAGAGCCGGCTCTGTGAACTCAAGTTATGTGCCCTGTGATTTACTTTATAACGTAACTAGAGTTTAAAGTACATGCAGTGTCAACAAATCATGTTTATTTCAATTATTTGGATCCAAAACACAATAAATTCACACATCCATACATACGCGGGCCCATGAAAAGAAAAGATAATCTAAACACTGAGCGGCTCTGCATATAGCCAGGTGAGGCTATTGGCAGGACTGCAAGTCAAAACGGCGAATAACCAGAACGGCTATTCGTATATTTACAAACAATTCCTAAACGGCGATGATCAAAGTCCAAAACGGCGATGACAATTTTAGTTAAAAAGTATTTTTCAACAAAAAACGTCTAATATTTGTTGCAAAGTAACAAAAAAGTTCAAATCCATGATATTTGTTACTTTGTAGCAAAATAACTGGAACATTTTTGTTGTCTAATTTGACATGTAATAATGTAGCTAAAACTAACTAAATGTGCAAAACTTGATAAAACGCAACAATAATGTAACTAAATGCTCTTTTTGATAACGGAAGCAATGCTGGATAACAAAATGTACTATGTTAAAGTAAAATTACTAAGTTTTCAAGCTATATTTCTACCAAAAAATAGTGGAATAGCCGTTCTTGTTTTCTAGTCAAATTTATCATCGCCGTTATGGTTAATATACGAAAAGCCATTCTGGTTTATAGCCGTTTTGGCTGCACACCATTGGCAGAGCCCGGCTCTGCGTATAGCCACTACCAAAAACAATACTTTCCAAGAAAAACCCACTTAAAAAAAATTGAAAACTTGTGTTAATGTGTGCCTATCTTGTCCTAGCTATCTTATTATAATATTAAGCTTGTCGAATGAAGTTTATTGTAAAAAAGTTATTAGGCCTAAGGCCACACATAATTGATTCTTAGCTTCGCGGACCCGCCGACACAATAGATTTCCTGCCGATGGAAAAAAAAAAATTGAAAAAAATTTTTTTTTTTTGGCATTATAAAAAAGTGCCTTGAGAGGATCCGAGAAGCTAAAGATCAATTATGTGTGGCCTAACCCTTCGGAGAATTCGAGACACATTAAAAGATGTTTCGATCAGGTGATTCAGGGTTAGGCCTACCTACAGTTTAATTTCTGAAAAATGTGTTCATTTTGGTTTGTAAGGGGGTCACCAATTTATAATGGGGGAGGGGGGTGGGGGCCTTGGAGTTTTTTAAAATTTATAAATAATTTCTTGTTTAAGTTTTGGTGAAATAAATCAATTTTTGGGCAGTCTCGAAATAAATATTTTCTACCAGGGGTATTTCTTAATAATTGCTTGATGAATGAATATCTTGGACTCCGCGCTTGAAATAAATTAATAGGCCTACTACATGCTACCGGTACTATGAAAGAAATAATTTCCCGCTAAGAAAGAAACTCCAAGCACCCCCTGGTAATTAAATGGTCGCCCCCTAATTAAGTCATAAACTTAAGGGTCATCTGCTACTAAGTGGTAGCCAGTTTGTTTACTCAGGGGGCGACCATTAGATGTTAAGGGGGGCTTGGGAGTTTTTCTCGATGGAAAGTAATTTATTTCATAGTAAAAGCGACAATAATAAAATTTCGTGTGTGGACAAATGTGTCATGTGTGACATTTTAAAATATATTGTCTCAATAAAAAAGTTAATAATTAAAAAAGTTATTAGAAATACCCCAATGGCGAAGAAGAATTATTTATTTCAAGATTGCCCATTGCCAAAAAGGATTTCCCCAAAACTGGACAAGAGAAAATATTTATAATTTTTTAAAATTTAATTTTAAACTAAAAAAAACCATCAACAACAAAACAACCTGCTGGAGAGTATACCACCACTCATATGCAGCCCCCCCCCCTTCTTAAAATGGTTGCCCCCTTAGGTCTCCTTAATACCTTGGGCATTTTTAGCTGGACCTTCCGCCACAGTGACCCCGCGTTTTACCAGCAAGCTGTCTGCATTTCTGCTCCCACCACAACAAACATGGCCACTCACATGAGATGGATGTCAAAAAGTTTCAGGCACATTTCTTTATTACGACGTGGTTTTAACCGAGTGACAAGCAAGCAATTAAGGGTATGAATGAGGGATCAACATGATCAATTAAGGCTGTCAGATCTGGCTGATGGTGGGGCTTGGTGTGCTCTTTTGTATGGAATCAGAATCATCTGGGTCACCCTGATGCATGATGTCAGTGATGATGCTTGATCAATCAACATCAATGACAATGTCTTTGCTTTGCCTTAGGGCTTTGGTCCAGTTTTGGCCTCTCTTTGACTTGTCAATCTAATTTCCGCATTTGACCTGTAAACTTGGAATACGCAAAAAATTACGGGGGTGCTCAGCTGAGCGTCTCGAACCCAGACCCAGTAACGGAGTGCCGTGAACCCAAAAAGAGGACCCTTAACTAGGGAAAATTCACTCTCCAAGAGGCATAAATTCTCCTTGACTTAATTGAAGTTCATCTAAAAGTAATTATTTCAATAATTTCTACAAATTGATATCTTTTTTATTGCCACTTAAGCCTTCTGAAAGGGATATTATTGCAAAATTTTGGATTCTAGAAATGATGGACCAGGTCTAGGGGACTCCAGACCCAGTAACGGAGTGCCGTGAACCCAAAAAGAGGACCCTTAACTAGGGAAAATTCACTCTCCAAGAGGCATAAATTCTCCTTGACTTAATTGAAGTTCATCTAAAAGTAATTATTTCAATAATTTCTACAAATTGATATCTTTTTTATTGCCACTTAAGCCTTCCGAAAGGGATATTATTGCGAAATTTTGGATTCTAGAAATGATGGACCAGGTCTAGGGAACTTCAGACCCCATTTTAGGACCATTAGGAAGGGAAAATGACCCCTTGAAGAGCCCTTTTCAGCTGAGTATTGGTATAGCCAAACACATGGTAAGAAGCCCCCCCATGGGGCTACTGAGGGTGTTTACAACACAACTGTCGGAATTTATCAAAGGGTCCAGAAAACCGGGCCAAGATATTGTATTTTGATTTATGTATGTTAAAAAACCTGACCTGGGCTGGATTTCAGCTGGCAGCTGGATTTCTGCAAAGACTGCCCCTTTATTCATGTAAATGTAATTAGTTGCCCAGACATGCTGTTCACTTTAAATAATCTTCTGTAGATATTGAGCCTTTTAAAACATCTGTATGTTGATATTTTTCAGACACTGAGCACTGGCACTTCTAGTCCCTCCTTCAGCAATGAAGAACGGGCTCAGTACCCCGGGTCCAGATCTAAATTTGTTGACACCTTAGAATTTTTGCAACCAGACGCTTATGAAGGCATTCCAGTATACAGAGTTATGGACAGAAATGGGCAGATCATGAACCCCAGTGAGGACCCCAAGGTAAGGGCAAAGAAATATAATATTATGATGAGCAATGGGTCTTTGACTCGAAATTTACTTTTTCATCACAATGATATTATTTTTGGGCTCCCCTTCATTAATTAATACATGTACATTTGAGAAGGGCCTAAATTGGCTAGATGCATGCTTTAGATATAATTGATTATTTCTGAATATTGTTTGGCATTTAAAGGTTATTGTTTTAATAAAGTTCTGTATAATTTGCTAGTATGACTTTTTTCAGCTCTCCAAAGAGCAAGTGGTGAGGATGTACCATGCAATGACTCTATTAAATACCATGGACCGTATCCTGTATGAATCTCAGCGGCAAGGTCGAATTTCTTTTTACATGACAAATTACGGAGAAGAAGGAACTCATGTTGGATCTGCTGCCGCCCTTGATCCCAAGGACCTTGTGTTTGGCCAGTACAGAGAGGCAGGTGAGAGTAACCTTCGTGCAATTGAAGACTGAATTAATTGGTTGTCCCTTGAATCAGAGTCTGTGCTTAATTCATTACCTGTTATGGACTCATGGTCTCTTTCTTAAAATAATTCACTGATCAATTCAAACCTTGTTATGTGTCGAGGTGCAACGAATGGCAATAAACCAACATCTTGAATTGTGCTCTGCTGCTAGCCTTCAAATTTAATTTAAGGACACTCTGTTGCTTAATTGCCAATCTGTTTGACTGTAAGCAGCTCTCGTATCTTGAATTTACTCTTTTTCAGGAGTGCTGCTGTACAGAGGCTTCCCTCTGGACAGCTTCATGAACCAGTGTTATGGCAATGAGGATGACTTTGCCCAAGGGAGACAGATGCCAGTCCACTACGGATCATCTGATCTTCGATTTATGACAATCTCTTCCCCACTGGCCACTCAAATGCCACACGGTAAGTCCTGTTATACATCTGTACTTTACTTCACTCCTTTCCTTTCATCTGCTCTTTTTCACGAGTCAATGTAATCAATAGGGATTACAGACGATAAATGAAATAGCACATACTTTGCTTTTCATGTGAAATATTCCAATACATTTTAACAGCTTAAACAGTGCAATAGATTGATGTATTTTTGAATTGCAATGAGTTTACAGCAGTATGCTTGACTTGCACCGATGTTCCGACTTACCAACATTGATATGTACGCAGACATATTTTCAAAATTTTGGAAATGAATACCGGTAGTTGGTTCTTATTTGGATATTTTATCTCTCTTTCCAGCGGCTGGTGCAGCCTATGCTTTCAAGAGAGCACAGAATCAATTATGTGTCGTCTGTTACTTTGGAGACGGAGCAGCCTCAGAAGGGGATGCCCACGCGGCCTTCAACTTCGCAGCTACTCTAGAATGCCCTGTTATATTCTTCTGGTGAGTATAATTCTTCCAAAACTCCACTAATAGATCTATATCTGGTTCAAGCTTGGACCGGAAACCAGAAATTTATTTTTAAATTTTATGTGGGGAAAACTTAATATATTGTGTTGTTTGATGAAATAGGCCTAAATGGAGGGGGTCATAAGTTAGCTCACCAGTGTCCAGGCAGCATTATTGGCTATTCTAGACTTACTCAGCCACAGCAAAATGACTGGGATTTAACATATTTTTGTGCTTTCAGCCGAAACAATGGTTACGCTATTTCTACACCAACACATGAGCAATACAGAGGAGATGGCATTGGTATGTTTTTGTCAATTTATTCTCCAATTTGACATTTGAAGTGAAAATATTAATAGTTTGACCTTACATACTTTGAGGAGGCCAATAATTGCCACCTCCAATCTGATTGATTGTATTATGGCTGTGAAATTTTTTGACAAGCCAAAATTTCAATTATAGTCAGCTGTGACTTTATTTTCATGTCAAGACATCTTTTCTCTTTGACAGCTGGCCGTGGTCCTGGCTACGGAATGACCTCTATAAGAGTGGATGGAAATGACGTCATAGCCGTCTACAATGCAACTAAAGCCGCCCGTGATATTGCAGTCAGTCAGAATAAACCAGTATTGATTGAAGCTATGACCTACAGGTGGGTCACAAGGAAGTTGCTGTGATTTATGAAATTGAAAGATAATTGAGTGATCACTCGTCATTTGATGTTGAACTCATAATTCTCTAGGAAGCATTTAAAGTTACAAATATGCTGTGCGTCTGCTGATGTATCATGTTAGTGAATCTTTTGCTGTGTGGGTCTCAATCTGATAGTCCAGCCTTATAAGTTAAATCAGTTGATTAACAATTAACAATGATCAATGTAATAATCTTTTGCTACAAAATGGCACCTGCCATATTTTATGAAGCTGACAATCATCAAACCTTTGCTGTCGACGAGCAAAACAGAAGGCACAACACTGTCAAATTTGTAAGAACTATTATTTTTTTGCAGAATTGGGCACCACAGCACGTCAGACGACAGTTCAGCGTACCGTTCAGTTGACGAGGTGTCGTACTGGGACCAGGAGGATCACCCCATCAGTCGGTTGCGAGGGTACATGCTGAGAAATGGATGGTGGAGTGACCAGGAAGAGAAGGAATGGATGAAGAAGTCTAGGAAGGAGGTGAGAACATGGACTGCAAATTAAATGAAATGCCCCCTCTTTCTCTTTCAGTGAACTTGTATTCCCCTCCAAATTTTAAAAGATCATTGAGGTCACTGACTCGCTGTGGCCAAGCCAATACAATGTGATTCATGATGTAACAGCAAATCCCAACCCTCACAATGGTTCATTGATGACATTCAGGATAACGTAAAACAATGGAGACTGATATTCCAGGTTGTCTGCCAATCCTGGAAAAGCCTGGAATTTGGTTTCTCACTTTCCAGGCCTTGAAAAGCCTGGAAAAACCAGCATTTTGAAAAAAAAGGCCTAGAAAAGCCTGGAATTTAGTTTGTATTTAAAAAAAAATAGTCCACTAATAAATATTTGGCAATTTTCAGCGATGATCGGACAAAAGTACGAATGTCGTGTTCAGAAAAAAATGTGTGTATTGTGTCGTTAATCGGTCAGTTCACCGACAAATTGGCCTGGAATTTTGGAAAACTTGGCCTGGAAAAGCCTGGAAAAAGCCTGGAATTTGGTTTCAGAAAAGCTGCAGACACCCTGTATTCGTACATAAATTTTGTGATTGGATTGCCTGCTCTAGAGCTAACACCACTTATTGGCAATTTTCACCACAAGCATTTATTACGCAGCAGCTATTTGGTCTGGGCACTGACCAGGGAATTCAAGTGGATTGCAACGAGTCAGGACTGACATGTCTACAGTGAATGTGGATTGCTGATTTATTTTGACTCCTCGGGTTACTTTGATGACATTGAATTGACGTTTGATATTTTTGTTTCAGGTCCTTGAAGCTTTCAGCAAAGCAGAGAAGAAGAAGAAGCCGAATCCCGAAATGATGTTCCACGATGTTTACGAAGAAATGCCGAAACATTTGCAGGAACAGATGGATGAAATGAAGTCCCATGTCAACGCCAACAAGGAGCACTACAATCTGGAGAATTTCAAACCATTCTCAAGCTAAACTGTACTCAACTATTAGGCTCTTAATGTTCTTGTTTCAATTGCATTGCAATGGCAGCTTATGACAGAACTTTCATTTTACGATATCAACTAATTGGCCTCTCACAATAAGCCTAGTCATATCCGGTGGATCTAATCGTTCTTGTGTAACATGTGAAAAGGAAGTATTCAACAAACAATATGGAAAATTGGATTGTGAAATTTAATTAATGGTACCAGGAAGGCTAGGACTTCTGACAAAACAGTTCAGATGTATCAGCCTGTAATAAACATATTATACATTTCAAAGATTTCTGGTTTCTTTGGTATAGCTCATAAATTGAGTGACGCTAAGCAGCTAAGTAATTCATTGTTATCAGGGGTATGCATATTTGATTGAATTTAGATCAATATCCATTGGATTGAAGGCAATCTTTAAATGACTTCAGTCTCTTCAGGACCTGTAAGGAGCCTAAGTATTTGCCTGTATGGTGCCCTGCATTTCTTGGATCAGAAGTAATGCTCGCAGCAGCTCGGGCTAGGTGTTGCATGGCTTTTCTGGGTCTGTGATCTCTGTTTCTCTAATTTAAAGAAACTGACTTTTTGCAAAGCAATAGGTTATGCCAAAGTCCTTTAATACCCAGTTTTTCGAAGGTGAGGGGTAGTTCTGCAAGAAGTTGTAGTGAGTTTTGGGGTGAGTTTGTGTTTTACGCCCCATCAGCACCAGTGTGGGCTATTTAGAGGCAACTTGCAAGTAGTTGTAAAACTACAGTTGTCGCAGTGGACCGAGCGTTGTTCCGCTGAAGTTCCTGAGTTGGAATTTGACCAGGTGCAAGTTGGGTCCCAGAGTGGAAGTACTTAGGGCTATTCCATTTAAAAACCTGGGGGTGGGGTGGTCAGGTTACATTTTTGACCCCCCCCCCCATGCATTTGAAGTGAATTATTTTCGACCCCCCCCCCATGCATTAAATGCAAATGTTTTACCCACCCCACATGCATCAAATAAAAATTTTATTATTACAATGCGTAAGCCTTCATGGAGCGATAATGCCCCCCCATACATCTAAAGCGATTTCTTTTGCATCCTTCCATACATCCCTGAAGTTTTTTTAGCAGCCCAGTTTGCTGCCACTGAGCTGGGCCCAGAGGCCAACACCTCACTCAGAATGAGGATGGTATAAAAATTCATGATCATTTACTGACCAATGAGTATACATTGTGATTATGGTTATCCTCTAACCACACTGATTGAAGGTATTCTTTGGGCTTCCTCATTCAAAAGACTAGTTTATTACTGACACACTTGCTGCGAAGGTGTATGGAAAGACTGCTAAACCAAGCATCTGTAGCCTTAACCAACAGGCCACCAAGTTGACTCCAAGAGAAAAACCCATACAAGCCTTGTATGAACTGGTAAATGAAACTAAACAAGCACACGTTATGCAACTTCAAATTAGTCTACCATGTCCAGAATCCAACAACAAAACTTGAGACGTAATCTGAAATCAGCTTTCAGAAAAAACAAAATATTCATAAACAATATTGAAGGCGATTTATTAATTACACTTATCAATATCAATACAAGAACATAACTGTACATCCAGAATAACATGAATGTTCATTCCAAGTGAAAATATCATTGAAACCATGTAAAATAGAGCAAAGGTTTAGAATAGATCTATTAAACGACACAAAATAGAACTAAATCACATTTCAAACACTTAAGTTTCAAATAAACCGGACAAACAAAATAAAATAATTTTTACCTTAACATTAAATCAACTCAACATCGAAAAGGCTTTGTATTAGTAAGTTATTACAATATTTGCTTCAATTATTTTTAAAGTTAAACATTGCCAAGTCAATATGTTTGCAAATATTTGCCACAGGAATGTATAATACAAGTGACATAACAATACTACAAGTTGATTGAGTCTTCTTTGTCAGCAAGCAGAGGTTCATTTTTAGGACGAGGGGTAAACTGTTTAACACCTCTTCACTTGCCGTCAGACCAATCATGCATAATCAACTATCAAAAGTCTTTCCATCTAATTCAAACTTCTGTCGGGTGATTATAGAGCTCTATAGCATAGAATAATTCTTCTGTATACATATTAAAACAAATGTGAAACGGTTAAGGTGACTCAAGCGTGGTACACTGCACATACTTCTGAGCAGCCTGGTTGCCTAGCAACATAGCGTCACAACTGCTGCAGGCCCTGAAAAAGTTGTGACGTTACCATTTTCTGTTATCTTTTTTTTAACAGCATGGCAGCCAGTAATTTGCTAATTAAATGAGATCTAATGTAGCTAGAAGCATAATTATTTTTTTATTGAATGCAGTAACACCTACTCTATGCTAATTCAAAGTTTCAGCTTCTCATCTTTATCAAAAGAATTTTCTCAACTAATTTCAGTCAACTGTGTCTGAAATTGTCTTTATTTCTTTAAATTGACATTGGCATAGTCATGGTACTGCAGTTAAAAAACGACTCGGTGAATTTTTTTTATTTTTGGACATTTGTTGGACAATAACCTGTTTATGATATATGCAAATTTTTAAAAAAATCTGTATGATCGTTTTCCTAAAATTTGATTACTGCCAAAATTGATGCATGCAAAATCTGCAATTAATTAGTGTGTTTGTGCACTTTGAGCTCTTACAGAAAAAAGTATTTTAACCTTTTTCTTCAAATTTGTGGCAAATGTATTGGTTTACATCCATGGGAATACATTTCTGACATTTTTGTGTGACAAATGCATGTAATGCTCTATTCTGTGGTACATAACCAAAAACTCAATTTATAACTTTTAAGCAGTCATCAGGCCAAACATGCTGTTACCATGGCAACAAAACGAGTCGGTGAAATCTTTTTATTTTTCATTTTTGGAATGTATGGATCCCATAGACTACCTGTGCAAAATTTTAGAAAAATCTGTATGATCAAACTACCACGGTTGAGTCACCTTAAGGTTAATTTTCCTTCAGTCTGTTTGCCGAAGCTCTTGTCAAAATTTGCATCAAAATTATTTGAAATGGCACACAAAGTGGTCAGTTAGTAAATTATCATTTCCGAAAGATGCATTGTTATTCAGCAACTGTGACAAGTTAATAAATTATAAATTAGCAAAATAAATAGCAGTGCATAATTTTAACTTGTGCATCCAACCCATGTATTTAGCAATAGTTTATGATGTAGCAATGTAACATATAAGATAATGTAAGGCAATTTAATTTCAAGTCGAACTAATTTGTAACAGCACCAAATTTAGCTAGCTCCTAAATGAAAGATCGCAAACATGTGAATATACATAAGTTCTTCATTATAAGCAAACTTTACACTACCGTTCTGTTGAACACCAAATACTAAATACATGAGGAAATTCAATATCAATAATTTTTCAATATAGATGGCAGCACAAGTGGATACATTTGATAGACTGTTGCACTGTCCATCCGCCAGGGGCAATCGTGGCGGTATTAGGACAGTAGGGGGTCATAAAATCTGCAGGGAATTCCCTACGGAAGTGGAAACACGTCATTAGCGAGGCTTTAGAGATTCCTACTCAAGGACTGAGAAGTAGTTCCCGGGATCATCAATGCATTCTTTGCGAAATATGAAGTTGTACTCAAAGTTCCATGCATTGCTTCATTGGGGAGTTGAAACTTCATGATTCCATGATATTTTGAACTACGAAATTATTACCATATTTAAATTAAGGGTGGATGAACAAAATCTCATCATGGCAGTGAAGCGGCCGATAATCGGCGCAATGTCAACAAGTTAACAGCTCTAGGAAATACCATAGCAATTTGGATAATATGGACTTGACATTACCAGTGAATTGTCGAGATTTGAAAGGCAAGTGTTTCAGAGCATTCCTGCACCATTTATTGCTTTTGTAATTTCTGAAAACTTTGTGTGAGCCAATTGATTTTGTCCACATGTTTTGAGATTCAAAATGGCGTCCTGCACTCTTCAAAATCGTGAAATCAACTGCATCCAAGATTTCCTAGTCTTGACAGTGGCAGAGAATTGTTGATATTGACGTGGTCTATGCTATGCAACATGACTGCATAATTAAAACGTTTTTTATATTGTTTGATAAGTAATGGGGCTCAATTGAACTGATCCACGTGTTTGTTGATTCTCAATGATAGTGGCCTATTTCTGCATATCATTATGCATCAGCCTATCAGCTGCAAGGGCGCGAAAGAGCCCGCGAAAGTTGCCGACCAATTACACAAGAGCAAGACAGAGATCCCCCACTGTCCTATGCCGCCCAGCACACATTGGACAGTTTTAACAGTCTATACATTTGAATACTACTAGGCAAAAAGTGAAACAATGGAGTTGAAAGAGTTCAAATCACATCACAGAAACAGCTTCCTCGGAAAGCAGTGTTTCAGATTAAATATCAATGGAAAATGTGCCCGTCAGTGATATCAGATTCATTTGTTTTGCCAATTTAAGATTTTGGACATCAAAATTATCATGATGATCAAAGAAATGACCTTCATAAAGCGGGAAACTCGAACAATCAACACAAGATCTCCTGTAAAGTGTCTGCAAGCAATTTTTGTAACCATGGCAACAGTGATCATTGTGTGTTTTGACAACAAAGGGTGAAATTTAAGATTCGTATGTCACCAATTTGACATAATTAAATTGAAAAGCAAACCCAATTTAAACATCTATTTACAAAGTTGCAAAGTGCTGTATGACCAATACATAACCTTCCTCGCACTAAAAGAACAATGAAGATCAGCATTGCATCATCATCGCTCATTATGAGCATCTTTCATTATATATTACACATTGTTCAGGAGAACAAATCAATTGATTTTTTATGCTCCGTATATGTTTCAATAACTTACTGAGAATGAGTCTCATGTAAGCGTATTATACTACATGAATATGTATAGTGTATAATGTTATATATATAGCATCACTTTAAATGGTAGTACTAACTGGTAATATCTCGGCTATACATCGCTGGATTTCATGGTAATTCATACACAATTAAGCTATATATTATTATCATATAAATGGTAATCTTTGCTCAGAATATAATCTGAAGCTACTCAATACGGCTGGAGCAGACGGCGCACCTGACATCTTTTGGTTGGCGAGTAGTTCAGCATCCTCCGAAGCAGCAATTCCATGGGAATCAATGAAGGAGAAGTTCAAAGGACATCACTCAGGCAAATGCTAATGTCTTTAGGGTAAACAGGAGGAATATAAATAATTTATATACGCCTCTACATAAACGTGATCCATCTCCAGGGGCTCAACCTTCCAAGAAATCCCGCACAAGAATTAGACGTCGCTTCTCCGCAATATCCATTTGGTTCTCCAGATCCTGCGTATAAAATGTAGCGTTTAAGTTTTCTGTTCATTCTAAAAATATTCTCACTTTATATTTTAAATGCAATATATGCAACAAGTATTAATTTTATACATTTAACTTGCTTCAAACGTGACACATCTCTTGTTTTGCTTGACACACAGCTGGGCCTTGCTAGCTTATTATATGCTTGTCTTGGTGTGGCAGTATTTTTACTTGCTGAATGTTCATCTTTATGCATCTCTATGATCTTTTGGGAACATCATCTTTCACGGAAGTTTCGTTCATACATCATGCATGGATAGATGGATGACTTGGGCTTTATGTCCTATATTTATACACTTGTATGCTCATTTAATAGGACAGGAGAAGGACACAGCAATGAGGCAAAGCAAGCTGCTGTCCAGGACACATCAATGCATGGAAAGTTGTAATTGTGATATCAGTAACAGCTAGATCAAAAAGGTTTCCACTTTCATTCCATTTGTTGCCAGGCAACTAAAACGTGACAGTAAAAGTGATAAAATTTGACTTACCCCTCTGTCTGTGATTTCGGCACGTTCTACTTTCCAAGAGAGATTTTCTACTTCTGCTTCCAACTGAGCTTGTTGGTATTCAAACTGGAAATGAATGAATTAACATAAGTTAATACGTTATGTGTGTGTTGACACCCAAAAAGTAAAGTTAGGTATGTGATTGCTTCAATGTAAATACTCTGCATTACTTGCAAGTTTCTATAATTTAAATCACTCACCAACTGTTTTCGAGGTCCTTTTGGCAGGTAATACGCATACGGGTAAGTAAATTGAAGGGTGTAGCGGCACTGTAAAGAAAGACATACTTCTAAACACCTGATCAAAGCTACCAGATTAATTTTTTTGCATCATAATAGAGTGTGTTAATAAGCATATGAATCCAATAACATGGTATTATTGACAAATCACTTGATCGTAACTCACAAGGCAATTGGAAGAAGACACTGACAGTACTTTACAGGGAAATAAATGTCTTCATCATCTTAGACGGCTGATTCAGCTTAAATTCCCAATTGGCTTTAAAACTTATACATACACCAATAGAACCCACTTAACCCAGACTACAGTTACAGGAAAGCCAGTCTGCATGCAAATGTCAGGCAATGTCTTGGGTCAGTTCAGAGAACAATAATTTTTATCTTGAATTTTATAAGAATGTAGGTATCACATTGTTACAATGCTACACCGAACAATCTCTTTAAACACTCCATGAACGAGCAACTTGAAGCACACCTTCTGCAACAGAGTGGCCGCATCAAGCAAGTATTGCCAGTCGATCCAAGTGCCAGACTCGTTCATGATCTTCTCCTGGATCCTGTCCTTGATTTTGTTCAGAGTCTGCTCCTCCAGCTTAAGACTCTTCGCATGGTTCTCCCACTGCAATGACAAGAAAAATATGCTTTTTATAATATCTTTAAAACCTGCACCCTACCCCACTTAATCACTGAGAATCAAGTTACAGTTGCAAGTTACTTTCCCTGAGTGCACTTAATAAGTTAAGTATGCGAAAAATGTTTGCCTCCTTCCACAGGCCAAATGGTCACATTTGCCCTGCAGTTCTTACTCTATAGAGGAAGGTGTATTGTTAAAGCGCCCCTGGTGGATAAACCATAGGCCTTGTGTGTGGTTATATTCACGGAAGTTGTTATAAATAGAATACTTTGGGATATCCCTTTGGCTATCCCTGAGTGGATATATTCATCCGCCGACCGAATCACGGCAATTAGGCCTACTTGGTCATTCAAGGGAATCCAAACACCTGCCAGGAAGCCATTTGCAAAGACTGCAGAGAGAAGGGGAGCAATAATAAAATCCTGGGAGCATGTATGAAGGTAAGCACAGCTTTGTGAAGTTTCTGGTTGATTAACATATACCTACGGCTTTTGCAATTGAAGTATTGACTCTTGTCCAGATGGCAATTATGTATTAGGCACTGACAGGTAAGTTAACGGCAATTAGACCCTAAGCTCAATTTTAAGTTCAGCTCAATGGCACTTCAGCTTGATGGCAATTGAAGCAAGCCACTGGTGATTGGATGTGTCATTGGCTGTTGTTGGACATTGAAGTAGTCCATTGTAATTACAAGAAAGTTATAATTAAAGCAAACGAAAATTGTGCTGTTAGACTAAATCTATGTGTATTCTGCCACAGATTATATAATTTCTTCTTTTTTTTCTAGTTGTTGAAAGGAAAAACACGGACAATCTCATCTCTCTGTGGAAAAAGGACTCTTGACACAGCTGCTCCATTAAACTGCACTGGGTTTGATTCTTGGCTGGGGCAAAAACCCAAGTGAATATAACAAATCTCAACTGGATGTTATTTGCATGGAGTCAGGACTGTGATAGGCCTATATGTGATGGACAAAATGGTATAAGGCCTATCTGTGGTCATTTATTGAGGAGAGCTCTGTGCTCCTTTACTTTTCATGGCAACTGCTGCAGGAAAAATTAAAAAAAAAAGTATAGTTATTAAATACACACCATAATATACTGAATCTGTAATTAAACCTGATCATGTGCATTTTAATTAAATGATGTAACATGTTTTTTTTTTTGCAGTGGAAATGTGTTTTATAGGCCTATATGGAATATCTGTGTTGTTTATTTACTTGCTATTGTGCTAATTAAAATTCTTACAATAAAAACATGGTTTAACGGCTTCTAAATCTGCAGTCATTTTAAAGTCATTTTTAGGCCTACTATTCTATGTATCACTTTTTAAAAAATTGTTGAAAATCACAAGTTTGTCCTAAATATTTCTGCTTGCATAGACGCAACAATTGTATACTAATTGGTGTGCAATAAAACAATATCTTAAATACTGTGAAATAAAGTGTTCTATAGCTATCCCTCTTTTTCTTGGTATTTGAAGTTCTGGTTAAAAACAGTCTTTCATTCCACCAATGTACACGTGAGACCAGATCAATATGAAAAAAAAAGATATATATATATATATGACTTGTATGTGTGTAGAGAATATACATGTGACATGTTGTGTACCTCTGTATTTACCAGAATGAAAAAAAAATTGCTCACCTTGTGAGACAAAACTTGGCAACAGTTTCAATTAGGTCAAAATGCATGCCAACCATGGTGAGGTTGAAATGGCTTAGATTTAGATTTCTTTTATTTTTTCACACCTTGTACATTATTTTGCAAGTATATACACATTTCGGAAAAAAATTGTAATTACAAAGTGGTGTGCAAATGGAAATGCGCTATCTACACTGCAGCTGCAGCCAAGATTGGGTCTCCTGAATTTCTCTTAAGTCTACAAAGCCATACACAATGAAATTACATTTTAAATATTTTAGGCTTGAGTCCGCTTGACACATGAATATTTTGAGTCATTCCCCTGGGTCATTCCATCTGCATCCCATCTACATGCATCAAGTTTATTATTAAAAAGGCCGAAATAGAGGCTGAAATGCCATGCTATAATTGGAAAAGAGTTTAACAAGAGCATAAGGCCTTTGTGAGCTGAGGACAGGGTGCTATAAAACCAGGTCAAAAGTAGTTCCTTCTGGCATCCCAGAATAGCAGACTGAGATTTTGGTTCCAGCTGACACAGATGGTGGCTCTGTGGTCTCCTGGATTCTGATTGGCTGTGAAAGGGAATTCCCTTGTGATGTATGCTGATATGAGTGCACACACAGGTAAAATTGGCAAAGCAAGGTTTAATTTGAACCCAAATGCAGTGTGATGGATGCAAATGTTGTCCAGATGTAGCTAAAACAGTTTTATTTCAAAGGGCTTAGAAGAATGTTCTAAAAAACTGCTCCTTTAGCAATTTTAATCAATTTTCTCAATTTGCAATCCACCAGGGGCGCTTGAACCATATACCTTCCTCTATAGAGTAAGTACTGCCCCATATATGTGACCATAGCCTGTGCTCCTTCCCAATGTGGTGCATACACACTAGGCGGAATTGAGAGTCAACAGAAACTTAACTATCAGTTTGTAATTTAATGAGAAAGAAAGGACAAAATCACACTACGCGAGACAAACAAAACTTACCATCTGAAACAAAAGACATACAATAAAATCGATATTTACAGAAACTTTAAAGTGTACTCACCCTCTCAAAGTAAAAGAGATACTTCTTCAAGGCCTCCCTGGCTTGAGCGTGGACAGACTCATTGGCAATGTTGGGGTTTTCCTTGAACCTACTGCATTCGTAATACTCGCTGCCATGGGTCTTCCAGTCGCCCAGGCACATCCAGCAGAAGTCATGCTTGCACTTTGTGCATTGCTGCAAAAATAATAATAATTCAGCTATATTTTTACCAGATGTTCGACATGCATGTAAACATAAAGTTTCATTTACATCTGCAATTCTGCATAGATCAAGAGTCTATGATATTCAATTACCTTTGGGTAGCTTATTGACTTGTGATCCTGTCGCAGAATATCAAGCAGTGCTAGATATTCTGCGCTGGCATCGCAAGTTTTAATGGCTATTTTATGGGTTTTCAGGAGTTTTCTGAGTGTGCATTGACTTGCAATGCTGTTGCAGGCCAAAAACGGGGTGAAACAAGTTGGAGGGCTTGATTTTACCCCATTTTTAATGAGGGGTTGACACAAGTTGGTAGGCAGGGTTTACAGTGTGTATCAACTTGCGATGCTGGGGTTGCAACAGCATCACATAAGATGGCAGTGTGCATTGGGCATCATTATCTAATTATCTAAATGAGGTCATATAAGGACAACCTTAGGTCAGGCATGTCAAAAGAACATACTAAAGTATAAGAACTTACCATGTGATTGCAACCGCCATTCTTCTCAATACAAACATGGCATTTGGGGCACTGCAAAATAAAGTAATCGTATTATTTCAAGACATCTCCAAACAGTTGATTACTACATTAACAACAGAGTAAAGCTGGCTCAAGCGACAAATCAAAAGGATCACTCACATCCTTGGTATGTGCACTGATGTAGTTGGCAGTCTCAGAATCATCAGCACATTTGGTCAACCATTTCTTGATGATGTCACAGTCCGTAGGCGCATGATAATCAATACCACATCTAAAGCTGAAATTGAAAGCTGGATATATAAAGAAACTTTCCAAGGAAGATAACATTGAGGGAAATAAGCAAAATATCCAATAACTTATGATTCCTAAATATTGAACTAACTCAGTAAGTGTATGATAAGTATGATAAGTATCAATGCACGATTGGACATAGACATCAGCCCACCAGCTCGCAAGTACTATTTATAAGACTATTCATTCAACATTGAAGCGGACTGTCAATTTTCCAAGTCTGAAATACAGCATCAGTAGTTCAAATAAGTGAAGAGAAGACATGAGGCTCACCAGAAGACAGAGGCACACAGAGAGCAGATGACTCGCTTGGCCTTGCAGACGGGAGCTCGGACTATCACAGCACAATTAGGGCCGGGGCAGAAACGGAGTTCAGGGTGACTTTTGACGTGGTCGCTGAATGAGAACATCTGGTATTTATCACGGAGCTTTGTGTTGGTTACTAGGGACAGGACGAAATCCTCAGGCACAAGAATAGTGCACTCACGGGCCATGCACTCCAAGCCTGCAAAAGAGACATTTGCAATGGTGAGAATTTATGAAAATCAAACATGTCAAACCATAACAAATAACTAATTTGAAAAGATATCCACTAGAAAAATTGTTAACAAGAGCAGATATTATCATTTCTAGAACTAAAGCAGATTCAGAATTATACCAAGAAACAGTTATTAATGAATTTGACTAAATATTGCAATCAACACCATGTCTAATTTTTCACCCATTTTTGAACAATAAATTTGCATAGCATTCTTTGTTCATTCATCAACGAATTCAGAGAAGGATTCAAAGTGCAATTATGCAAACATTGTACCCACCAGTAGTGATGCCGTTCTGTATCTGGACCTGGAAATGCATGTTCCAGCAATCACGACAAAACAGATGACCGCAGGCCACGTTGTGGAGCGCTTCATTTGGCTGGCGTTGCATACATACACCGCATGTCTGATGCCTGCTACCGGTGTCCTGTAAATTTACAATGTTATAAATACTATCTTCACTGACAAATCCTTTTTTTTGCGGTCTTTGAAAGGTTAATTATGGAATTTATGACAAAAGCCATTAATCATCAAGCATTTTGTAACAGAGATGCAATAGAGATGCATTTTCTTTAGTCAAAAGGAGAATTTTTGATGGCCCAATCTTTAATTGCATCAAAGTGGCTTCACCAGAGGCACTACGAAGCCCAAAGGTATACTCTTCTCTATACACCCATCCCGGGAAACAATAGTCCCAATTTAAGATCAAACAGTCAAAAGCCAATAAACCCCTCTGTACGGGCGAATGCAACTGATCAACAAAGCTGAACTCTCACCTTCACTACCTCATTTGGTTCAGGTATAAGCCGACAATCAGAGAGAACTTTGGCAGGATTGGCTTTGTACTGATTGATCATCTTGGTCACGTCCCAGTGTGAAGCGTACAGCATCATCTTAGCAAGTGAGGGTTGAATCTGAAACACAAGCACACACACACTTCAGTCTTCACATTACAGTAGGGATGCACCGATATCTCTTTTTCACTTCCGATCCGACACCGATCCTGGTATTTTGTTGACAAAACCACCGATACCGATGCCATCGCTTACAGTATATCAATTATATGTAGAGAAGTGCTACCGCATTGAACAGAAACCGAGATAAATCCCGGACACTGTTATTTTGATATTAGTAAGATAAGAACTTGTTCTGTGCAGTGAAAATGTTTGATACGGTAATGATACCCAGTGAAGTTGTCAGAACATCAAACTTCAATGGATAACCCACAAAAAGCTAATTAAATGCACACTACCCAGAAATGGAGTAGTGTATGATTGGGACTTTATATTCAGTACATATGCACAATGGTAAGGGCTATTCCATTTAAAAACCTGGGGGGGGGGGTGGTCGGGCTGGTTTATTTTTCGTATGATGTATGTACGGGTGAGCGATAATACGATGTAGATGCTTGGGGGGCACTCGCGGAATTCACTGTAGATGTATGGGGGGGGGGACTATCGTTCTATTCAGGCCTACGCATTGTAATAACGAAAATTTTTTGTGATGTATGTACGGGGGGTGAAAAAATCGAAGTTAATGCATGGGGGGGGTAAAAAAAAATCGTTTTAGATGCATGGGGGGGGTCAAAATCGTAGCCCGACCACCCCACCCCCAGGTTTTTAAATGGAATAGCCCTAAGCAATTAGGGCTAGAGCAGGAGGAAAACACAGCAGATTGAAATGGCTGTCCAACATAGGTCCGGTGACCCAGCCGGACTCCGAGTCGCCAGAGCAGGAATCGAACCCATGCAGGACAACAATTAGAAGCCCAGAGGGCTACCAAGTTACCAACTGAGTGAACTCCCTGCAGAAACCAGAAATTCCCCAGGATCAGGATGTTGGTGCTCTTTGCAACTGGAAAATTCTGACTGATATATTCAGTGAAATACAGGGTTGATGGATGGATGATTGGGGCTTTACGTCCTGCATATATGCACTTTGTAGGCTAATTAGGACAGGAGGAGGACACGGCAATAAGGCAAAGGATGATTGAAACAGCCGTTCAACATAGGCTCAAGTGACCAGGCAAGAGCTGGATTCGAGCCCTGGACCCAGTGATTGGCAGTCCACACAGTACCACTAGACTCCCTCCCCCCCCCCCAGTGAAATTCAGGAAACAAATGCACACTCACATTGATAGTGGTGCAGAGGGCTTCCACTTTCTCATTCAGCATCCGTTCCACATCCTCCACTTTGAGAAGTTCATATTCAAAGTACTCCGGGTCCTCCTTCTTATTGTGCTCCATCTCCTGGTCTTCTCCGTTGCTTTCGTAATATCCATAAGTGTCGTCTTCATCATCGTCAGAGTAATCATCTTGATCCATGTCGTAATCGTCGTCCGACCCCTGACTCTTCATCTCTTCAGTAGACATGATCAGCCGTCACCTGCAATTTAATCGCCTATGTAAATATCACAAGTTCACTTGAAACAGTAGACATGATCATGCAAAGAGTGTCAACCTGTCAAGGGAAAGTGATGGCCAGCTCAGCAAATCAAGGAAATAAATACGAATTTTATAATTCTTGCTGTCTGCTGCAATCGTTTTGTTGAATATCCAGGACCTACATAGTGCACAATATCCAAGTTCAGTAACTACACATGTCATACATTCTCAGCAACCAAGGCACCTTGAAACAAAATCATTTCACTCACATGCTTCTCGTGGCCCTTTACAAATTTTATGTCTATCGGACTTTTGCAATGTTTATGACGATTTTCGGCAATGTCAGACAATTCTCTTGAGGTTAAGCTTTTTAAGCCTGCTACATAATCAGAGATGGATGGATGATTGGGGCTTTTTGTCCTGTATTTATGCACTTGGTAGACTAAGTAGCGTATTCAGAGAACGAAACCTCGAGTCCGGGTTGCTGTGAGCCTATGACATCCAGTGCGCGTAAAAACCGTCGGACAATCGGCTTTTGCCGATTATTTTTACGAATGTCCGACCTGTGTCATGTCCATGTCAGACAAAAAATCCGACAGTGACTGCTGTGGGCAGTACAACGGCTCTATTGGTCAATCAGAAAGTCTTTCAATGGCAGTGTAGATGGTAATTTTGAGTTGTTTCAAGTGAGCCAAATTGCAGGTAATTAGATTGCAATTCTTCCTGTGTTCAGCTTCTTTTGACCCCCAATTGACCTAATTGCAATTTTGGGCAGGTTACAATATTCCTGACCAAGTGCCAGATCTAATTACAATCAACAACACTACAGACCCAGTTTTTCTCTCTTTAAGCGTCATGATGCCAATTTGCTTCATGCATGGATGCAACTTTGACATGATCTTTATCAAAAATTTAATTGTGAATATTGTTGCATTGGCTGGCATCTCAGTTGCATCTGCCATGAAGAAGTTAGTTGAAATTACCTACATATAAGTGATCAAAATAATTTTATTCAGAAAGTTGTGTCATGAGTTAAGTACATGAATCTCAAAATAACATGGGAATCACTAATTTTGGAAAATGAAATTTGGATCCAAAATATAGGCATAGTCGTCTGGGAAACTCTTATTAAGCCAAACTCATGTTGAGTATTTATTAATAACTGCTATGAGAAGAGAAATTTTTGTCTGATGAAAATGAAAATTGTCTGACCAGAACTCTCTCTCCGTCAGACAAAATGTCTGACCAAAGTCAACTTGCTTTCGCGTGCACTGATGACATCACATATCAAGGTCTTTATTACGCTCAGGTGTCATAAAGCAACATACCAGTTCATGTGCCTATTCATCAATAATACTTTTTTTTTAAGTCTTAGTTTTCTGATATCTCAATCAGGCAAAATGCCAAGGGTCTATGACCTCTTTTGCTAAGTAATCCCTTAGAGAGCTGAGTTTGAGTCATGATCAAAAATATAATTTCATACTGCTATTATTATATATAAGTATATGCTATTATTATTATATATAAGTATTTACTAAACCACCCATTTTATTGTAATCACTACCTGCTGTAATGCTTATCGTAACATTGTCCCGCTGTAACACTCTCTGTTATATTGTCCATAAGCTGCTATGTTAGCACCTATTGCGATATACATGTATAAATATGTAAAATGTCTTATACTGTATGCACAAAATCTTGGAATATACCTCATATCAATGAACTACCAAATCGATGATACAGACACTGACTCTTTAAAATTTGAACTCATGATGATAGATAATAATGATTATATTATGAGAATATGGACACTAACAAAAAAGCAAATTATAATAATGTACATCTTCATATCTGCGAAAAGGAATGATAAATTATACACCAGGCCCAGCATGCATGTACTGTATACAATTGATTCTATAGTTTTAGAACGGTAGTCTTATTTGTAGACTGTGTAGTTGTAGTCAATATGTAGCTCTGTATTTGTCACTGTAATGACTTATGGGTCAATATTGACCTCTTTTTGTCAATAAAATATATTCATTCATTCATTCATTCATACAACCAAACACCAAAGGCAGAGTGCAGTACCAGATGGCATTTGCAGCTTCTTTTCTATAGTATATCAAGGGGGATTCCCGGGAATCGTAGCGATAACAGATCCTTTCTTGATGTTTGGCCAATATGCACAATGAATCAGCAAACAAGACACACAAGAATTACACAAATCTCGACCAGACTTACGTCAACCTTCGCTTTGTTGACAAATCGAAAACGCGTAGAAAAGCTTTTTGAGATGAGCAGTGGATATAAATTGGATTTACATCATCTTCACATCATGAAGAAGCACGATTTTTACCCAAAATGATCACACGTACATGTAACACGTTTCGGTAATTATAAAACGGCCTTCCCACTTCTTTTTTGACAGATTTTTCGTCTTCAAAGTCCTCGATTCAGCATCAACAATACAATGAGGAGGCCATTTTCTTCCGGATGTGACGTCAAAATGTATCGCACAAGTCACGTGGGCCCCTTCAGAGGTCCTCACTCAGGGAGGTCACTCTCAATTTTTAAAACCATAAATTTGTCAAGGGTGAGTGATAGGTCTTTATGTCCTGTATTTATGCAACAACTAAGTTAACAATCAGAACTTTTAAAACTGAATACCTAAAATATCTTAGGTCTGAAATTGAATGACATACTATTAATTGTCGCTATATTTAAATTGTTTTTAATGTGAAGTCGTACTTGTTCTTATATATATGCTTTTATTATCATATATTTTAACCGACTCATAATTCCTATTTTAATATCTATTCTTAACTATATATACAGTGGTTTACCACACAATTGTCAAATTTTTAATACTTGAATGTGTTATGTCTGTTTTCTCATGTTCATGCGGGCTCCAAGCCTCAACAGAATGTATACTTCTGAATTTGGATTCCCAATAAAACTTGTAACTTGTAAACCATGCCAGGTATACACTCTTCTGAAATATCCATCTGTTGCCAGACCATGCACTGACCTGCTTGCTGCTGGCAGGAATCAAACCCAGGTCCCCAGATTGCCAGGGCAATGCTAAGCCAGCTCTAGATCTGCCGGTGTCACAAAGCTTGGATCTTAGCCTAAGTTGTTGTGAAACAGCTTCAATTCATTATACTTTTTTTACTTTTTGTCAATTCACTTAGCCCTGCCCCTACAGTTTTATATAAAACCTCAATCAGCCTCGTTTAATTTTTTATCCATAAAATACAAAGACTTGAAATTCCAATCATATTATTTTTATTAAATTGATCAGGATACATTTTGATTGTAATATCCATGTACCAGTATAATATAGCATCATTGTCACACTGAAAATAATTAACTGCTGTAAAAACTTTTATTATATTATCCCATCACCTACAAATTAAAACATAAATTCATAATCATATCATAGACATAGCTGCTGCCACTTCAATAGACAAATTGTAAGTGAAATATACATTTTATATGCACAGTAATATGTCCTATCATTATTAAACATATTTAAAATAATCTGATATCATCAAAGTTTTATAAAGTATCTTCTGTGAGTGAGCTCTTTAAAACTGTCACATCATTTATCTCTTAACAATTATAAATGACTCCTCCCGATAGTGGCACAAACAGGTTTAGGCCAAAACAACAGCATATTTAAACTTGAAAAATGTATAATTGCCCAACTTGATGCAAAATAACTAGTTCATCAAATGACACAGTTTGCACAAAAACAAATGGTAATGTAGCAGGCCTATCCCTGGGCCACAGCATGGCCAAAAGTGTATTTACTGTCATGTGTAACTTCACTTTTAATCGTCTTTAAAGCCTATTTGTACCAAAGACAAAAATATGTCAAGCACTGAAATTACAGGAATTCTCGTTGAAGTAGACTTCTCCCCAGCTTTTTTCCGGCTGTTTGCTTGTACATGACGTGTAGTAGATACCTACTCAAGAAAGACTAATATCTGAATCAATAGCAAATGAATTTGTGTTTATGAAAGGGACTAAAATTTGTTATCGCAGTTTTCATTGTTTCTGACAGTGTTTCATTGTTGGTGTTTCAATTTGATTTGCTGTTGAGCTTCTGTATCTAAGTATCTTATTAGTATGCACCATGTGTCACTTGAGTACCACATCTCACAATTTATAAACCAATTGTACAAAAATTTCAAGTAAAAAAAATATCATCAAAACAACCATGCCCTGCAGCAGGCTAAAGCAGATCACGATCTGATGCATACATTTGATATAAAGAGCAAACAAAAATTTGTCTGAAAACCCAAAGCAAAAAAATCCGGAAGTCAACTTCAACGCAATCTCCTGTAACAATATCCCAAGGAATAGTATCAAAATAACAATAAATCAGTCAATGCCCATAAATATCATTAGCTACTTGGTAGCTTGAAAAGAAATTGCAACGCAAAACATCAACATTTGCCTAAAACCTTCCTAAGCATGTTGTGACAACTCTTGGATATAATGTAAGTTAGGCATATATATTTATAATAATATGTAATTTAATATAGCAAATATACAATTCAAATTTTTACGGTACCTGATAATTGCAGTGAATTCTTTAAACACACAAATGCAAAATAGCACTGGAGATCTGTTCAATGATGTCTTAATATCACAAAGGCAAATTAAAGATAGAACTATATATATTTACAAGTAAGACTGTAAGTGTAAAATATCAGATCTGTGTCGTCAAAAATAAATCCAGCAAAGAGAAGATCCCTAACATCCAATACAACCGATCCTGATATGCACTTTGGTACATAATATTAACAAAAACATACATGAACAAACAGTAAACACCTTTGGTTACCAGATTCTTTGTAAATTTAGTACATGTAATAACAAGACTGTCAGATGTACCCATAATATGGCCTATGTCTATACCATACCACTTTTAACATAATTATATAAACAACTTCTATAAACAACTTCTATCAGTGTATATGCCTGAATTATAATTTATAAAGGCACCATCAATACACACAAAAGTATGTATATATACAAATTTGTAAATATTTATAGTAAATAATAAAAAAATAACTTCATTTTAATATAGCAGTTCAGAAATTTCATCAAAAAATTACGCATCGATACCAAAAAGGAAAAATATAAAAAATATTCCATAAATTTTTTAATTGATAAAAAAATTCAGATGCTCTCTTCACAAACAATTTGTAAAATGTACAGATCATTTAAATTTTTTTACTATTAAGGTGGCTCGCTACTCATGCAGAGTGGTAGTTTACGCACATTCACGCGCAGCCAGGCAGGCCCTATCTATGGTAACGTCACCACAGCAGCTCAGCTCCACTGAGACGTTTTCAGCATCATTTTAAATTCTGAGAATTTTATGTGGCGGCCGCTTCGTTTGCCATTTGCGCCACTTCTATAGGGGTTAGAGACTTCTCGTTTGAAGCATTAGATGCGCTATGAAGAGGACTACATACAGCCGGAGTTTCAACTTGATACTCAGAATAGAAAATTACGACGTCTAATTTCTCAAAAATGACTTGGTGACATAAATATATGTTTATATCAATTTCAAGTGTGGTAGGAAGGCTTGTCTGTATCATCATACTGTTCCCCACTATTTGTGGAAGTAAATGACAAAGAAATAAAAAATCCTATCTAGTCAATTTTTTTTAGCACTATGGTTTATAAAAAAAGTAAAAATTGCCAAAATCAAAACTTTTATTCCGAGGCACTTGGAAAGTCCTTTAAACTAAATATATCTCTTTGAAATTGTAGTCAGCTTTTTCATTAAAGTGTCTTCTTTAATTTCATGCTTCATTGCATAATATCGGATTCAGTGCCACTGAATGGCAGGGAAAACTTCACAGTAAAAATGTTAAGAAAAAAAATTGAGTTTTTCAAGTGTGCGTGGACCGACTTTCTTGTACATAACCTCAAATATTTTGGAAAAAAGGCTGGTAGCAAATACTTCCGTTTACATATCCTTGCTATAAACTATATTTTGGATCATTTTAAACTATTTTTAAGAAATCCTATCTTGGAAAGTTCACGAGTATCGAGCCACCTTAAATGCAATAAATGATTGCAATATTTTGGACATTTGACTCTTAGTCAAGAACTCAGATCAACATAATACATTGTATTT
Organism: Platynereis dumerilii; assembly: GCA_026936325.1. NCBI lineage: Eukaryota > Metazoa > Annelida > Polychaeta > Phyllodocida > Nereididae > Platynereis > Platynereis dumerilii. The sequence continues at coordinate 12,481,154 of JAPTHN010000007.1, forward strand.
TTATGAAATTCATGAAAAACTTAAGTTTGATGCGACTTCAACAATCAGCAGAATTTAGTTTTTCCTGAAATGAATCAGATTGGTAAAGTTAACAGTTCGTTTGATGAGATCATTATAACACAGTTATTTTTAAAAATATTTCGTGCAAATGCTTGCTTATTTGAGTTGGTTTGGGGCCTGGTATTATAGTATTTACTTTATAAACAACAATCAACTCATGATTGTTTCTTAATGTAATATGAATATTTTTATATTTTTAGAAATTTATATCACCATTTACCTTCAGACCATTTTCCTGGAGATGTGAATTCTTGTCTTTTGCATCCTCACTGGTTGGCAACATTTCCCCTTTTTCTTCAGGAGTTCCTGGGAAAAGAATTGAAATGGTGTAAAAAATGTTGTCACAAATAAATTTACCCACAATTTCCCAAATAAATATCATGCTTATTACCCAAAGATTGCATGACTGCTTAAGTGTTTCTTACTCATCTGAGTGAAACATTAAATCTTTATGACTGTCACTTTAGTAGTCCAGTACTTTAAAAGGCGGCATTCAGTAATTTACACAGGAGTAGGGTGACCTTAGAAATTGTTCCAGGAACATGACATGAATATTGACACACATCATAATTGTTCAACAATCCCATTGTTCAAGGAGACAGTTGTAGCACTAAATTTGCAAATTCATTCCCAGTTTTTAATAGGATAATTTTTTTTATCATCACAGCATGTGAAATTTGAGTAACAACTAGAGATATGTCCTTTTCTAAATACAGTCACATGAACATGAGTAAATGGACCCTCAAAAAGTGCAATTGGATCATGGGATTGATAGTTTGAGGGGGGGGAGCACTTTCAAAAATTTAGGTCACAACTTAGGTCACAACTCTCTTTATCTAAATATTTAAATAATCTCAATTCTGAGGGATGAATAATCACTGCAAACTCACCCATGTCTTTCAATTCTTTTTCCTTGGAATCTTGACTATCTTCTCTTGATTTGTCCTTGCAGCCCAAGTACTGTTGGATGCTGAAGTAGATGATACACACCACCAAAGACGTGACGGCGCACCCCCTGAACATCACTATGGCTCCAACAGCTTCGTACAGCAACCCTCCTAGAACACTGCCGCAGCCCTTGCCTGCAACATAGGCAAGTTGTTAGCCCACAAAGCAAAAGTAAGAATACACTAAAATGTCTGATTCAGTTGATAAGTTGAAGTTCATGTTAGATTCAGAATTCAGCAACTTTTCAATTGAATCTAACTATATTTTCATTACTCTTACAAAGCAGTCTCCAAAAAATTAATCAGCAATAGAATATTAAGTTTTATAGTCTCACATCTATAGATCACACAAGCAAAATATTTTAATATAGTAGGCCTAATCAGGTTTGTTTGTTAATCTCCTTACCAAATCCAAAGTGCAGCCCTCCAATAAGCCCCTGTACAGTGCCATGCATTCCTGGGGGAGTTATGATACTTCCATAAGAGGTTGCTGCCGCATACATGAGGCCGTATGTGATGGAGTGTAGAGGCTCAATGATCAGGACGAACCAGGGATTCCTCAGCTGCCTGAAACAGGAAGAAATTTATTAATTGTTAATCACTATGAATGTAATATGTACGTCAATTATACGTTTATTGATTTTTGCATTGAACCTTAGCAAATTGTTTGAAACAAATTATCTCTCTACTGCAGTCTTTAATGCAGTTTCCAAGCAGAAAATGTACCACAAAATCTGGTTCATTTAGTTAAATTTCATATCAACAAAAGAATTCATCCATTTAAGTAATTTACTACAAGATTTCCTGAGCTGAATTTTACCATTAGGTCGTTATAAAATCATCAATTTGTCTAAATAACAGAAAGACTACTTGAATAGGAGTATGAATAAAATTCAATAACACAAGGGACAAAGGAGAGACAAAATGATCCTCACGTGTAGCCAAAGAAGCGCAACGCATAGGCAATGAAGACGATGTAGAGGCAGCGCACTTGGCCAATGTGCTTCATGATGAGACCAGAGAGGAAGAAGATGAGGATCTCAGGAAGGCAGTTGAGGAACATGCAGAGGCCAAAGAGGGTCTTGGTCGCCCCCAGTCCAGTCAGGTACCAGAAGAGGAAGGTCTCAATCACCCCAGTGAACATTCCAAACACAAAGATGATCGCAAACAGAGCCACAATGTCCAGACGAGTGAGCAGGGCTCTGAGATTAGACATCATAGAATGGCAGGCTACGTTGCTGCTGATTCGATACTGGCACACAACGACGGCAGTGACAATCTCGAAGAAAGCAAAGCTGATGAAGGCAAGCAGGAATTCTCTTCCGCTGTTGCTCAACTGGTCCATGAGGAAACCTGTGGCCAATCCGTGAAGGGCAAAGCCAATAGTCCCCCACAGACGCTGCCGTCCCCACTTGCCGCGCTCCTCTCCTAGAAAGTCGTAGGTCATGGCATCGATCAGCGAAAAGACGGGTGCAAAGGCGACGTTGGCCAAGAACATTAGTACGAAGAATCCCCAGAAGGTGGTGGCATAGCGCGTCGGGCTGAAAGGCACTTCTACACACTTCTGCGATAGGTCTGAATTGACAACGCTACCACAGATCAACCGGCACTCAATTTCCACTGGTTCCTTACAGTGCAAGTCTGTAAATTCAGATCCTCTATGTGTAATGTTTGTTAAGGCATAGAAATTACATATGGCCGGTTTTGATCCATTATCACTTCTTAGTGCAGAACTGACACGGTTCAAGAAATTAAAATATATCTCCAACTTTGTTGCATTTTCCTCAGGGCTGGAATGGAATTCATCACATATTTCTGCTCCTTCTTTGTTTTTGAGGCACAAATTCTCCTTTTCTTGAACATGACATCGTAAGCTGCAGTTTGAGGCACTGACAAATGGATCAAACTTGTCTCTGAGTTGAGTCCCGTTAAAGAGGTCCTCGGCAGTCAGCTGACATTGTTCACTTCCAAGTTTTTGGATTCCGCAGTATTTCAAGTTTGACTCAGCACCACAGGACAACTGCACGGCAGTTTGAAAAGGGGTTGTTTTGGGAACTCCTGGAACTACGAGGAGCAAAGCGTGGAATGCACCAGTGAGGATGGAAACCACCATCAGGATTTCTTTGTGTTTGTGCGTTTTGTCGGCAGCTGCTCCGAACACTGGCCGCACCAAAGCCCCAAGGAACGGCATCGTGCCATAGATAATGGCCGTTTCTGACGGACTCAGTCCCAACTGCTTCATGTATACTGCCATGTACGGGAGGAGGCTGGCCACAGCTGAAAAATATAAATGTTTATTTTAAAATAATATAGGCCTACCAGTATATCAAGCATGGCAATCGATGCTGATAATATTTGTTAAATGTCCATAAAGGGACGACCATTAGGGGGGCTTGCGAGTTTTTCTCAATGATAAATTAATAATTCTTTTCACAACCCGGAATATATATATCACTATGTTAAACAGGCAAAAAATTATTAACTTAGGGCCCGCTGGAGGTCTAATGACTAATGGTTGCCCCCTAGCTAGCTAATTGGCTTTAAATAGCAATATAATTAATGCTTGACCTCAGTTGATCTGGCCAAAGCTATAAGGTGGCCAAGAAATTTGTTTGTTAAGTTCAACAATTTTAAACTAAATTTACCAAATGCAGTGTGTATTCAATCACTGCAAAATAGAGATCATGTAGACACCTGCTGTGTTTGCATAGGGACCATGTGATCATAGGCAGGCACAGAGCTGAGCAGCTGCAATGAATGTCATTGCCTGACATGTACTTTGTAACACAGAATTCTCCAATCAACTCACCTGCCAGAGTGAAATAATAGGATGCCTTAACAGGCAATAGATGTTTGTTGATCCTGAACATGTCTTCACAGGCCATTGTGTCTCTCTAACCTCAGCAGCAGCAATGAAAATTTGAGCTGACTTCACCCCAGCATCACTTGCCAACCATTTCTAGTTCTCACACTGCACACTGGGGGGCCTGCTCAACATTATAGGGGTATAGGGGGCGCACATGCAGAGAAAGCAAGTGAGGGGGGCACTCTCCCATAAAGAAAAAAAAAGTTTTAGGCCTATTTTCTAAATTTATTTGTAAAATAATACTGATCACAGTCTACAACACTCAGTAGCACCACACATAATAAAATCAAATGGTTTCTTTAAGTTTTTTCTCTTTTAATCAGTCTCTTTGTCATTTGGACCATCCAAAGTGTGACGGATTTGAGAGTAAACCCCAAGAAATATAAATCCTCCTATTGATATCCAGGTTACTCGGGGAGTAATTCCAGCAAATAAGCTGAAAAAAAAGAAAGAAAGATAACTAAAACTTAAATTATATATATTTATATTATTCTCACATAATCACACATTACTAACGTACAGTACTTGTTCTTGCATTCTCTATGATATAATACTGAGTCTCGGCAAATGTTGTTTTTATTCCTTCAGCATTTATCTCTCATGATTCTTCAAGTTCAATGTCGGAAGTTTGTGTTGAAAAATTGCTTTTAACAATCAAGGGGAAGTTAAATCTTTCATTCACTAAGATAGAGCTACAATTTACAAAACTGACATACCCTTTCATCCCTCTGTCTCGATAGACGAGATTCAAAAGAGTTGTTGTTGATGCAGTAGCTTCCTTGGACCCACTCTGTAGTAGAATAGTAATTAATACAATTAACTTAGTAAGCTAAAACGATATAAAATGTCATTAAACACAATTATTATGACCTGCATTCCCACATACCTCAGCTAACATGATGCGAGTTTTCACAACATCCAGAGGAGTAGTAAGAGCAGCAGCTACACCCCCCGACACAGCTCCAGCAAGGGCTGATTGGAAAGGTGACACAGGATGACCTTGGTGTTGCGACCACTTCAGCTGCCATGGGAAGAAAAAACACAAATTCAGTTTTTTATGTCAAAATAACCTTAAACTCATGTTATTCAGAAATTCATGGCATTTGGATTTTACTCAAGAGTTACCAGAACACATATTTTTAATGGAGGTGTGTTTACACACCGCCATTTATGTAGTTGGGTGAGAAAGGGGGCTAAGAGAGTGGGTGAGAGAGGCAAACTTTAGGCGGGAAATTCGAAATAGGAGAAGAAAATCTGAAATTACTCTTTGCATGTTTTAAATTTTCTTCAAATTGCTAAATTCACCAAAACTAGAGATGCAGGGCTGTTATTTGAGCTTATTTGTGTTGACCTGAAGTAAGTCTAAGTACTCCTTTTATCAGTTATTTTGTTTGGTGTTTGCTTGTTTGCTGTTAACATGTTTGCCTTCCACCATTTTGAAAATAATGTGTATTGTGTTTTGAGTATGCAAATGAGCTGTCCACCATTTTGAAAATTATGTGTATTGTGTTTTGTGTATGCAAATGAGCTGGCCTGGTGACATTAGGATGTGTATTGGTCAGTTTTCTGAGATGAGATGTCAATCTTCAACTAGGGCTATTTCAGTCAGATATATGGGTCGGTAAATTGATTCACAGATAGATAGATAGATGGATAGATAGATAGATAGATAGATAGGCAGATAGACAGATAGATAGAAAGATAGATAGATCGACAGATAGATAGATAGATAGATAGACAGATAGATAGATAGATAGATAGATCGACAGATAGATAGATAGAGATAGATAGATAGATAGATAGATAGATAAGGTGGATTTCATGGATAATAGATTATATAGATCAAATAGATAGAATGCACAGATTAGTTAGATTACGCAGATTTATCAAAAGGGTTTAGTAAGCCAAACCTTAGGTTGCAAATTGGTACATGTACTTGAAATAATTTATTCCAAGGTCCAAAATTTCTGGGTAGGGTCAGCTAAGTTGTAGCACACTGGGTTGACAATTGCCGCCTGACTCGCTGGGTCTTGGGACTCCTGGTTCTGCAGTCTCACTGTCTGGGAAATTACTGTCATATGACGACAATTGTAATTTGTCCTGGCCCTGACAGGATTATTGAGTGTGTGGGGTTGATCAGCTGGGTATCAGAAGCAAGTCTGATCTCTGTGCAGCTATCCTCATCACACAACAGCATGACAGTAGCGAGACTTATTCTATCCAATTTTGTGAAGTACTGCAAAGTCGTCAGCAGCTGATGACAGTTCCCTAATTTCTCTGGAGCCTTCGGGTTCTTTTCCTGATTATGTAATGGATAGGTTTGCCAAAATTTATAGAGTTAGTTGATACTGTGATATGACTTTATGCCAAGTTTGGACTGTTTTGAAGTGATAGATGCAGCAGATATTTTCAAATAGCCTGTCAAAGATGATTTTGAGCATTGCCAAAGTCATAGCTGGGCTTGACACTTTGAGAGGGTCATGGTAGGGTGATGACAGTGCTAAGGTGAGTGCCATGTTATGTGGGGCTGAAGACATTGCTCTCTTGGTCTGATTAACGTTCTCGCCGGGTCACCTAGGACAGCAGTTTTAATCGTCCTTTGCCTCATTGCTATGTCTTCCTCCTGTCCTAATTAGCTTACTATGTACATAAATACAGGATGTATAGCCCCAATCATCTGTCCATCTTTCCAAAATGTCCATGCCAATCCGACATGATATTTCACCTCATTTCAAAGTCTGGATTGATTGATTTATTGATCCAGTTGGTCAATTTGGCAGTCTATAAGTTAGCCGGCAGTGGTAGGAGGATTGACAGGTGTATAGAGCAGCATGTTAATGAGTAAGTAAGATTGTTATTGACATGATTATTATTATTATTATTTGAACATTTTTATAGCGCTACATATAATCTTCCAGATCAATCTAGTGCGGTTTACAATGAAATGTACAATCTGTGATGACTGGCAGTCTTCAGCACTCCTGGTGACAGCTTTCCTTGTTGTGGTATTCACTTCCATGCTTGTCCAGTCATCCAGTCCAGGGGAGTCTGGCTGGAGTGTTGCTGCTCACACCTGACAGGAGGGTGAACTCCTGCCAACACAAGTGGCCACCCTCCCCGGCCACAGCCACAACCAACTCACTCCAATTGAGTTCCAGGAGCGGGGTTCGAACCCGCGTCCTCAAGTGCCATTGGATTCGCAGTCAAGCGCTCTAACCAGTAGGCTATGGGACATGATAGTAGGGAACTAAGCATTGTAAGCAGGTATTAAGATAAATATAGCGAGTTTCTGTGACTGCTGGGTGGCCAAGAGTTGTCAGTCCAAAATCCTGATAGTCTTTGCATGCCTCAGTTCAAACCTGGGGCAGCAAATTTTGAATATTTTCAGGTTAATTTAAGATCAAAATCTGAGATGGGTATAATTCAGATGAGATGTTAAATTGGTGCTCCATTGATCATTTTCAAATATGGTTAATGTGCAACATGTAGATGACTCGTGTTCTATCTCCCATTGATTAACCACTGTAAGCAACCACTGCTCTTAAAGTTAAAGGGCAGCACTTGTACATATCAGACATATCTATCTGTCAATCTATTTGTATCTATCTATCTGTCTATATATCTATCTATATGTCTATATATCTATATCTATCTGAATAGTTTTAGCAGCGCAGGCCAAATCGTCTGCTGGATTCATGGTATATGAACTTGAGACACAACATCACCTCCATTTTGAACCCCTGGGTTCTTGTAAGCAATAAAATGTAATGTTTAATAGTTATAAGATGGCGCAATTACGCAGGTTTTACCTTGAGAAATTCCCATAATGGGAACTGGATTAGAGAAAATGGAATTTCACGTAAAACTGTATTAAAATAACCTCTGTAAAAGCCCCTGAAGCCCTGAAAAAAAAACAGACAAGTTGATACAATTGCAATAAAATAATTTTAGGTACAAAATCACAATTTATTCCTCAAAAAGATATTCACTTCATATTAAGAAAGACAAAACACACCTCGGAATGGAAAGTTTTCAAAGCATGTTGTCTGGTTGTGAGACTGGCATCAGCTTGGGCCCTTTGCTTGACAACTTCACAAGGAACCCTCACCAAACAAGCTGCCTGAAACACAAACAATATTTAGTTAAATGTTCATCATAACTTGATCCAATAAGGTCAAAACCATCACATCTAATAATGAAACACAATAAATAGGTACATTCAAAGGCCAAGCCACAGCCAGATTAGCTTTGACTTTTTCTGGGGCCTCAATCAGCCTTATCCCAAGTGAATAAATTAACAAACAAACATACCACTTCGCCACAAGATGCAGCTGCCATATGAATGACAGGAAGTATTTTTTCACTCCCTTGAGATCTGTCTTTGAGAAAATTCTTGACTACTTCATAAGTGCAAAAGAACAAAGCTCCTGGAAAAAAATTCACATGGAACTATTATAGGGAGATTGTTTTATGTCAATCAAAATTAAACCACTAAATGCATCAATTGCCCAACAATAGAGAGGTTTTGCTACACGTTCACGTGTGACGTATACGTGTACAAGTGCTATCTAATTACATTGTTGTGGTTACAGCCCTATGTTCAGAAGGTTCAATGTACAGAAGGTCCAATGGTCAGAAGGTTCAATGTTCAGAAGGTCCATTGTTCAGAAGGTCCAATGTTCAGAAGGTCCAATGTTCAGAATTTGAGCACCCTTTTTTTATTTTTTTTTTATTGTTGGGTTTGGGTGTGGGCCCCCTTTGGTGGAGTCCTTAGGGCAGCCCTAGATTTGCTCCACACAATGTCATCTACTCACACCACAGAGGATATTAACTGTGACTCTTGATTTGAATCCGTTTATCAATTTTACCTTTCATTACATGCACATCATTTCATTCTCAATATATTTTTGCTGTGATCTTTACTTTTAAATGTTTCTAACTTCTTTTTTTTTTTTATTGTATCTTTTCTTTTCCCTTAGATTATTTTTTTATGTAAAAGCCTATCATGACAAAATGGACTGATGCATTTCACAAAATAACAAACACCAACCTACATGGAGCTGTCATGTTTCATTTTTGTAGTTTGCATCTCAGATGTAGAACAGAACTATCTGCTAATAATTAATAGTATATTTTGTTTGCTGCAAACTTATATATTGTACTCACTAAGTGAACCTACATGGATGGGCACCGCTCAATGCTCATTTGCATAAAATATGCATGTCATTGCATGACATCATCAGTTTATGTGTTGTTGATGGAAATACTTCCACTCATGAAAACTTAGAAATTGCTGTCTTTATGTGCTTTTTACATGAAGATCCAGGATAGGAGCAGTGCAGGATAGGAGCAGTGCAGGATAGGATCACGCACAGTGGCGTAACTGGGGGTTCGCGAGCGGGGGGGCACCTGGGGGGGCACGCGATTCTCTGGGGGGGCACCCACTATACTAATTGTATATTTTAGCCAGAGTTGGAAAGTTCATATGGGGGGGCACCTGGGGGGGCACAGGTCCAATATGGGGGGGCACGTGCCCCCCCGTGCCCCCCCATAGGGACGCCACTGATCACGCAGGATAGGAGTAGTGCAGAAAAGGAGCGGTGCAGAGTTGTGCAGGATAGGAGCAGTGATGATGCAGAAATACAGGATAGGAGCAGTGCAGAGGGAGTAGTGCAGGATAGGAGAAGTGCACAGGGAGTAGTGCTCGAAAGGAGCAGTGCAAAGGGAGAAGGGCAGAATAGGACCAATGCAGAATAGGAGTTCAGGACATTGGCAGTGCAGAATAGGAATAGTGCAAGGATAGGAGCAGTGCAGAGGGAGTAGCACAGGATAGGAGTAGTGCAGGATAGGAGTAATGCTGAATAGAATCATAGGAGTAGTGCAGGGTAGGAGCAGTGTAGAATAGGAGCAGTGCAGGATAGGAGCGGTGCCAAATATCATATGTGCAATAGTTTAGGCACAGCGGCCAATACACAATGTGTGCAGCTGGCCGCAGTGGATCCAAGCAAGATATAAAAGGAAAACACTTCTTAATTACAACTTGCCTGGTATTCATTCCTATGCCAGATGCATGCCCTATAATCAAGTTATGGACATCTCTTGACCCAAACATCTGCAAACGATTTAGCCAAGACAGGGCCCAAAAGACATTCTGAAAAAGCTCCAATTTCAAATTTCCCGCCAAAACTGGCACTGTGACTCCATAAATGCAGATGTTTACACACGTCCAGTAAAAACGACGGGAAAGGGAACGGACTGGACAGCCGAAAATGTTTATTTCTGCTAAAATAGGCGTAACTGGGGCGTCTCGAGCGGGGGGGCACCTGGGGGGGGGCACGTGACTCTCTGGGGGGGGGGGGACCCTCCATACTAACTGTATATTTTAGCCAAAGTTGGAAGTCATATGGGGGGCACCAAGGGGGGGAACAGGTCCAATATGGGGGGCACGTGCCCCCCATAGGGACGCCACTGTACATATCGACCCAAATCATGCAAATTCCGGCTTGCGCGATATAGGTGCAATTTCTGTTCATAAATAATGTATAAGTTGGACCACCTCCTCCAGCTTGCTTTGGAGTCGGAATCTAGTAATGCTGGAGAGCTCTGAAGGTCTCGGATTTGTAAGGATCCTGACATGATGCTGATTGGCCAATCCAATCACATGACCAAATCAGCCAATCAGATACTGATGGCCTGTATACATATCCAAAGAACCATCACGGCAGTTAAGCAATCAGATCAGAGAAAGCCCTGCTAAGTGCCAGTCTGTTTACACAGACTGTAGGACCAGTGCTAGTTCAGGGTACCTCTGTTCACAAAATTTAGTGGATCTTTGCAAACCTGACAAGACATTCCTATTTCAATCGGTACATTATAAGCAAAATGGGAAGTTCATGACGTTGCATGTATTTGCTAATGATTTGTCAGCATACAAAATTAATGTTAAAAAGGTAATATAAAAAAAGGTAAAATGAGTTTCATAAGGAGGTCATTGAGCAATAGACATATATCCTAACTTTAAAAATCATACAAATAATAATAGCTATGCAAAGATTGCTAAACCCAGTGTTTGAATCCTCAGATTCTTGTAAAAGATTCTTGTTTAACGGGGTCTTGTAAGTTGGGCGTCAGCCTCCTCTACCAATCTGAATGACAGACACCTATCCAGGGGCAGATCCAGGAAGTTGGCTACCTGAAGCTGGTTACTTGGGAGTTACCTGGCAGCTACCTGAAATGTGAAGCTAGCTACCCGAAGCTGGTTACCTGGCAGTTACCTGGCAGCTACTTGAAACTTTGGGAGGTACCAGTTCAACTAGCTAACTTCCACTGAGTTGGCCCCGTCACCGGCCAAGCTCTGCAGCTTTTCGGAGGGTTGCATTCCGGCCTCGTCACCAGCCAGAAATGGGAAGACTTTCAAGTAGCTGCCAGGTAACTGCCAGGTAACCAGCTTTGGGTAGCTTGCTCCACATTTCAAGTAGCTGCCAGGTAACTCCTAGCCCTGGGACCCATGCGTAGCATGGGTCATGGGTACTCCCATTCAAAATCTTGAGATTTTGACAGTGTATCAGGAGATTTAAGATGGCATTAAAACTACTAGAAAAGGCATTACAAAAAGCAGACTATCATTTACCAAGCATATTAATCTACTGACGGGTATTCTAACACTTTGAGCCTAAGTAAATCAGTCCTGAAGTCGGAGAAATGCTCAAAATTTGTTTGCTCCAGTCATTAGCCTCATTTTGAATTTTGATGTCATCTCTGTGAGGTCACATATGCTCTGTTATGACGTCACTATTGCTTTCGGTGACATCACCACCAAATCCACTATTTTGACCAATCAGAGATGGCCATTTGCTCAATGTATAAGGGAGAAATCCCCTCTCTGGAGTTCAAGGGACAATTCAGCAGATGTCATGATGTTTGGGATGATGGAAATAGGTGCCGTCAGTAGCAAATTCTGTCTATTTTGTATTGTATTTGTATTGTATTTATTGAGTTCATGGCATATATATTCACAATGTTTCATGTTAATTCATCATTCAGTACAAATTGGTTGCAAATTAAGGGTAAAGAACGAAAATAAACACAATATCCTGGCCATAGGGAAAGCACAAAAGACTTTCGTCTGTAGTCGTGCTCCCTTAATGATGAGTGAATGAAGTTGTATGAAAATGAAGGTGATGGGTTGATGGGCTATGGGAATGAGTTAGGTGGAGGGGGGAAGTGTTGGGGAGAGTTAGGGAATATGATGATGAGTGAAGGGGGGGGGGGGGTTCTTCATTTTTAAGAGTTTAGGCAAACATAACAATTATCAATATTACAGTTGGAGGAATATTTGGAGATCAGGAATGATTTTATTCTGTGGTCTATGCGATTTTTCAACATATGTTTTTGATTTTGTCATGAATATAAAACTAACCAAGAAAATTGAACTCTCCTAAACAGTGTCTTTCAAATCGCATGATTTTCCAATGGGACGATTCATGACCCCTGTCCCACAGGGGTCCAGGGCTAGGTAACTCCCAAGTAACCAGCTTCAGGTAGCCAACTTCCTGGATCTTCCAGGGGCATATAATCTATTTACACGTATTGACTTTCAGAGGGCCGAGGGGGGGGGGGGGGAGTTGTGACCTGTTTCCATATTCTTGCCCAAATTCAGGCACAAAATTTGGGCAGCAATCAGAGCGCAATTAAGATTTTGGAATATCTTAATAATTGCCATCCACTTAAATATACAGGGGCAATCAACCAATTGGCAATTACCCCAGCATTCACAACAAAGTTTAAGGTAAGTTTCCAGAAGAACTGTCTCTGAAAAAATGACAAAAATTCTGAACATTGGACCTTCTGAACAACGGACCTTCTGACCAGTGGACCTTCTGAACATTGGACCTTCTGACCAATGGACCTTCTGAACATTGGACCTTCTGAACATTGGACCTTCTGAATATAGGGAAGTCACCCATTGTTGTCATGGCAACTCCCACGTACACGTCACACGAAAACGTGAAGCAAAACCTCTCTAATGTCAAGATTCACGTCTATTCATAATGATTCATACCTCCAGGTACAGAACCTGCTGCTGCTGAGCCAATTCCCGCATAAACTCCACGGAAACCTCCAGCTCTAATAAATCCTTGTGAACTTTGTAATCTTGTTTTGATGGTGTCAAGAGGAAATAAAGTCAAATCAACGGCCAGTCCTGCTCCACCACCAGCCTGTAAATGATGTGTACAAAACATTGATTAGTAATGGAGACGTGAATTTACGACATATATTTGTCATGTACAGTTGTACAAACTTAATAACATCACACAAATTCACGGTGCATGCTGCACGGCAAGAAAATTTCTCTCTCAGATAGGGTCATTTTGTGAATTTAGGGGGCAACCTTTAAATCTTCAGGGGCAGCTGGGAGTTTAAAACAATTCTCAATTTGCTCAGTTTTGGGGAGTCTAGAAATGATTTCTGGCTGGGATATTTAAACAGGGTATATATGTATATAATATATAAGTAATATAGCTAGCTTCATTCTGAAACAAATAATTTGGGGGGTTGCACACTTGAAATAAATAATTGCTGTCGCGGTCACTGTGAAATAAATACTCCCCCGTCCAGGAAAAATCCAAGCCTCCCCCCCCCCCGAAAATTAAATTGTCACCCCCTCAGTGTTGGCCTCTGCACTGGTCTGGAGCCGGATCAGAAAAATTATCCAGGCTTTTGAAGAGATGATTTTGTTTACCCATACACCAGTCTGTGTACACTATATACCATGTCCATGGTATATAGTTCTACTTACCACAAGAGCTGAAGTGAAGCCAGACCTTTGCCCAACCATAACCAGTGGTATTGCTTTGCAAATTGCAATTATTCAATCACAATCTGCACATTTGACCACTCACTCAGTTGATCTTGACCACAAAAAGTGAATATTTCAACTGACAAGCCTCGGCCTTTCGTAAGCTCAACAAGTTATCCAGAGAACCCCATTGATTGGCATGAACCAACTTTTCCATGATGAAGCATGTTTATTTACAGGTCAAACATTATTTTATCGCCCATGTAAACAAAGCACTTTGCACGAGAGGACGCCACCGCCAAATTCCAACAGCTGCAGGGGGCACTTGCTACTAATTACCATGGAAACCATCAAACAAAACTCATTTCTGTCAACATTGACAACAATCACCATTGTCAGAACAGCAAGTGCGAAATAGACATACACCATGGAACAGGTGAGCTAATTTGATGGTTTAAATGAGATTTACTGTATTGAGTACTGCCAGTAATATAAAAAGTTTCAGGCAGTTTCAATGTACAGTGTGTACAGGTACACTATCGAAATGATCATCACTTCGACACTTGACAAATTGACACTCGCCTTCACCAAAAATCTATTTTACTATTTTTTCTACGTAATACATTCATTCACAGACTCGACTGAAGCGCAATATCCTACCACTACTTTTTAAACACCACCTTGTTTATCATTCCATTACATTTACAGTCGTTAGGCCTATTGAGTATTGTACAGCGTATCCTATATTATTAAGGGCCTATTCAATAAATGAGCTATGGTTTAAAAATATTTACCCAATAAATAATTCATGGTCTACACAGACTGGTAAATCTAGTGCACATGCAAGAATAGGCCTACATAACTGTCATAAGGCTATACTTAATAAATTTTACATTCACTTTCAGACAACCACACCCGTCAATGCAGGTGGCGTCCCAGATGGTGCTAAAACATCGGAATACTACAAAGTGAAAGAAATACCCAACAGATTTGACAATCCTGGTAATACTTAAAATTAATATCAAGGGTTGTTGTTTTTAAAGTTAACAGTAATAACGCCCAGCTAAGGCAACATATTAATTTTGAACATAATATAATGTCAGACCACTCTACAATTTCACATCTTCCACTTCCACCAGTGACTTAACCACTAGGCCACACAGCTCATACAATGACATCTTTTGAACATAACCCTACAGAAAATTAATCCTTTCTTCATTTCCAGATTGGTTCCAAGGCTACAGACAAACCAACTCTGGCCACCCCATGTACAGAACATCCAGCTCATCATACGGAGCTCGAAAACCCACAGTGCACACAATGCCCACCCAGTTCCATGCCAGATCACAGAAGTTCTCAGAGGTAGGCGCTCCAAAATTTGCTAAATTCAGGGTTTCAAAAATCCTTAAGTATGCCTATAATGTAATAAATTCCTAATTATTATAGTAAGTAATTAATTTACATATTTATCTTTATCCATTCTTTTTTCAGCATTTGGGGAACTGTGGTATGTTCAGAAACCATTCGCTGAACTGTTCGCAAGACAAGAGCGTTGTCCCGGACCATTAGAGACCATCAACTTGTGAATCTACCTCTGTAAAATTTGTGATAACCCGTGATAAGTGTGTTACATCCTCAGCTGCTTTTCCTCATATTTAATCATGTACCATGAATTAAGAAGTCCGCACTGCATTGGCAATCATCTCTTCAAGCAATAAAATGTTGTTTCAACCCAATATTGCCTATTTTGTTTTGAAGCAGACTTTCTATAATAGCAGTAGGAATTTATTACAAATAGGCTTAATACTGAGAAAATACAGCACCATGGCTAATGTATAACTAAAATCATGTTTTAACAGAAAATATACATTTATTGTAAGTTTCAACAAGGACAATTCAAATTTACACTTGCGTTAAAGTACATATATCCCCCATTCCCACTGTCATTAAAATGATGAAATAAATTTTTCGCACACCAACAAACATACACCTATTTCCTGAAGTGAACGAACATTATGCATGATTAATGATATATATAATTCTGCCATGGATGATTTTGTATAAATACAGATTCGCAAATGTACAAAAGCCAGTTTTAAAATGTATGTATAAACAATTTTTACATTGACACTGATAAAATGTAAGACAAAACATGAGCACATCAGCAACACAAGCTCCTCCTTGGAAGAATTCTTTGCATCGCATCACAAATCCAGCATTCGGCATGGAGTTCACATTTTGTCTTAATTGCCCAGTTATACTACATTAATAACTGCCTGGTATTTAAAAGAATGCAGCTACAAGCGCCACATATCACAGTTCTTGGCAGGTAACAATGTATTACGACTCGGCTGTAGTTGCCCACTGCTCACCAGGGGGCGTTTACCGTCCTCATCCTCCTCCCATCATCGGTGGGGGCGCTGGGCCACCTGCAATTCAAAATTACATTATGTAATTAAATTTTATGTTACATTCTATCCTTCCTAAGTTTTGTGACAACGCATAAAAGCTATTTTTGGTGAGCACTCATTTCACCACTTGGAGAGTGCAGATGTTCCGCAGATTTGTTATTCCATTATAACATCCCTGCTAAAATTCAATAGCAGCTCGAGATAACTGTTTGCGAATTTATGTAGGTATGTAGAGGCATACTATTGCAATTTGCCAAATTTGCAAACGACAGATTCAAAGCTACCATTAAATTGACCAGCCATATCATATTATTAGACTGATAAATCTGGTTCTCATTATCTTCTCAACTGTTTGTCAATTACTGCATCAAATAACCCGTAAAATGACTGACCTCTTCCACCTCTGAATCCGCCCATCCTCCTCTGGGGGCCGCCTCCCCTGCCTCCCCCTCCTCCTCCTGGACCATGGGGGTCATTACCCGATCTGAAAATTAATCGATGAAAGTCAAATTAAGACTTAGTTGGCCTATCAGGATTCAACTTTATCCATGGATAGAGTTCTAAGTTACTATTCACCTGCCTGAGATCAGCGCTGGGCAATTTTGGCTAAAGTAACGCCACACATAATTGATCTTTAGCTTCTCGGATCCTCTCAAGGCACTTTTTCTAGGGTCGGGTCGGTACTACCGACTCGGTAGGCCTACGACAAAAAAAAAGTTGAAAAATTTTTTTTTATAATGTTAAAAATTTTTTTTTTGTGTCTGCGGGTCACCGAAGCTAGAAATCAATTATGTGTGGCCTAACTGAAGTTAAAGTTAAAAAGTTTAATAAGTTAATTTTTTCTCACTTCGATAAAAACATCAGACAATATCTGTGAAAATATTTGTACAGTTACCAGAATGAGGCTCATCTGTCTCAAAAAGAGGCACAGGTTAAATTTCCAGAACAGAAAACTCTGACAATGTCTGTCCGGGTTTCACTATTTAGCTATCTTCTGTCAACTCAAGTATTTTTCACCCAAATTGTGTCTTTTTACATTTTTATTAACCTAAGGGAATGCTAACTAAGTAGCGGAAGTTTTTAACTTACTTTTGGTGTGAAAAACATGTTAACATTAAAAGATACTAAATTTTTTAGCTTCGTTATTAACAGATTAACAAGTTAAAGCCCTCCACTGCCTGAGATTTAACAGGACTGATCATCTCCGGTGAGAAAATTACATGAGAAATCTAAAATTTTATCACAATCATTGTCTCTCATCTCTCTTGAAACTTCCACAATTTATTTGTGAGGGTGATGATCTTTTAGAAATCATTTACATCTTTTTTTTTGTTGAAAAGACTGCATGATGACGCAAAATGTATCTCAAAGTCAAATAAATTATATCTTCCCAATATCTTACCCCATTCTGTAGTCCGTTGTATAACCACTTCCTTTACGATTAGTTGAAGGCTGAAATATATATCAGAATATTTTTATTCTTAAACACAAAATTAATTATTCATAACTTTCCATTTTCAAAATAATCTACCAACTTGTTTTTTGAAACAAGAAAAACAACTAAATATTACAAGAGATGAATACACATTAAATACTCACACTGATAAGTGTCCTGAAACTGAAATGAATAAAAAGAACAGCACTTATTAGTGAAAGAATAATATTATCGGCGAGGATAGCTACATGTATCAAATTTCAATGTTTCAAGAAGCTGAGAGCAACGCAAACAGCTCTCTACAGTACTTCCATTATGTTATCACAAATAAATACTAATTCAGTCAACAATTTGGCTTGTAATAAATCATTCAAACTTACAATAAAACAATGAAGTTGATGATTCCCCAGAAAAATTCCGGAAAGATCGACAACCTCCATGGTGAAGTCGGTCTGGAATCCAGAACTTGCCCTGAAATAAAAGAAACTTCATCAAGGATGATGCCGAAAATGCTGAGTCATGTCACTCATGATAATATTGCAGCTGATAATAAATGGATGGATAGATGACTGGGGCGTTGTAAACGTCCTGTATTTATACACTGGGGAGTCTAATTAGGACAGGACATAGCAATGAGGCGAAGGATGATTGAAATTACTGTCTGACCCAGGTTCAGGTGACCCAGTCTAAGCGGGACTCGAACGAGTGATGAGCAGCCCAAGTTAAGACTTTTTCCCTCACATGGGTAGTCTGTTCATTTTAAAAGTTACTCGTTTAATCGCTATAAACTTCAAGTGAATGCCCCAATCTTTAACCAATTTAGACTCAAAAGTAAAACAAAGATTAATCACATACAGTTCACTTCAAATCAAACGGGAACTGGGAAATAACATGAACTGGGAAATAAATGGTAGTGGCGCAGCTTCAGTAACTGTGTGATAACCAGTTATATGGGAAGCCAAGAAGAATTTGTGAACCTTGGCTGGGGCCAATGCTACTTGGGGTTGAGATAATGGCGAAAACGAGTGTTTGCGTTTAATTTGACTAGAACTGTAGGGATAAACCAGCTTAATTGTATGAAGCCTTCAAAGGTGAATTTAGCCTACTAGGCTAGGCCAGTAGTAAAATTTACTATTTAGGCTAAATTTTACTACTGGCCTAGCCTAGACGTAGGCCTAGCCTAACCATTTTAGGCCAAGTTTGAAGAAGTGCTTGGACATACAATACATACATCTCTGCATACATCCATAGGGTTTTTATAATTAATGAAACACAAAAAGCTAATTAAATGAAACTAAACAGAAGAAAGAAAGGGGAGGGGTATTAGGAAGATGTTTCTCTTGAGGAAAGACGTACTAGGGGTGATCTGATAGAAGTTTTTAAAATATTAAATAACCTAGAAAATGTAAATCCTACAAATTTTTTTGAAAGGAGAGATTATAATGGGCTCAGAGGTCATTGTGACACTCTTAAAGTGAACCGCTTTTATTTAAATGTTAGAAAATATTTTTTTAGTAATAGAGTTATTACTCTATGGAACAGTCTGCCCAACCACATTGTCAATTCTACTAATGTAAATAATTTTAAGAATAACTATGACAGTTTTTATTACGGTTTTTAGTAGCAACGCTTTTATATTAACACAGGATTTTATACTAGTCAACTGTTTTTATTAATTTGATTCTTGTGATATACAAGCTTTTATGTGATACAAAACGATGTGTGCTTTTTTTATTGTACATTTGTACAAATATGTATATAGTTATATATATTTTCACACAATAAAAATGTTTTCAATGTTTTCAATGTTTTTGTTTTCTGTTAGCCTAGTTGAGGTATTTGTGACACGTAATCCTTAAATCAATCATAAACATTACAAGTGAAGTGTCAGACATTGAGATCTTGACGAATTCAGGGGGGTCAATCTTCGATCAAGTGACCGGAGAATGATACCTGTTACCCCAGAATCACAACTAAACCCCTGATTACCACATTAAACAGGTAAATACAGTAGATTTCTCACCTCCCGACACGTAAGGCATGCTTCCCTGTCAACACTGCCAACTTTCCAAAACAACTAAGTCATTCCACACAAATCGCCAGAGGTTGCTTTTGTCAACACCGTACAGTGGCGCCACTGCTAGAAAAAATTGGCAACTACATAATTTTTGAAGATACCCAAATCTGTCACCCCAAAGCTCTTTGTGAAGCTTCCTCTCTGTCCTTAATAAATTCATTTTAACAACTATAGAATATATTTTGCACTATAGAATATATTTCACTAGTGACTATTGAATATATTTTGCACTGCACAACAGAGCCCATTTAGTCACTATGATTGCTTCACACAAACATGGAGACACCGACAAAACCGGGCCCTCTTGGGGTCATTATTGGGCCACTGATTGACAAATGAAATACCCTCCAAAGAACTGGCAATGGACCATTAATGGACCACTGATGGCTTTCCAATCATCGGGCCATCTTCGTTTTGGCAAGCACTGCGATTGCGGTCCTCCAATGGCTTGCCAATGATCAGACTATCGATGGGAAACTGATTGACAAATGATATACCAGACACAAACTGTCGATTGGACCATCGATGGACAGCTGATGGCGAACCAACATTCGAACCATCGGTGGGTTGTTGTTGGACCGCTGATGAACCAATAATACAAATTTTCAAACTGAGACGGACCATTGGTGGACTGTTGATGGACCATCAATGACTGATTATTGGACCATCATAGGCCATTATAATCTAGCCACCAAATCTAAGGCTGGCTGACTGAACAATAATTGGACCATCAGTGGGCCATTGTTGGCCGGCGTCTGCAGACAAATGATAAACCTTCAAAAAACAAATCATCACACCGTAGTACTAGTAGCCCACCAATGAGCATCAATAATTTATATAGTGTTACAATAGTGATCCTACAATGATGTACCATTAGTGTGGATTAAGCCATCTATAGACAGACATATATATATACTAATACAACATGAATAAAAATCTCTTTTTAAAGTGTTTTTTTATATGAAAACATTCATTCAAAAAACAAATAGACTCTAAAAAGCTAGGGAATATGAGTGGCGGATCTATTAAGGGGCTCCGGGCATCATTTCGGCATTCATGTCGTTGGCTCACCAGGGGAAAGTTGGCCAACTAATTTATAGTATCAATATAACATCTAAATATTTTGTTTATGGTATGAGGCAATTAAAGTAAGGTTTAATCTGCATGTTTTTGAAAAATAAGGCATGAAGGAATCTGAAGGGCAAAAAGTTCTGATATGAAATGTAGGAGTTTTCAGAACTTAAACCCTGTGACCTTCAAAAATAGATTTAAGGTCATGCAATGCCAAAGTGTTCAAGAGGTCAATGGGGTAAATAGTTTCTATCAGCCAAATTACCTTACTTAAGTTGTCTTGAGCGGGATGGGTAGACACAATGGGATGGGACAGGACACGACGGGACTGCTGTCACATAATAACATGATGGGGAAGGTATAAAAATGAAGCAAAAAAAAAAGAATTCACAGGCTATTGTCACATTACAATATTTTGTGATGGAAAAAATTAAGTTCTCAAAATAACTGAAACTCAAGTCTCAAAAAATAGTACCAACATAAACATTGGTGGAATACCAATAGAACTTTCTCCTCAGTCATTGAAACATTAAACAAAGAGACTGTTATTCCATGGTTCTGCTGCTAAATGAAGTGAGGCACAAATTGTTTTTATAATGATTCTCCTGTCATTCCTATTGAGTAGATTTAAAGATCTGGTCACAAATACTTCCGTGTATGCTGATTCATCATTAATGGTTTTTCTTTTCGAGTCCATGCAGTGATCAATAAGGGAGACAAAAAAGACCTGAAAATAAAAAAAAGATTGAGAATTGACAGACATAAATAAGACAGATTCACATCAATGTTTGCTTATCTAAATACACTCCTGGGAAAAAAAGGACCTTAGTAGAATTCCACTTCATTTCAATAGGATTTGATTCGAATGGGAAATACAATACAAAAAAAAACTTCACTAATCCTGTCAATTAATCAATAGCAACATTATCTTGGCATGGAAATGAACTTCCTTTGGACATTTTAAGGAGAACATGTCATATGGCGGCACTTCTTCACACCTTTGTGCACCGCAAATTGCCCATCCTGTGTCACTGCTGACTGCTGTCCAAAGCACCTCAGCATTACTGACTTTAAACTCTTAGATACACATCAATGTTAGCCCACAAGTTCTCAACAGGTAGAAATCTGGACTTTGCCAGATATGGTGGTGGAGGAATCATGGTGTGGCAAACCTTTTCGAATTTCAAGCGCTGGTGTTGGCACTCTTCTGAAGCATCATAAATCATCAATGCTTCTGAATTATGTAAAAAGAATGCAGTGGGCCTTCTGCGGGTCATTAGGAATCTTGTTCTTGTCACCAAGAGAATCTACCCTAGACGAATCTTCCCATCACCACGCATTATCATAGATTTACGTCACGAGCGTCTCAGCCAATCAGCGCCCAGTATTCTTCTCCAGCTCAAAAGTTTACCGGCAATTTATCAGCTGATTTATGAAGCGACTATTGACTTCACAGGCACGTACAGCCTACCATTTTAAAGCTCTCAGTGAGATCTGTCTATCCATATAAGAACCATATATGTAACCCTTACGGAAGTGTGCGAAACAGTGAAATTACCCTCATTTGCATAACATCTGTGAAGGCCTGTTCATTGGCCATCTTTTGGGGGGTGTCGGATTTATTCATTGAAGGCTCTGCTGAAGTGGTTCTTGTTCCAGTGTGACAAGCTCCTGCCAAAGGTGACCAAGTAGGCATATATATGTACTAGTAATGCCCATTGAGGCTGATGTTTAGGGGGATGAAGACCCCCCCCCCCCAACAAACGATAATGGCAGATGCAGATGTGGAATCTGTCTGGTACGCCTAATATGAGCAACGTGCACATTGATGAAACAGGCGGATTGGTTTTGTCCTAATTGTTGACCTCTTAGCTGTCGTAGTGAACCTTGCATGGCCGAGGGTTGAAGAGTATTGAAATATTACTTATAGACATAGCCATTGAGGGGAATTTTTAGGGGGAATGGAGCGCCCCCCCCCCCTCCCGACCCACCATTATATGTGAAAATGAAGAGGTAGATTGCCAGTGATGGAAGTGGAAATATGGACAGGTAAATGATGAAAATCTTTAAAATGAGGGTAAGATGACGAAGATACGATGAGTAGAAGTGGGTCAGCCAGTGTGCAGGCATGGAAAGCAGGTGACACTGGAGTGTGTAGATGGTTTTGGCGGGAAGAGAGACTGTGGCGCCAGCCTCTGGCGTGAGCAGTCAGTGAACTACAATGGAGATTGATGCGCCCCTGGTGGAGAAAAACAGTAGAGGCAGGAAACGTAAATAAGGGAGCTGTTTCACTGTTATTTGCTGTTATCAGAAGGACAGGATAGATCAATAAGGATAGGTGGATAGTTTAGGTGAGTATCATTGCTAGGGGAGGAGTTTTTAGCTGTTGCAGGTGTGAGCATGTCTCCCATGATTTTTGCATCTTATACCCGGCAGGGATATATGCTTTGCTGCATGCAACAATATCCCGACTAATAATAAATGGCAACTATGTTCTGGCCATGACAAAATATAGATCTCAAGTTCTCAACCAAATTGTGAATTTGTTGGGAATGTGTAACTACAGAATTGAAATAGATTATAGGCTCTGTAGTCTGTATGGAGACTGCTGGTATGCGCTATTTATTCCTCAGCACTGTTAGGAACAACAGAACTGGTTTAAATCAAATCCTGCCATTTACACTGGGCATATATTTTCCTGGATGATTAGAATAAGCCTGGCCACAAGACCCAGGCCAAAAAGGTAACAACAAAAATACTGATAAAATAAACTCACTTCAAATCCAACAACACCAATTCCAAATATCACTCCATTGTGCAACTGCAATGTAACAATGCGGTCATGTTGCCAGTGCGATACACACATCATTTCTCCAATAAGCTGGGGAAGAAATTCCTTCAGAGTCTTCTGAGTGGACAACGGTAGAGTGCGGATGCTTTTCAAATGCGGTGGTGGGCTTGCGATTAATTTTTCCAGTTCTGACTCCAGATCATCTTCTTCATCGTCATCACTTGTGTCTTCAGCTACAATTAAAGACAAATACGGTCCAATGTCACAAGTTGGTAAAATTTAGAATTTTTGGTCATTTCTAAAGGGCAAAAAATAGATAATTACAGATATGTTCTTGTATGTTGAAAATCTCATAGGTTGTAAATGCATTTTTGAAAAGAATTTCCCCGATCTTTCCAGGCTTGGGAAGTTGGGGTGCTTTGACAGTCGGAAATAAACGTTTGTGAGCATGACACAGCCGTGCAACCACAACTTTATGGAGTGTATGTTTGTCTGATACTGACCACAGACGAAGTAAGAAAGTGGTTGCTGGAAGGTAGCCGGAGTAATCATAAGCCATAAGTGAGTCTTCAGCCACCCGACCAGCTTGACCATAGGCTTGGCCTGATGGTGATCGTAATACCGAGGTTTCCTCGTACAGAGGAGCCTCAGTAAACATTTAAGCTGATTTGATTTCATGGTCGTTAACCAGAAAACCAGTTGGAACACTGTTCGTATAACCCAAGTATCCTCGGGTAAAAATGACACAAATAGACAGAGAGCAAGACAGATGTCAAGACAGTTCAAGTTGGTAAAAAGAAAGTTGAAGTGGACTTACCAAATACTTCTGAAGTTTTTTTAGACGAAGACAGTGTCAACATAGAGCTTGTTTGACAAATCATTTCATTGTCTTCATCATCTGAATGTATAATGCCATCCTTGCCCTTGCCCTTCACCTACAAGTAATAAAGGTAGGAGTTCATGTTTTAAGCTTATCAAACAAGAATCTGTTGATCAACATGATCAAGAGCAGACGAAATTCTGAGGGACCAAGAGATAAATGCTGCAGGAATGCTGACTGACAAGCCAGTCTGCTTTAGCAGGCGAGCGGCAGTGAGTCTGCAGACTGATGAAAATGAAATTCAAGTCTAATTGGGTATCAAATTGGCTTCTAGGGCAGTGGAACAGGTCCGCCCTCAGCAGAACACAGCAGAACTGAGCTGGGCTGCTTCAAAAATGCATGTGTGCGCGGACCCGACCGGCAGCATCTCCAGTGAAATGTTGTAGCTTGCTTGCTCATGCTTGCAACTAAAGCAGGCTGCTGTAGCCGGGCACGAATGAATATTCGTTATTGCAAATAATTCAAGAAACCAGAACAGCAAGCCATTGTAACATTCGTCCGATTTGGGGAAATCTATAAAATGAATGGATATTGATACAGCGGTTCAAGTCCAATATCCGGACCAAATAGTTCCAGAGTGTAACAATAAGTGTGTTGTTTAGACAGTTTAGTTGATGATGTCATCAAAACACAATTTTTGATTGAGCATGCAAAGTTACAGGCTGCAGCATTTTGCCAATTTTGAGAAAATCGTGTCTTACCTCCACAAGACCAAGAACTCGGACTGAAGTGAGATTTTCTTGTGATGAGTAAATAAACAAGTCTGGAACTGATGACACTTCCAAACGCAGTTCTTGTTCAATCAGCTTTCCTTCCATATCCACTTGCATTTCATATTTGGCATTCGCATGACCGCCTATTGCACTGAAATGAAATAAAGACAATGTCAATATTGCAGAAGGCAAGTAGAAGGCACCTGCTTTATTTAACTCTCGGCTGACCACAAAGTAGGCCTATCTATGCATGAATGTACATACATGGTTGAAGGAATTGGGAGGTGGCCATTTAGCAGCCATCTTGGATTTTTCCACATATGCCTGAGCGGGCTCCTAAGCAATAGTGTGTTGGGCCTAATGTTTTCATTTGCAAGTGTCTGTCCGTCGGTGTGTCCGCACAATTGTGGAAAACCCGTAGAACGGATTAAATCAAAACTATAGTAAAGGGCTTTTGATACACTGGCAGGCTACAGTAGCCTGCTTCAGTTGCCAGTGTCAGTGAGCAGGCTACAACATTTAACTGATGCTGTTCTATTTCACGTCCTTGTTCACATGAATTTTTGAGAAACTCCAGGTCAGTCCTGCTGAGTTCTGCTGAGCGCGGACCTGAAAGGCAGCCCCGTGGACCTCAGGGGCAACAGTCCTACATCCCTAGATTCCAATTCGATGCACATTTCGACTTGAATTTCGTCAGTCTGCAGCCTTACTGCGTCAGCCTGCCTATGCAGCAGACTGTGCTCAGTCAGTTACACTCAGAGTCCGCGAAAAGTGCCGGTTTGTCGGTCAAAACCGGCAAAAATAGCGTGTGAGCGGCAAAAATAAACTGGTTACCTGCCCAAATGTCCGATGGTCATGCTGAAGAGTCAATGCATTGATACAGCAAGCAAAGCAATTAGCACAGGCATTTGAAATCTCCAATGCAATTGACAAACACCAATGACACAAATTGGTTGACAGAAGTGTCAAATGGATTGCAATTAAGCATCAGATTGAGTGTCAATACCTCCACTTAGTCTAGGGCCTTATGTCAGAAAATATGGGTTCGTGTGCGTTAAGACAAGAAGTTTGCCAACATATTCCATTTGAAAGCAAATTTTATCAGCTTTCCAATGGTATATGTTGGCAATTTTTATTTTGATGTCTTCATGGTCAAATCGCCCTTCAATAACAGGCCCTATTTTGGCCGATTTTAGTAGATTTTCACCTTTTTTTTGCCAATTCTAAACTGTATCTTCAGAGATATTGCATTTTCTGGGCTTTTGTTGCACTCTTACTTGTGTATTATATACCATATGAAAGGATATTTTCTCAGCTTTCAAACAGTATATGTTCCAAATTTTTATTTTGACAAATTCATGGTCAATTTGCCCTAGAAAGAAAAGGTCATATTTTTACCTGTTTTCTCCGTAATGTTTGCCCCTTCTAATGGTATTATCAGAAATATTACATTATCTGAGCTATTTTTCACTCTCACTTTTGTCTTATATACCATATTAAGGGATATCTTCTCAGCTTTCCAAGGGTATATGTTGGCACTTCTCATTTTGATTTCTTAGGATCAAATCAACCTCCAAAGAATAGGCCCTATTTTCGGTGATTTTTTTCCATATTTTTGCCAGTTCTAACAGTTTTTTTTATCAACATTACATTTTCTTGGCTATTGTTCTACTATCACTTTTGTATTTGATAGCAAATTAAAGGATATTGTCTCAGCTTTCCAAAGGTATATATTAGCATTTTTTTATTTTGATGCACTCAGGATCATATCATTCTCCAAATATTAGACCCTATTTTCCGCAGATTTTTCTCTGTATTTCTGCCAATCTTACAGTATTTTCAGATGTATAGTATTTTCTAGGCTGTTGTTGCACTCCCAATTGTTTATTTTATGCCATGTTAAAGGATATTTTGTCAGCTTCCCAATGGTATATTTTGGCAATTTTTATTTTCATGTCTTTAAGGTCAAATCACCCCCAAACCGTATGCCCAATTTTTTTCCTGATTTCAACTGTATTTACACCAATTCCAACAGTATTTTCAGATTTATTACATTTTCTTAGTTGTTCTTGCCTTCTCAGTTGCACTAGTGTATCATATACCATATTAAACAATGTTTTCGCAGCTTTCCCATGGTATATGTTGTCAATTCCAATTTTGATACATTCATGATCAAATCAACCTCCAAAGACGAAACCGTATGTTGGCCTATTTCCTCCGTATTTATGTCAATTCTAACAGTATTTCAGATATAATATGTTTTCTCGGCCGATGTTCCATCCTCACTTGTGTATTATATACCATATTGAAAGCTATTTTCTCTGCTTTCCACTGGTATATGTTGGCAATTGTTATTTTGATGTCTTCATGATCAAATCACCCACGAAACAACTGGCCCTACTTTTGATGATTTTCTCCGTATTTTTGCCGATTCTAGCAGTATTTTAACTGAGCTGTCTTGCACTCTCACTCGTATTGGTGTATTATATACCATATTAAAGGATATTTTCTCAGCTCTCCAATGGCATATATATTGGCATTTCCGATTTGATACATTCATAATAAAATCACCCTGCAAAGAAAAAGCCCTATGTTCGCTGATTTTCTCCGTATTTTTTTCCAATTCTAACAGTATTTCAGATATGTTTTCTGGGCTGATATTCCATACTCACTTTGTTGTAATGCCATGTTGAAGGATATTTTCTCAGCTTTCCAATGGCATATGTTGGCAATTTTTATTTTGAAGTCTTCATAGTCAAATCCCCCTCAAAACCAAAGGCCCAACCTTTGATGATTTTCTCCGTATTTTCGCCGATTCTAACAGTATTTTTAGAAATATTACATTATCTGAGCTGGTCTTGCACTTTCACTTGCACTGATGTATAATATACCATATCAAAGGATATTTTCTCAGCTCTCCAATGGTACATGTTGGCAATTTTAATTTTTGTACATTCCGGATCAATTCACCCTCCAAAGAATAGGGCCATATTTTCACTGTATTTTCGCTGATTCTTACAGTATTTTCAGAAATATGACATTATCTGAGCTGTTCTAGCACTCTCACTTGCACTTGTTTATTATATACCATACCAAAGGAGATCTCAGCTTTTCAATGGTTTATGTTGGCAATTTTTATTTTACATCTCTGATTCTCTATGGTCAAATATTTCTTCAAACAATTGGTACTGCTGACATGAATTTGTTCAGTTATGAAATTACAACTTGTTTAATGTCCCATGGGGTTTTTATGGTGGCCATTTTAAAATTGAAGTTGACAGCAGCAAGTTTAATATCTCAAATGAAAGCTGACATCAAGGGCTATCCATCTACATCCATTTTGGATGATTAGGAATGAGTTATCTGGCGATTAGGATAGGTGGAATTGAAACTAGATGGCAGAATTTTGTGTTTTCGAGGTGATTTTTGACACTAATGGCAACATTTATTTGCTTCAGCAGGGTTGACAGTAAATATTAACAAGAAAAGCAAGGTACCAAATGAAAGCTGACATCAAGGGCTATCCATCAACATACGTTTTTGGTTGGTTAAATGGGAGTAATCTAGTGATTGAGATATGTGGAATTGAAAATACATTGTAGGATTTTGTGTTTCCGAGGAGATTTTTGAGACCGACAATATTTATTTAGCTTTAGGAAGTTTACAGTTGTAGTAACAGGAAAACCAAGGTGCCACATGAAAGCTGACATCGTTAAAAAGTGTTAGTGATTAGAATAGGTTGAATTGAAAATGCATCGTAGGATTTTGTGTTTCCGATTAGATTTTTGACACGGGCAGCAACATTTATTTAGCTTTTGGAATGTTTAACAGGTAATAACAAGGAAACCAAGGTGCCATATGAAAGCTGACATTAAGGGCTATTAATCTACATGTATGCATTTTGATTGATAAAAAATGAGTTATTCAGTGATCAGGATAGGTGGAATCAAACTACATGGAAGAATTTTGTGTTCCCGGGGAGATTTTTGACAGGGACCGCATTATTTGATTTGGTTTAGGAGCGTTGACAGTAGTAGTAATAATAAGGAAACCAAGGTGCTAAATGAAAGCTGACATCAAGCGCTATCCAACCACATCCATTTTGGTTGGTTGGAAGGAGTTATCTAGTCTCTCTCTCTCTCTCGTGTGCATTCCCGGATTTCCGGTTAGCTCACCCAGATTTCACTAGGGAGCAGCACTTTTCATGATTTCCTTTATTTTTATCAGTTTTCCTGCTGTAATTCTTAGTCTTGTAATATCCTCTGTGAATATGTCCATGTTGGTTATTTTCCCATCTATTTTGCGGACTATTTCTTCACATTCTTCTAGTATGTGTTTTTGTGTCTCTTCCATTAGTCCACACATTCTGCATTTCATGTTCGTATACTTATTTTTGTAGTTAGCTTTCGCATCAAGCATTCTTGTTCGAGCTGCAAATATTACACTCACTTCTCTTCTGCTCAACTTGTCCATGTACGGTGCTCTTTTTCCTGCTTTTATTTCTTTTTTGTTGTCTAAGTAGAAGGTTGTCTTTGACTTCTCACTTGCACTATTTCTGATATTCTCTAGCAGCATTTTTCCTGCTGCTTCCTTGATCTCTTTTTTTCTTCCTTCCTCAGTCACTGGGGGGTTCCAGCCCTGTCCCATCAGGTGGTCTTTTTCTGATTTAGCCTTTTTCCCCCATGGTTCACTTTCCATTATTTCCTTGAGGATGTTGTTCTTTCCTTTTGTTGCTTTTTCCATATATGCTACTTTGTTGATGTAGATTGTGCTTTCGATGTCCATAAGCCCCGTTTCTATGTATAATGGTTCCCATGGGGTTGATCTCGGCGTCATTATAGTCCTTTTAAGTAGGTTGTAGTGATCTGATTGGCAAGATGAGAAAAAAATAGTTTTTTTTTATTCCATTCATTTAACATCAACGATGCTGGCAGGAGGTTTTCACATCTGTTAATCATCTCATTTTAGTTGGCATGCATGGAGAACTTTTATTAGTATATAATCATTGTAATTTTCATAAAAACTATGGCAAAAACATATTAGATGACAAACCTACAAATTGTAGTGCCTATACCAAGAAAAAGATTAAATTTCAGTGTTTTTCTCATTGCGACACATGCATTGCTTGACAACCTTTGCTAATTACGATACTGTAATTATTGCCAAATTATTCAAACCGTACCGATATGGTAAAAAGTATGGCAGTCAAACCCCTACAACCTTTTTTGAGCTATTCTCAATGACCAATGGGTTACATTAAACATCGCTCATCGAGAAAAAACATGGATTTTTATTTATATGCTTTAATGACCTTTAATAACCCCTAATGTAGAATAGGTGCTTTTGGCATAATAAAAAACCCGAGAGTCATTAAAAAAGACTCAATTTCAACACTGAAAAATATTTTTTGATGGCAGAACCAATAGTTAGAGGAAACATTTGACCACAGAGATGTCAAAATATAATTGCTAATGTATACCCTTGGAAAGTTGAGATAATAAATTCTAATTTGGTAAACAATACCACAAGTGCAAGTGAGTGTCCTAGAACAGCTCAGAAAAAGTAATATGTCTGATAATAGAATGGGCAAAAAAAACCCGAAAATCAGTGAAAATATGGCTACTTTTTTGGAGGCAATTAGATCATGAAGACACAAAAATTTAAATTGCCAACATATACCATTGGAGAGCAGAGAGAATATCCTTTAATATGGTATATGATACACAAGTGCAAGTTAGAGTCCTAGAACAGCTTAGAAAAAAAACATTTCTGATAATAAAATGGGCAAAAACACACTGAAAATGCGGCCTATTTTTTGGAGGCGATTTGATCATTAAGACACAAAATTAAAATTGCCAACATATACCATTGGAAAGCTGAGAAGACATCCTCTAATATGGTATATGATACACAGGTACAATTGAGAGTGCAAGAACAGCTCAGACAATGTAGATATTTCTGAAAATACTGTCAGAATTGGCGAAAATATTGTGGAAATTGGAAAAAATCGGGCGTGTAGTTTGGAGGTGATTTGACTATGAAGACTTCAAAATAAAGGTTACCGACATACACCATTGGAAACTGACAAAATATCCCTTAATATGGTATATAATACTCTAGTATGAATGGAATATCAGCTCAGAAACTCAATATATCTGAAATATTGTTACAGTTGGCAAAAAAGCGGAGAAAATTGGCGAAACATAGGGCCTATTGTTTGAAGGGTGATTTGATCCTGAATCTTTCAAATTCGAATTGCCGACATTTATGATTAGAAAGCTGAGAAAATATCCTTTAATATAGTATATGATACACTAGTGCAAGTGATAGTGCAAGAACAGCTTAGGTAATGCGATATTTCTAAAACTACTGGCAGAATTGGTGAAAATGTTAGTGAAATAAGCAAAAGTGGGGCCTATGGGTTGGAGGGTGATTTGACTATAAAGACATCAACATAACAATTGCCAACATGCACCATTGGAAAGCTGACAGAATATCCTTTAACATGGTATATAATACACAAGTGAGAGAGCAACAACAGCCTACAAAATGCCATATATCTGAAAATACTGTTAAAATTGACACAAATGCAGAGAAAATAAGCAAAAATAGGGCCTTTTCTTTGGCAGGTTATTTGATCCTTATGCATCAAAATAAGAATTGCTGACATATACCATTGGAAAGCTGAGAGCATATCCTTTAATATGCTATCAAATACAAAGGTGAGAGTGGAAAAATATCCCAGAAATTGTAATATTTCGGAAAAAAATACAGTCAGAATCAGCAAAAATAAAGAGAAAATCGGCAAAAATAGTGCCTATTATCAGAAGGTTGAGTTGATCCTGAATGCATCAAAATGAAAATTGCCAACATATACCATTGGAAAGCTGATAAAATATCCTTTAATATGGTATATAATACACAAGTGAGAGTTGAAAATTGCTGAGAAAAAATGTTATATTTCTGACTATGCCATTAGAATAGGCAAAAATAAGCGGAAAATCTGTGAAAATATGGCCTTTTTCTTTCGAGGGCAAATTAACCATGAATTTTTCAAAATAAAAATTTCAGACATATACAGTTGGAAAGCTGAGAAAAAATCCTTTTATATGGTATATAATACACAAGTAAGGGTGCAAAAAACACTCAGAAAATTCTATATTACTAAAAATACCGTCATAATTGGGAAAAAATAAGGTCAAAAATCGGCTAAAATCAGCCAAAATAAGGCCTATTTTTTGGAGGGCGATTTGACCATGAAGACATCAAAATAAAAATTGCCAACATATACCGTTGGAAAGCTGAGAAAATTACCTTGAAAATGGTATATGTTGGCAAACTTCTTGTCTAAATGCCCACGAGATTACACAAGGCCCTAGACTAACTGGTCAAGATTGCAATTAGCAATTTTAATATTAAGGAAGTATGTATTTTCTTGCACAAGATTGGAGGTCTTGCAAGGTTGCAAGAGTTATCAGGGGTCCTGACACGTTTTCTACAATGTGTTGTGAATTATACATAAACATTACAAATTATCATGAAAGACTGTTCAAAGACCCCAACTGATAGACTTTATTCAAATAGAAATATCTACATGCATGTCAACATGCAAGAAGTACTTATTCAGAATTACATTAGGATAGCACAGAAAGATTTTCTACTTATTTCCAGTGTGGTCCTTCCTGTAACAAAATTTATTCCATGCCCAATTTTGGAATGCGAGATTTATATTGTATATTACATCATATACTTGTAGTTAGGCCTATATAGGTTTAACAAGCCTCAGCAATGGGTGGACTCTATTAATATGGGAGTCAGTTTGTATAGTACTAATGCGCCTATTGAAATTAATGAAATGAGAATTTGGGCAGGTGAAAATTCATTCGGGCAGGTAAACTTCAGGATCTACCTGCCCGAATGTCCTGCACATCAAAAGCACTTTTCGCGGACTCTGGTTACACTGGATCATGATATTTTAATTTTAAAATTGAAACATCATGGTTTCAAAAGCACTGAATTTATTGGAAGACTACTTATTTCTGCGAACACAACAAAGACACTTTGTCAAGACTCTCTTGCGAAATGTCGGGTGCCACAAGGGTCAATCTTGGATCCCTTAATTTTCTTTATTCATGTGAACGGCATTTCGACAACAACTCAGTCTTCCTACCAAATTTTATCTGCAGATTACATAACTTTATGTGCTGCCTTCAACAACAATAACAGCATAAATTTAAACAGTGAGATCAAAGAAATCTGGATCAAGTTTTTAAAATCATGTTAATAAATTGTCTCTAAACAACGAACACAAAGGCAATGCTTTTCCATTCTTTAAACAACTAGATGGGTTGGATAGGAGTCGGGGTTGGATAGGAGTCGTGGTTGGATAGGAGTCGTGGTTGGATAGGAGTCGTGGTTGGATAGGAGTCGGGGTTGGATAGGAGTCGGAGTGGATAGGAGTCGGAGTGGATAGGAGTCGGAGTGGATAGGAGTCGGAGTGGATAGGAGTTGGGGGATAGGAGTCGGGGATAGGAGTCAAATGGATAGGAGTCGGGGTGGATAAGAGTCGGGGGACGGGTGGATGGGAGTTGGTGGATAGGAGTCGGGGCTGGATAGGAGTCGGGGGTGGGTAGGAGTCGGGGTTGGATAGGATTCGGTATAGGAGTCTCGGTGGATAGGAGTCGGTGGATGGGAGTCGGGAATGGATGGGAGTCGGGTGGATTGGGGTCGGGGGTGGATGGGAGTTGGGAACGGATAGGAGTCGGGAACGGATAGGAGTTGGGAACGGATAGGATTTAGGTGGATAGGAGTAGGGAACGGATAGGAGTCGGGTGGATGGGAGTCGGGTGGATGGGAGTCGGGGGATGGGAGTCGGGTGGGGATAGGAGTCAGGGGAGGATAGGAGTCGTGGTGGATAGGAGTCGGGGATGGGAGTCGGGAGAATGGGAGTCGGGGTGGATAGGAGTTGGAGGATAGGAGTCGGGGGTGGATAGGATTCGGGATAGGAGTCTCGGTGGATAGGAGTCGGGGGATGGTGTTGAGTGGATAGGAGCTGGGGGTGGATAGGAGTCGGGGGGGGATAGGAGTCGGGGGTGGATAGGATTCGGGATAGGAGTCTCGGTGGATAGGAGTCGGGGGATGGTGTTGAGTGGATAGGAGTCAGGGTTGGATAGGAGTCGGGGATATGAGTCGGGTGGATAGGAGTTGGGTGGATAGGAGTCAGGAGGGTAGGATCGGGTGGATGGGAGTCGGGGATAGGAGTCGGGTGGATAGGAGTCGGGAGGGTAGGAGTCGGGAGGATGGGAGTCGGGAGGATGGGAGTCGGGGGATGGGAGTCGGGTGGATGGGAGTCGGGAATGGACGGGAGTCGGGAATGGACGGGAGTCGGGGGTGGATGGGAGTCGGGAACGGATAGGAGTCGGGTGGATAGGAGTCGGTGGATAGGAGTCGGGTGGATGGGAGTCGGGGGATAGGAGTCGGGGGTGGATAGGAGTCGGGAATGGATGGGAGTCTAGGGATGGGAGTCGGCAGGATTTGGATCGGGGGTGGATGGGAGTTGGGAACGGATAGGAGTCGGGAACGGATAGGAGTTGGGAACGGATAGGATTTGGGTGGATAGGAGTAGGGAACGGATAGGAGTCGGGTGGATGGGAGTCGGGTGGGGATAGGAGTCAGGGGAGGATAGGAGTCGTGGTGGATGGGAGTCGGGAGAATGGGAGTTGGGGTGGATAGGAGTCGGGGGGATAGGAGTCGGGGGTGGATAGGATTTGGGATAGGAGTCTAGGTGGATACCAGTCGGGGGATGGTGTTGAGTGGATAGGAGCTGGGGGTGGATAGGAGTCGGGGGTGGATAGGATTCGGGATAGGATTCTAGGTGGATACGAGTCGGGGGATGGTGTTGAGTGGATAGGAGTCGGGTGGATAGGAGTTGGGTGGATAGGAGTCAGGAGGGTAGGATCGGGTGGATGGGAGTCGGGGATAGGAGTCGGGTGGATAGGAGTCGGATGGATAGGAGTCGGGAGGGTAGGAGTCGGGAGGATGGGAGTCGGGGGATGGGAGTCGGGTGGATGGGAGTCGGGAATGGACGGGAGTCGGAAATGGACGGGAGTCGGGGGTGGATGGGAGTCTAGGGATGGGAGTTGGTGGATAGGAGTCGGGAATGGATGGGAGTCGGGGTCGGATAGGAGTCGGGTGGATAGGAGTTGGGTGGATAGAAGTCGGGTGGATAGAAGTCGGGGGATAGGAGTGAGGGGGACGGGAGTCGGGGGATAGGAGTCGGGGGATGGGAGTCGGGGGATAGGTGTCGGGGGATGGGAGTCGGGGGGTAGGAGTCGGGAGGATGGGAGTCTAGGGATGGGAGTCGGGTGGATAGGAGTCGGTAATGAATGGGAGTCGGGTGGATAGGAGTCAGGAACGGATAGGAGTCGGGTGGATAGGAGTCGGGGGATTGGAGTCAGGGTTGGATAGGAGTCGGGAGTGGATAGGAGTCGGGGTAGATAGGAGTTCGGAGCGATAGGAGTCGGGAGGGTAGGAGTCAGGAGGGTAGGATCGGGTGGATGGGAGTCGGGGATAGGAGTCGGGTGGATAGGAGTCGGATGGATAGGAGTCGGGAGGGTAGGAGTCGGGAGGATGGGAGTCGGGGGATGGGAGTCGGGTGGATGGGAGTCGGGAATGGACGGGAGTCGGAAATGGACGGGAGTCGGGGGTGGATGGGAGTCTAGGGATGGGAGTTGGTGGATAGGAGTCGGGGATGGATGGGAGTCGTGAACGGATAGGAGTCGGGTGGATAGGAGCCGGATGGATAGAAGTCGGGTGGATAGAAGTCGGGGGATAGGAGTCGGGGGACGGGAGTCGGGGGATAGGAGTCGGGGGATGGGAGTCGGGGGATAGGAGTCGGGGGATGGGAGTCGGGGGATAGGAGTCGGGAGATGGGAGTCTAGGGATGGGAGTCCGGTGGATAGGTGTCGGGAATGGATGGGAGTCGGGGTCGGATAGGAGTCGGGAACGGATAGGAGTCGGGTGGATGGAGTCGGGGGATTGGAGTCAGGGGTGGATAGGAGTCAGGGGTGGATAGGAGTCGGGGTAGATAGGAGTTCGGAGCGATAGGAGTCGGGAGGGTAGGAGTCGGGAGGATAGGAGTCAGGAGGATGGGAGTCTAGGGATGGGAGTCGGGTGGATAGGAGTCGGGTGGATAGGAGTCGGGAATGGATGGGAGTCGGGTGGATAGGAGTTGGGAACGGATAGGAGTCAGGAACGGATAGGAGTCGGGTGGATAGGAGTCGGCTGGATGGGAGTCAGGGGACTGGCGTCAGGGGTGGATAGGAGTCAGGGGTGGATAGGAGTCGGGTGGATAGGAGTCGGGGTAGATAGGAGTTGGGGTGGATAGGAGTCTGGGGTGGTAGGAGTCGGGGTTGGATAGGAGTCGTGGTTGGAAAGGAGTCGTGGTTGGATAGGATAGGACTCCCGACTCCTATCCACTCCCGACTCCTATCCACTCCCGACTTCTATCCACTCCCGACTCCTATCCACTCCCGACTCCTATCCACTCCCGACTCCTATCCACTCCCGACTTCTATCCCCAACTCTATCCCCCCCCCCGACTCCTATCCAACCCCAACTCCTATCCTATCCAACCACGACTCCTATCTACTCCCGACTCCTACCACCCCAGACTCCTATCCACCCCAACTCCATATAGGCCGACAAAAATATTAATTTCCAATCTTTAAATATTGACAATGTTCCTCAAATTGATGTAATGATGAAAAAAAATCTAAAACAACAAGGGTTATGAAAAGAATGAAAATCTTCATGCCGCCAAGTGTGTTTTTAAGAATCTATCATGTACTTGATTACACAATTACAATTATCCATCCCTGGCCAGCCTATGCCAGGCATAATAATAGCAACAAAAATCATCACTTCCTACATACTGACCTTTCGCACCAGCAGAGTCCCACAGTATCTTGATGGAAGCAGCATGCTATAGAGTGAACAAGGTAACGGAACACATCTGCAAAAACTTTTTCCGCAACAGGCTTCTTAGCAGTTAAATCTACAACAGCCCATTTTATTGACTCCATCAATAGGCGAAGGGGCATTTCTGCATGTTGGGGAATTCTTGACCTGAAAAATAAAAGAAAACCATAATGCATCGATTTACAACAAGGCACCTATGTAAGAACCCCCCAGGGATCGAGCCCAGAGGAATAGCGATCATGGCGATAAATTCTACTTACAGATTCCCATCTGAAGCGAAGTGTCGAAGATGGTGCATGAACAACTTGACATTATGTGGCGTTTCCAACGGCCTCTGGTCTAGAATTGACAGAATTCTGTCTAGTTCCTTCACAACATCCAAACCACAGCTTGCAGATAATTCAGCAATTAATCCATCAACAGTTTTGGTTGATTCAGACACTGATTTCTCCTGAAGAGGAAAATTCTTCCACAAAGTGTTGGATGGAGTCAGTTCAACTTCTCTTTCAGTAATCTCTTGTCGCGGATCAAAAATCAAGTTCGTATCTGTCAAATACCAACGCTTCACCTTGAAGAGTTTGTGAAAATAATAGGACACACCTTTGCTTCTGACCCAGAAGGAGGGCCTTGTGGAGTACTGGCCATTTTCTCCTGGTTCTTTTTTGTCACAACAATGTAAAGCATCCAGACACTTTGTCTTCTCTTTATCAGTCAGTTTGAATTTTGTCTCTTCGACAAGCGAATTGTACGAAGTTTTTGATTCTCCATCGTCTTTTGCAATGTTGATGACAGGTCCAAGCAACCCATCCCCACCACAAGCCATGAGAGCACCTGCACATATGCATGCATGGCGCGCGAATGCAAGGATGATGAAGATACCTGGGTAAAACACAGTAGTGTTGCAACACACCAATACCTGCACCACCTAGCGGAAATGCAGCACACTAGCCCTTTCAACAGTCCTTAGCTTATCTACTTAAATTAACTAAAATAATCCTGTGTCCCTACCAATTTTCATGTGTTTCACAGAAATCTAATAGACTATGCTTTTAAAAAATATCCTACTAAAAGTTTGAATTTCAAAATATTTCACCAAATTTGTCCTTCACACGCTCTTTCACATGCAACAGAGGCTAAAAAAGTTAAAAATATTGAAGTAAAATAATTTTAAAATCCTCCCCCTCCGGGGCATGTTGGTGCACAACACATTCAAAAGAAACAAGTGACAGACATATATATCCTGAAGGCAGAAAAACAAACGTGGATCTTGTTCAGGTGCCAATTACACTCAGGATGGAAGCCTGATGGAAAGTATGTTTGCAATAC
Source organism: Platynereis dumerilii (assembly GCA_026936325.1). Classification (NCBI taxonomy): domain Eukaryota; kingdom Metazoa; phylum Annelida; class Polychaeta; order Phyllodocida; family Nereididae; genus Platynereis; species Platynereis dumerilii. Next base: position 12,519,509 of record JAPTHN010000007.1, read on the forward strand.
ACCACGATACCAGTACAAGTATGCAAGTTAATGCAACACATGAACAATTCAAATCATTTAAAACAATAAATTTCAAATAATCGTTATACCAGATCAATTTATTTTGTTCAATGATTGCCATTTTGCTATTTCAGGCAATTATAACAAAAGCTTTACCAGTCTACAACAAAAGCTTTGCCAGTCCATGAGGGCTCAGGCCTCAAGAACTTTCATTGATTATAAATGAATGAATTGATATACTTGATCGTTTATAAACAGTAATTTGAATGAGTGAAGCAACGAGTCTGTCACATAAGTCAATATATCAATAGTAATTTCCACGAGGAGCTGGTCCGCGGGGTGGGCCTCTTGGTGGACCCCCTCCCCAAGGTCTCGGACTATGGCCTCCCTGCTGGTTGTAGGGGGGAGTACGAGGTCTTTCTTCATAATGGTGAGGGGCATTGAATCGCGGAGGTCCTTGTGGTGGCATTCCACCAGAACTGACCGGGGGAGGACCCCCAACTCGAGGAGGGGGCTGCGATAGATTAGGGGGCTGCGTAAGGGGAGGGGGCTGCGATAGATTTGGGGGCTGCGTCAGAGGAGAGCGCAGATTTGGCCCAGCAGTGTGGGGAGGGGGCATACTGAACATTGGAGGAGGCCCAGAGTACGAGACAGGAGGAGGACCAGTCATTGAAACAGCGGGGTGAGCAGCCGCAGGAGGGTAATGCTGTTGGACAGGGTAGCTGCCACTAGGGGGAGGAAGTCCTGTGTGCTGGTAGCCACCCTGGTCGTGCTTGCGATAGTCTCCCTCGTCCTGTATAGGCACAGTGATTAGATTGGTCTTGGTCCTTGGCACCACAGGCTGCATTGTGTGGTAGCTCTCCATGTGCCCCTGGCCACCAGGATGAGGTTGGCGTACAGCCGTACCAGTCATACCAGCAGGGAGGCTCTGTGGAGGGGGCTGAGTCTGCATAGGAAGGGGTTGACTGGGAGGAGGGTTCGTGATGGGAGGAGGTTGGTTCATTGGGGGTAGCTGAGGAGGGGGCTGGTTGGTCGGGGGAAGGGTGAGGATAGGGGTGTGGCTTTGCAGAGGGGGGTGGCTCTGGAGGGGATTATGGCCAGGCAGTTGAGGAAGGCTCTGCATTGGAGCATGGCTTTGCATGGGGAGAGGAGGGGGCGGTTGTGTCACTGGGGGCAGGGGATGTGTGGGCGGAGGTACGTGAGTGCCAATGGCAGGCGGAGGTCTCTGGAACAAATTGCTGGCATCAAAAGCGATTGGTTTGCCTCCGGTGACTGGCATGTTGGGTGCACTTGTTACAGAGACGGAGATCGCAGGACCAACGCCACCACCCAGGGAGAATGGGTCTTGCCTCGTAGCACTGGCGGTGGACACCTGACTCACTGCTGGTGCTGGCTTCATGGCTGGTGCGGGAGCAGGGACCACGGCGGCTGGTTTGGCAGGTCGGCTCGAGGGTTCCGGGTGTTTGGAATGGCGATGCATCACATGAGCCTGTAGATCTCTCTGTGACAGGTAAGTGCGCCTGCACCCAGTTGGGTCATGCTTACTCGCACCATAAGTACAGACATAAACTGTACCAAGGGCAGACTGTTCCACACGCTGCACTGGATCACTGCACCTGAAAAATGTAAAACTTCATTAAAATTTGAGACAACCTTTCATTCGATACAACAGCTCTATATTCCTTTATGAACCTGAGTCACCTGTCACATAATTTAATATTAATCTATCTTACAAAATAACTTACCTTGGACAGGACTTGTCATTTTTCCTGGCACAGTCAAAGCAGAACACATGCTTGCAAGGGAGCTGAAAAAGTACGAAATATTATGTCAAAGCCCCACATTTTTAAACACTTTCGATGAAGTTTTGATTTACAAATACAGCAACTTGCAATTTAACTTACCATGCGTCCATAAACGAGAATAGGCAGTCCACACCTTTCACAGCAATACATTGTTGGATCGACCACCTTCTCTCCCAGCATTAACACCTATATAATAACATAAAAAGATCACAATATAAACCAATTTTAAAACCATCAGATTCACCACACTATGCAGACAATCCCTATCTCAGCTAAGTTTTACTGTTTTTACAAGTTTACTATTTCAATGACTATCAAACGGCAACAAATGTTATCTTGCAGGATGTACCTTGTGGTCCCAGCGCAAGGGCTTGCTCTTGTGGACAGGCTCATCACTGATCGTGAATTTTGTAGTCGGAATGGCACTTGATCCTAAATCCTCATCTTCCTCGGGATCTGGTTCCATTGGGTCATCCTGCTCAACAACTTTCTTTGCCGGCTTTTTCTTAGCAGATCCTCTTCTCCCTTTACCTCGTCCTTTTGGAGATGCTTTCAGTTTAATGGAGATATTTTTCCGCACCGCCTGCGAGTTAGACCCCTTTGGGTCGCCCTCCGCATCAAGCTCCAAATCTGAAGTATGGAGGATATATGTATAATCATTCAGTTTGCAAAGTATTCAGTGATATATGCATTATACGGCAGACTTTCAAAATAAATATCCCAAATTAGGCACAGTAACATACATTATTGTGTCATGACATGAGTCTTAACAAGTTTAACAGTGGCTGGTACAGTGTGACAATAGTCTTCCCATTTGACTGTCACCAGAGTTACAAGAGAAGTCTTTGGGCGTTTTTTGAAAGACTCGCATGTGTAACTCGAGTGAGTCGGCGGTGACATGTTTGTTTCCAAACATGCACAATGGTGGAACGGAACCAGAAGGAAGAGTTTCACTCGAGCAAGAACCTGTTCCTCATGTGTAGTTTGTCATGTGGTACAAACCCTCGCACTCCCCAATATCGGGGGAGTTGCTGGAAATGCTAGGGTTGAGAATTGATGTTGGCACCGAATACAAGTCAAGTCGTAGACACGCCAAGTCGTAGACACATTCAAGAGCTCTACCCCAAGTCGTAGACACAGCCTTTTGACAAAAAAATGTCATTACCCACTCGTAGACATACAATAAAACGAACTAACCAAGTCGTAGACACCACATCATCCAACCTGTAGTGTAGACAACATTATTTTAGGGTCTACCAACTCGTAGACACCAAACTTCCAAGATTTCCCCACTCTACCAAGCAAAAACAGCCCTTCAAACCAGCTAAAAATGGGATAATATAAAGCAACTATGGACACATTATATTAGTTCAATTGCTTCTTTGTTCAATTGAGTTGATTGTTAACTTCACTTAACTTCAGGCAGCTTGCTTCAATGTAGCATTTGAAATGCAATTAAATCACTTAGGCCTAGCCCCTGATGGCAATTAGCACCTCGGTGACAACTTTGAGAGGTACAGGCCTATTGCCTTGCAACTGAAATTTTTTTACATCTTGTGGGTTATTTATTAATTTTTTTATCAACAAATGAAATGAGTGTCTACGAGTTTGTTAACAGCAAAAATACTGTGTCTACGACTTGGTTATTTTGCACTGACCAAAAAGTCTGTGTCTACGACTTGGCTATCCCTCTAAATTTGTTGTCTACCAGTTGGTAGTCCTTGGTGTCTACCAGTTGGTTGTCTACTAGTTGGTTGTCTACTAGTTGGTTGTCTACCAGTTGGTGTGTCTACGAGTTGGCGTGTCTACGACTTGACTTGATACCTTGGCACCTTCCGGGAAACATGAGTGTTGAGTCGGTTATGTTCGGAAACAAATCCTCTTTATCCGTGTCACACGATCACGAGTTACTCATGCAATCTTTCCGAATCAGGGGCAGGGGGGCGCTTGGGGGAGTTTTCCTCGATGGGAAATTATTTATTTCACTGCAACGCTAGTTATTATTTTGAGTGTGTGACATATACCAGCGTATACTTACATTTTTCAAGACTGCCCAGAAAGAATTTATTCACTAAAACTGAGATCAAATGGTTGCCCACTAACATCAAGCCAAACAAGTGCAACAGTGTGCAGGTGTGGGTATCAATCTGGGAGGGATTCCCTTTCATCATCCATCCTTATTGTCTAACTTGTGCTATCTTCCTCTACACAATCAGTTGGAATTGAATAAGCTACAGTTCAGGGGGTTTATTTGGCAGCTTTTGGCGTTATTTCAACTTACCACCGGTGTCCGACATTTCGCCGGCACGCTCACTTGGGAGGTGGGAGAATCGGATCTTTTAATCGGCCTTTGCGGACATCGCTGCAGGCGTGGGTCCGTGATCTCTAATCCGTAATTTGGCATTCGTCATTTTCGCCTAGTAAGTAAAACTCATTCTGATTGGCCGAGTTCCACGAGGAATCAGTTACGCCGGTTTCTATTGGTGCAGAAAATTATCAGAAAGGTCAAGGACGTTTCCATAAATTCTGCGATTTCTTGTGCGAGGAGTGAATGAAATTTTTTTCGTGCCTTCAGGCAATAAACAACTGAGATCCAGTCCCAGTTGTCGACGGGAAACCCCTCTTCGTAGGACCGACTCGTAATTGCCGAAATAGATCAGCAAACACGGAAGCGCCGGGCGGGTGATGAGCTCGCCGACGCTGACGACCAGGAAAATCAGAGTTGCCATTTCATGGCGACCACACATTTTGACAATCAACAAAGGGAAACTGAAAGACCTCACGTAGAACTTCCCAGTAAAATCGAAATAGAGACTGTTAATGCTAAAAAGAAGAAGTGCTTGGAAGAAACAATGCAGCCAATGGATCTAAGATGTAAAGATAAAAAAATGTTTTTATTTGTAGTAAATGAAACTCCTCAAATGTTGATTAATTTTGATGGAAAAAGTCTTGTCTGATATGTGCCTGACATGGTATGGTAGCCAGGACTATTCACTGCTAGACTGAGGCGCAAGTGCCCTCACACTTTTTTTGGCCCCAAAAATATATGCCATAGACAAGGCGCCACCGTGCCCTCCACTTTTTGAGACCCTCCGCTGCCTCTGGCGGCGCAATCTCATTTCCCTACTGATATGTGCAACATAAATCTGTGTCAGCGACTAAAATAATTGCTAGGACTATTCACAACCGACAGATTGTGACTCAAGAAATTAATCAGTGCCAGAATTTTCGGCGTCTTTATCAATGGCGTTATACAATCTCCTGACAGTAAATTCATTGATCTACAATGTATATGAATCCGGAGATTGAGAATCTACATTCAAGATTTCAAAGAAGTAGTGTTGGATAAAAGCACAGAAACAGAGCCACAGTGAACTGGCCCACCTGTAGGCTAACTGAGGTGAAGTGGCTGGCGGTAACTTGTCTAGTAATACCCGTTAGTGGCCCGCCACGGAGTTAATCAAAATTTTAATGATCAAAATTGGGTGATAACACGGGGGTAATTATTGAATTGGTAATTGTGCTTGTTATTAAAGTTTGGTCAGAACCACTACATATAATTTTGCTAACCCCTAAATAATCTCGATAATTATTGCTGATAATGTTTTACATTATCTTGATTGCTATAGCTGATAAGCTTGATAGTTCTAAATTATGTAATATCTCAATTATATGATAACAAGTGGTACTCCTTCCTGGAAGTCAATATTGAGCAATGCTTTAGAGAAAGGTGATTCATAAGGATTCACATGGAAATTAGTGACATCACGAATATATGCATATTTGAAGACAGTTTCACATCAGTTTATTTCTGTTCATTGTTCTGGATGCTCCCTAAAGATACTTGTTTTGACTTTTCTACAATGAATTTTACTTGTATGTACACAAATGTGAATTGTTGTTGTTGAAGTAGTCTCTCTCTCTAATAATTCCCTAAAAATATTAACATTGAATTAAATATTTTCTTTGCAGTGAAAAATTGGGAGCAGACCTCCAGCGATGTGACATTTGTTCTGGAAAGCAATCAGAAAATCCAAGTTGGCGATTTGGACAGCGAAATCAAAAGTAATGGAATTCTTATCAATATTAAAGGTGAGTCTCGATTACACACAAGTACTCAGTACCGGCACCTTTTAACCGTAATAAAATGTGTATATAAAATAAAATGTAGCCCTTCAAGTCATGTTCTTAGGCCCTCACGAGGGTTGATAGATGAGATAGTACAGCTAACAGGAGCCCTTAGCATGTTACACATTTATTATTGATTATCAGACTTGTATTTGCAAGTCGTAAAATATGTTAGCTAAAAATTGGTAACTTCGATTTACGGTCTTCCAAAAAACCATAGGTTCCCAAAGTGTCTTTACCTTTTTTGTCTCAAGTGTACTATATACTTGTATATATGTTTCTTCTGATAGGTGGACCATCATGGAGTTGCAAATTTCACGAAGAGATCGAGAAATCATCGACTAATGTGGGAATCCGCAATAATGCAATCCATGTGAAAATTTTCAAGAAGATTCAAGGGAAAGATTGGCCAGACTTATATGTAAGGGCTTGATGATTTCCTTGTCGCATTGAAATTTTTTGTGATATTTCTTATTATTATTTTTTGTAACTGATATTGACTTGAGGTATTATCAAAATTCAGTTGCAGGGCAAAGAACCACAAAATGGAGTGAGTGACAAATCATCGGACAAGAATGCAAAGATGGAGGAAAAAGATGCTGATGGCAAGGAAATGGGTAGGAATTTTTTATTCTTGTGAAAGGAACTTACTTATTAGGAACTTGGAAAGTTTTTTGCATGAGTTTGTGTTTTCAAATATTTTTTGTTTATTTTTTTCAGATTTATACAAACTAACACGCCTGAAAAATGACTGGTATGAGAAGGTAGGCATTTTATGTTATTGAATGCGCCTATGTGATTTTGAGGATTAATCTAAATATGATTTTACATTCCATGTTCCATGGGAAATTTTCAGCCTCTTGATAATTGATATTAATTTGAGTGGAACTTTCTTGCAGGGAAACATGTGCGTTGTCCAACTGTATGTGAAGAATCTGAAAAAAGATAAATTGCGAGTGGACTTCAAGGAGAAACATATTAGTGTCCACTTTTCTACTTGGTATGTGTTATTATATGTAATAAATTTACATGAAATAATATGCCAATGAAAAATTAGTACTGTAGACATGCTTAGTTTTATGGAACCTGGTCATGTAGGTTTTCATGATGTTCAGCAAGTTCTGCGATGTGAGACCAAGCAATATTTTTGTGGTATCTTGATGAAAATTAAATAAAATCTTATGTCAAGGTGTCAGAGTAACAAATCATATTAAATGTGACTTGTCTGTTTTCTTAAGTGACCCCTCATTCCTATCACTCAATAAGGGATCTACTGAGGACACAACATTTCACTGGGAATTTGAAATTGCGTAAGTTTTTGATATTAAGATTTTGTGGTATCATACATTGTTTAATATGGTATTTAATGGAGATTCACATTTCTTACCGATCTTCCGGAATACAGAAATGTTCTGTGTAATAATTTTACTGATGAATTATTCTCTTTTTCGTTTGACAGAGAAAAGATCATACCAACAAAATGCAAATATAAAGTTTCCAGCTGCATCATTGAACTTCAGCTTTGCAAGGAGGATGCCACGAAGAAGTGGAAAGCTTTGGAAGCCCCTGAGAATGGTAGGTCAATGGACGTGCTTCAGATCATGTCTTACCAGTTTAATTCTAAGGTCACTACATGCTGTTACAGTACCAAGGACTCAGAAGCCCATTGTTCAAGTACTTCTGTTGGGTTGTGTTACTGCCGACGAATGACAAGTGCTTATAGAATTGCACTGACATTTTCCTTTGTGAGGTCATATCCTTATCCATGCCATGTTATTCTCTATGACTCTCAGGCATTTTGTGAGGTCATATCATATACCGTCAATTCTATCAAAACAAGTGTGTCATCTGCTGAGTCACAGCACTCATCAATGGGGTCATTTAATTTAAGTTACTCAATGACAAATTAGCAGTTCATTTCAATGCAATGGATAGGGCCTGTTGTGACGAACAGCTGAATGTAAGTACTCGTCATTCTTCGACTGTAAGCTTTAGACATCATCATCATCATCATCATCATCATCATACTATAAATTCATGGATGCTTTACGCTACTCCTCCCAAACCACTCATTGTTTAGCCATGAAAATTTGCAAGCACCTTTCTTTCACGTCCTACAACAACCTTATCTGGGTTTCCTCCCTTAAACCTATACATTTTTTTCCACCATTTTTTACCCCATTCCACGGGTGCTATGCTTGATCTGTAAATTTACTCACTTGCATCTTAAATAAATTCTGCAAGTCATGAATTTTATCCTTGTGTTTCAGCTCACACAGTGACAGCGGTGCAGGATAATAAGTGGGTTTCCACTTCAAACAAAACTACCGCCAAAGTAGCTCCAACGCAAGATGTGTCTAAAGCAACAGCTAAGCCAACCCAGGCTCCTCCGAAGACCAAAGAGCCAGTGACAAAACTTCCCACAAAATCTGGAATTGTATTCGATGAAATGGCAGGAGACAAGTACTCCCGTCCAGTGGGCAAGGGTCTGGTGATGCCTACTACAAAGGAAGGGAAAGATCAAGTGAGTGGAGAATTTGTTGACTAATTCAGTAAAACTAACTTGGATCATTTACTTAAATGTACTTAAAATAATGGCCTATTTAATTACTTTATAAAACTAATTGAGCTTAATCTCAAGAGATCAAGAAAAAATCAAATAAGTTTATTTAAAAGAATTTGCTCTGCAATAAGCAGTGTGCCAAAGGGGAATGCTTAAGGCTCTCGTCGTGCAACATGTCTGAACTTGGATTAGCCGTAGATCAATGTTCAACTTACACATCAAATTTTGCTGTCTTGCGATGTGAGCAGAAAATACCTTCTGATAATATGTTACTTCTTTTCATCAGAAACCAACATGCATGGTGCCACCAATCAGCAAGTCTATGGAAGAGAAGCCAACACTGGTCCTTCATGGCATGACTGGCCTGGATCAGCTGGGAAACACGTGTTTCATGAACAGCATCCTGCAAGTGCTTGCTAACACTCGTGAACTGAAAGACTATTTCATTGGTATGCATTTGCTTGATTTATTTCATTAAATGCGATATGTTTGTACGAGAAAATTTAGCATCGTAAATTAGATTTATTAGATTCGGCGTCTACTTCGGATATATATGTCACTCTGATGGTTTATTGGTTGCATTATTTCAGAGTCCGAATACCAAAAAGAGATCAACACAGAAAACCCTTTGGGAATGCAGGGAAAACTGGCAGTGACATTCGCCCTTCTTTTGAAAATCCTCTGGTCAGGAAAGCAGTACTCATATGCCCCTTCCAGGTTGAAGGTAAATCTTAAAGAGTCCCAATTGTGTATTTCACTCTCTTCAATTATGGGCTAAACTATTATCAGACCTATTTGTTATATAATGGATAATTAATAATATTCTGGGCTTCTGGCACCCAGTGGCTCATCTGCCGTAACTTTGTTCTCTCTGTTGATGCTTGGTGAGGAAACAAACTCAATTGCCGCTCAGTGTATGACAGATTTTCTTTCTCAAATTGTAATCAATCCTTGCTTATGCGAAGAATTAGGGCATTATGTGAAGCTGGTCTGTGCTAAATGAGAAAAAATACTAAAAATTGAGCAAATCCTGATAAACTCTGTGATAAAATTCCGATAAACTCTGTAATGTTGCATTCTCTAATTGGCTGCCTTTAATAACAAGTGTCACAACTTTGACATGAATATTTGAACCATTAATTTGAAGAACTTATTTACTTTTGAATTATTCATACTAAACTTTTTACAAAACTTTCTCTTCAGAACCTGGTAGCACAGAAGGCCACGCAGTTCACAGGATTTGCTCAGCATGATGCCCAGGAGTTCATGGCGTTCCTCCTGGATGGGTTGCATGAAGATCTCAACCGCATTCGCAACAAACCTTACACCCAGGTGGTGGATTCTGATGGCAGACCTGATGAGGTGAGCGTATTTGAGAACTTGGCAAAAGATAATGCATTAGTCAGAGCTTATATATTCAAATTTAGGCATTATGTAGACTGCAGTGTTCTGGCTAGGCCATTTGAGGATGGCCAGACTACGAGCGCCATGCCCATTGTAAAGGTTGGGAAGCTAATTAAAAAGGCCACTGGACCGTATGATCCCTACCTGACGTGTCAGAGAGTTGAAAGATACCTTTCTTGTTTTGTAAGGGTTTAGCGATTTATCTACTTCATGTAATTTGTGGCTCAGCTGCTGAAAACATGTTTCATATCGTTAGAAACTTGGAAGTGAAACATTAATTTTTTTAATAATTTGAAAAACCCCATATTGGATATTTCTGTAAAATGAGGTCTTGTTTCAACTTTGCAAATGTATACTATCCACAATGTGTGTATTAATTTTGTATTAATTGCCGTAGGTTGTTGCAAACGAGGCCTGGGAAGTTCACAAGAAGAGGAACGATTCCTTCATTGTTGATTTGTTCCAAGGCCAGTACAAGTCCAAGCTGGTCTGCCCAGTGTGTGGCAAGGTAAGATCTATGTTTAGTTAATTATAGAAATTAATCTTGAATGTAGAATTAATGTGAAATTGATAGAATGTTTAGATTTGTATTTGAAAACTTATTTTGGAAAAGAGTGTGGTTGAAAAATGACCAAGAAAAAAGTTTTGGAAATGAGTTGTAAGAAAAAAAAAAGAATTGAAAAAAAATATTGGGGAACAAATATTTGAGGAAAAAGTGTTCGCACTGCCTCTTTGCAATTTGCATTATTTTCCCTGCTCTCAAATACTGAGCAAAAGAGTGGTATTGCAGCAAATTATTTGAGACAGTTTGACTCAGAAATGTTTTTGCCATTGATTTCAGGTGTCCATCACATTTGACCCATTCATGATGTTGCCAGTTCCTCTGCCCAAGAAGCGGCGTTTGCTAAGTGTGACATTTGTGTCCAGGGATCCATACACTAAACCTGTGCAGGTATTTCCTTACTTATTTTCTCTTTAAGATGTGTATTTATGGAATATTTTACTTGATTCGTAAATTTCTCTGTTTCAACAAGAAAAAATTCAAAATTTGTGATAATAAAAAATAGATGATCTTTTCCCCCCAATTAGTAAATTCTGTACACATTTGTTTTCTCTCTTCAGTACACTTTGAAATTACCGAAAGATGCATCAGTGGAGCACTTGAAGGAAGCTGTGTTCACCAAGACCAAAGTTCATCCCAGAGATGTAAGTCAAAGATTGTCAGCCATTTGGATGGATGGATTTTTATATTTTTACTAGCAATTCAAAACTGATTACATTACCTTCCCAACTACAGCTGCAAAATCTCATTCATGAACAAACTTACGATGCTATAAATTTCTCATTTGCAGATGAGGGTTTTTGAAGTGTATAAACATGGTATTCACCAGTATTTTGACAAGGGTAGCAGTCTGGATGCAGTTAGCAACTCTGCTAAAATATTTGTGTAAGTGTTGTATGTCTCAATTCAAATTACTTCTTGACTCTTGACATTCTATTTGATTTTCATATGCTATATCAATCCTTACTTTGTATAAATTTTCAGGTGTGAGGTCTTGTCGGAGAAGATAGCCGGAGAGGCCGTAGTAGAAATAGCCATCATCCAGCGACTTCAGGTTCCCCAAACGGGACTGACGCGCTGCACAGCTTGTATGAAGATTGCTCCTGCTGGATCCAAATTGAGACGATGTGTCCGCTGCTACAGAGCAGCATACTGCGATCAGTGAGTGTTATTTCCGATCACTAGAGCATCAGGAATGCAACAATCAGAATAACATATGCACTTTGCATCCCGACAAAATTCAGAGGAGAATTCCTTTTTTTTTGTAATCTGAAACTCATGTTATGTGCTGTATCTCAAAACTGCTTCTTTCTTGTTCTTCAGAAATTGCCAAAAGCACCACTGGACAACACACAAGAAACACTGTGGCTCCAACCCTGAACTTGTGGGTCAGCCCTTCTACATCAGTTTGCCAGAATCCCAAGCCACATACTCAAGTATTGTCAGGATGGCCCAGACTTGCGCCAGGTCAGTACAGGGTGTCTGCCAATCCTGGAAAAGCCTGGAAAAGCCTGGAATTTGGTTTCTCAATTTCCAGGCCTTGAAAAGCCTGGAAAAACCAGCATTTTGAACAAAAAGGCCTGGAAAAGCCTGGAATTTAGTTTGCATGGAAATAAAAATAGTCCACTGCTAAATTTTTGGTCATTTTTAGCGACGATCAGCCAAAAGTACAAATGTCGTGTTCAGAAAAAATGTGTGTATCGTGTTGTTAATTGGTCAATTCTTCGCCAAAATGGCCTGGAATTTTTGCGAAACTTGGTCTGGAAAAGCCTGGAAAAGCCTGGAATTTGGTTTCCAAAAAGTGGCAGACACCCTGCAGTATGCAATGTCTGATTAATTATTAATCTCTTGCACAATTGCACATGTTTGATGTTATTGAATATAATCCTAACCACAAATTAGTCCTGGGGCTAATAATACCCGTCTCAATAATACAAGTGAATTGAATTAAATTGAATTTGCACTGATGCCCAATTAAACTGAATTGTGCCAATCACTGGTCCCCACTATCAAAATGTTGGGATCAGTAAAAATAACCAAGAGATCTTCCATTTTGCAAAGGTATTCCAATGACAAGAAAGCTCAGGTTCTCGTAGAAAATTGTGTTTTTTAATAGAGATGAACTTAAATGCCAATATGTTCTATCTTGACTGATTATAAACATCTGTATAAAAGTTTTCATTTGTTGACTGCTTGATTGCAGGTACTCAGTGGATGTTTTCCAACCTCCTGAGAGTGAAGTGACGGTGACGGAGGACAGTAACAGATCCTCACCAACACGCTCGGAACCGCAGACCCCCAACACTCTGACGCCTTCAACGAGCTCCTCGACTGTTTGTGGAGACATCTCTGACCAAGACAGGGACATAGACTCGCTGGAATTGAAGCAGGAGTGGGACAATATCCCTGAAAATGGCAGTCTGAAGGACCGACCGGATAGTTTGATGGACGTGGATCAGGAGTCCATGGACAGCCCGGCCGGGACTCCTCCAGGCTCGTCCAACATGGAGCAAGGAGGGTCAATGTCCAAATCTGCCTCCGAGTCTTCTTTAGGACAAGGCTTACCAACCAAATATGTCATGGCTCGCACCAAGGATGTGCTGGATAAGCGACTGGTAATGCAGTTTAATAATTGCTTCTATTCTTATTTATCTTTCATTGATTTGCGGTATCGATGCTTCCCTCGAAAAGTTATGTTTTAATGACAATAACTATTGGATTTTTTCCATTGATAAAGATTTATATAGGTTCCAATATATACCATTGATATATGTACCTGTATTAGGAAAATTATATCAATTTTTCTGGCCAAATGAATGTTATGGAAAGTGACTTCATGAAACAATAGCACTCACAAATTTTAAAATTAAAGGCTAAAAGGATTTCTGTATATTTACAAACAGATCCAGTTCCTACTTTGGCCTGCAAACAAGAATGGTCACAATGTGACTGGTACTAGTCCTTTAGAGAATGTTGGTGACCGGCCGTTGGACTTGAGCTCCGTCCACTACTTGGCCATGGAGTGGAAGAACAATGAACGCTGCAAGCCTTACGTGATGGTCCAGTCGAAAGAGGAGATCGTGAGTACTCCTACATTTATTGATACCTTGTTTAATGCATGAATATTGTGGCGAGAACTATTAGCTGATTAAAGAGTAGCCGATAAGTGGGCACCTGGTGTGAAACTTACATAGAAACTCATTGAGCGAAATTGAAAAAGATAATAAGATATGCTAAAGCATCCTCATAACTCAGGGCTCCCTAACCAAGCCCTGATTGCCAACCCTGCCTAAACCTGGGGTATGGGCAGCCTGCCAGCGGCGACGGAAATGGGGTACCTAAAGGAGCATGAGGGTGATGAGGGGTACAGCTGGGTGTTTTCTGTGTCACCATCACTGCTGATTCCAACGTCCGCTCATGCATATTCATGACACCTCAGACTTTTGGCACCCTCGCAAGCAGAGTTTGAGTGAAGTCAAGCTCTCAGGTAGGAGAATGTGCTAAAGAGCCTATACTTATTGTTGGGGCGAGATGAGCAAACACATTTGGTCATTGACAAATCTTCCAATACATTCTCTTGCTTTTGTGCGTGAATATATTTTGGATATATTTATATATTTGCTTTGCTATATTAAGTGTAACAAGGATTTATTGCTGAATGTGTTACAGGATTGTGGTGAAGATCCAACTTTGGACAAGGAATCTCTAGATGGTAAGGTTCTTCTTTTTCATACTATATTGATATTTGGAGATTTTAATGTGTTTATGGCTTTTTAATGCAGGTGTGCATGCGCAACTGCATTTTACCAGTCACTTACCATATAATGGGTTTTGTGGATTAGAACATGCACCCCGATATTGCTATCAAATAGTGAATTTTCGTGTTCGAAAATCAGATTTTCCGTTAGTGGAGAACCCCTAGTTTTGTGCGCAGAAGCATTTTGGATTATGTATGGGTTATTTTTATAAAGAAAATCATATTTGTGACAATATGGGGTAAAATGATGCATTTCTGCTGATCAAAAAAGTTATATATAATTTTTTCTAATCCCCAAATCTAAGAATCAAGAAAAGTGTATGTGGAATATATATCAGGCAATCTATATACTAATTTTCGCTTTAAAAAATCCATTGGTTATTGCTCTAGGCCTGTTGACAGATTGTTTCTGTAGAAAAATGGGTTTTGTGGATTGGGACGAACTCCATGATCTTGCCATTTAACTGGCATTTTCTTATTGGAAAGTCACATTTTTGGCTGGAGAATTCTCCAGCCTTTTTAATAATGGGTTTTGGGGGTGTGGTCGATATTTGGAGGTGTGGCGCATAATGACAGGTATGCATTTTTGGCCATAATGCGTTGAGTTTGTGTTTGTGGTAATTGCTGGTTAGAAGCAATCTTAGTTGGCTAATTTGACAGCATTAGGCAAGGTGTAATGGGTTGACAGTTGTTCAGTTGAAACTGTGGCAGTGCTTGAAAATTTTTAATTTTTGGGGGTGTGGCCATTTACAGCCAATGAGAATGAGGGACTTGGTGGGATGGGCCATTTCAGCCAATAGGGAGACGTGTAGTATGCAAGGCCTGGGAGGGGGGAGGACACATCCAGGGGGTACTTGCAAAAATTAGGAGGGAGGTAATTTTAAAATTTTAGATTTTACAAGTACCGAGGGGGGTCACCTCGGAGGGGGGTACTCGCAAAAGAAAAAAATTTTTTTTTTGCTAGTTATATTGCTAGGCTTGGGTCACCTGGGGAGGTATTAAATTTTATATTCTATACAAGGCGCGGGGGGGGGGGGGTGTCACATCCGAGGGGGTACTACAGAATTTTTTTTTTTGCTAGTTATATTTCTAGGCTGGAGGTCACCTCGGTCCTCGGAGGGATTATTTTTTTGCTAGTTATATTTCTAGGCTAAGGGTCACCTCTGAGGGAGGTGATTTTTAACCGACCTTACGTCGGTTTTTCCAGGACCTCTAAAACGAATCTGTCAAAACCATAAACCAGTAAACTGTTTACTGTTTACATTCTTGTAAACATGGTAAACAATGTACGGTGGTTGTGCAATGAGAGACGAAGTTTTTCGAGAAATGTCGGCTACGAGGAACTGAAATTAACGAAAATGAGGATTTGTATGTATTTGGTGGCCTATATCAATACTCCAATGCGTAATAAAGTCATGAAAATATCTGTTTGGCAATCTTGACCGTCGAGTGTTTGTTTTTCTTTGACCGGAAGTAGTTCGCATGCGGCGCATGCGCGTAGGAATCGCCGGTTTTTTTGCGCAAATTTCGCATAAAAATGACAGAAGCGAAGGAATTTGATGTATTTATGGTGTTATAATCGTTAAGGAAGCAAAAAAAACGCTTCCAACGTGTATTTTTGCCGATTCTGCGTCATTTTCTCTGACCGGAAGTACTTCGCATACGGCGCATGCGCGTAGAAAACTGCGCTCGATTGAACAAGAAAGACGCCATTGCTGGAATTTCACATCAATGACTTCAAAAAAAGGCGATTTGGAAGGTTGTAGACGATTTTACAAGTTGGATATAGTCAAGGTAATCATTTGAAGTGCTACTGCGCTTGTACGGGCGCTGTTGAGTCAACACAATTCGCTTAAAGTATCGGTTTTTCAGTTCATGGTCAGTTGGCCAAACAAGTGACATGTCATTGTTTTGATCTTGACAGTGGTCTAATTCGCTTTTAACTTTACGGAAAGATTTTCAAATTGATTTGTGTCAAACAATAGTGCATATCTAGAACTAAATATTCAGTTGATGCTTACACTACCTGTTGTTGTAAATGAATATGAGTTGCTTGTGATTTTCTGCTTTTTTGACAGTTGCTGCCACAGCCTGCAGGTGTCTGCAAAATTGAAGACCTGTTGTACTTTTGACATCATTGATGCTTGCATTACCTTGTTTACATCTTGTTCCATTTGACAGTTGTGTGAATCTTTGGCCAAACAAGTGACATTTCATTGTTTTGATTTTGACAGTGGTCTAATTCGCTTTTAACTTTACGGAAAGATTTTCAAATTGATTTGTGTCTAACAATAGGGCATATCTAGAACTAAATAATCAGTTGATGCTTACACTACCTGTTGTTGTAAATGAATATGAGTTGCTTGTGATTTTCTGCTTTTTTGACAGTTTTTGCCACAGCCTGCAGGTGTCTGCAAAATTGAAGACGTGTTGTACTTTTGACATCATTGATGCTTGCATTACCTTGTTTACATCTTGTTCCATTTAACAGTTGTGTGAATCTTTGGGGGTTGTTTTGTTCCAAATAGAAGCTGTCTCTTACGTGGGACATTGTCAGTGTGATTGTTACTATTCTGCCTTAGAAGTTAGTTGATTTTGTAGCTTGATATTAGTTGTGCAACTTGGCTGATAGGGAGTCTTTGTTTGCCTGGGTTCTAACCTGGGGCAGTCAATTCAGAATATTTGTATTATTCAGATCAGATGTTCAATTGAAATGTAAATCTAAGGGATGTCATGTTTGTTGGTGCACTATTAAATTGCTGTTTCAGTTGGTGTATGGGAATTGTGTAGATCATTTGTTTCGTAGGAATTGTTGCTCCTGTAACTTGTGAATTTGTTGTTCAAACTATGTATTGAAGTCTCATTATATATAGCATTTTATTTGACATCAAAAATATCATCTAGATACATGTGTCAGAAATAAGGCAGCTTTGTACATTTTTGTTTATGTTAACATTGACAGGTTCAGAGTGACTTCTCTAGGTATGAGGTTAATCAGTTTGTAAGTAGCACATTGTGACTTATCAGCCTGACTGTAGTTTTCTGTATGTCGTATTGTTCATTCATGAGTATTTTGAAGTACATGATGATGTGGTGATTTGGTTGTGTAGCTCTTGATTGAAAAGAACAGATTTGGCTTTGAAGTACAATTTAGGTTAATTGGAAGGCACGGACTTGTCTTTTGAAGTCCTATTTGAGTTAACTGGAAGGTGCGGACTTGCCTTTGAAGTCCAAAAAGGTGCGGACTTGCCTTTGAAGTCCAAAAAGGTGCGGACTTGCCTTTGAAGTCCAAAAAGGTGCGGACTTGCCTTTGAAGTCCAAAGAGGTGCGGACTTGCCTTTGAAGTCCAAAGAGGTGCGGACTTGCCTTTGAAGTCCAAAGAGGTGCGGACTTGCCTTTGAAGTCCAAAAACTGTGAAAAATAAGAGGCGGTGGACTGCCCGATAGTGTCCAAAATTTTGAAAGGCAAGAGGCGGTGGACTGCCCGATAGTGTCCAAAATTTTGAAAAGGCAAGAGGCGGTGGACTGCCCGATAGTGTCCAAAATTTTGAAAAGGCAAGAGGCGGTGGACTGCCCGATAGTGTCCAAAATTTTGAAAAGGCAAGAGGCGGTGGACTGCCCGATAGTGTCCAAAATTTTGAAAGGAAAGAGGCGGTGGACTGCCCGATAGTGTCCAAAAATTTTGAAAAAACAAGGCGGTGGACTGCCCGATAGTGTCCAAAATTAGCAATTGAAGAAGTGAATGGGCAATTCAAATGAACAATTAAGGAAACTGAATTTAGTCTTTAGTTGAACGCTTGCTATTTACTTCCACAATTTGGACCTTCCAAGAACAGTTGATTTATCAAGCGCACATGCTTCGTGTAGTTTAACTGAAATTGCATCAATAGGCCATTCTCCAATGTCCGGGTATTGAATCAGTACCATGGCTGAAAGCAATGTTCACACAATGCCTGTGTATAGTACTCGTGTTATCTGTGGTTCATTCCACCAAGGTGCAGATCTCTTTGCAGATGTCAGTAAAGGCAAACAATGCACATGTAATGCTCTTGTTGCTCTTTGTTTGTTGCCTTATCATGTCGGCAATATCTCTTCAAGTGATTTGGATAACGTTTTATATGAGGGTAATCATGTGTACCTGCAGAATGTGCAAAAATCTGATGAAAATGGTTACTTGTCATTCATTGATTTGCCTGATGAGCTTGAAATACAAGGCAACACATACAAAGTGACAACTTTAAGTGAGCCCTTTTATGGTTTTATGGATGCGCAGACCGCACAGGCAAATAATTTTGTGACTTTCGAAGAGAATTGTTTAGCAGCATTTAGACAAAGTCGCACAGCTCTGTTAATGCTAGGCTCTTCTGCTATGTGTTTATTCAGGGATAGAAATGATGGTTTCTTTGTTTTTGACTCTCACAGTCGTGACAATATTGGCTACATGACCCCTTATGGAACAAGTGTTTTGTTACATTTTGCATCTTTAGCCAATCTTACATCATATCTTGCTGCATTGTCACGCAGCATTTCTCAGTATGTTTTGGCATATGAATTGCAGAGTGTGTCTATCACTGTATCAATTTCCCAAAGGTACATGCACGGTGAACACCATGTAGCGCAATCACATCTTGCTAGCAAGTCTGCTGAATTACTCAAAGGTTACTTTAATGACCAACATGAAAAGAATAGAGTGCACAGTACATCTTGCAAAACCAGCGCAACTGGAAATGAGTCAATCAAGCTTCCTGACAAATGCAACAAGAAGAAACTAGGACAAAATAGACTCAATATACCAGGAAAGCGTGACATTGAATTTTCCAAGAATATGAAAAAGACAGATCGTAAAGATTACCAAAGGCAGTACCAAAGGCGGTATCGAGAATTGAAAAAAGGACAAAAGAATGTACTGTCTACACAAGCAGCAGACGTGGCAAATACTCGTCAGTTTGCAAATGAACAGACGTGTGACAATGTAGTTGAACAATCTCAATCAAATATTGACACGTGTGAAATGGATGCAGTTCAAGAACTGCTTGCAAGTCAGCAACCAACAAAAAGGAATGAAGCTGCTGATATCAGGGATAATGTGCACAAAATGCATGACATTCAAGTTTCCAAGAATATGAAAAAGACAGATCGCAAAGACTACCAAAGGCAGTACCAAAGGCGGTATCGAGAATTGAAGAAAAGACAAAAGAATTTACAGTCCACACAAGCAGAAGCTATTGTGCACCCTCCTGAGTTTGCAAATGAACAGACGTGTGACAATGAAGTTGAACAATCTCAATCAAATGTTGAAAGTTGTGAAATGGATGTAATTAATGAGCCGCTTGTGAGTCAGCATCCAGCAAAAAGGAATGAAGCTGCTGATATCAAGGAAAATGTCCACAAAATGCATGGCATTCAAGTTTCCAAGAATATGAAAAAGACCACAGATCGCAAAGACTACCAAAGGCAGTACCAAAGGCGGTATCGAGAATTGAAGAAAAGACAAAAGAATTTACAGTCCACACAAGCAGAAGTTGTTGTGCACCCTCCTGAGTTTGCAAATGAACAGACCTGTGACAATGTAGTTGAACCATCTCAATTAAATGTTGACAGTTGTGAAATGGATGCAGTCCAAAAGCCGCTAGTAAGTCAGCAACCAATGACAAGTTATGAAACTGGTGGTATTAAGGATACCGTCCATGAAAAGCATGATATTCAAGTTTCCAAGAGTAAGGAAAAGCCAAGGAATCGCAAAGACTACCAAAGGGACTACCAGAGGCAGTACCGAGAACTTTCCAAGAATAAGAAAAAGACAAGAAATCGCGAAGACTACCAAAAGCAGTATCGAGAATTGAAGAAAAGACAAAAGAATTTGGAATCCGCGCAAGCAGGCGAGGTGCTGCATGTTCCCGAGTTTGCAAACGAACAAACATGTGACAATGTAGTTGAGCAGTCTCAATCGAATATTGACAGTTGTGATATGGATGTAAGTGAAGACCCATTGCTTAGCCAACAGCGAACAGCAACTACTGAAATTGACAGTTGTAATGATCATGTTGATTTGTCAGCTGCCATCAATAAGTTTTTGAGAAATACCAGTGAGGGCCCCAGGTATGTCTGTGCTTGTTGTCAACAAATGTGGTTTAAAACAAGTGTTGTGCCATTACACACTCAAGTTATATGCATTCCAGAACACCTGCTGCAGTTTTGCTTCACTGAAGACATGTTAAATGCAACTAACTCATGGTTATGCAATACATGCAAGTGCAGTCTGAAGGACAACAAAGTGCCAAAATTGTCAACTGCAAATGGTATGTATTTTCCAGACAAACCAGAAGTTCTAAATCTTCATCCCCTTGAAGAGCGTCTTGTTGCACCAAGATTGCCATTCATGCAAATTCGTGAGCTTGGACGTGGCCGACAGTTCTCATTGCGTGGTAGTGTTGTGAATGTGCCCAATGTCATTGAAACAGCTGTATGCGCATTACCACGTTGCATGAATGAATCTGACACAATTGCTGTGAAGTTGAAGAGACGTTTGCAGTATTCACATGCTGTATACACGGAAAATGTACGTCCTGTTGCTGTAATTTCTGCTCTTCATTGGTTAATGCAAAATAGCGCATTATGGCGAAATAGTGGCATCAACATAAATCCAAACTGGCTCAATGAATGGCAACAGTCAGTCAACAACTTGAATGCTGAAACATGTGATGATCTACCTTCAGATGAAGCTCCTAATGTTGGCACACACATAGAAGAAGTTAGTGACGCTTCTATAGCCCAGACGAACAATACAAATGATAACAATGTCAATACAGATGCATTTGACGAGATCGATATTAGTAACATGCCTGGCACAAACAATACAATGCTTGAAGGCTTGTCAGACAGTGTTTTGAATATAGCCCCTGGAGAAAATCAACAACCGCTTGGTTTGTTCTTAGACACTGATGCGGAATATCTGGCATTTCCTACTATCTATTGTGGTCACAAACCTGTCACTAATGATGTCCGACAAGTACGTGTGCATTACAGCGACATTTGTAAGTGGGAGTTACGTGCTGCCGATCGCAGGGTTGCAAACAGTGTGCCAAACATCTTCTTCAAAATGAAGAAAACATCTATAAAGCATGTAATAGACAAAGCTGGATTTGCTATTCGCAGATGCAAAACACAAGGCCAGACTTTCACTGCCAATGATTTACTGAATGACCAAGTGAGAGAAAATCTTGCTAGGCTTGATGATGGCTACAAAATATTCAATGCATTACGCAATTCACCTAGTTACATGCAGAGACGCAAGAAAGATCTTTTTGCAATGATACGACAATTAGGCCTCCCCACATGGTTCATTTCATTGTCTGCTGCAGATATGCACTGGCTGCCTTTGCTGAAGGTACTGTATGAGTTCAAACACGGCATAGTGTTATCAGATGAAGATGCAAAGAATTTGACTTGGACTGACAAATGCGACCTGGTGCAAAGTGATCCTGTAACATGTTCAAGATTCTTTGATTATCGCTTGCAGCAATTCATGTTAACAGTGCTTGGCAAATCTGGTAATGCTCTTGGCAAAATACGTGACACTTTCTACAGAACTGAATTTCAGTTTCGAGGCAGCCCACACTGTCATATGCTTGTATGGGTTGAGGATGCACCAGTATATGGTACAGATGATGAATCAGACATTGTCAAATTCATTGATGAACATGCATCAGTTTCACTCGCAGCAGGCGATGATGTAGTAAGTGTGCAAAAACATCAGCATTCACGAACATGTCGCAAAAATGGTCATCCTGTCTGTCGCTTTGGCTTCCCTCAATTCCCAATGAATGAAACTGTCATACTGTCTCCCTTCGACGATGGATGTGAAGATCTGACAATGCATAAAAACAATTTGGAAAAAATCAAAAGTTACCTTGTTGACCTGGGTATGGGTGCCGAAGTGCCACTGTCAGACATGTTGAATGAATTGCAATTGACACAAACCAGCTACATTGATGCGATACGCTCTTCCCTGAAAAGTCCACAAGTGTTCTTGAAACGCAATTTGTCAGAAATAAGAGTAAATCCCTACATGGTGAAAGCAGCAGCAGCTTGGAACGGAAATCAGGACATTCAGCTGTGCCTCGATAGCTGGGCTGTGGCCTCGTATGTGGTCGGTTACATAAATAAATCGGACAAGGGAATGAGTTCTCTAATGGATGAAGCTTGCAAAGAAGCTCGACAGGGAAACAAAACCTTGCGTGAACAGGTCCGTCACATTGGCAATAAATTCGTCAATGCTGTTGAAGTGTCTGCTCAAGAGGCAACGTATTTACTTTTGCAAATGCCATTTACCAAAGCATCTCGAGAAGTTGTATTTATAAACACTTCACCTCCCGATCAGAGAGTGTTCATCCTGAAGAGCAAAGAACAACTTGAACAAATGCCACCGAGTTCTGAAGATGTTGAGGCAAACACCATTCTGAAGTGTTACAGCAGGCGTCCAGCTGCACTGTCTTACATGTGTCTTGCAGACTTTGCTTCCATGATAGCAGTTACCTTCCCAGCTGACATGCCACTTTCAGCCCGTTTCCAATGTTTGAATGATGATGATATCCAAGAAACCGTAAATTCAGACCTTGACGGACCAAAATGTGTCACTCTGTCCAATGGCATTGTCTTCCGCTATCGCAAAAACCCGCGCGTGATCAGGTTTGTGCAATACAGTGTCAATGTTGACCCAGACAATTACTATCGTGAGCAAATCATGTTGTATATGCCATGGCGAAAAGAAAACACTGATCTCTTGGCAGGATATTCCTCATACATGGCACACTACCTTGACAACCAAAATGCCATTCAAGAAATCGCCAACAAATACCAACATCTGTCAGAGTCTGTTGAAGCTGCAATTGCTGCAGCTTGTGAATATGAGCGCGATGACATTGCTCCAAATGCTCAACATATGGATGCTGAAGATATGGAAGTTGAACCCACAACAAGTGACACATACTCATTCTATGTACCAAATGCAAATTCCCAACACAGTGAATATGACATCAGTGCGGACATTGGCTTGCCCTCAATGAGTAGTAATCAGATTTTGTTGCCGAATCGCATTGCAAATTCAGAATTCTATGAAGAAATTCGAAATCTCAATCGGGAACAATTTCAATTCTTTTATCATGTCATTAATTGGATAAAAACTCGAACAGGGCCTTTGCGTGTGTTCTTGTCTGGTGGTGGAGGTGTTGGAAAAAGTGTGACAGTTAGAGTATTGTATCAAGGTCTCATTAGATGGTACGGCAGAGAAGCAGGTACAGATCCAGAGGCCACAACTGTTCTAATATGTGCACCTACAGGCAAAGCTGCGTTCTTGGTCAATGGTTCCACCTTGCATTCTGCATTTCGTATTCCACCCAATCGCAATGGCTCTTACCAACCTCTGAGTGCAGACACACTGAACACCCTGCGTGTCAAATACAGTAATCTCTGTGTCTTAATGATAGATGAAATATCAATGGTTGGCTCCAGAATGCTCAATATTGTAAATTGTCGATTACAAGAAATCAAAAACAACAATGACTTGTTCGGTGGCATTCACGTTATCATGATAGGCGACCTCTACCAATTACAACCTGTGATGGATCGTTGGATCTTCGAAGATGCCAATACCACCTATGGAAGTCTAGCAAGTAACATTTGGCGTGATAATTTCACAATGTTTGAACTGGTGACCATTATGCGGCAAAGAGATAACCGTACATTTGCAGAACTCCTGAATCGCCTGCGAGAAGCAAAACACACTCCGCATGACATAGCAACTTTACAATCCAGAGTGCTTCCACCCAATTCAGTAACTGACCATGCAATTCCACATCTGTACCCAACAAATGCTTTAGTCGATAACTTCACCCACACAGTCTATCAAAATGCCACCACTGAAAAGGCCATTATCCAAGCCAAAGATGTTGTACATGGCGACTTCAGCAATGCTGTCAAACAAGCTACATTAGCGCGCCTACCAGATTGCTCGTCAGCTACAGGCAACATTCCGAGATATCTATATATTGCAATTGGCCTGAGATATGATATCACATCCAACATACTTTTGGAAGATGGTCTGGTGAATGGAACTTCATGCATTGTCAAACATCTGACATACCTGACAACAACGCCATTACCAAATATCATATGGGTTGCCTTTGATGTAGAACGTATTGGCCAATCAACACGGAATCAGTATCGCCACTATTACACAAGCTCCATACAACACACTTGGACTCCAATATTCGCATCCACAATCCATTTCTCCTATGGCCGTGACGCAAAACGCATTTCCCGTACTCAATTTCCATTACGAGCTGCCACAGCAAAAACCATACACAAAGCACAAGGAGCTACCATGGAACGTGTAGTTGTACAATTCAGCGAACGCAAGAACAACCACTCCCATTATGTTGCACTCAGTCGTGTTACAAATATTAATAATCTGCAAATCCTATCCCTGAATCCTCACAAAATCAGTGTAGATGAAAAAGTTGTAGAAGAAATGGAACGCATGCGTACATCAGCACAAGTACAATTTACATTTACACCTTTATTCAACTTGCCATCAAACATTTTCTGTGTGACCTTTCACAATGTACGTTCCCTTCACAATCACATCCAGGATGTGAAGCATGATCATAATTTAACTTCCTCTCAAGTTCTTGCGCTTGCTGAATCTCGTCTCCAGCGAACAGATCCCAATGATGCTTTTCATTTGCCTTCATATGACATCACAAGATGCGACGCTGAATATTTGTCAGGACGTCCACATCATGGCCTTGTGACATATGTGAAAGACCATTTGCATACCACTCCAATCACAAGTTACTCTACTACGTCATTTGAAAGTATGTCTATGCAGCTACATGAAATCAATGTTGCATTATACATTTGCTACAAAAAACCATCAATACCTCTGTCAGCCCTCCAAGCCCATTTCACTACTGCCGTTCTCAATCACTTGTCAGAGGACCATTTCATAATCATTGGTGATTTCAACCTGCCAGTTGGAACAACACAGTATGAAAATTTCTCCTCATGGCTTGCTGCAAAGGTCCCATGTTCCCAACTAGTTTCTGGTGCCACAACAGACCATGGATCTTGTCTTGACTTAGTTTACTCTAATATACCAAATCTCAATGTCACAGTCCTTGAAAGCGCATGGTCGGACCACAAACCAGTATCTGTACAACTACACACATGATGCACATAGCCTGTAAATCACAGTGTCATTAAAATCTCTCTCGCTCAACATGGCCCTACATAGTTCTGCATTGCAGAAAAATTTATCACTTTATTTTGTTCCTTCATTTGTTTCTTAACTCATTCCACATTGTCAATTTTATTCCACAATGTTCATTGATTCCACATTGTTAATTTATTCCACATTGTTAATTTATTAGACATTGCTAATTTATTGCACATTGTTAATTCATTACACATTGTTAATTTATTACACATTGTTAATTTATTGCACATTGTAAATTTATTACACATTGTTAATTTATTGCCATTGTCAAGTTATTGCACATTGTTATTTATTGCACATTGTCAATTTGTTCCACATTGTTAATTTGTTGCACATTGTTATTTCATTCCACATTATTAAATTATTACACATTGTTAAATTGTTCCACATTGTTAAATTATTCCACATTGTAAAATTTTATTCCCCACTTTGTTAGTATATTTCACACTTTCTTCATTTATTTCGCACAGAAACCTCTGACATCTGACAATGGAACATGGCCAGTGCTGCTGCAACAGTCGTCTATTAAACAATAACTCTCGTAATACAAAACTTACTATATTAACAAAATTCCAATTCTAATTTCAGACATCAGAATTTTCAACTGCTCCCTGCCACTCTATTGTACTCTCTGCTGTTTCCACACACTACAAACAACAACAGTGACAATATTCCATTATTACTACGACCAAGCGCCAACAACGTCAATTAACACAGTAAGTTTCAATAGGCCGTGATAGTGGAACTCTCCTTTTTCCACCTCTACTGTGTTGACGAGCGCAATACAACTATTTCCGAGAACAAGCTGCCATTTTGCACCATTGCCGAGTCAGTGAAACCGGCAATCCAGGCCCCAGGGCACTTTTAATCCATTGAAAACATTACAGATTTGCATTGCCGAGTCATAAATGGAATGTCTAGCATGGATAGCTACCATATTCCAGTACTTTCAGGCTGATTAGACATTTTTACGGACCTTAGAAACCCCGGCTCCATTGTAAATTCCCAGGGTGATGTTTCCGGAAATAGTTTTATTCTGCTCGTCAACACAGGAGAGCTGGAAAAAGGAGAGTTCCACCAACGCCCGCTATGGGACACAGTAACACTTTCAAACTGCATCTTGCAATCAACCTTAAGTGTTAAAAAATCATTGTCAATTTTCATCATAGTAAACTATGTTAGCACAACTTCTGATGTCTATAACATTATACCTGCAATTATACTCTAAAAGATGTAATCGACATCATTTGCCTAAGGCGGCTTCTTACTATGTTTGTCTACACCTATGCTCCACTGAAAATGGCTCTTCAAGGGTCATTTTCCATAGCTGAGGGTCCTAAAAAATGAAGTCTGAAATTCCCTAAACCTGGTCCATCATTCCTAGAATCCAAATTCGCCAATAACATCCCTTTCAGAAGACCGTGTTTTTGAAACCACCAAAGAACTATCAATTTGTAGAAATGAGTGAAATAATTACTTTTAAATGAACTTATAGAAAATTCATGTCTCTTTAAAGGATCATTTGAAGAAAAAAAGCTGTGTGTAAATAGATAAATATACACATACACAGATATATAGATAGATAAATCAATATGCACACCATAGGCAGCTGCACAGACGGAAAGATAGAAAAACATACAGATCTATATTAAATTGAACAGAATTTAGTCTAACTTAAAGTTGATCCTAAAATTATTCAGTGCTCAAATCATATAATAAATATAAATGATGTGTAAAAAGACTTTAAATAATCTAGAGGTACATTATTATAACCCGAAATAACACTAATGCAATCCCATTTCTTTATTCACAGGCGAAAGACCACCCCCTGCCGTTCCGGCCAAGCCATATTGCCCCAGGTACATTTCAAGAACCATGTTCCACACAGCATCATACTCATTCTGCGTATACTACCAAGTCCTCTGCCACTGCATTCCTGGTGAGTTTCACAGAAAGAAAAAAGTTCATAATCATAACCTTATCTCACAAATCAAGTACTTCAACTAAACTAAAAAACATGAACACTCCAGCAATACATAATACATGCATGTCTGTATGCAAAATATTATGCCAAGTTTCCAGTCATCAAACTGCTCCTTCACCAATCTGCAATTGCCTATTGAAATCTTTCCTGTCTTTCCACAGGAAAATGGTATCCCCATCTGTCAGGAGATTGATACGACAAGCAGTTCCAGAAATGCTTTTATCAAGAATCAACCCAACACATGCTTGGACTGCACTTACAAGCTCTGAACAGACCCCAGACATAGGTTACTTCTCAAGGTAAGCAACAGTTCAAAAGACTCACTTTCCCTGTAATAACTATGACGATAATTACAAAACATATCATGCCATTGTATAAGGAAACAAAATGTAAGTAACAAGAACCCCCTCCATTCCGCTATTGTTTCAACTCTTCATCTGCCACATTACAACTTATGTTCTCTTCTATCTATTCAGCTGCCTGTGCTATTGATCCATCACATCAGATAACCATCAAAGACTTCGCCACAACAGATAAACATTAGACTGCAAGGAACATGAGGGACACAAGTAATAATGCGATATATCCCTTCATGGATAAAGATGTCACAATAACCAACTCTTCTACTACACGCGCATCCAGTAAGTTTTGAAAACTTATACAATGCACAATTTCATTGATGCTATGGAAAAGCTCATTATTTCAATAATCCATCATATCCACGTGATTTTTGTACCTCATGTTTCCCACATGCTTTTCGTATCTCTTTTGTCTTTCTCACCCTTGCAATACACCCGCTCATGTTTCCGCATTCTGTACTTTCAGGCATCTCACTTCAACATTACAACAACAAGTAATCTTCATCACTGCCAACGAAATAGACAGTCCATTCTTCATTTCCAAACCCAACCATGATTATAACACTCCTCATGGGCTCTCAAGAACCTGCATGAGTTCATCAAACGACTGCCAATTCCCTCAAGCCCTGCCACAATACAGACACTAATTTAATCCTTAAAGAACACCAGTCACATCATTCTTCACCTGAGCAGTTGCTCACAAACCACTGACAACACCATCACCACACCAGTCCAATACCCTCAAACAATTCTATCATTTCATTCAAGACATGCCGTTTTCAAATAAATTCTTATAAACAATATGTCATCTCTTTGAGTCGCATCATTCGCAATACGCCTTCAATTGTCAAACTGTTCCATGCAACTATAACAACAGCCAAAGGTCACCAATAAATCTCTCACTTCTTCAAAATATCAGTTGCTCAGTGGTTAGAGCAATGGCACCAAAAATTGCGTTAGGTCGGTTTTGAATCCGCGGATTCTTGTAAAATTTTAGATTTTACAAGTCCTTAGGGGGGTCACCTCAGGGGGGGTACTCGCAAAAAAAAAAGAAGGTTTTTTTGTGCTATTAATATTGCCAAGCTGGGTTCATCTCGGGGGAGGTATTAAATTTTATATTCTATGCAAGGCCTGAGGAGGGGGAGGACATTTCCAGGGGGGTACTTGCAGAAATTATTTTTTTTGCTAGGTATATTTCTAGGCTAGGGGAGAGGGAGGTAATTTTAAAATTTCTGATTTTACAAGTCCCGAGGGGGTCACCTCGGAGGGGGGTAATTTTAGAATTTTATATTTTACAAGTCCCGAGGGGGGTCACCTCGGGGGGGGGGGTACTCGCAGAATTTTTTTTTTTGTTAGTTGTATTTCTAGGCTGGGGGTCACCTCTGAGGGAGGTGATTTAAAAATTTTAGATTTTACAAGTCCCAAGGGGGGGTCACCTCGGGGGGGGGTACTTGCAAAAAATAATTTTTTTTCTGCCTGTTATATTGCCAGGCTGGGTCACCTCGGGGGAGGTATTAAATTTTATATTCTATGCAAGGCCCGAGGGGGGAGGACATTTCCAGGGGGGTACTTGCAGAAATAATTTTTTTTGCTAGTTATATTTCTAGGCTAGGGGTCACCTCTGAGGGAGGTAATTTTAAAATTTTAGATTTTACAAGTCCCGAGGGGGGTCACCTCGGGGGGGGGGGGTACTCGCAAAAAAAAAAGAAGTTATTTTTCTGCTAGATATATTGCTAGGCTGGTGTCACCTCGGGGGAGGTATTAAATTTTATATTCTATACTAGGTCACATCCGGCGGGGGTACTTGCAGAAATTTTTATTTTTGCCAGTTATATTTCTAGGCTTGGGGTCACCTGGGAAGGAGGTAATTTTAAAATTTTAGATTTTACAAGTCCTGCAGGGGGGGTCACCTCCTGGGTTGGTGTCCTCCCAAAAAAAACGTTTTGGCTTGTTATATGCTAGGGGCTGAAAGCAGAAGAATGACCAGTTAGGTGTGCATTTGCTGTAACTAGTAAAAAAAACATTTTATTGAGTAGCCTACCTGTCGAGACAACTGAGATAGCGGTTATTTTAGCAGCCATCTTTCTTCATTTCTGGACTGCCAAATGTGACCTTAATATTTCACTTAAGAGTTATAAAATTTGGTTCAGGTCTACGCCTCTTGGTATTGATTGGGAACATGACAATAAATTCAAGATATAGGCCATTTTGGCAGCCATCTATCGTCATTCTTGAACTGTCCATTTGTGACCTTAATATTCCGCTTATTTTAGAGTTATGAAATTTGGTACAAGTATTCCACATTATGAATTTGTCGGCTAGCTCTATATGGGCAGCGACTCTGTTAGACACTAGTGTCTGCTGTCACCTTCTACTCAAACACTTGCGCAATGCTCACTGCAGCAAGTTGCACCTATACTTCATTGCTGTACCCTCACGTCAAGAGAATCTAGTTCTTGCAGACATCACCCTACTATACCTCAAGCTCCAGTTCCACTGTTCCTACACTCATATTTTTTTGCCTCAGACGCTCTCCCATGCTGCAAATCACACCTTCTACTTTCCCATAGGATTAACCAGCCATTGTATCCTAGGATGCTTGTCACATATGGAGAACGTCTACAGTGGTGTTTAGGAGCATTTTGGATTATAAATAGGGTATTAAGAGACAGATGTTCTCATTTATAGCCAAAATTACAAAAGTGTTTTTATGATGGTCTGGAAAAAGTAAGATTTCTTTTTTCCTGTTTTCCTTATGTGTAATAAATAAAAAAAATACATTTGAGATGTACTTCAGACATTCTATATACCTGTTTTTGCTTACAAACGTGTTCAGTGCTCCATATCTGGTTACAGATTGTTTTCGTAGATGAGTTTGTGGATTGGACGGAGCACCTTGATCTTGCCATTTGAATGTCATTTTCAGATTTTCACTGATGGAGAACATCTGCAATGGCGTGTATGAGCATTATGGGATGTGTAATTGTGTATAGGGTATTAAGAGACAGGATTTTCTCATTTATTGATATTAACAAAATGATGCCCTTCTGACAGCTGAAAAATAAGACCAGAAACAGTTGTTTTTTACCAAGGCCTGAAGTTTCAGAACTCATATGCATATGAAAATCCAAGTTTTGAAAATATTGTGTCAAACGCAACCCTAAAGTAGAAAATTCCACCTGCATTATGCAACCCGCGGGTTCTTGTTTTCACTTAGAAGATGATCAAGCATCTGAGTATATATATATTAACAATACAGAATTTGGTATTTCAGTTGCAGAAGAAAACACCCTCAGCCAGTGTATGTCCATGTTCACCGAACCTGAGGTATTGAGCCCAGAACATGCTTGGTGAGTTTCTATACGTTTTGCTGCTTTTCATGTGACAAAATCCTTATTTCAAGTTGGCCTATGTATGTCTAAAATAAAAAAGTAAAATTGTTTGTGGAGAAATTGTAGTATAATTCAATGTAGTCTGGTCTTTGTAAGATGTGACACTCTAAATTTTGTTGATGGTATAATTAGGCCATTAAAGAGATGTCATAAAAAGTCACATCAAATACTCAGTTGGTTGCTCTCAATTTGTAGGTATTGTCCGAAGTGCAAGGAACACAGAGAAGCCACGAAGCAACTGTCCATTTGGAAACTTCCGCACACCCTCATCATCCAACTGAAACGCTTCTCATTCCGCAACATGTTGCTGAGGGACAAGATTGACAAATTCATTCAGTTCCCAACAAGGTAATTGTCTTTTCAGTTTAGTTTCTCTGCTGTTTATTCAATTCAGTCACTGTGATGACATCTTGTATCATTACTCATGTTTGGGAAATTGAAATCCACAATAATTTAAAAGGAATGGTGTGCAAGACACCCCGCTGAATTGTTCTTAATTTGATATTTTCCCTGCAGTTTGGCTAATGCTAACCATATTTACAAGTATTTGTCTGCCTCATGGACTTGGAAGAAGTGTGTGACCTATTTCCGCACAAGGCGCACACCCAGATTTGATAGGTACTAAATGAAAATGTGTCAATTTCAGGAAACTGGACCTTAGCAAATTCTACATTGGGAATCGGCCCGTGAATGAACCTCCGCCTCTTTATGACTTGTACGGAGTCGTGAATCATTACGGAGGAATTCTGGGAGGCCACTACACGGCATATGCTAGATGCCCTGGCCCTGAAACACAATCTAGGGATGAACTTGGTGAGTGGTCTCTGAACTTAATTTACTTAACTTTTATGGTAGGCCTAGTTAAATCATTAACAGTTGCCAGCTGCGTACACTTGTAATGTTGACGAAAAGCTTCCGATATTGCCCAACACTAGTGCCATCTTGTGGGAGTCCTCTGCACTAAAGCCATTCATTAGAAAAACAATTTCCAGGACGACAATTCACAAAGCTTAAGGTGACTCAACCGTGGTACACCGCACATACTTCTGAGCAGCCTGGTTGCCTAGCAACATAGCGTCACCACTGCTGCAGGCCCTGAAAAAGTTGTGACGTTACCATTTTCTGCTCTCTTTTTATAACAGCATGGCAGCCAGTAATTTGCTATTTAAATGAGATCTAATGCATATAGAAGCATAATTGTTTTTTTATTGAATACAGTAACACCTATTCTATGCTAATTCAAAGTTTCAGCTTCTCGTCTTTATCAAAAGAATTTTCTCAACTAATTTCAGTCAACTGTGTCTAAAATTGTCTTTATTTCTTTAAATTGACATTGGCATAGTCATGGTACTGCAGTTGAAAAACGACTCGGTGAATTTTTTTTATTTTTGGACATTTGTTTGACAATAACCTGTTTATGATATATGCAAATTTAAAAAAAAATCTGTATGATCGTTTTCCTAAAATTTGATTACTGCCAAAATTGATGCATGCAAAATCTGCAATTAATTAGTGTGTTTGTGCCCTTTGAGCTCTTACAGAAAAAAGTATTTTAACCTTTTTCTTCAAATTTGTGGCAAATGTATTGGTTTACATCCATGGGAAGACATTTCTGACATTTTTGTGTGACAAATGCATGTAATGCTTTATTCTATGGTACATAACCAAAAACTCAATTTATAACTTTTAAGCAGTCATCAGGCCAAATATGCTGTTACCATGGCAACCAAACGAGTCGGTGAAATTTTTTTATTTTTCATTTTTGGAATGTATGGGTCCCATAGACTACCTGTGCAAAATTTAAGAAAAATCTGTATGATAAAACTACCACGCTTGAGTCACCTTAATTGATGCATTTCAGTCACATCTTTGAAGTCAAATGTCATTTTGGGAATTTTGAGATCTTTTTGTCAGTTTGTCCAATGTAGGGGTCAGGGTTACAATGTAAATATGAGGCCATGCATTTCTGTATCTAACTGCTATGCTCTGTAAATTGCTACTATTAATTGTATTTCAAAATTTCATTTCAGGCTGGAGGTTGTTTGATGACAGCATGGTGACAATGATGAATGAGAGTCAGGTGGTCACTAAGGATGCGTACGTCTTGTTCTATCGGCGGAGAAACTGTACTTTCAATGTGCCTTTGCCACTCAATGTTCCCGCGACTGAGCCAAGTCCACAGCCGACAGTGACTGCAGAGGCTACACAAAATGTACCAATTGAGACTTCACGAAAGAAAGAAGCTGTTACGACACAACAGAAGCAGAATGAAAGCAGTGACGATGATGATGTGGACCTTGATGGCATTGATGTCCACGATCGATTTGCATCTGGCGAAGGCTTTCAAATTGACAATCGTGCTAATTACAATAAGCTTTCCTATACAGACATGGACTCAGTCGATTAATTCAATTAGCAAATTTTGTGATTCATTGGACTTCAAGGATAGTCTGGTCTGATAGCCCATGTCCTCTCATTAATTAACTCAAGGAACTTTCAGCCCTAAGCACAACCTTGCACTCAAACAAGCGACTATATTAATATATGTTGAAATCCAAAGGCTTTACTTCACACTGAACAGATTCATAATCCATAATTCCATATATTATATTTGACGAGTTATAAGTATATTGCACGCAATTCTGCTTGTCACTCATAACTGTAATAGCAAGAATGCAAAAAATCTGTGTCGCTTCAATTTTCAAACACCCAAAAAGTTAAGCTCTACTCATGTTGCCTGATATATTAGAGTACCTCGGAAAATATGTGCTCTTCATGTATCATACTAAATGCTTATTAAAATCTAAGATCTTGTTATTAGTATACCATGCAGTCTATCTTTTTCCCGAAAACTATTGTTTCGAATCCTATACCTTTTCTTCTCAGTTAGACTGTAGTAAGATTTCTTCTGAATCATCATTAATCGATATTCAAGTTTTAAACTTTTAAGGTTGCATGTAACTCGCATAAATTAAGTATTTATCTCTGGCAGTATTTATCTCAGGTATTCATGTAGCCGGCAAGTTGATATATGTACATGTATATTGTCATCTAAAAATTTCCTTAATATTATAAAATATTTGATTTGATTTGGGTTGAAGTAAAAGCATGTTCACTACGGACTTACTGGTAGATTAAGGGCTTGTATTAAGAATTAGTCTGCAGATTAACTTATATGTTATCCTTGGTTTCATTTGTGTTACATATTCACTTTGCTGTTTATTATGTTTCACTCTTAAATTATTAAGCATTAGAAAGAATAACGTGAAGATTCTTGAAGTATTTAGACCTTTTTGTCTTCAGAAAAAATGTATTAATTTTGTTAAATTTATTAATAGTATTTAATACCGATATATCATTTGTCAAGCAAATTACCCAGCTCTCCTTCCGACTCTTTCTAGTACTAATAATGAATGAATAACTTAGGAATAACTTAGGAATTGGGCTTTTAGTTTTATATATTTTGCATATCCAAGCATGTTTCGCTTAGGCCTACACTTCAAGGTTGAGTTGATCTCATTATCAAGCTTTATTTATAGCCAGATTGTTATTTATGAATTTTATTAAAAACCTCCTCTGTACTCAAGAAAGTTCTTTCTTGCAGAAAGATTGTGATATGGAAAATAATTACATGTCTGACATTGTATGTGTGTGATATTGGCTTGAAATATAGAGTACATTTTGGAAAAACAATGTGTTGGCATTTCAATTCAAATAGCTGGACATCAGATCTTACTGATAGATCAAATGAAGTATTTTTGCAATAAAATGGTCATTGCTTGAACCTGCGTCTCTAAGGTGTTAGACACATATTGACCATCTCTTCATTGATCAAAACCACTATTTTCTTATTGACGCTTCAATTTCAGCTGGATGGCCTAGTGGTTAGGGCCAGAGGCTGGTCTGCCGGAGGCTTCTAGTTAAATTTTTGATTGTCAATACAAATAATTCTGATTACCAGACAAATTTGAAGTGGTAAATTTGTCTGATTGTCCATACCTAAAGGCAGATATATTCATCAGAACTGTCGAGTGAAATGAGGATGAAATAATTAGAAATACATGTGTCAACTGAGACTGGCAATCTTGTGAAATGTCCTCTTTTAACAGGACATCTTCCATCGCACAAAATGCAGCACAATGCACAATACAAGCTGTGCAAATTGAGAATGGAATGCAGCATATAGAGATATGTACATATTTATGGCTAACACCATATTCCCATTAAACAGGCACAAGCAAGTTCAATACTCTGGTCCCTCTCACATCACCACTGTAAAGGACTTCCAGAAAGACAAGCATATATATTTGCGTATCATAATGTAATAATACTCATGACTGGCCACCTAATTGAAATTATTCAAACATAACTTGGTCTATATGTTCTCATTACAAATCAAAATGGACGAAAAAATTCATTTGCAGAGTGTTTATTTTGTCGCAATTAATCAAAAGAGCACAATGGTGAAACAATTCGCAAGTCATGTTCATGCAAAATTTAACACATCTTCAACTGCATATTTAAGTGAATTAACGTTTTTCTAGAACTTATCATGGCAAACAAACCCACATAACAGATAGTAGCACCCAACAAAAACTTCTATATTATATATCTTAGGTAATCATTTTACGTAATATAATATTATTTGTCAGATAATTACATGCTAATGAGATGTAAATCATTGTAATATAACTGATAACAAAGTACAAAAAAGCTAGCTATATATATCAGCAGTTTAATAGCAAAATTATACCTTAGTCTTATCTTAAATTTTGGTAGCTTCACAAAATACAGTATGCAACATTAATACACAGACCTACTATATCTATAATCACAGACTTCAGCATTAGTCTCTGTGCTGTAGCAACACAGCAGGAGCAATTCGAAAGCGTGTTAATCAGAACTGAAAAATCTTCAATATAAACACATTCATCAGGGACAATAATATCAATTTAATATGTCATTTAGTTATTTCCAGTCAACATCAGAAGAGTCGAGCATGTTCCTCATGTCAAATTTGACAAAGATCGCTTTTGAGGAAATTGTTATTTGAAACATAACATGTAAATTTGACTAGACTGGACATGTATATTGAAATATCTGTCCAAACCTCTTGACTAAATTTTGAAATAGACATAAATTTATTAGTGTAACAAATAACTTAGTGTTAATTTAAATATTAAATTTAAATACAATGGAACAATTCACCTGAATAAAGTTCAGCAAAACTTAACAGTAGACAATTTTAAAAGAGATTTCACTAGGTTGCCAGGCAAGTTGCGCATGAATATCGTACCACAACAGAGCAATGCAACTATTTTACAAAGCGCAAAGAGCTATACATTAACATACAAAATATTGTGTGAGCAACATTAACCACATGAGTCACAGTGAGTCATACATGAGCAATTTCCTTTTAAGTGCTGAAAACATACAGCTTAATTATATGTAATTGTGCTGTTTATTTTTGGAAATATAATAATATACATATAAACTTCTTTTGCATGGAATCATAACTTGTTCCGAACTATCATTTTCAGGCCCTACTGTTTACTCCGTCTTGTGCATAACTATGGCATACAAAGCACACAAACTTCACAAAGCATTGGATGTATAACCAGATCACCAAATTACAACCAAACCTTTGATCTTGAATATTCTACGCATTACAATTCACAAAATGAAATACTCTTTTTGATGCTCATTTATACGTTATATGACTCTGTCACTACCGTCATTGTACTCCATGAAAGACCAATCAACCCATTTATATACATTTATAGAATATATACACCAACCAAAACATTTAAATACAGTTCAACGGAACCTTATATATATATAGAACCCATATATAATAAATTCTAGGATATATACAATTAAGGACAAAAAATAGAAGCATCACATAATATCTTGCTCATTTAAAACAAAAAAAATTAGAATATATGCCAACCAGTGTTATTAGTCACTCATAAATTGGGAGCTTTTACACGTAAATCATTTATCTTTTGATAAATATAATGGAATTCTCACCATAAAAAAATCTGATTATAAATTAAAACTAATGATTGGTGGGTTGTGATAACTTGAGAATGAACATCTTACAGTATGTCATACAATTAATTACCAGCATGTCATAATTTACTTTACAATGTTGTTTAGACCTTCTTATTTTTTGTAAAGACCTTCAAGACTGATGACATTGGATCGAAAGCTACAAAATCAGTGGCAGAAATTACTCAACAGATACTAAGTTAACCAACTGTACTTAACGGTGTCTGACCAGATAGTACATTGAGGGCCATGGATTTTACCTCGAATGAACTCTTTTTTTTTCTAGCGCGATGTATTACATGTAAAGGACAAACACAATCTTTATGGGTGCGGACTTCTTTCTCGCAATATTAATGCACCCTAGCTAGATATGAAAACAACTTTTTTAAATTATCATGCGCTGAACAAAATTATTTGTCAGCGCCATGTGCCAAAATATAAAGCAAACATTCACACACCTACACAGCATCTGGTCGGTCCCTTAAACGTAATAAAGCATGAACATACTGGAGTTGATTACTCTTAAATAATGATTTGTCAACTAAATTGTTAAATTAGTGAGTATTACAACAATGGCAGTTATAGTTGATGTATATTACTTACACGTAAAGCAGACATAAATACATTATAAGACACGGCCGCAAATCACACTGTCGCTGTCTCACAGCGCAGTACACTTTAAGTCATTACATAAATTAGATTCACAGTGCGTTGACTACACAATGTAACAATCGTGTATGACTATGTAGGTCACATCCTAGAGTTTATGATTTCAAAACAAGTCTTCAATCTCACCAGACATTACATAGTGGCATTACGAAGGTAAATAAAATTCACTTGTATAGTCACTGGAATTTCGGATAGTTTACAAAATTCATAAGTATTTTGGATAGTACAGAGATATCGCTAACATTTTGGATAATAAATATTGTAACGCAAAATTAACAGGCAATTTTGAAAGTAGACAAAATTCACTAGCATTTTGAAAAGTACACAAATTCACTAGCATTTTGTATAGTACCCAAAATTTCCAAGCACTTGGTAAAGTAGGCAGGTATTCACTAGAATTTTAGATAGTACACCAACTACACCACCAGAATTTAGAATATTACATAATTAAACAAGTCTTCAAGCTGATCAGATATAAGTGGAATACAGATAGCAAACAAAATTCACTAGTATTAATATAGCAAAGAAAATTCACTAGGATTTTTACAGCGAACAAAATTCACTAGCTTTTAGAACTGGAAGTTGAGGGGAGGACAGAGATCTTTCCTTCGTTCAGTTTTATATGGGTATAAGCCAAGACGCCTGCAAAGAATCAACATAAAATGACAAATCTAATTGACAACAAAGATAATGGGATTATCCCAGAATAGATCAAGTTTCTGACTGACCAATAGATGACTCAAAACTAGTGTTGGGTATCGTGAGGATTTTGTGATACAATAGTTTAAACGATACTTAGTTAGCGATACAATACCTGAACGATACATACTATCAAGTGAGGAAACGATTCAATATATTGCCAACAATTGAGGTGCACGATACAATACTATTGCGATAGTTAAATTACCAGAAAAAGCTTGAAAAACATCATTTATTATGGTATCAATTCAATATCATTGTTCTATGAAGGCAGTATTAGGAAGGTTGGGCAAAAAAGTATTCTCTATTTCTCAAAACTAAAGCAAAAAAGTAGCGATTTTCATGGATTTCTCACAAGATAGAGGTGTGATGTGCATTAAAGCGCACGTCAGAAATTAGCGGAACTATGCTTTTAAGCAGACAATTACTATCGCGATAATCGTGATACTTGCTGCTTTTGGCAATAGTGTATCGTGATATATCATGCCTAATTTTTCCTCACGATAGTTGTATTGTGACTGCATTGGCGATGAAGTATCGCGATAGTGATACTATCGTCCCAACACTACTCAAAACATAAGACTAGTGGAAATCCTTACTGTGTCTTAAATGAACAAACCTTAATAATACTATCTTGCAGTAAAATCAAATCAATAATTATCCACGTGTTTATTATGGTTATTCGTTCTATCAAAAACATGTGCACAATACTTTCCATGTGACGTCATGGTAATCATGCTAGAATGACTAAATATCTGATTATGAAATTAATACTTTGTAACTGAACAGAAATTGTACACATTGTGAAGATAAACAATAAATTAAAAATAAATGGTTCACCAACAGCAAAATACACTGCAAGCAACTTTGGATTGTTAGCAACATAGTACATGATATTAGAGGTGTTATAGCTTATAAATGTAACATGCTTGTTGAGAGTAAATAAGTCAGCTGTAACCATTTCTGGTGAATGTTAATATTATCAATATCAATGCAATAATATTGCAAAAAAATTAAAAATCAAGTTAACCTGGTTGTGAATGAGTTACAAAAACCTCAGGGCGGATTCTGAGCAAATAAAGGACACAACCTATCTCCCGTGTTACCATTAACAATAACTTAACACTTTATATTCATGGTGTACACACCAGAAAAAAAAACTAAATAAATACAATATATTCCTTCAAATAAGCACACTTATACATTAACATAACGAAAAATCAGTTACATATTACTACATGTAAAATACTTTTAAAACTAACACCAAAATGATAAATAAACAAACATCTTAAAACCAAAGTCATCTTAACAACAGCTTAAATAAGATAATACCTAAAATAATATATTACAATAATAAATATAAGAGGATCAGTCTTTTTTGGTCAAACAGCAGAGTATTCAGATCAAGCCTCATTATATCACAAACATTGATTGGAAGATAAGAGAGCTTGGAGATCAATTGCCTAACCCACGAAAGTCATGACGACTTGTCTTTTGACTGGTATTGACCCATCATGGGAGGGGAGTTAAAGATTTCGTAGCAATAGACCAGTGATCCTGAAAAATACAGAAAATAAGGGATTAGCCTGGGGCCCAGGGGCCACACCAGCACAGGGGAAATTTGAATTATTTTCTTTCTTCAAACTCTTGACCTAATCTGAACTACTTTTCTTTTCAATTGTTGCTTCAAAGATAAAATCACTCTTTAATGTTCTCCAGAAATAGCCAGGAATAGAACGAGCAAGTAAATAGGCCCAAATTAAAGTTTGACCAAAACTGACTGACCTTAAAACTTCTCACTTTACTTAACTACTACTTAGTAATTATAATCTCTTACATCCAAATGACTACTCGGAAACTTAAAACATAGTTTGCCTTATCAATCTACAGCAAAATATCTAGACCTACGTAATGATTCAATCGTTCCAATGTACCTATACCACTTCTAGTGTGATATATGACTTCTGATATTGGTTGAAAATTGTTGTGCAATTTCCGCAAGTGCATATAAAAATATATATCTATATCGGGCATTCTCAAATTCTCAATAATTCTATTTGCAGCTAAATTTTACAGCCCTATAAGCCTTTAACAACTAAGTCTAAGTGCAATTGAATACTTGACAAGGGTCTACACATACAAATGGATAGTGCAACTCTGTGAGGCGAGTTCTTATAAAAAGAGAAACATCCACCAAGTAACATAATATCCAACTCACCTGCAAACGCTAGAAGGATGCCAACGAACTGCAATGACTGGATGTCGTCATGGAACAACGTGTAGCCACCTATCAACGTCAAGCAGAACTTCAAGTGGCCCACCATATTGTATCTTGCAAAGTTAAGAAATTTCAGCAACACAATAAATAGGCTTATATATTTACAGTCAAATAATTTCAATAATATACATATCATTTTCTAGTTATATATATCCTTTAGTCTTTACCTATATATTATAAATTTATGGTTAAATAAATTTAGTACCTGATGCATTCAGAACAAGAATCCGCGGATTCAAAACCGACCTAGCGCAATGAAATTGAAGGTGCCATTGCTTAAACCACTGTGCTGAGCAACTGATATTGGAAGATAGGAGAAATAGTTGATTGAAAGATGCTAGACTATTAGTATAGAATCAATGCAGTTTGAACAGATTTCTAAAAAAAAGGAAAGATGGTTGCCAAAATGGCCGCCATCTTGGATTTCTCGACATGTTTCTCATCCATACCCACAGGCCATACCTTTACAAAATTTCATAACTGTATTAAAATGAAATATTTAGGTCACAATGGTCAGTTCAAGAATGAAGAAAGATGGCTGCCATCTTGGATTTCTCAACATGTTCCCCCGACTGATACCCACAGCCCCTGTTCCAAATTTCATAACTCTAAGCGAAATATTGAGGTCACTATGAGCAGTTCAATAAATGAAAAAAGATGGTGCCAAAATGGCCACCACAAAATGGCCAACATCTTGGAATCTTGACATGTTCCCAATCCATATCCAGAGTTCCATACCTGTACCAAATTTCATAACTGTAAGTGAAATATTAAGGTCACAATGGGCAGTTCAAGAATGAAGAAAGATGGCTGCCATAATGGCCACCACAAAATGGCCGCCATCTTGGATTTCTCTACATGTTCCCAATCCATATTTAGAGTTCCATACCTGTACCAAATTTCATAACTCTAAGCAAAATATTGAGGTCACTATGAGCGATGAGCAGTTCAATAAATGAAAAAAATGGCTGCCAAAATGGCCACCGCAAAATGGTCGCCATCTTGGAATCTTGACATGTTCCCAATCCATACCCAGAGTTCCATACCTGTACCAAATTTCATAACTGTTAGTGAAATATTAAGGTCACAATGGGCAGTTCAAGAATGAAGAAAGATAGCTGCAAAAATGGCCACAACAAAATGGCCACCATCTTGGATTTCTCTACATGTTCCCAATCCATACCAAGAGCTCCATACCTGTACCAAATTTCATAACTGTTAGTGAAATATTAAGGTCACAATGGGCAGTTCAAGAATGAAGAAAGATGGCTGCAAAATGGCCACCACAAAATGGCCAACATCTTGGATTTCTCTACACGTTCCCAATCCATACCAAGAGTACCATACCTGTACCAAATGTCATAACTGTAAGTGAAATATTAAGTCACAATGGGCAGTTCAAGTATGAAGAAAGATGGCTGCCAAAATGGCCATCACAAAATGGCCACCATCTTGGATTTCTCTACATGTTCCAAATCCATACCAAGAGTTCCATACCTGTACCAAATTCCATAACTATGAGTGAAATATTAAGGTCACAATGGGCAGTTCATGAATGAAGAAAGATGGCTGCCAAAACGGCCACCATAATGGCAGCCATCTTGGATTTCTCGACATGTCCCCGATCCATGCCCATAGTACCATACCTGTACCAAATTTCAGTTGAAAACTAAGGTCACGAATGGACTTTTCAAACATGTTGACAAGAAATGTTGACATAGACACATGGACATGGTTTACATGAGTCCTCTTTCACTACCCACCCCCCTAAAAGCCTTTTTTTAACTGGATTAGGCTGTCTGCAACACTTTAATTTCTAAAAAGTGCAGACTGAAGAGTCAAGATATCGTCCTAGACCATTGATGTTGGTATGGAAATTGTAGGTATTTTTGAGAGCTTTCCAACCATGGCAGGTAAAATGTTGTATGAACCGCGGATTGGCGAAAATGGTCGAAAACGAAAATGACATTGAAAATTTGAAACAAAATTGAAGTAGGTAAGAATTGTCCTATCACAATTTTGAGAACAGATTTGGATTCCCCAGCTCAAACGCACCTTTCAGGCACTAGTGCTTTTTAAATTTGCATAAAAATTAAAAATTGACACATCCTACTGTAGTATGGTTCAAAATTTACTAGTCCTTCAGCAAATCTACTGGCCCGCAGAACGTGAACTTTTATTCACATTTTGTTTCCAGTGCATTTGCAACCGTTGCAAAGAATCACCTAATTATCACATAAATTGAAATGAAGATTCTGGTAATATGAAAACAATCTAGAGGATTTTTTGTTTTTATTACTACATAATGAAATTTCCAATGCTTGTCAGCTATTTAAAAAGGTTCAAACTCAGTTGAGCTGTCCTGAGCAGCATCCATGCTACTCAATGAAGTGCTGAGGTTGAACAGCCTGAGCTGTATTTCAGACCTCATGTATATATGCTGGGCTGATAAACTATCCATTTCAATTCAATTGAACAACCATTTATAAATTATCTGTTATTTGATTTCAAACAATGTGCAATAAAAATGTTCCAATTGAATAAAGAATAATTTGATCAAATCAACATCCAAATAAATCCACAACATCCACGAGGTGGCAGATGCTCCACTAGCTATATACTGGACTTCATTAATTAGTACTTAGGCCTGGGCCCACCATTGGCTTTCACTATAACTCTTGTTGTCCTGCACATGATTCTGGGAAAATGGTTCCACTCCAGTGGTTCCAAAAGTCAACATCCAGTGTTTTGGGAAGGGCAGGGCAACATTTACATTAACTTGGGAGAGTTCTTTCATTTCATGCTATCAATACCAGCTTCCCAAAACTAGAGTGGCTTAATGTTCCCTAATAACCTCTCAACACAAAGCAGACCTCATGAAATTTGTATGTTCTTAGGTAAATTCCCTCC
This sequence comes from Platynereis dumerilii, assembly GCA_026936325.1. NCBI lineage: Eukaryota > Metazoa > Annelida > Polychaeta > Phyllodocida > Nereididae > Platynereis > Platynereis dumerilii. Next base: position 12,563,344 of record JAPTHN010000007.1, read on the forward strand.
ATTCACAAGATTGTGGAATCCTACCCTCCCCCCCCCCACCCAAAATGGTAGAGTCCATATGGTTACAAGTTGGTGTCACATGACCTACACCCAGTTCCCTCATTGGTCAGCCTACTACTACTACTAGGTAAACAGCAAACATGGCAAACATTTGAAGAGGCAAACATTTAGATGTTCCACAGAAATAACTATGAAACTGATGAAATAACAACATACACAGATGTCATTGCTATGCCAGAACTTCATTTGTATCACATATAAATGGTCACATAAAAAATTTACACAGTTTGTTGGTCATTTGCCAAGTTTCAGGCCAATCTCATAATTAGTCAAAAGCAGACAACCCACTTTCAATCCCCTTTTCCCTTATCACTTCCAGACCTCCTTTGCCCTCCTCTAATAACCGACGATAGGTCGGTTAAAAAGGAAATAGAAGCGAGAGTTAAGATTTGTCACAATCACTACCGGTACATGACATCTTTTGCATAAAAAAATCACAAAGGCTAGATCTTTGGCAGAGAAAATATTAAATATCTTAATCTATTAATAAAATCTTCTCTTATGAAAGGATACGTCAAAGGTGAGGTGTTGCCGATGATCCAAAAAATAGATAAATTCACTAAGAAGGCCACCATTCCTGACATTCCGACCATCACCTGAAAAATCAAATATTACTCTTATAAATTTCCTCTATTGACAATATTTACTGAATACTCTACACTTCGAGAGGACTAAATATTTGGATCGACAGAATGTAATAATGGTTGATTTTTAAAACATTTTTAAATTCCCAAAGTTGCTCTAAAAAATAGGAGTGTGTTAAAATGAGTTAGCAGTGGTACTATTAAATTGTAAACACTAATGAAATTTGACACCATTCATAAGGCCACACATAATTGATCTTTAGCTTCTCGGATTGCTCTCAAGGCCCTTTTTCTAGGGTCGGTCGGTAAGACAAAAAAAAAAAGGTGAACATTTTTTTTTTTATAATGTCAAAAATATTTTTTTATTTTTTTTCCATCGGCAGGAAATTTAACAATATTGTGTCGGCGGGTCCGCGAAGCTAAGAATCAATTATGTGTGGCCTAAAGGGTTACTTATTGCGTCTCACTTCCAAGCTCTATCACATTCTTAGCTACTTTCAATCTGATCAATCACATTACATCAATTTAGTGATTAAGGGCTACATAATTTAGAGACTTACCATAGCTTCCAAGGACCATTCGTTGAAGATTCCCTTTTCTCCGACCAAGGGTTCAAAGAAGGGGATGACGAACATCAACAAAGAAGCGGACAAAGGAGCCTGGTAATAAAGCAGTTGCATGGAGTTCACCTGGAATTCCTGCTGCTTCTCTCCTACCCACTGCAAATGTTACAATTGAAAAAAATATTGTATTCAGTTCAATAATAAATGTAACTGTTACTGAAACGCAGTCACACTGTACTTTCCCATTTTGGAGAACAGTGATCTGTACATGGAAGCGATAATGACCACCCTGCAATTTTTAGGACTGAAATTATTACAGCAGCATGAACAAGAAATGTAAAATTGCGAAATGGCCTTTCAGTTTCGTTAAACATGTTTTAAAACTCCATTGCTAAAAGTCTGAAAAAGTCACAAAGAGGTAGTCAGTCATAGCAATCTCATGTGTTAACTTCTCAACATATGGGTGACATTTCAAACCTAAACTCAAAATAACACAGCAGAGGCACAGTCGGTTCGATACCATATTGCTTATCATTCTGTTTTGTTTATCGAATCGAATGATCGATACGGTATATTGTGAAACGATGTCCATCTCTTCTAAATTAAACATTGTACTTATTCTAAAATATCTTATAATTATTTTAAACAATTGCTTTTTTTCTTCCAAGTAATAAATGATACTTACCACTTGATATAAAGAGGTGACTAGCACACCTACTGTGGCAAAGGCAGTGCCCACAATATTGAATTTGATATCATAGTAGCAATTCAAGAAGACTCCTAAAGATATGGGTATCTGAAAGAAAGACAAATAAAATATGTTTAATAATAATATTTATTTCACTACATGTACAGGCTCTCACTAATTGGTAATGTATGTGATTGAGCAATCTTTCTTTGCTGGATCCACAGTCCCCCCCCCCCTTAACCAGCTGTTAACACTGCCACTAGAGGGCAGCAGTAGCATGTTGAAGACACACAGACAGACAAACAGAAATGTAGATAGTCAACAGCTTTGATGGTTAAAGAGCATGTGTCGAGACAGCTGAGCCAGAGGAAATAACATTAATGACAAAAGGTGAGGTAGTAAATCCCATTTCATTGTAATGCAAATTATAAACACAATGCACAATAAGTATAGCCATTAGATTAGCTTAATTGTGCTGCTTGCCAATCCAGACTGTATCCATAACATACACTGTACATCATGTTCATGAAGTTGAATAGTTCATCATGTTCATGAATACACAACTTCAGCTAGAGCTGCTCACCTTGCTATTTATAGCAGGCTACATAGACCTTAATAACAGGCTGATCTATAGATTCAGCCTGAACTATAGATTCAGCAGGGCCTGATGTTAGTGATGCAGACCGGACCGCTTTGTACCGGTATGGTCCAGTACCACCACCTCTTTAGTACCGGACCGCCCCCAGCTCCAAAAAACCGTTCCAGAGGTTGTCTGGACCGGTACTGACCGGCACAGGGAAAATTGGTTAAAATGCCAAAGAACGAAGAAATTAATTTTTCACACCTTCATTTGTCAAAGTTTACTGAGGATTTTTGGCAAATATTGCACATAAATCGAAAACCGGTACGTACCGGATTACCGTACCACCTCTCCTCTGGACCGGACCACCTCACCTCAGGACCGGGCGGTTCTGGACCAGTGGGGGGTGGTCCGGTCCGCATCACTACCTGATGTTCAAGGTATAACTGACATATATATAGTCTAGTAATTACAGTATTTAAACATGTCAGCTGTGCAAGTAGTTTTAATTCCCACAACTTCCGCTGCTTCTTGATTTTGTTCAGGGCAGCAATGTGATTTCTTATGGAGCGGCATTCCGATTCCAAGTGATAATAAAACAGCGATACTTGTATACATTAAAACTACATTACAAACCCATAGGTTAATGTATGAGGCAGGCGGCTAGTATGATGGTCATAATTTCGTCAATAAATGTGAATGGCTGCACACAACCGAAGATGATGCTATAACATGATCTGTGACACTACTGCAGTGTTATCTGGTTATGGGCCCAGGTCATTGGACACTAGCTGACCTGTCCATTGACCGAATACACGCCCTGATGGAGCCAATACACACAGTGCTATTTAAGCAGGCTGCAGCAATAAGTCCTTTCAAACTCGTTTGTGGTGAAAATCTAGAAGCAACTGAATTTGGAAATGATAAACATGTGTTTCTACACCAGTATATTAAAAGCATTATTTTTGTTTCAGAAAGAAGTAAGGCAGCAAATAATGCAAGATGAGCGATGAAAATGAGTCAACGAAGCAACTCTCAATCACAGAAGCTGCTGCAGCGGGAGATTTACTTGCAGTGAGAAGGATTATCGATGAAGGGGGAGATGTGGATGAACGTGACGCCAAAGGTTCAAGTGCACTACTCCATGCCTCCCAGAACTGTCACAATCACATCATCCAAGTGCTCTTGGCCAGTAATGCTGATGCAGAATTCAGAGATTCGCTTGGATTGTCGGCTCTTCATGTAGCGTGCCTCAAAGGAAATCTCAAAGCAGTCCAACTGTTGCTGAACTATGGATGTGATCCAAACGGGGCACTACATCCCCGCACGCCACCCCCAATGCTCTTTGCAATGAAAGGCAATGAAGATATCATCCCCTATCTCATATCTTGCGGTGCTGATGTCCTCAATCAGAGAGGGCTAGGAGACGTGCCTTTGATGAAGGCAGTGTCAGATGGCGATGTGAGTTTGGTCACAAAAATGCTTCAAGAAGGAAAACCTGATCTCTCATTTACCAACAAGGACGGTGATAACATTTTCCAATATTTGTTCAAGAGCTACACTACACGAACTGCAAGTAAGAAGCATTGTGAGTTGCTTGAAACACTGGTAGACTTTGCAAAGCAGAATGAAATGCAACTAGCAAGGGCAAAAGAGGCTTTGACCAAAGCTATGCCTTGTCTAATCCGCCATGGATGCATGACGTGCTTCCACAAGGCATTGCCCTTAATTGACGTCAGCTACAAGTACGATAACGAAGGCACAAATATGCTACAAATCGCAATGACATCGGAGAATTGCTGGCCATCACTCGCTGTGGACTGGACATTACATGAAACTAATTTGTTAGATGACTGTCGCTTGGAGATGACAAAACACTTGCTTGATGCTGGAGCTAGTCTTTCCTCCATAAAGGAACGTGTCATAGGCAAGCGTTGGAACTCGCAAGACACGCCCTCTATAAGCAAACAACAAACGACTTCTCTGGCATATGCCTATTACATACGAGCATGGGGAGGATGGTACCCAGGTGAAGAACACTCTGAATCAGCATTTAGAGACTTTGCTTTGTATTTCATGGACGATTCGGCGAGGCTTGCCTGCTGGGCAGGTTACAAACCTCATGAGCGAGAATTGAGTCACTTAACAAGTACTAGAGAGTCACTGAGGAGAAGACTGATCCAGCGATGGGCCATGGATGAAGAAGACGCCAAAGCACTTTATTCTGATGACCTTATTGAGGAGCTCAGAACACAGTTCGCCCTAAACCCAAGGACACTCGTCAACCTTGCCACAATTTGTATTCGCAGACAGCTTTGTGACAATGTTTTGTTCAAGGTGAAAGCTTTGCATCTTCCTCAGTGTCTACAGGACCATATCACTTTGCAATTCATAATCAAGGAGATGCCTTCATATAATCTTCACACTACCCTCAATAGACTAAGAGAAGCACATTCGAGATACGAAGAAGCAAGACTGTCAGAGCCACTTGGCCTCGAGGCTCTTCGTGAATTATATAGTGCTTGGCGATGATACTTCACTATTTAAAGGTCATTCCTATGTTCAAGTTAAAAGCAATTTTGAAAAGTATTTTTAATTTATCCATGGAAGTTGAAAGAATAACTCTTTTGTGGTTATGCTAGTGAAAGTTAAAAGTGCTGTAGAGTGAAAAGGCATAGAAGTGTACAGAACGTAAGAGAAGTGTGACGACATGAGTGTGTGAGATTTTAATTTGTTGAGCATTGAGTGAATGATAGGTTTTTAGAATACCCAGTAGAGGCAGCACTAGAATTCTTTTCTATTTTTCATCTTTCTGACATTTAGTATAAAGTCATGTGGATTATGAAACTATCATGTATAATTAATTTCATTGAATATTTATTTAATTGTATATTATTCAATTGATTCATTGATCCATTGCATTTAGCTTTTATATTTGCTGTGCTATTATGAGAGTCTTCCAAACCAAAACAACAATCTGAATCTGTATAGACTAGTTAGTGAATACTACTACTGTCAAAACAAACTGCAACGTTTTAGATTTTGTGCTAATTTGAGAAGATTTCAATATCAGGAAACATACTTCAAAATGCTAAATTATGAAGCTGTAAATTCATTGAACCTCAGAGGCAACAGCAAACTACTGTAAAAAGTACAGGTCTGTAACAGAGAATCAGAACAAATTCAGCTATAAAACGTGTCTTTGGAGTCAGTTTACTGGTTCTGGTTAATAAAAATAATGGTGATGAGCAGGGCCATCATCACGTATGGTAATGTTGAGTTTCATGTCATCTGTAGAATTACATAATCAGTGATGTGATCATACTGAACGTTTTGAGAAGAGTTAATTGGCTCAAAAGACGAAACATTTGACTTGATAAGTATTAGTTAGATACCGATTTGGAGGGTTCTAACATGCATTTTTGTCAGTTAGATCCCGACCGGAGGGAGACATCATATGCTTCTTCTATTATACCTTTCAACTTTCAATTTTTGCAAAATAAACGATAATCTTATTGTTTGTTTGCTGTTATTAATAGTGTTAATCCTTAGCTGGGCGCTAACACGCAAAACTGTCAGTTAGATACCAGCTTTTCCTATGGTATTAGTATCTTGGTGATGTCTAAAAGCAAACAAATTTTCTGCCACCAGCAAGAGAGAACAATTATGACAAGAGAGAACAATCATGATCATTTGGACTTTGGAGTGGCCTAATTGTTAAGGCACTGATCTCAAATTTTGAAGCTTAAGAGTGGGCGTCAACGTCATGATGTGTCGCAGGGCCAAACCCAAACCAAGCCTGAATTAGGCTGAATATTCTACGTGAAATTAGGCCTTCATCGGTGTTCTCCCATTACCAGCTGACCTGTCAATGCAGGCTGCAATTATGATAACAAACTGGTGTTTTGTGAGTGCAGACTTCACTTGCAATTTGGCAGGAATGCTCATTTATTGTTTATGGCTTGTGAATGGTGGGAGTTTGGTTCAGTGAGTAGCATTCTGGGTTCCATTATGCTGGCCCTGGGTCCAGTCAGGCTACAGCAGCCTACTTTAGTTGCGAGCATGAGCGAACAGGCTGCAACATTTCACTAGTGGTGTTGTATGTCACGTCCTCACTCGCATGAATTTCTGGCAATCTGCTGCTGAGTTCTGCTGAGATTGAGTTCTGCTGAGTTCTGCCCTGAAAGGCAACTGTCCTTCTGGCCTAGATACCCATTTTCACTTTAATTTCATCAGACTGCAGACTCACGTCTGCTGGCTTGTCAGTCAGGGGTCCAATGCGATTTAAGCTCAGACTGGACAGCACTTCTCATCACCCTTTGCCTCATTGCTGGGTCCTTCTCAGGACTGTCCGAGGCCAATTAACCTACAAGGTGCCTAAATACACGAGAAAAAGTGTAAATCATCCATCCATTCATTCAAAGTCAAATGTGGATGAGTGAAATCCATTCCGCCATGGCGACGTTTTAGAATCATCAATTTTGAGTGCTACTGGAATTGGGTTTTTTGGAGTTGGTATATTAAGTGGGACTACCTGTTGAAACGTGGGATTTGTGGGGATTTTTTTTTCAGAAAAAGTTTTCGCACCTGGGGTTCATTCTGAACTGTGTGCAGTTCTAGTTTTATGCTTTAGGAGTCAATGAGGACAAGCACGACTTTTCATCGTTGGCCGCAGCACAATTCCTCCTAGAGTTTATCTTTAAAAGAAGTTCATCCCCAAGAAATCTGCCACTATCTGACTGCACTTCAGAAAATTCTTGGGGTACTTGACTGTTAATACCCTGACAAAGTGACAGTCTGCCCTAGAATTTAGAGTATTCTGCATCAAGAGGCTGCATACGTCACTCAAGACCCTCAACGCCCATTTGCTTGTTGTTCACCCTTTTTTCTCCCTCCCATAATCAGATAATGGGTCTGTGACCAGCAGATTTAAGAAATAGGCTGTTGTGACTCAAAGGATAAAGTAGGGTGACTTGGCACTTAGCTGGGGTGTGGCCATGTGTGAACAACAAATGTCTCAAACTCTCAATGGCTGATTGCCCTTGTCCACTTGGAAGTTCAGCAGATTTATTACTTGGCCTATATACCGTGAATCTGTGGCTGGATTGCCAAGGCCTGCTATGTCAAGATGGCCATGGGATGCACCTGGCAGATTAAGGCCTATGCATTGCTTCGAATCCCAGGTGGGAATCGGGGAACCCCAAGTATTTTCAGTGCATGGACCTTCGAGAGCAACATGCCAGATGGACGTCGTTTGGATGAAATGTTAAATAGGTACTATTAGGTAGCCCCCCTCCTTGTGTCAGTGTCTATGCTGGGCAAGGGGAACAATTCACCCCCCCCGCAAATGCCCGCAGCCCGAATTGCAATTGGACCATACTGAGTATGTAGAATCTGAACTGTTTTCGCAAAGGAAAAGCAGTATTGGTACATTCCTATTTAAGAGTATTAATTGAAAGGGAGAATATAGCCCATATTGCCCATGGCATTAGGTATTTCACATAATTTTTTGGAAAATTTTCGAGAACCTGTCTGAACCCCCTTGGCCCCATTTCATAACCCCTGGAACTGCCACTGCACTGCCGGTATATTATATTTTCCAAGTTTAGCTATATCCTCCAAGTTTAGCTAGTCATCCAAACTGGCAGTGGCAAGGATAAATACTGCAAGAAATATGTGCCATATGGCGCAGCGTACTAATCATAATGCAAGCCACAGACGCGATTGATGCAGAGCCCGGCTCACTCACTCGATAAGCATATGAAGCCTCTTTAAGATGTTTCTAATATCCTTAGCTTAGACTTCAAAACAGACAAATATGGATGGAGGAATGTATTACAATTAATTATTAAACAGCCAGTCAAATTGACAAAGTCAAACTATATTGGTACTTACCAAAGTCATTTTAATTCTGGTAGAAAATGTTCTTCGGTAGTAGTAATGCTGAATAAATATGATGCAGGGTGTTGTCATTGTCTTTGCTAGTTGGTAGGTGCCAACAGTGTTCGTTTGAAGAGAAAGATTGGTGAAAACTACAAAGCCACAGAAGGTGAGCGATAATGGGATCATCTTCAATACATTAACCACCTTGGGTTGAAAGATGCCAGCATGCTGACATATCAACAGGCCGAACGTCGTGCAAATGAAGTGTATGCACGTCATAGTCATGTTTGGAAACCCGTAATGTGTATAAATCCATTTGTTCATCAACACAATTACGATAGAAAATGTCATATTTAAGCAGAGACATATTGAAATCGTGCTCCGGCTGTGGACCGTAGCCATTTTGTCACCGGAAGACGAACGTGTCAACACAACAGCACGCGCTAATGTTTGTAAACAAACCCACGTGGCTCAGCTGTCATCCGTCAGCTCAGCCACATAGCTCAGCTGTCACCAGGCTGGAACAGTGGACGGCGTGACCAACTGTCGTGGCTTTGGTGGTGGACTGGTGCACAGGCAAGAACCTGAATGAGAATTGTCTTAAATAAAGAATTGTCTTACACGTCTATAGTAATGTATTTACTAATGACATCTAAGATTCTAGTCTTGTGACAAGCAAGACTCCAGAGACAATTAAGACTCTATTGACTCTTTTAGGCTCCGGCCTGTGGCCTTTCCCTGCTTTTACAAACCCTGGCAAGCACACGGGCAGATGGCAGGGCAGCAGGCAAATAGAGATAATAGAAGGCCATTGTTGCGACCACTATTGCATACCTATAATATATATGCAATTTGGTAAACACACCAATTTTATGGTGTAATTGTAATCCTCTAAAGGTGTTATTCGATGAAGGTTTGCTGCTGCGCAGCCTATGATTTGTAGCTGCGGCCCCCTAAAATCCCCCAACTTTCATGTTGCGACCATGCCCGCATGTAGCCTGCAAAATTTTTTGGACTAAGCCCTACAATTGCAACGGACTAATTTTTTTTTTAAAACATACAAATCACTAACAACAAGTTTGTAATAATATAATTTATTAATAGAATATTTAATACTGTAATAAACATTTACACCTGTAGATGTGATAGCAGGGACACCACTACCAGTCCAGTGGGTCACCAATAATATAATTAAAAGACTTCTGAGATCTAAATTCCATACAACAATCAAATTCAAAGGTCTCTTTCAACCAGATGAGAAAATTGGTTATACATTGTATATCTCAACTATGGTGGATTCAATTCTAATTCTTTGATTTTTCCCATTCGTAATTTAGGATTTCGGAACACACTTTCAAGAAATTGCAGTTCTCTTCAAACTTAAACTCGTATTTAACAAAAAAGTAACTGCAAATTTATCCACGTCATGTACTCACACCTCAAGTATCTGTCAGAAACACCATGTCATGTAAGCCAGTCTTCTTGGAACTGAATAGGCAAATAAATTAAGGAAACATCATACTATTATAAGTACATTTGCAGTTCACGCACAGTAATACAGCGATAAAATGAGCTGATTTGAATATTTGATAATCAATGTCAAGCGTATCTTCAAATATCAAATTTGAGACAGAGTGTTGCATGATCAATAGTTCATAGGATGCAATGTCACATGCACACGGTTACACAACACAATGTCTGATCCACACCGCAATTATCATGGTCCACAATATTCAAACTGCAGTTGATGGTCTGTGGGGCCCTCGAGTCACTCGTGGATGTTCAGATGGCTGTATCCAGTGGTCTTGGAGACCTGGGAATCTTTCTTCAATAAGTCTTTCTTCTAAGGGAGTGGCATGTAAAGAATTCCCAGCCTTTTTTTCCGTCACCAGGACGTACCGACTGTTAGAAGAAAAAAAGGCAATCATCACTTTAATACAATTCCCTCATTTGTCAATCATTTTTTATGTTTGTTATTTTCATCTTGTGTCGTCATATTTATCTGACAGTAATAAGTTAAAGTTACCCAGAATGATAGGTCAGGTTTCGAATGAAAAAAATGCTAATTTTCACACTATCTGGTGTATCTTGGTCTCAATGTTTAGTGTGTAAAGTTTCTTTACTGTAGGATTATTTTTTCTTGCTCAAATGATCTCTTATATGCACCAAATGACCCCTGGATTTATTTCGGGTACGCACGGAAAAAAAATCAGTTTTTGAGTGCAGTCAACTTTGTGACGTCATCACTATTGTTTGAATTTATCAATTTGTAGCTATGTAGTTATAACAATGGTCATTGTGACGTCATCTGCAGTGACGTGGCTGATCCAGGGAGGAACTACCAGTAAATGTGAATGAAATAACTAAATAATGTTTTCCAGTGGATAAATCTTGAGTAAAGACGAAATAAAATAGTCAGAAATATTCCTGAACATAAGTCTGTACTACCCTACATACAAAATCACATATATTAAGGCAAGTAATTTATGGTTCGGGGCAACTTTAATTGCTTATATGTTTATCTTTTTTACTCATCCTCACTGACCTCACATAAAATTCAATTTTCTTCGTCTTACCTTCTATCTTTAAAAATGTGTACTCCTAAAGTATTACATCTTAATATGAGTAATTTTTTAGTATAAATTATATTTGTTAAGAAGTAGTGTTTAGTGTACAGAGATGTGAAGCCATTCACATTAGTTAGCTTGAGACTGATTAAATATCAATTGAAGCAATCAACAGTTACACAAGTGTGCCATCTAGTAAATCTATCCACAATGGTGAAAAGGTAAGTGAAACCTTGAGAAGCTGGGAGTGGTCCTACCAGATCCACATTGATGTGATCGAAATTTCTCCGAGAGTCTTTACTGACAGGAGCCTTGACATGATGGCGAACTTTATCCGTTTGGCAAGCAAGACAAGCCTTTTCCCAAACACCAACTTGCTTTTTTAAAAGTCCATGCCAAACAAACTTACTTGACACTGAAGTCCTTGTTGCTCAAATGGAGGGATGTAACAAGTCATGGATGGCTTCAAAAGCTTTTCTCGTCAAGGAAGATGGTATAATTGCTGTAATTGGATGAGCCTGCCCTGTCGACACGTCACAAAGAAAAGTAGTGCCACTGGGACCAAATGGAAAATCCTCTGAAGTGAGACCTGAGATGGCTGTACGATATGGGGCTATCTCTGGATCATCCTTCTGTGCAGCTGCCATAACAGTGTAGTCATTGTCAATCTCAGCTGTGACTGCAATAATCAATGAGCGTGACAAGGCACCTGCGACACAATTTTTCTTTCCAGATACATGATGGATATCAGTGGTAAATTCAGAGATTGCAGATACATGACGTTTCTGTCCTGGCGGCCAAGGTTCAGATGTTTTATAGAAAGAAAAGTCAATGGTTTGTTGTCAGTGTTACAGTAAGGTATAGGCCAAGTAGTTCTCTGTCAAAGGTGTTGTAATTTCGCTCAGGTGCACGCAGTTGTCAACGGAAGAAGGCGAGAGGCTTCCATTAGCCACCAATAAGTTGCTCAAGAACTGCTCCAACAGTATAATCCGATGCATCGACTGTGAGAGCTGTTGGGGCTTCAGCACAAGGATTGACCAACATGGTGGCTTCAACCAGTTAGTCGTTAGTCTTTTGCATCAACAAAAGGTTTTAACTCTCTCTTCAGTGCAATCAACTAATTCAGCCTTTGCTGATGTTGCTTCATGCAAGGGTCGCATGACAGCTGCAGCACGTGGAACAAACAAAATTATAAAAGTTAACCATTCCGAGAAATTCCTGCAAGCTCTAGACAGTTATCGGTTTTGGAAATCAATGATCGCTTGCACCTTCTTTGTCAAAAGGAGAGAACAGCACCATTTCCGTCAATGTGATTTCCCAAAAAGTCAATTTCACTTACTCCGAACTCAAATTTAGTTGGAGAAATCACAAGACCATGCTCCTTCAGTCGTCCAAAAATTTGTTTCAAGTGGTCCTTATGCTCTGATTCTGAATGGCTAAATACAAGAACATCATCTAGGTACACAAAAATAAAGTACAATCCATGTGTACTGAATCCATATGGTGTCGGAAGGCTTGTCCTGCGTTCTTCAGGCCGAAAGGCATGCGCAGAAACTCATATAGTCCAAAAGGTGTAAAAATAGCAGTTTTTTGGGACGTCTGTTGGGTGAACAGGGATCTGGTAATAACAATGGACAAGTCCACTCTTGGAGAAGATTGTACATCCAGCGAGAAATCCTGAACATGTGGGATGGGGTATCTATCAGGGATAGTACTGGCGCCTGTATGCCCTGTAATCTCCACAAGGTCTCTGGCTACCAGACTGCTTAGGCACCATATGAAGCGGAGAAGACCACTGGCTGTTTGATCTGCGGATAATTCCCATAGACCACATATTTCTAAATTCCGCCTTTGCTATGGTTAGTTTGTCAGGGGGAAGACGTCGGGCCCTGCTGTGGACTGGAGTACCTTGACTTGTGATGAAAATGTTGTACACCATATTGTGCAGTCGGCTGGAGAACGCTACCACTAGACCAACCCTCCCCCCTAATAATATCTGGGAGTATTTCTGATGTGGAATTGAGCCTCAGTCTGTGCAAACCAAATCTGTGGTTGAGTAGTCCAGAATGTGGCAGCTTAATGGCCACAGCATTGACATCCATGAGAGACATTTCAAATTTAAGTCCAGTTATATTTCCACTCAGGGTGACCAATTTACTGTACAGAGATGTGAAGCCATTCAGTGTCAGATAAAAGACCGGATGTAATACAGGCTATAGGCTCTTACCTAAACAAAGTAATGTAAGTGTTGCTAAAAAATTAATGATAACTCAATACCCTACTGTGTATTTTTAGCTGTCTAGCTGCGCCTCCCTATAGTGAGTAGTAATTTTCCGAACCCAATTTTGGACAACTGACTCTTCATTCCAAGTTAAAGTTTGCAAAATGAATCTCTGTACTAAATATATGTTTGAATGCTAGATATGTGTGGGAATTTTCTTCAGAGTATATATATTAAATTTTTACTAACAGTTGTATACCTTATTATAATGTGTGAATGATATGTATGTTGCTAACTAGATGTAGTTTTTGTTTAAGAATATCAACAGCACTCATTTCTATGTTGGAGGGCCTTTAAGCAGTTGCTGCTGGTCCATCCGATATATTTTTGTATAATGTTTTAAGGACTTTATTATGATAAATTTATATTGACATTTTTAAAATTATCTTTTACTTGAAAATCTAAACTGATATTGGACACTCTTTAAAAACATCGGACATTTACAAGTTTAATCACTAGAACTGGGACCAGTATTGTAATAATAACATTATACTTAACCTTGTTTTTAGCTTTCTGTAGATTAGTGTAGACTTTGATTTTGCTTTGTATTTTGATATTGATGACACATGTATCTTTTTTGATATTCGGTTTGTCATAATAAAAGTTTATATATATATATATATAGTGTTAGTTTGAGACTGATTTACTATCAATTGAAGCAATCAACAGTTACACAAGAGTGTGAAATACAACAGTTCATGACGAAAAGTAAGAGTTCTTGTGGATTGCCATGACTGAAAAATGTGCAAGGTTTTGTCTCATAAACTTACACTCATCTTCTAAACAACCAGTAATCAAATATGCCGGTTATGATTGATATTAATAAATGATAGCAATGGAATTAACAGGTTTTAAAGCACCCATTACCCACCTGCATTTGCTTGGGATTGACTTGGTAGGGTTCAACAAAAATGCCCGGGCAGCAGCATTGCGAGGGTCATACATCTGAAGGTCAATCTCTTCAACTGAGATTTTGGACGTTGGCTCAGCTGCAGGTGTAGTTGAATGCAACCTCAGCCTGAAACATAACCTTTTACTATAAGAAAATTTAATTATCAGTGCTTTAAACAAACAAATCTGAATTCTAAAATGCAGATAAGCCATGTCTCTAATATATCATTAAAGACACAAAATTTAAAGATCATAATTAATCATAATTTGCTGTTTATCATATAAACTTTGTACCACAGCTTGAACCTTATATATACAGCGAAATATTCCGAGTTGAACTCATAGAAATAAAATATTCATGAATATAAAACCTGAAGGGCTGCTCCGAACTGAGTTTATTTTGCAGTTGTTGCATGTCAAGGTCTTCTGATTTTGGCAATATGGTATTGGCAGTATTAGGTCGGGCCCTTGGGATCCGTGGCTCTTTATTTGGTGGTGCTGTTTGGGCCCTCTCTTTTTTAAAGCACATGTGAAAGCCATCTGGGGCTGCAAAGTATACAATTCAACATTCATCTTAGCCTTAAAATGTGTAATTTTTTTACTTTCTTTTTAATAAATAACACAAATATATATGACACTATTGTTCTTTAACATGTAGTATGCAAATAATTCATTGATATGTACATTTATTGCCATAAGACAGCTTTATATGAAAACGTTTTAAATTTGCATAGCTAAGCGTTGCATTTGTCAATAACAAATTGTTGATTTAGTTATTTCATAAACAGCTCCTGCAACATACCAGGTGTAGAACAGTCTCGATGGTAAGGCATCTTGGTCCTCTGAATCGCTTTAGCTGCATCAACTTTCTGTCTTTTGTCTGCTGCAATTTTCGCCCTCAGTTCTCGTTGCAGTCTCAAAAGCAGATGTCTGAGGAAGGAACATATTATGTTATATTCAGTTAGAAAGATTTTTAAAACATTCTGGTAGCATTAAAATTGTCAAATTTGTCATGCAAACAACACAAATATCAAGTTACATCACCTTGTTATTGCTTTTTCGTGCCATGAACTATCAAAGTATACCCCATCATTTCTATGAAGGCTATCAATATAGTCTTCCGTTCTGCAGAAAACAACAAAATGAAGTGCATGTAGCCAAAGACGAATAAGATTAATCAAATGAGACTCATTGTCTCTGCCATAACGGGCAGTCTCTAACTTGGGTGCCATCTTTGTGAAGAGGTTTTTTGGAAACAAAAGGTTTAATAGTGCTGATATAAACTTGGTTATATTACTTCGAGATTTTGTATCAACAATCACTGAGAAGACCCTACTCTAATAACCTTATCACTTAATTTCCGAAAATCAGAAATAAAATTTTTCCTTACCCCGGTATTCCCCGATACTTTTGAAATTCCTCCGCAAAGCACATCGCCATATCCTGAAAGAAAGGTATCCAACTAAATATAGAAGGTCATAACACCGCCCCAAAAAATGAGGCTGCAAAGTAATAGATTTCTTGGAAGGATTCAGCTTACATAGTTACAACTTCGCACAAAATGTAAGGACATTTTGGGCAAAGCTCCTTCCTTGATTGTATTAGATTTGACAGTTAATTTGGTACGATAGCCACCATTCCACGATAGACAGGGCAGTTCAAATACATTTCTAGCCGGTTGGAAAAATTCAGATTTTTCCTGATCAGTCTTTTTGCATCATGTAAGAAAAAAGTTTTGAAATCTAAAAACTTAGGCCCAAGATCAAAACAAATCAAGGCCGTCAATAAAAATAATTTCAGTTTGTTAAAATTCATAACTTATATTTGTCATAGTGTGAAACCTGGTTTAGAAAGATTGCAAGAATTATTATGCGGTTATCAAAAAAATTAATTACCCCTTTTGAGAGACTAAACAAGTCTTTCAAGTGATCCATTTGTGGTTTTGAAGGACGCACAAGTTGCTCTGAAAGAACAAACGAGCTTTAGAAGAAATGCAGTAATTTATGAGTGCACAGCAGCTTGGAAAAAAATTAAAGCCAAGAGAAAATTTCGTTCACTTTTCACAAAGTCACAAAAACTTCAACAGAAAAATCTACCACGCAACTTCAACCTATCTGAGATATTTATTAGAATTGGAAATAGGAATTGATTTATGTATATGGAACCAATGTGAAGAAACATCGGACATTCATTTAACCCTTGTAGCCGCAATGGGGGCCTCGGAGGCCCCCCTTGGACTTTTCGCTTTAATATCTTGCGCAATATTTCGTCAATCGCCATTCCGATTTCATGTAATCCTGGTCCAACTAATCTAAAACGACATCCAAAAGTTGTGAATTTATTGATATTGAACATGGTCACTGGCGATAGTTCAAGCGTTTTTCCGGCACAAAGCCGCAATGGGGGCCTCGTAGGCCCCAACCTTTGTGCATGTCATATGAGATGAGGAAAGGTACTGCAACTGTGCTGCCACTTATGACAGATCAGATTATGTTCAATACAGTCAATTTGGGATGTTTGGAGGGCTGATATTTGCCTGTCAGTTCATTTCAACACAATTAAAATTATATTTATTTGCATTTCAAGTAAAATTCAGATTAAGTTACCTTAAATCAGGCAAAATTGACCTTTTAGTGATTTGAAACCTGCAAAAATGGATTCAGCATCATCAAAAACTCCTTCAGTGATGATTTTGAAAATGTAGCTCTAATGATAGAAGTGCAGGACCTTTATTCTCAGAAAAAAACTGGCCCGAAATGGACCCCTGAAGGAATGGATTTTGCAGGGCAAGGGCCAAAATGGCCATTTTCAGCACTTATTTTCTTATCTCTTGCAATTTTTAGGGCACAGCATGGTTTGTAATGAAATAAGAAGGCTATCCCAATACTTTGCAGAACAGTTTGGTCTAAAAAAAATTGAAATATACTGAATATTCAAAAAACTAGAATTTGTGTCGCAAGCGGAACACATGCGAGTTCACCATGCTTATGTTGTTTTGCTTTGATGTGTTGATTCTTGGGAAAATGGTGTCGAATTTGGGGCCTAGATTTCCATACATGATCGGAGAAATATAACAGACGATAAACTTAGCAGTGGTATGACCGGGGGGGGCAGTGCCCGTTCCCCCCGAACTTCAGATACTGATGGTTGCAAAAAGTGGAAAAATGGAATAAACAACTTAATGAAGTAAAGAAGAAAGTACAAGCGGCTTACAACACAATTATGGCTATAGCAGGAAGCCCAAACCTTAAAGGTATTAAGATGAGAATGGTGTGGCAGGTGGTAAAGGCCTGCATAATACCAATTGCCACATATGCATGGGAAGCAGTAACCACTACGAAGAAGGAACGCGAAAACCTAAAAAGGACCATTGACAGCGTCATAAAAAGAGTAATCTGCACACCCTGATTCTTTTCGAGTTTCGGAGCGGCTACACGATCGTGTGGAAACATTAGACTTTTTGGGGTCGGTGCTCATATTGAGAACTAGTGATGATGAGGTGAGAAATGATGAAAGATATATGTTATGTGGGGAAGGTGATGGGGGTAAGTGGGGGTAAATGGGGGTAAGTGAGGTAATTTAGGTAAAGGAAGTGAGTAGGTAAGAAGAGAGAAGTTAAGAGTGAAAAAGGTGGTGGGGGTAAATGGGGTAATTGGGGGTAAGTGGGGTTAAGTGGGGTAATTGAGGTAATTTAGGTAAAGGAAGTGAGTAGGTAAGAAGAGAGAAGTTTAGAGTGAAAAAGGTGGTGGGGGTAAATGGGGGTAAGTGGGGGTAAAGGGAAGTGTGTAGGTAAGAAAAAAGAAGTTTAGAGTAAAAAAAGTTGGTGGGGGTAAATGGGGGTAAGTGGGGGTAAGTGGGGGTAATTGAGGTAGTTTAAGTAGAGGAAGTGAGTAGAGAAGAAAAAAGGAGTTTTGGGTGGAAAAAGTGGTGGGGGTAAATGGGGGTAAGTGGGGCTAAGTGAGGGTAAGTGGAGTGATTTAAGTGTTGGAGGTGTAGAGGGAGAAAGAGTTGGATTTGGGTGGAAAAAGTGGTGGGGGTAAGTGGGGGTAAGTGAGGGTAAAATGAGGGTAAATGAGAAATTTAAGTATGGGATGTAAGGGGAGAAAGAGAGAGAGGTTTATTTTTTTTATTTAGAACATATTTTTATATGGGTAACACTGTCTGTCAGAGGTTGAGAGAGTAAAGGTGGTGGGGGTAAATGGGGGTAAGTGGGGGTAAGTGAGGGGTAAGTGGGGGTAAGTGAGGGTGAATGAAGTAATTTAAGTACAGGGAGAAAAGTGAAAAAGTGAAGTTTTGGGTGAAAGTGAAGGCGGGGGTAAGTGGGGGTAGGAGGGGGTAAAGTAGAGATGGGTGGGGTTATGTATAGGAAGGGAGGGGTAAGTGAGGGGAAAGGGGTGATGAGAGAGAAGTGGAAGTGAGGGATTTATACGAAAAAGGGAGTTGTGATGTAGATGGTGAAAATGCTATACACTGTTTACAAAATAGAGTTTGGTTCTAGATGGTGAAAACCATATACAATGTTTACGTTTGGGTCCTAGATGGTGAAAATGGCATACAATGTTTACAAATGAAGATGTGATGCTGGATGGTGAAAATGAGATACAATGTTTACAAAAAGCTAGATTATGAAAATGGGATACACTGTTTATATTGACAGCCAATGGGCTGACAGTATGAGAAGGAAGTGAAAAATTGAAGTATATAGTAATTCTAGGAAGAAAGGGAAGAACTGGGGAAGAGAGGAAGGATAGAGGGATGTTATGAGGGGATAGATGAGGTCGTGAGAGGAATAGGTTGATGAGTAAAGGGGAATTAGAAATTGAGAGATCTGATTGGTTGTTGGAATGTAGGCCTACACTACACTAAGTGTAGCGGTGAAACAACGTTGAGAAACGGACGTTTTATAGAAGTTATTATGGATTGTTTTGAAAAATAAAAAACACCAGCTTGTAGAGAATTAAATTGCGAAGACAATGAGCCTACTTAGATATTTCTACGATGATTACAAGTGGTTTAAAAGTTGAAGAGAAGTTGAGAGTGAAAAATCTGAAATTTTGATAAAAGAAGGAAGTGATTTGCGGTAAAAAGACGCTATCGTACGAGCGAAAATAAGGGGTTTTAATGAATAGTCGGACAGGAAATGATGGTTTTGTTTCTTCAGGGAGGTTCTAAACTGCGTTGTGTGAAAATTTGGTGAAAATCTGATGATTCTAAGCAGCTGAAATGAGCCTATAAAGATTCACACCTGCATCAACACTGCATACTTTTTTTATTTTTTTTCAACGAATTCTCGGCAATGAATAAAGATATCTCCGTAAAAAAACGAATTCATATGGTTCAAGGATTTGGGATTCTAAAGAGCCTAAAATTATAATTTTAGCCCCATTAGAAGTGTCCAAAAAACGATCGCAACTGTTTCGGCCAATCAGAGGGCAGTAAAACAATAACAACAGTATTTCTATTTCCTGTTTTGCCGTGATTTTGTCGAAACTAAAAACTTAAATTGTAATTAAACAAGACACCAAAGACACAAATGTGAGCAAGGCGCCTCAAGTTAGCCAATTCTTCATTAATTTCATGAAAAAGAAACTTTAAAAAGTGCTCCCTTGTCTCTCACAAACGATCCAAAATTTCTGACTACCCTTATTTAACCCTGTTTGCTCACAAATGCGAGTGAACTCGCAAATGAATCAAATAGGCATAAAATGGTGAAAAATTTATGGAACACTATTTAATCTTCTTGCCAATGAGATCTCATTTTTTCCCACTTCACTGCCACTATCCTGAATTTTGAGTTGACTTAATATGCCTATACTACTTTTGATGTAAAATTTTTAAACTATTGTATATTTGAGGGATGAGAAAGGGAGGGGGCCTCAGAGGCCCCCATTGCGGCTTTGTGTACCCAAAATTGGTTGCGGCTACAAGGGTTAAATCGTGACAATGATACACAAAATTTCTTTAAACAGTCAGCTACTGAAGTAATGGTATCAGAATTTTTTTCTCGAATTTTTCCTACCTGCTGGTGTGTAGGGTCTTCTCTGTCCTCCAAATGAGGTTGAAGGTCGAGAAAAGACATTACGACCTTGACTTTCGTCACCTTTGCCACTGACACCTTCCATCATTATAGTCCAATCGCTTTCATCGTCCAACAAAAAACCAGGGGTCCTGGATCGAGTGTCAAATTGAGAAGGAACCCCATCATTCAAAGGAACGCTCTTCGATCTTCTTCTCTCCTGCTGTTGCAATAGGGGTTGCTCCTCGGAGTCCTTTAAATCTGAGATATTTAATATTTCGCTAGATAACTTTCTCATGAGTTCATAGTTATCAGGCATCATAACATCTATTGATCGCACTTGTGGCTTTTCATCCTCAGCAGAAATTGTCCTTCTTTCTGATTTTGATTTCCTCAATAAATTTGTCATCTTTTCTGGTTTTTTTGGCTTTTTGTCCCCGGATTTCTGAGAAGCCGACTTTGATGATACCCTTGATCTCAGATCACTTGCAGCATAATCTAGGAGAAATTTTTTATAACATATTTTATTAACAGACAAAAAGAGTAGACAAAGTCACATGCTAAATAAAAGAGAAAATGAATAGACTCCTCTAACTGCAGCACCTAATGTATCAATTTTGGTATGAATAAACGTATATATATACTACCTCGAGATCTTTGCTGCACGGAAAAATTTGAAGTACTCCGAACTGAAACAAGAAATATTGGAATAAGTCATCCGGCAGACAAATTAAATATCTAAGGGCATCAATGAAAAAGTAATATTCAAACCTTTCTTTCCTGTCAGCTTGGTCTGAAAATGCAAATAGGAAGAAATTCATATGACTTTCAATATATGTGTTAAATACATAATTTTACAGATCTCTCTTAACATTTTTGTCAAGTACATTCACAGGTGTCTTTACCTGTCTCCTCGGAGCAGAGGATTTCTGGAATTTGAGATCTTGGGTAGACAACGTTGGTGGTGGGGTATCTAATTTCTCAGGAGTTGGAGATGGTGGAGCCTCCAGTTTTTCAATGACACTGCCCATGTCCACTTCATGTCTTCTAGATTTGAATTCAATGCTTCTTTCTTCGAGTGGTTTGGCAGTCATTTTTGCTTGCTCTTCAGCTTCAGCTTCCAACTCAAGAAAACCTCTAGTGCGTTGCCTAGGTAAGACCTTTAGAAAGAAGGAACTAATATTAAGATGACAATTAAGTGCCAAGTTAATTTAGTGCTCACTGGTAAAGTCTAATAGTATAGTCCCCGACTGCAATACGAAAACAATGCATAAAAGACCTTTAAGGTACGGAATTAATTGATCATGTTTTGCTTCACGCTTGCCACATCCCAAGCCTGGCATCAAATGGACTAGCATAATACCGATGAAGTGGGGGGGGGGTATTATGATAGAGTTTTAGCCAAATGTCATTTCTTATTTAGAACTATTTCTTCTAAATAAACTGGTGTAGCTGTTCAAACACTGGACACATACTAGTATCTTGCAACTGCAGAACTGCAACAGACACCCATGCACTATAAGCTTGGGTTACACCTTGAGATTTGAAAATATTTGTGATCCTTGCCTATTGAGAAAGAAACAAAAGTGAGCGATAACATCTGGCTGTAGGAACATTGTTGAGAGTTGCAGGAAGATACTTGCAAGTTTTCATGACTGGTCAACCAGTAGTTGGTTGGAGTAACCTAAGCTGGCTGTGAATTGAAAGTATGATACTATCCATCCCAATTATAATGCACATAGTTTAAACTGCCATCATTGTCAAAAGTCTTTTAACCTTTTTTGGCAGAGTTTCCACAGGTGGAGGCTCTGGTGAAGGATCCTTAGGTGGTTCCACGATCTGCTTCCCTTTGGGTCGCTTTCGTGGTCCTTCAAGTTGCTTTTTCTTTATTCTGGCAGCAGCTGAAGATGCCCTCTACAAGTGTCAAAGTATAATGTATCAAAGGTAGCAGCAAGGTTTGAAAACTAATTGACAAAAACCTTATGTGAATGAAGTGTGAAACAACCTGCATGAGCAAATTCAATTTTCAATTTAGGTATCCCTTGAATATCTTCATATTAACGGTAGGAGATTTAGTTGAAATGATTCTTTAATAGTGCTTTTACCTTTCACAATATATTCATATTATTATATAGGTAGACCAGCCCAGCATCCCACAATTGGAGATCTAGCTTTGGCTACATCCACATCGAATGGGACAATTATTAAGTCATCTGAGTAAAATTATGACTTAACTTACCGACCCTTGGCTGCTGCTTGGAGCAATAGAAGCTGTGCCAACAGATTGTGACATCTCAGACATCTTGCTGATTGATGCTTTCTTCACCCTGATGGCTTCTTCCTTCAAAACAGCTGCTGAATCTATTACTATGTCTGATGCTCTGTTCCTGATTTCAAACAAGGGAGTGTGTGGTTTTTCTTCTTTCTTCTCCTCAGATTTAGCAACCTCTGTTACCTTCTTTTCTGCTTGTTTGTCTTAAAAATATAGGTTGCACAAAAGAATTGGAACTTAATAATATATTACTCTTTATTGCTGAATCAAATTTATAACAACACTTCTGCAGTGCATAATATTATATGCTGATGAAAATCACCTGTTTTCAAATCAACTTGTGCTGACCCTGTCACTGCTTCATAGTCATTTTCAAAGTCAACTTCTGTGTCAGTACTTTCTCCCTCCTACAAGATAAATTGGGAATATGAGACTATTATGCAGGGCCTGATGTGGAGTTGCGTTAACAAAAATTCTTACAAGTTACTTTGGTACTGTCTTGCACATATGACATTTCAGTTACAAATCATAGAAAAAGCATAAGCTCTTAAATCAATTAGTTCATTTATCAATTCATCATTCGAACCTTATAATAAAAAATAATAATTTAGATTGATTAAACTGTCTTTAAACTTACATCAGACACAATAAGAACAGACGACGTAGGAGTTCTTGGAGTAGAGGGAGTGGAAGGACAAGGAGAAGGACCTGGGGATTCACCAAATTGAGGTAGTTCAAAAGTAGATCCTCCAGAAATGCCTTCAACATCTGCATGGACAAGAAAAGTAGCGTTCTTTAAGATTCAGAGAAACAGTGACCACAGACTGCCTTAAATACATGAAATCAAAGGTAGATTATCAAAGGCACAGAACTGGCAATACTTTGCTCCCATGGACAATGGACGCAAACCAACCTTGTGCAATAAAGATATCTTTAATATCTCCAGCCCTTAGTTGCGAACTGAGCTGCATGTCATAATCAGACAATCTGCTTGGAGTGCTCTGACAGGACTTGTACATTTCAGAGGGAGCAGGGGAAATAGGTTGTGCAGGCTCTCTTTCCTGAAATATTAAGAGTGTAAGATTATCACAAGAGTTCTGGATTAAGCATAAAAAATAATGAAGTATAAGATTATCACAAGAGTTCCGGATTTTGTATAAAAACTAATGAAGTATAAAAGAATTCAAGATTTTTGAAGACTCACAATAATATTGAAGTCATCGTCCTCCATTTGAATAATCTCATCATGAGTGACATATTGATCGATAACATCCTTCTTGAAATGGCGCTGAAAACATTTTAAAAAATACAATCACTTTTCAAAAAAAAAATTTACATCACCTGTCAAGGGCAAAAATAGGAGTTCATCATATTTCAGCATAAAGCAAATTTTCACCAAGTAATTTTTCATGTTGACAGGATCATCATCTTTTTCAACACCCTCAAAGAGTACAGCAGGGTCCTCGTGAATTTCAGACTCTGGAAAAAATTAAAAGGTGTGGTCGCATCATTTGTAGCACATTCTGTGCCTTATATCGACAGTTTCAATATTTAAGTTGTAAAATAATTACCTGTGTCAGTGGGGACATTTTCGTCGATCGCTGGTTGGATTCTGGGGCAAACTGAAATTTAAGTCAAAATACCAAAATGAGTCACAGGCAGACATTTTATGCATCGTGCAGAATTACCAAAAAAGCACAAACTGGCAGAAAATTACTTTCAATGTACCTTTTCGGTGGTCAATGAATGATATCTGATTTTGGAAGCCAATCACAATATCTGCCTCAGAATTGAGAAAACAGGCGCAGCTCAATGTGGGATCCAGGGTAATTTCAGTGAGAGGAGTGTTTGTTTTGTCCCATATCTTCAATACTCCATCAGAACTGAAGTGCAAAATTACACAAAATATATAATAAGGTCCTCAAATTGCTCACAGGCAGCTTGTCAATATCTAATTATCCATATAGCCTTTGAGTTAAAGAGGCAAGAAATCATCATGAAATATAAACATAACAAAGAGAAAATACCAGCACAAAATGAGGCATATAAATGACATGTATGTATATTGTAAGGAAATAGAGCAAGATTGTATACATTACCTGCAAGTAAGAAATACTTTCATTTCAAGACAAGCATCCACAGATGTGATAGGGCCATGATGTCCATACATCTCATTGTCACTTTCCAATGGCATCCCTACAGTGAGTAAAGTCAGTCAAAAAAATTGTGAAAAAAAAGAGAATCGTTATGTGATGAACGTTATTCGCAACATCTCCAATTAACTATGTGCATTGAAAGTATAAGTCTGTACAACAGAGACACCTTCATCAAGGGTCCAGTATCAGTTATGCAGCAATGAAAGTAAAACGTTCCTGCCATACTTCTAAGTTCATCATCGAATTTCTGCAAATGGTGCATATGGACTGCTCCCGTTTCATGCCCGGTCATGAGACATTCTTCCTGAAAAGAGAAAAAATTTATCGATTTATTTAATAATGGATGAATAATGCATACTAATACTTTCAGTAAAATAACTTATTACAAAGTTTTTAAAAGTAATGCAGCTTGAATATCAACAAGCAACCTGTTGAGCTCAGCTAATACTTGGATTTGGCTGTGAATGTGTTTGTGTTTTACGCCCCATCAGCACCGGTGTGGGCTATTTAGAGGCAACTTGGATTTGGCAGAGATATAACGAATAAGACCCTATCTGACTAATACACATTCTATCAGACGGCCAGAGATAGAGACAAAAAGATATACTTACAAGTAATGCATAGTGAGAGACAATAAACAACGTTGACACTTGGTACAAAAGATCAAAGGAAGGCAGAGACCAAAACAGGAACTCTTCCATTCCAATTCCACTGCACAGCGTGATAAGCATTCCTGAGGGTGCATTTTGTTGTCTGATGTCTTTAATCTGGAATAACGAAACGGCAAATAGATCTTGTGCTAATCCCACTAGAAGAAACTTTGAAAGGGAGTCCACAATTACCTTCAAAGCCCTTCAGAGAGAAATATCAAAACAATTTTAATTTTGAGATTATTTTAGTATCTCAACTCACTGGATTTTTGCAGGCCTTGAACTCAAATATCTTATGCCCTTTTACAACAGGATCCATGAAGAGAATCCTCCCATCCTGAAAGCAGATCATTAATTTGGATAAAAGGTGTACTGAAGGGGGGAGGGGATT
The DNA here is from genome assembly GCA_026936325.1 of Platynereis dumerilii. NCBI lineage: Eukaryota > Metazoa > Annelida > Polychaeta > Phyllodocida > Nereididae > Platynereis > Platynereis dumerilii. Next base: position 12,588,926 of record JAPTHN010000007.1, read on the forward strand.
TTAGCTACCCTTGGGGAAGTATATTTTTTGGCATTTTTAAATTAAAAAATTCACAATACTAAAAATTTGGAATTCCTGACATTGTTCCAATTAATTCTGAAATAATTTTTTTAGGACATCAAGTATGTGAAATAAACTTTACTATGGTAAGTTTCACAGAGGTCTGAAATGAACTAATATCAATCAATGATACCTCCGTTGCCAACATTTCTATCTGGTAGTGGCTGTTAAATTTTTAAAAAGTTTATGACCTGTTCGTTCCACCCCCCTTTTGAATTTAAATGTTTATGCCCGGGCCTTAACGATTACAGACAGGGAAGAATCATGATGTGATTTTAGTAAAATTTGGAGCATATTAAATACTCATAAGACAATTAGAATGTTTGAAATATTTGTTTCGCAATTACTCACCTCAAGACCCAACATGAGAAAATTCTGCGCGTCTGGGCTGTGGAGACCTTCAGCTGTCCAAATTTGCACAGGAGAATCCAGGCATCCAATGCATGTCACGTTAGAAAACAACTCATTTCCCAGGCCAGACTCTGTTGCCCTTTGGCCAAATGACTTGGTACCTAAGCTGCGCTTCGGATTCCTTAACAAACAAATTTTATGACATCACAAATTACTTCTAATGCTACGAGTAGGAAAATGCCTCAGACGCATTTAATCACAAACCTTTGATCCCTAAAGCCTACGAATAATTTTATTATTTAATTGTCTCCAGCTGAGAGTGAGACAATCTTTCTTTTTAAACATCTAACACTTGCTAGAGGATGGTATCGATTCCTATACATGTGGTGTCACAGTACAACTGGGGGAAAAAAAAAGCTCAAAAGTCATATAGGAGACTTGTCAAGTATAACAGCAGTGAGGATAGGCTTTTCTTTGAACTGCAGTCACAGTACACCTTGTACGAAACAGGACACTTTTTCTGCCATCTGACATCACACTAGAAGAAGAACGAAACCGATCCCTACATGGAGGTGTCATAGTATAACTGGAATAAACCATGAATTGGAGGTTTCACTTCGCAAACCAACTGAACTGTTTTCTCCTGTTGTATCATTGATTTTCTCCAGTTGAAAATCACTAACAGTTATCTTCATCTTCCCATTAATTATCACTGTGGAAAAGGCATTGACTTTTCATCAGGACCCTCATAGAAGGTTGCCAATGTTTGCAGGTTAGCTCATACCAAGTTACACACAGTCTGCAATATGGAGAGTCAGGTTTGGGTTGGTGCAATATCAGCAATCTTTCGGAGAAGTGTATGGGTCTACTTCAAGATCAAGGCATTGCTATTATATCCAGCTCTCCATGGTGGAGCTTAACTTAATAGAAAGTCAACAAACTCTCAATAATCCCCAACATCAAAACCACGTTCATGCCATAAGCTATTAAGCATGAAACGACAACATGCTTTTATTATCATTAATTATGAAAAAATTATGTTACCTACCTGGTACTATTCCACTGCAAGCGCCAATGAAGAATGATGTGTACGTTTTATCAAGTGAAGTTAAATGGAATATCTTAAATTTACCAACAATAACAGGAACAAACAAAGACAAAAACAAGCATCCTCGGATACAATGGCTGGTTAATCCTATGGGGAAGTAGAAGGTGTGATTTGCAGCATGGGAGAGCGTCTGAGGCAAAAAATATGAGTGTAGGAACAGTGGACTGGAGCTTGAGGTATAGTAGGGTGATGTCAGCGCGAACTAGATTCTCTTGACGTGAGGGTATAGCAATGAAGTATAGGTGCAACTTGCTGCAGAGAGCATTGCGCAAGTGTTTGAAGTTTGAAGTTTTGAGTAGAAGGTGACAGCAGACACTAATTTCTAACAGAGTCGCTGCCAATATTGAGCTATAGGCCGACAAATTCATAATGTGGAATACTTCTACCAAATTTCATAACTCTAAAATAAGCGGAATATTAAGGTTACAAATGGACAGTTCAAGAATGACAAAAGATGGCTACCAAAAAGGCCTACATCTTGAATTTATCGCCATGTTCCCAATCAATACCCACAGGCGTAGACCTGAAGCAAATTTTATAACTCTTAAGTGAAATATTAAGGTCACATTTGGCAGTCCAGGAATGAAGAAAGATGGCTGCTAAAATGCCCGCTATCTCAGTTGTCTCGACAGGTAGGCTCCTCAATAAAATGTTTTTTTTTACTAGTTACAGCAAGTGCACACCTAACTGGTCATTCTTCTGCTTTCATCCCCTAGCATATAACTAGCAAAAAATTTTTTTTTTGCGAGGACACCCCCCCCCCGACGTGACCTCCCCCCAGACTTGTAAAATCTAAAATTTTTAAATTACCTCCTTCCTAGAAATATAACTAGCAAAAATAAAAATTTCTGCAAGTACCCCCCTGGATGTGACCCCTCCCCCCCAGGCCTTGTATAGAATATAAAATTTAATACCTCCCCGAAGTGACCCAAGCCTATCTCTAGCAGAAATAAACCCTTTTTTTTTGCGAGTACCCCCATTTAAAATGACCTCCCTCCAAGGTGACCCCTAACCTAGAAATATAACCAGCAAAAAAAAAATTTCTACAAGTACCCCCCTGGAAATATCCTCCCCCCCCCATCGGGCCTTGCATAGAATATAAAATTTAATACCTCCCCCAAGGTGACCCTAGCCTGGCAATATAACAGGCAGAAAAAATTTTTTTTTTTGAGGCGACCCCCCCTCGGGACTTGTAAAATCTAAAATTTTAAAATGACCTCCCTCCGAGGTGACCCCTAGCCTAGAATAACTAGCAAAAAAAATAATTTCTGCAAGTACCCCCTGGAAATGTCCTCCCCCTCGGGCCTAGCATAGAATATAAAATTTAATACCTCCCCTGAGGTGACCCCAGCCTGGCTATATAACTAGCAGAAAAAAACTATTTTTTTGCGAGTACCCCCCCTGAGATGGCCCCCCCCCCCTCGGGACTTGTAAAATCTAAAATTTTTAAATTACCTCCCTCCGAGGTAACCCCCAGCTTAGAAACATAACTTGCAAAAATAAAAATTTCTGAAAGTACCCCCCCAGATGTGACCAACCCCCCGCGCCTTGCATAGAATATAAAATTAACTAGAATGCGCAAATAAAATTTGCAAATCTAGGTGCTGATTGTTAACTTGACAATTTAAGCATGAGATGAACCTCTGTCTGCCATTGTAGATGCTCCATTGTGAATCAACCATCCAGCTGGTCAGAGATCCTATCATATAGCAATTTATAGCATGTATATATTGTATAGGTATATAAAATCGAATGGGTCACCAAAAGCTGTTTTCACCTTATTTACATTTTGCTGCAGCCCGTTCTAATATGCTAACATGTTCCGCTTGAGTGCACACAGTCTAGACATTGCATAAATCTAGGGCAGTGACCTGATATTTTGTGACCAGAAATAGTTATTTCTGCCAATTTACAGCAAAGAGGACAGCTATTTACAATCACAGTCCATAGATCTGTTACTGATCCATCATCAATAGCAATTACAGCATCCAAGCTAGAAGGGTTGATGTGTTTACGAAGTTGGAAGTAAAACGCATGAAACCATTGTATTTCATGTTCACCACAAACAGGAAGTTGAAAAACATGCAGGAAATGGCAGGTTGTACAAGCATGATCTAGGCGCAGCAGCGCCTAGATAAATACCCCAGGTGACCCAAGCCTAGCAATAACTAGCAGAAAAAATAAAAAAAATTTCGAGAGCAAACCCCGAGGTGACCCCCCTCGGGACTTGTAAAATCTAAAATTTTAAAATTACCTCCCTCCGAGGTGACCCCCAGCCTAGAAATATAACTAGCAAAAAAAATTATTTCTGCAAGTACCCCCCTGGATGTGTCCTCCCCCCCTCCCCAGGCCTTGCACACTGCATGTCTCCCTATTGGCTGAAATGGCCCATCCCACCAAGTCCCTCATTCTCATTGGCTCTAAATGGCCACACCCCCAAAAATTAAAAATTTTCAAGCACTGCCACAGTTTCAACCGAACAACTGTCAACCCATTACACCTTGCCTAATGCTGTCAAATTAGCCAACTGAGATTGCTTCTAACCAGCAATTACCACAAACACAAACTCAACGCATGATGGCCAAAAATGCATACCTGTCATTATGCGCCACACCTCCAAATATCGACCACACCCCCAAAACCCATTATTAAAACGGCTGGAGAATTCTCCAGCCAAAAAAACAATGGTAAAAATAACCATACCTCTTGAGAGATTTTTCATCCTCTTCGTTTCTCTGGGAGATTAACTGCTGTTGAATTTTAACGAGATTCCATATCATTAACATGCAGGCAGGATCAGTTCTGAAAAATACAAACCATCATATAACAAGGTTGAACAGAAGCAGTAGCACTTTTATTCATCATCACAGTTAAGGAAATAAGTTCAAGGTTTCACTGTTTATCAATATGTTAATTAGTAATTGGGAACCGTGAATGTTCTGCTATGTCCTTTGTTGAATCCCCTCCCATCCCTCACACCAAAAGTAACATAGGTAAGGAAAAGCGGCCAATTTCTTATTATTCGCCATTTGATATATTCCCCCTCCCCCCTTAGGTAATTCCTAAAAGTGGCCCTGCCACTGAACATATATTTCTTCGCTATGTTGTATCACCAATAATAATCTTATCATCAGTTAACTTTCTCTGCTAAAAAGTATGCATAAAAGTTGAAAAAAACTTACTTGGAGGTGTACAGCCACAAATTCTGCTCATCTATCAGCACATACACAATGTTCATGACTCTGTTGTAAACTATCTGTTTGACTTTCTCCAGGGGAGATACTGAAGGGGGTGGAAGAACTGTAGAGAAGTTTTTGTGTGTTGGTCGCGAGAAGATTCGCACACTAAAATAGTAATGAAATTTACCTTGTGCAACAAACAGAAACATCAGTCAAATTTTACATTATACCATCATCATCACCGAGAACTTCACTTCAATGGCAGCCAACAATGCCGACTGTACTTCATAGAATGTAAGAGTTTGATAACTTGGATGTGCGTAGCCAGCTCATAATTCCTTTTAAATTTAGAGGTAGGCACACAAGTGCTGAACTGATCTGCAACAACTTCGAAAAAAGAAGACAAAGTTATATGAATGTCCATTTACCTGCCATCATTGCCAACAGCCATTAATCTGGTTGACTTTCTTGTCCCAGGTACCAATGTCAGACTGGATACTTGGCTGCGACTGTGAGCCCAGAATGAAGTGACCAGACTGACAGACCAAACAGTGACAGTACGAGAGGTTCCAAGGTAAAGCAACTTGTCATCAGTCAAACCCATGTAGAGAACCCCTTCAGAGGACACTTGTAAGCTGGAATATATTGCAAAAGGTACATTACTCATGCATAGTTATACATGCACAGAACCAGTGTAGTGTAAATACACCTTATCACTTGATGAAGACAATGCATACTTTTATACTTTTTTAAATTTTAGGCCCTTGACTTAATATCCAAACATGGAAATTAATTCAGAAACCATGATTTTACCTTTCCCTTCATATTTTACCAGGCAGTTGTAATTCTGCACTTTAGTAGACATTCCATATCACAAAGAGAACCTCCAGGTTATGATCAGCCTTGTGCCCATCGAACATATTGATAACTAAGCTACTCAGAAGACATTAATATCAAGAAGTTCTTCTGGATCTGTGCCCCAGCCCAAAAACTATCACCAAATAGACATGCTCTTTGTCTGATTGTATTGGTACTAGGAAACTTAGCTGAGATGATGACATGGTGGAGAATCCGGGTATTGATGAGCTCCACCCAGCCTAACCAAGATTCATATTCAGCAATATTTAAAATTCTTAAGTTAAACCCAACGGCTAAGGCCACGCATAATTGATCTTTAGCTTCTTGGATCTTCTCAAGGCACTGTTTCTAGGGTCGGTCGGTAGGACGAAAAAAAACCAACTTTTTTTCATTTTTTTTTTTTTTTTTTTTTCTGTCAGCATCTATTGTGTCGGCGGGTCCACGAATCTAAGAATCAATTATGTGTTGCCTAACATGTGGAAACAAGTGATGTTACTGGTCTGCTGAAGTTAGGCAAAACACAACGTCACACTTTGTCATGGTATTTCCACAGTAGTTGGAATATTTGTTAGAAAAAATTGTGAAAAATCAAGTGGAATTCACCTTGTCAACATAAAATTGCACCATCGCACTTTTCTTCTTGCCCGAGATCTTGCAACAAGAGCTGGGGTGAGAGCGTGTTGCAAAAATGGTGGACAAGAGTAATCAGTTAAGCTGTGATTTTGCCGCAATTACAATCAGTTTACATATAAACAAAATAAATTTACCTGTAGATACAGGTCATAGTAATAAGTGACCATGTTCTAGCTGTCCCGTCCAAGGAGCAAGTGATGAAGAGTGAACTGTCTTCTGGATGTGTCAGAATGTCGGTAACTGAGTTCGCATGACCTCTGAAGGTGTGAATTAGACCTCCAGTCATACTCCAGACCTTAACTGCAATTAGAATGGCCTGTATATAACATAGCTGAATGCATAGCAATATGTAAATTGTCTAAGGGAAGGGGAAAATTAAACCATGATGGAGACTGCCACATGGTATCAATGCATGCATAATATACAGGAAGCATTCAATTAATATCCTCTGTGTAACTGCATTTGATCCTAACTTTGATACATTCATAAACAAAAGTGCATACCTTCACGATCCAACGAAGATGTGACCAGCATACGAGCGGCAGCAGAATAGCAGCAGCCAGTGATGGACATTTTGTGAGCTCTGGAAATATTAAATAATTTCTGAAACTGCAATGATTCCTAACATCTCTCTCTCCCTCTGAATCACAAAAATATATAAATCATCTCCAGGCTGCAGAACAAAACGAAACCATTTCACAATTTAAAAGAAGAAATCACAGCACCAAAATATAAGAACTGGCAAGTGCAAGCAATCAGTGAATAATTTTACATACTTCTCAATCGTAAAGATAGGATTTTGTGGATCATTCATGTGGTAGCAAATGAAATCAGTGTCACTGCAGTAGTACAGATGCTGTTGGGTCTGCTCCAGTATGACTTTCCGAATAAAGCGTTTATTGTCAAATTTTATATGTCTGAAAATAAAACAACATTCAACAAAAGCAAATAAATTATTACAACTAATCATTGTTATAAAAGAAAAGGTTATCTTAAAAACATTTCCTACCTTTCCAATGAGAGATAATAATTTGCCATTTCGCGTATATCTCCCCAGTTCTGTTCAGTGGCTTGTTTGAACTTCCAAATCTAGGACAAAAGTTGTATGATCCCCATTGAACAGGGTTGGAAAAAATCATGTAACCAGAATCTGATTAATACCAATAACTTTAAATCTGGTTCAATAAGTGATTTAAATCACTTTCATTTGAAACAATCAACCCTGGACGATGGTTAGCCAAAGTAATTAAGTAAATCTAGGTTTATGTGATACTTAGTGAAAGAATTTAATTCAAAGTGCTCAATGACAAATATAATATTTTAATAAATATACCCTTGTTCCATCCACACCTCCTGTGATAAGTTCATCTTTCACTGAGTTAAAGGTCATGAACAAGACTGAACGTAACTCTCCACTGGTCGCACATGTCTCTTCAAAGTCTCGATTCAGCACCTGGATTGCAAACCATAATATTTGAAATCCAAAAAGCGGGTCCATTCAAAATTGTAAAATATCAAGAAAGTCAATCAAAGAAGAAGCCATATTCCTAGTTTGCTTACCTTCAATGAGAAATCCTTGCATAAAACGAAATACACATTGTATTTTCTGGCATAAATGATGTCTTTTAACAGTTTATGTTCATATTTCGGGTAATGAAGAGATCTTGTGACTGAAAAAAGAGAAGCATTTTTCTTCTTTAAAACCTCATACAACATTGTTGGCGAACAAACAGCATTCAATTAGCTCATCAAAATATAGTTAGCAAGGCACAGATATATTAAATTCACATTGACTTGTAGAGATACACACCTGCACAATTTACAGCATTTCTATTCCAACAAGTGATACCCTTTGTATCCAACATGACAAATTGATTCATCCTTCCATTATACGTCACTGCAAAAAACATCTGAAGGAGTCATCAATGCAGAGGGTGTAAGGAAAATATAGGCCTACTTGTTCATTTTTACCCTCGGCAATGTATACATTGCCGACGGGAATTGTAGTTACTTTGCGAAAATTTGTCCGTCCGGCGGGCGGGCGGACGGTCGGGCGTCCAGATAACGGGGGTCCCGGATGTGTATTGGCAGTAATGTGAAAACTATGGCATGTACATATTTTATTTTTTGGACATTATTGTGTCTATCATCCTAGTTTTGCCTTTTAAGGGTCTTATGACATTAATACTTTTCTCACAGTAATTGAAAAAATATTTTTTTGTGTATTGGGCCTCATGCAAAACTATGGCACGTATATTTTTTTATTTTTGAGACATTATTGTATCTCTCATCCTTGTAGTGTCTTTTAGGGGTCTAATCTCTCAAACATTAATACTTTTCTCACAATTATTGAAAAATGTGAAAAAATTTTTTTTTTTCATTTTCCGGATTGACTCAAATGCTGTTGTACTTATGTCACAGAAATTTGCATATGGTATGTATTAAATACCCAAGATTTGTCCTTTGGGGGTCTAAATACTCTAAGAAAAACTGACTGACGTAAATTCATTAAAAATGTGATAAATTACGAATTTTTTAAACCTGCATTATTCAGTCAATTTTGCAGCTATGTCTATGAAATATTCCAGTTAGGTGTCTAAATTATAGCTCTTTAAACATCTCAACTCAGTTGGAATGTTTATCATATGATTGTTTTATGAAAAACAAAAACCAGAAAAAATCAGGATTTTTGCCAATTTGCCAACTTTTCTGTCTGAAACGCCAAGATAGGCCTAATCATGATTGAATTTAAAGCATATTATAGGGTAATGCTCTTTGAGTCGGACACTTAGAGAAGGTAACCTTGACTCGGACACTTTTTGTTGGGCTATATTGGCCAATTGAGAGCTTCTATACCTATATATTTGGTACCAATCTTTAGCTTAAGACCTCCTCCAGCCATTCAGAAAGTATCAGCATGATACTAACAAGTAAAGTGGGGTTTTCACGGCTCTATAGATAGGGTAAAAAACCCGTTTTTCTCTCAAGTTAGTGTCAGAAATTGGTGAATTTTTGCTAAATTTTGTCATGTTTCAGCTATCTTTTACTTGCCTATGGTACTGATATGACTTCAGTTTTTTTGCCCTTCAGTTAGGAGTAAGCTTAACCTATTCTGTGCTCTAATATGGGCTTTTTGAATTGATGGGAAGACTCTAAACACATGTATCTTTGATTTCATGTTTTTAGAACACAGGTGTCCGACTCAAAGATACCCTATGTCATTTTTTATTTCAGAAATTTAGCCACTAATTTAGTTCTTGTGCTGCCCCAATTGTCACTTTTCTGTTAGATTTAGTAAAAGCCTTTCATTTGAGGCCCTGGTTGACAATCAATAACCCATAGGCCAAGCAATATATCACTTTTTTTAAATGTACAGAATATAAGTGTCCGACTCAAAGAACATTACCCTAGTTAAACATACAATAAATGAATACTCACAGCCACTGAATGAATTTTGAAAATTTAAGATTTCAAAAGCAAAAAAAATGCTCAAATGTCTACTTCCTCCACAATTTCATTTCTGATGTCATACTATGCTTTTGAATATTTAGCAAATAAACATGGCAGTGCATCACATCATGATGATGATAATTTTGAGCTATATGAATATTTTTAATTCATACCAGAGGTCAATATTTGCAAAATTTAATAAATATTAAGGATTTTCAGATTATCAGATATCAGTCAATTTTTGCAAGGTAAATCAAAATTTCTACAAACATGTCTAAATTTTTATTTTTACTATTCTTTATAAAATATTATCAATTGGATATATAAGTGGACTTTAAAACATTAAGAAAACAATGAAACATGCATTTGCTTGTTACTATTTAAAGATTTTGACACCTGAAATCCCAATTTTAACCTTCTGTAACATGCCAAATAATTTTCTTTAATTACCCTGTATTCAGTGGTCTAATTCCTAAGCCTCTCTGTCTGATTTGTTCATATTTAATTATTATAAAAAAAAAAAAAATAATAAAAATAAAAGTAGGCTGACATTTCTTTATTTTTTAAATTCAATATCACCAAGGTTAGATTTTAATCCATACTCTATTTCTGCAAATTTCAATATATAATTTTACATCTTAAGATATTATTTAGATAAATCTGTCTTTTAATTATTAATTCCAAGACTCCTTCCAATTTATTTTAGCATTTTGAAGAGAACAAATGTCTTCATTGGTCGGGTAGCAGGTAGAGTATTTGTTGAATGGATCCCTGGTGCCAGGGAGTCTGTATTACATAATGTTCATGATGTCAGAGGCTATTGTCTGCCCTGCTGATCCTCTCCCATGACCAAAACCAAGAGGGTGCCTACAATCGGTTACATAACATCCTCAACTTTCTAACAAAAAACTGCAATGATTTCACCTTGGTTTTTTAAATTTTGAACATGAAATTAAATTTGAAATTTGAATCACTACACTGGGCCAAGTAGAAGGTGAGATATGACTTTTGATTATCAAGCCCTTCTGAGGCTTATGTGCAACCAAAGTGTTGGTTACTGAATTGTACAAAAAGAAAAAAATAATTATTTAACAATTTTACTTAAAACACATCTATATCTTATCTGTGTGTCAGCAGTGCCATTAGTGTTATTTTGTATAGACAGTTCAGGTAGGCTATGGTTATTTTTTTTTTCTTTTCAGCTATTGTTATGCCCCTATTGTGTTACCCCCATGACCATGTTTTTAACGTTTAACCCACTTTAGTGCATTCTAATATTTTCAAATTTATCAGTTATTGATACAAATTTTAAAAGTTTAAATTAAAAATAGTAATTTTTTGTTTTTCTTAAAAAGTATTTATTATGGGCTTATACATCTTTTTAGTGTTAATACTAAAATAGATTGAATAGGTAGACAGCCTAGCCACAATTTCTGTTAGTCATAACCTTATTTGTAATTTATGATAGAAATGGGTAAATAGATAGATAGATAGAAAGATAGAAAGACAGATAGACAATAAACGCGGAATACTCACTGGCAATGACATCCGTGTACTTTTTGCTGTGCTCATAGCGTCCCTTTAACTGAAATCCATACTGAACAGCAGTAATGTTATCCAATAATCTTGAATCATTTTGGTTTATTAATTTCATAGAGTCTCCACATAGAGTAGCATCATTGTTTTCTTTGTCAGTTGAGTTGTCATCAGTTTTTTTTTCATCATCAGGTAAATGTGTACTGGTTTTAACCGCTTCGATGAGAGCGGAATCACCGCCAGCAGATTCAGTGTGCGTCATCTATAATGCAAAAAGGACGAATTGTAACTTTACAAGGTAATTACACAGTTCATCCACAAAAAATCAAAAGACAGGCAATGCAGGGAACCCCCAGCATTTGGCAGCCCTTGCCTTGGGGATTTCTAAAAAATTATCAGGATCCACAAACTTTAGTAGTTGCTTGAACAAAATTACTTAATTGTTTAATGAAAGTACTAGCCACACATTCAGCGAAGTATACTCAGGCCAGACTGTAAAGAATAACATATTTTCATAATCCATGGGAAAATTTGAAATCAAAACATTTTGATTGGATGGCCAGTAATCAGTCACTTTTGAGACACTCGCACGGGAGGAGTTATCTCTGAACAAAAGAATCTATTTGCTTAGGGGAGACAATAGGGCAGTCATAGACTCCCAAAGACCAGCCTCTCCTGATTTCTAATTACCATACTCACCAACTAACTTGCATCTGATTGGTCTAGGGCAGGGCAATTCTCAACAAATGTGATAAGGTATTTTTTACAAGGTGTAGCCACAATGAACAGTCACACAAAATTTAACATACTGATTCATATGCGCATTGACTGATTGAATGATTTCTTATGCGTGGTATTAATTTATGTTGTGTAGTATTGTTGGAGCTCCTAATTGTAAAATAACTGATCATGATATTACACCGCATTAAAAGATATTAAGCAAAGGCAGTTTTTTTATTGTATTTTCGATACTTTTAGGACCAAGCTCACATCCTCTTCAATTGCAGGCAATACACTTATATTACTCATACTAGTTATATATTTGAGTTTCATCCAGATTCTTTCATACAAAGTTGAGATTTGGCAATTGGCATATTTTTAGCAGATTACCATTGCTCTCATGCATATTAGCATATTGCCTTGAAGGGTCACAAGTGACTCACAACACCTTAGATAATTACATTATTGTGCTTAGAATATTTGTAAGGTAACATTTGCATCCACTGGAATTAAAATGTATAGTTTATATATAATATAACCATCACCAGGCAGTGTGTATTAATCATCTTCATTTGATCGCGAATTTTCACTTTTTACACAATATCCTCTTGTTAAAACCCAAAAATTAGTCAGATCACTTAAAGCGCTTCTTTAGTTTTTCCCTTACACTGTCTACAAAAATTCTAAAATAGTTTTAAGATTTGGGGGATGCCAGGAGCACTGCTACCACCCATAAGATAGTCCGATTACCTAGTGAATCAAGCAATATCACTCCTACGATGTGCATGTAATAAGTGGACTCTCAGTCAATTGCTCTACTTGTGATGTTACTACATTGTCCTTTGAAATGGCGGACATGAGTTGGCTAATCCCATGGGCATTCTCGCCCATTCATAAAACCCTATGGGGTGACACTAACATGAGAAATGTTATTAGGGGCAGTGAGGGAGAAAGGCAGGAGTAAAATGGGGGTAAATGATATTACGGGAATAAGAAAAGGGAGTGGGGGGGGGGGCATATCCTGTCATGCGGCCTCATGCGGTCTCGTTTGATATATTCAATACTTGCGTTATCGTATCGATATACAGTATTGATTTGGACAACTTTTCAGATGCAGCTATTCTGACCGTATCGATGACAGTCCTAAAAAAATCATACTCCCTTTTCAGCATGTTATAAAAATCAGTCGGCCTGGGCTACCCCCTCTTCAGACACATGTCATGTGTGCGAAAAGTTAGGACCCCGACTCCCGAGGCTGCCCGGGCAAAACTCCAATTAACCCTCCCTTGTCATAAGCAAATCCTGTAAGGCTTAAGTTTATAGACAACAATACTCACGATAATGCTCTCAAACTTGTAGACTCAATCAATTCGACTCAGTATCAATTTTGGTTCTTGTAAAAGTCATGGTAAGAAGCCTGGCTGCCAGGATGGCTTGCTTGAAAATCCAGCTCAGATCTCAGCTCTGTGTGTCATGAACGGCTACAATGAAGCCTGTCATTCGTCAAAAGTCTATGGAATGATCACACAACCAAATACTGCATATGGAAAACTCGTCATATTTCACTGACAGTGTGTGGAAACACTGAAAACAAGCTTATTTTCGAAGACTTTTTGACACGATGATCCTCAGCCATGTTGTTTTTCTTCTAGCAACGGGTAGTGTGCGGATAGCACGCTAGGGTGGGCGGGGCAAAAATAACATGATGTGATTGGTTGACAATGACTTCACTAGACATCACGTGACTGTCTGGCAGAGCAGGTGGATCTCCATCTTGTTGCAGAAGAGACATTCAGAGACGATCGAAACTTCGCCATCTGCAGTTCCCGAGAGACCGTAAGTTCAATTAATGTCTGTAACAACGACCGCTTGACAGTGGTGAATCGATTGCAGTCAAATCCTGTGAGGATTTTAAACTGCCAGTAAGTTGTGTGAAGTTTTTTGAGTCCCAAAACTTAGACCTGTTTTCGTGTTCGTGAAATCGTCAAGTTCATCTCATGTTTATCTCAAGCTTTTCCTTGCGCTCAGCGCTGCACTGCCGTCTTGCAACTTGCTTTATTTCTGCCGCAGTTTTCTGTTGTCTAATTGACTGCCAATCTGTGACATGTGTGACCATCTGTCAATGATCCTTGGTCTGTCGCCCAGTTGGTACTTGGCAAGTTGCCTGATTGGTTGTCGACCAGTTGAAGCTAGTTGACTGGCATGATTGCGCAATCCACCATGTCCTAACTCCTAACTTGACCTAAGTCAGGCTAAGAGGCTAACATGGCTAAGACCCAACACCCCACAGTCACAATACCACTTTGCTGGAAAAGCAGCATAAGAAGAATTAGCCTACATAGGCTACACAGTCTTGATCAGACTGGCACGAATCTAGCGAGAGTGGTGATGGCAGGGCACCTGCAAGTCTTGGAACATTTGTCCGGCCATCTTCGTTTTTCTCCGTGAATTGCAGAATAATTTGTCATAAACTAATCTAAATACTTCAGTCAACAATATGCTATTTAGTTATGCTGAAAATTACACCTTTTGAACTCAAGATGCTTATATTATGGTTTGAAATTAGAAAAACAAAAATATTTTCGAATCAATGAGCACTGCTTCTTGTCAAAACAAAACAAGCATGGCATTTGTCGAAGTTTTTGAACAAAGTTTTTAAGAGGAATAGCAGCTGAAAATCGTTGTCATTTGGGTCAAGACTGATTTATCATCATACAGTTCAGTGTATAGGACATTGTTGAACGATGACATTGGAGTTAACTTGGAATAGCAGCTGTTGACAATAGGAGATTCATTTTGGCTGACTGACACACAGTCCACAGGTGCGTGAAATATAGTTCCATGTCATATCATTTGTAGAGAATTCATGGGAAACTTCTGTCAGCCAGTGGTTTGCTGGCATAAATTAGATTGACAAATATGTTCCTCAGTAGCATTGGGAAGCATTCACAATGTATGCAACTGTTTCTCGACACTTTGCACTTAATGACACATGTTGTGCGACAACATTTGTCATCAGACGCTTCGGCATTCTGCCTCGCCATCACGTGACTATTTAAAAGAGCGTCTGCTTCAGACTGCTACCTACAACAAGAACAACAATACTGCAGTCCTCTGTCCACTTCTATCTCAAATGTATGACTATGATGCAATCCGGCTACAGCAGCATTGCCAGTCAACTAGGTCACAGAAAACTTGGCTGCAACACTACCAACTAGGCGGCAACCAACTAGGTGACAACCACTACCAACTTGGCTTCACTTTATGGACAACTAGGTTCCCTGACGACACATATTTTATTTGCGATACCGACCAGGTGACAGATCACCTTCAATGGTGGTCAATTAGGAAATATATTGTCACCTAGTTGCAGGCCTAGTTGGATGTGTTTTGTGAACTGGTGTCACCTAGTTGGAACTGCATGTCACCTAGTTTGCGCTGGTATGAAATCTCCTTGTCACCTAGTTGGGTTGCCTCTAAGCCCACACCGGTGCTGATGGAGCGTAAAGGGTGTACGGTCAACTGGGCGACAAACCAACTAGGCGACACTTGTCAGTATCAACTAGGTGACAAGAAATTTGGAAATCTCATACCAGTACAAACTAGGTGACACAAACAGTTCCAACTTGGTGATACAAATTTACACAGCACTTCCAACTAGGTGACAATACATTTCCTAATTTATCACCATTGAATCTGTCACCTGGTTGGTATCCCCAGCAAAATATGTGTCACCTGGATGGTATAGATCTGGAGGGTATCTGCTGTCACTTAGTTGTCCAAAAAGTGTAGCCTAGTTGGTAGTGGTATGTCACCTAGTTGGTTGTTGCCTAGTTGGTAGTGTTGTAGCCTAGTTGTCTGTCGCCTAGTTGACCGGCAATCAGCGTAAAACACTAACTCACTCACTGTCACCTAGTTGGTACTGACAGGTGTCGCCCAGTTGGTTTGTCGCCTAGTTGACCGTACTCCACTGATAGTGCCGCATTTTTGAAGCAACACAGCACAGTCCTGCTGAGTTCTGCTGAGTGCGGACCTGACACTGCTTACAGGCAACTGTCCTACTGCCCCAGAAGCCAATTTGATACCCATTTCACTTGAATTTCGCCAGCCTCGCTAACTCGCCTGCTTCAACAGCAGACTCGTTTATCAGTCAGTGATGCAATGTGATTGGCAAGAACAAAATGGACAGCTTACTGAACTTGGCACAAGTAGTAAATAAATCCAATTTTTAGCTTGTCTGTTTTCTTTGAAAACGAGCTATTGTCGTCACTCGATCGGCGGCGTCGTCGGTGTTGTCCCAGTTAAGGTTTGTAAGTGTCCATTTGTGACATTAGTATTTCACTTAGAGCTATGAAATTTGGTCCAAGTATTGGTCTGTGGGTGTAGATCAAGATCATGTTGAGAAATCTGCGATGGCCGACAAAATGGCCACTACAAAATGTCCACCATTCTTGAACTGCCCACGGTGACTTTTTAAATATTTCACTTACAGTTATGAAATTTGGTACATGTATCCTATGAGTATGAATAGGGAAAATGTCAAGAAATCCAAGATAGCGGCCATTTTTGGCAGCCATCTTTTTCATTCCTGAACTGCCCATTGTGACCTTAATATTTAGCTTACAGTTATGAAATTTGGTAAAGGTATTGGCCTGTGGATATGGATCGGGAACATGTCGAGAAATCCAAGATGGTGCCAGAAAGGCCACTTCAAAATGGTCGCCATCCTTGAACTGCCCATTGTGACCTTAATATGTCGTTAAGAGTGATGAAATTTGGTACAGTTATTGGCTGTGGGAACGGAATGCGCACTGTGGGCATTGATTTGGAGCAGGTCGAGGAATCCACAATTGCGGCCATTTTAGCAGCAATCTTTCTTCAATCTTGTACTGCCCTTTGTAACCTTAATATTTTACTTAAGAATTATGAAATGTGGTATAGGTATTGGCTTGTGGGTATGGATTGGGAACATGTCAAGAAATCCAATATGGCTGCTAAAATGTGGGTCTTAGTCTTTCACTTACAGTTATAATATTAAGTACAGGTATTGCCCTGTGGCTGATAATCAGGCACACAATGATAGATTTCACATTAACAGACGAGCATTGAAGGCGCTTGCGGCTCTGGTTTAGGAGTGCTGTCAGAAGTGGGACGTTTCACCGCTCAAAAAATAAAATTGAGATGTTTCACCACCGATCTAAAAAGACTTAAATCAACTCATGATTGCCTTGTGAAACATTACACAGATTGAGTATGCAGGCACTCAAGGTGGTCGCCTTTTTGAGCAGCCTTTGACAATAAAAAAATATAGAAATGTGACAATATAAAATATTTAGAAATTGAGATCAATAACACAACGTACAGAATGATATTGAATTATCAGATTGGACTGTTGCTGTTAGTACCATAGTAAGCATGTTTGTCGACAAGTTTGATTTCAACTATTAAGTACCAGCAATTGATTTATCGGTTTAATTACATGGGAATCCCCAGGGGTAGTGGCAATTTACATGCGATTAATTGGTGTTTCATTGTAGTTTCAAATTCTTGTTTTTTTGGAAATTGGGACAATTATGACGGACTTCCTTCATTTGCAGAATCATTGAATTTATAGTTACTATCCGGGTTCTCTATCTATTTATCTGATGTGCCCTGTAATTAATTGAATTTGTTTTAGCTTTCAGTGACATGATTGACATAGTTCCATGAAAGTGCCGGGTCTCATGGAGTCATGCATGTTCAGCAGATGGAACATGTTGTTAAATGTCATTATCACATTGATTACATATTGATTTCCGTTATATTTGGGGAACCCCAAAAATTTTCTGATCCCTGGATGCGCCAGATTTATAATAGACACGACTTGCTTCTTTAATTGTGACGTAAAATTTATTTTGCGTAATCCATGTTTTCAGTGATATCAGCTTTTCATTCAGAA
Source organism: Platynereis dumerilii (assembly GCA_026936325.1). Taxonomy (NCBI): domain Eukaryota; kingdom Metazoa; phylum Annelida; class Polychaeta; order Phyllodocida; family Nereididae; genus Platynereis; species Platynereis dumerilii. The sequence continues at coordinate 12,606,759 of JAPTHN010000007.1, forward strand.
CTGATACTGACAGGGCATAATTCCCAATACTAATACTGTCGGTTATATATTCCAATGGGTCTGGCCTAATAAAAATACTGATATTTTTTTGGTGATATTGATGCATGCAGCATCCCTGAAATAGATCTATAAAACTTCATTTAGAGTACCACCTGGAATTATCTTAATAAATCAATTTTGCAGAACTAATACAATATATATATAATTCCATGTGCATGATATGTCTTTCATTTGGAAGAAACATTTATGTGTCTGCGAATTTCTTATGGAATTCTAATAGTGTTCAACTTCAAAATTATGTGGGTAGGGTTTGTGACATTTTACACATTCTAAATACTGTATATATATATAATTGGCCTTTTTTGCAGTTCAAAACGATATATTTTGCTTCATGTTATATGCAGCGTACTATGATTTTCTGAAAACTGTCCCAAGTCTTGATTTTCAGAAAAGTGTTGGCCTGTTTGCAGGCTCTGACTCAGGTCTATTTATAGCTTGTCACGCTGCGGCTTCAATATGCCTGAACTTCAGCTACACTGTAACACTTGGCTACCTAGGTTCTGGCCTTATCACAGTTGGTGTATTGCACAACATGTTTAGCATATTTTTAGGGGAGGTGGGTCATTATAGTGAGCCTGTGTAGATTTTGCATACATAAATTACTGCAGGTTTCTGGAAAGTTGCTCTGAATGAAATGGCCTGACATTATGCAAATCAGCCTGTGTGTGACGTTGCACAGGATTCATTTCCCAGAAAGTGACTGGAGCAACACTGGCACATAGTCCCAACAGCCAAGTTGAACAAGTTATAAAAAGTACAACATGTTATTGTCAAGAATGTGTGGGAGTATTCATGATCTGCCAACACTACTAGTCTACTCTAAGTACTTGACAAATGTATCTTTGTGATTGTTGATATAAAGAGATACTCTAGTCAGTGTGCATACAATGTATCTGCAGGCTTCCGGAGTTGTGAGAACATAGGAATTCCCCTTTTTGAACAGTTGATGTATGAAGCAGTTTCAGTGCCTGTGGAGTGTGGAGAGCTGATCATCTTATCTTTGATGAACATGAACAGTATTGAACACATTTTCTTTTGCCATTCAACCTTTCATCTTATACAACTAACATGTAATGCACAGGAGTTTCACAAAATGTCATCTTAATATAGAATGATTTATATCAGATAATATTATCTTTAATAATAATATGATTTTATCTTGTGCGGTAGCCTATTTTTGGGAATTCACTATTTTGTCTGCACTCGTCTTATCTTCTAGAGTGTACTATAATTTGTAATGAAGTGGCATACATCTTCTCTAAATATTGCATTTGATCTGTTTACCTTGGTTTGAAAGGTCGAATACAAATGTTTACAATTGTACGGGTAGAAGTTCAGGACAAGTTTGTTCAATGAGTGAACATTTATCGGAGATTAGCTTTTTTATGTGAATTTCAAAATAATGTTTCAAACCACCATGGCATGATCCTGTGATTCCTGTCAATGAGATTTGAAAGTGCATCTCGTCATGCTCTTTTAGGGTGTCTTCGACTCTTTGTGAAGATTGTCATTATAAAGGATCTGTACAAGACAAACAAATTTGATGAGCCTACATGTTGAAATTGGTGAAAGTTGCCAAAATATTGATTTTGGGCTGCTTGGTATTTCATATCTACTACTACTAGATTAGTTTAGCTTAAAATTTACAAGTGCAGATATGTTGATTCATATTCATACTTTTTTCTGCTTTAAAAATTATCTGTATACAACTGGAAGTACATTGCATTATTATTTTATTTGAATTCTCTAAAGGGCATGTTTGTGAGTCTGTGAATATCCAAAATTTGTTGCCGGACCGAAATGCATCGCCTTGCTATTTCAAGAATTTTAACATACATCCAATTACAATTATTTGGCCATGCGTCCAATTAAAGTTATTTGGCCTGGACCATTGGACTGGTTGAAAATCTGCTGGTCAGGTCCTTCAGACTGGCAATCTTCGCAAAGAGTACAATATAGGCTAATCAACATCCTGAGATTTGGCAAGGTCTGAGCAAATAGCACTCCACTGAGTCATTACGATGGTGGAGACAAGTGTTTTGTGAGCTGTGAGCTTTTTCTGCACATGTCCCACTTTCATTAGCATGATAGGCTGTAGGTGCAAGGAATGTAGGGCTCTGTTGAGTTAGTTTTATCACCTCATACTTCCTAGTGGTATCGTCAAGGATAGTTGACCTGCTGCAGACACATTTTCATTGGAATTTTCCTGAAATTAGCGATGATTCGCCTCATTGCCGTGTCCTTCTCCTGTCCTAATTAGCTTTCCAAGTGCATAAATACAGGACGTAAAGCCCCAAACATCCATCCATTCATCCTGAAATTACCGCATTTATTATATTTTAATGTAGATATTCAATTTTTTAAAGGCATTTGTACCAATAGCGAGTTTTGATTTTCTGATGACCGTTTATTGTGCTAGCTTCACATATTGGTGCATTGCAGTGATTGCACAACAATTTTAAGGGAGGTGCTTTATTGTTAAAATGCACGCTGTTCATAATATGCTAACATAAATTTCTACTAAGTTGTTCCGAATGAAATGGCCTGATACTATGCAAATGAGCCCATATCAATGACGTTGCACAAAATTCATTTTCCAGAAAGTAACAAGAGCCAACACTGATCCACCACTTTAGCAGTTGTTATAAAGAGTGCCACCTGCTTAAGACCACCTAATAATCGGGAATTGATGGACAGTAGGTATTCATTCGCTGTCAACGCCAGTCTTAAGCAGACACTCTTTTGAGTCACTTGGTATCGAAAGGCCCCCTACTCCACTTTTAAAAGAGTGTCTGCTCAAGACTGTGTCAACGCTACTAGTCTGCTGTATAGTGCTTTGACAAACATCTTTGTGATTGTTGGAAAGAGAGGTACTGCTGTTTTGTATACAGTGTAGTTTATCTCATGCAGGCTTCTAGTGTTCTGAAAACATAGGAACTCCCCTTTTGAGCAGCTGAGTGATTGAAGCAGTTTCAGTGCCTGCAGAGTGCTGATCAGATTCTTATCTTCACAGGATGTGATGATGACATCTTTAGGCTTTAGCTCTGCAGCTTTCATCTCATAAACCTATCTTTTATGCACATGAATATCATGGAATGTGTTATCAAAATATAAGATTATTACATTACATTATCTTAAGTTAGATCTGTATGATGTGTGACTTTATCTTGCTGGGTATTTTTGGCAGTTAAACATGTTATCAGGACTGGTCTTATCATGCACTGGTGATAACAATTAGTAAAGTGTGATAAATCTTCTCAACATATTGCATTTGATCAACATTATCCTGTTTATTTTGGTTTGAAAGGTCAAATTCTGATGTATACATATGTTTATAAAGGGAGTGAAATAGATGTGCGATTTGGGTGTAAAATCTCAAGTTGTCTTAAAATTTAGAAGTTGACATATGAGCTGATGAGGGGGCATTATAATTTAGCTTTGATCAATTTTGCAAATTTCTCAGATTCCTTTGAAATAGGCCTATATTTAAATGTTATTTGCAATTGTTTAAAGGGCATGCATATTTGTCCACTAGCCAAGTCTTAGCTTATCTACATCTTTGGATTTAACAAGCTCTGAAACAGATAGCATTCAAGTGAGTCATGCCGATGGTGGAGACACTTGTACTATGTGAGCATGTGATACATTGACATCACCTAGTTCTGTGCGCATGTCCCATTTCAGTAAGCCATGCGCGCAAAGGCAGTCAGCGCGCTCTGTTGAGTTAGTTTTATCTCTTTCATTCTTCCTAGTGGGACTGTTTGGAGTAGTTGACTACAGATAAATACATTGTTCTCGCTCGGAATATAACATAAACTCCTGTGATTTCAGATTATATTTATATGAATGAAGCTTAAGCATTTGCACTCATAGAAATTGACACAAAAAAGGTACATAGAGCCTTTTAAAGGCTTTAAAAGTCATGTCAATTGTAAAAGGAAAGCATTTGCAAATGGCCATGTGTTAGTACTTTGGGTGTTGCCTCTTTCTGGATCCTGGATGTTGATGTATTCGTTGTTTGCAAATCACAGATATTTTATTCATTAAATTTTATGCAATAGTGATGTTGATAACTTTGTCAGATTTACTCCTTTTAATGTCAATTGTAAACCGTACTGGTTTGACAATTATTTGCTGCTGTTTTGTGTATTGTAAATGAGAGTATAAATCATGTTAATCTTAACTGGAATATCTTTCTGTTCCAGATTCCTTACTGAAGTTGACTTAGTGATTTCAATAATATCAGCATGAGTAGCATGAACATGAATCCGCTTTCACCAACAGCTTCGACCTACTCCCAAGCAGATTCAACGTATGGGGTAATTATGAAGCTCACTAATTCATATAATTTCTTTTGAGATAAATTGGATTGATAAACACCAAGTCTTGCATTGTATTAGAAAAGCCCATTGGGCATTTTGGCATGATGGAGGAGATGTATTTGTCAGAAAAGTAATTGTTGTTCTAATTTTGTAGGAGAATTTTGGATTCAAAACATGTTTCTCTTATTGCTATGATTCGTCTGCCCTACCAAGGTAAAGTAGAGTAACTGACATTCTGCACTTTACCTTCATAGCCCCTACAGCTGAGAAGGGAATCATAAAATTCTATACTTTATTATAAAAATGTTGAGGACTAAGGTTAAAGGGTTACTTTTGAATTTTTGCAATTTTTGGTTCCCACCTTTATGGTAGGGAAGTACAAAGGTAAAGTTCAGGGAATGCAGTTACTGTACTTTAGTTACCTTTGTAGGGCAGTTGTAGAGGAGACAGTAATGACTCGGCTGGATCGGTCAGGATAAAGATGCTTGAAAGCAGTACTTTTCCTAGCCATTAGCCACATTAGCATTGGCTAATGCGCCATGTGGCCAATGGAAATTGCTAATTTTGAATTGAAATTAGTAACACATAGGCCCTCATGTATTTTGTTGAAAATTGGCCTTCGTGGCTAATCGAAAAAATTTTTGGACCTAGTAGAAGCACTGATTGAAAGAAAAGATGGAGAAATTTTGTGAATGATAGTCGAAAGAACTAAGAATAATTTTAATGTATTAATTACTTGCAGGTCGGAAAACCATCTTCATACTTAATAGTCAAAGTAAGCGGTAACGGCGTCGACTTCTCTTCCTGTGAGTTGTGTTTGTTTTTATCCTAGATAAATAACTTTATAGATTTGTATATTGGCACTTTACTACCCCAGCATTTTCCATTAAATTGCATTGTGCTATATATTGTGATAGTATTAGTTAATAAAACCATAATATGATACACATAGGCCTACTCGAAAAGGATACCGTATTCGAAAAGGATAACATATTAATTTATAATGTATATAATACCTGAAAAGGATGCTACAGTAGTCATTGCTGTTTGAAATATATGATTACATTTTAAATTGATTAAGGAATATTATATTTTACTGAAAAGGAAAGAGCACACTAGAGAATATATTTATCTTCAATCATGGCTTTTTGATTCGATAGATGACCCTGTGACCCTTTAATTTCAGCATCAAGGGAAGTGCAGAAGTTGTTACCAGATCGCTTGAAAAATGAATTGGCCGATATTATGGAAATTGCAAACAGAAGGTCTAATCCTGAACAAAATAATTGTGAGTACAATGATGCTACAATGAAAAAACTGAAGTGACAAGTCATTAGTTTACGAAGGGATTAATTGAAACAAGCATAAATTTTGTCAATGATATTGACAAAATTTATCATCACTCTGCTAGGTCCAGAAGCTTTTAGACCTAGTAGAGTGATGATACTCAATAATTATCTTGTCTTCACTTTTCTGAAATTTGACAAAACTTTATAAAGTCTATAGTCTGTGTGCTGGTTTGATGTGATGAAAGTTACGTCGTCTACCCTCGGTACGCAATTTGTAATTTGGCCGTTTTTGCAGATGGCCAGATGCTGAAGGAGGTGGAGGCGTTGCACCTGCGTGACCCTCAACTGGAAGATGTCAAAGATCTGCGTCACTTTCTCCCCATATTCAGGAAGGTTTGCTACATTGCAAAGGAAGACATCGAGAAGAAATACAAATGTGAGTAGCAGTCGATATTATCATTATCCCACAGATTATTACATAAGTGTTGCCAACAGTATCTAGTAGGTTGTTCTTTTTGTTCAAAGCACTTGATATCGTATACATTTCTCAGTTGATTCTGTCAAGGCCCTACTTTGTTGTGTGATTACAGCTAGTCATGGACCTTACCTAGATGTCAGAGAAATTTTAAGTTGGAAATAATAAAGTAGGCCTAACGCTATAAATATTATTCTATTATTTTCAGTAAAGTCGATGTGGTCGGAGAAACCTGCAGATTGGCCGCACGATGTTCTACATGTGGACCCAAACAATCCTGGCTCAGGTAGGTTTGCAACTTTGCATTAGCATCTGATGATTAGTTTTAATACAAAGTAATACATGTTTATTCATCTTTGGCCGTTTGCAACAGATTACATGGGTGCAGCTGCTCTAGAGCCAATAATAATTTGAAATGCTAAATTGCGACTTTGGTGAAACAACAAACTGTTTTCAGGACACCTGGAAATGTTAAAAACCCAATTTATGAATTGCGTAGTTTTCTCACCCAAGATTTTCACATTTACCCCGACCAGATTGTGATAAATTTTAGAATTTACAGAATTCTTTACAGAGTAAAAAAGAAGATATTAGCCTACATATGTAATTTAACAGTTAGCTACCTTTGCCAACTGGTACATATTTTAGAATGTCACCCATTTCAAAGTGAGCTGATGAGTGTTTTTTCGGTTTTAGTGAGAGGCAAAAAAATGCCGAAACCCAAGAAACCGGACTTGGTGAAAATGTACCAGTTTCTCGTTGACAGATACAAGGTGAGGTTGCTTTGTTTTCATTGGGACAACTGAGAATTAGCTGGAAGGATATAACGTTAAGTGTCATGAAAGTAATAGGTCTCATTCATAAAAAATTATAATGGTCAGTGCATACCTTACTAAATTGCTGTTTATACTACAGTGCTGCCAGGCCAGGTGCATGGTATCTTCATGATCCATAGTTCCATTAAAAATTATTTATTCTGTGGAAACTATGACCTTCTGTCAAAAATCTAACTTGTGGGGAGTTTTATAGGAAAGGTCAATTATGTTCTCAATGTCTTATTGGATGATTGAATTAATTTTTGATATTGCATTTTTTTCAGCGTGTCCGTGAGAAACTCTGGTTTGAAACTTTCAAATGTCTTCCTGATGACGAGCAAACTTGTGGGGAAATGGAGGAGTACGAAGATGTGGACATGATGAGAAACCTGGCAAACAAGGTCCTCGAAATCTATGACGACAGGAACATCAGAAAGTTGGTCAATGCACTCCTTAAAGGTTAGTTACACTTGGTTGCTTGGAAAGACTTCCTTTTGAAAAACATGCAAAATATGTCATGGCATATTATTAAGTTTATCAGGGATATGGTGGTTGTCAATCCTTTGAAAATGGTTTATGTTTGGAGGGCACGTCAAGTCATATAACACATGAAGTGCCGCGGTTTGCTTATGAATACTTCGTTTCTTTTACAGAGTTCGACACACTTGACGGAATTAGTGATACAAAAACCTGGGTGGTGTACAATCGCCAAAAGTCTGTCTTTGAGTCTGATTTACGTGAAGCCCTATATATGCAAAACGAAGGATGTGCCCACTCAGTCGATCTGTTCATAGTTGAATTGAAAGACATATGTAGTAAGTAAATTCTGTTTGTTTGTTCTCGGTATTGTATTATGAGTGACACCTCACAATGCAGGTGCTGCACTGTGGCTCCATCTGTGATTGAATAGTTGAAGTATACACTAAGTACATTGTCAATTAAGATATAATTTCTGAAGTGAGAGATAAACTAGGTTCACAAAAATGCACCCTGTATATAAAATGAACTATGATGAAAAATCTGAGGCTAATCAAGTTATCAAAATTGCAGAGCAGATGAACATGGACTCGGATCAAATTTTGGCAGCTTCTGAACAGGAGGAACCCTCTGTGAGTAAAAGTTGTTTTCTTCATAAATTTATATGAGATTCTGGCGTGAATTTATATGAGACACCAGCCATACACAACTGTTACATTTCCAATATTGTGCAATTGAGGGCAAATACTTGCATAAGAAACAAAACAAACGTGAATGTGTTATTCTGATTTTACGTTTTGTTTTTCAGTTGATACCCCTGATTCTGGACCAGGCCAGGTCGCCTACAGTTGTTCAAAACAACCGCAGACCGACCTTCAAGATGGATATGGAGGCCAAGAATGAAGATGTGCCTGCTGAAATCCCTGTGTTCAACGACAACGTGTTCACCCAAGATGAGGCCCCTGCATTCAACAATGTGACCAACGTCTTCTCGGAGGACATGGAAGTGGGGGGAAACGAGGAAGTTGCCTCATCCCCTCCCGAACAGAACGTGGTTATTCAAGTTGTGGATAGTACCGCTAACCCCCAGAACTACATCGCTAACAGTGTTGACAGAAACTACCTCACTGAAGGCCAACAGGCTGTGGAGGCTCTGCAACGGGCTCACCCTCCTGAACCCGGTACTTATTTGTTGCCTGTTAATCCATTTCTATTTGTTGCCAGTTAATCCATTTCTAGTGGTTTTGCAATGAAGATCAATAATTTATCATCTAATTGGCTGCTAAGGTTCTTTTTATTAATTAATAGAACGTTGGAACACTGACCAATTTCATATGAACTGATTGAACTCCTGGGCTGAAATGTTGGCTTACATTTTTAGCCTGTATGTTGACTTGTATACTGTTGAAAGTGTATGTGGGCTTGTGTGTTGCCTTTGTGTTAAAATAGCACATTTTCTATATGTACCAAATTTTATATATTGCAGATGACACCAACTTTGCTCCAAGTCAACAAGTGAGCACAAACCAGCCAGTTGACATCTTCGACTTACTGGATATCGATGGTGTAAAACAGGAGCCGGTTAGTGCAATCCATATTGCAAATGACCCGTTTATGCTACAGCTACAAGTAAGTTGTATGATGAATGTGAACAAGAAAGTTGTATGATGTAATTGAATAAGATTATTACCTGCTTGAAATAATTCTAGATCAAGTAATAATTTTTTTTTAAGACTGATAAATTTTGGACCAGAATTTTTGGCTTCATTTATTTGTCAACTTCAGCCACATATATATATATATATATATATATTTGTTTTAACTGACACTCTTTTTTTGTTTTTCCCAGGATAATGGTCTTCAGGAAAACAACTCTGGTTACGTAAATTTTGGAGCTTCATGGGATGACATGAAACTCATCAATGAAGTCCTTGATCTTGACTCGATTGGGAATGTTTCAAGCTAGATGGTCTAATTGTCGAAGTGCCTGCACTAATTACATACTATGTAATCAGATTGTATCATGAACTTTACTCTTGAATGTGTTGTGACTGAAATTTTCAGTTGTTATACCATCATTAAGACAGTCTTCCCTCAAGGTGGCTGCAATCCTTCAAAAGCCTAGAATTTGGTTTTCTGAAAAAATATCGGATTTTGCACAAAATTGTTGGAAGAGCCTGGAATTTAATTCAAACCAAGACAAAAAAAAATATTCACAGCTAAATAATTAGCGATTTGTTGTGACAGTCTGATAGAAGAAACATTTTCATGTTCAAAAGAAAAAATGTCATGTGCGTAAGTTATTTTTGTATCAGTTCTCTGAAATATTGGCCTTGATTTTGAGAAAACTGTCTGAAAAAGCCTGGAATTTGGTTTCAAAAAAGCTGCAGACACTCTTGTCACTACACTCCCAAGTGTTAACTTTATTCACTTCTGTCTCCAGATTCTTTTTATTATGTGCATGTTATATTTTTAAGTGTACAATAATGACTTTCTGCTGATGGTCCATGTATATTTACTAAATCGTGTATTAGAGGAGTCTTTTGGTTTATAGAATGAGGCAGTGTATAATTGTATTCTTCGATCCAGTAAGCAAAATCATGAATTTCTGTCTGACCCTGTAAATTATATCATCTGCCACATGGTTTTGAATGGATATGTAAATTTTACTAAGCCTAACAATAGGGGAGAGGCAGGTTAGTTGAGACGTTTTTCAGAAAAGCTCGCCTCCAAGCTTTACAAAAAGTGATATTGGAATGATGAATAGCCATGTACATGGGGAAATACATTGTTCAAATATATGGGGAAACTTGACTTTCTCTGTTGGATAGTTTTTACCCCAGCTGGCGTCAAACGAGGTCATGTCAAACGTATCAACTAACCCACCTGGTAAGGTTAGTTGATACACCCAGGTAGGTTAGTTGATACACTAAACCCTGATGGACAATGAAAAGAAAAAGTCATATGCTTCCGTCTTGGTGGGATACTATAAAACCAGACGCCATCACCAATCTACTTTCTGTTCCCATGGATGCATATCTACTTCCACTGTGAGTCGGATCTGATGGTCGACCTGTTGGGAGGAAGAGATTTCATGATAAGTTCAACTAAGATTCATCTATAGAGCTTTTTCATGTAAACTCCTGGGTAACACCTAGCATTATGATTGTGCTAATTGGTCAGGGTTGTTATTTTGACCAGGCCAGCCAACAAAACCTAACAAATCTCCTGTATCAACAAACCCATCCACTCGATTATTTCAGAAAACAGCAGGTCTCTGGACCACAGGTTAAACTAGGTCACCTTTGATGGCTTATAAATAACCCTTTTCACCTACCTTATCCATATACTAAGTAACTCTGAATCATCCTTCACTTATAGCGAGAAAAAAAAACATGCAAGTTTTCAGCACAAATTTACTCGGAACAGTGATTTTTGCATTTTTTTACTTTTCTCCTAAATCTTGATTCTGATTCTACATTGACCAATATGAGAAGATGTGTTTTTTTATTCTGCTTCTTACAAATGGTGACACTTTCTCAAATGATCATTTCTATGACCAGGAGGTGGGGCGTATCAACTAACCTTGCGTATCAACTAACCTGCCTCTCCCCTATGAACTCCATACAAAATGAATAGCAGGACGCACAAGATTTTTGCCTTTGAATTCCTGATGGCAATATGGGATATAATTTACTATAAAATGTGGTTTTAGCGGACCCAGTTAAATATAGTAAATTGCAGGTCATGCAGAATTTTATGACAAGTGCGTACCAGTATATTGTTGACAACTATTTCATCAAATGGAATTGGTAACATTCGTATTGATGTGCCAAGGTTATTACAGCAAAATGTTTGCCATTTGACAAACTACAGTAAAATTGAATCATGATATTGACTCTTGTCTTGGTATTTTTTGGCAACTTGTAAATATGTAATCTTGCCGGCGTGTGCTTGAATTTTCTTATTTTAATGTGTTTTTGTTTACAATGTACTCGTTTGACTTATGTACGAAGTACCTGATTTATCCTAGGTATTCTTTATCATGTATCAATACATTGTCATATATTTTAAAATGTGACTGTTTAATCTATACTTGTGTGTGCAGTTACCAAAAATATGTGCAGTTATCAAAAATAAGTGGGTGATGTGTGAAAAAGTTTCGATAAAAATGTGACATCTCTATGAAGTGAATATCCTTCTCTATGTAGGCCACCAAGAGTTGGCCTGAACTGTTGATTTGTCAATAAATTCTAGAATTTCAACCATTACCTTGTTTGTTAACTTTCCAAGTGTCTCTGCATTTCATTTCTGGTCATGCTGCCTCAGACTGTCCTCTGATGCAGTGAGGCTGCAGACCTTAAATTTAAATAGCCTATAAACTTCCAGTCAGTATGTATAAGGGATCGAAATATGATTTGGAAATAGAGGCTTCCGAGCCTGCTCCCAACAACTTGCGCTAATTTCTTCGAGTGTTGAAAAGTTAGTCGTCAGTGGCAACATAAGCCTAATGGCAATGCCAGTAATAACCTGCACAGCAGAACCCAGCAGCCCAGCACCAGGCAATAGTTAGCCATCAGAAGAGTAGCCATGTATCTGGGGCTAACTGAAACAGCAGTCAACTTTTAGACAGCAGCACCAGTATACCGACAGCCTGCATATCTATTTTTCCACTTATAGGATTTGCACTTTTAAAACGTGCCTTAACCATTGAGGCCAACCTGCTATTAATCTTTGCAATGCAAAACTGTCACAAAAGGATTGACCAGTCTTCTTGAAGATTGATGGTCCTGTCCAGCCATTTTTACCCCGCAGGCTATACATAGCCTACGGGGTTCTGCAGTGCTCAACGAGACTTGTTGCTGGGGATTTCGTCAAGCATAACTCACTTTGTGTTGCTCATATTTCATTCAAATTTTGCCTGTTATCTTATTTTGTCATGCAGATGGGAATGACAAGTTTCCAGGCATTTCTAGCAATTAGATGTGCGTAATTGATTGTTACCAAGAATCTCATGTACACTGTCAAAAATTACTGGAATTATATATACACACGGACGGACACACGGACGGACGGACACACGGACGGACGGCCGGCCACACGGACGTACGGACACACGGACGTAGGGACGGACGGACGGACGGACACACGCGGACACGGACGGACGGACGGACACACGGACGGCCAAACGGACACACGGACGGCCGGGCGGCCACACGGACGGACGGACACACGGACGGACACACGGACACACGGACTGACAGACGCACGGACGGACGCACGGACGCACGGACGGACGCACGGACACTTTGACGGACGGACACACGCACGCACGGACGGACGAACGCACGGACGGACACACGGACACACGGACGGACACATGGAAGGACGGACACAAGGAAGCACGGAAGGAGGCAAGGACGGATGGACGGACGGACACACGGACGGACGGACACACAGACGGACGCACGGACGCACGGACACACGGACGGACACATGGACGGACACACGGACGGACACAAGAAATGTGGATCTCCACCTTAGGCAATGTGAACTGTCACAGTAAACAAGAACAAGTAAGTTGCAATGTGAACTGTCACAGTAAACAAGAACAAGTAAGTTTTTACAGCAAATCCTTCACAGTGCACGTGCTTATCTGTCATGTGTCATGATGTGGGAAAACAAACCAATAAATTGTCAATCTGAGGTGCCAGTGACATGCCACATGTGTTGTTGAGGGGAAGAGAGTTGGGTAAAAATACCTTTCAAATCCTGTTAATGCATGACCTTTCAACACTGAGATAAGAGGGTGCATGGTGCAGTGTGTTTTGTTGAAGGTCCCATTGTTTAAACAAGTCAGGAAAAAGAATTACCGCAGACAATAAAAAAGAGCAGTGCACTGTTATTGTTTGCAAAAACACTTTAAACACTTCAAATGGGAAGTATTCAGCCTCCTTTGAAGTAACAGAGCAGAGGTGATGCATAGATCTGCAATTCTGCATCCATGGACCTATGTACCAAATGAATCATTCAATGAGTTGTCGGGATTTTTAAAATCCCCTGGTAGAAGGCATATATATATATGTTTACCACAGTCTACAAAACCTTCATACTTTCTCCACTCCATTCATGGTCCCAAGTGAACACAATTCTTGGCTGTCATGAAAAACAACTGCTAGCACATTTTATAATGGTTTCAGGGTAAATCAACCAAATTAAAGTGCATTCTGGGACTTTTGGTGATGTCTTTACTTCATGTGTATTGCACTCCCAGCCATGCCATGATACTGGAGTTGTCTGTCGCACTTTGCAACCGAGTTGTTTACGTGCTTGCACGGTATTTTTTTTCTTTGCAAACAATACTGGAATTTCTTACTTTTGTATGCATGTAACAGTATCCGAATGGTCTCAATGGCTTCACATAGAGCCGGCGGGGTTTACGTGCTTGCACGGTATTTTTTATACAGGTCTGGCAGTCGAGACCAAAGAATTGCAATCTACAGTCTGTCTCATTTCTGGCATGAACGGTCATTGTCAAAAATCTGACAAAAACGGCACCAAAACATCACAAAAACGTGATAGACAAATTACAAAATAGCTATTCTACCAGTGAGTTTGTGTATTTCTACTGGGTGACCTATAGTTGCTGAGCAATCTGGCTAATCTTGGAGGTGTTATCCTTGAGTACCGGTACGAAATATGTGAAACTTGATGGCACACAAGTAATAAATCTGTGGAATGGTGTTAGATACAAACATGACAGTTACCTGCAGATTGATCTGTGCAAATGCAAAATCAAGAATTGACAAACTCACTGTGTTTGATTTTAATAGAAAATTTTTAATTTTCAATTTGTCACCATATCACAGTAACTTTAATACCATGCAGACATCTTTATGAAATCTTACAACACTAAAGAGATATTTGTAGGCTTACTTAAAATTTTTAATCAACAGTGCCTTTAGCCTGAAATAGAAAATTTACTAGGATATTTATAACATGGTATCAACATTTCTGAAGTCTTCCAATTATGGCTAATCATTTTCAGCAATTTCTTATCATTTCAAAATTCGCAGTTTTGCATATTCAGAATTATAAATTTATGTTGATCTATGGTTTATAATATTTTAATATGTAAATTAAACCGACAAGATATATTGTAAATGTAATTCTAGTATAACATAAAACATTATGATTAATTATAAATATATATATATATAAATTATACAAGTACTAAATATTTATATTATGGCACTTGAAGTAGCGCATCTTTGAAGCACTAGTTAGGGCTATTCCATTTAAAAACCTGGGGGGGGGGTGGTCAGGTTACATTTTTGACCCCCCCCATGCATCTAAAGTGAATTCTTTTCGACCCCCCCATGCATCAACTGCATTATTTTTGGAGACCCTACATGCACCAAATGCGAATTTTTTACCCACCCTACATGCATCAAATCCGAAATTTTTTAGCCCCCCTCCCACGACAAAAATTTTTTTACCCCCTCCCCCCAAAAAAAAAATCTCAACCCTACATACATCTGATTTTTTTTTTTTTTTAGACCGAAAAAAAAAATCTCAACTCTACATATGAATTTTTGAAAGAATCTCCAACAATGTGTTGAATATGTCTTTGGCTGCACTGTATGCATGACATATCAACTTCAGATCCTAGCCTATCTCAGATGGATGGATGATTGTGGCTTCACATCCTGTATTTTTGCACTTGGTAGGCTAATTAGCAGGGGAAGGACACGGCAATGAGGATTTGCATAGTTGGGTCTTTGCCTATCTCGGACAATGGTCATTTGAAAACTTGCTTCATATTTAACTAAGAGTTCTTGTCTAGGCCTGACAGCTAGATATTGTCTTAACTCGGACAGAATAGTGCAGTCTACTTTACTCCGACTTAAGCAAGTTACTGTTCTCCGTGATATGACGGAGGTGAAGCGAGACTTTCCAAAATTCTTGAATTTAGGCCTATTCCTTATTTTCCAAAAGGCTCTCTGTGAAATGATGGAGGCGGAGGCAGTTCTCTGTGATATGATTGAGGAGGAAGTCAAAACCTCCAAAATTCTTGGTTTTTTCATTTTTCTCGGCCTATATATTGTAGTGTCTTAATGACTCCATACTTAGGCAGATGCTTCTCCGTGCGGAGGCGGAGGCCTCTCTGTGATAGGACGGAAGCCTCTCCCTGATATGACCGAGGCCTCTCTGTGATATGACGGAGGCACCAGGGAAAACTCTTAAATTTCACAAGATAGGGCCCAAATAGTGCATCCAACAGAGAGTGCCCCCCTCCTTAACTGAATAAGCCACAGGACAGGCTTAGTCACAGTTAGTCTGGGGAGGTCCACCTTTCCAGCTACTCCACAGACCCAGTCAACATGCTGCTGAATGGACCACCTGCCACCCTGGAGAAGGCCCTTCAGATTGACAACAATATCTCACTGGTTTGTCACAGACTTCACAACTTTAGACTGAACAGACTGAAGAGGCTTAAATAATTTAAAGGACGGGGACCTGGTATAAAAGCAGGATGGGTGGAAACCATGATCATTCTGAGTCCAACCTCTAAAAAGTCAACATCTCCCATTCCTCTTCATAAACAGTGAAATACAATGGTATATATTTGTACAATTTCCCTATTTTTCGTTTTATTGTATGATTTTGTACAATTAGTGCTATTTCTGGTTTTTAAAAGTTCATATTTCTTAAGAAATCAAGGAAAAAAAAAGGTGGTATTATTACGGATTTTGTCTTGTAATTTTGATTGACAGGTCATCTTTCAACATGATTGGTCAGAAATAAGATAACTTTTATGACCCCTAAAATATCAAAGGTCTATTGAGCTCTGAAGTTGAAGTATAGCATTGGAAGAATTATGTCATTTGTACCCCTCTTCCAATTGGCCAGTACCATTTTCATGAAGACAATCAGCTCTCCTGAGCAATTAAGATTTTATTGTCCCCATGTCCATATATGGAATATCTCATTAATTGACAACCGGGTGGTTTTTGGAGCCTCCAGACCCTGGTCCTTTACTGGCTTCAACAGGTGTGCTCCTACCAAAAGGAGGAAATTCCACTCAAGAAGAAGAAGAAGGTCACTCTATTTTGGATACACTATTTGAGCGTAAAAGTAAAGTATTAACCACTTTAGGATAACCCCTGTTAAGCCTTGATACAATCTGGCACAGCTCTCCATCCTCCAGCACCTGTCCAGCACTAACTGCAGGAGGGTAGAGCTGTCCACTTAGACAGGAAGCGGCGCCCGGCGTCCAGGGAAAACAACCAACTACCAGTCGCGATCATGAAAAATGGCAAAAACGTGGTGCAAATTCGTCTGAAATGATGGTTTATTTAATTTCTTGTAGCATGTATGTATCAATCATTTATTTATTAGGTGTCTGGAGGGTCGGGGGACCCCCTACATACATCTAAATCGATTTTTTCGGGTCCCCTACGTACATCTACATCGATTTCTTTGGCATCCCTCCATACATCTTTAGTCAAGTTATTTTTTTGTGGCAGTAAGTTTTTGGCTGATAATTAAAAACATACCTTACTCATGACAAAAATACTTGTCTCCTCCTGTTCCTGACACCTTGACCAAACAGTTTCATAAACATTTGGAAGTATTGACATGTTGTAGCCCTAGTTTTGAGGTAATCCTATTGGAATAACATTGCTGTCAACACAGCTCAAGAAGCCATTTTCTTCTATTGCTGCTGTTGTGACGTCACCATTGTGTCTGTGATGTCATAGAGCCAACAATGCTGATGACGTCACAACAGAAGGCTAAAAATAGCTCTAAATGTGCTGAAGAGCAGCAGCAATTTAGCATTGTAAGTGCCTGCATGATGGAGCTGGGGGATCAGAGGACATAAATTTAGTCCAAATCATGCTTGGTCATGGTGTACTCACCCTAATAAACCAAAAATTAAACCTCAGGCTTAATCATGGATTGTTTTATTGGCTAAAAACTTAGTGCCAAAATAAAATGTCTTGACTTTAAGTGAATTTTCGCCGACCCCCCCATCCATCTTACGAAAAATAAATCAACCCGACCACCCCCCCTCCAGGTTTTTAAATGGAATAGCCCTTAGAAAATATAATGTTCCTAACTGGCCATTTTGTCATCTAAGCGCATGAATAAATTGAAGCCACCTAATCACCTTACTAATCATTGTGAAAATAAATCTGTGACAAGCAGAAGCCATACCAAGACAACTGGTGAATATTCCAAGATAGCTAATTGCAGCACCACAAGCAGAAGCTGATAGCGATGACGCCGTAATGTTAAAGTAGAAACTATCGCCGGCTGTCATCTTTGTCCACAGTTGGTTGCACGATCACTCTGATAAAGATACATTTGTCTTTACCAATGAAACCAGCGTTCTCCTTCTCAATGGTAGTGTGTGCCGCAAACAGAGGGCACCCCGATGCAACGTTCATTTCACGATTAACAGGTCTCTGAAATGAAGAGCTTGACACATCTGGTTTAAAAGAGTCCTCCAAATGGGTCCTGTTTGTCTGATCAAGCAGCTGTAAAGTCACTCGCTGCTGAAAAGGCCATTTCAAGATGGCGTCATACTTGCCCTTCATCACAACAAAAAACAGAGACATGTGCGTCTTGTGGCCCTGCAACAAAGAATGAAATTGCAATGAACTTTTGATACACATCCAAGGGAAATATCTTTCAATTTTGTCACAAGAGTGCCAAAGAATACATATTCTAATACTGTAAAACAAAATCTGTTTTATATACAACCAAAAATATGGGTACAGAGCAGCAGAAATAGTAACATACTACTGCATGTAACATAATTTCAGCAATACAAATGAATTCCTAGGAACTTGTACTCCAGGGAGTCTACAAACTTCTTATTAGATAAAGAAATTAGCTTCAAAAATTTCTCTCAATTTCCAGACCAATTCATGAAAACCATGACAAAAAGTTCCTTTTGGAACACAAATTCTCACCTGTCCGTCGCCATACAGGTAGGCACGGCAACACATCTTGTAGCCCCTTCTGCTGCTGTAGAAGGGTGGACTGGTGAGGTTGGTTTTAACCCCGTTTTTAGCATCCTCCTTTTCCTTGTAGTAATCATCAATCTTCCATATCAAAATCCCGTCATAACAGGCATCCTCCATTGTGACTATGCGCTCTTCTAGATTAGCTACGTTAATTTCCATTCGCCCCAACCTATCCTCTATTTGATTTACCTTCTCCTCTGTTAGACCTGCAATACCGTACACAAATATATTCTTTATTAATGTTTGGGCGTTAATTATGTTTTTGTATTTTTTGCATGCTGGTACAATGAACCGATTTATATACTAAGTAACGTTCAGCTTCCTTGTGGTTGCAATTCATAATAAACTTAACAATGTTTGCCTCGAGGAAATATGCAACTGAGCGCTGAAAGACAATCTGAGATTTATTAAACCTGTGTACACTCACCATCCCTGCTACTTTCCACCGACGCCACCCTATCTGACAAAGTGGTCTCTGCTTGCATCACTTTTATCACTTCATCTTTCACTCTCTTCTGTTGAACCATTATATCACGCACAAAACGTTCAAGCACCATCAGTTTACTTGTCGCTTGCACCAATGATTTCTGAAAGAATATATTTTTCAAATAAACGATTTTGTGAAACTCGGCAAGAATCAGGGTAAATTTTTAAGATGGATGGATGGATGAATGATTGGGACTTTACGTCCTGTATTTATGAACTTGGTAGGCTAATTAGGACAGGAGAAGGACACGGCAATAAGGCGAAGGATGATTGAAACAGCCGTCCAACATAGACCCAGTTAACATGGAAAGATCTGGATTTGAACCCTGGACCCAGCGACTGGCAGCCCAGCAGGTTAATTTATTTATAAGCAGTTTTAGTTTCCACTTGGTATACATTTGAACATATCTCACTTAAATAATTCCACATCTCTTTTGACAAAATTAACAAATTATACAAAATTGACAATGCAGTATATTAATACCTGTTGGTCCACCTGTTGGCGATTCAGTGCTTGAATGAATTCCTGAGTCCGAGGATCAACCCGCTGCACATGCTTTACCTGAACAGAAACATTAAAATATGAGTATTATTCAACATGTGGTCTGGAGATCCATATGAACAACTCAATGAGGGGGATTGACAGGGCTCACCAAAATTCTCAGGCATTACGATGTAAATGATATGCATACACCGCCAAAGTCTATAAGACTGCAATTTCAATGTTTTATAACACAGACAGTGGAACCAGAAAAGTGTAGGCAGTGTTTGCAAAAAATGACTTTCTTAAATAAAGTGTGTGAGTGAGTTTGTGTTTTATGCCCCATCAGCACTGGTTTGGGCTATTTAGAGGTAACATTGGTTTGATAGATTATCTTGAAAGTAGTTTCTCATAGGGTAATGCTCTTTGAGTCGGACACTTAGGGGGTGAAACCTTGAGTCGGACACTATTAGTGGGGCTATACCGACTAATTGAGAGCCTCTCCATCAGTATATCTGGTACCAATGCGTAGCCCAAGATCTCTTTTATCCACTCAAAAAGTATCAGCTTGATATGAACATTTTTAGTGTGTTTTTCAAGACTATAAATATGGGGTAAAAACCCGTTTTTCTCACATATTTTTGTCATAAAACCGTGTATTTTAATGAATTTTAAGCAGATTTAAAGGATCCTTTGCTGGCCTATAGTATTGATCTGACATCAGTTTATGTGTTATTCAATTAGAAGGAAGCTTTGTCCATTTTTTGATCAAATATGAGCTTTTTCAGTTGAAGGGAAGGCTCTAAATCATCTGTATCTTTCAGTCATGTTTTTACAACACAGCTGTCCGACTCAAAGATACCCTCTGTCATTTTTTACTTCAGATATTTAACCACAAATTCAGTTCTTGTGTTGTGCCAATTGTCAATTTTTTGTTAGATTTAGTAAGAACGCTTAATTTGAGGCCCTGGTTGACAATCAATAACCCCTAGGCCAAACAAGATATCACTTTTTTAAAATACACAGAATCCAAGTGTCCGACTCAAAGAACATTACCCTAACTTGTAGAAGTAGTCTTTGTCTTTTAGGAACTGTATGATACTGGACGCTGAATTTTCTAAGAACAAGTGTTTAAGATTATCTGATTGGAATGGTCGGTGATGTAGAATGTTCTTACATTCTATTAGATTTGTTTAATTGTCATAGGTTTTTGGCTCAGTTCGCATGGTGGTGCTGAATTACTGTTTAGTATGTGTGAATGAGTAAGTCTGCGGTGTCCTAAAAGACATCTATGGATTACGAGTTGCATTTTGCATGAGTGCACATCCATTTTTGCATCTTTCATCAGCACTTACCTGTGCCTGTGGCTTTTCTGGATTGTCAGCCATCAGTCTTAAGTGGTAAGCAGTAGCTGAGGCTTCATGCTCCTTGAGCTGCTCAATACTACCCTGGAGAGAAAAAATTACAAGTTCAAGTTTAGTCCGACAATATCCGACCAACAGCAACAAAGTTGTTGGTCAGATGACGTACATTGCATTGCAACTTTCCTGCATAGAATCGTTTCTATACTTCCGTTTTTTTTCCCTTTTTTAAAATATTCTGCCTTCCCATTAGGTGTAGCAGATTAAATTTGGCGTTGCAACAATTATTTTTAGCTCTTTCCCCAAAGTTTAAAATGAAACTGTTCAGTGTTGGGATCGGCAACTTCGTAACTAATTTACCAATTTCCCGGAAGTTGCACAGGGCTCAGGTTAATTCAAAATGACTCAAATTGAATCTTTCTCAGACATTCACTTCTGTTTTTTTCCCCTGGAAAATGGCCTGCAAGTATGACTTAGAGCAGCGATATAGAATCTGTCCAAGTGTGCTAGAAACAGCAGGGTGGGATGTCTTACATCTCAAGTGGGCCTCTCTGGCTCACTTACATAAGATAAGAATATTTCGATATAGCTTGCAGTATTCTTTTTCCCACCAAGGAGCATGATAGGTAAAATATAACCTGTTGAATCAGGCAAGAAATGCGGATAAAACAAAACAACTTGCCTCGTGTCGACAACCATAAGGGGCAAAGGGGCATTTTGAAGGTTTCTGTCGACATACTTCTCTATGACTCGATATCTGAAAATCAAAAACTTTTTACTTGATTTGAGGCAAACATGCAAAATCATACTAGAATTTGAAAATTATGGAAATTATAAGAGTTTGAAAAGTAACAGAGGATTTAGTAATTTTTAATACACCGAGTGAGGCACCATGTAGTGATGTATTTTTGGATTGATAATCGTAACAAATTGACAATCTCGGTGGCCAAAAACATAGAAAAATAACTGTAGGCTTACCAATTTTCTCTTAACATCTTCCCCACACCCAAAGGGACAAGGCATGCTGAAATCTTCACATTCAGATGTATGGTGCTCCTGTAAAAGAAGTATCTGGTTACCTCCTAGTTTAATCTCAGGATTTTTTTGGTACCAAGCTGTGAGAGGTAATTTATTACTGGTTTCAAAAATATTTTCAATTGGCAACAATATAAATTTATAGTTACTTTTCCTAGCTGACCCAGAAATATTCTTTTCATGACTATTGTCCCAAAACTATATTGCCAAAGTACAATGGCAAATACATAACAACCCATTTTGATACTCAAATATTATTGAAATTGTAAATCAACTATATATATAGGCCTATTTAAGACTACTCAAATCATTATTTTAAACTTAACACAATACTAACCTGCATTTTAATTTTGGGGATCCACCTTTGGCAATACTGACATTTTTCTGGAATATATTTGCAATCTGACTCTACGTGATCCTTGAAATCTTTTAGGAGGAGCTTTTCAGGACATCCATCCTTCCTGTACTTACAGTCTTGCAGATGAAACTCACACTCGCCAAGATGAGTCTTAAAATCAAAATCCCACAGAAACTGTTAGTGATCGAGAGAATAAAACACAAGGTCTTCCTGATTGATATTGTCACCAATCGCTGAGAATTAGATGAACAAAACAGTACAACAATAGACATAGAAGTCTGGTAGAAGTAGATTTAACCATAAAATGAAAGTGAACATAATCCACCTTTAGGTAGTTCCATTTGCCTTTGTAAGAACAGCCATTTTCTTTATTGAAACAGAAAACTTCAAGCTGTAACATCTCCTTGCGAAATCTGTGATCTGGAACAACCTGGAAAAGTCAAGGTTTTAATATTTATTTTCATTAAATTTGACCACCAGAGACAATCACAGGACTTTCAACGGTTCTGACAACCCATCAACCTAATCAGTTCCTTAGCTAGGAGGCTTGGGTAGGAGGTGCATGCAATTTTCTGAAGGGGAACTCACTGTACTACTTCTTCGTTTTAAATAAGCTACAATTTAAGTATGGGGGCACCAGGAGGGAATCTGGACAAATTGAAATATGGGGGCCAAGTGTCACTGCCCCTCATACCTTCAATCGTTGCTTTACTGTGATCGTCAGTTCTCTGTGATTATGTAGTTCTCTGCTAGGAGGCGCCACCAATCTTTGTTTTTTAGGCACAGGCACCAAGCGTGAATTTGGTTAACAAGATTGGGTAACTTTGTTTTTGCCATAGAGAGTTAGGATACCAATGGTTTTTACCTGCAGCAAGCTGCCTGACCAGGGGGCAGCCAGAACAGGTGCTCACAGTGAATTGACATGTCACGGTGATACAGGGTATTGGTCCAATTTTTTATTTTGACTGGCCCTTATTCTCTGACATGTGTAAGAGTAATTGTAGAACATGGAGATCATGTTACAAGCCCTATCAAAAGGCCAAAGGAGAGGACGCTTGTTAGTACATGTAAAGAAGACGTAGCACATTTCAAAAAGAAGAAGAATCAAGATTATATTTTTTCAATGCTCCAAAAATTATATCCAATTTTCAACCTACAGACTGGTTGTCGTTGACAAGTGCTTCACACTCTTCCGTTTTTGCCGGACAAGGCACAGTCTCGACGCCATTAGAAGAAGCTTCGTCAAAAAGCGTGTTCAGACATTCTTCACAAACATGGTGGCCACACAAAGTTTGCAAGGGCTTCAGTAATACCTGTAATAAAAACCAAGGGTGAGAATTAGTTGAAGTCTCTCACTATGAAAAATTACTGCCAATAAAAACCTCATTCATTATGTAAAATGACTTTGCCAATGAAAACTTAATAGCAACTGTGTTAATCTTTGCATCATGCATGCTCCTGTAACATTGTTACCTAACTTTCATTTTCAATTCTTCCCCACATATATATTACAGTATATAACAATGGTATAAGGTGGACATTGACCAAACACCTTTAGGACACAGAGGACAGGATTTCAATCAGTCTTTAGTCACACTTAAATAAATTAGTATAAATGACCAAAAATACACTGAATAGTGTAGCATGTCAGATACAGTGAATGAATAAAATACAGGTTAGATTATTCTAAATAATTTACTTCAGTAAATAAGAAATAAAAATCAATTTACCCGGTGACACACAGGACATTTGTACTTTTCAGGAAGAGATTCTACAAATTGAGGTCGTCTAGAGGATGTCAGAGAATCAGACTGGGCAAATGCTGTTGCCATAATGACCCGGATCCCATTTCCTAAAATGAAAAAAAAAAGAAAAATTTGAATGGGTGTTCTTTCAAAACAGCTACAACGTGGAGATTATAATTATATTATGTACTGATTTCCTGTTGACCCACAATCCTTTTGTGGCATATTACAAATTTACAACGTTCAAAATTGCAGGGATGTTCCAGCAACAATGACATTCAAACATTGCGTAACATGTTGTATAGACTTCCTGGAAGCAGCCATGACAGTGATATTACACAACAATTTTCCCTCCATTGAGTCCACTCACACAATTAAAACAGGCATCAAGGTGTCTGTTACAATTCAATCTTTTAATGATAAATAGGCTTACAACATATCCATCAATCCATTTTGTTTTAGTGAGTTTCTTGTGAAACAGGTAAGTCTCACTAACAAGGCCTTGTTGGAATGTCCCACCATACAGGAGTCGATACACTCACAGGCGAGGCCGTGCGCCTGAGGATACAAACCATCCATGAGAAGTCAAGGGGATATTATTGAAATGTTCATTTATTCTCGGATAAAAATACCAAATGATTCTCATCTGCGTGTCTCACAGTATCAGCCTCATTTGCAGTCTCGCACATGATACAAAAATATAGGCATACGGCACGCGCAGGTTTTTGGGGGGCTAGCGACATTAGCCCTAATTTCAAGATCTGGATTTAATAACATTCAAATGAAATTGCCTGGAAATCATTAATTTTCAACAGTGTTTATTTTTAAAATCATCTGCCCTATTCTTTAGTCTTTTCGTAATTTTTTAGCCTTTATGCTAGAATCTTACTGTTTCCCAAACTTCAGGGGCGACTGGCCCCCCCTGCCTCCCCCTCCCATACACCTATGTACAAAAAGTATTTTTAACTTCATTAATTTGTTTTATTACCCAGGTATTAGGAACAATTTTTTGGGTTACACCTATAAATGCACTGAACATTGAATAGTGACGGGAATCAGTTTGGTTTTAATGAATCGAGAATCGGTAGCCCTTTCGATTCGATAATCGATTCAGAATCGATTTTTCACGAAATTGGAATGTGATTTTCAAATTACGACTCTTGACGACCAATAATACCAATTAGCCATTTATAAAGGAGTTACACTGTAATAAAGATAGGCGACATTCTGGCAATGTCAATGGACAATAAATTAAAACAAATTAAGAAGAGGAACTTAGTTTGGAAATGTGAAACCACTTGGACAAGATTATGGGATATATAGGCCTATTGAATTTTTATTGGAAAGTGACATGTATATAATTACACTTATATAGTCATAGAGGTCATTGGAAATTGAGTTTTAATGGCTGCTGAAAGGGAAAGTGAAATTGATAGTATGAGTGAGGAATAGAATAAGAATGAAACAGCGGTTTAACTTTGTGTAGACATGAAAGAGTATTGCTATTGATTAGTGAGAGAGGACAGGAGAGGGACCAGGCTACAGTAGCCTGCCTTAGTTGCGAGCATTAGCGAGCAGGCTACAACATTTCACAGATGATTGCATGTACTTCAAGCACTCAATTGAATCTGATGATCTTCTGCTATGCACATGCATCCTCTTGCTGTGTGTGGAATCGATTTTGAATCACTCTAGAATCTTAAAATTCGATGTCGAATCGCCGCAATTTCAACGACAATGTCGGTGATAAATTGGCGAATCGTTACATCACTAATCTGCCAATATAGAAAGTATTAAACAGTGAAATTTTTACTTCGAGCGTGAGTGATGATGGGGAAACATGGGAAAGCTTTGCTATTGCAAAAATCCTGATACAAAAAATTAATCATAACAAAGCAAAACAGTGCTAAACAGAGCGCAGTGAAAATAAATTATTTTTCAGATCTTCTCCATTGAGCTACAAATTATTGATGACCTCATAATCATAACGCAGTATTATTATGTCATTCAGGACCAACTTGTTTATAGTAACATCAGAGTCACGTAACTCACAACATATGAAGTCACATAACTTACAACGTATCAAGTCACAAATACGTCCATAAAATGGACCACAGCATATACGTAATAGCTCAAATACCCTGTGACGACCGGTGTGGCGAGCTCCCCTACCGGCAAAAATTCACTTTAGTGGGCCGTCAATATGACCATATTTGGCAACTGAAAAACGATCGTTTTTAGTGCTAAACGAGGGGGCTGCCGCCCACACACAAATTAGTTACCATGACACTATTTCAACAATTTATAACTAAATCTACTCTAAAACTTACATTTTTGGTGGATTTTGTACTTCGTTGTGTTACCAAAATGACATCGTCGCCATGTGTTGATTGCGTCATCTAAACATTTCTTGCATGGTTACAATGACATGACGTCACAGATCTATTGTTCTCCAAATATGGTCATTTTCACGGCCCGCTAAAGTGAATCATACCCCCCTACCATATAAAAACTTCCGGTCTCAATAGTAGATGATAGATAAAATAGTTAATAAAATATATAAGGAACACATTACAATGACAACTAGCCAACACGTACACCATACCATACAGATGTGAAGGTTCTGTTATATTAACTCGAGATGTCTACGCCAGCGCCGATCCAGTATTGGATTTTCACTGCACGGTGGCTGGTACTTCCCGTTAGTCTGGTCGGAAACAAGTGTCTATAACATTAGATATTACAGCCCCCTTTATAATACCGCATTGCACAAATGACTAAGAAAAAGTATTACACAATTTACAGTTCAAAATTCGTGTTGTGTCACCATGATCCGGGCATGAAGTTGCAATACGGAGAATAAAAATTTTCTTCCTGCCAGGGTCCCTGGTTTCAAGAAGTGAACATGAGCACATCCAGTACTAACACAGGCTATTTACTACTGGATTTACATGTTTTATCCTAAAGTATTAGGTCTCTGGCACAGTCTGTTAGAACCATAGTGCCAACAAATCACTCAGCCTCAGGTCATCACTTTTTGCAAACATGCCAACTATGGAAATACTTCCATTATCGCTCAAGAATGTGCTCATGGTTAGTCATGGTTGTACACTGGAAGTCATATTGGGCAATGTCAGGGTTCAGGACCGTTTTATTCCAATTCCGTGCGTTATAATTAGGTGGCATCATGACATTCACCAAAGAACACAGCAAGATTTTAGGATAATTTGTATTTCAGACCAGACAAACCACTCACGTTCTCCCAACTTTCCACCAGATAGCGTCACGAGCTCTAATTAATTAGTGGCTCCATCTGTGGAAAACTAGTACCTCACGTTTCCCGCCTTGATCTGCAGAGCACGTGTTTCCAAGCCATTTCCCGCCACGAGTTTAATATGGGGGTCATTCCACAGTAACTGAGTCTTTTGTGTCACTCAAGCTGCTTACAGCAAATTATAATATTATAGTGCTGCAGAGGACCAGCCAAAAGGGCTTTCTTTTGGGAGTAGGTGCAACCCGAACATACACAAAACATAATGGGTATGGAAATCATCATACCCTTAATTCATGGATGCTTTACGCTACTCCTCCCAAACTACTCAATGCCCACACCTAAAACTTTGCAAGCAACATTATTTTAGGCCTTACAACAACCATAAGTGGGTGTGCTTTCTCAAACTGTTCATATTATACCAGTGCACTCAATAGTCATCTATGCACGACTATCAATCTTCTCCAATGCAGTAGTAGTTGTTGTGTTTTCCCTGGACTCCGATGGAGGGAGGGAGGGGCCACTGTCTTGAAACATTGGCCTTTGGCTATTCCCCCTCTCATTATGCCCATTATCACGGGTACTATGCTTGCTAGTGTTCCTAATGTTCTCTAGTTTAAGAATCTACCGGTAGCGAGATTCAAATATGGGTGCGAACTGAGTTATTTGGCTTCAAATGAGAGAAGGTTAAGGAACTTAAAAGCGACGCTTATACTGGCGTCGACGTTACTAACAGTTCTTGATTACTCAATACTCTCTTAGATTTTACTCTATAGCATGATGTTGCATACCAAATTGATGCCAAAGAGTTTCTCCTTCTAATGGTGGTCAGAATATGTTTCTATCTGTCTCCTAACCACTTTTTTTGATGACCAACCTGAACCCATATTCTGATATTCAATTACCAAAAATAATTTCTCAAAATGACACTTTTTAAATGTTAAATATATTTTATAACACACCATATATAGTTCCAAAGTCACAAAATGTCCCACCCATCGGGTAGTCAATGCTGTTCTGAGTCATTCTGCACCTTGATAAGGATGTTAATTTCAAATTCCTGTCCAAAAATAATAATTTACACATCGTTGTCCGGGCTCGAAAATTGCCTTGCGAGTAAATACGGCATGAAATAAAGCATAGATTTCTTATTTCTTAATAAATAAAGATCAAATATACAGCAACTAAATGGATGTAAGCAAATTTTTAATTTATCAGCTTTTATTTTCATTTGATTTGGATGTTTAGTCTATCAATTACCCGTTACCCCTTCAATACTCAGGCAATGTTGAGACAGAGCCCGAAATACACTGGAATTCATTTACCTGAAAGTGCTGTTGGAATAAAATTTCAAGCAACCAAGACAAATAAAAAGCTTTTTAAATGACCTTAAGTTAGCCATAAGACATGACAGGGCTATATGAGCAGCACATACAATATTTGTTTTTATTAGCACCTTAGTTGTTGAGTTGACCTGGTAAGTACTCACTAAAAGGTGATTTTATGTTATGTGAATGAGAAGGATGAGAACCTGCTTTATGAAGTATAATAAACCGGGAAAGGATGGATGGATGGATGATTGGGGCTTTACATCCTGTATTTATGCACTTGGTAGGCTAATTAGGACAGGAGGAGGACACGGCAAAGAGGTGAAGGACGATTGAAAAGGCCGTCCAACATAGGCCCGGTGACCTGGCAAGAGCTGGATTCGAACCCTGGACCCAGCGATTGGCAGTCCATTACGCTACCACTAGACCAACCCTCCCCCCCCCCCCCCAAACTGGGAAAGGAACATTTGCACTTGTTCAGAAATAGACCATGAACCATTCTTCGATCCCAACTGAGATCACGCGTGACGAGGACGTGACGTCACTTGTTCCTGAATTGGCGGGCAGCAAGGATGTGGCTGCTCGCTTTCTGGTGAATTTTGCAGGTAATTTGTTTCTTTTTGGAGTTTTGGGGGCTGGTATTTGGGCCCACTTGGTGTGTTTAGCCTGCGAGGCTGTGTTGTGACACTCTGGGAGTGTTGGCTGGTGGTTTTTTGGTGTTTGTTGGTGTTTTGACAGCACTGCATGCGATGCAGGTGGGCTGGTGTGTTTTGGCGGGCTGGAGTCCGTGTGGTTTCTGAAGCTTGGAGGGCTTGTTTAGGCCCATTTTGGTGTGTTTGGCCTGCGAGGCTGTGGTTTGACATGTTGAGAGTGATGACTGATGGTTTGTGATGAATTTTGGCATTGGATGCCTGTTGCCGTGAGTGTTGGCAGTCTGCAAATGGAGCAGACGTCTCGTCTGCTTTTCTGTCTGGTTTTGTGGATTGTGATTGGCTGAGGCAATGACGTGCCTGCATATTAATAATATTGTTGCCAGGGTAGGTCTGGCTTGTGTAGGCCTAAATTTTGTTGGGTTCATGTTTTTGGTAGGTGAAACCAATGGTGATGAAATTATGATTTGTTGACGAATGGGGACCGCTGTGATGCGGACGAAGGTATTGTCATGTCAGAAGATTTTGCTATTGAAACCCTGCGAGGACACGTGTGTCATACTGGTGCGCATCGCTGTCACGATCTTTTGAGTGGAAAATAAACATGTTTCTAGGTGGCTTGGCCTTGGGTATGTCTTGCTATTTAGGGTGGTGTTGGTTTTCTTGATAAGGGAATCGCTAGTATTTTCTTTAAACCCTTTTATGTACCAGTAATTTATATTTAAATGGAATTCACCTTCGCCTGGACCGGGGACACTGAAGCCCTTATTGTGATTCTCATCCACGGGATCACATGGTCCAGTTCCGGAGGTTTTCTCCCATGTCATGATTGTTCTTTTGCTTTTTCAAAAAACATTTTTACTTGGTTTTGTGTACATGGGTATGGTTAAATTTGGAATGACTTGGTTGTTTTGCTCTCAATTTTTTGTGCGGCATGGGGGATTTAGGCCTCCAGGAACTGGACTGTAGTAATGTGAACGGTGAACATGTAATTTAAGTTAGTGTAGAGGCACGTAGTGGACTACCAATGGAAGAAGGTTGCTTTTGTGTTTAAGAAGTGTTGTGTGTATTGCAGAGTGTAAACCTCGGAGAGGAAACGGAATGTCTGTGAAGCTAACTTGAGTGACCTGGTGTACTGGCGAATCCAGTGGCGATTCCAACAGTTGGACTCGGCATCCCAAGACAGGGGCGGACGAGAGGACGCAGGAGCTGGTGCCCCTCCCCCGTTGCTCTTCGCAGCTGTGGTGAATACGAATGACTGTTATAACAATGTTGTTCGGACATACCGTTCACATTGTCAGACCTTCAAAAGTATACATGTATCTAATTTTTATTATCTAATGGGTTATTGGATGATTATTTAATTTCTCAAAGTTATGGACAAGTGTGCCTGGACATACCATGCACTTTGCATTAATTACAGGCTATAATTAGTAATTTCACATTGAATCAGTTTTTGTTGAAACTTAAAATCGATGTGCCTGGACATACCATGCACTTGTACCGTTAAGAAGTTTTTCACTGTCGCATGGACTGCATGGGATTAAAGATGAATTTTGGTCTGGTGACTAGGATGAAACATTTGTACATAGCCCCATTGTGCTTTACAATGATGAATTGTGATGGAATCTCAATAAATGATTTAAAATAACTAAGTTGCGTCTTTTGGGTTTTTTGTTTGAGGTGGTTTTGAAGGAACTAATTGGTCATGTTTTGTGAGGTTTGGGTGAGGATTGGGTATACAAAACATGACATAACCTAAGTCAGTCTATCTAACTGGTCTTGTTGAATGATTGGTATTGACGATGGTGCATGGTGGGTGGTGGGCACTGGTTTGCACCACTCCATACCTTAACACTCACGGCCGAGGCAAAGTGTGATATCAGTTGGGAGATGTTAGGATCCCAACTGAGATCACGCGTGACGAGGACGTGACGTCACTTGTTCCTGAATTGGTGGGAGGTAATGGTTCGGCCTGATGCTTTCTGGTGTGAGTGTATACGTGTGGCTCAAGGCAAGCACTGTGTCGGTGGTTAGGCATTTATATGCTTGTTTCTGGTCGATGAATTTGTAGAGGCGCTCATGCCTCGGCCGTGAGTGAGTTTGTGTTTTTACGCCCCATCAGCACCGGTGTGGTCTATTTAGAGGCAAGCCCGGGCTGTGAGATCGATGTCCGGTTCAATCTGTTGCGGTCGATGAGGCTGATGGTAAAGCCTAGCTGGTTCTTTTTGGCATGTCTGTTTTTTGGGTTGATGGTTTTGTACGATGTTCGGTTGCACTCGGGGGAGGCTCATGGTGAAGCCATGCTCCTGAATTTTGGATTGAAACAGCCGAGATAGGATTGTGGGCAGAGCCAGGTTTAAAAAAAAAAAAAAGGGGTACGTAGATTTGCCTCAGTCGTGTATTATTGTGCACTGGTTTGCACCACTCCATACCTTAACACTCACGGCCGAGGCAAAGTGTGATATCAGTTGGGAGATGTTAGAACAACAACCTTCATACAGCCAGCCAGCCAACATCATCAGCATTTTAAGTTGGTCCCTCGTTTTATAGTCCAGTGAACATACAATTTTACATAAACATTGATTTGTAGGCGGACTATTTGGCCAAAAATTTAGTTGGGCAGATCAGAAGGTCCCTCTGCACCCATTTGAATAGTTAATTGGACCAAGTGTTTTGGGTACCCTAATAATAGCTTGGTAGGAATGAGTTATCCAGTAATCAGGAAAAGTGGAATTGAATTTTGTGTTTCTAAGGAGATTTTGAACACTGACAGCAACATTTATTCAGCTTTTGGATGGATTCAGCTTTTGGATGGTTGACAGTTGCAGTAACAAAGAAACTAAGGCGCCAAATGAAAGCCTACATCAAGGGTTATCCATCCACATCCATTTTGATGGGTTAGGAATGAGTTATATGGTGATTAGGACAGGTGTAATTGAAAATTCATGGGAGAATTTTGTGTTTCCGAAGAGATTTTAGACACTGACAGCAACATTTATTTAGCTTTTGGAGGGTTGACAGTTGCAGTAACAAGGAAACTAAGGTGTCAAATGAAAGCCTACATCAAGTGCTATCCATCCACATCCATTTTAATGGGTTAGGAATGAGTTATATGGTGATTAGGACAGGTGGAACTGAAAATACATGGGAAAATTTTGTGTTTCTGATGAGATTTTGAACACTG
Organism: Platynereis dumerilii; assembly: GCA_026936325.1. Lineage (NCBI taxonomy): Eukaryota > Metazoa > Annelida > Polychaeta > Phyllodocida > Nereididae > Platynereis > Platynereis dumerilii. The sequence continues at coordinate 12,639,135 of JAPTHN010000007.1, forward strand.
ACAGCAACATTTATTCAGCTTTTAGAGGATTGATAGTTGAAGTAGCAAGAAAACTAAGGTGCAAACTGAAAGCCTACATCAAGGGCTATCCATCCACATCCATTTTGAAGGGTTAGGAATGAGTTATATGGTGATTAGGACAGGTGGAATTGAAAATTCATGGGAGAATTTTGTGTTTCCGATGAGATTTTAGACACTGACAGCAACATTTACTTAGCTTTTGGAGGGTTGACAGTTGCAGTAACAAGGAAACTAAGGTGCCAAATGAAAGCCTACTGTTGTATAATCTATTAATAGATCGTGGCGGCAACCTCGTTATCAGATAGCGTCACTTGTATGCGCATGCGCACTGAAGTAATAAACTCCATCTTGATCACAACGATGTCTTTGCCTTGTCTGGACTGGATTAACCTTATAATATGGTGGCAGCGTGGATAGATTCGAGCGTCCTTAGCTCCGTAGGATGTACAAGTCCTGGTGAATCGAACGAACCGTTACTTGGGTGCTGACAGTCCCGTTTACAGGGTGAAAATTGGCGAAATTCCGATCGATGTTTGGGATCGAGTTCCGAATGGCCGCCAACCTCGTGCGTTGATAAATCGTCAACTGGACGAACGAAAATTGCTCTTGAAAAAGCAAGGAAACAACTGCAGACTATGTCCAGAGGATGCTACGAGTCCTTCTGAATGTACGGACCTTCGTTTGTGTGAGTGACATTCTCGTATCTGTGTGAAAAGTGCCGAATTTCCCGTCGATGTCAATAGTCGAGTTTTGGAATGGGCGCCAACCACGTGCGTTGAGAATGCGCTCCGACATCGTCTGAAAACTGGAAGAAATCGGAAAATAACGATCAGGAAACTTCCTAAACATGTTCAGTCGATGCTACAAGTTGTTGTAAAGCGCATGTTCTCTTTGACCGGAAGTTAATGGGCAACGACGATCTGTAAAATCTTCAGAAAATTGTGATACACTTCAGGACAGTCATGGCAACGTTTCAAATACCTCCCCCAGAGCCGTTTAACTTCGATGCAAAGGATTGGAAGGCCTGGATTACTCGTTTTGAACGTTTTCGTATGGCTTCGAAAATCCCAGACGAACCGGCTGATCCGGCAACAGGAACTACGGAGGATTTGGTAAATTTGCTTATTTACTCAATGGGGTCAAAAGCTGAAGATGTCATGAAAGGCTTCAAGTTGGATGCAGCCAACCAGAAAAAGTACAAAGTTGTGAAGAAAAAATTTGATGAACATTATTTGCCAAAGACGAATGAATTGTTTGAACGTACAACTTTCAACAAACGTAATCAATTGCCTGGTGAATCTAGTGAGGCATTCTTAACAGACTTGTATAAACTTGTTGAGACATGTGAGTATGGGACAATGAGAGACCAATTGCTGAGAGACCGAATTATTGCTGGTATTTCTGATACCAACTTGTCAGAGAAGCTTCAAATGGACAAAACATTGACTCTAGATCAAGTTGTGGACCGTGTTAGAAGTTCAGAGTTAATTAAGCAGCAGTCAGCCGACATGAGAAATGGTAAATCAGCTAGTGCTCATGCCATTCGTGGTAACTGGAAGGGTCGTAATTCTAGTTCAAGTGCACCTAGCCGTTATGCTGATCATGCTACGTCAACTCGTTACAAGCCTCAACAGTCCCGAGGTCAAGGTCAACAGTCCCGAGGTCAAGGTCAACAGTCCCGAGGTCAAGGTCAACAGTCCCGAGGTCAAGGTCAACAGTCCCGAGGTCAAGGTCAACAGTCTCGAAGTCAAGGTCAACAGTCACGTCAATCTCAGTCGCAACACCAGCAGCCTTGTCGTCAGTGTGGATATTTGGAACACACAAGTGGTGCTTGTCCGGCACGCAAGGCTAAGTGTCACAATTGCGGTCGCCATGGTCACTATCGTAAACTGTGTCCCGTTAATGGTAACAAGAACAGACGTTCTGGTGGTGTTCGTGAAGTTGAAGCATGTGAAGATTATTTGTCGTCAGATGAATAGATTTTTTTCGATCCTGTCGTGTGTGACAAGAAGTCAAGACCGTGGAGTACTACGTTGTCAATTTGTGGTGTTAATGTTAACTTTAAAGTGGACTCTGGTGCTGACACTTCAGTAATTTCAGAAATTACTTATGAGCGGATGAAGAATGCTCCAGTGTTGATGAAGTCAGACATGCGTTTGTCTACTGTGTCTGGGGAAATCAGTTGTGTTGGGTGGTTTGAAGCATCCACCAAGTTCAAGGGCAAACAGTACTGTTTCAGGATCTATGTGATTAAGTGCAAGAACTGTGTGAATTTGTTAGGTCGCGATGTTGCTCATGCTATGGAATTGATCATTCCCGATTCGCAGATCCTTGATGTTTCACTGTACAGCAACCCTGAAATCTTTGGGCCAATTTCAAGTCCGATGACTGTCAAGCCCGTGAAGTTACAATTGAGTGATAATTTTGTGCCCTATCATGTGAACGCCCCTCGAAAAATCCCCATCCCCCTTCAGTCAGCAGTGTCCGATGAGTTGCAGTTCATGTTGGACAACAACATCATAAAACCTGTAACTGAGCCAAGTGATTGGTGTGCTCCCATTTCTGTGCCCCTCAAGAAAAATGGAAAGGTCAGAATTTGCGTTGACTTGCGCCAGCTCAATAAACATTTGAAACGTCCAAGATTCCCGTTACCAAGTTTCGATGGAATCTCAGCTCAGTTGTCAACCAGCCGTTACTTCTCCAAGCTCGATGCGTCTCGTGGATATTGGCAGCTTCCGTTGGATGAATCCAGTCAGTTGCTCACAACGTTCATGACGCACAAAGGAAGATTCTGCTTCACCCGTTTGCCGTTTGGCATTAGTGTCGCGAGTGAAGTGTTCCAGCTGACAATTGGTGAATTACTTGAAGATATTGAAGGTGTGGTTTGCTTTCAAGATGACGTCCTAATTCATGCCCCGACTCAAGAGCTCCACGACGAACGTGTCCGTCTTGTGCTAAATCGTGTCCAGGAAGTGGGCATGAAGTTGAACAAAGACAAGTGTGTCTTCAATGTGTCAGAGTTAGAATTCCTGGGCCACACAATCAGCAGAGATGGCATTAGCCCCAGTCCATCAAAAGTTGCAGCGATCTCCAAATTGCCAACTCCCACACCTGAGACTTTGAAGTCTGTGCTAGGAATGATTAACTATCTTGGTCAGTTTGTGCCTAACCTACAGTTCGTGTTGAAACCTATCAATGATTTGTTGAAGTCTGATGTGAAATTTGTGTGGGGTGACAAACAAGAAGCAGCGTTTTGTGAAGTTAAACGTTTATTGTGTAATGCTCCTGTGCTTGCTTACTTTGATGTAACTTTGCCAACTGTTGTTAGCTGTGATGCTTCGAGATATGGAATTGGTGGTGTGTTAATGCAAGAACACAGTGGAAAGTTGAAACCTGTTGCTTTCTGTTCACGTATGTTGTCTAGTGCTGAGCAAGGTTATGCTCAAGTTGAGAAGGAATGTCTTGCATGTACATGGGTGTGTGAAAAGTTCAATGGGTACTTGCTTGGATTGCCTACGTTTCGCTTGATGACAGATCACAAGCCGTTAATCCCGTTAATATCTTCGAAAGATGTTGACAAGGCCCCACCCCGAATCCAAAGACTATTACTTCGTTTGATGCCTTACAGATGTGTTCCAGAATATGTCCCTGGAAAGTTACTCCATGTAGCAGACGCGTTGTCTCGCAGCCCAGTGGACCATCCGGATGAGAAGTCAAATTTGCTTGCAGATGAAGTTGCAGCATTTGTTCACAGTGTTACTTCATCCTGGTCTATGTCATCGTCACGGTTGGAACAGATTGCTCGTCTCACCAAAGAAGATACCATTTTGAGTGAACTTACTGAATTTGTATGTGATTCATGGCCAAAATATGTGAAAGATTTGCCTGAATCTGTGAAGCCGTACTTTTCTGTGAGTGGTCACCTGTCAGTGGTGGACGGTCTTATCCTGTATGATGATCGTGTTGTAATTCCCAAAGCTCTCCAGAAAGAAATGTTGCAGTGTTTGCATCAAGGTCACTGGGGAATCACAAAGTGTCGCCAGTTAGCTTCAGAAACTCTTTGGTGGTTGGGACTGAATAAAGATATTCAAGACATGGTCAGCAAGTGTGATGAATGCCAAGTCAGTAGAGCCGCTCAACAACATGAGCCATTGATTCCGTCAACTGTGCCCAAAGGCCCGTGGATTCGCGTAGGTGCTGATTTGTGCCAAGATGGCAAGAGACATTTTTTGATAATAGTGGACTATTATTCGAAATTTATTGAAATTCTGAAGATAAAATCCCAGAAGTCAAGTGTAGTCATTGGCAAGATGAAAAGTGTGTTTGCAAGGTTTGGTATACCATCTGAATTGGTCAGCGACAACGGCCCGTGTTTTGCCAGTGTGGAATTCAGAGACTTTGCCAAGGTATGTGGATTTGATCACACTACCACAAGTCCGCATTACCCGCAGGCCAATGGCCAAGCCGAAAGTGCTGTTAAAATTGCGAAGAAAATTGTCAAGTCAACAGACCCGTTTATTGCACTTATGCAGTATCGAGCCACACCATTGGTGGCTACTGGTTACAGCCCTGCCCAGATGCTAATGGGTAGAAAGATTTCTACTAATCTACCGGCGCTACGCGTGGCAGATGAGCCCCCAGATCCAGTGGAAGTGAAGCGACGTCTGGAAAAACATCAGCAGAGTTATGCTGCGAATCATGATCGGAAGTCCGGCGCTCGCAAGTTGTCTAAATTGCGACCTGGTGATTCTGTGCGTTGTAAGACCAGTGTTGATTCCAAGTGGAGCAAGCCTGCTCGTATTGTACGTCAGCACACGGCACCGAGGTCTTACATCATCCAAAACCCAGATGGATCAACGTACCGGCGAAATCGTCGCCATCTGCTTCGCATTCCCCCAAACTCCAGTGGAACTCCCCGTCAATCTCAAGTGGCAATTCCCCCGACAGTGATGTCCAATGTTCCACCTGCACCTGCTGTTCACACCCCCCCTCGTCCCCCGAACGTGCACACTCCCCCTAGTGCTCAGAGTGACAGCTCCCGTGCAGCTCCCCCTATCTCCCTGCGCCACTCCCAGCGCAATAAAGTCGTCCCGCGAAGACTCATTGAGGAGATGTGATGATCATTGTGGTGAAAGTTAAATTTATCATTGTTGTGAAAATCATCATTGTGGACTGAGATTGGACTCCGAATTGTATATCATTGTCGTGAAAATTTTATTATCATTGTCGTGAAAATCAAATCATTTTGGACTGAGATTGAACTCTAATTGTATTCCATATAAATGTGAATTGACCAAGTTGAAAGTGAAATTGGATTTCATGCATCTATTGACTGAGATATTGGACTCCTCCTGTGTGTTTGTGAAATGTGAATTCATCGATCTTTGTGTGTGAAATGTGTGATTTCATAATCTGTGGACCGAGAAAGGACTCCATGTGAATTTGATGAAATTGTGTTCTCCTGTTGAACTAAAGATGTAACAAGTTGTGGTTAAAGTTTGGTCTAGTTCACAGATCATTTCAGTTGTGCTTAAAGTTCTTGTGCATAGTCATACAAGAGTAAATTTAACAAGTTGTGTTAAAGTTGTGTTAAAGTAAACTTTACAAAGTAATGTAAAAGTTATCTTAAAAGGGGAGATGTTGTATAATCTATTAATAGATCGTGGCGGCAACCTCGTTATCAGATAGCGTCACTTGTATGCGCATGCGCACTGAAGTAATAAACTCCATCTTGATCACAACGATGTCTTTGCCTTGTCTGGACTGGATTAACCTTATAATACCTACATCAAGTGCTATCCATCCACATCCGTTTTGATTGGTTAGGAATGAGTTATATGGTGATTAGGACAGGTGGAACTGAAAATACATGGGAGAATTTTGTGTTTCCGATGAGATTTTAGACACTGACAGCAACATTTATTTAGCTTTTGGAGGGTTGACAGTTGCAGTAACAAGGAAACTAAGGTGCCAAATGAAAGCCTACATCAAGTGCTATCCATCCACATCCGTTTTGATTGGTTAGGAATGAGTTATATGGTGATTAGGACAGGTGGAACTGAAAATACATGGGAGAATTTTGTGTTTCCGATGAGATTTTAGACACTGACAGCAACATTTACTTAGCTTTTGGAGGGTTGAAAGTTGCAGTAGCAAGGAAACTAAGGTGCCAAATGAAAGCCTACATCAAGTGCTATCCATCCACATCCATTTTGATGGGTTAGGAATGAGTTATATGGTGATTAGGACAGGTGGAACTGAAAATAGATGGGAGAATTTTGTGTTTCCGAAGAGATTTTGAACACTGACAGCAACATTTATTCAGCTTTTGGAGGGTTGACAGTTGCAGTAGCAAGGAAACCAAGGTGCCAAACAAAAGCTGACTTCAATGGCTATCCATCCACATCTGCTCTGGTTGGTTAGGAATGAGTTATCTGGTAATTGTCAAGTGATCTCCAGATTTGCAAGATGAGAAAAAATTGATTGTCCCATTTTCTCAATGTAATATTAATGGTGCTGGTAGGACAATAAATTTGAATTGATAAGGAAAATGATTTCAAAATTAAAATGGTGCAATTCCATTTCAGAAAATGTGCATAACAGTCCCATTGAACAATGAATCATTAAGACTGTGAACATAGTTGAACAGCTATATCATTTTCCAGGTTTTTGCAGTTATTGACCATCTTCTTTGAGCTTGTATGCATGGAGAACCCATATATTATAGTACATATAAATCATTGTAATGTTCATAAAAACTATGGCAAAAACATATAAGATGGCATATAAATACATTGTAGTGCCTAAACCAAGTAACTGATTAAATTTTCAGTGATATTTTCTTCCTTGTGATGCGTGCACCGCTTAACGACCTTTGCTAATTGCAAAACAGTAATTATTGCCTAATTAATGACTTAAAGTGTACAGATATGGTCACAAGTGTGAAAGTCCAACCCCTCCCATCCTTTTTAAGCTATTCTGTGTACCATGGGCTACATTAAACACTGTTGAAAGAGAAAAACACGAATTTTCAGTAATTTTAACTTAATGACCTTTAACAACCCCTAATTGACCTTAAAATTTAAAATCAATGCCGGCATCCACCCCTACCTTTAATCCCTTCCCCCATAGACCACTTCTACCATGTTTACCAAGTAGGCCTATTAACAAGAAATGCTGTAGAAAAAATTTTCTAGAGGCTTTTTGGAACTTGGCTGGTTCACTAATAGTACTAGGAAAAAGCTTTCTGCCTTGGATGATTATTCATTCTACCATAAGTTAAAAAATTATGATGAATTCCAGAGAATTTCAAACTCAGCGTTTCAATATTTTGTGATTATAAATGGGTAATTGAAAAATTAGATATCCAAATCAGAGTACCAATTAAAGCTGAACAATAGGAATTTATTAATATCCATTTAGTTGCTGTATAGCTTCATAGTAATGCATAAGGAAGAGTGACTATCATTGCTGACTTGATACTCATTTTACTTGTGAAACAATTTGCGATCTCAGACAACTGTTTGTAAATCATTTTTGTAAATAGAATCTTAAATTAATATGCACATCAAGATGCAAAATGAGAAAGAACATAATGGACTGTCAATTGAAGGGATATTTTGTTAGTACGGCACTAGATGGTATCTTATGAAACATTATTAACATTTGAAAAGTATCATTCCGAGAAATAACTTTTGACAATTAAATTCTGGTTTATTTTGGCCATCATAAAAGCTGATAGAAGGCAAATTGAAGCATAGTAATACTATCACAAGAATGAGGTCCTCTTTGGCATCAATTTGGTATGTCATATTATGCCACAGAGTAAATTATAAGGGAGCAATGACCACTTTTGAAATGGAATTGACAGTGAAGCTAGTGATTTTCGGGCAAAAAACTGCGATTGACATACCTAACTTTGATGGCCTATGGCCACTTTCGCACCCAAAATCCAGTTTCGCTACCGGTGGTTCCATGACCACTAGGTCTTTGGGAGTGCATTCAGGTAGGCAGCATTTTGTGTATATTCGGGTTGAGGTGGACAGTCACATTGATGCTTCCCTCTGCAGCACTATTAGGATTTTGTTTCTAATCATATGTCTTTCCCCTCTTTTCAAGAACTTATTTGCATTGATCAATGGCCATTATTGCCTATTGCTTAATATTGTGCACCCTTCACAATAACCAAAATATATTCAAAAAGGGATGTCACAGAAAATCTTCTGTCAATTATCATACGTTTTTAACCATGTTTAATCAATGTAAATATTTGTGGTGGGTCTAAATCTCAGGACAACTACTCCGCATACTTGTATCCTAAGACCGACTGAATTTCTCCTCTTCCGTGTATACTGTGGAAAACAAAATGACCTCGTCACCAGAAAACATGTCACTGGTGTTACTCAGTAAATAAAGCATGGCTGTAAAAGGAATGCTCCCTTCTATCTTTGGTTTAATGTACCAGAGGACATCTTCTGAAGGACAGGCATCCATTATAACTGCAGATTTTTGCATTTATACGTTTTTAGCACGCAGGGTGGCTCTACGGTGAGTTGAAATAAAGAGCATTCTTTTTTGGTGTCACTGGTGTTACCCTCAAAAATGGTCTATAATTGTAGAATTTTCAAAAACTGCCTCCGTCATAGGTATGTCCTGTATACAGGGATCAATCTTTGGCAACACCTGTTCAAATCATTGCATCACTGTGGGGGCAAATGATATTTCAGAGCAAATCGTCACAGGTGTTACTGTCACTGGTGTTACTCAAAAATGGTTAACACAGGTGTCCAATGGCAACACCAGTAATGAATGGTGGCAGAAAATCCAATGAAATTCTTATTCTAGTGGGAAATATTTCAGAAAATTAGTATTTTTATGGTTTTATTTTGAGTCAATTGTGTTTTTTAACTTTTACTGTAACACCAGTGACAGTTTTGTCTCAGTTATTGTGGAATGACCCATGGCCAGATAAGGTAGCCAAAATTTTTACAATTTTCAAAGGGCTGTAGCTCATATGTTCTTGCATATATATATCAATGGAATCCTACAGATATACAGTGGGGTGCTAAAGTTTGGGCACCCTTTGAGATGGGTCACATTTTTTCAAATTTCAAACAAAACATTTGCAGAATCTTTCCAACGTGAATTGTGTGAGTGAAGCAAACCCATGCACTCAATTTTACACTGAAAGAACAATGGAAATATAAAAATGTAAAAAAATACAGGTCTTTTTGTCGGATTTTACACGTGCAATAGTTTGGGTATCCCTACAGATTCTGATCTTGATTTTTCTATAACTCTACATTAAAGCAATATATAAAAGCTCTAACACGCTTTGGATAATAATGTAAGCATCCCAGGACTTCGTTTTGTGTGACTTTTTAATTTTGATTCCTAACAAAATGACTCCAACTGTTGCAAATTTGAGGTACCTGAGGTACGTCAGATTATTTGATAAAATTTCAATTGTTTTGAGTCCAGCAGCTGAAAAAGTTGATTTATTATGTTTATTTTTCACCACCTAAACATTAATGATTATTCTTTTATGAACTTTTGGAGCAGCTCAGACCTAAATCCAAATAAAATACCTAAAATTCCACAAAAGTTTAACTTTCTGGGCATCTACGTCAGAGCTTTTCTTGCAAACATATTTCCGAAACCTGCTGTTTTTGTGTTGTGTTGTGTAGAAATGACAATTTTGCAATTATTACAGCCGTCATCCGTAATTTTTGGCCTGCCTATTCTTGCCCTTGGGGAGTCAAACTTGTTTATCACATTCTGGTGTATCGGAGCGATTCCATTTCAATGCATTTTTTTACTCCCTTGCCTCAAACACCACAATGACTGATCCAGAATGTTCCCAAATAGTTAGATGGGTCCTTTGCCATGACTCAGGCAGTCAGATTAAGCTATGTAATTGTGATACCTTGTATAGCTTGGCTTTTCACATCTGCATGCTGACGGTGGAATGATGCATCTGTCGACCACATTCAGTGTCGCAACTGTGGGGGTCTCTGAGGTTGACATATAAGATTTAATTGCAACAAAATAGCAAAATTGACTAAATAGAAACAAATTAACCCCAAATTGAATTTTTTTTCAGCAAAAATAGTCCCTGGCTGGCAATTCAAAGTTGAACTGCATTTTAATATTTTTAATTTTGCTAGATATTAACCTAAAGAAATAATGTAAATCTTAAATATTTTTGGTTATTTTAGATAAAATATTAATTTTAGGTAAAGGAGAGGCTAACCAGGACTCCTGCACCAGAAATGTTCAAAACTTTCAGTATAACTGGACATGTGCGATTGATGACATAAGTACCACAAAGATGCAATGATTGGAGTCACTCTGTTAGGGAGAACAATAAAACATTCACTTGAAATGAAGTCTTGGGATGCTTACATTATTATCCAAAGCATTTTAGAGCTTCTATATTGCTTTAATGTAGAGTTATAGAAAAATCAAGATAGGAATCTTTAGGGGTGCCCAAACTTTTGCACAAGTAAAATCCGACAAAAAGACCTATAATTGTTTACATTTTTATATTCCCATTGTTCTTTCAGGGTAAAATTGAGTGCATGGGTATCCTCCACTCACACAATTCACGTTGGAAAGTTTCTGCAAATGGTTTGTTTGAAATTTGAAAAAATGTGACCCCTCTCAAAGGGTGCCAAAACTTTCGCACCCTACTGTATTCTTAAATATTTCTAGATTCAATACATGCATTAAGCATCTGTATATAATCATAACTGTCAGCCTGAGGCGCAAGAACGTAAAAAGTGGCCCAACTCTCCCAAGCTTCCCCTATAGTTCTTGCTGCAAAAATTGACATTTTTGCCCAAAAATTGGTCAAATATCACAAAAAACAACTTTTATCGTGTTTGTTTGTTTGTTTGTTTGTGTTTAACGCCTCTGCAGTGCCTTAGTGGGCTATATCGAGGCAGACGATCGCCGTATGATGATGAGATGAGAAGACTGTGAGTCTGGCTTTGCCCTATCAATTCAGGGATGCCCAGGGTCTTTCAGTTGCCCCAGCATAGAATACTGGATACAACCCGCCTCCAGTTAATGTCCCATGGGCGCGGACTAAAGTGAGTTCCCTGGGTGAGATTTGAACCCACGCCCTCAAAGCCAGTTAACAAGCGCACTGACCAATTAGGCCACAGGGGAATCCTGCAGTTATCGTGATGTCACGATTATATGTGAAATGATTATCATGATAAGTACATATGTTAACCAATATAACGCGATATATCGATTAATCGATCCAGCACTAAACCAACTTGAGCTAAAGGACCAACCCTCAAGCGAAATGCTCAGCAGCATTCTGTTATGCTCAACCCACTATATACTATAAGCCAAGTATATGGCGCGGCAATCATGATTTTATAACTTCCCCCGATGAAATGCGATAAAACACGTCCCGTTTTTTCTCACGGTGGGCCTTTGCACTCCACAGAGGGCTAGTTTTACTTGTGTGATTCGTCTTGGTTGAATAAAGATTCAAGGCAGGGCACAAACCGAAATTTGGTGCGCAAATTCGCTGTATTTTCCCTGATTTTTCCCTGCTTCACTGGATTTTTTCCCTGACCTCATTTGGGCTTAGTGCCGCATTATCATGACAATATCGTCGCTAATCGTAAACCAAAAACTTTGACTTTTAAGGATTTTTGCTGAAACAGAGGGCTGTTTCGCGCATTAACACATCGACCGCTGAGCGCAAAAAGGGACTTAGTGCCACTAAGTCCCTTTTTAGCCTGGCTCACCAGGCTAATGGGGGACTTCAATGCATCAGGGGTAACCATTAGATAGTGAGTAAACAATGGTGATGTCATCAATTGTGTCATTGCTGCAGTTGTGACATCAACATTGTGACAATGGTGACGTCACAGTGACTCTCTAGTACAGTAGCGCCACCACCAGCCACTGAGAAGTCTCCCATTCAGGAGTAATGGTCTGAAGATATTGTCTGTGAACTCTACTTTTCAATAACTGCAGGTTCAATATATCTGTTATGGTGTTTTATTGGTTTGTTAGGGTAGCTAGATGTATGGAAATTACTTTTTTTTTTTCAATTTCAAAAAATTTTTTTTTCCCAAAAATTTTTTTTCCAAGATTTGAAAAAAAAACTCAACTTTTTTTCAATTACACTAATTTTTTTTTTTTTTTCAAAAAGAGGAAATCGGGCAACTTCTGTTTTTCAAAATTTGAACATTTTTTGCTCTTGATTTAAATTTTTTTTTTTTCCTCAGTTAAAAAAAAGAAAAAAATTGTTTTCCTAGAGATAAAAAAAAACATTTTTTTTGTTCCAAATTTTTTTCAATTTCGCCAATTTTTTCAAAGGAGGAAATTGGGCGACTTCAAGATTTAAAAAAATTGTACACATTCTTTTCGTGGTTATTTGGATATTATTTTGTTCATGGAACAACCACAATAACAGCACTTCACTTGCCGCAATTCAGAACCACAGGGGATTTTGAACCAAGCTCATTATGTCTATTTATATAATATAATATATTAATAATACATAACATCAAACATTTGTTCAGAATCCCCTGACCCCTGTGTTCAGAACCACCTTTCTCTGCCATTTCCAAAAAGGTAGACTTAACTATTTCACAAGCATTGCTACATATTTTGCCGTCATCACTGCCACATATTTTGCCGTCATCACTGCCACTTGAGCCAGGCCTTGAATCCGCGGATTCTTGTTTGAATTATTGCATATTTCGAAAGTTCAAGACCTAAGGATTAATGCCTGTGAATATTGGAAGTATTTGTGGAATAAAGTGGAATTTTCAAGTTTTTGTTGTCCCTTTTTGTCTCTGCCATTAGATAATTTCACCCAACGCAAAAAGGAGCATAGTGCTGTTATGCACCTTTTGGCGCTGAAATTTACTTAGCAATGATAGTAAAAATACTAGCACTAAGCTCCTTTTTGCAACGAAACAAGTCGGCGCAAAAAGGAGCTTAGTGCATCTATGCTCCTTTTTGCCCCACTGATAATGCTTTGTTTAATGCAAGAAGGAGCATTGGTCTTATTTCATGAAAAGTAATAATATTAGCATCATTTTTTTAAATACATTTGTATAAAATGTATATATGAATGTACGTACCAAACATCATTCAAATCGGACCAGTATTGACCGAGCAAGAACTGAAAACAACTGTTCAAAAGTAAAAGGCCTTTTTCTCAAAATGCAATTTTTCCACTAAGCTCCTTTTTGCGCCAAGCGGTCGACATGTGAAACCAAATTCCCTGTGTTTTCCCAGATTTTGAGGTCAAATTCCAAATTCCCTGATTTTTCCCTGCAGGGAATTTTTTTTCACCATTTTCCCTGTTTTCCCTGCAAGGGGTAGGCTGATGGACACAGGGGTCGTATCATATTGGACCTGTACCCACACCCCCAGTCCCCCACCCCTCATCATGATGTGGATGTAACATGAACATACCAGTGATTCTCTTTTTGTAGCTTTGTTGAGAGGGTATTTTCTGGAGACAATTAAACAGATTTGTTTCATATCCAGCCACGTCTTTGTCGATGGTCATTTAACAATTTTGTTGTGCAGGTCCCTCCTTCATACTTCTTGGTCACTGCAAAGAAAAAGTAAACATTCAGCAAAACCCAAGTGAGTTTGAGGTGACAAAAAAAAAGTTAAATTATGTTACAGACATTACTCAGGGTGTCTGCCAATCCTGGAAAAGCCTGGAATTTAGTTCCTGGAAAAACCAGCGTTTTTAAAAAATGGCATGGAAAAGCCTGGAATTTAGTTAGTAAGGAAATAGGAGAAGTCCTCTGCTAAATTTTTGGCAATTTTTAGCGATGACAGGACCAAAGGACGAATGTCAGTTCATTAACAAATTGGCCTGGAATTTGTGAAAACTTGGCCTGGAAAAGCCTGGAAAGAGCCTGGAATTTGGTTAAAAAAAGCTGCAAGCATTTCACTGCACTTTGCATCAGTATCCTTTCACACTCTAAAAAATAGTGTTGGCCATAAACATGTTATAGTGTTATTTCGTAAACACTTATGTGTTTATATTCACTTAGGTGACTGAAAATAGACACTTTAGTGTTAAAACAACAACACTATGGTGTTTATACAGGACAAGCTGAAGTGTTAATGGGACTTAGAAAATGTTGAGCCAATTGGAATGTATATTACTATGTAAAGGGAATTAAGAAAAAATCAATTTTTTATGTATATATATCTTCAGAATATGGAATCAGGCATTTTTGCCAACCAGTACATATTTTGTGTGCTTTTATAACGTAAAAAGTCCAAGTTGAAAAAAAATTCTAAGTTTCATAAACACTAGTGTTTATGATGTGTCTAATCATAAACACATAATCAAACACTTAAGCTTCAAACTTTAAAATACATTCATCAACAGAAACGTTCACCCAACCATGAAGGTGAATGTTGGTCACTTTAAAAAAGCTGTTGGTTCTGTTCAATGTTTGATTGTTTGAGCTATTGGAGACCCTTAAGAAGTCTTATAACCAAAGGTTTGACAAGGTAAGTTTAAAAAAAAAGTAAATATCCATATATTATTAATCAAGGCAACTGTTCTCAGTGTTGTTAAGCTGTCATATTCGAATGTTTCGGAGATTATATTTATTTTCAAATATAAATACGCTAGAATAACGTCAAATATTATTTTGTGAAGGATCCTGCCACAGGCCTGGGGTGGATCGAGGAATTTTGAAAGGGGGAGGTCCATGGGCAAGACCCGAAGGGACGGAGCAAATTCGACCGGGGATCTCTAGGTCTGATTGAATATCTTAGCCTGAAGGGAGAAGGGGGGGGGTCCAGGGGGTCCCCCCCTTGACTTTCCCCCCCCCCTTCCCCAGTACATTATGAATCTGCACCAGTTAGCATTTAGGCCAAGTGCTAAATGGTGCAGATTCATCATGTACCTTAAATTATTTTTTTCAGAAAGAAAATGCTAGTTTTCAAACTCATCTTTTTTTTTTTCACTGAATGAAGAAATTAGAATTGCAAGTCAAGGAGAACTTCCACTAAAAGGTGATTATTTCTATAATCTGGTTGGAAGGGTGTCTAATATGTTGGCAACATTTTACCTGAAAAAGAACCCGCGGGTTTGCTTAATTCCACTGGTTTATGATGCAAAATGATGCAGATTCATTTTGTACCTTATGTTTTTCAGGAAGAAAATGCCAGTTTTAAAGTCTGGAGGTATTTTCAAAGATGTAGAAATCGTAATTGTGAATAATGGAGTACTGTCACAAAAAGGTGATTATTACTAAAGTCTGGTTGGAAAGGTGTCTAATGTGTCATAAAAATTTAACCTAAACAAGAAGCTCCGGGTTGCCTAATGCAGGTGGCTTCTTGTGATATATATAGTTGGAGAGATGTCTCAGGGTTGGTCTAGTGGTAGCGTAATGGGCTTCCAATCGCTGGTCCAGGGTTCGATTCCAGCTCTTGTCAGGTCACCTGGGCCTATGTTGGATGGCTGTTTCAATCATCCTTCACCTCATTGCTGGGTCCTCCTCCTGTCCTAATTAGCCTACTGAGTGCGTTAATACAGGACGTAAAGCCCCAATCATCCATTCATCGATCTCACTTGTCAAAATTTAACCTGAACAGCAACCCAAGGCTTGCCTGATGTATGTGTTTTCTTTGAAAATGATTAACTTTTGAATATGGTCAAATGCTAAATGATGCAGATTCATTATGTATTTTATGTTTTTTCAGGAAGTAAATGTCTGTTTTCAAACTCTGGAGGTTTTTCACTGAATGAAGAAATTTAAATTCAAAAGCTTGGAAAACTGCCGCAAAAAGGTGATTAGGCCTATATATAAAATCTGGTTAGAAAGTACAAAGTTGTCTAATATGTCACTATAATTTAATCCAGGCAAGAATCTCTGGGTTGCCTAATGTAGAGAGCTTCTTCTGATAAATCCAGTAGGACCGATGTCTACTGTGTCATCAAAATTTAACCTGAACAAGAACCAGTGGGTTGCCTAATGCAGGTTGTTTCTGCTGATATAATATTTAACTTTTAAGTAATGTCAAATGCTATATCATGCAGATTCACTATGTATCTCATGTTTTTTTCAGAAAGAAAATGTTTGTTTTTATACTCTGGAGGTATTTTCACTGGATGAAGAAATTGTAATTGTAAATCACGGAGAACTGTCACAAAAAGGTAATTACAATGTATTTCTAAAGTCTGGTTGGAAAGGTGTTTAATATGTCGTCAAAGTTTAACCGAAACAAGAAGCTCCGGGTTGTCTGAAACAGGTGGCTTCTTCTAATAAATATACTTGGTTACTGACTGCATGAATACAGGACGTAAAGCCCGTATCATCCATCCATCAATCTAACGTGTTGTCCAAATAAAACCTGAAGAGGAACCCACAGCTTGCCTGATGTAGAGGATTTCTATCAATATTTAACTTTTAAGTATGGTCAAATGCTAAATGATGCAGATTCATTAAATTTATATTATGTTTTTTCAGGAGGAAAATGTCTGTTTTCAAACTCTGGAGGTTTTTTCACTGCATGAATTGCAACTGTAAACCATGGAAAACTGCCACACAAAAAGGTGATTATATCCAAAATCTGATTAGAAAGGTGTCTAATATGTCACTAAAATTTAATCCAGGCAAGAATCTCTGGGTTGCCTAATATTGGCGGCTTCTTCTGATAAATCCAGTAGGAGAGATGTCTACTGTGTCATCAAAATTTAACCTGAACAAGAACCCGTGGCTTGACTAATGTAGGTTGTTTCTGCTGATATAATGTTTAATGTTTAAGTAAGGTCAAATGCTATATGATGCAGATTCATTATGTATCTTGTTTTTCAGGAAGAAAATGTTTGTTTTTAAACTCTGGAGGTATTTTCACTGGATGAAGAAATTGTGATTGAAAATCATGGAGAACTGTCACAAAAAGGTGATTATTTCTAAAATCTGGTTAGAAAGGTCAAGTAGCAAAACTTGCCCTGCTGCCGGGGTAAGTTTTGCCCCATGATGGACAAGTTGTCCCTGAGGTTTATACCAGGGGTGCGGGACCAAGGGGGTGGAGGGGGCAATTGCCCTTCCAGCCCTTGTCCAAGGGGGGCAGAGGGGACAACGTGTTCCATTTTGATCTTAATAAAAAACATTATTCTACCTTATTTTAGCTATTTTAGGCTCAAATTAAATAATAAATAATAATTTTCAAAATTATTATTGACACTCTCCTTAAATTTTATTATGCAAAAATTGGCACGAATATGATTTACCCTTTTACATCCGACCACCCTTGTCACCCGCATTTCCTTCAGGCACCCCTGTATTTCACCTTTTCTTCAGATAGATCATTTGTATATGGCTTTAACATATGGCTATATGCTACATGTATGAAACAGATCAAACATTTAATAGCCATGTTACGCAAAAATTCCAAATTATGCAGAAACTAAAATGTTTTTTGTTTAGATGGTGGTATAACACTTTCTAACTTACCTGAAAACAGAAATCGAATAATGAAAATTATATCCTATGTTATATCATAGGCACAAACTCACCCCAATCCAAACGGCACAACTTACCCTGTATTGATTTTCAGGAGAAAACGGGTAGTCAAAAAGAAATCAATGATGCACGATTAAATCTTTCAAAACAATGTCTAGATATACCTCCTAACTCCATCCTACCAGAAACACTTTATCTTTTTACAAATACCAAATGACCGAGAAACAAGAATGTCAGTCCTTGTCACATCAGATTTTCAAGAAAAAAAATTTAATTTATGAGTGTAGCTTTCCATAGTTTTACATTTAACAGGTTTTTTCAAGGCGCGTAATGATGTTGACCAATTGCTTTTTTACCCAGTTCTTCATTTTACCCCAATAGTGGGCAGGGAGGGACCAACTTACCCCGTGGCACAACATACCCCTGTCTCCCCCACATTTACGAATTGAAATGTGCACAATGTGACAAGAGTGCTAATTGTTCCAGGTTATGGATGACATGTGAAATAAAAAGGGAAAAACAAGAAACAGCACTGTCCACTTCTCCAAAATGGAAGGTAAACATCTATTTATTTTTTTATTTATTTTTCAGTTCCCTTTGTCATAATTTTAATTAACACTTCTTATTCAGGGATTGACCTCTTGTTGCATAATTACTTAGTGCACACTTTAGGAATACTACACTACCTGAAAGTTTTCAAATTCAACCCTTAAGTACAATTTGTCACTCATTGGATAAATGCATAACATGTTAAATGCTCCCGTGTATCTCTCTTTTATTGCTCAAGTAAACTTTAATAATAGCAGTAATTTTAAATTTTGCTATACAAATAGACAGAACTTTTAACTTGTATTTCTTTAAAAAATAAAAAATAAATAACCAACCATTTTCTAAATTATTTCTTTTCTATCATTGCAGGTTCTATGCATCATCTGTATCTTACGTGTCATCTGCATCA
Source organism: Platynereis dumerilii (assembly GCA_026936325.1). NCBI lineage: Eukaryota > Metazoa > Annelida > Polychaeta > Phyllodocida > Nereididae > Platynereis > Platynereis dumerilii. The sequence continues at coordinate 12,657,600 of JAPTHN010000007.1, forward strand.
TCTATGTCGTCATCTTGACGTTTCTGGTCGTGATTATGCTGATTTTATTACTTGAGTTAAAACACTCATCGGTGCGCAGATCTGCCTTCTGCGATGCAAATATGCAATACTGACTTAATGGAACATTTCTTCATTTTTACTTTTGTGACAATTTGACAAGACACCTTGAACCTTATCCACGAAAGAAGAGATGAGCGTTCACCTAATTTTGATTTGTCCTGTGTTATGTATATTATTCTTATAAACATTTCACAACATATAAGTACATATAGTAAAAAATACGATCTGGTTACTTTTATGCCAGGTTTTCATTGGCGGAACTAACATGCAATTGTTGTTGTACAATCACTAAAAGTAGGACCTACAAATTTCCTACATATTCTCCTAGAGTTTACATTTATTTTATGATGAGTTGAACCAGTAAAAAATATTTTGCATGCCTACTTAAAAATATTCTCTTTGTTGCTATTGAGTCTGATGCATCCTTGTAATATTTACTAATAAAAAATTGGAATTATTAAATTGTGGAATTACTGATAATTTTTGTTGATTTTCTATGAAGATGAGCTTCAAACAAGCTGTTGCACAACTTGGCCTGTTTCTCTGTGCATCATTGATGCATCGAATTGACTTGACCATTAAAGTAAACCATTCTTTTCTGGGATGCAGATCTGAAACTTCCAATAATTCTCTGAAAGCAAGACTAGTGGCAATTCTGCCAACTTGATGATGCTTGCAAGGCTGGTCACTTTTACATTTTAAAGTTCTGTCTGCAACGCTTAAAATTAGTGTTCAATTTAGAACTCTTAGAAGACAGTGTCATATGAAGCATTCATATTTTATATAAAGAGCACATAAATCTGCAAAAATAATATTAATATCAGGTATTGATAAAGCTGCAGTGCCTATTTTATGGTTTTCATTACCAATAGGGCAAGCTTTTGAATGAAAACCTGAGTTTTTGTGTGGTTTTAATACGACCATATTTGGCAAAAACCCAAGGGGTGATATAAAGAAGTCTACAAGAAATTGTCATACTTGCTTAATGTCATGTGTTATACTGTATGAAACACATTGACTCTGGGATCAATGTACTAATTTTCATTTTCAAGCTATAAACAATTTATTTTTGCTTTTCATAAACTGTTGAACTTAGTTGATACAGTAACTTTAATCAACCTTGATGGATAAATGATAAAGGTTTTACGTCATGTATTCATGCATTTTTACAGGCTATTGTAATTAGGACAGGAGCAGGGCACAGCAACATTTGATGAGAAGGTTAATTGAAACTGCTGTCCGACATAGTATGTCCGACATGGCCAGAGCTGGAATGAGACCCAGGAACGAGCAATAGCATTGAAGTAAAGAGCACTACCAACTGAGCTGATCCTTTTCCCAGTAAAGTAATTCAGATTATGTACTTTACCTTTGTAGCCTGCTTGAGCAAAAGGGGGAACACAGAATGTCAAAATTTTATTTAAGGAGGTCATTTTACAGTGCGGTGTAAAAGTTTTGAGGCAACCACAAATTTTTGTTTCTTTTACATTCCCTTTGAGAACACATGACCCTCCTCTCTATGGTTCCCTTCCTAAGTAAAACAACACCATTCGGACTCAAAACATAGTTTGGAAATCAAACATGAAAAATGTGGATGCCGCTCAAGACTTTTGAACATTAATGTATTTTCGGAGTTTTATTACTGGCTCCCCCCCCCCTTTGCTGCTAAGGAATACAAAGGTAAGTAAAATCTGCTCTTACTGTACTTCACCTTTGTGGGGCTATATTTTTCAAGGAGTATTTTTGCCCAAAGGAAGTGCCCATGACAGACTGACAGACAGTCCTTCAGACAGACAGACACACAGAAACAATACCCCCACTCAGCTTTGGAAGTTAGCAAAATAGCACTATTTAAACTGAACAAAGATGCCGTTTTAAATTTCTTTACTATCTATTTGAATTTTTGAGTATATTTACTTTGAGCAAAACAGATACAATCATAATATGTATAATTTGTATATGCTATTTTCCACAAACTAGATGCAGTATAATTAGACCTGATTAGCAGAGATTGCTTGTGGTGATTATTGTGTGTTTGTATACAACTGTTTTGTGTTTCTAATCCGACTGATCTCAATGACTGTTTCAGATCAACGCTTCTTCTCCCTTCATAAAGATAAACACCTTGTGTTTATTTTAAAACACTTCTAGAGTCAAAGACATGTTGAAGTGTTTAAAAAGTGTAACAAGCTCATTAAGGTGTTGTCGTGTTTATAATTCATAAACACCTCAACATGTTTATCTTTATGAATATAAACACTTCAACATGTTTAAAAAGTGTAACCAAAAAGTGTTTATTTTGGTGTTAAAATAACAACACTTGTTTTTAGAGTGCAGGAGCTGAAGCTGTATATGTACACAGTCTACATATAGGCATTGGAGGTAAACTTTTTTATGGGCAGGAGATGCCTAAAAAGTTTTTAAAAGGTTGCCCAAAATACCCCGTAAAAATTACAATCACAAAATTTATGGCCAAAACTCCCTGAAAAATTGCATAGTATGTCGGGATATGCAGCCCCCCTTGACTTCGAGGTGTGATGTGACCTACTTTTTATGGCCGATTATTTGAATGCTTATGCTGTCAGGAAGGAATCACTTGACTCCACTAATAACTAGTGAAACAAATGACTACCATAATAAAGGAGTTACGGCCATTTTTGTAAAAAATTTAAAAAGGCCTTCTTACCCCACCCATCGGGCAAGAAGCCCCCCCTATTATAATCCTATGGCAATTTTTTTTGCAAGCGCATTCAGCCTAAAAGTCATTTCTTAGGGTTCTTCTATCATTTTTAAGGCATTCTATTCACTTTTTCTGAATTTCAGAATTTTTCTGTTCATACTTTTATTTTTTAATATTTTCTGTTTTAATTAGCTGTTCTATCAAGATCTAAGGTAAAGTACACATTATGAAATGGTTCCTGAAGCGGCTTCGACCCGCCAGTGAGGGGGGCCTCATGCCCCATTTCATGTTGGACCTCTCGCCCCAAACCCACATATTTTAATTTGACCCCTATATTTTGAACTAAAATGCAAAAAACGTGATCCAAATCATATTTATGTGATGGTCATAAAGTGAAGCAATGCAGATATCCATTATACTTATAAACATTTCCAAAGTTATTTTGACAACCCCTTTCAAAGAATTAGTCAAAGTTTTTTTGTTTCTTTAATATCTGCAAGGGTTTGGTGCTGTTTGCCCTGAAAATTTGTGACGTCACCTAAAACGCCTCTAGCTTCAATCCTGTCAATAGATAAACGCACCAAAAATGTACAGGGTGGGTAAGAGAAAACTGGAAAATTGCGACAGATGCAGAACTTATTTATTTTCTATTTTTTCCACTGAACACAGAACAATGATTTTTGCAAATGAGCAAGTTTAGACAATAGACAACATTTTAATCTATGTGACAACCATTTTCTGCAATCACAGCCTCAACACGCTTTCAAAAACTTTTTCAACTGTTTGTCACAACGTCAGCTGACATCTTGCCCCACTCTCTCCATATGGCTTCTTTCAGAGAGTCAACATTAGGGTGAGGGTTTCAATTGGTGGCCTTCTCCAAAACGCCCAAGGTTGCGTAGTCCTGAGGGTTAAGGTCTGGGCTTGAGGATGGCCAGAAATCTGGAGTATGGAGGGCAATTACAAAATTCCTGGTCCTCTTTGTCTGCCCAAGGCTGCCAGGCTTCCTCTGCAACCCTTTCCCACTGGCTACGGATTGTTTGATGGCATATACAGTGCTCAGTGACACACCAACAATGTCAGAAATGGTCCGAGGCTTCACTTGGGCAGACAGGACAACTGCCACCATTTTCCTTTTCTGCTCCTGGGTTGCAATTTCTTGTCCCAGTATTGCAAGATTGACCTGACTTGTGGCTGATTAACCACTGTTTGTTGTGTTGTTGGTTTCATAACATTCCCTTAATCTGTTCGCGCTTTACAGTATCTTAAAGATCATTCCAGATTTCCCTTACCCACCCTGTAAGTTTAGATATAACCCTGGGGGGGGGGGCCTCTCACCTAACCCGGGCTTCTTGCCCCGACCTACTCTACGCTAGTAGGTGGAATTTGTGTGATCTACCAGTGTGTAATTTATACTATGGGCACTGGACAAGGTTGCAATTTTTAATGATTTTTACAAAAAACAAATCAATTGTATGTTTTAAATCAAATTAATCATGATTTTTATGTATAAAAGTCATGATTTAAATCAAGATTTAAATTGCCTTGATATTAATGCAGCCCTGTCTAAAGGCCAGTTTCAATGCTGTTATCTGACCTTGTGCTTTGTCCTCTATTATGAAGTGACTGAATGTGCTCCACTTCTGTGTTTGGTTGAATTTTATGCCTATCTCCTTCTATTATCAACTATTTGTACAATGTGAAGAGTTTATATTTTTCGAAGAAGCAAATTTTCTGACTTTTGACTGTCACCAATTTGTAATTTTTCAACACAGAGTCACCGAGTCCAAAAATCCTCTACCTCCATGACTCTAGTCTAACAGTTACTTCAAAGCTGTGTTCAAAAGCGAAAGCTGGACTTGAGTTGGGGATGGGGCTTCGAAAGGAGAATTGGTATAAAAGTAATAGAGACGGCAAGCATAGTTAAATTGGATGTGTGATAGCATGTTAAAACTTTTTACCTTCAGCGAACTTGTTCGCAGAAGGTATTGTTATCACTAGGGCAAAATGTTGTCCGTCCGCCGGGCGGGCGGGCGGGGTGGCGGGCGGATAGATCGTTTCCGGGCCAGCACTCGGCCCCTATTCAATATACATGAATGAAATTTGGTACACATATAGCCTGTATGGTCTAGTTGTGCCTTTTGATGGTCTGATGGATAGATATACCATACTTTTTGAAATAATTAAAAATTTTTAACATAAAAATTATTTTTGTTCGTTTCCGAGCCAAGGCTCAGTCACTATTGCTTGTGCATGGATGAAATTTGGTACAGATGTGGCCTATATGGTCTAGTTGTGCCTTTTGATGGTCTCATTGATAGATATTCTATAAGTTTTGAACAAATTACAAAAAATATAAAAATACTTTTTTTTTGTTTTCGGGCTGAGACTCGGTTACTATTGCACGTACATGGATAAAGTTTGGTACACATATGCCTTATATGGTCTAGTAGTGCCTTTTGAAAGGTCTGATGCAAAATATTATATACTTTTTGAAATATTGAAAACCGAAAAAATTATTTTTTGTTTCTGGCCCAGGACTCAGTCACAATTGCATGTACAATTGTACATGGATTAAGTTTGGTACACATATGGCTTACATGGTCTAGGTTTGCCTTTTCATGGTCATACTGATAGATAGTCTATACTTTTTGTGTAATTTTGAGAAAAAATATTAAAAATACTTTTTTTCGCATCGCCGCCAAAACTTGCCCACTATTGCATATACAGCAACGAAATGTTCCACACATATCACCTATACAATGTAGCAGAGCCGTTTGATGTGTATTTAACACTTTTTGAATCATTGGCAAAAATTGAGAAAACTAAAGCAGCATTATATTTTTTGGTTTCCAATCTTTTGTCAATATAAGGGAAAATAGGTGCTCAGCGAAAGAACTTCTGCATGGATTCTCTTGCCTATGTATCAGGGAAGTTCTACAATAGAGAAAACTTCAACTATTTTTATCACTTACTTGAATATGTGTGATAAACAAAAATTTCAGGTCGTCTAAACTTATGTCTGATGCTACTTACATCCAAAAAGGCCTTTAATGGCATTGCACATTAGAGGAAAGGTGGGTAAATTATCCAATGTTATTTTAGACAAGATATTCAATCATGTTTCATGTGATTTAAAGGCAATGAGTCATGACACAGGAAAAAACATATTTTTAAATATTTTTATTAAATTTGAACTGAAGGGGTAATAATGGTGACTCAATGAGCCAAAATTGTTAATAAATGAAAGGTCAACTAAAACGCACATAGAAAATATATGTTTGACACATTTTTATCCTTCTAATGGAGTATGACTACACTCGACACCCAGCCATAGTGCAAAAATGGTGTTTTTCACTAGGTTTTGTCTGACAGCCACTCATTTGAAGTATCATAAAACAATGACCGAGGTGTTTACATTGACATGAGCATGTGTCCTGATAAAATCAAAAAACTGTTGTTCTTTATCCACAGTACAGACAAAATTACAGACGCTACTCGGGATGGTGTATTGAAACGTAATGTTAACGAATGGGCCAGATTTATGCCTTCCATAAAAGTGGATGTAGTTTCATTGTAAGTAAAGCAAACAAACAAAAGTTGTTTGATTTTATCAGGACACATTCTAAGGTCCATGTAAACACCTCGGTCATTGTTTTATGATACTTCAAATGGGTGGCTGTCAGACAAAACCTAGTGAAAAACACCATTTTTGCACTAAGGCTGGGTGTCAAGTGTAGTCATACTCCATTAGAAGGATAAAAATACCGTGCAAGCACGTAAACCCTCGGCTATATGCAGACAAATGACTTTGTTACGAAAATGGTTGCTTTACAAAAGAAAGTCCACAAGACGGAATGGTTCAAGTGACCAATTATGTGTGAAGAAAAATAAGATATGTCATGTCATTAAGTAGAATGGACTTGAATTGCCATGAATTGTATTTATGTACCTTTGTAATCAGCTGAGAAAGTCTTGGAGGCATAGTTCAGTTTGTTCATATATAAAGAAAGTATAATAAGCGCTCGGAGATTGCATACCTGTGCCTGAGGTACTGATGATATCCATTAGGCCTATCAATAATGAAGTAATATAGGTATATGTGCAGTGTGCAGGGTAGACATGCCACACAGACTAAGTTGTGCTAGGACAAAGGAATCTGATCCAGCCGTGGTAAACATGCCAATTACCCTCCAGTAGCCTACATACCACTTCCCTCATATTGCCCCCCCCCTCCCTGTCCACTCTCCAGATAAGAAAGTACAGAAAAGTAAAAAAGAACAGGATTTGATGATAAATTCCAGAGGTAGGTCTACATCAAGAAGGACCAATTGTCACAATTTATGCCTGGTGACACATGATGACAGCTTGGGTCACACTTAAAACACCCCTTTTAGTAGAAAACATATGGCCTACTTATAGCTCAGATCAAAACATGTCGGAGAGCAGGAGGTTAGCATTATTTTTCCAGGTGACGAAAAGCATTGTTTCGTGTGGATTTAAGAAATGCACATGACTGAACTTCTGTCATTCCCGAATTTAGGCAGAAATAAAGCAACATGTATAGTTTGACAGCAGCAGGTGTGACATGCGATGAGTTGTGCTAAGACAAAGATTGTATCCAGCCGTGTGGGCAAATGCAAGTTTTGGCCATGTAGGTCATGCACTTCGACAATACCCGGAGGCAGTACTGCCTCGGGTAAAAATGTGTCAAACATATACTTTCTAGGTGCGTTTTAGTTGACCTTTCATTTATTGACAATTTTGGCTCATTGAATCTCCATTATTACCCCTTATGTTGAAATTTAAAAAAAACATAGGCTGCGCGGCAGCATACCCTCGGCTATTCAGCAGGCCATACTAGCTCATACTGAAGCATGTGAAATACATTGACTTACTGCCGGTGAGGGTTGGCAGCACGATGCGCAGAGCCCCCACCTCCCCGCCCCAACAAAAAAAAGGAAAACATGGGCAAAGATCTGAAAATTTAGCACAGGAGAATATGCACTTGGAAGTGGTAGGCTGTATAACTACCATCTTGCATGGGAAAGATGGTAACTAAATGAAATCTGGATAATGAAATTCATGCAAGTGGGCCTATTGGACTGTAACACCAGAGTTATATTACAGATATATACTCATTTACTTTTTTTGGTTGATGGAAAATGTTGTTTGATGAATGAAACGTCCATTTCTCTATTTTATCTGATTTTTTTTATTGTATTTAACTTTGACAAATTTCTCTGCCCAAGCATTAAAGAGATTCAAGGTACAAATATACTGAAAAGAGATATTGCAATGAAATAAAACGGTCACCTCATTGCTATATCCTCCTCTTGTCCTAATGAGCCTACCAAGTGATTAAATACAGGAGGTGAAGTCCTAATCATCCATCTATCCATGATTCTCTGGAGGTATTAATAAAACAATATAGATGATCAATCAATCAATCAATCAATCAATCAATCAATCAATCATCTATCTATCTATCTATCTATCTATCTATCTATCTATCTATCTATCTATCTATCTATCTAGCTAGCCTATCTAACTATCCATCTATCTGTCTGTCTAGCTGTCTATCTATCTATATATCTACCAACCTAAAAACGAATCAATAGTGCAATAGGAAAATCTATTTTCAGGGATACATTCACAATGGATCTATCACAAACAATCAATCAATCTATCAATCAAACAATCTTCAATCATCTAAACACCTCATCTATCATTCTATCAATCTGCCAATCCATCAATCCGTCAATCTATCTATCTATCTATCTATCTATCTATCTATTTATCTATCTATCCATCTATCCATCTGTCTATCCTACCTTTTCTTATCATAAATTATGAATACAGTAAAAGGCCAACCTAAAAACAGAAATAATAGGTAGGTGTCTAACTATCCAATCTATTTTAAATATTAACTCTATTTTAAATATTAAACTAAAAACAATGTATGGCCTACAGATACTTTTTGAGACTAATACATTTGCTGGTTAACACCAAAAATGTTAAATGCTGTTCAAGCTTGGTGGTACAACAATAGCTGAAAACACCATAAAAAGCTTGCATGGGATATAAAAAGTCATATCTCAGCTTCTACTTGGCCTATATTTCTGACTGAAATTGGAAATTTCATTATTTGTTTTAGATTAAAAAAACTAAGGTTATCAAAGTTTGAACACACTTCCAAGAAAAACAGGGAATTTTGTTAGAAAGATGAGGGTACTACATTGTATGCATCTGCTTCTATACCCTCCCCTTTGTTCTTGGGTTGGTCATTAGAGAGGATCAGTGACATCATGTTACATAATGCCCATTCAACAAAAGCTGCACCCCCTTCCATCTTGACACTTGTTCTGTTCAAGGTGCTAAAATATGCTTGTGTTGAGTTTTGTAAAGAATTAAAACACAAATTTATTCAATAATATCTTTGTATAAATATAAAACTAAATATTTAAATTCATAGAAAATGGGTTTTGTTACATACCAAGTAAATTTCTATATAACCCTGTATTTAATTGCATAATTTCTGCAATCATGAAATGATCACATTTAATTTTTATGCAAAAATCTAAATAAAAGCAGGCTGACATTAATTTAATTTCTCGTTTTTAATTTACATCACTGAGGTTAGATTTGAGCAAAAGGGTAACATGTGAGTCTTTGAGATTTCTTGTCAAAAGTCTTAAATGGTTAGGCCCCTGAGCAAGCACTATGAGCATAAATCATATTTGTCTATATATAATTTATAATATTAAAACACATAAATTCTGAGGAAGAATGTGATAAAATGTTACACTTGGGACACGTTGTAGGGTAAGATTCTTTGAGTCTGACCCTTAGGGAGGGTAACCTTGAGTGTGACACTTTTATTGGAGCTGAATTGGGTAATTGAGAGTATCTACACCAGTGTATTTGGTACCAATGCGTAGCCCAAGATCTCTTTCATCCATTCAAAAAGTATCAGCTTGATATGAATATTTTTAGTTTGATTTCCAAGACCAAAAAGATGGGGTAAAAACCCGTTTTTCTCCCAAATTTTGTCATAAAATTGTGTATATTAGTGAATTTTAGCGATATTTGAAGAATCCTTTGTTGGCCTATAGTATTGATCTGACATCAATGTATGTGTTATTCAGTTAGAAGGAAGCTTTGCCCGTTTTTTAATCAAACATGAGCTTTTTCTATTGAAGGGATTGCTCTGAAGCACCTGTACCTTTGAGTCATGTTTTCAAAACACAGCTGTCCGACTCAAAGATACCCTATGTCATTTTTTATTTCCGATATTTAACCACAAATTCAGTTCTTGTGTTGTGCCAATTGTCAAGTTTTTGTTAGATGTAGTGAAAACGCTTAATTTGAGGCCCTGGTTGACAATCAATAACCCATAGGCCAAACAAGATATCACTTTTTTAAATTACACAGAATCCCTTTGTCCGACTCAAAGAACATTACCCTATGGCACTTTGAGTAACTAAGATCCAAAATTGACTGAAATGTGACAATTCAATGGTCAACAGTATTTGGCATATTTTTAGCAATTTCTGTCTTCATATTCAAATATCTGATGGTTTAATAGATGTATGCACGAAAACCATGTATTTCATTGATGTTTATCCATTTTGTTCATATTCAAGAACATAGCATGGCTTTATTAGACACAAAACGGTCAGGAAGTGGGTATTTTCACATTTGTGAATTTTAAACTTGAATATGAAAAGACAGAAATTGCTAAAAATAGGTAAAAACTGTAGACCTTTGAATTGTAACATTTAAGTCAAATTTGAGTCTTGGTCTCTCAAAAGTGCCAAACAACATGTCTAAAGTATCATTTTTTATCACATTCTTCTTCAGAATTGATGTGGTTAAATATAATAAATTAACATTATTTCATATCTGCATAATTCAGAGAACCTTAATGAAAAGGATTACCGCGAAGAAACTTATGTGGATGATGTTTACTCATAACCATTTAAAATGGCATTGGTTTGACATTGATAACTGATGTCATATTTTTGTCTTTGAGCTTTGAAAGTCTGTGAAATTGTGATTTGTCCAACTTTGACGTCCTTTATCTCTGGAACTAATCATTGCATATGACCAGTACCTGGCCTTGCTACTTCAGCTACTATAGCAGATTATAAATCCGAGATTAGAAGCCTGTAGAGAATAGGTTTTTGAGTTGTAGCTTTTTGAAAAAGCTGCATCAAGCATTTGCGCCAAATGAAAAGGCATTTTGAAATGCCTGTAGAAATAATCCAATATGAAAGATTGCCCTTAATACTGGTCCAAGCCACTGTGTGGAACCCAGATATCAGGTTTAGCAACAACCAAGGAGGTACCTTTCACGAAATTCAAAATATTAACATTTGAAAAGTGTCTTTCATATGGACAAAAATGCCTCAAAATCGTTTTTATAACTTTTCCAGACAAACCTGAGATCAGTAGAAGATGAGATAGGCCTATGAATTTTTATTGCCCATGCAGGCTTATGGGCCATGTACCATGTGCAACCATACTAGTTATCTTATTTACATGTATAATTTAAAGTGTAATATCTTGATAACCATTGATTTTCAGTGATGTTTCACATTTGACCTCCCCCCTTCCCTCCTTGGCTGTCATACACATCTGAGATGTGAAGTAATTCACCCTCCATTCTTTAGTGAGACTTTACCCAGATTACATAATCTTATATAAGGTGATTGAGGTACAGCAGACAATGGCCAATTCATGTCTATAGGGGGAGAGGGTTAAGCAGCTGGGAAGGGGGAGGCTAAAAGGTCCCTTTAAGAGGAAGAATTTATAGGTGCTCATACAAAATGTTGTAATTCTCCAAAATTATCATAACATGTATACAATACAATGATTTATCAGACCACATTTCATTTCACATTTCTCCCAAATCCTGCAATAAACAGCATTTTCAAAAGGAGTCATACATATAATAATTACTAAAGGCCTATACATGACATTATATAATTATGCATTTTTGACAAATTCCAGATCCGTTTTGGACATCCCATTTTAAGCCTGAGGCTTCTTCATTTTTCCTCCCAGGTGCCTCAGACTTTTGATGTGAACTGAAAAATGGCCATTCTAATGCATGTGCTTATTCCATTTCGTGTAATCCCTTTGTCTCAGCCATAATTAATTACTGAAATCGCGATTTCGTACGGCCGTTTTGCTTTTTACCCCGTTTTTTACCTCCTATTCCACGTCTGAGGCTTCTTCATTTTTCCCCTCAGGCGACTTCCCAGGCGAAACTGAAAAATGGCCAGTCTAATGCATGAGCCTATTTCCATGGATTTTTTTCCTTCCTGCAAACTGTAATGTACAATTGAAATCGCGATTTCATATAGCTGCTTCTGCTCAACTTTTCTTTCCCCAACTTTTTTTCAATAGAAAAATTTGCAAAAACTCATGCAATGGCTGCGAATATTAGTCCATAGTGTGCCTAACGACAATAAGCTTTAAAGTAAAATAATCTACCCATTACCAGTTTGGCTTTTTGCGCAGAAATGTTGGAAAATAGGGATTTTTTCTAATTTTTGGGTTTTTATAAAAATTCATAGGACCAACATTCCAACTGAGTCAAGCTGTTAAAAGAGACATTAGTTAGACACCTAATTGAAAAATTTCATAGATTTAACTCCAAAATTGACTGAATCATACAGGTTTGAAATAATAGTATTTTTTCATATTTTTGGTAAATTGTCATCCGTTCAACTTTCGAAGAGCATTTAGACCCACAAAAATACATCTTGGGCACTTAATGCATACGATGTATGCAAATTTCAGTGTCAAAAGTCCAGCAGTTTTTTAGTTATGTCCCAGAAACAAAAAAATACAATTTTTTACATTTTTCAATGATTGTGACAAAAGTATTTTTATCATGGGGATTAGACCTATAAAAGGCTCAACTGGGATAAAAGATACTATATTTACCCAAAAAAGATACATGTACATGCCATAGTTATGGCTTTACACCCAATACACAAAATAAATATTTTTTCACATTTTTCAATAACTGTGAGAAAAGTATTAATCTCATGTGGATTAAACCCCTAAAAGACACAACTAGGATAAAAGATACAATAATGTCCAAAAAATAAAAAGTAAACATACATGTAAGTCACAGGCTGGTTCAAGGCATCTTGAAAGACAGATGGATGACTGTTTATCTCGCAGTGTTACAAATTTCAATTAAATAGAAAAATGTGCCTAGACATGAGATAAAAAGGTAATACCATGGGTAGGTGCAGTACATCCCAGTATACTCCCCTCGACCCCAGTATACTCCCCTCGACCCCAGTATATTCCCTCGACCCTTCGGGTCTCGTGAATATACTGGGGTCTCGGGGAGTATACTAGGGATGTACTGCACCTACCCATGATATAACCTCATAGTACCTTACCCCTTTTCACCTCCACCACACTCTTTTTACCTTGTCTGCCCTCGCCTACCATCAGCTACCGTCGGCTGCCCTCCCCTCCCACCAACAATCAATCAATCAATATCAATCAATACTTTTATTTATAGCCTGTTTTACATACAAAAATCAACACTAGCCATAGGCTAATTTCACCGGCTGTCTATGCAAAAGATAAAATGTAAATAATAATATAAATAGTAAAAATATGTATACAGGGAAATTGGAAATATAAAATAAATGTCCATTATATAAGATTGTCCAATAAAATTAGTAAAATGTAAAATGTAAAATTGTAAAAAGAGTTTTAAAATCACAAGGGGTATTCAAGCACACAGGCCACATCTGCACTGTACTGGAGTCCAGTTCTTCAAGTTTTGTTTGAAGGCTTTGATGTTTTTCGCAAAGCTTTAAATTGGGAGGTAATGAGTTCCATAGCTTTGTTCCGTAGTGCGATATTGATTGCACACCATGTCTTACGGTTCGACAGTGAGTCCTGTTTAGTGTATTTCTATTCTGTAAGTTGTAGTTTACATGGCGAGGAGTGTACATATCCCACATGAAAGAAGGACATGAATTAAAATCAGGCGTGATCTAGCCACCTCAAGGGTTGGCAGACCAGCCCTAGCTAAAAGGTCTTCGTAGCCGGACGTATGATCGCCAAAAACAAACTTCAAGGCTTTGAATTGTATTTTCTCCAGCTTGTTTGACGCAACAGTTCCACAAAAGTGCCACACGAGGCAACAATATGTAAAATAGGACAAAATAAAGCTTCTGAAGATAAGCATTTTAGACTGTTCGTCTAGACAATTTGAAAGTCTTTGCAGGACCCGAAACTGGGCGCCTGCTTTCTTGCATTAAGTATTCACATGATCTTTAAAGTTTAATTTGTCATCTAATGTGACTCCTAAAAGTGTGACATGTTCCTCAGATAATATTTCTTCACCATCGATGTTAAACGTGATGGGCTCCTTCAAAAATCAACGAATCTCAGCCACCCTCAACTAAACGCGGCTTCCATCAACAACAGCCATGCAAACAAAGAAACTTAACATAGTTTTGACACTGTGTTGATTCAAAATATGTTAATAGTCCAGTCAAAAGACGTTAATGTACCCAGTCAAAATAGTCAAATTTTTGTATTTTCATGGTTCATTTTGTTCAGTTCATACTTTTAACATCTCGTTAAAATTATTGACTTAATTATTATTAAATTAAACTATATACATTTAAATAGCAATTATTGCAAAATATACCTAGGAATTGTTTATGTTTGTTTATTTAATAGACTGCAGCCGGGCGCTAACATGCAAAACTGTAGGTTAGCGCCCAGCTTTTCACGGCTTAAAAGTACCATACTATTATTAGAGAGGTCTTACAGTGGTGTGAGTGTTACTTGGTGTATGTATTTTGATTCATTTTTCTTGACATTGCAATCTTACAAGAACAAAAAGCGTACTAAAAAAATTAGTGTTCATTATGTTAAAATACATCTATTTAGAATTAATATTTTAATGGTGATTCAGAGGCATGATATGACGATGTGTCTTTATACTCACATGCAATGCACAGTGTGCAGTCCTTAATTGCCTGAGGCTCGGAAAAGGCCTCAGAAGTTAGCTGCACCATATGTTTAACATTTTGAATTTGACACAATTTGTTGCAAAAAGAATTTGTCTGTAGTCAAAATAACATTTTTTAGGTTTGTTGTGCCAGTGGACAGAATGAAGCACCAAATTAATGATGAATTGATGATTGGTTTTTTTTTTTCAAAACAGACCATTTATTCATCAGAAAATTTTGTAGAACACCATTCCTTCTTCAGGCATCTGAAGATAATTCTTATGGATAGACCATTTTCATGATTTTGTCACCTTTTCATTTGGCACCTTATTTGCATATTTACTGCTATTTGTTAACCCAAATCTAAAACAAAAAAAAACAAAAACAAAACTACGTTCCAGTGAATAAATATTAAGGTCTGATTCGATACAAATATTTGTTGATGATAAAATGGGGGTTCATGTAGGCTTTCATAAAATTTACCACAGGCTTCATAGAAGCATTCTGTTCGCACTACTTGGGAAGATAATCCCCATTGACAGGGTGCAATATGTATCCACTGAAACAATTAATTTTGGAGTAATGGCTGCTGTATCACAGGAACACATAGCAACTCTTAATTAAAGTATAATTTTACGACACATATTTAAACCTTACCTTATAAATACAACATTTATCATGTTTTAGGAAAATTGCCATCTTGCGAACAGCAGGATTCTTTAACTATAGAATCTGTTGCTTCAAAATGTTTGTGTCAAAATCAAAAAGTTAGATTAGTTTAAAACAGACACAACAAATGTTAGCTGCATGGTGTCTACAAAATAATTGTGTACAACAAGCCACATTTTTAAGCAACAGCAAGGCAGTTGTCAATCCTGATCAATTGATGTGTAATTTCACCAAAGTAATGTCAAAATACGCAAAGTAAGCATTTTGCATGATTTTATGCAAAGAAATTGGACGAACACCCAGCAGCTTTTGTTTTCGTCTGATTTAAACAAACCATTTTGCAAAGCTGTGCATGCAGTTGCATTTCTACGTACACCCTTCACCATTTGCAAATGAACATTTGGGGATGATCAGGATTATTATACTTTTTATATGTGCCTATAATTAATCTATAAAGAACTACAATCAACCAAAAGCAAGTTTTAAAATGTTAAAACTTTCACACCAATGACAACGTCAAAACAAACATGCTTTAAAAAAAAATTTGTCCTACCTACCAGTAAAACATCCTTCACGTGTTTTGGTGACCTCAGAATTTCTTTCTGAAAACATATCCCACATGAAAGAAGGACATGAATTAAAATCAGGCGTGATCTAGCCACCTCAAGGGTTGGCAGACCAGCCCTAGCTAAAAGGTCTTCGTAGCCGGACGTATGATCGCCAAAAACAAACTTCAAGGCTTTGAATTGTATTTTCTCCAGCTTGTTTGACGCAACAGTTCCACAAAAGTGCCACACGAGGCAACAATATGTAAAATGGGATAAAATAAAGCTTTTGAAGATAAGCATTTTAGACTGTTCGTCCAGACAATTTGAAAGTCTTTGCAGGACCCGCAACTGGGCGCCTGCTTTCTTGCATAAAGTATTCACATGATCTTTAAAGCTTAATTTGTCATCTAATGTGACTCCTAAGAGTTTGACATGTTCCTCAGATAATATTTCTTCACCATCGATGTTAAACGTGATGGGCTCCTTCAAAAATCAACGAATCTCAGCCACCCTCAACTAAACGCGGCTTCCATCAACAACAGCCATGCAAACAAAGAAACTTAACATAGTTTTGACACTGTGTTGATTCAAAATATGTTAATAGTCCAGTCAAAAGACGTTAATGTGCCCAGTCAAAATAGTATAATTTTTGTATTTTCTTGGTTCATTTTGTGAAGTTAATACTTTTAACATCTCATTAAAATTATAACTAAATTATTATTAAACTATATACATTTAAATAGCAATTATTGCAAAATATACCTAGGAATTGTTTATGTTTGTTTATTTAATAGACTGCAGCCGGGCGCTAACATGCAAAACTGTAGGTTAGCGCCCAGCTTTTCACGGCTTAAAAGTACCATACTATTAGTGGGTACTGACATTGATGTGAGTGTTACTTGGTGTATGTATTTTGATTCATTTTTCTTGACATTGCAATCTTACAAGAACAAAAAGCATATTAGTGTTCATTATGTTAAAATACATCTATTTAGAATTAATATTTTAATGGTGATTCAGAGGCATGATATGACGATGTGTCTTTATACTCACATGCAATGCACAGTGTGCAGTCCTTAATTGCCTGAGGCTCGGAAAAGGCCTCAGAAGTTAGCTGCACCATATGTTTAACATTTTGAATTTGACACAATTTGTTGCAAAAAGAATTTGTCTGTAGTCAAAATAACATTTTTTAGGTTTGTTGTGCCAGTGGACAGAATGAAGCACCAAATTAATGATGAATTGATGATTGGTTTTTTTTTTTCAAAACAGACCATTTATTCATCAGAAAATTTTGTAGAACACCATTCCTTCTTCAGGCATCTGAAGATAATTCTTATGGATAGACCATTTTCATGATTTTGTCACCTTTTCATTTGGCACCTTATTTGCATATTTACTGCTATTTGTTAACCCAAATCTAAAACAAAAAAAAACAAAAACAAAACTACGTTCCAGTGAATAAAAGGTCTGATTCGACAAAAATGTTTGTAGATGATAAAATGGTGGTTCATGTAGGCTTTCATAAAATTTACCACAGGCTTCATAGAAGCATTCTGTTCGCACTACTTGGGAAGATAACCCCCATTGACAGGGTGCATTATGTATCCACTGAAACAATTAATTTTGGAGTAAAGGCTGCTGTATCACAGGAAGACATAGCAACTCTTAATTAAAGCATAATTTTACGATACATATTTAAACCTTACCTTATAAATACAACATTTATCATGTTTTAGGAAAATTGCCATCTTGCCAACAGCAGGATTCTTTAACTATAGAATCTGTTGCTTCAAAATGTTTGTGTCAAAATCAAAAAGTTAGATTAGTTTAAAACAGACACAACAAATGTTAGCTGCATGGTGTCTACAAAATAATTGTGTACAACAAGCCACATTTTTAAGCAACAGCAAGGCAGTTGTCAATCCTGATCAATTGATGTGTAATTTCACCAAAGTAATGTCAAAATACGCAAAATAAGCATTTTGCATGATTTTATGCAAAGAAATTGGACGAACACCCAGCAGCTTTTGTTTTCGTCTGATTTAAACAAACCATTGTGCAAAACTGTGCATGTACACCCTTCACCATTTGCAAATGAACATTTGGGGATGATCAGGATTATTATACTTTTTATATGTGCCTATAATTAATCTATAAAGAACTACAATCAACCAAAAGCAAGTTTTAAAATGTTAAAATTTTCACAGCAATGACAACGTCAAAACAAACATGCTTTTAAAAAAATTTGTCCTACCTACCAGTAAAACATCCTTCACGTATTTTGGTGACCTCAGAATTTCTTTCTGAAATATGTCACATTTCTCATGATAATTCAATGAGATAGAAATTGGGGTAAATATTGTTTCAAGGGCAAATCTTGATCTTTTTGAAAATTTGCAACAGATGGAAAATGTGTTGCCATAGTAACCAAAGTCAAATTTTCAAGAATTTGATATAGGTTGTTATCATGGTAAAAAAGCAAAAATATTGAGGAATATATGATTTCTTTAAAATGCACCTGCACGTGCAGAATTTCGCACATGCAGAATTTCATTTGCAAGTGCAGACTTTTACCTGCACGTGCAGAATTTCGTACATGTGTGCAGAATTTCAGGATGCACCTGCATGTGTAGCATTCAGAGTGCACCTTTTGCATTAGATCTATTCCTGCATGTGCAGGGGGTGGAGGGTTAGCTCAGTGATAGCAACTTTAGCTGCTGCCGATCATTGGGTCCAGGATTCGAATCCAGCTTTTGCCGGATTACCTGGGCCGATGTTGAACAACAGTTTTAATCATCCTTTAGCCTACCTAGGGCATAATTACGGGACTTAAAACCCTGAAGAACATGTTTCTTCAAAATGCACCTGCATGTGCAGAATTTCACCTGCACATGCAGAATTTTGCACGTGCAGAATTTTGCACGAGCAGAATTTCACCTGCACGTGCAGAATTTCGCATGTGCAGAATTTCAGAACCCACCTGCATGTGCAGAATTTCAGACTGCAACTACATGTGCAAAATTTCAAAACTGTGCCTGCATGTGCAAAATTTCAAAACTGTGCCTGCATGTGCAGAATTTCAGAACGCACCTGCAGGTGCAGCATTTCAGACTGCACCCCAGCATGTGCACCATTTCAGAAAGCACCTGCATGTGCAGAGTATCATGTAAGTGTTGCATCTCCTGCATGTGCGGTTTATTAAAAAAAACTACAACCCCCCCCCACACCCGTTAGAACTATCAATTTTCTTGGAAATAACTAGCATCCAACCTTATTCAGCAAAAATTCAGGTGCAAGGAGCAGGTGCAGGTGCAAAGTGCAGGTGCGAGGTCCAGGTGCAAGGTGCAGTGCCATTTTAAGGAAATTAAATACTGCTGAAAATATTGGCATTTAAAAGATAAAATCTGAAGAGTTTATTGTCTCACACCAGATGTGGATAGTGTTGCAACACACTCCTTATAAGCAGAGATTCTTGGAGAAAAATTACAGCAGTTTCAATAGGCCAAAGCATGAGTCATTTTGAACATGTCATTTTAGCTCGATCTGATTGGTTCTGCTTAACGATCCACGAACAAATCCGGTTAAAGTGAATTGCTATGTCGCAAATTGAGAATGAAATGCTTGCTGATTGAATATGCTTGAACACTCAAGTCCTGTTTTCTATGTTTTGATGGTTTATTAATTGCTTAAATTTAGGTATACTAGCATAGTACCCGTGATAATGTGCAAGGTGAGAGTACACAATGTCCTTGAACGAACTTTAGGGTTAAAAAAAATGTACAAAGAATCCGTCAAAATAGCGTTGTAGTATGTGGTCTCAGCTTCGATTGGATATATAGATAAAAAAAATCTGTTGGGAAAATTTTGAGAAAATTACAATATAATATTTTTAGTTTTTCACATCCTTGTTGCGTGCTAAATATCAGTTTTGGATCCATCAAATAGCATTGCAGTGTCATTGAAACATCAGAGCTTATCTAGTTATACATTAGGTTACAGAATCAGGTGAAAAAAATAATAATAAGAAGCATTTCATTTCTAATTTTTACTTCATTTTCAACATTTAGAGGTGTTGCAAACTTGCCAAGTCATATAATGTGTCAAATCATATATCAACATGGCCATTTCGGCTTTATTATTTCTTTAACTAAAGAAAGGTGGCAAATGAACCACCAGGATGAGAAAAATGCCTTTTAAATTCATTAGTAGTGATATAAACTGAGATTTTTAGCATTTCACCAGTCAATGTTTATCAAGGGGGATTCACAAAAACATCTGTAAAGTTATGGGACAACAAATAGTGGAAAAATGTAGAAATACCTACTGTGGCATCTCACAAGTGCGCATCTTCACCACAGCTTTGCATGTAAGTTGTATTTGACATGCAAGGAAATAATACATTTTTATAGAAGTGTTTTTTCAAATCAAGAAAAAAATCTATGTAAGTGGCCTAATGTCTTAGATAATCATTTCCAAGTTCTATTGCAATGTGTCTGTCCATATTGAAATGTAACTGGCAATTTATGGTATTCTGGAGACTTTTATGGGCTTCATTTATCTGTTTTTGCTAATTGTTAAGATTATTTCATGGAATCTAATGATTACATACTTTCCAAATTCATTTGCTCGGTTATAGCATGCCTTTTAGCAATCAACATGGTATTAAATTAATAGTCAACAAATGCTCTTCCATGGTCACACAATTAATATTGATTATCCGTGCATGCTAAAATTGAACAACTGAATATTGGAAGTAAGCAACCATTAGATTCCATGAAATAATCTTCACAATTGGCAAAACAGGTAAATGAAGCACTTAAAATTCTTCAGAATACCATTAAATTGCTACGTCCATTTCAATATGGTGTAAAACATTGTAGTAAAACTTAGAATTGATCCACTAAGCCATCAGACCACTTGCATAGATATTTTTTGTTGATTTAAAAATATTTCTGTCAAAATATATTATTTCCTTGCATGTCAAATACAACTTACATTCAAAGCTGTGGTGACAATGCACACTTGTGAGATGCCGACAGTAGGTATTTCTACATTTGTCCACTGTTTGTCGTCCGATAACTTTACAGTTGTTTTGTGAATCCCCCTTGAAAAACATTTACTGGTCAAATGCTAAAAATCTCAATTTATATCACTAATGAATTTAACTAAGCATTTTCTCACACCCTGGTGGTTCATTTGCCACTTTTCTTTAGTTATAGAAGTAATAAAGCCAAAATGGACTTGTTTACATTCTGATTTGACACATTATATGACTCTGTGAGTTTGCAACACCTCTAAATGTTGAAAATGATGTGAAAATTAGAAAGAAAATGTTTTTTGTTATTTTTTCACCTGATTCAGTAACCTAATGCATAACTAGATAAGCTCTGATGTTTCAATGACACTGCAATGCTATTTGAAGGATCCAAAACTGATATTTTGTATACAACAAGGGTGTGAAAAACTAAAAATTTTAAATTTCAATTTTCTCAAAATTTTCCCAACAGATTTTTTTGATCTTTACATCCAATCGAAGCTGAGACCACATACTACAACGCTGTGTTGACGGATTCTTTGTACATTTTTTTTAACCCTAAACTTCATTCAAGGACACTGAGAGTAAGAATGGCAGTGAGAGAGTGAGTTTTAGTTTTGCGATGACTTGAGAAACATAGCATGCAGATGATGTAGGAGCAAGACCTTAAGATGAAACAGTGAGATAGAATAGGAAACATTTAACAGAAGTTTCAAACCGTAATTGACTATTAGCTACAGACAAGGGCTGCAGATTAGGGCAAAGAGCCTGTCCTTCAAGACATTGGCCACTCCCTCCCTCCATCGGAGTCCAGGGAAAACACTACTACTACCATTAAGTGCAGTGGTATAATATGAAGAGTTTGAGAAACCACACCCATTTATGGTTGTTGTAAGACATGAAATAATGTTGCCTGGAAATTTTTAGTTGTGGGCAATGAGTAGTTTGGGAGGAGCAGAGTAAAGCATCCACGAATTAAGGGTATGATGTTTTTATGCATGCCTGTTGTTGCCAAGCACTGGTCCTACAGTTAGTGTAAACAGACTGGCACATAGTACAGCATTCGGCAACCTGATTAGTCCTCACATGTTTTAAGACGTTCATCGTGATTGGCTCTCTCGCTCAGACACTCTGATTGGCTGACTCAAGTGCATGGCACCAATAGGAGACATCGAAGGAGCAGGACCAACTTAATTGTTGCCCACTGTGGCTCATCTGCTTGCCTGTTATTGTCAGTGTTATCATCAGTCACAATGGTCTGCAATGCTAGAGATTTACCCCAATAGCAGTGGCCTACTCAGAGACTGCAAACATTACATTTAAACAGAGCACCTGATTGGGAGAATTCGTGACTACATATTTATACTCCGAAGAACAACTGTAGATATGATAGACAGAAGAGCAAGAAAATTGACTATTGTAATTATGCTGATCAGTAGATAGATGGAAATGAAACGACAAAGATCGACGGATATAGATAGATAGACAGACTTCTACCAGATTTTCTGCATGCATTGGCACTAGGCATTAGGCAACCTGTGAGTTCTTGTTTTCATGACTATTCTGGAACACTGTGACCTTGATATGACTACATTAATTTCATTTGCTGTTGAGAAAGGGATTAAAAGAAGTTTTCTGGAAAGGGCACTAGTGCATTTTTTAAAACATCAATTAGTCTATGCCTTCTAGACATCACAGATGAATTTTGAGTAATATTCATTTGCACAAAGGTCTGTTTTTGAACCCACCAGGAGCTTTCATCCTTCTCACAAGGGCTTCTTCAGCTGTCTGAGCTGGCTCAGCTGGTCACATGACAGCCCAGGGTCAAGTCATGTGACAGGATGCCGCAGAAAATTGGTGGGAGGTCCCATCCATGGTCTCAGTTCAGTGATGGCTTGTCTCTGCTGATGGCAACCACTTCCTTGACTTTCCTCTTCAACCAATTCTCCTCTTTCCCAATTACTTTCACACTCTTCCATCTATTTGGTGTCCTGTATTTTCCTGATGTTCATGCACTGGCAGCACTGCCGATGTTGCTGTCTTTTTATGTTCCTCTTCTTTAACGATCTTGCTGTCTCCCCGATATATAGTCTGCTGCATGTTTTACATATAATCTGATAGATAACTCCTTTTTTGTCTTCTTTTGGAGTGGGATCTTTAGGATGGACCAGCCTCATGACTAGACCCTGGGCAGTTATGTGACCTGCTGAGCCAGCTCAGGCAGCAGAAGAAGCCCTTGTGAGAAGGGTGAAAGCTCCTGGTGAGTTATAAAAACAGACCTTTGTGCAAATGGATATTATTCAAAATGAACTTCCAAAGGTCAGGATTAAGCTTACATAGTTGGATCACAGATGAACATTTTCTGGAACCCAGCATTTCCATCAGTTGTGCATCATATTCACACAAGTTTTTTTTAGTCTGAAATACAGCCCCAAACACTCCTGCGAATGACAATTGCAACTAATGCATTTTAATTAAATTTAGCAGCTGGATGGTAAGGGTTTGCTGCAGCATATTCAGCTGTTCAGTGGTCATATCTGGTAACTGTCATGAGTGGTTCACCTGGAGGTTATCGAGCAGGGGGAGCATGTGATTTTCTGGAGGGGCACCCACTGTGTAAATTGTTAATTTTAACAGGTTACAATTTTCATTGGTGTTATTTAATGGAGAACATCTGGTGGGGGGCACAGGCCTAAAATGGGGATACAAGGCCAATATATATAGCCTAGGCTATAGGGGGCACAATATGGGGAACACAACCGTAATATGGGGGGAAGGCGGGGCATAGACCAAATATGGGAGGGTACAGGATCAACCCACCAAACAGCTAACATTTCCGTAACATCACCAGTTTCTGAGCAGGGTGTTACAAGGTAATATGACACAGATGATATTCTTATAATGTTATATTAACCTGACCAGGATCTTAAGGAATAAGATGATTTGTCCAATATTCTTGTAATATTAACATAACATTATCAGTGCTAAGTGACGATAATATTAGTGGCTAATCATTAGCATAACCTTTTCCAGGAAACTTCTCACTGTATTTCACAATGTTACCATATAACATAACATCATAATGAGGAGGTAAGGTTAGGATAATGTTATGTTATAACATTAGCAGGTTATGTTAGCAAAACATTTCTGAGGAAACTTCCCATTTCCTTTTCAGAATATTAGCATATTAATGTTACTGTATAATTAAGAGATAAGGTTGAGATACACTGTAAAATTGGAGGCACTGATTCAGCTCAATTGATTGAGTGAGATGGTTGCACAAGTTGATTGAGCTAACATAGATTAATGTTTTGAGTTGAGATAACTCAAAATACTGAGCTGTGTTGACTTAGGCTTTCAAGCTGAGAAAACTCAAAATATTGAGCTGTTTTGATTTATTTTAAGTTGCTTTTGGTTTTTATTTGTGATATCCTTCTTATAAAGTTACTATGAATGTGGGTAATAATCCCAAAATATTGTGGTGATCTTTCAAGGGGATCCATCTGATCCAATGTGCTACATTTTAGCACATCGCAGACAGGCCCAAGATGCATTCGAACGAAGAGTGAAGTTGTAGATCTTTTGAGATCCTCGGACTATCAACAGCCTGGCGGCTTTTCCACATCCTTGCATTCAACACAGGCAATTGCATCATAAGGAAAATTTAGAAATTAATTTTTTGTGAAGCAATCCCAATGGCCTGAGGCTCATCTGTAGCAACTGAAACTTTCATGTTTTCGCAGCTTAATGTTATGACTCGTTTGGACAACTTATAACAGTGAGCCATCGCAGCTGGAAAATTGTGAGCATTCTGAGACAGCTCAAAATACTGCTGCAACACAGTTTTAAAATTTCACAGTGTACCAGTTGATATGGAGTCGTCATTGTGTTGAAGTGTCAATTTATAGATGGAGCCACATGGCCTGCGCTCAGCACTTGCTCCGTGCTCTGTCCAAATGTTTACCACAATCGAGTGTAAAATGTATGATTAATTAAAATATAAAAAATTTACTGAATTTTTTATTGCATCATTGCCTACAAACTAGGTAATATGTCAATTGATATTGATATCAATTGCTTGAAGTGTGTGTGAAACATGTATGGCAGCCAGAAGCTAGGAGAGATATGTTCTTCCTTGACTACAAAGACTGATCCTGGAAATGCATGACACCCTCCAAGGTGAATGTATCAGCATCACCAGAGAGACTTGGGGCTGTTCTGTAAAAAGAACAAGCTGATAATTTTGGTGACCTGGCAAATTGCTGGGCCTGGTCTCTCACTTTTTATTTTTGTTTCTCTTTTATTACTAACTCACTAACCCTCTATTTAATCTGTATTTTTATCTGTTTGTCTGTGACTTCTTCTTACAACTTTCTACCTTTTCAATTCCAGACCGGGATTCCGCATCTTCATTTGCCCTTGCTGCAATTACCGTGGACAGTGAAAGGCAGAAACCCCTGGCCAGTTCCAAGCATTACATTGGTTGGACATAGAAGTCCATGCTTGGAGGACCTCTGGAAACAGCACAATTACAATGGGCCGCAGAGAAGCCCATCCAGCTCATTCTTGCTCCTGGGAAAGTTCCTCACTTGAAGCCAACTGATTGTGTGATATAACTGATATCTCTCTATGCATGTGCTGTATAAAATATTTTTTTTAAGTGCGCCAATCTGTGTCTCATCTGTAATATTTCTGTGATGTCAGGGTCATATGAACAGAACATTGCAGGTGAACTGTTATGATTATGACAATATCAGCTGAATATTACCTGTATATGTCATCCAGTAACACCAGGCAATCATCTTAAAAGCAATTACCACTCCATATCAACCAGTATCTCAACCTTACATCTTTATTATCAAGTAAATTGAAGTAATATTATATGGTAATATTCTGAGAAGGAAATGGGAAGTTTCCTCAGAAACGTTATGCTAACATTACATGCTAATGTTATGTTATAATGTTATCCTAACCTTACCTCCTGGTTATGAGGTAATATCATATGCTAACATTGTGACATAAATTGGGAAGTTTCCTGGAAAAGGTGATCCTAAGATTGGCAACTAATATTATCGTAACTTAGCGGCTAATATTGGCATAAGCTTATAGTCACATGAAATTGTTTAGTGGGAATATATAGGGGGCACAGTCCCGATATGGGGGGGGGAGCACTGCCTAATATGGGGGTGGGGACTGGGGAGGGTCAAGAGGGGCACAGCCTGCCTCATGTTATATAGGGATGCCACTGAGTGCATCAGTCATCTGTTGGTCAATGGATGTCAATCAAGTGCAGCAATTTACATTTTTTTAAAATTGATATACTTACTTCTTGTGGAGTCGGTCAGGAAGAGTGTCCAGCTCCAACTGATCGCCACCAGCTGATCGTTTGTGGGGTGCACTGTAAAATCTTGTATGATGGTCTTCGTATGTGTGCGCTGTGGTGGTTTGAATGGTTCTTCCTATTTATAGGACGTGGATTGTGCATGGGAGGCTCGGGTGGTAGTCAGCTATTGGCTGCTGTGAGAGCTGTGACATTTTTAACATATCTATGACTTCATTATCTATGGTTGAATATATATAATCTATGTTTTTGTGATGATTTAAATCTGCACAATCATCTCACAGAAATGGTTTTGGTCTAATTTCAACAGCTTAAGGAGCACAATACAATGTCATGCCATGTATTTCATAGGGACTTGCGTAAATTTGTGTGCAACATAGACCTACAAAAGTTCTTCTTAAAAATCGGTTGCATTTTATGTAATTAACTAGCTCAATTTCCAAAGTTAATTTTGAAGAGTTACCAAGAAATTACATCAAATAGATGAAGTTAGGAGAAGTCAAGTAAAAGTTAAACAACTTAGCTAGTTAGCATTATACTTACTTTTTACAAGAACATGACCCCTTGAAAAAATACACCTGACACAAGTTCAAAGCCATGGTATATATATAGTTGGGAACCTCATTTGTATTCATGATACTAGCATCGTATCAATTATGCAGGCAATAACATGTTAAAGCCTTTTCCTTGAAAAATGTTGAAACATCGACTCCATTGGCAATTAATTGAAGGTGTACTTACTTTCAAGATCAACTGTATAGTATAGTCCTGAGTATTTAGAAGATGGTACTGACCATACCACCATGGTTATAGGCTTGTTTAAAAAAATGTTCCCACTATTATGAGTCTATCACTATTTCTGATCTTTGTCAGTTTAATTAGCCAGTGTCCAGATGCAGAAACAAGGGCATCATGTCCATGCCCCATCCATGCATCAATCCATCCATTCTCCACTCATGTAACATCCGATCGTATTTCAATTACTAAATGTATTTATCCTTTAATCCGGTCAACGTCTTCGCATTGGGTCCAGGCCATTGTTTCAAGACAATAAGCCCAACAATTTGCGAAATTACAAGTCCATGGCTCTGAAAAACATATTAAGATTGTAATTATTGTGCTCAATGATTAATACAAACGGATTATGAGTATGACTATATTATAGGAAAATCATATTTATATGATGATTGTATAGGCCTTCATCCTAGGATCCATGTATCGGGTGTGTCTAGGCCAAATGTCCAAGAACCAACAGTAACATCAGGTTCTTGAATCTTGACTGGGTTTTCTCCCCTGATAAGCCTATATATACATCATTTATAGAATTATCTAATTATAGGCTACCAATAGCTTTATTCTAGGAGATGGAAAATTTCGCTGAATTTCAGATTACAGGTACATTTAGTTGCCAATTAGTCACAACTGTTATTTATTAATCAATTGAGCTAATGACATGCAGGCTATAATAACGGAAATAACTAGTACATACTTGTAAAACGCGTCACGCAGCTTTGTTAATTGATAAAATACACAACAACAACTGGAAGCCCCATGGGCGTAATTATACACTAATTCCAGGAGGGGGGGGGGGTTATGACTGGCAATAGTCCTGCAAAAATATAGCCACAGGCCCATTAATAGCCCCCCCCCCCAATAACTTGAAGCTAGTTACGACTAAACCAGCCAGGTTGTGTTTGGGGAATCCCTATTTAGGGGGATTTCCATACTTTCTGTTTCTGTTTCTCAACCACCAGTAACCATCCGCTTATTTTCTACATTTTCTCGATGGTTGACTGTGGGCTGTACCAGATAATGCTCCCGGTGAGGTAACTAAGGTCACATTACAGTACATTTATCAGAGCTTTTGCAAAACACTGCACTCATTTGCCATGTATTGTCTCACTCAAAGTGGTTTTGTAATGCAAATCAAACCAATCATAACAAAATTGCCATAATATTTTTTTTTAACATCCAAAGCTCGTAAACTGTTGCCAGACGATATATATCCTACTTCCTTTATCTGCAGCTATAATTGAGTAAGACTTTTATTCCTACTAGAAATCCCCATCAGAACAGGAGAAGTAGGCCTAGATGATATTCTAAAAGGAAAGCAAGGCATGCAGAAAGGTAGAAGAAGAATGTGGGAGAAAATTAGGTCTGTCTCCATTTGTAGTTCTGAATTTATGTACACTGTACAGATGGTGTCTCCAAGCAATAGGAGCTCTGATGTAATCCCCCTTGCCTTTCAACAAGGTGATTGGTGTTGTTGACCAAGCCAAGGAGTCTAACTTCATGTGTGTGTTTGTTGAATGTTTGATTGTTTGGGTCATGCTATAGATTATGTTGTCAAAACAGCAGTTCAACAGAAAAGTCTGTTGTTATCATACAGATTGGGGGGTTATAACATGTTAACAACCAGATTATTATTAACTGTTGGTTAGGATGTTTCAGGTGCCCCCAATATTTTCCGATCCTGCTTGACCTTGGTCTGGTATTGCAGTTTGTATAATAGAAGTCACATGTAACATTTTGGCCCATTCTATAAATACCCACCTTTACCAGAATTCACTTGAAGTTTATAATGTAATCCCCCATTTGGCGAACTTGCAAATCCTGAAGATATTGCAAAAATCAATGAAGCTGATACCAAATTAGCTCATTTGGTATCAGCTTCATTAAGCTGGTCTTGGATTCAGCTCAAGCTCTGGCCAGATCACCTGGATCTTGTAGGCGGTTACAGCCCTATGTTCAGAAGGTTCAATGTTCAGAAAGTCCATTGTTCAGAAGGTCCAATGTTCAGAAGGTCCAATGTTCAGAATTTCAGCAACCCCTTTTTAGTCTGGGGTCCACATCCCAAATTGGGAAAAAGTTTGCCCCCGATTTTTATATATATAAAGAAATTTGGTGTCGTTGGATAGGTAACAAGTTGAGCTTTCAGAATCTGCTAGGTGTCGCTCTGAGACCATTCGCATAAGGTTGCTATGGCAACCAAAACATAATAAAAGTGGTTATTTTAGTATTTCATCAATATTTTGCAAAATATCGAATAACAGGACAACTTTTAATGCTACTTTTACCAAATTTTGGAAATATTTTCAGATTTGGGAGTTTTTTATGACCACTTAGTTTTGACAAAAAAAATTTAAAAACCCCCATTTTTGGGTGATGTTATCTTTCAAATACCCGTTTTTCCACTATGTGCTATATTTCTATATAGAAATGGGAAGGGTTTCAAGTAGCTGCCAGGTAACTTCCAGGTAGCCAGTTCAAGAAGCTATCTTCCCAAAGTTTCAAGTAGCTGCCAGGTAATTGCCAGGTAACCAGCTTCGGGTAGCTAGGTTCACGTTTCAAGTAGCTGCCAGGTAACTGCCAGGTAACCAGTTTCAGGTAGCCAACTTCATGGATCTTCCAGGGGCATATATATCTATTTACATGTATTGACTTTCGGAGGGCCGAGGGGGGGGGGGAAGTTGTGACCTGTTTCCATATTCTTGCCCAAATTCAGGCACAAAATTTGGGCAGCAATCAGAGCGCAATTAAGATTTTGAAATGTCTTAATAATTGTCATCCACTTAAATATATGGGGGCAATCTACAAATTGGCAATTATCCCAGCATTCACAACAAAGTTTAAGGTAAATTTCCAGAAGAACTGTCTGTGAAAAAATGACAAAAATTCTGAACATTGGACCTTCTGAACAACGGACCTTCTGACCAATGGACCTTCTGAACATTGGACCTTCTGACAAATGGACCTTCTGAACATTGGACCTTCTGAATATAGGGAAGTCACTCTTGTAGGCCTACAAAGGGAAATGGTTAGCTGATCAATGCCCTTACTGTTTTACTTTTTAAGCCAAATTACGCCTAGAATTGATTACGACTGACAATTTTGTTGGCTAATTCACATAATATTAAACAGGTACTATGCCTGAAACCAGTTTACATGGAGTTATTAAACAGTTATAAGGCTATTCAACAGTTTGCCTGAAACTGAAATGGTTTATAAGAGCAACAAGTTTTTTTTTCCTGCTGTAAACCAACCATTTCTAGAGCATAGTTGGTTTTAGCAAACATTCTGTATGGGTCAATCACAAATATGTCCATAACTGTGAAATTGTGAAGCCTTGGCAATATCTGCCAAATAACTTTTTTTTTAATTGAAGTATATCAAAACATTGTCATTGCTTCAAAAAATACCATAATGCATGAATTGCATGATGAATCACTGATCATGACAGGCTGCATTCAAATCAATCTGAAGGTAATCACCCGAACTGCAGTCAAATTAAGAATTGATATACTCTTAAAATCGTCTGATACCATTGAAGTTGGTATTCAAAATGAACGTCTAATTGAGCCCTGTCCAACTGTGCATATTTTATTGTTGTATAATGTATTTTGACAAAGTTACGGGA
The DNA here is from genome assembly GCA_026936325.1 of Platynereis dumerilii. Taxonomy (NCBI): domain Eukaryota; kingdom Metazoa; phylum Annelida; class Polychaeta; order Phyllodocida; family Nereididae; genus Platynereis; species Platynereis dumerilii. The sequence continues at coordinate 12,688,358 of JAPTHN010000007.1, forward strand.
AACCGCGGTTTTGGTTTTTAATAAAACGTGAGAAACTTCAACTGTCTTCAATTTTTCTTGAAATTTCTCAGGAATGTCTCTTAGATCAAACCACAAAACCAAAAATGGTACAGGTGTCTCCTCCAAAATTTTCACACCCTAATGCGCATACGTGAAATAGAACACCCCCAGTTGAACGTTGTAGCTCAGGCTACATTATTTCACCAGAGGTGGTGCCAATCAGGTCTTCGTTCACCTGCCTTTTTGAGCAGCCCAGTAAGTTCTGCTGAGTTCTGCTGGGCACGGACCTGATAGGCAGCAGCACAGACCTTAGGGGCAACAGTCCCACTGCCCTAGAAGCCAATTCGATAGCCAATTCGACTTGAATTTCATCAGTCTGAAGCCTCGTTCGCCTGCTCCAGTGGCAGACTGGCTTGTCAGTCAGGAGAGAGGGCATATATTGTGGCAGAGAACAAAGGAACCGACATCTCAAGAAAAGGAAAGGCAGTGGCGCCACTCATGTATAGCATGTTGTAGTGAAAAACTGGCCTACAAGAAAGGCAGATATACTTTTGAGGAGCTTCAAGTTTTTCTAATGCACTTGTTCTTGCAGAAGCTGCAAAGATATTGCGCAGACACATGGTTGACCACTAATCTGATGGTAGGCCTAATCTTCAAGTGAGTTCAATTTATGAATCGTTGCCTCTTGCTTTGTTGCATGCGGTTTGTCCATATATGATTGAGCATGGGGCAGACATACAATCTCAGCTAAGGTTTGGAGCCACTATACAACTAACATGGCTATGGCTCAGTTACTTCAAGTAAAAAGAAGGTGCAGCCAGCCTGCCTCACAAAGATATACTAGGGACAGGGAAGCACCATTTCCTGTCTTCATTGGAATGTCAATTTATGCTAAGATGAGGAAGCGACAAATGGTGGATATGCTACATAACCATGGTCTCAGCATTCTTTATGACCGAGTGCTCGACATATCAGCGCAGTTGGGAGATGCAGTAGTAACCCGATACGATGAAGAAGGTCCGGTCCGTCCTCCAAAACTAACTGAGCAGAGATCTCTTTTGTTCCTCTGCGTGCACTGGATAACATTGATTACCACCTCTCATCCACAATTGCAACTAGGCCTATATACATCATTTCAAGGAACAAGCATTTCTATTTTTCAGCATGCATTATCTGAAGACCTGGGTGCAATTCGAGAACCACTTCTAATTAAGACAGGAGGGTTAAGAAAATTCCTGATGTTCCTGATTCTTATACACAAGCACTCTAAACACAGGGTGCATGGTCAAAATGACAACCCCAGAGTGGTAATTCCTGGAGCCTGAACCGACTGCTCTTTGAGTCACCATCATTCAAGGGTTGTCAATATCACCAATATGGGATCAGTAAGATTTAGACCCCAAAGTCAGTCAGAGTTGAAACCCTGACTTGCTTGGAAAGAGTTCAACTGACTAGTCAGCTAAGGCGTTAAACTCTGACTTCACTTGATTTCCACTAAGTTCAGCTGACTTAATGCAATTTCATAGAGCTCTTCTCTGAAACATCTTCATCAATTCTTCGGAAATTTCAGAATTTTTACACTCAGAAATCGTGTAGGTTGCAAACGCGTCAATTTTTATTGAGTTTTTATGTTGCAGTCTGTAGTCTATGCTAGTCATGACTCATGAGCTAGTCACAGTGCACAGTGACAGCCGAATGCTTTAAGTGAATTTTAAGCCTTTTTGAGCTTTAAAGAAAAACATAGCTCAAAAAGGCAACCTCACATATGAATCTTTGCCTAGGGGCCTAATCTCTCTCTCACTGATAAGTATTGATGGCTGGAGAAGGTTATCCAAGCAAGTCCAGTGGCACTGGCCTGACCGGTATGGAGAGGACAAATTTGTTGCCATGTTTGGGGGCCTGCACGTAGAGGTGGACAGTTTCAGGTCACTTTGAACCCTGCTTCAAAACTGTTGGTGTACTCAGGTGCAGGCTATCGTGTCCTTCTTATCTGCTTCCAGTGTTACGAGAAAACGACAAATGGGCCATTCTCAAATTTTGGGACAAAGGGTATAGCAAAAATGTCCTGTAACGGAGGGGACAATGTGGTAACGGAGTGGAATTTTGATGTAAAAAACCAACTGTAGGAACAACAACAAAAGGAAAAACAATAAAATATTAATGTTACTATTATTTTCAGAATAGAAGCACTTCATCTCATATCAGTCGATTTTTTGGTCCAAATGTCGATTTTTTGCTTATGATCTGGTAACGGAGTGGACGGAAACGCAGTGGAATGATTTTTTGCTTTTCGCTCAATACTCCTTTTATTTTGGAGATTAGATAAAATAATTGCAAACTATTAAAATCTGTCACCTTCAGCAATATATACATGAAATCACTCTTTAAAACTAATATGATAATGCCCCAGCATAGAAGACGGGACTTGTAAATACTTGATTGGTTGACAATATTCATAGGTAAATGCCAAGCATTATTTTTTGCTAATTTTATTTTTTTGGGGAATTTTTTTATTTTGGAATTTGTTAAAAATTTTTGTTTTTTTCTCAAAAGTTTTTTTTTTCTTTTTCTTTTTTTTTTGGGAAAATGTTTGTTTTTTTATAGGAAAAACTTTTTTTTTGGATGACTATTTTTTCCGGAAATTTTTTTTTTTTGTTTCGGAAATTTTTTGTTTTTTCCAAAATTTTTCTGAATTTTTTTTTTTTCGGAAATTTTTTTTGTTTTTTCGGAATTTTTTTTTTTTTTTCGGAAAGAAGGTAGTCACTTTGTACTCACACGTGAAGAGAAGCAAGTGCCAGGATCATATTATACAAATATGGCATGATATGAGTGCAATATGAAAATTTATTTGCACGAGGAAATTCATATTGAACGAGGGCGCAGCCCGAGTTCAATATGAATTTACGAGTGCAAATAGATTTTCATATTGCACGACAATAAGTGTCATAATTGTTTTATTACATGACTACTATGCTTCGAATATAATGTTCCATTGTGTAAAAAAAAATTTCGGAAATTTTTTTTTTTTCAGTAAGAAATAAAATAAAAATTTGGAAAAAAAAATTTTGGAAATTTTTATTTATTTTTTTTATAAAAACTCATATTGCACTCTAACCATGCAATATGAAAAAATCGGGGAAAAAAAATTGTAAAAAATCTCATATTGCACTCGAACCATGCAATATGAGTTTTTATGATGTCGTCATGTGACTGATTTTGGCCAATCAGCATCGCTCTAGCATAGCATTTCCAAGATTTGTTGAAGATTCAAGATCTTATAGTGGTATAGAAACTTACGCAGATCACAGACTGGTAAAAGCGAAATTCAACCTAAAATGGCACAAGATGAAGCCTCAGAGAAATAATTCGAAATTGAAATTAGAAGAATTAAGAGAAGAAGGAAAAAAGAAGGAATATCAAGACAAGATAAAAAATGAGATAGGGGAGATACAGACATCAGAATCAGGTCAAGAAAAATGGACGAAAATTGTCAAGATCTGTACCAAAGCCGCAGAAGAGGTTGTCGGAAGAAAAGACAAAAGTAGAAAAAGTGAAAATAAAGAAATTAAAAAACTGTCAGAAAGACAGATGAAGATAAGAGATAATATGAATTCAAGTAAAAGTAAAGAAAAGAAAGAAGAGCTACGAAAAGAAAGAAACAAGGTTATGAAAGAAATTCATAAGAAACTTGAAGAAGAAGAGGAAAAGAAAATCTTGGAAATGGTAGAAGCTGTAGAAGACTCAAAAAGTGATTCAAGGAGAATGTTCCAAGTAGTCAAAGATCTGCAAAGAATTAAAGAGAAAAAGAAAATATTGGCGGATGGAGAAAATGGAAAAACAACAGATGAGGTAGAACAAACAAGAATTGTTACAAATTTTTTCTAAGACATGTTTACCAAAGATATGGAAGAAGAGATAGAAAATATTGATCCGGGAGAGATGGCCGTAAAATTTACTAAAGAAGAAATCAAGGAAACTGTTAAAAGACTAAAAGATGGGAAAAGTGCTGGGATAGATGAAATTTATGGAGAATTAATTAAATACAGTCCAGAAGAAATATACGAAGAGATAGCTGAGATATACAATCATGCTGCAACAACAGGGATGTATCCAAAAGAATTAAAAGAAGGTGTTCTCGTTCCACTACAAAAACCAGGGAAAAAGGCAGGTCCACCAGGGAATCTTAGGCCAATCATCTTACTATCAATACTGAGGAAAATTCTTGCGATATGTATGTTGAAGAGATGTCTAAACAAGTTTCTAGAGAAAATACCGTCAACCCAAGCAGCTTACCAGAAAGGACGAAGTACCACAGAACTAGTTTTCAGCTTCAAAATACTAGCAGAAAAGGCGATAACATCGCAAGATTATTCAATTATTCTACTTATGTTGGACATGTCAAAGGCGTTCAATACAGTAAGAAGGACTGAACTAATGAAAACTTTGAAATAAATACTAAATGGAGACGAATTGCACATGATAAAGATTTTGATTGAAGACGTCAAGTTGAGAGTCAGAATAGGGAAAACTTTAGGAGAAGAGATTGTCACAAATGTGGGAGTACCAAAGGGAGATTGTCTGAGTCCTATATTTCATTATATATTTAGCCGAAGCTCTGAAATCAACGCAAGGAATCATGATACCACCTCACATTGAAGATCACAGATATACAAAATACAGCAGTAGACTATTGATGATTGATCAACAATACGCAGATGATACAGCATGGATAACGAATGACAAAGAAAGAATTGAAGATATCAGAAAAACAGTTCCAGCCATTTTAAAAGAGAAAAATTTACAAGTGAATGATGGTAAAACAGAAGAATATGAAGTTAAAAGGGGAGAAGACGAAAGCTGGAAAAAATGCAAATATTTAGGAAGTCTTCTAGACACAAGAAATGACATTAACAGAAGAAAAATTTTAGCCATAGCAGCTTATAACCAATTGAAGAAAATCTTGGAAAGCAAGAAAGTGTCGAAAAAGGTTAAAATCAGACTTTTCCGTAGTCACGTAGAAAGTATATTTTTATACAACTGCGAGTTATGGACAGTGACTAAACAAATAGAGAATGACGTTGACATATTTCAATGAAAAATGCTGCGAAAGATCTTCGAAATAACATGGCAAGATAGGATATCAAATGAAGAATTGTACAGAAAAAAAGTTAAATCCATAGAGTAAGAGTGTGAAAGAAAGAAGATTACAGTGGTATGGACATTTACTGAGATTACCGGAAGAAACTCCAGCAAAGGGAGTGCTGAGGGAAGCGAGAAAATATGTTCAAAAACCAAGGGGAGGGCAGAAACAGACCTGGCTGAAAATAGTGGACAAAAACCTTGATAAGCTAAGTATAAATGTTACAGTTGTAAATGGAAATGGTAGGAATAATTACACATATGAATGTTTTGATCATGAACAGTTAGCTAAAAATAGAAGTATTTGGCAGGTTGTGGTGCGCCGTGCTATGTCGAAAGACGGAAGAGCGTAACAGAAGAAGAAGAAGTAACATGGTGGTCCAGAGCATTTTTTAAGGATTTTCGACTGGGAGACCGATGGAAATTTGTGGCGCCATGACGCGGCATTGACGCGCGACATTCATCAAACAGCTGAAGATCCTTAAGATATATTTGTGTAATGACATGCTTGCAAAATGGACATTGAACTGTTTAGCTGACTGCTAATTAAGGATTTTGGCTGATATCTGATGCAATAGATAAGACAAATTTTTAACCCTTGTAGCCGCAACGGATTTTGGGTACACAAAGCCACAATGGGGGCCTCTGAGTCCCCCTCCCTTTTTCAACCCTCAAATAAACAATAGTTTGAAAATTTTAAATTAAAAGTATTATTAGTATATTAAATCATGTCAAAATGGAGTATAGTGGCAGTGAAATTGGAACAAATGAAATCGTATTGATAAGAATATGAGATAACATTCCATCAAATTTTCGCGATTTTGTGCCAATTTGATTAATTTTTGGAATTTTCAGTATTTTTCAACACCAAACAGTTCTGTAAATTATTGGGATTGTCTTCTGATTCCATTACAAACCATTTTGTACCCTAAAAATTGCAACAAATGAGAAAAGATGCACCGAAAATGGCCATTTTGGCCCTTGCCCTACAAGATGCATTCCTTCAGGGGTCCATTTTGGGCCAGTTTTTTGGCAAGAATAAGGTCCTGCACTTCTATCATACCAGCTTACATTTACAAAATCATCACTATAGGGGTTTTTGATGATGCTGAATCCATTTTTTTAGGTATAGATCACAAAAGGTCAATTTCACCAGATTTTAGGTAAATTTATACAAATTTTACTCGAAATGCAAATAAATATCATTTTAATTATGTTGAAATGGACTGACAGGTAAATATCAGCCCTCCAAACATACAAAAGTGACTGCATTGATCATGATTTGATCTGTCATAAGTGGCAGCACAGGTGCAGTATTTGTCAACAACTCATATGACACCTACAAGGGTGGGGGCCTACGAGGCCCCCATTGCGGCTTTGTGTCGGAAAAACGCTCAAACTCTTGCCAGAGACCATGTTCAATATTGATAAATTCACAACTTTTGGATGTTGTTTGAGATTAGTTGGACTAGGATTACATGACATCTGCAATGCGATTGACCAAAAATTGTGCGAGATACTAAAGCGAAAAGTCCCAGGGGGGCCTCCGAGGCCCCCATTGCGGCTACAAGGGTTAATTAATGAAAATCGGGATGCAGAAATATGGCATCAGCTGAAGTATAATGGTAAAGACAGTAAAGCAATATTTTTTCACATGAAAAGAAGAGTCTCGCTTTCAAATGCAACCAAAAATTACAAATCATGACAAACTATATGTGAAATTAATGAGATATTCTGGGTTACTTGGTCTCCTAGTGATACCAATTTGGCAATGACTGGGAGACCAAATCTGTCCACTGGGAGACCATTTGGTCTCCCAGTTACTATGTTAAAAAATGCACTGTGGTGGTCATGTAATAATATGGGATGTCTGAATCACTTTTTTTGATTGAACCATCTGGGGCACTCCACTCGCCTGATAGCCATAAGGGACGAGACACCTTGCTTCGCTCGTCGAGCCGGTGGCTCTGTCCCGTCTATCATTGGTAAGCTTGGAAATGAAGGAAACGGAGTGGACATTTTGGTGAGACCAAAAACATTTTCTATGAATATTATGTCTTAATTTATTGAATACATGTTTTATGAAGTCTGCAAGGCAGTGGTACTATGGCGCACATGTGTCTGATGATATTCAGTGAAAATAGCACATAAAAAACAATAACGAACGGGGCTATGGCAAGAAACGGAGTGGACAAAAAAATTGACATAAATTAGTGACACATCTATTGTATCAATTTAATCAATGAAATAAGACAGCAACAAAATTGAATGTGAACTAGATATAAATTTAAGGTTATATTCTCATGAATCGTGCAAAGATACAATATGTACTTTGAATATAATGGTAAATTAAGAGGAAAATGAACACTTGATTTTTTCATGTCAGGTCCAGTGACAGGGAAAAACCATTGATAATGCTCAAAAAAGGTCTAATGAATGATTTTTGTTCCAAATGCAGTGGTTCTAAATAGAAATATGAATAACAGATGCAGAGTGACGCTTCAGATATTAATCGCATTCAAATTAATGTCAGGGAGCTAGAGTGACGCAAATTGTCCCGAAATTTGAGAATGACCCAAATGCATTTAATATGAGTGTGAAGAAGAGAATGAAGGTACATCTATGGCCTATCCTATAGCTTTGATGATCGGAGTGAGAAGCGCAGGGAAGAGAGTCCAGCAGTTCAAATTCTGGGAGCTTGTGTTATCCATGGAATTGGTGGTTTTCTCATTTGTTAGATCTTCAAGACATTTGAAGAATATACTGTCCAATATGTTGTTCCCAAGATGCAAATTCTCTCATCCAGATATGAGACATATCACATATTATGCCTGGAATCACTCAATGCTTTGTGGTCTGACCAACAACTTTGCCAACTTGTATGGCAGTCCTTGTCGGACTACCAATATATACCAATTGTCACATATTTCAAGGAATAGACTACTAGAATGCCAAAAAGTCCGGCACTTCAGACCCCCAGAGGTCAACAGTTTTAACGTTGCTGGAAATTATTCTGATCAGTCATAAATTCAGTGTGCGAAATGACGGGTCCGATAGTCCTTACTATCTGAAAAGGGATTCAGACCAGTGAAATGTCTGTTTCCTCATTCACACTATATGGCATTTTAAAGTGTCTACTGTGAGCTTAGTATTTCACTAGAGTTATGAAATTTGGTATGGAGATTACTTTAAGGGTGTTGATTGGGAATATTTTGAGAAATCCAAGATGGCTGCCAAACTGGCCACCACAAAATTGCCGCCATTTTTTATCTGTACACTGTGAGCTGAGTTTTTGAAATGTGATATTTATATTTTTTTGATGCGAAATCCAAAATGGCTGCCACAAAATGGCCATCATTCTTGATTTGCCCACTGTGGGCTTAGTATGTCACTCAGAGTAATATTTGATATAAGGATTTGTTTGAGTGTGCAGATCAAGAAATGGATCGAAATATTCTATCTTATTCAAGACAGCCAGAGGCTGTCTTGAGATAGAATACAGTGCATTGGGACTTTCTAGCACTGTGCGACACAGAATATGTCGCATCTCGCCAGGCTGTCTGGGGCAATATATGGGACATTCTGGGCTTCATTTCCCAGAAACTTCCAAATAAACTTCACATGAACTGACCTGAGCTTTTAATTTTCCGGGAAACTTCTGTTATAGAGCTGAAAACTTTTGAATCGAGCAGCCTGAATTTGATCCAGCAGAAAATGGTAGAATATGCATATGGGGCAAGGAGTTGCAACGCCAAAATTCGTCTGCTACAGCCAATAGGGGGCCAAGATTTTGTGCACACATGAGTCATTGTACAACCGTTGCAACATCACAATGCAGGAAATTCTCAATGGTTTGTTGTCTGACCAACAACTTCATGCTCAGGAGACAGAATTTTTCCCTTTTGAAAATTTGGAATGTCGCGTCACTGCCGCACCAGCCAAAGGTTCCCCCAACGAACATTTTCCATTTGCATCATTGGACTACAGATTAAGAACATTTGGAGAAATCCAAGATAGCTTTCAATATGAACGCCATTACTGATCTGTTCTTGAAATGTCACATTGTGACCTTTTCGTTTGGAGTGAAATTTGGTACAGGGATTTGTTTTTGTACGGATCAACAGAATTTTGAGAAATCCAAGATAGCAGCCAATTTTCAGGAACTTTCGGGCACAACATTTTGTGAAGTTATGATTTTTGGGACAGTTTGAGCAATATTTTTTGGGCAGCCCCCCTCCCCCCCACAAATTTATCGACCCCCTAAGTAGATGCAGCTGAAATGGCTGCAACAAATCTGAATTTGTCCACTTGGTCCTTAGTATTAATTATCTATCCCTGCCGGGTATAAGATGCAAAAATCATAGGTGACATGCTCACACCTTCAACAGCTAAAAACTCCTCCCCGAGCAATGCCACTCACCTAAACTGTCCACCTATCCTTATTGATCTATCATCTCCTTCTGATAACAGCAAATAACAGTGAAACAGCTCCCTTATTTACGTTTCCTGCCTCTGCTGTTGTACCCCACCAGGGGCGCATGAATCTCCATCGTAGTTCACTGACTGCTCACGCCAGAGGCTGGCGCCACCGTCTCTCTTCCCGCCAAAACCATCCACACACTCCAGTGTGGCCAGGTTCATGTTCAAGCACAATCTTACAGCAGAGGACTCAGTGCACACGACTGCTGTGTAGCATTTGGCAATGAGCCAAAATATCACATATATATATATATATATATTCTCTACCTTTTCAATCAAAGCACATGCTTTCAGACAAACTGCAGATTTTTATCATTTCCCAGTCAATTTTTCCAGTGCCATCACGGGAATCAACCTCTTCATTTTTACATACAGTGGGGGGTCAGGGGGGGGGCTCCATTCCCCCTAAAAATGTCCCTCAATGGGTATATCTAGTTAATAATATTAAATCACACACCATTTTTGGGTACGTCGCCACTCGGCATGCAGAAAGGTTGTTGTTACCTCGCAGAGGAAAAACAATGTCTCTGGATAAAAACCATAGCCGCTCCCCTAGCATCATCTGGTTGGCACAAGATGGCTCTGTTCAGCAGTCTTGCAGTTAAACCCCCTGGTGGAGATGTCTGTCTATTCAACACACTGCCCCAGTCACCACAAAGACAAATTTTATGAAACTCTGCTATAGCCTGCTCCTTCTCACATGTTCTCTGTAAGATATTTTGCAGCTGGATGCCAGAGTGTTAAAAGGTACCCACTGGCTCCGCTGAAGGTCTTTGCTTGCATGGGTTCAAGCCAGTGGTCGAAATAGGCCATGCTATTTGGGGGGGGGGGGTCTTTCAGTTGGCAGACCCAAAGGGTTGAAGCCCTTGTAGCTGGCAGTCCGCGGGTCGCTAGCGGGCCGCCAGAGGTGCCCTGAAGCCGAAGTTTTTCAGATACTCTATAAAAGAACTCTGGGCTTTTTAAAGGTATGTTTTATCTCAGAAAATGAGTTGTGAAAACCCTATTGGTAATGTATATAAATTACAAAAGGTTGTTGTTTGCTGATTAGGCTTTACTTGCTGCTTCATGCTCACTTCTCAGCACACTTTCAGTATTTGGGGGGGGGGGGGTTTTGGAGGTCCCCCTCTGGGTCCTTTTGAAAAATGTATTTAAGGGGGTCACATGAGCATTTGGGGGGGTCAAACCTCCCCTGACCCCCCCTTATTTCGACCACTGGTTCAAGCCCTCAGGTTCGGGAACCCAACATTTTCAGTGGACTTTTATGAGCAAAATTCCAGCTGGATTTCGTTGAGATGAGATGTTAAATTGGTGACCCCTTGTATCAGCACTGTTCGTGCTGGGCAGAGTGCACAAGTAAAAGATTCCTCACACGGGGTAAATGTGTAACATGTTGAGCAATCTCTCCGATCTCATCAATCAACCCTCGTGAGAGCTTACCATATCTTATTCTATCTATTGAAAAGGAACATATATCTGTCTATCTGTGTGGCTGTCAATCCTATTTATGTGTTATCTATTCTATTTGTCTAGTGTTATTATCAATGTTTCCATCAAGATTCAACAGAGATTCGGATTCAAATTCGCCACCTCTCAAATTATAAAGTGGTTTGTTTTCATCACATGTAATCAAGGAATTTCGAATTGTGAGCCAGCGGGCCGATTTGCAAGCTTATTATCATCAAAACGGTTAAAAAGATGCAGGTTTTTTAATTGTGTAAATCGGCCAATTAATACATCATGATTGTAAACAGATTGCGCAGCAGTAAACCTTTAGAGAATAACACATTTAGAAGATAACAATTACACCATAAAAATTGATGTGCTTACCAAATTGCATATTGGTATCGATAGTGGTTGGTCATGGCCTTTCAATAATGTCTATTTGCCCGCTGCCCTGCCATCTGCTTATGTGCTTGCCAGAGTTTGTAAAATTAGGAAAAGGCCTTATTAGGCAAATCTATGCATATGGCAAGTTTCATGCACGTACAAAGTATAGGTTATGAGCAGTCAGTTGGAAACCAAAAAATATAACGCTGTTACATTTTTCTAAAGTTTTTCCAATCATTCAAAAAGTGTTAAATACACATCAAAAGGGTCTGCTACATTGTATAGGTGATATGTGTAGAACACTCCGTTTCTGTATATGCAATAGTGGGCAAGTTTTGACTCTGATGTGAAAAAAAAAAAAAATTTAAAAGATTTTTTCTCAATATTTCAAAAAGTATAGAATATCTATGGGTCAGACCATGAAAAGTCACACCTAGACCATGTAAGCCATATATGTGTACCAAACGTCATTCATGTACAATTGTACATGCTAGGGGTCTACACCGGTTCGATAAATATTGGCGATACTTTCGGTTCGGTTCAGTAATGCTATATCAGCTAAAAAAGTCATTTTATTGCCGAGATTTGACAGAAAATGTCCACAAAATCTTGAAATGAACTTGAGCACTTCGTCATCTTGACGTCCGCTCTGATGCGAGATTGACTTTCCGGGCCAAAAATGTGGTTTTTCGGGAAGCGGATGCTCTAAAATGCGGATCGGCCCGCATTTGCGGAATGACGGTACGAATCGTGTATCAATCAAGTGTATCAATGATACGTATCGTATCGATTTTTGTGTAACGATATAGACCCCTAGTTCATGCTATTTTGACCAACTCCTAGGACAGAAACAAAATATAATTTTTTATGTTTTGCAATTTTTCAAAAAGTAAATAATAATATTTTCCATCAGAGCTTTCAAAAGGCACTACAGTATACTAGACCATATAAGGCATGCGTATGTGTACCAAACTTTATGCGTGTACATGCAATAGTGACAGAGTCTTAGCCCGAAAACAAAAAAAATGTTTTTTTGTATATTTTTTAATTTGTTCAAAAGGTATACAATGTCTATTAATGAGACCATCAAAAGGCACAGCTAGTCCATATATAGGCCACTTCTGTATCAAAATTTATCCATGCACATGCAATAGTGACTGAGTGTTGGTCCGTAAACAAAAAGAGTTTTTTTATATTTTATTATTTCAAAAAGTATAGAATATATAATCTATCCATAAGGCCATCAAAAGACAACTACACGAAAAGGCTATATTTGTACCAAATTTCATCCATGTACATTGAATAGGGGCCGTGGGCTGGCCCGGAAAATATGTATCCGCCAGCCACCCGCCCGGCGGACGGACAACATTTTGCCCAAGTAACATTAAGACATTCTGCGAACTTTGTTCGCTGTAGCCTGAAGGTAAAAATGCATGACTAACTCACTTGGAAACTGTACAAGCATTTACAATGTAATTAATTATTAAAGAATGTTTCAAGGTTATACTTTGCATAGCTTTGTCCACATTGATTACATACACATTTCTTTGTGGTTTTTCACAGTTGACAGCCATTTGATTTTATATGAATTGAATATTTCTGAAACATGTGCTTCCTCCAAGCCAATTTTTTGATCAAACAGGAAGTCATGTACAGCAGCACAGCACTGCCAAGTTGTTGCACCATGCAGCACAGGTATGAGGAGTGACCAAAATTAGACCAAGGACTCGGATGAAGATAAAGGGTCAATTCAGCTACGATATAATCTCCAAACACAACATTTTGGGATTATAATTTCCTTCATACCCCTTTAATATTTGTTATATCAACCGACAAAATACCCATGTAACCACAAAGTCTATATATTACAGGAGCCTCATTATATGAGAGGAATTTTCTAAGTTCTTCTTTTTTCCCATCTCAAATATGGGCTAATGGTCTTCTCGTCCTTTCAAGAGTTAATGCAGTCTGATGCGCTCCTGATGCAGCATTTTTGAGTCTAGCCAACTTGCAACAGAATTTTCATTTAGACTCTACATATATTTACGGGGTTGCGATTTACTGCCTTTTCCAGCAAGCTGCCACATTCAGAATATGAAATGAAATATACTACGAAGTTCAACTTGATCTCCGTGTCAAAATGTGACACAGGTTTGTTCGTCCAATAGGGCGGAACTAATTGTTTTCATTCGCATGTGTGTGTCTGTCGACATGTCCGCCCGTCCTACCGTCCTTTTGGTCATCAATAAGATTGAGGGAAAATAGCTGCACGGTTTCTCATAAAACTTGGCAGGATTGTTCTATTTAGCACAGCTAAGACCTGATTAGATTTTGTTGAAAGTCCATGCGACCGAAGAATTTGATAGTCTTGGATTGTCCTTATTAACGCGAGTTAAATTGTTCTTAACAAAAAATAGTTATTACTAAGAACTAGTCTAAACTACTTTATTTTAGTTGTTGAGCCTACTGAATTTGTACCATATTGCTACCACAAAAAATATATTATAGGCCTAAAATGAAATCTGTTTTTTTTTCTTGTATCTCTGACTCTCATAGTTTGCAACCTATTTCTATGTCTTTGAACCTCCCACGTCATAACTCAAGCCACGTACTTATTTCTGCCAATTAAAGCAAATTACAACAAATCAAAGTGTCTGGCTACCTCCCTATAATTGTTTAGAACAGCACAATTATATATTTGGAAGACACAGTCCTTTTTTATGGCTGCTTTGTCTGGTGTGTAAGAGAGATTGGGGCACAGTGAGACACTTTTGTTTCAACTGAAAACACTATCTCACTCACTGGCGGATAACAGTAGTTGGGTATACTATCCTGTAGTTTCGGTTTCCTAACTATTACAAGTTTGGTGTGAGATTGCGCCAAGTCCATGCCAGACATTTGTCTCGCAGAGCTGGGCGCAGTGAGACAGCAGGAGGGGCACAGCGAGACCATGGGTTAAATCCCCGGTGATTGATTTGCATTATCCCAATAAAAAATTATTGTACTCTGTGCTGTGAAACTATTCGGGAAACATATAGGGCCCTCTTTCACATATTTTAGTTTGACAAAAAAGAGGGATGTACTGTAAACAATCCACTTGGACGCCAGGCATTTTGTTTCTCTGTGCCTGCTGTATCATTGTGCCCCGCTCTCCCCATAACCTACAACAAGTCTGTCTGTTGTGCCGGGGGCGGCCGGGCCCAGTTTGTATGTAAACTTATTTGTCTTACTTCTCTTTCGAAGGAAGTATCCTCATGATAAATTTCTGTCACGTAGATAATTAAAATTTTCTTGAAATTAGATTCTTTAGAATATTAAATTGGAATGTCAGATTTCTTTTTCTCTTGCTGAATAATATTGCATTTACCAAAAATAGTGTTTCGTGCAAGTACTTATATATACCCATGAATGAGTTGGAAGTATAATATACTTAATATGTATACGTAACAAATGCAAATAAAGTATTTAATTGTATTTCTGCCTTGGGGGTGTTAGGTATAGGAGCTGGGATAATGAAAAGATCAGACATTGTGTAACCATATATTTGAAATATCAAATGAACTAAATTGGTTCGCAGGGAGTAAGGAAATTTGCATGTGTACTAATATGAGCGCAGTTCACTTAGGATGAACAAATAAGAATTCGAACTCCCAGAAACTGTATATAGACAGCAGCGCAATGTTTCCAAACTTTCAGCCGACAATGTATCTATCTATAATCTATATAATCTTTTCTATCTTTCTGCCGCTTTGGGCGAATTTCATATTACAACTGTCTAGAAGTTGACCTGCCACCTAGGGCCAAATTCGCAAGCTCCCGTGAGCGCCTGCATGAGCTGTCAACAGAAACTCTTGTGTAAGGAACTCTCACAAACTTCCTTGAAGAAACCAGGACATTCCCAGTATTTGGTGATGGCCTATTCTATTTCCAAAAATAGTCTTGTTGATAAGTGAGGAGAGCATTTTTTCGAACACTTTTCTGTCAAAAATTTAACATGCATAATTGGTTTGAAGTAGACAAAACTGTTTCTTCTCCGCCAGCCATGCTTTTTGAAAGTATTCTGGTTGGTACGTGTAATACAGACACACGTGGTGTGACCTATCCTATATGTAAATGTAGACCCAATTCAATTTTCCAAGGACTGACAACATACTGCTGCCACTTGTCAGTCACATACAGAGACAGATATTAGAGTATACTAAATGGCAGAGGGAGAAGTCTTCCAAATTTCCATAGCATGTTTATAGATGATTACCCAGTCCTTTTTTGTTAGCCAACAAATTAAGAAATGGGAACAGGGGAAAAACCACTTCCTAATCAGGCCTATAGGTTCTTCCAAAAGTTATAATTAGTCATATTAATGGATAAGCCCAAAATATAGCCTTCTTTAAATGAGAAGAGAAGTAATTATAAAATGTAAGAATATTGCAATGCTTTTGTAATATTTTAGAACATGTGAAGGAGAAGAATCCGCACTATTTTAGGAATATTCCATGCAATGTGTGTCAGAAACATAATTCCCAATATGGCCATAACAGGTCATCAATTTTACTTTTGAGGAAAAATTCTGATAGGCTCTGTGGCAGGTTTCAATTACCTCAAATTGCTATTTCAATTCAAAGTTAATATACATAACAATACATGTACTATCGTGCTGTCTTTTACAATGGGTAACTCTAGTTGCTCTATATTGGACTCCTTCTCATCTAATATTTGTATAATATCCATCAGATAGGACATAATGACTAGGATATTACAGCGAAACACTTTGATATAGAATTAGAGTGGACTGAGGCACTGAGAAAATGGCACTTCGTGTGTCATCATGCTGACGATTTGTCATGATCAAACCCAATACTTTCAATGTTAATTTGATTGAAGAAGACTTATCCCACTAGTTGGTGACAGCCAAACGAAATGATTATGCATCTGATTTTCACTCTAAAATTTGTTATGAGAAGTCAAATGGCTTTCTCTTGATCATGACCAATCAAACAGCCTATATGTTTCCCATGTTGAAAGTAGAGAAGATGACACTTCATCGGCTATCATGAGTCCCGAAGTACCATTTTCACAGTGCCACAGTCCACTCTAATTCTATATCAAAGTGTTTCGCTGTAATAAGCCTGCTAATGTTTATTGATTGTGAATTTTGTGTGTAGTGACGTGGCCCTCGGACCAAATAATGACTCTTTGGTCTCGTGGTTAACATGCTTGCTTTCCAATGCCGGGGTACCAAGTTCGATTCCACACTAGGTTTCCCCCTCGAAGCATTACATGTGCCCAGACCTTTTATTAGCATCGGAAGTTACATTACTCGAATTATACGATTCAACACCTCTGTCAGCCAATAACATGCCAGTATTTCAGGGAAATAATTCCCATATTCTTAGTTGTCCAGTTATCCTGTCATGTTTGAGTGTTTGAGTGTTTGTCTCATGGTATAAGCCAGTTATTCACCATGGGAACAGGAATATGTGTTTATCACACCTCGGGCTAAAGCCCTCGGGTGATAAATCACATATTCCCTCTCCCGTGGTGAATAACCTATACGTATTCACGATGGATGATCGATTGGGAGAGATTATAGTATTTTCTTTTTTGATGGCTGACAATGTACCAAATTATTTTAGTAAATTCTATGTAATTAGGCTCAGTATATTGTTAATTTACTCAGTGGGGCCCAGATGATAGGCAAAGGCATAATAAATACTCTCCTAATAGAAGGAATGTTGATTTAGCCACCCACTCATATTCTGGCTGATTAGGTATTCTAACAAACATGGCAAGTGATATCTGAGGATTATTCTGTCAACTATTTGAATTACTTCATCTACAACATGCCTTTGTCAAGCCAAATATGCTACAGTCAGATGTTTTGGATGGTTGGGATGCCTTAGATTGAATATGAAAAGAAAAATGTAGACAAGGAATCTAATTTCATTGCTTGACAGGATGGGATAACTTGTATTTAGCCAACTCACCTTATCTGGTTGTGTTTACAAATTCATGTAGCCAAATGCCAGAATTAACACAATTCAAAAGAAGCAATGACCTCAATATGAGCTTATGTGCTCTTGTCATTTCAATTGTCAATTACATTAGAATATTGAATAACGTGCAAGCACTTTAAGAGTTACTTGAAGTTTTATTGGCTCTAATTTGGTTATGATATTTTTGTGTGGAATAGCAATTTTTTAATCAAGACTATTTTATTTTCTTATACCATTCGACACCTCTGTCAGCCAATTACATGCCAGTATTGCAGGGGAATAATTCCCATATTCTTTGTTGTCCAGTTATCCTTTCATGTTTGACTGTTTGAGTGTTTGTCTCATGGTATAAGCCAGTTATTCACCATGGGATCAGGAATATGTGTTTATCACACCTCGGCCTAAAGGCCTCGGGTGATAAATCACATATTCCCTCTCCCGTGGTGAATAACCTTTACTTATTTTCAATTTGCAAACTGCCTTTGTCACGCCATTGACAGTTTTCTGTTGGTCTCCTAATCTTCTTATTAGTTGAAGTACCTTAATTAAGGTGGCTCGATACTCGTGAACTTTCCAAGATAGGATTTCTTAAAAATAGTTTGAAATGATCCAAAATGCAGTTTATAGCAAGGATATATAAACGAAAGTGGCCGCTACCAGCCTTTCTTTCAAAATGTTTGAGGTTTTGTAAAAGAAAGTCAGTCCACGCAAACCTGAAAAACTCTTTTTTTTTCTTGTTTACTGTGAAGTTTTCCCTGCCATTCAGTGGCCATTCATCCTATGCTATTAAACGAAGCATGGAATTAAAGAGGACAGGTATATGGAAAAGCTGATTAAAACTCCAGAGAGATATATTTAGTTTAAAGAACTTTTCTAGGGGTTCGGAACAAAAGTTTCGGTTTTGAATTTTTTAATCTTTTTATGAATCATAGTGCTAAAAAAAAAAGACGAGATAGAATTTTCTATTTCTTTGTCATATGTTTCCGAATAAAGTGAGGAACAATATAATTATATTGACAAGGCTTCCAACGGGCCTGGAAATTGATATAAACATTTATTTATATAACAGAGTCATTTTTGCGAAATCAGAAGCTATCAGACATGCTTGCCGAAAATCGCTTGTAGAAATTTTCTTCTTAAAGCAGAAAGCTGAAAATCCGGTGGTGTATAGTATTCTTCATAGCGCATCTAATGGTGAAAACTACAAGTCTCTAACCCTCTTAGAAGTCCCACAAGTATTAAACGAAGCGGCCGACGCATGAAATTCTCGGAATTAAAAAAGATGCTGAAACAGTGTCAGCACTGCTCAGCTGCAAAGGTGACGCTTCAATAGATAGGGCCTGCCTGGCTGCGCGGAAATATGTGCAGGTGACGTCATTTCGTGGGTAGCGAGCCACCTTAAGTCATTTCATTAGTTTGTTTATTGTCAGCTATGCAGCAAAATATGATGTGCACTGAATCAACTTATTAACCATAACTGGCATAAACAAAACGTTTTTAAGCCACTGACATACTGACATCAAACGACCAAGTTGAAAGTTTATTTTACAACTGTTTGGACCGCCAATCTGCAAACAGCTATAATATAAAAACTTTGTCATTATGCATGAAGCATGAATTTGTTTTAGGTGCAACCCTTTGAGACCATTATCTCAACCGATTACAGCAAATCAGAGAAGCTCACACAATTGTACACCATCTGCCTGAAAAAAGGCAAATGAAACTAAGGTAAGAGCAAAGGAGGAACATCAACAATGTAAGCTATTGTCAAACATCTCTGCAATGTGTAAACTGTAAATGCGGAGCATCAATTCGCTACCCTTCATGTCTTCAAGGCCTTTTTGAAAACTGTTTGCATTAATTAGTTGTCTTCCATCTTTGTCAATGACAATATTTCCATCTGCATCTCATATACAATGTAAATTGGTGGCACAGCAATCACATTTGCATTGAAAAGCACAATTCATGTGTCACTTTCATTTTGTGTGAGGCATTTCGCCTTCTGGAGTGATCAGCGGCTGCAGGACTTGACAAGCCAACACCATCAGGTGCAAATGACCTGACACATTGTCAAAAGGAAACCATCACCAAACCCAGCAACTGTGCATAAATAAAGCAAAATTACTCAAAGGCTGATCCTGAAATCCAAATAATGGTCTTACTTCAATGGAAGTGAGCGAGCGGAATTCTTGTTTTCACATGTATATATAATATATGTTTATTCAAACCAATTGAGGTTTACATATGATTAAATACAATAAATTGAATTAAAATATAAAATTTAGGTTAATCAGTCCACACAAATTGATATTATTATGTATACATATATAGTATGACATTTTATTGTGGTTCAAGAACCTCTCACTATGAATACTGTATCAAACACAGCAAATGGTCAAGTTTTTCTCTTCCTGTAGGCCTATATAGACAGACACAGACAGACAGACAGACAGACAAATTCTTTATTGACCTGTGTAAAAAATATACACCCAGCCCTATATGGGCTTACAAGTCATCAAAATAATTCAAAAGTAACTTTAACAACAAATTTTCTGGAAACTACAATATTAAAACATTTACAATCACATATTTACAATTTTAAAACATTTACAATCACATATTTACATTATTTAAACAACAAACTTCTTCTTCTATGGAAAGCTTTAAACAAATATTCTGCAGTAAATTTAACTAAATCCCTGGACATCAACAACTTAAATTTTTCTTGTAATGATAAAAAGTAAAAATCCACACAATGATCTAAAACACGAGTTAAAAGTAAATTACGTAAATCGTTATAAGTATTACAATGGAACAAAAAATGATTTTCATCTTCTAGAACATGATAGGAACAAAATTCACAAACTCTTTATTCTAATGGTATATCATTGTAACGTCCTGTCTCTATTGCTAATGGTAAAACACCGAACCTAAATTGTGAAAGAACAGACAAATGACCTCTATCATAAATTTTATATACATAATCCTCAGTACCAAATATAGTTTTAAACTCTCTGTAAGTTCTTAATTTTGGCATGTTATTTACTTGATTTTTCCAGTTGGTTTTATAAATTTCCATCAGTTGACGTTGTGCATTTTCTAGGTTAATAGGTAAATTTTCTACAAAATTTTGAGTAAGATTCAATTTAGTGAATATTTGTAAAACCTCATTACTCCAATTTCTCTTGTTAATTTGTTTATCAACTTCAAACACTTGCTTTGTTAGTCTGTTTTCATCCATGTAAACAAGTCTATTCCAAAGACGGAGTATTTCAATATGACGTCTAGTTTTTGAATCAATCCATCCCATATCGCCTTTAAAAGCATGTTTTGGGGTAAAACTATTCACACCTAGAAAAAATCGTATTGCCCTGTTTTGTATTGCTTCAGGTTTAGAAAAGTCTTTGTAGCCCCAAACTCCTGAACAATAATCCATAATAGGAACAACACCTGAATCAAACAATTTACTGTATGTTTTAAATCCTAAACCTTTCAATTTGTAAACTTTGTTTTGGATACTTCCAAGCGCTCTTCCAGCCGAGTTGGCAAGGGCAGTTGATGTAACATTATAATCAAGACATTCTTCTAAGATAAGGCCCAGATATTTATAGCTTTTTACATTTTCAATTGATTCATTTCCATAGGTAAATTCACAGTTGCTAACATTTTGACCTTTATGTCTAAAGTGGACAATTTTTGTTTTACCAATATTAACTTTCATTTGCCATTTACTACACCACTGATACATTACATCAATCATTTTCTGTAAATCACTTTCAGACTCAGCAATTAAGGCCAAGTCATCTGCATACATAAGAATACTTAATTTAACATTGTCTGTAACATTTACGCCCATTTCTAAATTTTTAATATCTAGAGCTAAGTCATTAATATATAAACCAAAAAGAGTAGGGGATAATGGATCACCTTGTTTAACCCCTGAACCTAACTGGAATGTGTCTGTATTAGCATTATTAAGATTTACTTTAGCTACTGGGTTGGTGTATATACATTTTATCGCGTTGAATAGTTTTCCACCAAACCCCTGTTTCCTGAGTTTGAAAAATAGTAGTTCACGATTAACTGAATCAAAAGCCTTTTGCAGGTCTATAAAGGCGACAAAAGTTGAGCGTTTTTTATTTATTCTATTTCGAATAGTACTAGTTAAGCTATAAAGATGGTCTGAACAAGAGCGTTTTGGTCTAAAACCATTTTGTTCATCGACATATATATCATTAATCTCTGCTATTTGTAACAATCTGTTATTGACGATAGCTGAGAATAATTTAAAAATACATGACATTAGACTTATACCTCTGTATTGTAGTGGTATTCGTGGATCTATCATATTTGATTTTGGAATTGGTTTGATGATAGCCATATTCCACTCACTAGGCATGATGTTAGTAATGTATATTTTATTAAATAGAGATAAGAGTAATCCATTTGACAACCCATTTTTAAAAATTTCGTATGGTATGTTATCAACTCCCATGGATTTATTTAATTTTGTCTTTTGAATCACTTTCTCTATCTCTCTAATCTCAATTAAGTTTTCTTGATCATAAATTATAGGTATTTCATTTTCATGATCTTGTAAATATTCAATACATTCGTTATAAAAATTTAAATCAAATGTATCCACAGATTTAGGATTGTACAGGTTTTTAAAATCATTTTTCCATTGCAGCAATACTTCCGTATGTTCAGTTATTACTTCATTTTGATTATTGATCAATTCTTCAGGAATTTTATTCCTTTTCTTGGGACCTAAATTTTTTAACGACTTCCAAAATTCTTTTGGATTTTCAGTATTTAGATTTTCAATTTGTATGATTTTATTTCTGTTGAATTTTCTTTTTTCTCTGCGAAAAACCTTATCAAATAGTTTTCTAGCAGAATTATATTCCTCTCTATTTCTCCTCTTTTGCGGTCCATGACATCTTAAATAATTTTTCTCTTTAAGACAAAGATCCTCCCAAAGATTTTTCAAATCTTCATTCCAAAAGGCACAGCTGTGCCTATATAAGTTTCTCTTATTTTGTGGGTTAACAGATTTCTTTCTGAACCAAACATTCATTTCTTCATGGAACATATCACATAGTTTTTTATACACTTCATCAATACAATCTTGATTAGCTCTCGTATTTTCAATTTTTTCAATCATGTGTATAATTTGTTGTGCCGATTCTTCAGATCGAAAGAAGTCAACAGGCACTTTATCAATTTTAAATGCATCTTTCTGCAAAGCTATATTATCATCATTTCGATGGATACAATTCTTCATATCATTATTGAAAGTAGTTATTTTTAAAATTAACATTGAATGATCTGGTAAAGTATTATTTTGTAAAATACCTTCAGCATTTACACAATGTTCATTAACACAATCTCTTGTTGTCTTTACAGTAAAATCAATACAAGTGTTAAAATTATGAATAGGAGTAATAAAATAGTCTACAACTGAAGTGCCGTTCCACTTGATACATGTCCAATCATCATTATCAAATCTTCCATTACAAACACATATTTTAGAATCAATCAGGAGATCTAGAAGTAATTTACCATGGTTATTAATTTCATTGTCAAGTACACATCTATCAGATATGTCATCAATACCAACAACAAAGTCTTTCTCAGAGCCAATATATATGGAAGGACCTCAGATGACGTAGAAGTAGAACAACGTCATTCCCCTCAGACATTGATGTTACAAGGCAATTCTGTCATTCTTTATGAATGAGGAGGCACTTAACTGAATTTTGAAATCATGTTACAATCAACCTTCACTTAATTCTTTGTTTTTTGGTGATGATTGTGCTACTCTCAATCTTCATCATTCATGCGGTTGACTTTCTTTCCTTGGCCACTCTAATGCAGGCGCAGTGAGATGTCGCTATAGTCACAGTATAGCGGTTTTAACCTGGAACAGAAAAAAATGACAAGATATGATATATCTTGGCTTGCATATGTTGCTTGTCCCCCTTTTCATCTGTCTTGCTATTTTAGAATTTTCTTCTCTCCTGTTTCCTCTTTACTCTATCAATCAGACACTTGTTTTCCTGGCTTATTTGTCATCTGAGCAGAGTCACTGTTAAAGGGACATATAAAGAAATGCCAAAATCTGCAGAGGTATTCAAATATTCCAACTTCCTGAATAGCCAATTTGCTATTATAGTAACACCCACAGCCCATATATAATAGGTTTTTGAAAGGTGGTTTAATGTTTCAACTGAATAATTGTTAAAGACTAGAAATTGCCCATTATATAATTTAAAAGAGATTGGTAGGGCAAAATTAGTGGGTAAAGACAGTAAAAAAGAAAATGAAAGTACAAAATGAGGAGTAAAAGTTGTGGAAGCTATATATTATATAAATAGAAGTCTGTGACACTGATAGTTAAATAGGACTGAGATTGCGAGAGACTATTACCAATGAGAGGTAGCTGTAATCACAGGACAATGAATTGATGATCATAGAACTGTGATCATTGTTGATGGCAATCAACTTGGTTGCAGAATTGTCAATGGTGAACTGCTGGTACAAATTGCATAATTGGTTGCTATGGGTATTGAGTAGCATCTTGTAAGTTTTGCCCTCTGGTGGGGAACATCATGGCAGTGTGATGAGATAGCTTGAGATACTGCTGTATTCATTGTTGACTGACAGTGATTTTAAGTCATTTGCTTTACATATAGTCAGTGTAGTATCGGAAATACATGAAGAAAGTCTGGATAAGACAGGAAACAAAAGGGTGACCCCTTATTGAGACTGTGTTAGACTGTCAAGGCCCTCTGGTACCTACATGTGTCAAATCTGCTGCAAATAGGCATATCATGCACTCCTGGTTAGACCTGTTCAAAAAAGACTTTCTATTTTATTTTAATGCAGGATGCAGTGATTCCCATTCTCCAAGCTATAGAATGACCAAATATGACATTTTTTTCAATTTTGAACTTTGGGAATGCCTGCCTCATGAGCCATGAAGTTTTAATGTTTAATTTCATTAAAAACGCCAAAAATATGAGAGGGGGGTGTTATATTTCTCCTCATATCTTTATCAGAATTCATTGTAGAGCAACATGGATGGTGTTATATGAAAGCTTGTTAAATTATCTTTCAAATGAGACCAATAACTTGGTATTTGAGACACTTTCAGTTCTCTTCAAAGCAGAAATGTGTAAATTTTATGGAAAATTTTGATGTCGATTAGTGTATTCTGCCTCATATGCTAATCAAAATTGATCATAGAGCAGCATGAGTGGTATCATTCAAATGCCTGTAAAGTTGTCTTTAAATGGACGCCATTTTTAGAATTATTTAGATAGTTCTCATTGTGTCTGAAGCAAAAATGCCTGCATTTCAAGGAGCTCCCTGCCCGATCTAATTCATTGCAGCACTGCATTGACCAGAAAGTTTACAAAATCTTTTGTCGTATTAAATAAATTCATTGATATTGTTTCCAAGAGATTGGAACATTTTAGAAATTCTTTTCCATGTCCTTAAAATGACTTTCTATTGAGGAAATACATTGTTGGATTTGAGCTAAATCGAAACAAACATCATCAATGACTTGAGTATTGTTATTTCTCAACAGCCAGTGTTATCTAGACATATCCTTGGAGCAAATGTGTTACATATTTGGAAAATGCAGTTAAAGTTGACTTAACATTTTGCGCAACAGTATGCCACAGATGTCAATTATAATAATTGTGCTTTCAAGAAGTGTCCTTCTTGTGGCATTAAATGAATAATGACTTTAATCATGTTTGAGGTTGAAAATTCAAAGATTAACACAATATTGGATTTCATCGCATTGTGTTGATACTCAGTGTCTAAGCTCAGGCACCTAGAAGTTTATGATGGATACCTTAGCCAGCAGAAACTTGGAGAGATCAAGAACAACATGTGGGGTAGAGTGGCTGGAAGTCTGTTACATTGACACACAGTTTTGCTTAAACAATAAATCAATATTACTCAACATAAGTCATAAAATAATAAGAATTTACCAGAAAGCAACATTCCCAGAACAGTTTTGTTGGGTGACTCATTTTCTAGCTGGGGCATATAATTGTATGTAGGTGGACAGTTTTAAAAACCCACATTCAAAAGTGTGTTAAATTTCCTTTCGCTACCTTTAACAAGTCATTATAGACACAATGTGTGGAACTGTGTTACACTGTAATTACTATTTCAATTTATATTTGTGATATTAGGCCCTCATTTATGTCATAGTATAAGTGTATGGTAGTTTTAAGTCATGAGTGATTTACATTTTATTGCATAGACCTGTTATTGTCAATATTGTGTTAATCTTTGAATTGTAAACCTCAAACATGATTAAAGTCATTATTAATTTAGTGGCACAAGAAGTTATTTATAGCATAATTATGAGAATTGACAACTGCGGCATGCTGTTGCTCAAAATGTTAAGTCAAGTTTAACTGCATTTTCTAAAATATGTCGCACATTTGTTCCAAGAATGTGCTAAGGTAATTTCGATTCAGCACAAATCCAACAATGTATTTCCTCAATAGAAAGTCATTTTAAGGACATGGAAAAGAATTTCTAAAATGTCCCAATCACTTGGAAATAATATCAATGAAATTATTTAATAAGACAAAAGATTTTGTAAACTTTCTGGTCAATGCAGTGCTGCAATGAATTAGATCGGGCAGGGAGCTCCTTGAAATGCAGGCATTTTTGCTTCAGACACAATGAGAACTATCTAAATAATTTTAAAAATGGTTTCCATTCAAAGACAACTTTATAGGCATTTGAATGATACCACTCATGCTGCTCTATGATCAATTTGGATTAGCATACGAGGCAGAATCTACTAATCGACATCAAAATTTTCGCTAAAATTTACACATTTCTGCTTTGAAGAGAACTGAAAGTGTCTCAAATACCAAGTTATTGGTCTCATTTAAAAGATAATTTAACAAGCTTTCATATAACACCATCCATGTTGCTCTACAATGAATTCTGATAAAGATATGAGGAGAAATATAACACCCCCCTCTCATGTTTTTGGCGTTTTTAATGAAATTAAACATTAAAACTTCATGGCTCATGAGGCAGGCATTCCCAAAGTTCAAAATTGAAAAAAATGTCATATTTGGTCATTCTCTAGATTGGAGAATGGGAATCACTGCATCCTGCATTAAAATAAAATAGAAAGTATTTTTTGAACAGGTCTACAGTCCTGGTGGTGAGAATGAGGTAGGAGGCAAACATTGAGATGAAACAGTAAAATAGGATAAATGGACGATCATGTGAAGCATTCTACATTTAAAGAAGAGTAAGTGAACATATCAGATGTTGGGAATATTCAGGGAAGGTGTGCATAGCTGGTAAAGGGGGCAGGCATTTTATGATTACATAGAGCAAATGGCACACAGTGAGGCTCTCTCAACTTCTCAAGAAACAGGTGACAGCATTTTAATCTTGTTGTATGGTTTTGCACTGATTGCTGGCTGTTATCTCCTGTCTTGAGCCTCAGGTCAATAGACTCAGGCCCTTGCACACATTCCCGGTTTTGCCGTGAAAACACTCCCGGCAGCTTGAAATCCACGATCCGACACTGTCCGCCAACAGTCCGCCACTGTCCGCCGACAACCCGTCCGCGTTTTACGACTTACCGTCAACTCCGGGAATGAGAGAAAGTCCGGGGCAAAATCAAACATGTTTGATTTTGCTCCTGGCAGCCAAGGCAAAGAGTCAACCGCCGTAGTACCTGAGTATTTACGTTGTATTGCCTTAAATTAACGTTGTAACCTTACGTTTAATCCTTGATACCGTCGGTTTTCCTTATTTCCAAGGGTGAAACTTGTCAAGCCGCCGACATTACTGCGTATCTCCGTTCATTACTGCGACTTTACTGCGTGTCTCCGTCCACAAAAACTTCATGAATTGCCAAATTTCTATGAAAAAACAAAGGATTTTCCGTAGGATTTCCGCTGTTGTTACTAAGATTAACCTTGAAATACTCAGGGAAAACTGTCGTACCACACTGTCAGGCCATCCACGGCAACACCACGGCAAAACCGGCGATGTGTGAAAGGGGTTTAAACTTGACAACTATTTAAATGAGATTAAAATTGGATTCTCATTTGAAGGGTTGTGTGACCATGTCTATTGGAAGAGTTTCTCCTTCAGGCTTTACCTGGAAACGGGACCCAAACTGTTCGTAGAAGTAATAATTAAATTGGAAAGCAAGTGTCTGTATCAATGTCAAATTACTTGCCTCTTCAGTTCATGGAACCCAGAACATTTCATTATAAGAAAGTATGTTGCTGCAGGGTGAGTACATTTACCGAGAGATATTTCTGCATGTTAGGGCCTATAATTGCATTGAGAATCCAACAAAAACAATAATGGACCTAATAGATAATCTTAGAATATTAACAGCGGCATTGTCATACACTGCATAATATGCCTATACACGATGTACACATCTCCCAATTAATGATAATTTGTATCATAAATAGAATTTTTCTCAGAAAAGTTATTTTCATTCAGCAATCAGCATTTTTAATAGAGCGGATAGCAAAAGCAAATTGCGATCGCTTAGCCATCCGTCCCACACTAGTCATGTATGTCCTATGTATACTGAAAAAAAAAGGTACTCGATGCCTTCAAATAAAACATTTGATTCAAATGGCATCACTTTCATCCATTCATCCATGGTCGCTGCCATTTTGTACACATTGCAAATGCGTTGTGCTTAAAAGACGAACTGCCTGACGTCGCACATGAAATCTGTCCATGATTTCTCAAAGATGCTTGCGACAAAGGGAACATTGGGTTTAGCATGTTTAATCTATAGAGAATGGCGCGTTGTGAACAAGAGAGGCTGGTGATGCCCGTAGTGGCCTAACACAAAATTGGCAAAGACTACACAAAAATATCTGAAATTTCAAGTGTATGGAACCTGCTTACCGCTCTTCACTGGCTTGCCAGATTACATATTATATATTAATCAGTAATAATCACAGGTCATGACCTTTGTCTGTTAGGACCAATTTGACAATTTCACAAAATTTTTCAGTGGTCTTCAGTACCAGTCTGATTATCAGACTCTGGTGATGACAATCCTCAAGGCCAACAACAAAGGAATCCCAAATGTTTGTTACCATACCACATCCATTGGAAGAAGACAAAAAACAAGCTGCCGGTCCATTGTGGTGTTGCAGACTGGGGCATCAGTGGTGGTTCATTTTACAAGAAA
The DNA here is from genome assembly GCA_026936325.1 of Platynereis dumerilii. Lineage (NCBI taxonomy): Eukaryota > Metazoa > Annelida > Polychaeta > Phyllodocida > Nereididae > Platynereis > Platynereis dumerilii. The sequence continues at coordinate 12,717,029 of JAPTHN010000007.1, forward strand.
GGGACTAGATGTGGGACTACGAGGGGTTTTCCAAAAGTTCTGTCCAACATGCCATAACTTTTGCAATATTTAATACAGAAACATGATATTTGGGTCAGATAATATTGAAGTAATTTGCAAATGATCCTGAAAAAATCAGATCATAGAATCAAAAATAAATGTCTAATTTGTTGCCATGGAAACCAAAAGTCATGAAATGCGGCCCAGGGCACTATTAGGGACACATATTCATTATATCTTGTCAAAAAATGTGATTTTTACCAGGGTTACAGGACAAGAAACATATTAAAAATAATCCCTTCTTCTTCTTCTTCTTCTTCGAGTGATATCCCGCCTCCCTGCAGGCGAACCCCTGAATGTGCATTCAGAGTACATTAAAAGTCAAGTCTCTTTCTACAGCTAATTTGTAGCAGAGCTGGCTACACAATAAATTTGCATTCTTAGCTGCATCAGCAGACAAAGTCACAGTACTACTTCTAATTCTACTGGCACTACTAGCACTACAGGCATTCTCATCATACGTAATGATATATCCCCATCCATTGAGTATTGCTGAGCACAATTCATTCTCATCTTTTGGGAGACGTAATCCATCTTCTGAGTAGATCCCTTTAAGGGCGATGACACTGTCCTGTCTAAATTTTTCTAGTGAAAGGCATTTCACCAGGATATGCTTAATGTCTTCCTTTTCCATCTTGCAGAGGGAGCAGGTAGAGTCAAACTTCTTATCTCTGTTATATATTTCATCCGTTTCCCTGGTCCGAAATCTACCACTCAGCATCTTGGCCCGTACCGTAGCAGCTTCGATTCTGTGTAGCTTTCCTTCGCAGTTTTGCCACAGAGGATGTGTCCGTAGTTCTGGATTGCTTGGACCGATCAGCCATTTCAGGGTACTCTTACTGGCCGCCTGGTAGATGATGTCGCTTGCCACTTGATGATATATTGCAGACTTGATCTTGACCTTCCATGATAATTTGCTGTCAGGCAGATTTAGGGCAGCATAGATGTTGATGCAGTATTTGTCTCCCAGTCTGTCTATGTAGTTGAACCAACTGTGTCTATTCTTATATTGAGTGGCCAGTTGCCTTCTTGCTAGTCTTTTGAAGTTGTGACTCTCTGGTAGTCTGCAGAGGCTTCCCAAGAGAGAGAGTGCCTTCCTGTGAACCTGGGCTTCAATAGGAATTCCTCCGATGAGCAGGTAGATCACTTCAATGGCTACGTTGTCGGGAAGACCCTGAATCTGTCTCAGCATCTTTCTGTAGAATTTCTCCAGTTGGTAAAGATCCTGAGTTGAGGGAATGACACCGTCCAGCCCATGTAGTAATCTCGGCACCACATACATCTGGATAATTCTGAAGCAGGCTGGTGGATCGAGACCATTTAAACCATGGAGGCCACTTCGGAGAAGTAGATATGCTGTCCTTCTGGCTTTCTTTATGTTCTCGCTCACATCAGGGATGGCCCTGCTCCCCTTCCATGTTACTCCGAGATGGGTGAAGGAGTCGGTCGCCGGGATTTCACTTTCACCCAAGTACCATTTATCTTCTGTTGTTCCGCTTTTTGGCCTAATCATGGTGGTAACTGTTGATTTCTTTGGATGGAGTTGGTATCTGTGTGACATGGCATATTCTTGTGCGTAGTTCAATAGTGGCTGGATCTGTGCTGCCTCATTTGTGATCAGAGTGATGTCATCCGCACACGCCGGTGATCCTGTGTATATATCGCCTACGCTGGTGCCTAGTCCTGAGTTGGTACATCCCGTCAGTAGGTCGTTTATGTAGCACTTGTATAGAAGTGGCGAAATTATACTGCCTTGTTTGACTCCTCTTCTGACCTCATAGGATCTGGAGTAGTCATCTTTCCATTTGATACATTCTGTGGTGTTTACATACAAGTCATCCACCAGTCTCCACATGGAACTTGAGATATCAGTTGACATGAGCTTTTTTCTCAGAAGGAATTGATCGACCAAATCGAAAGCCTTCCTTGCGTCCAGCGATATGATATATAGTGGCGACTTCAAGGCCCTTGCGTTTGCGATATTCTCAGTAATCAGTAGCGTTGCCATGGATGGAGACCTGTTGCTAGTAAAACCACACTGGAGATCATTGATGTTTTTGTTAATTTTTTCTTCATTCCCGGACAGGGTCCAGACCCGTTCTAGCAGTTTCAGCAGAATAGAGGCAATGGTGATGCCTCTATAATTATCCATGTTCTTGTGGTCCTTTCCAGGTTTCGGAAGCACAATCTTGTATGCCCTCTTTAGTGCGTCTGGAACCTTGCCATTCTCTAGGATCTTATTAAAGATCAGCAAGAGAGTTTGTCTTGCAGTGGGAGAGAAAAGTTTCAGCCACTCAGCAAAGTGTCCCTGCAGATCCATTGCTTTATTGGATTTCAAGCTCTGGATAGCTTCATTCAGGCATTGTATACTGAAGACCGAATCATCCTCCTTCCTCCCAACAAGCTTCCGCATCAGGTCCAGTTCAAACAGTTCTTCTTCATAAGTCCTTAAGCTGTTGCCAATTCTTCAAAATATGAAGCCCAGGCATTCTTGATCTCTCCAATTTCTGTTATTGTTCTGTCATCTAGCTGTAAGCATGTTGTCACTCCATCTTGCCCCCTAACATTTCACAAATTCTTGTACGAATGAACTTGACACTGAGTACATTTTCTATAACATTACATCCCTTAAAAAGTCAATGCCTCACATTCCTTATATTAAGATCACAGTTGGTGTTTCGCAAATTTTTTGTTCTTTACGGTGGGTTTTCCATAAGTTTTGTCCAACCTGTCATAACTTTTGCTAGATTTTAAACAGAACTATGATATTTGGGTCAGTTGATATTGAGATAATTTGCAAATGATCCTGAAAAAATCAGATCATTGAGGTAAAAATAACTTGTTGATTTGTTGCTATGGAAACCAAAAGTCATGAAATGCGACCGAGAGCTTGTTAACAGACACATACTTGACATATTGTGTAAAATATGTAATTGTGACAACAGATATAGAGCAGATTTTTTTCAAAACATTCACAGTCATTTCACAAATTCCAAAAATTATGACTGGGACCTTGTAAATACGTTTTCTCATACTTTCTATCCATCTCTAAGTATGATACCTCAGTCTTCATGTCAAGGTCAGTTTTGGCATTTTCCAGTCTTCTTTTCAAAGGTTTTCCAAACTGTCTTCTCTTCATTCAGAAAAAGTTTGTACAATCTTTATTTGGTTCTGCCACTCATACTGTCTTCCTAGTATGTATGATAAAAGGTTCTTACTCTCTCTCTGCTATTTTTATCCAATTAAAATGAAAAAATGTAACAGGTATATATATATGAATATACTTCAATTCAATATGTCAAGACACAGATAATTCAAGGAAGTGTTAATTTCTTTTTAAGTGAGCACTACAAAATCTGGGCCGCATTTCATGACTTCTGGTTTCCATGGCAACAGATTAAGCATTTATTTTTAATTTTATGATCTGATTTTTCGGGAATTATTTAAAAATTACGTCAATATTATCTGACCCAAATATCATTTTTCTACATAAAATCTAGCAAAAAGTTATGATTAGTTGGACAGAACTTATGGAAAACCCCTCGTATGTAATACAAGAACTAGCGAAAAGGCAAATACTGGATAAATTGTCAGATATCCACCAAACAGGCAGATGACAAAAGGGCCTAATGAGATGTGTAGACGTCCTTTAAAAGATATATATTCCAGAGGAAGTATGTGCTTTATGATGTCTGGTATTAATATGACTATAATCTCAAAGCCAGTGGTCTTTTTCATCTCAATATAAAAGAAAGTCTGAGATAATGAGATTTTGTCTGGATTATATGAAGAATATACAGCCACAATGGTAGCTGTGTATATATATGCTTCAGCCGAAGATTCATGAGTACATACATCCAGCTGTTTGTGGACATTCAATGATGACTCAACAAGCACTATCATTCACATTGAAATAATCTGTCAAGTCGTCATTTCATTGTGATCTCAATGGTCAGTGGTGTGACTCATTCAGTAGGGTGACATGTCGTAATAGCATTATAGGAATATAGGATAGGATGTAACTAAATATGAGTCACAAATATAATAACAAAGGTCGGGATATATATTACTTGACAAGTAACATTCCAGCACATTTCTGTAAGCAATTGTAATTCTTCGGCTGTTATTGCCAGGCCAGTTAATCTGAGGTCCGTTGCTTTCGTGACCAAGTGGTTGATACTGCGTTTAAGACATTTCTCCTCAGCAGGCTATGAGTGCTTTTTCCCCTGAGTCTGACAGTTGTGACAGCTTAGGTATGCCTCAGGCTCCTCCTATTTGTGTTATTATGTATGGGTGATAGGGGTCTACACCGGTTCGATAAATACCGGCCGTACCGGTTCAGTATGGTCAGTTCCCGAACCAGTTTTAAAAGCAGCACTTTCGGTTTGGTTCAATTATGCCATATCCAGCTGAAAAAGCCATTTTATTGGCGAGATTTGACGGAAAATAACCATAAAATCATGAAGTGAACTCAACAACATTGTCATCTTGACGTCCGCTCTAGTGTGAGGTAAACTTTCCGGGCCAAAAATTTGGTTTTCGGGAAGCAGATTACTCTAAAATTCGGATCAGCCCAAGTTTGCGGACCTACAGTACTAATAATGTATCGATCAAGACTTGGTGTATCGATGATGTGTATCATATTAAATGTCGGCAACGATATAGACCCCTAATGGGTGACTTAACCTAGTGGATAAGGTGTTCGACTGCTACAAACATGGTAGCAGGTCGTATATCGTCGCGGGTCGCACATGGTTGCGGGTTCGAATCTCAATCACAGCATGGAAGAACTGACCATGCTGAGAATACTTCAAGCTTGATCAGGCCTGTCAACGATGTACTTGTAATAATGGCTGAGCTATAGGAGGATGGCATATGTTAAAGCCAATACATTTACGTTTATGTACTGCCTTATAATCTGAGGACAAAAAGAACCAAATTGTAGAACTAGTTTGGACAATGGGCATATTACTGTTGACAGATATTTTTCCCCCAAAATGCAAGGTTAACTAAAGTCAAGACATTTTATTTTGGCAGTAAGTTTTTAGCCAATTAAAGAATACATGATTAAGTCTGAGGTTTAATTTTTGGTTTATCAGGGTGAGTACACCTTGACCAAGCATGATTTGGACTAAATTTATCTCCTCTGACCCCCAAGCTCCATCGTGCAGGGACTTACAATGCTAAATTACTGCTGTTCTTCAGCACTTTTAGAGCTATTTTTAGCCTTCTGTCGTGACGTCATCAGCATTGTTGGCTCTATGACATCACTGAAACAATGGTGACGTCACAACAGCAGCAATAGAAGCAGTAGAAGAAAATGGCTTCTTGAGCTGTGTAGACAGCAATGTTATTCTAATGGGACTACCTCAAAACCAGGACTGCAACATGCCAATACTTCCAAATGTTTATGAAACTGTTTGGTCAAGGTGTCAGGAACAGGAGGAGACAAGTAGTTTTGTCAAGAGTAAGGTACGTTTTTAAATATCAGCCAAAAACTTACTGCCAAAATAAAATGTCTTGACTTTACCTGTGTTCCTGCACCACTGAGGCCAGTCTCTTGATGACAAATGACTCAAAAGTAAAGGCAAGGGGAAGATGAAACCCTGAGGAATACATTTTTTAGATAAGAATGCTATTTATGGAGAGTCTCATATATGTGCTCTGAAGCGAATTCTTGGATGGAAATGAAATGCAACATAATATACATTGTATCTGCTGACATGAAGTGAATTATCTCTCACAATCTGATTACAGCTGATGACACTGCACAAATGTGAGCTTTCATTCACCATCTGCAAGTATAAATAGTAGTTATCAAGACTTGATTTCAGCTTATCCTTGCATAAAACAATTAAGTTTCCACATTTCACGCTTACAAAATGAAAACTAGAGAGATTTAGATATGTATATAACAAGAAATTCTTTTAAAAAAGAATTGTAGGGACCTGAGGTTTCTTCAAACACATATTTTATTTTCCAAATGTTCAAATAATGTTTCATGTATGTGTAGGTGCATCTATACCTCCAATGTACCACTTTGAGTGTGTTATATAACAAACCTAATACATGTTACATCATGATTAGGCATGCCTAATTACAGGTGTTATTAACATAGACAGCAAACCAAGCAATGAGAAGCCCTTTTAAGTTCTTTGTCATGAACATGAAATTTCTATTTCCATTACAACAAACTAATTGTGGCTTGCATAATATTTGGATTATTACACTTTTAGACTGGCCAGTTTGTGAGAAGTTGAATATCTAATGTTCTCATACAGTGTTTTCTTTTATCACTTGTCTTATGTTGTCTCAAATGTTTATACACTTAGGCTATATAATTTTTTGAAGGAAATCTCTATGGGATAATATTATGCTCCAGGTGTGCTTTGGATATGGCCCCCAATGTATTATGCTCCAGGTGTGCTTTGGATATGTTCCCCAATCACTCAACCATGACAGCTCCCAAGGTCATGCAGTGAAGGAGCTACTGAGCATAAAGAGGGGCAAATATATACTTGATTTGTAAATTGTAGTCACAGTTACCTTTGCTGTAGCATGAGTATCCTCCTAATATTGGAGGTAAATTTGGAGGGTACTCCTGCTATAGGGAAAGTATATCTGCAAGGCCAACTTCCTAGTGGCCCCCTCCAGAAACTCAAGAAGCTCCACCACTGCAGTACACATAAATTGATGACAAATAGCACTTGGCTGATTATTTTTGCCCCTTTAGTTAGGGACCTCCACTGTCAAATCTTTCCTCATTTGGAGCCTATAACACAGATCTGAGATGGTCCCTACAAAAAAGGGTAAATTTTTAGGTGACACAGTGAATCAGTGCTGGGGGCACAGGGAACCAGTGCCATTTATTTTTATTTGTGAAAAATTTAAATATTGGACATCTGAAAAACATTTTTGAACATGAAACTCTAAAGAATATTTCGTGAGTGAAGAGATCTCATAGTACCAAGGTATTACACAACAGTGCGCATGGTGATTCACTGTGCCCCCAGACACGCAAAGGCTTCTGATTCACTGTGCCACATATTCGCCTATTTTGCACATGTTTCATCACACCGGGCCAAGTCCAACAATTTTTTCTGACTCAACCTGTGAATTATTTTCATTATATAAATATGTAAATATTTATAGATTTTACACATATTTCCATTGCAGTAAGTAATTTGTACATGTCTGTGTTGTTTACGATTTAAACTGATGGATTTAGGTACACATATTCTAGGATAAGTTATAGTTCTGTGTGTCATTCTGTCCATAACAGTTATAAGCATCAATTCTGATTCAAGAAACCTTGAGCCACTGCATTTGTGGTAACACCCGAGTCAGTCATGACACAACGAACAAACAGGCTTTCTCAGGACCTCACACTTTTAACCGCACTGACAATTTAACTGGTACTCAAACTGGCATGAAAAGTAAGAAGACACAGGATAAAGTCTGACAAACTAATGGAAGACAATTTTAAATAGGATAACTGATGACTAAAGCAGAAACCTCTAATAAACCAAGCTTCTCAAAATGGCTGATGCAGCAAACCAGATTTATACGACAAGCGACAGGAGAATGTTTATTTGCAACAACACATTTCTTTACTCCCTGGGTTACACTGACAAGTCAAGGGTCAGGAGACCTTGAGCAATGAATCTGTAACCCATGTGCTGTCATTTTAGTTCCTGAAATGAAGCATCAATGTCTATCAGTTCCATGAGTGGACTTCCGCTGTGTTATATTGCAAACCTGGTTTGAACGCATGACATCTGACCTTTTAGTCTGATAGGTTTCCCAAAAACACACCATCCTTGTTGTTTCTATCTTGTTTAGTTGAATAAAAAGTAAACATAAATCCATACACTCAGTGCAATAAAAGGAATTTTGAAAAGTAGCCAAAATGCCTGATCTGCAAATTCCACCCTGCCACAACATACATGCAGAAGTCATGTGTCTGAATTTCTCTTCAACTACTAGACTGACTTTTTATGAAGTTGTTACAACCACGCAATCTTTTTTTGGGGGCGGGGAGGGACCCTTTGCCGAATTTCAAGATCTAGATTTAATACCTTTTCAAATGAAATTGCCTGGTGGAAATCATTAATTTCCAAAAAGTGTTTATTAAATCATCGGCCCTAATTTTTTAGCCTTTTGCCTCAATCTTAATGTTGCCCAAGCTTTTTGGGGTGAGGGGTAGGGCTAAGTTGGTTTTATATAGATGTCATAACCTTTCTGTCCTTTCCTGATGGGTATGCACAGCATTTTGGGTGAAATATTTCATCTGTGACTCTCTTTAGTTACAAAAACTGCATAGATATGGAGATTTTTGGTGTTTTCGGACCCCTTATTATTCAAAGGGGGTAAACCGGCGTAAGGAGTTGACCGATTTCAAAAATTTTTTTTTCCAATTGATTTACTCACCAAAAGGCACAATTCCTCCGACAGGTGCATAAATCAAAGAACATTGTTGTTTTTTGGTACGCCCTAGTGAGGGGCCAAGGGCAGAATCTATCTCTTGTGGAGGAAAGAAAGGGGGAGGTCATTCTAGGTCAGACTATCTGAGCCAAGGTCCCGAATTGTCAAAGGAATTAATCCTGATCACTGGGGTCATCAGTGTCAAAACAAGGCACCAAAAGGGGAGACAAGCAGGCCATGATTTTCAACTTTCAAAGACACTTGTTCGGCTTCACACAGGCATATTTGAGAGGAAAGAGCCGTCACAGTATCCTGTCAAACCTAATCATCAGGAGATTAAAAGTCTCTTGCTAAGCTTCTCTCGTGAAGCACTCAACCTTTTTATTGCCAAAACGCGGGAATTAAAAAAAGGACTTTGTTGTCCATTGAAGGTGAAAATGACATCTATTTTACAGACATTTATCTAATGGCAGTGTACATTTATAATTAATATTCTTGTGAAACGTCCACTCGGGCTAGTTATGCTGAGAGAGATATAACCAATGCGAGCATCTTATTCAGAAGGGATCACAAATGTAGTTCATATAATTGTTTTGAAATTTAGGCCTTTCTTGTACTAATTCCTCAATGTTCATGGTATCACCAGCATCACATGGATACAATTCTTCTTAGTAGTACAGCATAGGCTTCTGTATCGTTGTTGACTTTCGATACGATATGTATCATCGATACACTTGATTGACACATGATTCGTACCATCGGTCCGCAAATTCGGGCCGATGCACATTTTTTAGAAATCCGCTTCCCGAAACCGTATTTTTGGCACGGAAAGCTGATCTCGCAATAGCGTGGACGTCAAGATAACGACATGCTAGAGTTCAGTTCATGATTTTGTGGGAATTTTCTGTCAAATCTCGGAAATAAAACAAATTTTTAGCTGGATATGGCATAATTGAACCGAACCAAAAGTGTTGCTTTGAAGACCGGTTCGGAAACAGACCAGACTGTACGGGTACGACCGGTAATTATTGAACCGGTGTCGTGCACTACTGGGTACACGTAATTCTCAACAGGACATGCCAAATAAAACTCCAACCAAGGTGGTGAAAGATTTCAAGTGTCCTTATTCCATTAAATTTGACAAAACAAATCAATTAATTTACAAAATTAATCAGACCATATTTGTTCCTCATTTTCTTCTCCCTTTTCGTTTACCCTCTCACCCCTCACCCCACACCCGATACACGGCTTTCTTGGTTGCAGTAATTCACAGAATCTGCCTCGTAATCTAAATCTGTGGAGAGCAGATTTTCTGTTAACAGAAGAATGAAGTGCTGCTAAAATAGCCTATTCGAGCTTTTTCTCTCTCGATGGCTCAAATAGCCTATCTATGAACCTTCAAGCTGTAATTGGCTGCTAAAATTGCTCACAGTCACAGGTCTCTGAAAAAAAAGGCAACTTTAGATGAAACATACATAGCTTATATATGGACCATTATGTATGGTGTCTGGCGCTGTATGCACTGCACCAATAAAAACCATGTGCTTGAAAATTAAATCATAGGATGCGTGGCAGCAAACCCTCTGCTTATAGGTACAGCTCAACCCATATATGTTTTGTCAAATTGTAAACCGATATTTTGCCCAAAGTTGACTTGCGGATTTTAAAAAAAGTAATGCCTGCAGGAACCATAATGCCCAAAGGCCTTATTTTTTCCAAAATGCCATATAATTTGCCCAAAGGCTCTTTAATTTGCCTAATTTTTGAAATATTTCTCAGATTGAAATAGGCATTCCGGCACATTTGTCCAAAATGCCATATAATTTGCCCAAAGGCTCTTTAATTTGCCTAATTTTTGAAATATTTCTCAGATTGAAATAGGCATTCCGGCACATTTTGTTGACTTGTCTTTCCATGGTCATGTTTTTGTCAAAGATTGCACCTAGATTTCTTACATGATCGGCGGCATTGATTTTGACATTGTCGACATGGATTGATGATACTTGGAGTTTATTAAGTTGATGTGGACTGCCAATGAGTAGTAGTTCAGTTTTTTCTCCATTGTTGCAGAGCTTGTTTTCATGGAGAAATTGCCTGATCTCAGCAATGCACTTTTCCATTTTAACCACAGCATTTCTCTCATCTAGGAAAGTTGGTTTAAAGGACAGAATAAGTTGCTCGTCATCGGCATACTTTTGGTCTTTGACTTGATTTTTTGCAGCCACCTCGCTTAAGGGAGCGATGTATGAATTAAATAGGACTGGTCCTAATTTTGAGCCTTGTGGAACTCCAAATTTGAGCGGAAGTTTGGTTGATGTTTTGTCATTAATTATCACTGACTGGGACCTTTCAGAAATGTATGACTCAAACCAACATAGTGCGGAATCATGAACACCATATCTGTTTTCCAAACGTTTCAGTAGGATTTTGTGATCAATTGTGTCAAACGCGGCTGAAAGGTCCAAGAGTACAAGCATCGTTACCTCACCTTTGGCCATATTCAACATTATGTCATCATGGATCTTCGTCAGGAGGGTTTCAGTGCTGTGAAATTTTCTGTAAGCTGACTGTTTCGGATCATCCAGGTTGTTTGCAGTAAGATGGTTTGTGTATTGTTTAATAACAGCACTTTCAATTAGTTTGCCAAGGAAAGACAGATTTGATACTGGTCTATAATTCTTTTTGATTACATCCAGTCCACATTTTTTCAAAAGAGGCTTCACTAATGCATGCTTCAATTCAAGAGGCATTTCCCCCAGTGTGAGTGACTTATTGACAATCTCAGTTATAATTGGAAGACATTCATCAATGCATTCAAGCAAAAGCCATGTGGGAATAGGATCAAGTTGGCAGTGTTTAACTGGCATTTCCCTAATCAATTTCTTTACATCAGTTTGAGACAAGCGTCTGAAGTGTCGCAGTCTATGAGAGGTAGTTTCAATGTGGTTAACAGTCTCATTCTGTGTAGAGTCCAACTGGGACCTGAGTGTTTTAATCTTTTCATCAAAGAACTTGCAAAACTGTAGTAAATGCTCTTGTGACTCCTCACCTAGACTATGGAAATGGTCTTCTATATGGTGCATCAAGTCGGTTTATGAACAAACTTCAAGTGGCCCAAAACTCAGCAGTTCGACTCATTGAAAAATTAAAAAAGCATGACAGTGTAAGCCAGCATAGGAAGCAGCTACATTGGCTGCCGATTCCAGCTAGAATACAATTCAAACTGATGTTAACAACTTGGAAAGCAGTCAATGGACAAGCCCCTTTGTATATTCAAAATCTGATTCAGCCAAAATCTGAACCAAACTTTAATCTGAGAAGCAATAACAAAATGCTCTTATATGAACCAACTTCCTGCAATAAAAACAAGTATGAAGACAGAGCCTTTTCACATGCTGCTCCAAAACTGTGGAACCAACTGCCAGAGATCGTCAAGGCCTCAAAAACTTGTGAAGGCTTCAGGAGAAATCTTAAAACTCATCTGTTTAAGAGTTTCTACAAATAAATCCATCTTGCACAAGCGCCACTGAGCAGTTTACTGGAATTGGCGCTATATAAATGTCTATTATTATATTATATATATAAAGGCCTAATAACTATGCCAAATAAGCCAACTGGACACAATAGTTGATATGGACATTGACACACGTAAAGTAGTCAAATAGGCTATTTGGTCATTGTCAAAAAGGCAAGGCAATGATAGTCATTTTGGATATTTATATTATTTTATATATTTTATATTCCCTTATGTTATACACACCTGAGATCAGTGATGGAAATGGGGGGGAGCTCGGGAGAGCTGAGCTCCCTTGACCAAGAAACAGGGGGAGCTGTACCTGCTACAGCTCCCCCAATGACCAGTAGTGAAATTACAATTATCATGTTACTTTTTCAGTCCTCATTGTATTTTTAGTCAAAATTATTCTTCCGGTGGAAGAATTTTTTCCCTTTCGAGTGGCGAGCCGCTGCCGCACGGGCCGAGAGCTCCCCCGACGAAAATTTTCCATTTCCATCACTGCCTGAGATGTTAGAATTCACATTATCTTCTCCACAACTCATGCCTTGAATGTCCAACCTGAAGTTCGATAAATGTCATCCATATTCCATTTGCATAAGATTTTTCACTTCAAAGATCAAGGACATCTCAATTTCTTTTCTTGCATTAAAATGACAACCAATTTGGCCCAATGGGTACTTACACCCATTCTTTAATCAATTAGTAAATGGAGCAACCATGCTGTGATTTGGAGTAAAAATCTCTTAAATAACAAGCTGTTTGCCAAATGCTGGAAAACAAATGAAAAATGGAAATAAGAAGGATTATTACAACTTACTGCGGAACTCCAAAATGCTGATGTCACCGAGGTTCTCAATATTTTGAGCCAATGCATCAGCTTTTTGCCTTATATGTAGAATGTTAACTTTGTGGAATGTCAATGTGGATCTTGTATTGTATGCCTGAAAGATAACTTATAGGACTAATAACAACTGTAAACCAAGCTAAAGTCATCTTTCATCTGTACATATTCATCACTATTAATTTTTTCATTGTCGGCTAAAAGCCCATGCGGCTTGTGTTATTGTTTTATATTGTCACCTCCGACTTTAAATAAAGTTTTACTTACTTACTTACTTATGTTTAGGGATAGTGATATGTTTAGTGACATGTTTGGCATGAAGTGCCTATCTCTTATAAGTGGACATGGAGTCCTCAATCAAAGGCCTTGCCCAAAAGATAAAATTCAGGCTCCTGTGACTGTCAATATATTAGGGGCGTCGTCGCAATTAAATGCGGATTTGGACATAATTTGGGATATGAGATCACTTTATAAAATGGAGATGGACTGCGGTACAGGCCAGAATTTAAAATTCCATTAAAAAAATCTTGTTAACATCAATCAGTATTCCGACAAGGCCAAGATAAAATTTCGAAATCAGTTGCCTGGCTTCTATTTACTGACGCCAAAAAACTCCATTATATACCAAGTAACTAATCATTATATAAGCACTTGTGCTTCTGTTACTTGTTAACCTATATTACCGACTTTTAAATAAAATTTTACTTACTAACTTACTTATGAGATAATTTATACATTGTTATGGGGCCTATTGACTATAGTGAGCAACATTCAGGATGTATTCAATAAATGAATTTGTATGAGAACATCTAACAGATAATCTTAGAAACATAAAAGAAAGAAACTGACTAAATGCTTCTTTTATCTTTTTGCCTTTAAATAATGTTTTCACTTTCAATCATTGCAGCCAAAAATATTGATATATCCATGATGCCTTTCAAAATCTCCTAATTTCAGACTAGTCTTCTTTTGATTGCTATTATTGTGACAGTGTTATTTTAAGAGGAAAATTAAAAATGGTCGTTATGATACAACAGATTAAAACCAGGCATCATGAAACACATATTCAGGCCCAGTCTTTACGAGATCACTGAAAAATGACATCTATGTGATATTCCAATGACATCTCGTTTGGCCCTTTTGTCATGCGTTTACCAGTCCACCATGGTTGGCATTTATGTGTTGGCAGCAAGGTCAAAATTAACCTTTGGTAATATTGCTTTCTTGACCAAGTGGTGGGCCTATATTAGAGTTTCCAATGAGAGCGAGAGTTCTCGAGAAGTCTCGAGATCAGCAATGACTCAGCATTTTCTCGTCTCGCCAAGCGAGTCTCGAGAATTGAAAGGTTGATCATTGTTTAACATGGTGTTCATGTGTTTAATGTTTATAACAGTTACAAACCATTGGTATGTTGTTTTGTTTTGCTTGATATTATTGTTGTTGTGTAATTGCTCCATTGTTCAATTGAAATATCTGTTGATGATAATCCCCATTGTATACCTGATAAATGCTGAAGTTGAACTTGTACAAATGTTTTAAAATTGTATAATATCTGGATGTTTAGCTGTGATTTATAGGAAACAAGACACACAGATTAACATTAAAACTATAAAGGATATCATAAAAGCCAAAAAATGTGATCCATTGCAAGATTAAATCTCTCTTCTTTTATCATTGTGCCAATGGCAGGACAGTGTCCTAGATTTCTCGAGAAATTCTCGATTCTCGTGCACTAGACCATGTCATTCTCGAGAGGTGTCGATCGAGACTCATTGGAAACACTAGCCTATATTGATTTAAGACCTTTTTCCTCTACAGGCTATAAGTAGTACTTAATAAGTAGCTGTATGCACACGCATGTGTACCAATAATACTCTATAGACAATACAAGCGTATGCAATTCGAATTCTGAGATTGCAGGAGCAGAGCCATTTTGCAAATAACACACAGATATGGTGCAAATGCAATAGTTGACCTTGTACATCACACTTATTTTGATAATGTTCTGGCATACAAAGTATTTTTTCTTTTATAGTATTTGCATATTTTAAAGAAATACAAAACTGGTAGGAGCCTATGTCAAAGTCACACGACAAATTCCAATTAGAATATAACCATAGCAGTGATCACAAACTGTTATACATTGTTTGTTACTGTTTGTGCGTTCAGCAGTTAGACATGAGATAAAAATGTATAAGAATCTGCATTTTATCGAAACAACAACTACCTACAATAACTGTGAATTTTGAGAAAATGTTTTTCATAGTCACCTGTCAAATTCGATAGAATTTGTGACAAATATATCAAAACATGCATGTCCAGGGCATTTCTTGGACTGGTCATATGCTAGTATATGGATGGATTAAATCGATCTACAAGCCCTGATATACTATGTCTATCAATGACTGGTACTTCTGCTCATGCCTGTATGGCATTGATCCCTCACAGGCAACTGTGAATGACCAGAATTGCGTGGTAATGCAATTGTCAGTAAGGTATACAGTTTTTCGGGCGTAGTTCAACATTCTGGATATGCCTGCTTTGTTTGGAGATGTCCAGATTTACCTGCCTTTTTTCTGCACATGACTTGGAGACTACTTCCTGACCCAAACTGTCGATGAGCCAACACGTGGAAACAACATACTAGATCTGCTCTTCACCGCAGACCCGGGACAAGTGGACAATGTGAGAGTCATCCCAGGAATCAGTGACCACCAGGCAGTTACGGCCACCTACATCAGCAAACTGAAAGTCAACAGAAAACCTAGAAGAGAAATCTACATGTACAGCAAAGCGAATAAGGAGAATATACAGAAAGAGATCACCAGACTGAAAGATGGGATTTTGAGTAACCTATCCAACAGAAGTATAGAAGATAATTGGAACTGCTTCAAGAATGGCCTCAAGAGAATAGTTGACAGAAACGTCCCAAAGAGATTAGCCCGTAACAAGAACTCCCTGCCATATATCACGAGGCGCATCTGAAGGCTGCTTAGGCGGAGGAAAAGGAGATACGACAGAGTAGTCCGACAAAATCTGACTCAAAACGAAGTTTTGAGTCAGATGACAAAGCATTGGCTAAATCCTGCATTTTTTTGCTAGGCCCCCAACAGGTTATTACTCCATCAGCCGTAGCTTAGCTGCTATCCAAAAGTTTAATTATGTCCAAAGGTACTTGCCTGACCACTAAATATCCCTTGTCATGTCTTTGCAACAGCATTTCATGACCAATTTCATTTTTTGGCCACAGATTGACTCATTCGTGCCATCATGGTGGACTGCTGTGTCATGTGACCCGTTACACTTAAAATGCGGGGCAAGCGCTTCGGGAGGGAAAGGGTGGGAAGCGGCAAGGAATGATCTTAAACTATTTGAAACTGAACTAGATGAAATTGAATGTTTACTGTTACTCATTAGGGTGGCCCAAAAAACAAAATTTTTGATTTTCTATTCGCATACCCCCTCATTTTAGGAGAAATTGTGAAAAAAGCACCCTGTAAAAATTTCAAGAAAATCGGTTAAGTCTTAGGGGTCTCTCAAGGCCCCTCCATTCTTAGCAAAAAGGAAAATTTCAACCATTTTCGCAAATACGCGGTTCCTCATAACTTAGTCAATTTGTACAGTACTGCATTTCCAATACCATGGTTGGATAGGGCTAAAAAAGAGCTTCAATTTGCATACCAACATTATTGGTCTAAGATAATATCTCAACTCCCATGGTCTTTTCAGTTAACACTTTTCGTGAATGAAATTGTTGCTGAACGACCGATCCTGATAAAAGCCAGGCTTTTTTTTTTTTTTGCTTTAAATTGCCATGATTCTTATTTTCCCAGTTCAAGAATGACCAAATATTTACAAAGAAAAGATATTTGACCATGGGAATGCCCGGTTTATGAGTGATGAAATTTTATGTTGAAGTTTGTCGCAAACACATAAAATAGCAGTCGGGAATCGTAGTATTTCAAATTCATATCTTCATCCAAATTTATTACAGGGCACCATGATGGGTACCACTTGAAAGACAATATTCTTATGTTTCACATGATATAGATTATGTTGTCCTATATTTAACTCTTATGAAGTTAAACTATGAAATGCAACAGCCCCTCTCCGATGTTTTCAGCACTTTTGACAAAATCTAACATTAAAACTTTACAGCTCATAAAGCGGGTTTCTCCATGGTAAAAAAAAAAGTTTTATGCTTTATCGGGTCATCCTGCCTTTTGGAGAATAAGAACATGTTAATTGACAGTGAAATTTAATGGAAATCTTTTCTTGAACAGGTTTAGTCATTCAGTAAACACTTTCGCACATTAGCACTGTCAGCTGAAGAGTCCATGGGAGTCAAGATATCATCCTAGACCATTAATGTTGGTATGCAAATTGAAGCTAATTTTGATACCTTTCCAACCATTGCAATTAGAATGTTGTTCATTAAAAATTCACAAAGTTGTGGCTAACCGCGTATTGGCGAAAATGGTTGAAATGTTTCTTTTTGGTGAGAATTGAGGGGCCTTGAGAGACCACTTAGACTTGACTGATTTTCATGAAATTTTAACAAGGTGCTTTTTTCACCATTTCTCCTAAAATGAGGGGGTATGCGATGTGAATTTCAGAAAAAAAAATTTTCCTGTACATTTTTAGGCCACCCTATACTCATCTATTATACCCACAGAAGTGGCAGACCCCATTTTAGAAAGCTTAGACGATTTTCAGCTATATTATGATAAAATCTGCTATATTATGATAAAATCTGATGGCCATATAAGTTTATGAATGACTCAACTTAAATGTAAGGGCCCAGTGATGGAAATGGGGGGGAGCTCGGGGGAGCTGAGCTCCCTTGACCAAAAAACAGGGGGAGCTGTACCCTCCTACAGCTCCCCCAATGATCAGTGGTGAAATTACAATTACCATGTTACTTTTTCACTCCTCATGGTATTTTTAGCCAAAATTATGCTCTAGTGGCAGAACTCTTTCCATTTTAAAAATTTGGAATGGCGAGCCGCTACCGCAAGAGCCGAGAGCTCCCCGACAAAAGTTTTCCATTTCCATCACTGTAAGGGCCATTTAATCATTTTTTGCATCAAAATTTTCAGTGGATTTACACATTTATCCATCTACATGTATTTCTTTCTTGGAGCTTTAATGGTGAGAATTTATAGTGCAGCACAGTGGCACATTTGGGGCCCCCATCAGCTCCAAGGGATCCACCCCCAGGGCCACCGGGTAGTTGCCCCCAAAGACTACACTATGTAGGTCTATCTTGAAAATTAAAAAATTCTGCAAGTGAAGACAGTTGAAGTGCAATCCTTGAAAAAGCACTGATTGCTAATTCAGTTTAAAAGGGACATAGTCTCGACTGTAAATTGCAATTTATAGCCCAGGCCTATGTCAAGTTGATCCACTTGAGATATAAATTGCAATTTAGGTTTTGCTGCAAAAATTTAATGAACTGGTAGGCCTTATACAGCGGCAATGCTTTTTTAAAAGCTGGTCTATAGCCTGCAACAAATTTTGGGTTTCCTTTTCTTGTATTACAAAATTGAAAAAAAAAATTAACAAAATTATCACCTAAAACTGAAAACTGAGCATGTTCTGCTGATCTCACTCAGTCTTTTTAGCTGTTGTTATCACTTATAAATAAGCCAAAATTACAAATATTCTGATAGATGAATAGATAGACATGCCACACAGCTGCCCGAAATACAAAATATTATAGGCCTATATATTTCCCTTGTTAAATAAGAGTATAAGACATGCTGAAGAAGACAATGACATTACAAGTTCTACTATTCACAGTAAATCAAATCAATCAAATCAATCAAACTTCCTTATGGCTTCTCTCCAGTGTGTTATGTGTTCATCAAGATTACTAGTAGGCAAGACATTTCTCCAGACATACAACTTCCCTATGGCATCAACCAGAGCTTAATTTTGGCTAAAATGACCTTGAGGACTGAAAAAGTAACATAATTGTAATTCACTGTGATCATTAGGGGAGCTGTAGCATGGCACAGCTTCCCCGGTTTTTTTTATCAAGGGAGCTCAGCTTCCCCCTCCCCCCATTTCCACCTCTGGAACTTCTGCCAAGTCCAAAGATTATCACTATATAATATTCCGCTAAACTCAAAAATTCCCAGATTTTTCACCTCCATTACAACACAATTGAAATGGAGTTGACTGTAACAGAGTTGACAAAAGTTAAATTTTGCTTCGGCTGATAGTCCATAGGAACATACAGAGAATGAATTTCCTATGGTCCCAACAGTGGTGCCAGAAGTTCGTGAAAGGGCAAATCTAATAATCTAATTAGCGCGACAAAAATTTAATGTAGCGGCAAATATACTTATAAAATTTTTTCTGAATTCACTGTAAAGTAAGGTCTAATAACGTATTTCTGTGAAATCAAGAGGGCAACCTTGCCCCCCTGCCCTTGGCTGGGGGTGGGGGGGGGGGGGGGGGGTGGCAATTGTTCCCCTGTCCCCCCCCCCCTGTACTTACCTGCCTTTTGCATACGGATATGCCACGTTATTTCAACAACCGGAACCAATTTAATCCAGAAGCCAACACCAAAACCACAAACCATTTTAATCCTTCATAACCAAGTTTGCAACCAACTTAATCTTAATGCTTTTTAGCCATTTTGATCCTCTTTTCAAGCTGATTCTAACAATACAAACATGTTGGGGTTCAACCGTTGGGAAAGCCGGAACCAACTTAATCTGAATTGTCAAAAACCAAAACATTTTAATCCAAAAAGGCCAAAAAAAAAGCAGTGCTTCCAACGGCGCCTCTACATGCACCCTTTCATAGAAAGTAGCCTCCCCCCCCCGGGCCCTGCTCCGGCACCCCTGGGTCCCAATTTCTGTATAACCAACAAGTAGCCTTCTGTTCTTCCTGTGATTTCACATTCGATGATGCAAGAAGTTAAGTAATCAATTCTATTTTCCCCACAGACACCACTGCAAGAAATAATAAGCAAAGATTGCTAAATCCATCCCTGGTTTAAATCCACAGATTCTTGTTTTCTTAGATATGTTTATTTAAACCTAATCATTGTTAACTGAGCTCCTTACTTTTTTTCTAATCTACAATAATGAGCTAGTTGGTCATTCAACTTAAAAAAAAATTATTTCATGTTCTGGTTTTGTTTCAATAAAGTGTAAATTGTTCCTAAGCACTAAAACGACCATTAAAAAGGCAAACAGAGCTTTAAATCTGCCCTACGTAAACTGGGCATATTGCAAGCTTTCAAAAATGTGGTCTGCCATTTTTTTATCATAAATAGTTTTGAAATTGTGCTCATCTAAACTCCCCTCAGCTGGATATTGCTATCCCGAGCGTTTTGGTCCGTTCCGCACGTTCCATCCGCATTTTAAGTACACCAGTTTTGACGCTATGGCTGCGAGCGGTGGATTCAATGCACGCTTCGTGATTTCACTGGTCAATTATGAAGTTCCTGGAAGGTTTTAGCAGGTCAGTTGGGGTCATAGGGTCTTATTATAAGTGAATGTTGTCCACTGTACGTAAATAAATGTGTGACAGGTTCGTTATTGCCGATTTTGAGTGCGACACATTTCATGTCGCATCAATGTGGAAAAGATCCATAGCATTGTCTTCTGTCGTCAAGCAGCCTGGCGGCTGCTTGAGATACGACAGCATATTTCGGTCTAACGACAGAGCAAGGAAGACTGGGAAGCCGAAGGATGTGGATGAGTGTAAGAAAATACAGAAAGAATCTGAGAAAGGAATCAGAGAGGCCTATCACAGTTACATCTCCAACTTATTTGATGAAAATGGATCGAAGAAGAATCTATGGAGCTACATCAAGAAGAGAAAGAAGGACCAGTGTGGTATACCAGGACTGATGCATAACAATATGCTTGTAACGACGGCGTCGGAAAAGGCTGAGGCATTAGCAGATCAATATGAAGCGGTATTCACAACCGAGGACACCGACCAGATCCCGAGTAAAGGAACATCTCATTATAACTCCATGCCGAATATCAACGTAACTACAAATGGAATAGTGAAATTACTGCGCAAGCTGAACCCGAAGAAAGCAATGGGACCTGACATGATTCCAACAGCCATACTAAAAGAAAATGCCGAAGAAATAGCACCGATATTGGGAAAGATCTACCAACAAAGTCTAGATTCAGGATGCATCCCTACTGATTGGCGACAGGCAAACATAACAGCTATTTTCAAGAAAGGGGCTCGAACTCTCCCGTCAAATTATAGGCCAGTATCCCTAACTTGTATTTCATGC
Source organism: Platynereis dumerilii (assembly GCA_026936325.1). Classification (NCBI taxonomy): domain Eukaryota; kingdom Metazoa; phylum Annelida; class Polychaeta; order Phyllodocida; family Nereididae; genus Platynereis; species Platynereis dumerilii. The sequence goes on from JAPTHN010000007.1 coordinate 12,738,146, forward strand.
AAAGTAATTGAGCATGTGTTATTCAGCAGCATCATGGAACATTCCGATAAGTACGGGATCCTCAAAGATTATCAGCACGGATTCAGGAAGAGGCACAGCTGCGAATCTCAACTAATCACCACGGTGGAAGATATCAGTAGAAGACTCGATGGACAAGATCAAACAGATGTGCTTATTTTGGATTTCGCCAAAGCATTTGACACTGTTGCACACCAAAGGCTACTGGGCAAACTGGAGTTTTATGGTATCAGGGGAACCACACAGAGATGGATTAAGGCGTGGCTAATGGACAGACAGCAAACCGTTGTTACAGATGGAGCCAGATCGAGAGAAGTCCACGTGAAATCTGGAGTGCCTCAGGGAACAGTGCTTGGCCCACTACTCTTCATACTATTCATAAATGACATCGGGGAGAGTATCACATCACAGATACGACTGTTTGCTGATGACTGCCTTCTGTATAGAACAATCTCCACACCTGCAGACGCAGCTGCGCTTCAAGAGGACTTAAATGGGCTAGTGGAATGGGCAAACACCTGGCAGATGAAATTCAATCCAGTTAAATGTTACCATCTCCATGTCTCGCGGAAAAAAGATCCCCCATCGTACAGTTACAGCATGTTGGTTGTAGAACTCGCAAGAGTGAAGTCACAGGCATACCTTGGAGTAGAGCTTAGTGAGGACCTATCGTGGGGAAAACATATCAAGAACACTGGTGCCAAGGCGAATGTAGCCTTAAACTTCGTTAGGAGAAATCTCTATGATTGCCCTATGACCATCAGGGAACAAGCGTACAACGCATTAGTCAGACCACATCTGGAGTACGCAAGTGCAGTGTGGGATCCGTACCAGCAAAATGATATTGCCACGATAGAGAAAGTACAGAGGAAGGCAGTCCGCTTCACAACGGGAAAATATAGCCAGATGGAAAGCCCAACAGCCATGATGAACATGTTAAAATGGAAGACACTACACGAGAGGAGATTCGTAGCACGCCAATCCATGATGTACAAGGCCGTAAATAATCTAGTGGCAGTGAAAATACCACAATACATATTCCCAGCGACTGTGCCAACCAGAAACCAGCACGAGTACTCATACACGAACGTCAGGGCGAGCACGGACAACTATAAGTACAGTTTCTTCCCTAGAAGTATAAGGAGCTGGAACCTACTACCCTTGGAGGTAGTGAATAGTTCCACCATTGAAACCTTTAGAAATGCCCTATGGAGGCAGATAAGCGAAGGAAAACTTGTGGTAACAGCACCAAGAGAAAGGGACAGAGTGGTCCAATTGGGAAGAAGTGAGTATCGACAAATGTATGTGTACTGATTACTTGGCTGAAGAAAGGAGCGAAAGGTAGGGCAGCAACTGGCGGCCCAGTCCCAACAAAGGTGAAATACTGGTGAATATGTAGTGAAGGAACTGCACGGGCATGGATAGGAGGTAGGGCAGCAACTAGCGGCCCAGCCAATCACGTAGTGAAGGAGCAACATGGAGCAAGTGAGGCGAAACGGGAGGTAGGGCAGCAACTAGCGGCCCAGCCAAAGAAGAATACCAGATGCATAAATGTGAAACCATGTTACAGTACTGATTGGAGAAGAATAAATCAGGTCAAACCGGGAATGTCGGGTGAATCTTCATGGTAGGGCAGTAATTAACGACCCAGCCTAAAAATGAAGTAACTGTGAAGAATTGACAAAGTGGACAAGAAGACCCAAGTAGGTCGGGCAGCAACTAGCGGCCCAGCCATGCGGACTCAACCGATACTTAATGGATACTTAATGGATTATTGTCTACAATGTCACTACACAATGTTGCAATTATGGATTATATTAAGGGATATAATGCCATTTGAAATGCAGGATTACTGCCTTACTGGCCACGTGCGATTTAAGTTACAAATATTTAACATTTCACACTGTATATAAACTGTATATAGTGCACCGAACTGACACTTGGAAATAAGCACATGTACATATCACGCCACAGCACCATCACCGGAAGTCACCGCACCCTGTGTGTTATACTGCAGCAGCAGTCTAAACAGTATCATCATAGAAGTAGAAGTAGAAGTAGAGACCATGCAATCTCAGGATATAGAATACACAAAAACAAAACACCTTTGGGCTGAATTCATGCAATTTTGAAAACAGCTGTAAAGTTCAGACCTTACTTTCACCACACTTTAAGAAATAAAAGCCTCCAAAAACTGCGTTTGGTTTTGGGCCTGTCCCCTATATCATTCAGATTCGCTTTTGTATATATACTGGAGGAGAAGGTTTATTTGCAACAATGCATTTCTTGACTCCCTAGGTCCCAAGTCAAGCATCAGGAGACCTTAAGCAATGAATCTGTAGCCCATATGCTGTTGATGTAGCTCCTGAAGTGAAGCATTAATGTCTATTAGTTGCATTAGTGGACTTCTGCTGTGTAATTACCAACCTGGTTTGAACGCATGACATCTGAACTTTTAGTCTGATAGGTTTCCCAAAAACATGCCATCCCTGTTGTTTCTATCTTGCATAGTTGAATCAAAAGTAAACATAAAGCAAAACTCAGTGCAATAAAAGGAATTTTGAAAAGCAGCCAAAATGCTTGATCTGAAAATTCTACCCTGCCAAAATATACATGCAGAAGTCACGTGTCTTCCAACTAGCAGTCCTACACTGACTTTTATGAAGTTGTTCTAACTTTCCTTGGGAATATACACCATTGGTTTGCCTTTGGGCATACATCTTTATACTGTATAACTTTTCACTCTTTTCTCAGTGTCTTTTGATCTTTAAGACCTGACAGAGGTTTTTATAAAAATAATTACTTTCAAACATTAAGTACTTTCTTATTATTGGTGTGAGCTTCTAGACATAATTTTTTTAGCAGTGCAGCTGCTCTTACCCCTAGCATTTTTCTACAATCTCTGACCATATAGGCGATCGCACAGTTACACCTATCACTCTGAAACTTGCCATATGGTCTCATCATGAGTTTATCTTGCTTCCATCAACTTTTGGTAAACTTCTGTGACAATAATTTTTTTATTTACTCAACTAAAAAGCTAGTTTTTAACGGGAAATTTGAATGATTGTAAATGGTGAGCTGCTGCTGCTCTGCTGTTGCACTGACAGCCAGACACTGTGTACACACCAAGTGACCTAATTAAGGAGTTATCTTGTTTACATTTAGCTGGTTCTCATATACAGAGCAAACAACAAACTTTGCCATGTAGCCAGTATGCTATCTTATAGTACAAATAATACACATCAAAAATTAGAAGTCAATCAGTTAAGTTTGCTTTGAGATTAGGCAGTTTCAGTACATTTTAGTGCATTTTTTACTAGAATTTAAAGCCCAAGTTGTACTGTTCACTGGTCAGTGGGTTGCCACTCCAAACTCATCAGTGACAGATTATTCAGGCCTGCGCTGCTTAAAGTGCTTGCACGTTATTTTTATATCCTGCAGAACTTGAATGTCTCAAGTTTCCAAAGAAACAGAAATGACTGCATTATTGTAGTATTGTTCCATACTCTAAGAGAGACATCATGTACATCATTATTCGATACTTGCCCTCTTATTTGGAGAAATGTTAGTTTTTCTTAAGAAAAGCCTTTTTGAAGGAGTGTTTTAAGGAATCACTTCATGGGGAAACTGCGGAGATCAAAATACTTATGTTGTTTTTAAAGATGGATTGGTTTCAATTCCAGGAAGTTGATGTGAAACCCAGATTCTTTAAAACCTTCTCAAGAGCATTTCTCTTTTAAAAATGTTGTCCCAGAGCGGATGTTGCTCTTATATCCATATAATTTCAATTGAATTGTCTGAAGGAACACTATATTTTTGATGCGGACATAGTATTTTACAAATATTGAGGTATTTTAAACGACAATCAATGGAAGGACAAAAAAAAAATGTTCGAGATTGCTGTTACGTGTCTGGGAACCAAACTGGTATGCCATGAGTTCGCAGTCACAGTATTGTCCAATAATTTTTTCTCTGACACAGTAGGTATTGAATAGGCCTGGAGGGGGGCGGGTTGGGTTGAGGGAGCAACGACTCCCTCCAAAATTTGCCAAACACCCAAGTCTTGTGGCAAGGTAGCTTAAAATGCAAACTAAGACATGCATTTTGAAATTGTGTGAAATCCAGATCATTGAATTTGAAAAATTATTTAAACAAACATGAGGGACTTTATATATATGGTTAATACTGAATAGGCCTATCAAATGATACAGTCATACACTGAAATTTAATGGCTAATAACTCATTATCTAAATTAAGTCACAAATGATCAGATCAATGAAATGGTTTTCCTTGAATTAAGATGTATGTTTTGACCTGTACTGTAGGGATTTTAAGTATTGTTGCAGTTTACCTACTTTCCATGTATTCAGTGGTTGAATTCCAGTTGTTTTGCACATAGACTGTTTGGCAGGGATATTTACAAGGTTGAAATGAGTCTCTTAAGGTCAGACTGTCTGAGCCGAGGTCCTGAGTTGTCAAAAGAATCTTCATAACAGGAGTCATCAGTGTCAAACAACATGCTAAAAGGACAGACAACCAGGCCAGGATTTTCGATTTTCAAAGACACTTGTTGGGCTACACACAGGTGTATTTGAGAAGCAAGAGGCGTCTCAGCATCCTGTCAGAACTAATTATCTGGATATTTTAAAGTCTCTTGCCAAGCTTCTCATGTTAAGCAGTCAATCTTTTTATTGTCAAAATGTGGCCATTGTAAATGACTTTATTGTCCATTTATGAAGAAAATTACATCACTTTTGCAGAAATGTACGTTACAGTGGCGAAAATGTTTATTAGAAAATCTTGTGAAACATCTGCCAGGGCTGGCCAATGCAAGCTTGTTATTTATAGGGATGACAGGTGTCAACAATTGTAGGTCATGAATAGGCTTATGATTTGTTTGAAAGGTAGGCTCCCCCCCCCCCAGATATTTTGTTTTTCTCAGCTGCTGTTTTTACAGAATCTGCCTTATATTCAAAATCTGTTGTGAGAAAATTTCCTGTTAACAAAAGAAAGAAGTGCTCCTAAGAATGCCTATGATTCAAGCTTTTTTTTCTCTCGATGGCTCAAATAGCCTGCCTAATTACCTATGGACCTTCAAGCTGTAATTGGCTGCTAAAATTGCTCACAGGTTTCTGAAAAAAGGCAACTTTAGAATGAAACATACGTAGCTCATATATGGACCATTATATGGTGTCTGGCACTGTATGCACTGCACCAAAATAAACTATGTTTTTTGAAAATTAAAACATAGAATGCATGGCAGCAAACCCTTTGCTTATCTGCTTATAGGTACAGCTCAACCCATATATGTTTTGTCAAATTGAAAATCAATGTTTTGCCCAAAGGACTTGCGGATTTTAAGAAAGTAATGCCTGAAGGAATCATAATGCCCAAAGGCCCTATTTTTTCTGAAATGCCACATAATTTGCCCAAAGGCTCTCTAATTTGTGTTAAGGCCTCCTGGACACAATAGTTGACATGGACATTAACACTTGTAAAGTAGTCAAATAGGCTATTTGGTCAATGTCAAAAAGTCGCGGCACTGATAGTCATTGTGGATATTATTCATATATTTTTAAATTTTTATATTCCCTTATGGTATACACACCTGAGGTGTCAGAATTCACATTATCTTCTCCACTACTCTTGCCTTGAATATCCATACTCAAGTTTGATAAATGCCATCCGAATTCCATTTGCACAGGAATTTTTACTTCAAAGATCAAGGACATCTTAATTTCTTTTATTGCATTAAAATGACAACCAATTTGGCCCAATGGGTACTTAGACCCATTCTTTAATCAATTAGTAAATGGAGCAACCATGCTGTGATTAGGAGTAAAAATCTCTGGATTAACAGGCTGTTTGCCAAATGCTGGAAAACAGAGGAAAAACTAAAATAAAAGTTACAACTTACTGCAGCACTCCAAAATGCCAATGTCACCAAGGCTCTCAATATTTTTGAGGCAATGTATCTATTTGTCACCTTATAATTATGGTATATGATAAATATATATTGGGCACAAAACACCTCTCTTTTAGTGGACACAGAGCCACAACAGAGTGCCTGGCCTGAAAGGCGAGAATCAGCTCCAGTGATGCATCTGCGTATTTGGGCTAGCGTCGTTGCAATAAAATGCTGATGGGACATAATTTGCTGAACAACGGGATATGAGATCGTATTATTAAATGCAGATAGGCAGCTGCGGTACAAGCCTGAATGTGAAATACCATAAAAAATTCTTGATAATATCAATCAATATTGTCATCAAGGCCTGCATATAATTGGGAAATTAATAGCCTCTCTTCTATTCACCGACATAGAAAAACTTCCATTATAGGCCTATGCCAAGTTATTTATCAATACTATGAGATGATTAATAATATATTGTTATTATTAACTAAGTGATATATTGGATGTATAAATTTAATTAATGAATTGATATCATAAAATCTAACAGATAATCTCAGAAACATAAATTAAACAAACAGGTTTAACTGGTGCAATGCTTCTTATATATATGTTTTTGCCTTCAATGAATATTTTCACTGGCAATCATTGCAGCCATATAATATTGATATACAATGCCTTTCAGAATCTTATAATCTCAGACTAGTCTTCTTTTGACGTTCATTTTTGTGACAGTGTTATATTAATGGAGGAAAAATTAAAACTGTCTTTATGAGATTATCCTGCAGATTAATTCAAGACATCACAAGACATATTTACTCTGGACTGAACCATCGAACAATCAGATAATATTATGAGGTTATATCATGGGTGGGGGAAGTATATCCCTGGTATAGTCAACCGAGACCCAGTATATCCCGAGACCCGGAAATATATATTTTTTTTTCGGAAAATTATTTTTGCTAGTGTGTATGTTGCCAGCCAGGTCAAAATTAACATGTAGTCACATTGATTTTGTGACCAAGTGGTGGATATGGTATTGCAGACTATGAGGCCCGATTTTACCAACAGAGCTAAGACCAGGTTTAAGGTTAACCTAATTATTTTGCTTACCAGACAGTGCTGCCATTTTATCATTGAAATTGATTCAGGCATACATTTTTGAAAAAATACTCATTCAGGCTGAATTTCTAATTATCAAAACAGCTGTGAAGTACAGTAATCTTTCACCAAGAGTGTGAAAGATCGAAAGATCCTTTAATTAAAGGTGTATTGTGTTTTCTTATGCTTTTGATCCTGGACTGGCTTTACAGTGGAAGATTTAGAAGTATTTTGCAAAATTACATCAAGGGGGCATTTTGTATTGTTTCACAATATTTTACTTACTTGCTCTATAGACCTGTGCAGTTTATGATATTTTTGAAACATACACACTAAAATTTAAAATTTTGAGTTAGCTTCAATTATTGAGTGAGATGGTTGCACTGTTTCTTTGAGCTGACACAGCTTGTTGCAAGTTATGATAACCTGTCCGTTATGGATTTTTAAGCTTGTAAGCCTAATTTTGTTGACAGTCAGTTTGCTCAGTGATTGCTTTCATCTTGTTTTTCTGGAATACAGCATAATATAATTTTCTGGTGTAAGATCAACAGAGCACATTATACATCTATGTGTGAATAGGCCTATATATATAAATTTCGATATCACCAAAAGAGTGCTCGCCTCACAAACGAGGGACCAGAGTTCAGTCCCCAGGCTGGCCATGTCATTTCACGACGTCGTTGTCCACGTCAGACGTAAATTGGAGGTGCCATGGGCCCAACTGGAAACAAGTCACTGACTTAGCTTGGCTACCCATGTTAAATAAAAGCACCTTTACCTTTACCTTTAGGCTAATATCATAATTGAGCGGGGATGTTTTCTCTTCGGTCAATTTCCTGTTGCCTAAAATTGAGCAGCAATCTCATCTAAAAAAAGCTAGCCTACAGGAACATAATATTATTATATTAACGATATATTAGTTCTTTATATTTAGGCAATAATTATGTAGCCATTCATAGAATTGCCATGAGGCCAATGCTCCCTCTTGTTTCTTTTCATAAGTTTTCTGAATAAGTGCTGATGCAGAAAGAATGAATAATAAATTGAATATAAAGAAATTAATAAAATATAATTGGACTGCGAAAATCACCTGAAGGTACATTGTTGGAACTATAGCATTGAGAGGCTTGCTAGTTAGGTGGGGAAAATGAATTCACAATTTTTTCAGATAAGCTGTGGTTTTAGGAAAATACCCAGTAGATTGTTTTATAGTCAAGGGGAATTTGGATTGTTATTTTTAGATCTCATAAAGCAAAGCTTTATGAGATCTATTACAATTCTGAAGTTCTCTGTGCTAATCTGTATCTAGTTGTCAATGAGGTCACTGTGACCTAGATATTGCAAAGGATTGTGGAAAAGCTATCTGCTCAATTCTTATTCTGGAACGGAGACAAGTGGGATGAGAGTTTCTCTTAGTTGGATTAACAGAGAACCATGGTAGCATCACTAAACAAAAACCGGGAAATTTTAGTTTTACTATATTTGAGTGCTGTTAATTTGTCATTTTGCAACACTCAGTCTAATATACACAAAAAAATGGCGCTCATTTCTTCTAAGTTGGTCACCAGAGGCATTGAGTGGTGACATTGTCTGCCTGAAATGAGGTCAGCAGTAAACATGGGCGGAAAATATTCAACTTGCTCACTAGGGGGCAGCACCTGGGGATGCGCGAGTGAAGGCACTGCAAGCAGCTCGGCCAATAGCAAATGTTCCAGCATAATAAGTTATGTCAACTTGATGAAGGACTACTGACCAGAGACTGCAATCTTTGTGGACCCCACACCATAAGGAAAATTTGATCCATTGCACAAAAATTTGTTCCTAAACCATATACATGTAAACAGTCAATATTACAACTCAAAAGTCTCTACTAAATACATTGTAAGACTAATCTTTATTAAGTTTTATTTTGAAAATAGCCTTTGTAGTTTCTCATTTTTGGCTCAGATGCAGTATCCAACAAGAAGTCACCAGACTGAATAAGCCACAGGATTGGCTGGAAAGGCGTGATTGTTTATAAGCCAATCATATGGCTTATTTAGTCCTGGGGGGACTTGCTGAATATGAGAGATCTCTCTCATCACCATTGTTGGGGAATAGGTCAGTTAGTTTTTCCTTAAGAACATTTTGAACTGAAGCAAGACCATATGCAACTAAATTATGCTTTAATATATATGTGACAGTGACAAAGACACTTCTTGTGGAAATGCTAATGAGTCAATAAAGACTGTCAGTCTTTTAATTTCTTGTTGGATACTCGATATGTTATATCCCAGTTTGCTGTGAAATGCATGCATTGGCAATATTAAATTTAATGTTTCCACTCTGACAGTCTTTGCGTAAAAAAGCTGTTTCGCACATGTGTGATGCGAGGGGCACATACCTCAAGTCAATGTTTTACCAACTGGGAGTGAGAACATTAAAGTTGAGAGGCAACTGTCACTTCAACCTTAAGTTTGTTGTATTCAACAGGGGCACCTCACGACAATGTGTTATTATAATTTCCACATCAATGTAAGCTCCTGGGCGCACATCTTTTGTGACACTTAGATTAATTTTTTTATGCAACTGGGAGAAAATATCTGTTATGCTGCCAGCTGGGTTGCCAGCCAGCCCAAGCGTCATTCAGCACCTTCCAGCCAGCTCATATAAATCATTTGTTTTCCCAGCCAGCCACCTCAACTGTTTTCTCATTACCTGACTGCAAATTTCATTGGTTGGACGCCAAAAATTGGATCTCAGCTGACAACTTTGCCAGCTGGGAACATCCTAGCTGACAGTCTGCCAGCCAGCCGGCGCCTGCTGCATAACAGATAATTCGTATAACAGATCATAGGGTGCCCCGGATTCAACAGACATTGCCTCTCTGTTACATTATCAGAGAAAGAGTCCTTTTGTTCTAGATAAGGGTGCCGTCATAAGGGTATGATCATGTGATGACTCTGCGAAGTGGGGTAGAATTAGTCCAGCTACTGACATGCTGGTGTGAGCTGAGGATGGCTGCACAGAGGTCAGATTTTCTGAAACAGGGATGATCAACCCCACATACTCAATCATCCTGTCATTGTCAGGACCAACCTAGAATTGCAGTAGTTCTCATGCAATGGTAATATAAACTTCTTGACTGCTCAATTTATAATGACATGTTGTCCATAATTCGGGCTCCAAAAATAACCGAGTTGCTCGTTCCAACTACTGTCTTTATGAGATCTTTAAAACCGAAAGGTTCTAGTTAGCTCGTCTGTTTTCTTTGAAAACGAAGAGCTATTGTCGTCGCTCGATTTTCGCATTCTTGGACTGCCTACTGTGACCATAAGAGGTAAGAAATTTGGCCTGTGGGTATGGATCGGGCACAAGTCAAGAAATCCAAGATGGCGAAGTATATATGGTCACAAGATGGCCGCCATCTTATGAAATTTGGCCTGTTGGTATGGATTGGGCACATGTCGAGAAATCCAAGATGGTGGCCATCTTTCTTCATTCTCGAACTGCCCACTGTGACCTCAATATTTCGCTTAGATTTATGAAATTTGGTACAGGTATTGGCCTCTGGGTATGGATTGGGAACATGTTGAGAAATCCCAGATGGCTGCCAAAATCACAGGTCCCTCAATCTCTTCCCTGCAAGCCTGCCCCTTCCAATGCGCTTCATATAAATGGCCACCTCAAAATGGCCACCTTTCTTGAACTTCCAATTGTGACCTTAATAATTCGCTTACACTGATGCAATTTGGTACAGGCCTGTGGGTGCGGATCGGGAAAATGTTGAGAAATCCAAGATGGCTGCCAAAATGGCCACTACAAAATGGCCATCATTGTTGATTTGTCCGTTTTGAGCTTAGTCTTTTACCAGTTCTAAAATTAGTATTGGCATGTGTAATGAGTCGAGTGTTGACACCGCTTGCGGTTCTGGTTAAAAGAGTGGAGTAATCCTTTTCTGTAACAGTAATTGAAACTTCAAAGATCAAGTTGCTCCTTCCATGAAGCCTTTGATCAAGTTGCTCTTTTCATATGAAGCCTGTTTTTTTCTTTAGCTCCACTAGAATGCAATTAATGGCCAATTATAAAATTAATCTAACCTTGAGACCTTTTTTATGCAAGAAACTTTACTTGGACCATTTTAAGAACGTCATTTTCACTTCATCATACTGAACAAGAAAGAGAGGGAAATAAAACTTAAAACAAAAAAAAAGAAAGCAAGTGGACAGACAGATAGATAGGTACAGCATGGGAACTTCGGGCAATGTTCTCCTTGTCTCTGTCAATGGGCGCCATACTATGGCCGCCCTGAGCTGTATCATTGTGGAAGGCTCACCACAATACAAAAAAACCTTGTGAGTATCTATCTATCTATCTATCTATCTATCTATCTATCTATCTATCTATCTATCTATCTATCTATCTATCTATCTATCTGTCTATCTATCTATCTCGCTTGATAAATGTGGATGTGAGGATGCCATTTGTAAGTTAACATCTGCACATGTGCACTTGGCAGGCCAGTGACCCCACTTTGAAATATTGCCACACAGTCATCTCAGCCATAGGGACACTGCAATTATCCGTTCCCTCATAACCAGTTTACTTATCTAAATGTCAAGCCAAATATACATCAATGTGACTTGCCCACAACCAACAGAGCAATGTGAGAGACAGCTATAGCCACTGGCAATTAGGAAGTTACATTACACTTGGAGCATGGCTGCAAAGGGCGCAGGTATACTATATATGGCACCAGTGAATATCCAGTAAATATCCAGGATTGCATGAGAAAACATAGGCTGCGCGGCAGCATACCCTCGGCTAATCATTTGATATTCTGGAGGCAGTGAAATCAAGTGGCCCTCAGGAGGCGCGGGCTTTGAGGGGGTGAGGTCCCCAAAAACTTTAAATTGATGTCCGTTTCCACCAGGTCACAGCAAGTGCCATAATGAAAATCTGTAAAAATTTAAGCGAGAATCAAGGCCAAAATTTGTTGAATTTCCATCACCACAATGTTTTTCATGAGTTTCCCTGACTTTCCGTAACTGCAGAGCAGACACTTAAATACAGTTCAAAAAAACTTAAGCAATACTTGATTTGTAAACAAAGACAGGGTTTGAGGGGGGAGGGTTGGGCTAGTGGTAGTGTGCTGGACTGCCAATCACAGGGTCCTGGGTTTGAATTCAGCTCTTGCTGGGTCACCGGGGCCTATGATGGATGGCTGTTTCAATCATCCTTTGCCTCATTTCCGTGTCCTCCTCATGTCCTAATTAATGAGCCTACCAAGAGCTTAAATACAGGATGTAAAGTCCCAAACATCCATCCATCTTAAGAAATACTGTTCTTTTATTGCATATATATATATATAGAAGTTCATTTTTAAAATTGTATTAACTTTAAAATTAGAATTTATTGGATATGACTGAAATTTGTCTACACCCATTCTATGAAATCTACAAATCTAATAGTAATATACAAATACTGTATGTCATTAATGCAATATTAAAATCCAGTTGCACAAGGAAATTAATTAGTTGATCAGTCAGTCAAACAATTAATTAAGCAATCACTCAATCAGCAGATGAGTCAATCAAACCACCCTGGCTTTATACCAGGTTGCCACCCTTTAACTTTGGATGAAAACCAGAAATTTGGTTGAATCTGCGATAAGTGATAACAATGGAAAGAGACCTTTTTTTTATTTAAAAAAATCTGTTAAAGTCAGTTTAAGGATTCCATTAACGCAGCAATAAATGCAATTGATGTTGGGGAAAATATGTCTGGTGAAGCAGGAACAATCACGGAAATACACAGAGAATTTGCTCCAAAGCTTACTGTGCACTAAATTATATAATTTTAGCTATCTTTATTTAGTTTCATTTGAAATATTAGCTCCAATAGGCCAACATGTAAACTAGAAGAATAATTCTATTAAAGCATCTTCCAATCATATGCTGGAACAACCTTGCTGACCACATTTACAAATAGATAATACTAACAACCAGGGCCAGGCGACAATCAGATTATAGGTACGAATAACAATAAAAACTACCAAAAGCGCCGTAAAGTGGCACATTCAGTCCCATTTGCTGAATTTAGGTGTTTTTGACACTAAGATAATATGTCTGAATGTCTTGGATGACATGTTGATCTATCTATCTATCTATCTATCTATTGCATACAGATGTCCATTTTTAAAATGAACTTCTGTATGCAAATTTTACCTATTATCTATCTATCTATCTATCTATCTATCTATCAATCTATCTATCTATCTATCTATCTATCCATCTATGCATACATGCATCTATCAATCTATCTATCTATATATCTATATATCCAACTAACTATCTATCTATCTATCTATCTATCTAGTTTATCTAGTCTTAGCTATTCTTATCATAAATTAGAAATATGGAATATGGGTCTAAAAACATAAATTATAGAAAAGATCTCTCCAACCAAAACCATTGTAAATAGTAAGACTAAAACAAGGTTTATGCCAGTATATATATATAAAATTATATATCTTTTAAGACTAAGCAAGTTGTTAGTTAATATAAAGTTTAAATGCTGGTCAAACTTTGAAGAAAAACAATAGCTGTAACGAAAAACAAAACAAAAGAAACATGTCCCAACTCTGTGTACAGTCTGCATGGGCTATAAAAAGTAATATCTCTGCTTCTACTTGGCCTAAATTTTTTATTCAAAATGGAAATTTCTTTATTTGTTCAATATAAAACTACAAAGTTGGTGTCAATGCAGTTTGGACATATTTCTAGGAAAAAAGAAAATTTGTTAAAAAGTTGAGGGTGCTGTGCACTGCTTTTGTGCTCCTTTGTTCCTAGCTTTGGTCACTGGAGAGGATTAGTGACACAATGTTACATAACATGAATGGCTGGAGGGGAGGGGTACAATGAAGCACAGACAGAGTGTCGCCAGGCCCATTCAACAAAAACTGGACCCCTTCCAATGATGACACTTTTTACCCATGAACAATATTTCTTTAAAATGCTAAAAATACAATTTTTGTGAGTTTTAAAATGAAGTAAAAGACAGATTTATCCAATAATATCTTAAAATGTAAAATTAAACGCTGAAATTTGCAGAAATGGAGTTTGCATGCCAAGTAATTTTCTTTAATAACCCTCTATATATACATAGTGGTCTTATTGCCAGTCTGTCTTATATGTTCATATTTAATTTTCATTAAAGACCAAAATAAGAGTAAGCTGACACTACTCCATATGTTAAAATGTACATAACTGAGGTTAGATTTAAACCATTAAGTTAGACTTGAGAGTTTAAGATTTCTTGTCAAAGGATTAGCAGGGAAGACAATTACCCTGTGACATAACATTACATAATCAAGACTTCTCCAGTGCTCCATTCAACAAAAGCCAATCTGTCTGATTCATTCACATTTAATTTTCGTGCAAACAACTAAATAAAAGGGGCTGACATTAATTTATCTTCTAATATTTACATCACTGAGTTTAGATATTAACCATAAAGTTATAATAATTGGGAGTTAAAGATTTAGTCTCAACATTTTTAAATATTAATACACAAATGCATGTTTTTGAATATACTTAATTAATGCTTTGAAAGTCCACATAGTTATATATAAAATTTATATATTTCCTATTGATATTATTTCATGAGGAGAGGTAGAAAAAATTCAAATTTTGACATTATTGTGGCAAATTTGATTGACCAGGGCCAATATTTACTGATATATGATTATCTGGAAATCCTTAATATTTATCTCATTTTGTTAATATGGACCTCTGCTGCGGAATAAAAATTTTCATATTGTTCAAAATCTGCATGATGATGATATGAAACATGTCAGGTTTATTTTGACAAAAAAAAGGTCAACAACTGGTATGACATCAGAAGGAAATGGAGAGTAAATAGACATTTTAATGATTTTTTGCATTTTTTCAATCATACATTTCAACGGAAAAAATTGCAACAACTCATGCAATGGCTGTGAATATTAGTCAATAGTGTGTCTAACTACAATAAGACCTTAAGTTAACTAACTTACCCATTACCATTTGGCTTTTCACACAGAAATGTTGGAAAATTGGGATTTTTTCGAATTTTTGGGTTTTTATAAAAATTCATAGGACCAACATTCCAACTGATTAGAGATGTTTAAAGAGGTATAAGTTAGACACCTAATTGGAAAATTTCATACATTTAACTTCAAAATTGACTGAATCATACTAGTTTAAAATAATAGTATTTTTTCATATTTTTGGTAAATTGCTGTCCGTTCAACTTTCTCAGAGCATTTAGACCCACAAAAAACACATCTTGGGTATTTGATACATACAATATGCCAATTTCAGTGTCAAAAGTACTGCAGTTTTTTAGTTCTGTCCCAGAAACAAA
The DNA here is from genome assembly GCA_026936325.1 of Platynereis dumerilii. Taxonomy (NCBI): domain Eukaryota; kingdom Metazoa; phylum Annelida; class Polychaeta; order Phyllodocida; family Nereididae; genus Platynereis; species Platynereis dumerilii. The sequence continues at coordinate 12,753,564 of JAPTHN010000007.1, forward strand.
AAAAATTAATTTTTCACTTTTTTCAATGATTGTGAGAAAAGTATTAATGTCATGGGGATTAGACCTATGAAAGGCTCAACTGGGATAAAATATACCATATTTACCCAAAAATGATGAATATGCATGCCATAGTTTTGGCTTGACACCCAATACACAAAAAAATATTTTTTCACATTTTTCAATAATTGTGAGAAAAGTATTAATCTCATGTGGATTAAGGTGACTCATGCATGGTAGTTTGATCATGCAGATTTTTCTAAAATTTTGCACAGTTACTCTATGGGACCCATACATTCCAAAAATGAAAAACAAAAAAATTTCACCGACTCGTTTTGTTGCCATGGCAACTGTATGTTTGGCCTGATGACTGCTTAAAAGTCATAAATTGAGTTTTTGGTTATGTACCACAGAATAAAGCATTACATGCATTTGTCACACAAAAACGTCATAAATGTATTCCCATTGATGTAAACCAATACATTTTCCACAAATTTGAAGAAAAAGGTGAAAATACTTTTTTCTGTAAGAGCTCAAAGGGCACCAATACACAAATTAATTGGTGATTTTGTATGCATCAATTTTGGCAGTAATCAAATTTTAGGAAAACGATCATACAGATTTTTTTTAAAATTTGCATATATCATAAACAAGTTATTGTCAAACAAATGGCCAAAAATAAAAAAATTTCACCGAGTCGTTTTTTAACTTCAGTGCCATGACTATGCCAATGTCAATTTAAAGAAATAAAGACAATTTTAGACGCAGTTGAATGAAATTAGTTGAGAAAATTCTTTGGATAAAGATGAGAAGCTGAAACTTTGAACTAGCATAGAGTATGTGTTACTGCATTCAATAAAAAAATAATTATGCTTCTAGCTGCATTAGATCTCATTTAAATAGCAAATTACTGGCTGTCATGCTGTTAAAAAAAAGAGAGGAGAAAATGGTGACGTCACAACTTTTTCAGGGCCTGCAGCAGTTGTGACGCTATGTTGCTAGGCAACCAGGCTGCTCAGAAGTATGTGCAGTGTACCACGCTTGAGTCACCTTAAACCCCTAAAAGGCACAACTAGGATAAAAGATATAATAATGTCCCAAAAATAAAAAGTATACATTCCATAGTTTTGGCATTACTCCCAATACACAAGTGGGACGCCCGTTATCCGGACGCCCGCCCGCCCGACCGTCCGCCCGCCCGCCCGCCCGCCCGCCCGCCGGACGGACAAATTTTCCCAAAGTAACTACAATACCCGTCGGCAATGTATACATTGCCGAGGTTAAAAAGAAGCTGAATGAATGGTGAATGAAGTGTCTTGTGATTTTGTATATAGATGGATAATTCACTGACTGGGGCTTATGTCCTGAACTTATGCACTAGAGGTGTACACGACGGTGAGGCTAAGCCGCTAAGGATGATTGAAATTTTTTTTTGATGTAAGTTAAATCAAACGCAGATTCAAGTATAACTGAAAGCCCAGAAACCTGGGCCAAGTTAGATTTTCATAATTTTTATTTATAAACTTTCATAATCTTAAGCTATTGAGACTTTCTTTGTCTTTTACCCGTCACCCTTGTGGACAACTTCCTTTGAGGAACGTTGGTCTAAGGAAGCATTAAACCTCCCATCCACATCGGACCCAACGTTTCAAAACTACGTATTTTGTCGACAAATGGTTACGAGATTATTACGTACGTATATATCGTAAATAATTTGTATTTATCCAACTTCTGATGTTAACGTACCCCCCACGTTGGAGAAATGGTCATTATACGCCTCTGGGGCGTCCGGCGTAGCAGGCCAGCCCAGCGCGCTGTGTCTTGCGCATGCGCAGAATTCGGAGGAGGCGGCCATAGCTGGGCCTACGTTCGTGTGGATTAGATTTATATCGGTCTAGAACACCATTAATACCACCGTAACAACTTATTTAACCATGGCCGATTGATTCTAGGATGTGTATGCATTAAATGACTCCTTCGGATGGACTGTGGAGGTCGTGTATGCTTCACGGCGACCGAGTCAACTCAGTCATGTTGGCAATGTGAAGCCTGTGGATTCGTTGACAGCGCTTGTATTTCGGAATTAAACGGACTGTATCTATAGAAATATGGTCTGAAATGACTGATTCAAGGATGGATTCATTGTATAACATCGATTAGACAGACAGACAGACAGACAGACAAATTCTTTATTGACCTGTGTAAAAAATATACACCCAGCCCTATATGGGCTTACAAGTCATCAAAATAATTCAAAAGTAACTTTAACAACAAATTTTCTGGAAACTACAATATTAAAACATTTACAATCACATATTTACAATATTAAAACATTTACAATCACATATTTACATTATTTTTAGAGACTGATAATTATGTTTTTCGGTGGAATACTCGTGTTCTTGGTGTGCACGATGTACATGAAGTTGCCTTGTCAACCAGCAAGCAGGGGGGGGCGCCGGCCAGGGGCGGAGCGCTCAGATGGGCCGGGGCACTGCCGCATTGCTTCAGGCGGACCCACCCTCAGAAAAAATGAATTTAATTTAATTAAATAAAGCCCTGGAATATTGGCCCTCGTTATGGATGAATAAAGAAATGCTCTCATTTTATTGCAGGATTTTTTTAGGGGGGGGTAGATTTCAAGAATTTTTTTTTTTTAGGTCTTTAAGGGGATGGATGGTTGGTTGGAGATCTGCAAAGAGAAAACATAAATTAAAGCAGTGAAGAGAAGAGAAAAACAGAGAGATAGAGAGAGCAGAGCCAAGCAGCAAGCACTGAAGGTGGCTCCAAAATTAGCAGACTTTTCTTCCTTGTTTTACCAAGCAGTCTGCAGTCCATTTAAGGACTAAAATAAATAAGAATATTCACTTACCTTGTAAGGGATTAATGCTGCAACTCTGAAGAGTTGGAAAAATCCCAATCCAAATTGGCCTGCTGGATAGGTGGCATTCTGTTGCAAGTAGGCTCATCTCAACTCCGGTCTCAACTGATTCTGTCTTGCTCGTTTTTGGTTGAGCAGTACTTGGGAAATTTTTTTTTGCCTATCTAATCTTTTGCATGTTAACAGATATATATATTGAAATTTTTTTATAGGTGCATCTACTATCTTTTCATGGCTTCATTCAATCATCACCAGCAAGCATCCTGTTGGAGTTTTTATATTCTCCAAGTTACCAGATAGATTGGAATAGGTATGGAATAGATGGCGCTACAAGGCTCTCTGAGAATCGGGATCCTAGGTTCTGCAACTTTGTGCAAACCTTCAACAAACCTTTGGCAGATACGTATGATCAGACGTTTGTCCTGAACATTACTTTCAAATGTTGTCCATACATATCAAAAACACGTTGGAGTAACCTTGGAACTTACGTTTGCCAAATGTGCGACCATACCTTTGATAAACCTATGAATCAAAGGTATGGTCATACGTAGTAGTCTAAGGTTGTAAAAACCTCTCAAATGAATGTTCGACAAACCTATGAATCAAAGGTATGGTCATACGTAATAGTCAAACGTTCTTCAAAACTCTTTACCAAAGGTATAACTTACGTAATAGTCTAAGGTTATAAAAACCTCTCAAATGAATGTTCAACAAACCTATGAATCAAAGGTATGGTCATACGTAATAGTCAAACATTCTTCAAACCTCTCAACCAAAGGTAGACTAACGTATGACTGACACGTTTAGCCAAACGTTACAACCAAACTGTCTTCCAACCTCTCAACCAAAGGTATGACTTACGTGTGACTTGAACATTAGGCCAAACTATCTGCCAACCTCTTACTAAGGTTGCGACCTACGTTTGGTTTTCCATCTGAGTGCAACATTAGGAAACTACCTTTGTCATACCTTTGTCATACGTCGTTGGGCCGAACGTTTGATTCTAACCAAAATAATTACGTAGTGAAAGGTTTGATTTACGTTGCTGCTCGGGAGGGCAGGTACTAACCTGCTAGTTGAGATAACCCTTTAGAACCACTTGAATTTTGACAGGAAACTGTATGTTAATTTGCACTGGAAATCAGAGGAAAATAAGATACTTACAACCACCTCAAAGTGACCCTAAGAGTGAAAACAAACTATCTGCCAACCTCTTACTAAGGTTGCGACCTACGTATGGTTTTCCATCTGAGTGCAACGTTTGGAAATTACCTTTGCCCTACCTTTGTCATACGTCGTTTGGCCAAACGTTTGATTCTAACCAAAATAATTACGTAGTGAAAGGTTTGATTTACCTTGCTGCTCGGGAGGGCAGGTACTAACCTGCTAGTTGAGATAACCCTTTAGAACCACTTGAATTTTGACAGGAAACTGTATGTTAATTTGCACTGGAAATCAGAGGAAAATAAGATACTTACAACCACCTGAAGAGTGGACACACCAGTAACCTTTTATTTATTTCTACTTTGAATCCAAAAATAGACCCAATGGACCTTCATGATGAGCATAGATTCCCAGCTGGAAAGTTGTCGGGTGAGACATTAAATTGTCAGCGGCTTGTACCAGTGTGTGTAATGGGTGAGTACAAGATCACTTACACGGGATATAAATGTGTGACATGTTGCAGACTCCGCTGCTGCCTCTAATTTCATAAACCATCAAATAAAAGCACCTATTAAAGAACTGAGCAGAGAAAGCTGAACTTACCCTCTCTTCCACAATATATGATCTATCTTTTACATAGTCATAAAAATTATTACTGGGTGTTGCTTATAATCCTTTGTTAACAATGAGAGGATAACCTGCCACTGAGTGGTTCTAAAGGGTTATCTCAACTAGCGGGAATATACCTGATGGGTAAAAGACAATGAAAGTCTGCATAGCGTAAGATTATGAAAGTTTATAAATAGAGACTATGAAAGTTTAACTCGGCCCAGGTTTCTGGGCTTTCAGTTATATTTGATTCTGCGTTTTATTTTACTTACGTTAAACAAAAATTTCAGTCATCCTTAGGGACCGTTCAGAATTTATGACTGGGGGAGGAGTGTAATGTTCAGTGCAAGCTTCTGGATATGAGCAATATATCATGATTGGATAGGCCTACACAATTCACAACAGCATTAATATCAGGCTTACTTGTGAGATTTGGCAAATTACGGAATTGCTTCCATCAAAGCCAAAAACTTCATTTCGCGGACAAAAACGCGCGTAAGACTTATATATATATCGTGGAGAAAAAGATGCTAAAACTTTGTTTCTCAGACAAAAACGTGTATATAGACTACATCACAGTGGGCAAAGGTGGCAGCACTGTCCATGCAAAATGTGGCTGTCTGCTTGTGTGAGGGTTCCACAAAAAAACGACTTTTGGACATTTTAACGAAGTGTCATCCACTGCTTGCATAACAAATAAATAGAATTAGACCAACTTGACTTATCTAACACAGTTTACAGATTAAAATGTCATTAATAAGAGAGTAATAATCCTATTTAGCCTTCTGTTTACTGCAGCTGGCTGTTCCAACACATGATCTGCCTCCCCCTGGGCCAAATTTCAATGGGCTTCAAACATGATTCAAACCTTTCAAATGCCACAATACAATTCACTATTAGTTCTCTAAATTACTTCTGTCGACTTCTTTGTGGCAGAAATTTCAGCACAAAGCATGAGGAATAATTCTATAAAATTATTGTAGTAACTTTCTGTGATAGTATGTTTGCAAGATTAGCAGAACATTGGGGCCCAGCCTGCATGGGTTGCAAAGATTGTAGGTGTGATAACTTTCTATTCACTGATCCCCTTAATTCCTGGTTTTCAGAGCCTGTAATATACATGTGTATCCTAACATTGAGGAAAATAGCACAACAACACTTTGAACACCACTTCAAGCTGAAATAAACATAACTTAAATACACAAAGCATTTGTTGTTAATGATGATGGGTTAATGCACTTGTAATCCCAAATTGTTTTCTATTCAATGTCAACTTAGTTCATAGTTGTTTTGTGTTAAATACTTGATTGTTTCAGTTTTCTTCACTAAACAAGTAAACATTTCAAGTGACAAATCCCTATAGAGCCTCCTAGGAGTTCGTGTCAAAGCCTATGAATATTTATATATCCCTAGCTTTGTAGGCATGTACATGCGAAATATCTTGAAAACTTAAAAAATATAGGTATTTGTAGAAACTTTCTAAAATAAAGGAGACAAGCACTCTTACAGAGGTGCAGGACCGCCCATGCACAAGTGTATGCTTCGTCAGTGGAATACACATGATTTTAAAAACATTTATAGTGGATGAAAAAGAAAAAACTATTCTATTACGTCCCAGAAAATGGAAGAAATTAGAAATGAAGGTGTAATAGAATTGTAGATCTGAGAGGACTTGTAACTGAGAGATGACAGTGAAATTGAATTGCACTTTAAATAGTGAAGGCCTATTGAGTGTATGAAGGGGGCCCCCCAACAGCAATTAGCACAATTGATTGGAGTGTACAATCTATGAAAGATAGTGTTAAATCAACACCCTGTAATTAATTTAATGACAAGAAACTAGCTTAGGTACAATTGTGACAGATGAGTTAACATGGCCACTGACATGTGTATGACAGCGGAAATACAAAAGAAAATGGCGACGCAAAAGCAGCCTGACCCACCCTGCGCTATGCAGTACAGCACATGTCAATAAATGTTATAATATCGAATTTAACTTAAAAAATACACAATTGACAGAATGTACGATGTATAAATGAGTGATATTGATAAAATGAACATTTGGAAAGGTCTGGTTTGGCCAGTAGGCCTCTGACTCACATCGTTTCAGGACAGAAGCATTACCGTCCTATGCATAGGATGCATGGCCGGTAATAATAATTAAGTAAGAAAGAGATGTGCCTCACACTGTTAAGTGACCTTGACAGACAGTCAATCCTTTGTCTGCACAACTATTGAGAAGAAAGCATGAGTTGCGAATCATACACTTCACACAGATCTTGAGAGCCCCTTTTACTTTTGATATACTGTTACATGCCATGGAATCTTCTGTAAATATTCACAAAGAGAATCATTTGATGTTATCAGTAGTCCACAGTTGACAATCAAATGTGGAAAATCGGCTGATAGCATATAATCAGGCAGTATCATAGGTCCATGACCCATGAATGAAATGTTTTCTCTTTGTTTGCAAAGGATTCCATGAGCCACCAGGGAATAAACCCTTCAAGCTGATCCCTTGGCAACCTTATGATGGAGTCATGTGCCTGACAAATTGCTGAATATGCAAAATGATAACATCTCTTACCAATGATCTCTTATCTTGCAACAATTCTGGGCCCTTGTGACACTTCCTTTTCTCTGGCCATGTCCTCAATGCACCCAAGCTACCAATTCTTTGAAAAGAGTTTGGATTTCAGGAATTTGGTGGTTGCATAAATATTGCTCAGTGATTTGACTTCAATAGGAAAATTTCAGCAAAGGCTACTAATAGTTAGTCAGGGAAGCCTTCTCTATAAGCTCTGTAAGCATCAAGAATTATTATTTTCAAACCAAATCAACCCATATGTATTCCACTTATGATAATTGGGAATTAAGTATTTTAAAACTAAGTCTTTGGAAATTAAAATCTTAAAGTAAAGCAAAACCTAGAAATTAGTACTGTATAACCAAAAGGTATCCATTATATAAATGGAGTCTAGAAGTCTCTTGCATATTTCCGAAAAGAAATCCCCATTAATTATAACCAAATTTTTTATTATTACATTTAAATATATAGCTTATAGCTAAGGGGAAATCAAATTCAAATAAATAATATTAATTTTTGAAAATGGGGAGAGAAAAAAAAATAGATTAAAAAAAATAATAAAAGTTTGCAGGAACATGAAATAATTGACATAGAGATTGAAATAGAGAGAAAATCCACATATTGAAAAGAGTTGATTGAGTGGCCATGTGCCACTGGGCCACTAGTACTGACACATCAACTGTGCCGAGTAACAGTAATAATTAAATCCACGAATATCAGGAAGGTATTCCATATACTGTTTCGGCGAATTTTCACTTGAGACTTGCAGAATGCACAAAATAATTATGTATTTATTCTTCTTACAAGATTTTTACAGAAAGATACAAGAAAAAACCTCTTACTTTGAAATTTGAATATATATCCAAGCAACTTTCAAAAACTATTCACTGAGAGACTAGGAACAACATTTCAAAATCCAATACATACCTACAGTCTGCTTCAGTGAGAACTGAGAAAAGTTAGTTTCCCTAAAATGAAAAGTTTTTTGAATGGACATTTTGAGGAATCACTTCATGTGGAATTAAAGATGAAACTGCAAAGATCAATACAAGTTGTTTAAAGACAGATTTATTTAGATTTCAAGAAATTCAGCTGTATCTCAGATTCCACCAAACCTTCTCAGGAGGGTATCTCTTTCCATGTGGTCCAAGACACTCCACAATCCATATATGAATCATTTTTATTGAATTATGTCTGAAAGGAAGTTAAGGAACACGATTGTATTGATGCAGATGTCTTATTTCATATGATAAATGGGGAAAAATCTGTTTTAATAATAATTTGTAAGATGTTTGTGTCTGGGAAACATCTTTTGATCTTATTTTAAGGCCATAATCAATAATACTTGCACTGAGTTATTTTGTGTAAATTTGTGTCAGACACCAACTTCAGTAAATTTGTTAAGTACATTAAGTAGTATATCGTTGCCGACATTCGATACAATACATATCATCAATACACTTGATCGATACACGATTCGTACTGTCGGTCTGCAAATTTGGGCCGATCTGCATTTTAGTGAATCCGCTTCCTGAAAAACCGAATTTTTGGCCCAGATATTTTCTGTCAAATCTCGGCAATAAAATGGATTTTTTAGCTTAATATGGCAGAACTGAACCAAGCCGAAAGTGCTGCTTTGAAAACCAGTAGGGGAACCGGCCAGACTGTACCGGAACGGCCGGTATTTATCGAACCGGTGTAGTGCCCTATTAAGTAGCAACTACTAAGAAGTATGGTATTTGTATTAAGCTGTGAGTGACCAGATAGAAGATATTTAGCATGCAGACTTGCTCTTTCCTCTGAAGCAGTGATCACTGAGGACAAACGGAAAGTTAAATTAATTTGTATCATTGTCAATATCAAGTAATTCCAAATAAGTATAGGTTATTCACCTAGGGAGAGGCAATATGTGATTTATCCAGCGAGGGCGTCAGCCCGAGCTGTGATAAACACATATTGCCGATCCCATGGTGAATAACCGGCTTATACCATGAGACAAAACTGAAACATGTAATCCAATGAACAACAAATCAAACAATGAAACAGTCTAACACATAAATTCAATGTGTGAAGAAGAGCCTCAATTTATCAGATGCATTGTATGTGCAAGCAGCATGAATTAATCTTGGAATTTTACTGATCAGTCCATGCTTATGATATGAAGTCATTTCATAACTGGCCATTTTTTAGTAAAACAATCAACCAACAAAAATTGCTAAAAAGGTGGGTGGCAAAAATAATAATAATTCAATAGAAAAGATGGTCAGTTAAGTTTATCAAACTTTGCATCTTAGATTTGGTTAGAATAGAATAGAATATAATATAGAACAGAATAGAATAGAATAGAATTCATCCATTTCTTACTACTTGCTGCAATATGACACTGTTACAGATGAAAATTTTGAGATTGACCATATTCAATATTCCAGCTGGATTTCATTTGGATGACCCTGTAAATTGATGGTACCTTCTATCAGTGACTATGCTGGGTAAAAAATTATGGTTATCGGGTGTGTGCTCTCCTTCTTGCAAATTTTATCAGCAAATTCTAGTGAGCAACAAGATCTGGCATAAGAGGGTTGCACTGTGTGCACTCTACACACAGCTACCTTCCCACATTGTTTGGCTTTTTTAAAAATATGCTTTATAGGGGAACACAATGTCATAATTATAAGCACCAACTTTTCTGGTTTTCCTTTTTTTTCTCGATAGATACACAATTTTTTTTGGTCGCATTTTAGGGGCATAATCATGAAATAGCCTTTGCCCTCTGATAACGGAATGATCAAGACCATTGAAAAGCATATAGACTGCTGCTCATTCCATCAGAGGAGCTATTTCGTGATTATGCCAAAATAGGTATAGAGTTGAAGTTGTTTTACTCCAAACTGTCACTGTTCTAAATTTTAAGATTATATGTGTCTTTGTCGATTGCTGATGTGAGACATTTAGTTGATCATAGATATTTTTTGTTTATTTGTGTTGTGCATTCATTCGTGGCCAAAATTAAGACCTTTGTTGCTGTAGTGTTTTCACAGCTTCACTTATTATTCTCCCATGGGAGGATAACTGGACAACAAAGAATATGGGTTTTATTGCAGTGAAATACTGGCTGACAGAGGTGTCGAATGGTATAAACACACAAAGCTCTTTCATTAAACCCAATTTTAACAGGCAAACACCACATCTATCTCCATCAATACATATATATATATAGCAACAAAATGGTACATGATATCTTAAAATAATCATCTTGCAAAACTTAAAGGAAGTCAAGATTTAATGGAATTCTTTACTACTCCATAAATATGCAATGAGTGGAGTTGCCCATTTATTAATTCTTTCTGTTAACGTAAAACAAATAACAGGGAGGTTTTGGCTGGAATAACTTAAAGTGCTGAGACGAGTTTCTTATACAGAAAAAGTGAGGGAAGGTCATTCAAGGTCAGACTGTCTGAGACAAGGCCATGAGTAGTCAAAGGAATCGTCATCACAGGAGTCATCAGTGTCAAAACAAGGCACCAAAAGGAGAGACAAACAGGCCAGGATTTTCAACTTTCAAAGACACTTATTTGGCCTCACACGATATATTTCAGAAGCAAGAGCCGTCTGAGCGCCTTATCAGACCTAATTTTCAGAAGATGAAGTCACTTGCTCAGTCCTCTCTTTAAAGTGCTCAGTCTTTTTACTTGAAGCCAACAAGTATTATCTCTTCTCGGTATAGTGGCATACATTTTTTTAACCGGCCTAACAGCGGAGGCCGGTTAATACAGGAGCTGTAAATGGATCAGGTGAAACCATAAACAGTAGGCATAAACTGCAACCACAAACCAGATGTAAACCACGCTTGGCGATGACAGACAAGGCTTTTCCCCATTGAGATCTTAATATTTCACTTACAGTTATGAAATTTGGTACAGGTATGGGACTCTGGGTATGGATTGGGAACATGTCGAGAAACGTAAGATGGCTGCCGTTTTGTGGTGGCCATTTTGGCCGCCATCTTTCTTCATTCTTGAACTGCCCATTGTGACCTTAATTTTTCACTTGCAGTTATGAAATTTGGTCCAGGTATGGGCCTCTGGGTGTGGATTTGGAACATGTCGAGAAATCCAAGATTGCGGCCATTTTGTGGTGGTCATTTTGGCAGCCATCTTTCTTCATTACTTGAACTGCCAATTGTGACCATAACATTTCACTTACAGTTATGAAATTTGGTACAGGTATGTTACTCTGGGTATGGATTGGGAACATGTCGAAAAATCCAAGATGGCTGCCATTTTGTGGCGGCCATTATGGCAGCAATCTTTCTTCATGCTTGAACTGCCCATTGTGACCATAATATCTCACCTACAGTTATGAAATTTGGTACAGGTATGGGACTCTGGGTATGGATTGGGAACATGTCGAGAAATCCAAGAAGGAGGCCATTTTGTGGTGGCCATTTTGGCAGCCATCTTTCTTCATTCTTGAACTGCCAATTGTGACCTTAATATTTCACCTACAGTTATAAAATTTGGTACAGGTATGGGACTCTGGGTATGGATTGGGAACATGTCGAGAAATCCAAGATGGCTGCCATTTTGTGGTGGCCATGTTGGCAGCTATCTTTTTTCATTTATTGAACTGCTCATATTGACCTCAATATTTCGCTTAGAGTTATAAAATTTGTTACAGGTATGGGCCTGTGGGTATGGATCAGGGACATGTTGAGAAATCCAAGATGGCGGCCATTTTGGCAGCCATCTTTCTTCATTTCTTGAACTGCCCATTGTGACCTCAATATTTCACTTAAGAGTTATGAAATTTGGTACAGGTAAGGGGCTGTGGGTATCAGATGGGAACATGTTAAGAAATCCAAGATGGCAGCCACTTTGTGGCAGCCATTGAGGCAGCCATCTTTCTTCATTCTTGAACTGACCATTGTGACCTTAATATTTCACTTATAGTTATGAAATTTGGTACAGGTATTTCGGCCTGTGGGTATGGATGAGTAACATGTTGAGAAATCCAAGATGGCGGCCGTTTTGACAGCCATCTTTCCTTTTTTTTAGAAATCTGTTCAAACTGCATTGATTCTATACTGATAGTTTAGCATCTTCCAATCAACTATTTCTCCTATCTTCCAATATCAGTTGCTCAGTGGTTTAAGCAATGGCACCTTCAATTTCATTGCGCTAGGTCGGTTTTGAATCCGCGGATTCTTGTTAGAGGTGTTAATTAGATTTTATTCTTACAATAATATTATTTAGGTGACTATCCTCGATATAGCGCACTAAGGTGCTGCAGAGGCATAAAACAAACTAGGTGACTATCCAATATGGTAATATTCTTAACGATTGGTGTCTGTCTTCAGCTCAAAATCTGTGCCCAGTTCACATTCATGCAAACTTGTAGGCCATGTCAATTTCATAATCTGGCTATTGTATGATGTTATGTTACGAAATAAGGAGGATAAAAAACCTGATTAAAATTATCCCTTGAGGCCGTGTGTGGGTCAATCATGAATATATTAGAACTCGACCATAAAGATAAGTTTCTCTTTAGCCAAAATGGCTCAAATGCTTTTCCAAAGGACAAGCTAGTGAAATTTGACAAAATTAATACAATAACTTTCTAAAGTTATGAGGAATTCAGTGCTATGCTATATGCTTACAGAAGGCTAATGTTTAACTTTATAAGATAGACCATAAAGAAGACAGAATACAAGTCCCAAATAGTCTCACTTGTTTACACTGACAGCTCTTCTTTCCTCCTAATGCTGCCCTAAGCCTTCATCATCTTGTTAACCTTCTAAGGTTGCTACTGGTCCAATGACCAGCTGACCTGCCCCTGACTATTTTGGTCGTTGGAGTCTCAACAAAATAAAAGAAAGATACATTACTTTATTACCTGTTAGCCCAACTCAACATTTGTTCACAGTCAGTCACAGTTAGGGAAACTAAGTTTAAGAAACATATATTGGCCTGATAGGGGTAAATAGATCATAATGATCATTCTCAAATTAATATCTACAAATAAAATGAGGATGAGGGCATGCATAAAACTACCTTTTGAATAATATTTCAGTCACTTAATTTATTTATATCTTCAATGACTTCTGATACCACTATCAGAAAGTGAGTGTGCGGCTTTAACGTCATTACATTAATTTTTTCTTGGCTCCAGAACTGAGGAGTTCTCTCGCCATCATGACACAAACTTTGCGATGAATTTTGGGATGATGTTAAACAATTCAGATTGTTGATGGGCCATTTTCAGGAAGAACCAAAGATAAAAAAACGGAAATCAGAAGTTGGCTAATGGAGAGAGTATGGGGACTCTGGCCCAAATTTACTTTGCCAGTGCAAATTTGTATGTTTAGAGGCCCAATATTCACTACTTATAGGGATTTAAAGCTCCAATAACTGATCGACTGCAGCTGAGTGCAACCTAAAGAAACTTCACGCAATAAAACCGTTGCTGTTATGCAGAACTTCGAGATACCTTTGACAGTAACTGCGAAGAATACAGCCACAGCAGAGACGAATGTGTGGTTTGTTTTAAAAAGGTTACACAATTATATTCTGCAATTAAACAAAATTTACTCCTTTCGAAAACATGTTTTCATCTCTTTGATGCAAGCTTCTTTTTCCAATCAGGCCTACAGAAAATATCCATGGAAGTGTTTATAAATGCAAACACAAAAGACAAAATTGACAGTAATAACAACAGAAGCAAAATGATAATTTTCAGAACTTGTGAATATTAGAAGATGAACCTGCAAGAAAAGTTTGCAATGATGTCAACTTTTCATTGTTTCAAAGAGTGGAAGGCATCTTTATTAGCGTTGTCTGCAAGATTGTTACAGATGCCTTTGCCTTTTATTTATATCAATTCTAATTCTGTGCTCAATTTTGGATGAATTTGAAGAAGACCGGTATAAGAAGTTATCTGAAATTTCTAATTAATTATCAAATACATGCGTATCTAATATGACTAATTCTAATTTTTCATCAACCAAGTCACATTGTAGTATGATATGAAAAACCCCAACTGCCTACACAAAGTTAGAAATTACCTGGCGTAAGAGGAAAATCAATGAAACTGTGGCATGAGTGATGAAACACTGAAGTGACACAAATGACAGAATTTGATTGAGCCTGTAAAATGACAAATTGTGTAAAATTCATAATCATAGTTTTTTGTGTGACAAAGTATTCTTCGAAGTTCGAACAATCTTATATGATCTACTTCCCAGATGCTTCGTTGTTTTCGTCAAATTCTCACTTTATATGTAGCTTTTACCATGCCATATTCTGAAGGAAGGTGTTATTTTGCTGTCAAGAGTGTATATTTTTAGATACAGGAAGTTACTAATACTATGTGAGAAATAAGTAGAATGCAACAATCATTATTGTTGAGGATAGGCTGAGGAGTGAGGAAAGACCAAATAGGACAACATAATGACTGTGACTCTTCTATATAACTTGGTAATAATTGCAGCTTAAAAAAAGCAAGAAGCGTCAGGAGTGTAACAGTATACTCCATCACTTTTATCAATATGAATCCAACAGGTGCTCTTCGATTCCTTCATGGCAGCTTTTGCTCTGAAACAATAAGAAAGACATGCTTTTCATTTTTGATAAATTTTATACACCTCCTCAGATATCATGCTGCACATTTTCAAAATGATATAAGGTATAGCTGCTGTTAACTTACGTCTGATGCTTCTCCATTATCTCTTCATACTTGTTTCCATATCTTTCTCTTCTTTTCTTCTCTCTTTTAGCTTTCCTCTTCCCTTTTTCACTAGATAGGCCCACTTATTTTTCTCAGCTGCTGCCATTTTAGACAAATCCGGCTCATTTTCCGAATCAGCGGAGAGCAAGCTAACTGTCACTGTTAACAGGATAATAAAAAAGTGCCAAAATCTGCTAAGGATTTTGAAATCCCAATAGCCTACATGGTCTAGCTACAGATTAATTTTCTGTTGCATCACTCAGAGAAGACCTCAAAATAGTGTATCAGGTTATATGTGATGATCACCCAAAGTCAGTTATATTTCCATCAGGCCCTCCTCCTTTCTTCTTCTTTGCATCTTTTCCTCCCTCCACAAAAAAAAGCAATTTTGTCTGAATAACTGGTAATTGAAAACATACAGTCTCATTCTTGTGTAACAATTGGATGTTCAAACTTATACAACATAATCTTTATAACTAAAGCACTTGAGTTGCCTTTATCATTGTGGTTTTTAGCGGCGTCAGCCAGCTCTTACAGTAAGCATTTTGGCTAATCTTGTTAGCACTCTGGTGATCGTCCTCTCTCACCAATCTCATTCAAACTTAAAATACAGTCTCAATGGAATTTTTCCTTGAGCCCAGTCGATTTTGGTGTTCCACAGTTACGAAAAAAAAATTAATAACGAAACTAAATAGACTGAAATTCAAGGGTCAAGGGTCAGCCGAATCTCTTTTTCTCCGTGCATTTCCGTGAGGGGGGCGTGGCTTGTGAGCAATGATCTCTATATAATCATTCACACCAAAGGCATTCTGGGATACCATGATCTCACATGCCATTTCCCTAATTTCTGAACCTATCCTTCTCTATCCCGACTTTACACATGCCCTTGCAGATGCATAACACTTTTTCCAATAGATTAACACCAAATGTCACCCAATCCATCCAGTATCTTTTATGTTCACTCAATGGTACGTTTTCTATCGAGAGCATTGCCGCCATTTTATTTGTTGTGATCCACGAGGATCAAGCAGTTGCCTATTTTCCCGCTCTACTGCATGGTGCAGGCCTATAGGCCTACATGTATGCAGTTTCACCCAGGATTAGCCTGTATCCTTCATTAAAGTCCTAATTGCCATTAAATTACATTGAGTAACACTGCCTCATTGGTATTGAAGTGTCAACTCTTAAGTGTCATGCTGAAGTGCAATCGACCTTACAGCTATGTCACTAGGGGAGGGGGTACACCTGCCCTATGGGTTACGGCAGTTCTACTGTTCAGGTGTCCTCCAGTACAACATTTTATTTCCATAATTCTATACAGTAATGTCCATGCTTCTTGTAAGAACTTCAGTTGTACAAATAAACATATTCTATTCTAGAAGCAAATTGACAATGCTACAGATAAATAATGACAATTTTACCATTGGAAATATCTGTGACACATCTGTATAACAGCATCCATCCACTGCTGCATAAATCCCCCAATTGATGACGGCTCACATCAGATATCCCTATGACACCCACAGATTGCCACTTCCAGCCACTCACCCATTTAATTATTTGCTACATTTATGCAGACCGCCTCAATATATATACCTCATTTCATACCTCAAATATTTCTCAACAGTCATGTCACCCCATTTCAAAACCATCTTTGCTCCAAAATCATGCATGTATCTCATGCCTATATTTGTACAAGGCGCCTCTCTCACTGCCATTTATCACGGGTAAATGCTAGTTGATATTATTAACCACAAAACTCTGTGAAGTCAACTCCAAATATGTATCTAAAAGTGTAAATTGACTCATAGATTGCACTTTAAAAAGCAAAGAGCAATTCAGTTGCAGGTCCTCCAAATGACTCAGACCTCTGATACCAGTTAGCAAGCCCTCAGGTGTGAAGGTAAATTACGCTTGAAATTTGAAGAGCAATTACTAATTAATTTGGAATGACTTGTTGTATCTACAGATCAAGCATTGCAAGACTCTCAGGACCTTATTAATGTTTTAATAAACATCAATTCAATAATATGAATATAGTAGTCAATTAACCTCAATTTAAACGAAATTGTCTATTCCTAGTGTATGAATTCAATTATATCTAAAATGCACACTGTATAAATTCTTGCTGCAGCATTAAATTATCCAGAGCTTGGGTTTTTCAAATCGTATATTTAACAAATTCTCAGAAAACATCTATTTATTATTATTATTTTATAGAGACTTCAAGAAAATCGTTAACTTTACAGTTTATCACATTTTTATGCACATCTCGGTTGGCTTATTATTAAATGGCAATAATTTTAATGCATTTGCACATTTCACAAGTGCCATCCAATGCTGATGACCAGACATGAATCTTTGACGCCGCTTAAAGTGCTTGCACGTTATTTTTTAGATTTACACATTCCTTAATTTTGCAATTAGAAATCTGATAAGCGGCATCCAAATTCCATTTGCAAGAATCTTTCACCCAGAAATTTGAAATCAACTTCATTTATCTCCATGGTAATAAGTTTTGCTCTTTTGATACATTTTTAAATGATTACAAAATGGGATTAAATCTTGATTTAAAAGTTCTGAGGATGATGGGACTGGAGAACGAGTACTGAAATGCTGATGTCTTTTGCCTTTTTATTTTTTATACTCGTCTACTTAGACTCAGACTCAGACTCAGACTCAGACTCAGACTCAGACTCATTTTATTTTTGCTCTTTTAAGTGAAAAAAATACAATAAACACATATATAAATTAATCATAAGTTTTCTATTAAAAAAAAAGAGCAATGGGACTCCTCGAAGGCAATAATTTGCCGCTGATAAGGAGCCCCAATGTTTAGAAATTGTTTCAAGGCACAGTGGGTGGCGATGTACTTTACAAAATTCAATAAAAGAAATATAAACAACTATAAATAAGAAAGAAACACAGATTTTAAAGTCGAATAAAAAATAAAAGTAATGGTGGGACGATGGAATTCAGTTACGAGGGGATGGAGCTGTGAACAGAGCAGTATGTCATAGAAAAATCAATTTCTATTACAAATATAACAGTGATCAATCGAACAAACGGGATCATAACTATCTAGTAATTTAATCTTAATGTAATTTTTATATCCATGAAAGCTATGTGTAAAGATTTTGTTTCTGAAATTATCTTGCATGGTATTAAATATTTTAATAAATTTGTATTTCATACCATTTCTTGCAAACTCACGTCCCACAGCAGGCAGCCGCAAAACCGAAGCATTTCTAGTATTATAATCATGTTGAGTCAAATTCACTCCAGGATTGACAACCTCTTTAAAATATTCAGGCACAGGACCATTAATTAAGCGATAACATAGTTTGTAGTCATGCAGTGCACATATATCTTCTAATTTTAAAATATTCAGCAGTTTGAAAAGGATGTTCGTATGAGCATTAAATTTGCTGTTGGTAATAATTCTGACCGCTTTTTTCTGTAATTTAAATAAATTCTGAGATCGCCAGCCCCAAAGAGTTATGCCATAATTAAAGTAGGATGAAATCAGAGCATTATATATGTTAAGTAAAGCATCAGTTGGTAAGGTATGCTTGAGTCTAGATAAGATACCTATTGTTTTACTGATTTTTTTTGATAAGGCAGTGACATGCATTTTCCAACTTAGGTTTGTATCCAAAATTAATCCTAAGAAATTGAATTCATTAACATATTCAACCTTTGTGTCATTAATGGAAATATCAGGAGGAGTTATTTGCCTTTGGGGTGTATGAAATAGCATTGCCTTTGTCTTACTAACATTTAGTGATAGTTTATTTAATTTTAACCATTTATCAACCTTGTCTAGTTCATTATTGATATCATTCTTCATTGAAACATAATTAGTATAATTAAGAGACGCAAAAAGAGTTGTATCATCCGCATAGATAATTGGTGTTAAGCAGTTAGTAATAGTTGGTAGATCATTGAGATAGATAATGAATAACAGAGGGCCTAATATGGAGCCCTGTGTGGTCCAGTGTGTCAAAGGCCTTTTAAAGATCCATGAAAATATTGACAGGTGTATTATTTTGATCCATTTCTGAAATTATTTTATCCACAAGCTCCATTGCTGCAAATTCTGTAGAGTGATTTGAACGAAAACCATACTGACTAGGACAGAATAAATTAAGTTGATCAAAGTGGTTATAAATTTGATCAAACATTATACGTTCAAAGACCTTTGACACACTAGGGAGCACCGATACTGGGCGGTAATTTTCAAACAGGTAATTTTCTTTTTTTTTTAAATAATGGTGTAACTTTTGCAATTTTGAGTTTATTAGGGAATTTTCCTGAAGCAAATGACTGATTAATGAGAATCATCAAAGGCAGAGCTACTTCATTTTTAATAAACTTGAGTAATTTATTTGATATCCTATCTAGACCGGTGCTGGTTTTTGGCTTTAGTGAATCTATAGCTTTGATGACTGTGCCTTTGACAATTGGATTAAAACAAAAGGTAGTTTCTACTGGAGAACTTAAATAATCCTTGAATGATTTATTTTCGGGTAGTACAATATTCTCTGATAATTTGGGACCAATATCTATGAAATACTTATTAAACTCATTGGTAATTATTTTTAGATCAGACTGCATATTATTGTTAATAAGAAATTCCTTAGGGTAATCATTTGGATTTTTAGACCTGTTCATTACATTGTTGATTGTTGACCATGTTTTTTTAATGTCAGATTTGAATTTGGAGAAGCAATTAGAGAAATACTGTTTTTTTGCAGCACGGATGGTTTTTTGAAGGATCTTTGAATACGTTTTAAAATTAGTGAGGGTATCTTGATATTGAGCACTACTTTCGGACAGTGATTTCAGTTTAATATAGAGTTTATCTTTATAGGTAATAGACTTCAGTATAGCATTTGTCATCCATTTAGACTTCTTGTGTTTGTACTTATTGAATCTTACATATTTAACAGGAAAGTGTATCTTTATGTAATGAGATAGTGTATCGTTAAAAACATTGTAGTCATTTTCTGAATTCTCTTGGCCTAGCATACTGAATTTATCCAGAGCCTCCGCACTATTTATATCTTTTTTAAAGTTTTCATAATTTTCAGGAGTTTCACTGAAAACCTTAACGAACTCATCGAGACATTTATCACTATTCAAATAGTCTAGTGAAATGAAATAAGGCAAATGATCCGAAATATGTTTTAGTAGTACCCTGGCAGTTGTGGGTGAATAGTCGTTTGAAACTTTAACAAAAAAATTATCTATTAAAGTACCACGCTGTTGAGTAAGACGTGTAGGCACAGTAATTTTAGGAATGTATCCATTAGATATCATATTATCCAAGAAGTCATTTATGGCATTATTATCTTTATAATTTAACAGATTAATATTGAAATCTCCAGAAATAACTACATATTTGTTATTTTTTAGTTGATTGAATACCAGAACTAAGTCTTCTATAAATTTACAGATATGTTCATGATTTGGCCTTGGAGGTCTATATATGTTGCCCACAATCAGCTTCTTCTTAACACCATGGGTGTCTGTGACATAGATCTCTATGAGCTGACCATCCCAAAACTCAGAGTTAATATCTAGATTAATACATTTAAATTCATATTGCTCATGTAGATAAATAGCTACTCCGCCATGTGCACTGCATGACTTACCAACAGAAATGAGGTTATATCCTGGGAGTTCAAATAGAGATAGGTCACTGTCTGCTGTGAGCCATGTTTCCTGCAAGCAAATGGCATAAATTTTACTATTATATTCATAACATAGCTCTAAATAAGTTTTCAATGATTCAAATTTTGCATTTAAAGATTGACAATTTAGACTAATAATTTTAAATTAATTTTTTTTCGAACCTAGTAAACGTATAAAGTCTTCCTCAATATTATAGGGAGAGTTTTGAAATAAGCTTGGTTCACAGGTGGCATCCCCATCGTCATCAGCCACATCATGCTCCATCAAGTCAATTTGGGACGAATTCCCTATAAGATTTGGTAAATCTACAGAGGACATATAATTTCATCACAGGAAAAAATCGCCATCCACTGTGCCTGAAGATATATAATAAATAACATGACAAGTGAGTAGACAAAATTGTAAACAAATTCGAAAAAGGGCAAAGTGTAATGAGCACATCTGGAAACATCTAAAGTTAAACACAAACAGTACATCCCAAAGAGAGAGAAAATTGAAAAAAATTATAGCACAGAAAAGTAGAAGCCTTGCTTGACAAGCCATATATATATATAGTTGAATTATACTTTTTTAAGTCTTTTAAAAGTGAAAATACAATACATCTGCAAATTGGTGAATTCTTATTTAAACTAGAAAAAGGGAGTTAATTAACTATCCATTCTTAGCTATAGTAGTAGTAGAACATTTATTGCTTACTGTGCACAAGATAAAATTTACATCCACAAACATCTGGTACATATATTAATAATAACAAAAAATCACAATATTAGTGTCCATAGGTTCTGAAGAAATTTGTCACATCATAGCAGTATCTGATCATCGCTCTACAGTCCAAATTACACATGAGGAAATTTAAACAACTGAAGTCCAAATTTGAGAAAGTGTCTCTGATATGTTGAGTCAGCGTACACTGACAAAGTGCATGTAGTTCCGTCTGAACAACACCACAATGGCACAGCCTGAGCTCCCGCGGTGTCCTTGACCATCTTCCTGTTTCAATTCGGAGGTAGTGAGCTCCCAGGCGAAGTCTGGTGGTGGCTATTCGGTGTTTTTCCATGATGCTAGATCCTTGACTGTACATTGAGTGCACTGACAGTTCAGGATTGAATTCCAAATAGGTGGTTCTCCTTGTGGATGGAGATTGTCTAATCTTTACTTTAGTTTCAGTCCGGCAAGCATCAACGTAATTGTAATCATCAGATTTTGATAATATATCTTGCAGAACAAGTCCAGCTGGGCATCGCTTCGTAATTGCCAAGTTGATAATCCTGGAGATATATGAGTCATCAAAATCGGTCCGTCTTTGCACCTTCAGTAGAAACTGTTTTTGCTGTTGTCTAATGTGTGCTTTTGCATCTCCCATCCCTAGTTCTGTTAGGACTAGGTCATTGCATACAGAGTTGCGGATGCCTAGCAATAATTTCAAGGTGGTAGTGAATACTGTCTCAGCTGATCGCAAATTGTTAGTCAACCAAGTCTGGCAACTGAAAAACAAGGCGCTCTTCACAGCGCTGTCCCACACTTTAAATTTTGCTTGCCAAGGGGCGTCAGAGTTTTTTGTAAGGAATGACATGAATTTCAGCACATGAGAGTTCTTAGACCTCAGGTGTTCCTGCACCTGCATCGTGATTGATGAAGCGATAATGGGGGTTCCAAGGTAAGTGTAAGTTTCAGTGTATCCAATTGAGATATCTCCAATCTCGAAACTGTCTCTCTCACCATTGATGCAAATGAACTTTGACTTAGATGGATTGATCACCATCCCTAAGTCATGAGTTTTTTCAACCAGTAGTCTCAGCTTAAGTGCCATTTGCTCTCTTGAAGTGGCTAGGACAGCAGTGTCATCCATTAAGAGAATGGTGTGTAAGTCCTCGAGCCAACCGATTTAAAAGTTTGACATTAAACCAAACACCAAAAGAAATAAAGCTGAAGTCAGAAAGCAACATATTCAACATAAGACATGTTAGTTAAAAATATCATTGTATATAAATTACCAAAAAGAAACTTACTGTAAAAAGAAAATATATCACCCTTAATTCACTTACTCCCAAAACACTACTACAACAACATATCTGTCGTGCATTCAGCTGTTAATGTTCAAAAATACAACAGACCAGTAAACAAAACCAAAAAAAAAAAAAGAAAAGAAAAAAAAAAAAACCCTGTTAAATACGTCCACTCTTAGTTTTCATAAATCTTGACAGTATTTCCATTTACCGCAAATACCCATGTTAGACAACAAGATTTACAGATACATACATATTACACATATCATACTAACATGCAAATCATCAAGTAAATATCAGGGACTTACAAATCTTACAGAAGTCACACATCACCAGATTTTTCCGAAGTAAAACATAATCAATAGTAGTAACATTAGACATGGCAAGATAAAGCAACAATGGTGTACATATCTAAATTGTTATATATCAAACAAAAACTGAAAAGAATTTATAATTACAAAAATTGTCATCTACAAAATATCACTCCATTTTTAGCTTAGAGTTAACACTAATTTCATTTAGATATTCAAACTTATATATTAGCCATGCTTAAAAAAAAACCCAAAAAACCAACAAAAAACCATGGTAATGCGATAATTAAATTCTTAACATAAAAGAAAAAAAAAATTCTCTAGTTTAAAACTTCGTCCCAGCACTTTTCAGTTTGCAAGGTTAAGCACACAAATATGGACATGAAGTATGGGTATATAATTAATAAGTAAATCAAACACTTAATAAACATCAAATTAAGCCAATCTGTTAGACAACCAAACAAAATAAGTCGATCAGTGTTATGTCAGTCATCAATTCTTAACTCTGATTAGGTAGTAAATTAAGAAACTTAAACAGTCCTTTGTGTTATAAGACAGCATTAAATTAAAGGGTTTGAGTCATTAAACAAACAAGAAGTGGTTAGGCTTACAGCATTGTCAGTTTATAATAAACAACAATATCAAGTTGGCCTTAAATAGCGATATTAATACTTCTTATTATAACATGTCTCGTTACATGAGACTGACATGAGCTTATTTCAGTAAAATACTTAAAATCAGGCATGCCTGAACTTAATGTCAAAGTATTAGTCCCATCATATGCTTACTGACCAATAAATATGAAAAATAAATAATGAATTATGAATATACATACCATATCACTAAAAGTAATAAACAAAAGTAACCAGTTCAATGATTTTTTTTTAGATTTTTTTACATTACATAATATTATAATTTTAAATGAAGGAGAGTAATAATGAACACAGAAAAAAAAGAGTTAAGCCAGCTCGCTCCTCACGGTCTCCAAAATTTTACCCATCAAATTTCTTCCGATATGTTTTTGTTTCTGTCCAACTCTTTATCGTTTAAGGAAAGTCCACAACCCCACGTCTTATCCTTGCTTGCTTCCACCAGGTTCAAATCTCCATTTTCGAAAAGAAATTTCCTCAAACGCTCATTTTGTACAAACTTTTCTCGACACCCTCTATGTAGAAAATCTTGGGCAAGCGTCAAATACTGATCATCAGTCATTTTGACTTGTTTCCCGAGGTTTTTGCACTCTGCCGGTGTTTCACTATAGAATATTTGCTGAGCAAGATCTTTTTGCTTGGCAGCCATAGCCAAAGAGTAATGCAGAAATTTTTCCACAGACGAAAATGATTCCCCATCCACAGTAAAGAAAGCATTATGAAAATTTGATAGCGGTGAAGCTTCGGTGAAGAAAGCAATTGTGTTTTCATCTACCAGTTTTGTAGCCAATGAAGTAGGATTAAATTCCTTGGGGAGATCTTGGACTGTTTCTACAGTATACTCTTTGTTGTCAATGACAAGTTTGTCGTCTCTCAAGAATGACAGATGATTCAGCTGCCTTGCTTTCATCATGATCGGATATAACTTATTCCGTCTAACCACATAATCCTTGGGAAAGTCTTCTTTGAGGATCTTTTTGGTACCCTTCAGGCTTCTTTTCGCATCCCAAACCTTCTTTCTGTCACTATACAGAGTAAATCGGCAAAAAATAGGATTGATTTCATCTTTTTTTCCTTGCAGTCTATGGACTCTTTGAAGACTAATTGATTCAGAGTCAGCTATTTTTAAATCCTCTTTAAAGAAATTCAAAACTGTTTCCCGACATTTTTCGTTTTTCAGTTCAGGTATGCCATAAATCAACAGGTTCTCTCTTCTATTATAAGTCTCCAAGCGATTCAATTTTTCTTGGACGAGATCAGCTTTTTTTTCTGCTCTATCTTCTTTACAAGATGCTATACACTTATGAGAGAGTTACCCAATGTAATATGGAAATTTATGTGATGACCTGCCATGAATTGATTACCTGTGTTCTGCCTATTCCATATGATTGAGAATCATCAGTAAGGAGTGTTAGCAGCAATACATGACAGATTGTGAGGACCAGACGCACCAAGAATAGTTCTCCTAATTTGTTCCAATCTCAGGCTTCGCCAGGAAACCAGTATTGGGGACCAATACCACTTGCTGCTTCAGTAAATTAGGAAAATTAGTGTCTGTTTCACGGTCAAATTACCTGCCTCTCCCTTCACAAAACTCAGAACACATCAATGCATAGGAAATGCGATTTTAAAGAGTGAACAGGAAAACCTTTGCATAGAAAATGTAGTTTTGCTACAGCCGATTGAAATAACACTATAATTGAGAAATGCGAAAAAATATCGTAAATTTTTCCTTCATTTTTTGACCTTATGACCTTTACGGTGTGACGTAGGTCAATTCCAGGACCTTGAAAATTTACATGATGCCTCTAGGCTATTGTAGCAAGTATGTCTGGCATTTTTGTAACAATATCTTGATTCCTTGTCTGTGTAAAAAAATCAAATGTCAAAAACGTACAATTTTTCGTCATA
Organism: Platynereis dumerilii; assembly: GCA_026936325.1. Lineage (NCBI taxonomy): Eukaryota > Metazoa > Annelida > Polychaeta > Phyllodocida > Nereididae > Platynereis > Platynereis dumerilii. The sequence goes on from JAPTHN010000007.1 coordinate 12,779,099, forward strand.
TTTGACCTTGAATTTGACCTTGAAAATAATTTTCTAGGTCAAAACCAATATGATTTTCAGAATCACGATGCAAAAATGGGGGGATCAATTAATTATTGTAACTCTCTCGGATCGATATTTCCATGTCAAAAAGGCAACAATTTGTCATTTTTCAACATTCTCCGGTTTGCGATATTTGGAATTTTGTAGAAAATTAACGTAAAATGTTAGAGGACTTTGGTTTGCATATTCTAAATATCCATATTTTTGTGTGTCTTGAGAAAAAATATGATAGTGATATCGTGGAAAAAACATAATTTTCAGAATTTTTGAAAATAAGTACTTTTCGCACTTTGAAGATGCAAATGACCTTGAAAAATGAGGTCAAGGTCAAATTTGAAGGTGGATATGGGGGTTTGGGGGGCTACTTTGGGGGGGTTGACTATACATTGTTATGGCCTAAAATCGATATTTCAGGCCGAAAATACCAAGGTCACTGGTTTTGACGACGCGGTTGCTATTTAAAATTACATAACTCAAAAAGTAAACTTGGGATCATTATAAAGGTGAGGCACTGCATTGCGTACGTCATTTGGGCAACTTTTGGTGTCAAGCCTGTAACTCTGTGACCTGCAGATTCTGACTTCCCGTGCCGAGACCTCTGGGACTAAAATTTCACCTGTGCAACGTTGACCTTGACCTACTTTCTTGAAATTGGGTCAGATTATGTAATTTACATGTACGACATGTCACATAATTGGAAAATGAAATTTGCTTGTAATTTCATGTGATATGATCACTTGAAATAAATGAAATTACGAACTTTGAAATGGTCTGTGACCTTGAAAAATAGATCAAGGTCACCGAAACTGGGTCAGTGTAATTAGGTCATGTAATACTATATATGTAATTTTTTTGAGATTTTTTTGAAGAAATTAAGGTTGCCGGAATAATAAATAATAAGTAATACTTACGAAAACAAGAAACTTCACCTATGTAATAGGTGAAGTTTAATAATAATAGTTATTTATATAGCGCCAATATCCAAAATTTAATTTGCTCAAAAGCGCTTAATCATGTGCTGCCTTATAATTATTGGCAATAAAATGAGTTTTAAGTCATTTTCTAAATCGGAAAAGAATTGTCTGATTTCTTATATGACTTGGCAATTAATTCACAGAGTTGGTCCAGTTTTTGAAAATGCTTTTTCTCCGTAACAGTTTCGAATGAATAGGTGAGAAGTTTCGAGATTAATTCCGGCACCACATCTTACCTGCCAGATGTTCCATCACTTGTTGGGCCAATTAACATGGCATAGTAAAATGATCTAATTAAACACTGAAATTAAAAATCATATCACCTCCAATCAACAAATCAAATTATCCTTATCCAAGAATTTGAGCAAATATAGCGCCAATGAGCAGTTTACTGGAATCAGCGCTATATAAGTAACTTACATATTATTATTATTTTTATTATTTATTACATATATGAAAATGTCATCACTTTCCACCACAGTGTCAGAATTGGTAATGCCAATTTAAGTTAGTGCACACAGATTAGTTGCATAACAGACCTGTGCATCCTGTCTTTGAGCTCATTAGAATGATTGCCTTTTCCGTTCTTTCCAGTTGCCATTTCTGCCTTATTCGCATCCCACACCTTGTCAATGTTTGGTTATTTTATTTGCAATGCATATTTCTCCAAATGAACTATCAAAACAACCTAATTAATCCATTATCTTTGTTATCAATGCCAATTATGCCATGCAGAATGGGAATGACACGTGAAATTAGCAATCATGACTCCTGCTGCGTTTGTGTAACACGTGAAGTTGATTGTCTGGTTCTGGCTTTGAATTTGCCTAAAAGTAAGTTCCTCGGTTCTATACTACTCGCTATAAATGGACATAAACTAATGCAGTGGTACCTGCCATTTAAGACCCCAGTTGTAAGACCGACTTCTTTGTGTGTCTGCCTTCTTTCCGCACTAAGTAGTAGTTTTAGTGCATTTTGCACCCTTACGAGAGACCGCACCTCCTACGAGACCATTTCATGACCGCAGAAAAGCATGTTTCGGTCCCTCCTTCTCTGTCTTCTTCTTTTTCGTCAATAAGACGTCCACTTTTTGTTCTCAAAAATGTCTTTATAGGTTTTATCTCGGCTTCATCCCAACCATCAAAAGTCTCTCCTTCTTCAGCTTTCTTTGAATTCTATCAATATCCGCCCTCCCTTCCTTGATGGCATCATATTCCGATTTTGAGACGTATACTCTTCCTGCTACTCTACGATCACTTTTTGTCCGAATAGGCCTACATGTCCTTATAGCTTTTTGTTCTGTGTGATCAAATAAAACTATATGCTTCACTTTATCGGCTGAAAGATAATTCTTGAGAATTTTTTCAGCTTCTTTTTCACAGGCAAAGAGAAAATTCTGGTAGTCCTCCTCAGTCATGTAGACAAGACGCTTGACTAACCTTCCACTTTTAGTTCTTACCATCATTTTGATTATATGAATCTCTGAAAGGAATTAATCATAGCATTTTTCATACAATCTTATTGTAAATGAAATTGGATTTATTCATGTATTTGCTGTTTCAAAATTTCCATTTAATCAAATTGAAATACGTTTTTCTTGGATTGCTTCCAGCCTTTGTTGTCAAAGGAGCTCCTTTTGTTTCTGAAAAAGAAATAATTCCAAAATGGAAGTGGGCCCAGTCAGACAGCATGCAGCACAATGAAAATGATTGGAATTCTCAGAAAATTTCCCAACATACGCAGAGGCTAATTTGGAGCTAAATTTTCAAAATGTATAGATATTTTTTGTCACTCGCTTCAGGGGTGGTGACGACAGAGGACAAAATATGATTACAGTCTGCAAAATTTGAAGCAAGGCATAATTAAGTAGAACAAATATGCCAAAGTTTTGTTGCAGGCTACTTCAATAATGGCTTGTTCAGGTTTGTCTATCAGTTTGATAGGAGACAAAATGAGTCTGACGTCTGTAGGGGAGACCGGGGTAAGTTGTGCCGCGGGGTAAGTTGTGCCGCCCACTGTTGGGGTTAAATGAAGAACTGGGCAAAGAAGGCAATGCCACCCATATATACCCACTTGGTCAACATCATCAGGCACCAAGAATAAAACTACCAAATATAATGGTATGAAAAGCTACACTAATAAATTCAATTTTGTTGCTGAAAACTTGAAGTGCCGAGGACTAACATTCTTATTTCTCAGTCATTTGGTATTTGTAATAAGATGATGTCCCTCTGGTAGGATGGAGTTAAGAAGTATATCTAGACATTTCTGTTGTTAGATTTCATTTTGCATTGTTTGTTTATTTTTGACAACCAGTTTCATCCAGAAAATAAATTTGGGGTAAGTTTTGATTGGGGTGAGTTGTGCCAATGGTATGACATAGGAATTAATATTTTATTAATCTTTTTTTGTCTTAATTTTATGCAAGGCAAAAAAATGTTGTGAAATAACTTACACTGAAAGGAACACATGTGAAAAGAGTTATAACACCCTCTAAACAATAAATAATTCTGGTTTTTTTCAGCATTTTTAAGTTGTCTATAAAATGGCTCATAAATATCTGATTAGTTTCATGTAACATGTCAGTCATACGTTAGAAACATAATACAAATGATCGATCTGAAGAAACGGGAGAAATACTATATTTTTTTGGAATAAATTAGGCGGCACAACTTACCCCATCACGCGGCACAACTTACCCTGACACCGGGGCAAGTTGTGCCACTTGACCTACTTTTTTTAAATGCCTGTCATGACCTCCCCAATGGTCGGATTGCCCTGAAACTTTGGTTGATTCTGGCCAACGTATTATATTTTGATGTCTGATTTTCAGATTGCATGATCAAGCTTTGGTTTTTCGGAAAATCAGCCTGACGAAAAAAATGGCACAACTTACCCCGGTCTCCCCTATAGTTATTTACTTATTGCCAAAAAAGCGAAAGCTCGATTTTTCCCATCCATACTGTCTTTCATTTTCGGTTGGCATGCAGGAAGTGGTCAGGACTATAACAAGGGCCTTCAAGTATGTTTGATCAGTACGGTTTTTCTAACATACAATAATCATTACTTTCAAAACAATGTGCTGTTCTGACTTTGCAAGCATGTCTTGTAAAATTCTTCGGACAGAAATTTAAATGTCAGTAATGAGGCTTTCCTCACTGCATCACCAGCTCAGAGTTATCTCTTGTCTAATAGGAGACTGGATTAACCTGAATCTGCAGTTTTTGTTTTTACTATGGCCAACCAAATGATTCTTGGTCTGCAGAACTTGGTTTAACTAAAACAACCTCACACAATGTCCTCACACCTCAGAAGCAGCTTATATTAGGCCCTACATGTAATAGACCAATGGTAAGCATTGTTTGAACTTTTCAGAGAGCAGTCAACAGCCTCCAGCAATTGCCATTCCCTCATCTCAGTGAAAATGGTAATGAAACATTTTTGAAGAGACATTTATCTTCTCTTTATTAGTACTGTATCGGCATCTGTAAGCTGGTCAAATTAACACCAGCAATGATAAAATTTTGAATGTCATAACTCATCTAAATTTCTCACCGGGGAATAAAATAAATATAGATATATTCATCTTTATTGAAAAACCATTCAATTAGCACACACTCATATTTCTACTTATTTGCTGTTGCTTACAAAACCAACTTCCACAAAAGAAAAACTGATGGCATTATCCAACTTGACAGTGCAACAATGTCATCTTGCAAAAAAGAAAAGAAAAGATAGTTCACCTTCTGGCAAGATAAGCAATCATTCATAGAATTACCACAAGGCCGTGACCCCCTCTTGTTTTTCCTTCACCATTTCCTGCTCAGAATAGTTTTGTATAAGAGCTTATTTTGCTTAGCCCTAGAGGCTGTGATAAGTCTACAATAGATTGTCATATTACACATTCATACATATAATTTACCCGAGGGGAATGTATTGTTTACCTGTGATTTTAGCCAATTATTTGACGTGACACAGTTACATAACTTGTTGTTTATCCTGATTTATTTAAAGTTCATAGTAAAGCATAAACAAATACATAAAATTATTTTTCAGTCAGATAGTGCTTTTTCATGATCACAAGTAGAGCTGAGAGCTCAATAGTCTAGTGTAGCAGTTGAGTGGATAAATAAAATATAGAAAAAGGAGGAGTAAAAAATGAAATTATGCATTTTTTGTGGATCTCATTTGCAACTCAATTTCCTACTGCGTGGCTTTCACGGTTTCACCATCACATAACTGTGTCGGTAGCCCCCGCAAATTTGGATATATTTATGCTGAAAAAGCAGATTTATAAGTTGTAAAAAGATAAAAAGATATGCAATGATATTACCATAGCTTAAGTTTTATTCTATATTTATGTTGTGTGAATTCAAGACATATTGTTTATCACACATATGTTGTTTTTTTAAATCAGCTCAAGTAAGATCCAAAAACATTATAATGTGTTTCACGATCTGATGGCTTACAAAGGCTTACCTTCGCATCTTTCATGTGGGACTTGGAATATCGATATACATTATACAATTTAGGCATTCTTCAGAGGAGGACTGAAATGAAAGAAAGAATTAGATGTTACATTACATATATATTTAAGTAAGACCTGACACATGAGGCCTCTTCTTTCATAACATCTGATGAGTTTCTGCATAACATGTTAAGTTAATAGAAACAGCCTCAGAGAAAAATTATTTGAAAACCCATTTGGCAATCCTTGATATCCCCAGTTGAGTAATCTGTAAAAACCTTTTTAAAATTTTATATCTATATATATATAGACGAATAATCAAATGACACCAAATTACCCTTTTGATGAAGCTCCTTTGCTCGGATTGAGGAGAAGCCAAGAAATGTGGGATATATCTTGGAGCTGCTGGTTCAGAGGATGATCAGAAAGCCTGCAAAGAAAAAACATCCTATAATAATATTCTCGGTGGCCATCTTGTGTGCTCATTTTACACTCACCCATAAGGCTTTCTCATTTTTCCACTTAGAGTTATGAAATTTGGTACAGGTATAGGGCTATGGGTATGATTTGGGCAGTTGTCGAGAAATCCAAGATGGCGGCCATTTTGGCAGCCATCTTTCTTCATTCTTGAACTGCCCATTGTCACCTTAATATTTCACTTACAGTTACAAAATTTGGTATGTACAGGCATTGGCCTGTTGGCATCGATCAGGAACATGTTGAGAAATCCAAGATGGCAGCCGTTTTGGAAATCCAAGATGGCGTCCATTTTTAGTAGCCATCTTTCTTCATTGTTCAGCTGCCCATTGTGACCTTAATATTTCACTTACACTTATGACATTTGGCACAGGTATTGGCCTGTGTGTATGGATCAGGAAAATGTTGAGAAATCCAATATGGCAGCCATTTTGGCAGCCATCTTTCTTCATTTTTTTAACTGCCCATTCTGACCTTAATATTTCGCTCAGAGTTATGAAATTTGGGACAGGTCTTGGCCTGTGGGTATTGATCTGGAACATGTTGAGAAATCCAAGAAGGCAGCCAATTTGTGGTGGCCATTTTGGCACCCATCTTTCTTCATTTCTTGAACTGCCCATTGTGACCTTAATATTTCACTTTTTTACGGTTATGATATTTGCCACAGGTATTTGCCTGTGGGTATGGACCAGGAACATGTTGAGAAATTCAAGATGACAGCCATTTTGGCAGCCATCTTTCTTCATTTTTTTAACTGCCCATTGTGACCTTAATATTTCACTTAGAGTTATAAAATTTGGTACAGGTATTGGCCTGCGGGTATTGATCTGGAACATATTGAGAAATCCTAGATGGCGGCCATTTTGTGGCAGCCCTTTTGGCAGCCATCTTTCTTCATTTCTTGAACTGCCCATTGTGACCTTAATATTTCACTTTTTTACGGTTATGACATTTGCCACAGGTATTTGCCTGTGGGTATGGACCAGGAACATGTTGAGAAATCCAAGATGGCGGCCATTTTGGAAGCCATCTTTCTTCATTTCTTGAACTGCCCATTGTGATCTAAATATTTCGCTTAGAGTTATGAAATTTGGTACAGATATTGGCCTGTGGGTATGAATCGGGAGCATGTTGAGACATCCAAGCTGGCCACCAAATGGCCACTTCAGAATAGCTGACATCCTTCAACTGCCCATTGTGACCTTGCTATTTCACTCTACGTTATGAAATTAGGTAAAGTTATTGGCCTGTGGGCATGGATCAGGAAAATGTCGATAAATCCACATAGATTGATAGATAGGTAGATACATAGATACATAGATCTATACCCACTTTGATTGATTGCTTCATTCATTCACTCTTTCTCCACACTGCCAAAGTATATCCTTTATCACGGGTGAATGCTAGTATACATGTATTACCAAAAATACGTCCATGTTCTATAATCTCACATACTCCTGTCTACACCATGAGGTGACATTGTATCTTACTGTAATCAACATCTGTCACAATGGATTGATAATTCAATTTGTTCAATTGTCATGATTAATTGGTGGGCTGATTGATTTGAAAGAGATGAGATTAACACCATTACTTGCTCAGTTATAGTCAGAGAAAAATGATGGATAGATAGATAGATTAGTCAGGGAGCCAACCCCTCAAAATTGAGATTTCTGTTCGCAGCGATCCACACCTCCTCAAATTTGGTACTGTCGGAAAGGAAATTTTCTGAATTTTTTCATGGGGGCCATGGTTTTGTCAATTTCTTGGACCGGAGATGTTTTATTTTGGTTTCCATGGTAACAAGTCTGCTTTTGTCAAAATAATTTTTATAAAACTTATCATGGCGTATCACAGTTGCTGTGAAATCAAGGCTTTCATTGTTCAGTGATGTGGTGCCTTTTACTGGTCTCACTACTTTATGGGTGAAATTTTGATTTTGCATCTCTTCCTTGTTACCATGGCAACACTTTAGGACACTATTTCACAGATTTTGTTATTTCGTGATTTTCTTTTCTTTTTAAGAGCCACAATTTAATGGTATAACTTAAAAAATTATAGATATCTGAAGTCTGGTGGGGCAACTCTTTCAATCAGCAACATAGCCAGCTGATATTTTAGGGGAAGCTGGACTTTACTTTCAAAATTATGAAAACATTCCATTGACTAATTTTGGTTGCCATGGAAACCACTAGAAATGGCAAAAATGCATTTCAAAGAGATTTTCATACTGTGTAGAATACCATGTTAATGGATAGATAGATAGATAGATAGATAGATAGATAGATAGATAGATAGATAGATAGATAGATAGATAGATAGATAGATAGATAGATAGATAGATAGATGGACAGATTTATGGACAGTTAGTCAGGTGGTTATAATCAGGAATTCCATGGTGACGGAATCACCGCGGGATCATGAAAATTGTACTTTATTGATACATTGCCGAAGGTGTGATGAATAAATTCATGACTTGAAGATTTATTCTGATTTATGTCAATGTTAACTAAACTTTTTGATATGCAGAATTTCTGTCATTGGCCCGACCAGTTTTTTACAGCAAATCAAACTCTTGGTAATGGAATCACGAGCAAAAGCACCCAATTTTATGACTTTTTTGTCTTGTCATCTCGTTTGAGAAAATATTTCAGCTATGGGAGATAGAAACTGACAGTGTTCATCCCAGGAATACATTCCCACCGTAGTTCCATTTTGATGGACTTGGATCTTCACAGATGGATATTGTGCTGCTCCCTTGAGAATGGGTTTTTGAGTCAAATGACTCTGTTACCAATAGTTGAATGTGGCCTATGGATTGGGAAAATAATAAAATGTAAAAAATTCTTTAAAAATATTAAATTTGAAAAATATTAACATCAAGTGATGTCAACATCAAACATCAAGAACCAAGTCATGCACTTGTATTGGAGCCTCGAAAGTAGGCATTTTTCTTGATTTTTTATAGTGAAATAAACAGTAACTTTGAAAAATATCACAATTTTTGAAGAATATTGAAGGAAAACGAACTAAGCATCACCAAGATTTCAAAATGCATGTAAGTGACAAGTGACCTGACATGTCTGAATCATAATTTTATGTTGGATAAATATTTTGAAAATTGTCAGTGCCAGCTTTTGGTGAGAAAAGGTCCTGTTTCCAAGAGATGCAACATTTGCGTGGAATTCATCTAATATGACGCAATATTAATGCCCTGCTGCTTGGGAACAACACTACCCAGGCCCATATAGCTAGCATGATAAAGGGCAGTGACCTCACTTGGAGACGTGACCATTCAGTCATCTCAGCTTCACAGGCAACAGCAACACACTGAATCCACAAACAAGATAAGAGCACTCCCTCAGAACCAGGATGCTTATCTGAATGTCATGCCAGATCTTAGCCATGTTATTGGTCCATAGCCAATAGAGCTAAGGTGACAGACAGCTCATTGTAAGTCCATGATGGAATAAAGACATGCATTTGCTTGTAGTATTATCAGTTGTAGTTGAGTTGTAAAAATGATGGACATGCTTCCCCATCAGCGTGCCTCGGCGGCCCAACGTCGGCCCAAAGCCGGTCCGATGCTGCTGACATCGGACCGACGCCGGGCCGGCGCCGGACCGCCGAGGCACGCTGACAGGGTTATCAATCAACGTCTCCACCACTAACTGCAGTTCATTTCTGTAATTGGCAAAGTGTGCAAAAACTTAAAATAAGAATAATGTGACTTGCAAGAGCTCATACACCACTCATGACAAGAATGTAAGACTGCAGGTATATGAGTGCATACAACAAGGTCTATTGCTTACAAATGTGTCATGACAGGGATAGGACTACAAAATGTCCTTATTGTCAAAAATATGTCATTGAATCAGAGGCTATTTTTGGAGTGCATTGACCTGACAACAGCATTTATAGGATGGTGCAAACAAAATGTGCCTAATATAACTCAAGCATTTATTTGCAAGAATATTGAGAAGAGAGAAATATGCCTGTCATCTCCTACTAAAGATCTTGAGACTCCACAAGTACATATGATGACAGTCATGTGTCTGAACTTTGGCTTTTCTGTTCAAACTACTTCAGCAGTCTCAGACTGTGACTTTAACGGATTTGATACAACTGAGGAATGTTTTGCTTTGCACTTGTTTCTCAGTGTTTTTGATCTTAAAGAAATTACAAAAAAAGTTTTTATGATATCCTTTCATCCGAAGTGTTTTTTTCCTTTTATTGGTTTTAGTTTCTTTAACAAATATCCCATTGAACTAAACGTCTCAAATTTCAGAAAAACAATAACACAGAAACTGTTGCATTGTTTTATTCAATACCTACCATCTGCTTCAATGACACTGAGAATTGTTAGATTTGCTTCAGAAAAAATCTTTTTGAATGAGTCTTTTTTGGAACCACTTCATGTCAAAAGATGAGAAGGCAGAAATCAATATTTAAGTTGTTTTTAAAGATAGACTCGTTTTAATTCCAAGAAATTCACCAGCTTCTCAGATTCTGCGAATTTCTGTCAAACCTTCTCTCACAATGTGTATCATGCCAATTGAATTATGTCTTAAAGGGATTCTGTCTTCATGATGCGGACATCATATTTCATAGATTTTTTAATATTTTGAACAGTGGAAAAACATTAATACAATTCAAGCTTGTTGTTAGTGTCTGGGAATCAAATTAGTATGACATGATGAATTCTGTGCCAACACTACTGCGCTACTGTGCTACAGACAAATGTTTGGCAAAGTAGAGGTTTCTTAGCAGCGATTAAAACGAATAAAAAAATACTCTAAGTAATTCCAGATATGGCTTGATAACTCTATAAATATGCAATTCAGTTGGGAGAGTAAATGGAATTGAAAGAACTTCAATCTAAAGTTATATATTCCATCGACTGGGGTTATTCTTGGTAAGCCTTGATAAATTGCATATCATCACGGACACGGGATTATCTATTACTTGGACAACCAGTATGTCTCATTTTGTTGGTAGCTGTTTGAATCAGCGCTTGAGTTGTATTATCAAAAGCTCACCTCAGGGTTATCGGCTGTGCTGAATCCGGGCATGCGCATCCCGGAATACCCTGGCAACTTTGAATTGTTTTATTTGTTTTGATTTTAATTTCTTGGTCATGAACCAGCATGCCTCACATGAAATTTGTTTTTGCATGTAATGCACCTTGTATGGGTGAAAACAGTGATGCCAGTGTTGAAATAATGACAATCACTCTACATAAGTTCACACTTGACATGGCGCACTAGTATGAGAAGTGTAATAATAAGATTAAGCCCTAAGATGAATTAAAGCCAAAACAAATCAATACAAAGATTATAAATTGATATGAATGATCCATAACTGATAATAGTAACTCAAGGTAATCCGCTTGAGAAACAAACAGCCTTGGAACTCAAAGTGATGGGTCTCAGGAGGTTATTTGGAAACAAATTGTACACTCTGATATATACTTGCACATGCACAACATGTCAGGTCCATGATGTGCCTCAGAGCACAAAAGACATGCCATATGGGTGTTGAGTAAAAAAATCAAGGAATGACACTTAGAATCACTGGAATAGTGCTGCCTCATTTGAACAAAATGGCAATGACATACATTGTGAAAAAGCCCTCTAAAGAGCTAATGACATAAGGTGTGTTAATTGATTCACACCTGCTTGATGATTTCTTCATATAAATCCTTTCAGCTTCTTCATGTAGTATTAAGCATGTCTGAAAGGCAAACCATAGGCAATTTGATGTTAATACTTCCAGAGTCTGGAAAACTTCAGACCCATTTATTAAATTAAATACAACTTTCCACCTGTTTAAAAAACTTTGTCACATCAGCAGGCAGTTGTTGCAAATTAACTTAAATGTGATGTAAAATTTCTCTTCGGTCCCTTCCCTGTTATTGTGAATTTCTGGTAAACAAGACATTTAACTTTGTCATTGTGCGTAAATTTTAAATCAGTCGTTTTCAAATAGATTAAGTGAAGTTCCATACTGTGGACAGACAAGAAAATAATATGATAGGACATTAAACACAGAACAAAGTTTAATTTGTTGACTGAAATTCCATTCAAATAGAAAAAAAACATAAGCAAAGGAATACATGCAAGAAGAAAAGGTGCAGTAACACAATGTAGTGCGAAATTAATATATGGTTTAACATCAAAATATAAACAGTTTGTAACATGTTTATTGAATAATTCACAGAAGTATCAAAGTTGGGACTAGGGCTGGGCTACTCAGCGATTGTAGACATTATTTTCTAAATTGCTGATCTTTCTGACAATCAACTGATACAACCAGGATTATTGAATGGCTATTAACTCAATGACCTAAGTCAATCCATGAATAATCAGAAAGCAACCAAATTATTGCTCAGAAAATTTAGACAAATGTATTGGCGGTTATGTACACAAGTTTTAAGTGTTGTAAGCTAGCAATTTACTTATTATCGTTTTCATAGCTATGTGTTTTTTGTAAAACTTCGTTTTGCAGTTAAACCGTGACATCATCAGGTATCTGTCATTGTGATTGGTCTAATCTTCAATCTGTGACATATCAGTTCAGAGTTTGACATCACAGTTAATGACAAAGGAATTTATAACTGTCAGGCAATGTTACTATTTGTGTACAACCACAACAAACAATGAAGGTCTAAGTTGAGTGTTGCACCTCAATGTTTTCCAAACAAAATGTGTTGCTGTGTTTCACAAGACACCAGTGATCACAATTTCAAACAACTTTTTTTGTAAGTAATTGCAACTCTCCTTTGAGGCTAAGTAGTCTGTTTGGTTCAGTTACAGTGCATAGTGAAACATATATCATCCATGTGTCATTGTAATTTGACAGTTTCCTGAAATCTGTGCTTGTAATAAACAAAATTATTCAACTAATCTCTGACATCATAGTTTTGGAATGAAGCAAATTGCAAACTTGAAAAACATGTAGCTATGAAAACGATAATAATCTACCTCCTGCCCATTCTCCCGCTGGCAAAGTCACCTGAGCGCTGGCACAGCTTTCGCTGCTGTGCAGCTCGCAGTGACAGACTCTGACTTGTGAGAATGCCTCCTGCCCATATTCAGTGATTGTATTCCAGGTGTTTTCCACCAACAGACTGTTTGTTCGGCAAGGACATTGCCATGGCCAAATTGAATCACTTGTGAAGGAAAGAAGAGGAAAGGTCATTCAAGGTCAGACTGTCTGAGCCAAGGTCCTGAGTTGTCAAAGGAATCCTCAACGCAGGAGTCACCAGTGTCAAAACAAGGCACCAAAAGGAGAGACAAACAAGCCTGGAGTTTTAACTTTCAAAGACACTTTTTGGTCCTCACAAAGCAGCACTTGAGAGGCAACAGCCGACTCAGCATCCTGTCAGACCTCATTATCTGGAGATTAAGTCTTAGGCTAAGCTTCTCTCTTTTGTCAGTCAACCTTTTTATTGTCCGTTAAAAAGATCTGAATTACCTTGAGGGAAGGAAATAGCATAATTCATAGTTTGCATGGGAGGGGGGGGGGGTTTAACAAATACCAGTGCATTATAATAGTCATAGCATCACGAGTCAACCAATCAGATCAGCATTTGGCTGATTGCATCGCATCGTTGCAATTAAGGGAATTCTAAGTATCCATATCTGTAAGGACCAATTGTTAAAGAAATTTTAAATTAGCAATTTCTATTTTGGTCTGTTGCAATGAAAAGAATGTTGATGTAATGGAATGAGCGAGCAATGTTCACCATCTTCTCCAAGAATGTCCTAAAAAAACCCCAATAAATTCATATTAACCTATTACTACATGATACATCCACTGATTAAAGACAAATACCTGCAAAATGTATAACATAATGTGCTGTTAATCATTCCATATGTCAAAAACGAAATACACATGTTATATTTTTTGTAAGTCTGTAATCCGAAGTTTACAACAAAATTGGATTATCTAGTCTCTACTCAGTACTGGTTACATACACGATGAGATTTCGTGCACTTCGGGATTGTAAATGGAGCTAATCCCATGCCAATTGAACAAGTTGAATTACCAATCTTACTGCCATTGATTACAGAAAGATAGAACATCACCTCATGACATAGACAGGAATATAAGATTAGATATGGATGTATCCGTGATAAAAAGTTCCTTCTCAGCAGACTCTCTCATCATCATCCTGCAGCTCCAAGAGATATCCCACCTTTCTTGGCTTCTCCTTAATCAGGCAAATGGGCTTCATCAAAGGGGTAATTTGGTGTGATTTTGATTATTCTTTTATGGATTACTCAATTGGGATATATTAAGGGTCACCAAATGGATTATCTATTTTTTTTTCCTGAGGCAGTTTCCATCGACTAATCATGTTAAGCAGGGATTCATCAGATATTTCGATAGTGTTACGAAAGGAAAGGCCTTGTGTATTGTATCAGGTTTCACTTGAATCTATGTTATCAGCACACCAAATGTGTGTATTCTTACACTGAACCCATGTAGGAAAGCACTCCTGCATGCCACACTTGGCGAGGGAAATTCAGGGGGCAAACGTGTGTTTCCCTGAATACATAAGGACTTGTGAAAGCATGGATTCACTAGTATGAACAAGAGACCAAAATGGAGAGCATTATCAATCCTAGCTATTCCTGTGACATGCTGCTTTACATAAGTCCTGGTTTTCCCTTACTTTAGTCCATGGGGGCTATAGTTTCAGGCACTGAAGGAGAAAAGGCTTTGGATGACCGAAATTCTTTCACAGAACTTTGTTTGGAGGACTTCAAGGAACATTTACTTCAATGGGTCAGGTGTATGAATCAATGCCTTTGGTGAGCTTGTGAGTATTTTTTAAGGCTAACATTATATTTCTTATGTCAGATATTGTCAATCTCATTAACGCAGGTGATAGAGAGAGGTCTCTCACAGCCAAAATTCATTGGCTTTAGTGGTTTCAGTATTATCTGCCCCAAGAAGCTGAACTTTCAGTTTCCATGGCAACCACAGAATGAGTTAAGAATGTCCAAACTATCCAAAATTTTGGAAATCCATTCCAATTATGCTGAATTTTATCCTGTGAAAAATTCATAGTTCTATATTGAAAATAAGTGTCCATATAAAAAAAAGCCTCGAACTTTCTGAACGCCCCTCGTATATCTTATTCTTCTTTCATTTCAGTCCTCCTCTGAAGAATGCCTGAAATGTGTGTCACAAGTCAAGAAAGATGTGAAGTAGTAAGCCTTCCTGAGCTAAGAGATCAAAAAACTTACATTGTTTTGATCTGACATGATTTCGAATAACAACATGTGTGGCATGAACAATGTTTTTAATACACCTAATGTACAATCTTGATTAAAATGCTGAAATAATTTGGGAGTAAACTTTACCATGAGTATTTGTTTCAGTGAATGTAATGATACAATGTATGCATGTCCTCATATGGATTTATAGTTTTCTCTAAGATGAATTTTCAGTAAGGAGAGGTGTCACTATTACGCAGAATGTGCTAACCTTAGGTGGTGGAGACCTTTAGATGGCTGTTTTGAATTTACAATTAGTGTTAAGGAACGAGGCTGTCACTTCTCATCTGCCTCCTCAGCTCACTAGAAGTGCCTGGCAGGCAATGTCTGAGTGAGGTCTAATTTCTACTGCTAGGAAATCCTCTTGAGGAAATCCCCTAGTATCATCGAAGTAGAGTACACAATAAATGGAATTGATGGTGTTCATTTTATATATAGCAACTCAAAATGTTTAAATATCAGATTTACTCTTTGAGTACTGCGTGATATTTATTCAGGGCTATAAAAATTTCTTTCGGGGTGCGTATGCCCCCCCCCCCCCCAGGATTCTGCTCAGTCTACGGTCCTGTTATTACATCTGCTGATCAATGTTATTAGGTGCAAATATTCTTTATAATGCAGCTTTATATCTTCACATAAGTGCTAAATTTCTTGATCAGAAGTGCTTGAACCCAGATGTAACTCGATGAGTTGGAATAGATTATTCAAGTTTATCGTAAACTTAAGATTACAGGCAGCCAACAACTTAAAATGTCTGACAAAGATGCAGGGTAAATGTACATGATACACAAACAAATGTGGTAGGACCAGTTAGCCACTGTGACCATCTTGAAAATAAGACATCTTTTTGTCCCCTCTACAAAATGACACATTTAGAGACAACTTTCAGTCATCTGCTCAGTTTGCTTGTGTATCTCCTGTAAGTCAAATTTATTTTATTTTATGCTAAAAAGGATATGTAAATTCTTGACATTTGTAAAGCTTGTATGGCTTGATTCCATGATATAACTTAGCCCCGGTTGTCTGTCACCTTAGCTTAATTGGCTATGGGCCAGTAGCAGTGACAAAATGTGTCTTGACCTGAAGATAAGGACCCTCAATCTTACGTAATGGTGTTATCCTGTGTGTGGATTCAGCCTCAATTGTGTCCAGTGTGCCTCTGAAGCTCAGAAGCCGAGATGACTGATTCGTCACATCTATCTATCTATCTATCTATCTATCTATCTATCTATCTATCTATCTATCTATCTATCTATCTATCTATCTATCTATCTATCTATCTAGCTAGTTAGCTAGCTAGCTAACTAGCTAGCTAACTAGCTATCCATCTGACTGTAGTCTATCCATCTATAGTCTGTCCATCTGTCCATCTGTCTATCTGTCTATATCTTTGTCTATCTATCTCTCTATATATATCTATGTGTCTTCTCCTATCAAAAGAGAATGGCATTAATACCATTTGCAGAGATTAAGTTAAATCACACAATCATGCAGCCATTGATTATAGACTTATAAAATTACACCACAAAATGATGTCTACAGGAACATGATAAGATATGAACGTATTTGTGATGACATATTCCTTCCTTTTCAGGCTTTCCCTTCATCTTCTGAACCTGCAGCTCCTAGATATATCCCACCTTTCATGGCTTCTCCTCAATCAGAGCAAACGGGCTTCATCCAAAGGGTTATTTTGTGTCATTTTGATTATTTGTAAGGGTTGCCACGGAGATTATTCAACTGGGATATTAAGGATTTCCAAATGGGTTCTCAAATGACTTGGTTCTGTGTCAGCTCCGTTATCAACTACTAGCTATATAGGGATTCGACAGATATTTCTAAGATGTTGTGAACTGAGAGTGCTCATGTATCAGGTCTCATCAATTTTATACATGATTTATTCATCTAATTCCTTCTTTAATTTCAGTCCTCCTCTGAATAACGTATTTGGTGTGGCAAATAAAACATGTTTTGGATTTATATGATGCAAATAATACATAAAAGACTAAAACTAGAGTAATATTGTGTCTCTTATGATGTCATGGATGCATCAATCTGCATTTTCAGCACAAGAATGCTTTGTTTGGAGCTACTGCCACAGCTACTTGATAGCGAAAACATGCTAGAGGAAATCAAATTTTAGGTGAGACTTACAGGAAGATACCAATTTTTGCTGTATTGTACCTATTGAGCTTATAGTACAGGTCCAATTTATGCATATGTCTTTGTTTATATCAGTATATTATTATTTTTTTCTTTTTGAGCTGTTTCGGCAAAAAATATTAATGACAGCCCAGAGCTAAGTTGTCAATCTACAGAAGAACATTTATTGTTCTCATTTCCTCGTACATATATATGACTGAATCTTTAGTCTATAGATAGAGAGCGATGCTCTGCTGGCGACCCATGTACTCCCCCAGGGGTGTGTCCTTTCACCGTTATTGTTCATAGTCAAACAATCCCTCGCAAGGCGATAAAAGCATGAAACTTGGCACAAATGTTCAAAAGAACCTACGCTACCATTTTAGGCCGGGAGCCATCTTGAGATTAGTGTTGTTCCCTCCGCCATCTTGGATTCAAAATGCCCGCCATTTTGAACCTATTTCAATCAATATCTCAGGAACTGTGATAGATAGAGAATTGATTTCAGTAGCTATGCCCTTTATACCACCTTCCTAAATTCATAAGGGTTACTACTTTGGAGATTGAGTGGCATCTACATTGAATTTATTGATTGCAATTACCAGTATGAACCATTTCTCACTATAAATCTTGGTGTGAAAAAGCGAAAAACATCACTTCATTGTACTATTCCATCATTTACACGGACTGTCAGTCACTTACAATAGATGTAAAAAGATTTCAACTCTTAATGTAAAAACCTTTTCAATATCAAGGTATCAGAAATTGAAAATGTATTCAAAGAAATGCCTATGCTGCAGCCTTTAAAAAAAATCTACAATATGAAGGAAGTCTGTCCCGGTCAAAGCTTGTATCTGTGGATATGTCTTTCATTCTGCATTTGCATTTCTTACCCTTACTGGCTCCGTGATTGTGGAAAAGTATTTAGTCTTGCATGCCGTGCATCAGTTGTTGGCATGTTTGATAAAACCAGTAGATGATGGTCGGTCCACCAAAGTTCAAATCCGGAAGTCGAAACAGATCCAAGACAACTACGAGTCAATTCTAGATGATAGACAGTTTTTGTAAAGGAAGTTTTAACTTTTAGGCAACAAAGGCATATTTTTGATTTCATAGTGTAAAAAAATGTTTATCATTAGATAAAAACTAATTGGTGGCTACCCAGCAAGCACAAATATTGAATTAGTCTTATGAAAATGTTTATAAGCCAAAATAATGTTTTTAAATCTCTTTTGAATGTTAGAGCGCTTGCTGGCTTTGTTCATGTATTATAACTTACCTTTGTATGATCGGTTAATTCAATATGGCTGCTGGAATATCCGCCCTTCTCAGCTGATTCCCACCGATTTGACGTTGCATCATACACCCTGGTCCAATCGCGGTTATCCAGAACCACTGGTCCGACTCTCACAGCATAAATAGCTTTGAGTCAATTTCGCTGCACACTCGCCTTTCTCACTTACCCGCTGTCCCACCCTTGTTCTGTGGTTTCCAGAATCCAATAGGCTTCTTTAAAAAATTCAAAATTTTATTTCCTTAAAAAATCACTTAAAATTCCCTTTTTTTTTTTTTTCAAAATTCGTTTTCATTCCAAATTGATTGATGGCTCCAGGCCCCTCAAGCTCAGTTATTTATGTTATATGTTCGATATCTTGTCTTGAGGTGTATATTTGTTTATTTTAGGGGTCTATTAATTAATTGTTTTTATTTCTCTGTGTAAATGATTTGTAGTCTCCCTGCAAATGAAGGAATCCACTGAAATCATCTTTCAGGCTTTTAAACTCCAAAAGTATTATGAAAAATATTTAAACAGTAGTTAAATGGAGCAACTAAGGGTGAAAAATTTTAATTACTGGATGAAAGTTTCCACCATTGACATTAGGTAACATAAACATTTATTTGACTAAATTTTAAAAGATATCTACAGGTATGATAACAGTTGAAAATATTTTTGCTGCTAGTGTAAGTGACTCAAACTTGGACAATGATGAAATAGTACAGTGAAATGGTCTTTCTGGTTTTTTAACTCCAAAACATAGTGAGAAATGGTTCATCTTGGTAATTGTAATCATAAAATTCAACATGGATGCCACTCAATCTCTTTTGACATAAGCGCATCCAATTCCTTGACAGCAAAAATGGGAAATAACCAATGAAACGAAGTCTCTAACTCGAATCAGTTTCCAAGATACAGTAGAAAATGGGTTTTTAATGGTGGCCATCTTGAAAGCAATATGGCTGCCATCAAAATAGTTCCAAAGTACCCCTTATGAATTTAGACGGTGATATAAAGGGCATTGTCACTGAAATCAATTCTCTACCTATCGTAGTTCCTGAGATATTGATTGAAAGTTTCATGCTTTCATCACCTTGCAAGTTATTCTTACAACCATCACCCTGACTATCACCCTTTACACATAAGATAGCTGATGTATTTCTATTAGCAAAAGGCTGATTTTGTAGGTTGGCTCTGATGCTATTACTAAATAGTGCATTAGTATTTGATAAAGCACTCGCAAAGTTCTATGCAAACTATGAATTATTCCATGCATACAGTGCTAGGAGGTGATGCCATTTTAATTTCAAATGGGCAACAAATTCATATCTTTTTTAACGGACAATAAAAAGGTTGACTGACATAAGAGAGAAGCTTAGCCTAAGACTTAATCTCCAGATAATGAGGTCTGACAGGATGCTGAGTCGACTGTTGCCTCTCAAGTGCTGCTTTGTGAGGACCAAAAAGTGTCTTTGAAAGTTGAAAATCCTGGCCTGTTTGTCTCTCCTTTTTGTGCCTTGTTTTGACACTGATGACTCCTGTGATGAAGATTCCTTTGACAACTCAGGACCTTGGCTCAGACAGTCTGACCTTGAATGACCTTTCCTCTTCTTTTCTTCACAAGAGATGCAAATTGCCCTTGCTGAACAAACAGTCTGTTGGTGGAAAACAACTTGAATACAACCACTGAATATGGACAGGAGGTAAACTGAGTAAATTGCTAGCTTACAGTTACAACACTTAAAATGTGTGTACGCTACAGCCAATACATAGCAATAATTTGGTTGCTTTCTGATTATTCATGGATTGATTTAGGTCGTTGAGTTATTAGCCAATCAATAACCCTGGATGTATCAGTTGATTATCAGAAGATCAGCAATTTAGAAAATAATGTCTACAGTCGCTGAGTAGCCTGGTCCAGACTTTGATACTTCTGTGACTTATCTAATAAACATGTTACGAACTGTTTATATTTTTTTAACCTTACATGTATACCTTTTCTATTTGCATCAAATTTCAGTTGACAAATTTAACTTTGTTGTTTGTTTAATGTCCTTTCATATTATTTTCTTGTCTATCCAGTGTCCACAGTATGGAACTTCATTTAATCTATTTGAAAGCTACTGATTTAAAATTTACACACTATAACAAAGATAATTGTCTTGTTTACCAGAAATTCACAATAACGGGGAAAGAACCAAAGAGAAATTTTACATCACATTTAAGCTAATTCGCAACTACTGCCTGCTGATGTGAAAAAGTTTTTTAAACTGGTAGATAGTTGTATTTAATTCAACAAATGCGTCTGAAGTTTTCCAGACTCTGAAATTATTAACATAAAATTGCCTATGGTTTGCATTTCAGACATGCTTAATACTACATGAAGAAGCTGAAAGGATTTATATGAAGAAGTTATCAAGCAGGTGTGAATCAATTAACACATCTTTCGTCATTGACTATGCTGCTGTCTTTAGAGGGCTTTTTCACTATTTATTTTTATCACTATTTTATATGTAAAAACATTTTTGTCATTGCCTTTTTGTTTAAAATGTGACAGCACTTCTTCAGTGATTCAAAGGGCACATTCCTTGTTTTTTACAAAACTCAACAGAGTCAACACCCGTATGGCATGTGTGTTGTGCCTGAGGTACATCATAGACCTGACATGTTGTGCATGTAAATGTATCAGGGTATACAATTCATTCCCAGATAACCTCCTGAGACCCATCACTTTGAGTTTCAAGGGTGTTTGTTTTTAAAGAGAATTGCTTTTAGATATCATCAGTTATGGATCATTCATATCAATTTATAATCTTTTTATTGATTTGTTATGGCTTTAATTCATCTTTGGGCTTAATCTTGTTATAACACTTCTCATATTAGTGCGCCATGTCAAGCGTATGTATACTTATGTAGAGTTGATGTCACTATTTCAATACTGACATCACTATTATCACGTATATAAGGTGCATTGCATATGAACATTTCAAAGTTTCCGTAGTATTCCGGGATGCGCATCTCTTCGGACAAGTCTCCGCCCCCCCCTACTAGGATTTAGCCCAGCCCATAGCCCTTAGGTGAGCTTGTGATAATACAGCTCAAGCGCTGATTCAAACAGGTACAAACAAGACATACTCATTTGATTCCTAGGCACTAACAACAATCTTGAATTGTAATTATGTGTTTCCATTGTTCAAAATATTAAAAAATCTATGAAATATGATGTCTGCATTATGGAGACAAATTCCCTTTAAGACATAATTCAATTGGTATGATACACATTGTGAGAGAAGCATTTTCTTTGTCTGAAATGCTCCTAAGAAGGTTTGACAGAAATTCACAGAATCCGAGTTGTTTGTAAATTCTTAGGATCAAAACCAGTCTATCTTTTAAAACAGCCTATATTGATCTCTGCATTCTCATCTTCTCACATGAAGTGATTCCTTAAAAGACTCCTCAAAAAGCTTTTTTCTGAAGCAAAACAAACATTTCTCAGTGCAATCGAAGCAGATGGTAGGTATTGAATAAAATAACGCAACAGTTTCTGTGTTACTGTCACTTGCTTTTTTTTTCTGCTTTTTTTTGTTGTAAATTTGAGACGCTTACTTTAAATTCAATGGGATATTTGTTTAGGAAGCTAAAACCAATAAAAAGGAAAAAAACACTTTGGATAAAAGGATATATCAAAAACTTTTGTAATTTCTTTAAGATTAAAAGTTTTTTTGTTTGTTTGTTTGTGTTTTACGCCTCTGCAGCTCCTTAGTGGGCTATATCGAGGCAGGCGATCGCCATATGATGATGAGATGAGAAGACTGTGAGTCTGGCACATACCCTATTAATTCAGGGATGCCCAGGGTCTTTCAGGAAGTTGTCTTAAATGGATGGCCAGAGAACTCTAATGATTTGCCTAAGTGTATCCGGCATTATTGGTCAATGAAGGACTTTGTGACAGTTGAAGATGGTATTGTTTTGAAAAGTGATAGAATTGTGGTTCCTGAAAAATTACAGAAGGATATTCTAGCCAGGCTACATGCGAGCCATCAGGGTGTCGAGAAAACCAGGCTGCGGGCCAGGACTAGTGTTTACTGGAGAGGAATAGACCGGGACATTGAGAACGTAGTTCAAAGCTGTTCTGCTTGCCTAGAGTTTTCCAAGAGTGAACAAAAAGAAACTATGATTGGCCACACGATCCCCAGTGGACCATGGCAGGAAGTCGGCACCGATCTGTTTGACTGGGAGGGGGAGAGTTATTTGATTACGGCCGACTATTACAGCAAGATGCCATTCATTCGGCGGCTCAATTCTGAGACAAGCAGGGCGGTGATCACAAAGATGAAAACCTTGTTCGGTGAACAAGGAGTTCCGGAGAGAGTGTATAGTGACGGGGGCCCCTGTTATGCCAGTAGTGAATTCGCCAATTTTGCAAAGGAGTGGGGATTCAGACACATTATGTCCTCTCCAAGGTATGCGCAGTCGAATGGTTTTATTGAGAGGACTATACAAACTGTGAAAAACATTATGAATAAAGCCAAGTCTGCTCATATTGACATTGAGCTGGCTCTATTATGTGCAAGAGCAACACCAGTGGACAGTCAGATTGGGAGCCCATTTGAACTGTTGTATCAACGGAAAGGACGTTCTAATTTGCCCCTTAGGGTCAAGGGCAACGAGGTGGTTATTGAAAACTTGCAAGATAAGCAAGAACGTCAGATTAATTATTATAATCATGGAGCGAAAGACTTACCCGAACTATACATCGGGCAAACAGTGGGTTTACAAGACGCAAAGACTCTGCGCTGGACAAAAGCACGTGTGGTTGGAAGGCAGGACCCCAGATCATACCTGGTCGAGACCAGTAATGGTTCCAGGTTACGCAGGAACCGTAGGCATCTGAAGGACTTGTTGCCTGAGCCCATAGAAGAATCTACAGCCAGTAGAGCGGACACAGCTGTCAGTATGACAGATACTGTTGCGGACCATCCAGATCACGACAAGCCGGACGAAGGGATGACAGTTGACCGAAGTGTTGAAAGAGAGTTAGGCGACCAAACAACGGCCAGGAATGGTAGGCCCACACGAAGCACCAAGCCGCCCCGGAGGCTGATTGAATCCATGTGATGGATACAGAATGGACTAATATATCAAAACTTGAATTTATGTTGTGGACTTTTAAAACTTGCTATTTGTGTGTATTTTCGCAACTGTGTTCCTTAGGGTGCATCAGTTGCCCCCAACCTATTCTGATTTTGATGTCTATGTGATATGTGAGGAGGTTGGGTGTCCTGAGCATGCACACCAAATTTCAGGTTGAAATTCCAATGAGAACAACCACCTCCAGAGCATTACTTATTTCAATTATATTTCAATGAAGCGGAATTACAATATTTTGCAAAATTGTCATAACTCAAGAACTTATGGTCCGAGAGACTTGATAATGGACTCAAAATGTGCGGAATAAATGTTTATATTCATTACAATTGTAACTTTTGTCCTGGGACCAATAGTTTCAGAGCAAGATCCGAAAAACTTCTTTTTTATTGAATAAGTCTATTTTCGGATTAATGCAGAGGTCAGACTGAACAAGATCCATCACCAGAAATGTACACTATGGATAAATGAATCCTCTGTGAGTGATCTGAGGTAGAAATATTGCAGATAGGATCAATGTACACTGGGTAGTGCCCAAATTTTAATAAATACCCATTTTTTACATAATTTCCGAGTATAATTGTGTTTTTGTCAAATAACGGAAAAACGGTTAGAGATAGAGGGATAGTTTCAGTTGAAGTGAATATAAATATGGACATTCCGCACATTTTGAAGCCAATGCCAAGTCTCTAGGCCAAGTGGTTCCTGAGATATTCAGATTTTATGGGATAATCCGATTTTATACAAACATGAGCCTGGAGGTGGCTGTTCCCACCAAAATTTTGAGCTGAAATTTTTTTTTCATGTTTTTATTATCCAGCCTCCAAACATATCACATAGACATCCACATCTGAAAAGGTTGGGGGCAACTGATGCACCCTAGTGTTCCTAGGTTGCATAGTGTTCAATAGTTCCTAGTTGTAAGCTTTTCTTGAGAAGAGGGATGTAATGATATCCACGAGGTGGCGAGTAAATCGGGAGATTTAGATTGTGCGCCCTCTGTAGTTATTATTATTATATTCTGGAATTTGATGCATGTGAAACTTTGGATGTTGGATTAAAGAATTGAATGTTATCAAGCGTATCTGGATTTATTCATGGAATAATCTTACAGTAGGGTCTCAAGAACTTATATATATTATACTAGGCCCATTTCGTCTGCATAAGCCTTTCTCACACTATCCTATACATAAATGTTGTTGTGAGGTGAATCACTCCAAAAGTAATAGTCTCTGATTCAGCCCATTCCCCAATTCTCAATTATAGGTAGAGATAAAAGACGGATAGATAGGTAGATAGATAAATTGATAAATAACTGGGCATATTTATGGACTGTAAGACAGATTGATACCATATGATACAATTACCTGCTGCATGGGAGCATCAGGCAGCTCAGAGCTAAATCTGGCACTGAAAATAGGGTTCTACTGACAGTGCTGACGTCAGCTTATTAGGACTAATTTTTGCCTTTTAACTGACGTCTGCAGCTTATCACCTTGATGGTCTTACTGACCGTCAGTAGAGACACCAACTTTTGGTTATCCGAACAATTATAGCTATTTTTGATGTCTGTAACTGGTCAATTTCGATGTGTCATCCTGACAGTTTACTAATGTCTGTAAGCTATAATTTTCATTGACCTTCTGACTGTCAGTGATCAGTTCCATTGTTGTCAATAGGACTTCAATTTTGCGCAAATACTGATCTTTAGACTCATCAGTTTTACAGTCTTACTGGTTGTCAGTAATGACTCCGTCAGACTCCATGAGTCCCTATTTTTCCGATGACACGAAGTGTCAGAGGGACTCCAGATATTGGATAGTCCAAAAATGTTTACTGTTTGGTTACATAACATTTAATTGTTACTGGTTATTTTCCAAATATCTTAACTAACTGGTTACATAACTTTTCATAAACAGTAGTTATTGTTTTGGGTTTTATGTCCTAAAACACCTTGTGTAATTAATTATATACAGATACTTGTTATGTCACTTTGTTTGGTTTCTCCTATTGTCACATAAAAACTTGCAGTTGGGACTGACAACTTAAAATTACAAACAAATACATTGTTATCCAATAATTTAAAAATTCCCACACTTTAAAGAAAACAATTTTGTTTGAAGTTCACTCTGCCATATCATGCTCATTTGCATGCTGCTTGTGCTCATTTGCATGGCCAATTCCTGGAGACTGCAGTGCAATGCCTGCACTGCCTAACACATAAAGCAGTCTCATGGAGACTGTTACTCCATATACAAATCAACTTTTGGTCCTCTTGACAGTATGTCAGTTAGTTGCACTGACGGGCTTCACTTTGACTGATTCTATACCTTTCCTTACATCAACATGACTGAGAAAAAAATGCATATTTGGTGGTCAGCATGGTGAAAAAAATGCTACTTCTACTGACCATCATTATGAAGTGGATTTTGTTCCCAACCTGATGTCAGAAAGACCAAGAAAAAAAATCCAGGCTGACGTCAGTAGTGTCAGCAGGGACGCAAAAATTTTCCGGTTTTATATGCCAGTCCGCAGGAAGCATTATAGAAAGGGTAGTGACCTCATTTGAAGATGTGACCATTCTGTCATCTCAATATCAGAGGCAACACACTGAACACACTTAAGGCTGAATCCACACATAAGATAAGACCACTCCCTCAGAACCAGGGTGCATATCTCAATGTTCAGCCAGATATTATCACTGCTACTGGCCCTAGCAAATTACACGGATGTGTCAAACAACTCATTGTAAGTCTATGAATGAATTAAGGCATGCTCTTGCTAGTAATAGTATAAGTTATGGTTGAGGCATGAAAATCATTGATATGCTTATAAATATATGTCTCTATATATAACAGCCAGAATTTCTGTTGCAAAAGGTGAGCAAACATAAGATAAAAACGACCTGCAAGAGCTGATACACCATGGGTGACAAGAGCGTAGGACTGCAAATATATATATAAGTGCAGATAACAAGGTCAATTGCTTACAATTTACAAATGTGTCATAGTGCTCAGTGATACGACAACAAAATATCCTTATTCGAAAAAGATTTCATTTATTTATAATCCCAGTGACAGACTGCTCCCACCACATTATTATTTGTGCATCGTGTACGGAAGTGTACAATATTCTTACAGAGAGTTGTTGGATAAGTTTGTAATCCGATGTTGACAATAAAATTGGATTATCTAGTATCTACTCAGTACACACTGGTTACATACGCATGACAAGATTACCTGCACTTGGGGATCAATGGGGAATTGGCTGAATCAGAGACACAGGGACATGGACCAGACAAACACATTTATAAGATGGTATGAGAAAGGCTTATGGAAACAAAATGTGCGTTGTATAACACAATTTTCATAATAATGTTATGTGACAATGTCAAGTGTTTATTTACAAGAGTATTGACAGGAGAGAAAATGCCTGTCACTTTCTACTAAAGATCTTGAGACTCTACAGACTACAGGTACATGATGGCAGTCATGATTGTGTCTGAACTTTGGCTTTTCTGTTCAAACTACTTTAGCAGTCTCAGACTGTGACTTTAACAAATTTGATACAACTGAGGAATGTTTTGCTTCGTACTCTTCTCAGTGTCTTTTGATCTGTAACAAATGACAAACAAGGTGAGTTTCCATACGAAAAATCCCATTAAACTTGAAGTAAAAGTCTCAAATTTACAAAAAAAACAACAACACAGAAGCTGCTACACTACATTATTCAATAACTACTGTCTGCTTGATGGCACTGAGAAATCTTAGTTTTGCTTGAGAAAAAGCTTTTTGAAGGAGTCTTTTAGGAATCACTTCATGTGAGAAGATGAGACTGCAGAGATCAATATTTAAGTTGTTTTTAAAGATAGACTGGTTTTAATTCCAAGAAATTCACAAGCTACTCGGATTCTGTCCAACCATCTTCAGAGCATTTCTCCTTGAACGTTGTCTAGGAAAAGGAAGATGCTTCTCTTACAATGTGTCTCATGCCAATTGAATTATGTCTTTCAAAAAGGGATACTGTCTGCATGATGCAGACATCATATTTCACAGATTTTCAGATATTTAGAACTATGGAAAGACATCAATACAATTCAAGATTGATGTGTCCGGGAATCAAATTAGTATGTCAGGATTAATTCTTCACTTACACTACTGCCGGCCTACTTCAATGTTATGCCAAATATGCTACAGAAAAGTGTTTGGCATGGTTGAAGTTTCATCGATTAAAATGAAAAAAGTTTGAGCCATAGTTATCACAATGTGTTCATTAATTTATGCTGTATAATTGAGCCCACAATAATCTTTTCAGACTTTTTTTTGCATTGCATTTATAACGTGAACTCACTCTGACTGTCCATTATTACATTACTCATATTAGTGTGTCATGTTCTTTCCAACTGCTACAGTGCTCATGTGGTGTTGGTATGAACACAACGATGTGACACTTGGAATATTCACAGTTTCAGCTGTGATACTTTAAAGCTACCCTGAATGTACTGCCCTTTAATCAGCTCATCTCTGCTAAAATAGAATAAGCACCCATGCACCAGTGAACACATTTAATTTGTCAATTGTTATTCACAATTAGACAACCAGTATGTTTCATTTTGTTGGTATCTAGCAGTTTGAATTGTCACTTGAGCTGTAGTTTCACATTCTTACCTTTTGGAGTGTCAATAGTGATGCCATTATTGAAATAATGATGTCAACTCTACATAAGTTCACACTTAACTTAAGTGTTATAATCAGATTAAGCCCCTAAGATGAATTAAAGTCATAACAAATTAATACAAAGATTATAAATTTATATGAATGATCCATAACTGATGATGACTCAAGCTAATCCTAACCAGCCTTGGAACTCAAAGTGATGAGTCTCAGGTGGTTATTTGGGAACAGATTGTATACTCTGATACATGCACAACATGTCAGGTCTGTGATGTGCCTCAGAGCGCAAAAACACATGTATGCCATATGGGTGTTGAGTTAAAAACCTAGGAAAACACCCTTTGAATCACTGGAAAAGTGCCGTCTCATTTTAAACATAAAGGTAATAAGAAGTTCTTTCTAACAAAATGGCGATGCAAAGAATTGTGAAAAAGCTCTCTAAAGTCAATGATGAGAGGTGTGTAAATTGATTCACACCTGCTAGATAATTTCTTCATATAAAACTTCTCAGTCTCTTTGTGTATTATTAAGCATGTCTGAAAGGCAAATCATGAGCAATTTTATTTTTAACACTTCCACAGTCCGGGAAACTTCAGATTCATTAATTGAATTGAATGGAACTCTCTCGAGGTTTAAAATAACTTTGTCACATCGGCAGGCAGTTCTGGCAAATTAAGTTAAATGTGAAGAAAAATACTTCTCTTTGGTTATTTCCCTTTTATTGCAAATTTCTGGCAAGCAAGACTTTTAGCTTCGTTATAGCATGTAAATTTTAAATCAGCCACTTTCAAATAAATTAAGCAAAGTTCCATACTTTAGATAGGCACAACAACAAAATACAAAAGGACATTTTACATATTACAAAGTTAAGTTTGTCTACTGAAATTGGATGCAATAGAATAGAAGAAAAAACATGAGCAAAGGAATATAGTATGGTGCGAAATTGATGCAGCTTAACATCAAAGTATATAAAGTTTGTAACATGTTTTGTGAATACTTCACAGAATCATCAAAGTTTGGACCAGGCTACCCAGCGATTGTAGACATTATTTTCTAAATTGCTGATCTTTCTGATAATCAACTGATACATCCAGGGTTATTGATTGACTAATAACTCATTGACCATGAATAATCAGACGTCAACCAAATTATTCCTAAAAAATTAAGACAAATGCATGTTTGGGCTGTAGCCTACGGGAATTTTAAGTGTTGCACATAGGAATTTACACAGTCTACCTCCTGCCCATATTCAGTGGTTGTATTCCAGTTGTTTTCCACCAACAGACTGTTGTTCAGCAAGGACATTGCCATGGCCAAATTGAATCACTTGTGAAGGAAAGAAGAGGAAAGGTCATTCAAGGTCAGACTGTCTGAGCCAAGGTCCTGAGTTGTCAAAGGAATCCTCAACACAGGAGTCATCAGTGTCAAAACAAGGCACCAAAAGGAGAGACAAACAGGCCTGGATTTTCAACTTTCAAAGACACCCTTTGGTCCTCACAAAGCAGCACTTGAGAGGCAACAATCAACTCATCCTCCTGTCAGACCTCATTATCTGGAGATTAAGTCTCAGGCTAAGCTTCTCTCCTATGTCAGTCAACCTTTTTATTGTCCGCTAAAAAGGATGTGAATTTGTTGCCCATTTGAAATGAAAATGTCATCACCGCCTTGCAGTGTATGCAATGACATAATTCATAGTTTGCATAGTACTTTGGGGAGCTTTATCAAATACTAGTGCACTATAATAGTAGTAGCATCAAAGCTAGCCAATCAGATCAGCATTAGGCTGATAGCATTGAATTGTTGGAATTAAGAAAATTCTGAATGCCCATATCTGTAAGGCTAATTGTTAAAGATATTTAGCTATTTCTATTTTGGCCAGATGCAATGAAGAGAATGTTGACGTGAGGATGGAAAAAGTGAGCAATGTTCACCATCTGAACATTTATTGCTAACGCCCTCACTGGATAATTCACGTATTGCCTCTCCTTAGGTGAGTAACCACTGAGAAATTCAAATTCAATGGAATAGTAATTGATTTTTTTTTTTTTAATAGAAGAAAAATAAATAGATACGAAAAAGAGTTGGCAGGAGCATGAGATAGTTGACTTCACTGGGATTGAAATATACTTTTAAACAAGAGATGAGAGAGAAACGTCGCCTCAACCATGCAATTTAACAACCATGCTTTGGTGCTGTATGTCAACAAAAGGCCTAGTTCAAAAATAATGAAGCCACGCAGCATATTTGCTGTAGGGGTCTCAAAATATGGGAATGGCTGTATGTGACAACTTACAGGTATACCATTGCTTTAAGTACATTCTTGTGCAAATTTCCTGAAAATTTCACGACATTCTGGCTCATAGTTATTGAGATAGAGTCCATTTACATTGAAAAACAAGCAAAAAAAAAAAAAAAAAACGTGACATAACATTTTTGACCACTTGAATCCTTTCAGTTTTACAAATTTGTACGTATTCTAAGACAATTTCCCAACACTTTTTGGAATCTCTACATCCTCAGGCTTCATCAATCCATAAAATCAAGTACTTTCATTTGCCTGTGTTGACATTATTGAGCTATTTGTACTCAAAGGTTGACTTCCAAAAATTAAGTCAAATTTGACGCTTACTGCTCTGGGATGCTCTAGTGTCCCTTTGACGTGTGTCAGTTGAATCTTTTGGCTTCTGAGACCTAGTCTTATATCTTCTTACCCACTTCGGAGCTTCTTGTGGTTGTGGAAAAATTTATTTCACTAAAAAATTCCCTTGAATAGCAGGGTAGGTAAATCCGTCGCAAGCGTAACGCCCAGAATACAGTGTAGCGACACAGAGCTATAAAAGCTCCGTCTTAAATCTGGTTTGGCTTGTAATATTGCAAAATCTGTGTAGTTTTGAGAAAAAATCAAGTAATCCTGGTCCGCAGCTGGTTTCTGGTGGTAAAATACAAAGATTTCTTAAAGGGGGCTTTGTCGCAAGCGTAACGCTACGGAAAATATTGATCATATTTTCATGGTTTTCTTGTAAAGAGTAAAGCAATCGTTCTAGTATCACTTGTACTGATACTCAACACAATATTTCAGTAGTTGGAGTATGTTTCAATGTTTTATTATCAAAATGTTGCTCTTTGTAAAGCTTTTCTGAAAATTTGGGGCCAATTTGTTGAAAAATGCAATAACCAATTCAAATTTCACTTTAATTTTGTAATTACTCTTATGCTTCATCCAGTTATAACTGATAATGCATATAAAAGCGATTTGGGTCAAAACCAGAACACTTTTGTGTCATCCCATTACCCAAAATTGCCTTTTTGTCTGGAAAAATAGGCTAAAAAACACGCTTCTATCATCATTTGCTCTGTTCGTATTCACTTTGATGGCACTTATTTGGTACCAATTCGAAGCCCACATACAGACGCATAACACAGGACAGGTGAAATCATTTTAGAGGAAAATATGTACATCTGGAGAGAAAATATGTAAGTTTTTTCTTTAATAATGCAACAAAATTTCGAAAAATACTGTTTTTCTCATAAAATATTTAGTGAATTTTGATGAAAACAGCCTTGGACACTTAAGAGTATAATATTATGAGTTTTGTCATCCAACAAAAAATATCGATTTAATTTGAAGATAAGTTACCATTTTGTCTACTTTTCTTTCACAGCCATGGAAATAAAATAAAATAAAATTTGGTAATATTCGGCTTTTATCAGTTATTTCCACAAACCACAGCCAAATGGTAAATAGAGTTTCTAGAACTTAGACATGTTTGTTAATATTATTTGGTCATTTGGTAGATATAAACATTTTAAAAGTTTGATGGTCATGTCACACTTTGGCTTCATTATTTTTGAATTAGGCCAAAAGAGAAATTACTGTCTCCACTAGCAGCCTTGGGCAGAAATATTATCCTGCTCCTGATACTGGATTCCCGCGGCGAGGTCTTTGAACTTTCAGCTTGTGATCAAATACTAACAAGAAAAAGAGAAATGCTAGAGGTTGTACAATTTGCTTTTTACCTTCAGCGAACTTGTTAGCAGAAGGTATTGTTATCACGAGGGCAAAATGTCGTCCGTCCACCCGGTGGGCGGCGGGCGGATAGATCGTTTCCGGGCCAGCACTCGGCCCCTATTCAATGTACATGGATGAAATTTGGTACACATATAGCCTGTATGGTCTAGTTGTGCCTTTTGATGGTCTGATGGATAGATATTTCATACTTTTTGAAATAATAAAAAAAATTAATAAAAATTTTTTTTGTTTGTTTCCGGGCCAAGGCTCAGTCACTAAATATTGCATGTGCACGGATGAAATTTGGTCTAAATGTCGCCAATATGGTCTAGTTGTGCCTTTTGATTTTCTCATTGATAGATATTCTGTACGTTTTAAACAAATTACAAAAAATATAAAAATACTTTTTTTTTGTTTTCGGGCTGAGACTCGGTCACTATTGCACGTATATAGATAAAGTTTGGTATACATATACCTTATATGGTCTAGTATTGCCTTTTGAATGGTCTGATGCAAAATATTATATACTTTTTGAAATATTGAAAAACAAAAACTTTTTTTTTGTTTCTGGCCCAGGACTCAGTCACAATTGCATGTACAATTGTACATGGATAACGTTTGGTACACATATGGCTTACATGGTGTAGGTGTGCCTTTTCATGGTCTGACTGATAGATATTCTATACTTTTTGTGTGATTTGTCAAAAAAATATTTGAAATACTTTTTTTTCACATCGGACCCAAAACTTGCCCACTATTGCATATACAGCAACGAAATGTTCTACATACATCACCTATGCAATGTAGCAGAGCCTTTTGATGTGTATTCAACACTTTTTGAATGATTGGAAAAACTTGAGAAAAATATAACAGCATTATATTTTTGGTTTCTAACTGGCAGCTCATAACCTGCAGTTTGTACATGCGTGAAACTGTACCATATGCATGAATTAGACATTACTGAAGGCCACGACTCGACCACTATTGCATCAATTTTATGGTGTAATTGTAATCTTCTAAAGGCGTTATTTGCTGAAGGTTTGCTGCTGCGCAGCCTATGTTTTTTTCATACTAAATTCTGGTTGCCTCTGGTATCAAAGGTACCACTATCAGCACTCAGCAACTCGAACACAATCTTACAAATCCATGTACTTTAAAAGAGCTGTTTGTATGGCCATGCACCAATACCATTATTCGTATACTGTACATCGAAAGTACTGAGCAACAGCAATAATTAAATCAGTGAATACGAAGAAGATATTCCATACTATTTATTATACTATTTATTAATGGGACTTTTTAACAGTGAATTCCAATGGTGCATGGCAGAATTCATTTATCGAAGTAACTTTCGAAACTATTGTATCGCAACACAAAGAGACACAGAACAACATTTCACTATCCAAAACATGTGGTCTGCTTCAATGAGAAGAGTAAAAGTTAGTTTTGCCTCAGAAACGATTTTTGAATGAGCAGTTTATGGAATTATTTCACGTGGAAAGATGAAACTGCAATATAAGTTGTTTTTATACATCACCAAGATACTTATACCATTGGAAAAACTGGTATCTAACTGACAATTTTGCATGTTAGCGCCTGGCTAGGGATTAACAATAGCAAACAAACAATCTGATTAATATTTATTTTTGCAAAAATTATAAGTTAAAATGTATAGGGGAGACCGGGGTAAGTTGTGCCATTTTATTCGTCAGGCTGATTTTCCAAAAAACCAAAGCTTAATCATGTAATCTGAAAATCAGACATCAAAATATAATACGTTGGCCAGAATCGACCAAAGTTTCAGGGCAGTCCGACCATTGGGAAGGTCATGGTAGGCATTTGAAAAAAGTAGGTCAAGTGGCACAACTTGCCCCGGTGCCGGGGTAAGTTGTGCCGCATGATGGGGTAAGTTGTTCCGCTTAATTTATTTAAAAAAAAACCTTGTATTTCACCCGTTTCTTCAGATAGATCATTTGTATCATGTTTTTAACATATGACTGACATGTTACATGAAACTTATCAGACAGTTATGAGCCATTTTATACAAAAATTTAAAATGCTGAAAAAACTAGAATTATTTATTGTTTAGAGGGTGGTATAACACATGTTCCTTTCAGTGTAAGTTATTTCACAACATGTTTAGGCCTTGTGTAAAATTAAGACAAAAAAAGATGAATAAAAAATTAATTCCTATGTCATACCATTGGCACAACTTACCCCAATCAAAACGGCACAACTTACCCCAAATTGATTTTCGGGATGAAACTGGTTGTCAAAAATAAACAAACAATGCGAAATAAAATCTAACAACAAAACTGTCTAGATATACCTCCTAACTCTATCCTACCAGAGGGACATCATCTTATTACAAATACCAAATGACTGAGAAACAAGAATGTCAGTCCTCGGCACTTCAAGTTTTCAGCAATAAAATTGAATTTATGAGTGTAGCTTTTCATACCATTATATTTGGTAGTTTTTTTCTTGGTGCCTAATGATGTTGACCAAGTGGGTATATATGGGTGGCATTGCCTTCTTTGCCCAGTTCTTCATTTAACCCCAACAGTGGGCGGCACAACTTACCCCGCAGCACAACTTACCCCGGTCTCCCCTAATAGAAGAAGCCCTCCGGTCGGGGTTTGCCTGACAAAAACGCATGTTAGAACCCTCCAAATCGGTGTCTAACTAATACTTAAAGGTGGATTTGACCAGGATTTATTTAAATTCCTGGAAATTTTCCTATATCTTGGAGTCTGTCAAACCTTCTTGGTAGCATTTCTCTTTGAAGGTTGTCCCTCCATATCATATTTACGTGTTAAAGACACACAATCATATTGATGCAGATCTATGTCTTTATTTCATACGTTGAATTGGGAAAAAAATATTTTTTAATATTAATTTGTAAGATATTTTGTGTCAAGGAAACATTTTTTTGATCTCACTTTAATCATAATCAATCATACTTGCACTCCATTATTGTGAGTAAATGTTTCAGACATGTAAATTAAATCAAATGTAGTAAATTTGATCTACATAATTATACAAAACAACAAAAAAACATCCAAGCCGTTGGTAAATGAATAAAATGTGGTCGTGATGACTATCTTGCAAAGCATGCATTATCATTAACTATTGTCCGTTTTATACAGTATCAGTATTTCCAATATAGTGGTCCTCCTCCTCAGCATAGCCATTCTGATCATAGGTCATTTACAGATCCCACATATCTTTGATGAAGGAGAAAACAACAGACAGATGTCCCTGAGGTTATGTTTTATTAAAGGAATGTATCTTTAATCTCTCAGTGTAATACTGCTATTGTATTTCAAGAATTACGACAACCTTCATACAATGTAAGAAATTTATTGTACATGTGCCAAGCATCACATGTCACACTTCCATTTTTTATGGAAAATGAGTAAATAAATAAATTGATCTATAACTGGTACCAATCTGTTATCTAGAAATGTTTTATTGTCATCATATGTAAATGATAAATAACCAAAATCTTCTGCATACAGCCCCTATCATTCTGAGGATAACAAAAAGCATTGCTGCCAATAAGTTGGCATTCAGTGTATTTTCGAGAGCATTCATCACAAAAACAATATGTTTATTTTATATATTTTCACTGTTTGCCTTGTTTAAATCATCTTGAAAATTTTCCACATTTTATTAACCTACAGCAACACAAGATTGGAACTCCCAAAACATTACTTAGTACTGTTAAAACAAAGACTGTCACAAAAATCCACTTTTCTTTTTGGGAGTTGGATTGACTGGGGCGATGCTGGGCAACCTGCAAGGAAAGATGAGAAAAGACCATTTACTTCAGTAATTGACCGTTATATCAAATTCCTGCTGGATATGTGATCTGACTAGAAGTAATTGTTTAGACTGAGTCTGACGCAATCACTCACAACAAATGACATCTGGAGTACCAAGTAGAAACTGCTCTAAATTCAATTTAACTAACCAATACGTACATCTTCATTACAAATTA
This sequence comes from Platynereis dumerilii, assembly GCA_026936325.1. Taxonomy (NCBI): domain Eukaryota; kingdom Metazoa; phylum Annelida; class Polychaeta; order Phyllodocida; family Nereididae; genus Platynereis; species Platynereis dumerilii. The sequence continues at coordinate 12,815,598 of JAPTHN010000007.1, forward strand.
ACTCAAATTTGTACAAATTGTTCCAGAAAACTAAAAGATCCAAGTGAATTGACAACACCAGACACATTAACACATGGCTCTCAGTTGGTACAAAAATGATAGCTGAATGAAGATGCTTACTTCTGGTATTTGTTGAAGAGATCTAGACTCTCCTGTCTTATGGCATCTATATTCTTCCCTCCGATGATGTTGTTTGCCTTGTCAGCCAATTCCCTCGCCCTCTGTTGTTTTGTCTGCATAGTAATTTGAAATTGTCTCACTTTAAACACTTTAAATGTCTGATGTCTTTTTGCATCAAGAAAGTAAAATTTGATTACTTGGAAGTTTAAAAAATTAGAGCTTTTCACAGAATAGCAATCCAGTGCCCAGGGTAACAAACTTTTTAACTTGCAAATTGGCTTTGCCAAATCATTGACACAGTTTACCTGGTAGTCTTCTATTACTCTTATCAAGTGCATACCTCGCCAAGTGTGCCTGTGGGTATATGATATACATACTGGCAAAACTAACAAAGAGTAAGTGACAAAAACATGTCATTAAAAACCTAAAGCAGTGACATCATAAGGCCAAGTTGAATGTCTATTTAGAAACCGTTTTGGATTACTAAAAGACAAAGATCTGTAAGGGAATGAAAAAATTCTTGGTGCTTATTTACATGCATTCTTTAGAGTGATGAACTGAATTCATAGCATAACGAAAACAAATTATCAAATTGAGAATAGGATACTAAAAAGAAAAGTGCAGAAACTTACTAAGAATAAAGAGTCTTTTTTCAAGGGGTGGCCAAGGGGGTTGATGTCCCTCTGCCTGTTGGACCCTGATGGTACTCTGTCTGTTTCATACTTGCTGTTGGACATGTCCAAGGGGTTGTCCACCATCTTATCATGCATGGACATGAACAGGGGGATGTAGGCAAGGTAGTCCAGGAAGGAGACCTAAACAAAAATGTTATAATTAGCCAGATTGAGGCCCGAGGAAGAGATTACACAGATAACAAATGACTTACCACCAATTCCAGTCCTAATTCCTGCTAATGCTGTGTGATTAAATGACCTTTCCTTAAATTATGAAATAAACGAGTGTGAATTAAGGTGAATAGTTTAATGCAGATGCTTGTATGTGTACAGTTCTGCCCAAAAGTTTACATACCCTGATGCAAAATGACCAATTTCTCAATTTCCACTGGCAATTTTGACAACAATAGGCAAATTATACATGAAATACAATGCACTGCATGTGGCTGAACACTTTGAATCATTGAACATTCAATAACAATGAGATTCTATGATATTATCGGCCAATTGCATTTTATGACATGTTCAAAAGTTTACATACCCTTCTGTAATATCATACATTTTTCCCCTTGGGATCAAGAACAGATTGCATGATTTTACAACAGTATCTCAAAAGTCCTCAGAGGACATTTGCAGTGATTTTAATCCATTCTGCATCACAGAATGTCTGTAACTCCACGTTCAAATGACCCCATGATTACCTTCGAAGGATTGCATGTTGAAAAAGGATTACGAAAAATCAATCAAGATAATCATCAGGATCTGACGGCATAAGCGGTAAACTACTGAAACAACGTAGTTTCCAACTTGCCCCAATTCTACATGTACTATATCAAATATCGTTGAACATGCTCTACATCCCTAAAATTTAGTGAACTTCAATTGTGGTTCCAGTACCAAAGAAACAGATACCGAACGAGATGAACGACTTACGACCTGTTGCCCTGACTTCTGTCGTTATGAAAACTTTTGAACGTTTAATCCTGAAGAAATGATTAACTCGACACCATCAGATGAAAATCAATTTGCGTACAAACAAAACCGAAGTGCAGATGATGCAACTTTGACCTTATTGAATAATTTATACCAACACACAGATAGTCTTTTCAGTTTCGCTCGAGTTTTGTTTATAGATTTCAGTTCGGCTTTTAACACCATTCAAGTGCATGTCTTAATGAAGAAACTAGAAAATATGACCATCAATTCCAATCTTATTGTATGGATAAAAGAATTTCTTTCAAATCACATACAATGTGTAAGGTTTAAAAAGATGTAACTTCAGATTCTATTGTTGTCAACACAGGATCACCTCAAGGATGCGTGCTATCTGCCCTTCTTTTCACTTTATATACTCAAGATTGTCAAAGTCACAGTAACAACTGTAAATTGTTGAAATATACTGACGACACTGTCCTTATGGGTTTATTGAACAAAAAATCATTAGATGATGATTGTAATGAATATTTTGATGAAGTACTACAGTTTCACAATTGGTGTAATTCAAATTTTCTGAATTTAAATGTAACTAAAACAAAAAAATTAATTGTGAACTTTGGAAAAGACAAACATACTGGTCCACCTGTCTTAATTGATAACAAAGATGTTGAGGTTGTTAATTCGTATCTTGGTACAGTAATTGATGACAACTTGAAAGGTGATGAAAATATTCTCAGAATTACAAAGAAAGCTAGACAACGTTTGTTTTTTCTCAGAAAACTAAGAAGTGTCAATGTTGATTGAAAAATCCTCAATCTGTTTTATACAAGCATTATTCAGTCTGTTATTACTTTTTGCATTATTTGTTGGTATGGAAATTTAACTAAATTGAATGTCAACAACCTTGATAGAATTATAAAATCAGCTAGAAGACTGGGATGTAATGAAATAGACAACACAAGTGAATTGTACACATGTTTCATGAAAAAGAAAGTTAAATTTATTATGAATGACTCTAATCATCCTTTAAATACCTTTTTTTTTTTTCTTCCCTCAGGCATTAGACTTAACTCAATTTTTTGTAGAACAGATCGTTTAAAAAAATCATTTGTTCCGTCTGCTATTCGTTTATTTAACAAGTCATAATTTTTGTATTCTAGTAATACCTTATATGTTTTTGTTGTTATATGTTTTTACATGTTTTTACAGTATTTTATTGTTATACTTTTTGAATTTCATGTCTGCAAAACGAGTTTCCTGAATAAGGATTAATAAAGTTATGGTCATTGCCATTGTCATTGTCATTGTCATTGTTGGTCTCTGCCGGGGCACGGTCTGTCTCAGATCAACCCATAATTTATCAATAATATTCCAGTCTGGAGGGTGTTAAACCACTCGAGGGCCTTTTCCCAACTGTCCTGAAAATATTTTTGGACAGGATTAGTGGAAGGTTTTGGATTGTTGTCCTGTCACAGCGACTTGCTTCATCCCGTTCCCAAATTTCTCACTGAATCATATCGGTTCTCTTCCAAAATTTTATCAAACCTATATTGCTTCAATTACACCATCACATAAATTAAACATTCAACATAACACTTACTTCATTCCATTCTTTTGGCTTCATGAGTTCCACTGCTAAAGTTATTTTTTCCTAGTTGCAAAATTAACCTCACAGTCACCCTTAGTATATGACCTATATCCTTGCAATTGATGTCCTTCAAAGTTTATGTCTGTTTCTTGCAAAAATATTTTTTAAAAGTTAGCGGATAAGTTGAATGTCTAAAAGGCAATGCCATTTATGTATGCCATTGTGATTAAGTCATGTTGCAGGTAGTCAAGGCTTTGTGGGAACAGATTCCTTCTGATTGAAATTTAACGAAATTTTGACTGACCACTTTTGAGATCCTGTACTGGGTCTAAACTGGCCAGAATGTGTATTCATGTTCATAACATAGTTTGTGCACCTCTCATTCATCAAGGTTGACCATATATTTTATCAGTTCCTTCATGCATAATGAAATGTATGGCTGTCCATCAGCCACAAGGGTAGTAAATGCATAAATTCGATTAATACAATGTGCATGGTCCTGAAACAATATTTCTTGGTTTTTGTAGTATGTCAACTACATTTCCTGTCAATATCATGACAGAACTTGGATTAAAGCATCCTCAGTAATTATCTACACAGGGTGAGACTGGTGGCACCCAATGACTAATCAAGTCCTAATATCTCCATTTCATGTGCCACAATTTCTGAGATAGACACAAAACAGTTCATTCCTAAGTAACAAGGCATATGTTAGGCCTCCATACTTTATTACAAGACACTTTTGACTTCACTTTTCAAATATTTCCTGCTAATGTGAAATAATCTCTCCTAGACCTGGCATATTATGCCCTGCGTGACCATTTGACATTATTCTAAGGGGTTCTGATATTTGCAGGACAACATTTTACTGTGTCAAGCATCTTTACAGACCAGTCAACAAATTTCAATCAGTTTTTTTCATCTCAGACCACTCAAATTAAAAGCCTTATTCATGCATCCTCTTAAACCCGGCACAGCAAAAAATCAGGGACAACTCTAACTTTGTCATAGCAGCAAGGCTATGCAGGTATGTCTGTTGCTTTTGCCTTTCAAATGCAATGTGTTGATAATTACCAACAAAATGAGCCATAAATCAAAGTCCTGTGGCAAAAAATGATTATCTTACGGCCACTCAAAGAAGTGTGAACTTTTTTTTGGGTCACCCAGTATGTAAACTTTTGAACATGTCATCAAATTCAATTGACCGATAATATTATAGAATGTCATTGCTATTGAGTTTTCAATGGTTCAATAGTGTTCAGCCGCATGCAGTGCATTGCATTTTATGTATAATTTGCCTATTGTTGTCAAAATTGTCCTCTGGAAATCGAGAAATTGGTCATTTGCATCATGTTATGTTAACTTTTAGGGCAGAACTGTACAATGGACAGAAGTGTAAACATCAGAAGTTTTTGGAAGGTTGCCCAAAAAATATTGCCCAAATTGTCGCAAATATTAGAATTTCACAAATCGTCTGCCCGAAACCCCCAAAAAATTGCTGCTGATATGCTCATGACAATGACATATAGTTGCTGTCATACCTATGTGAAATCTAAAGTTGTTTTTAATGACGTGAAGTGCATTGTCATATGAGAACTCAAAGGTGGCATGCTGTTCCTCAGAATTATAGTATAACTATGTAAAATAGGTTCCAGCTTTGACGCCGTTTTATAGGGTAAAGTTCTTTGAGTCGGACACTTATATTCTGTACACTTTTGAAAAGTTACTCATTGCTTGGCCTATGGATTATTGATGGTCAACCAGGGCCTCAAATTAAAGGTTTTTATTAAATCTAGCAAGAAATTGACAATTGGGACAGCACAAAAATAAATTAGTGGCTAAATTTCTGAAACAAAATATTACATAGGGCATCTTTGAGTCGGACAGCTGTGTTCTAAAAACATGACATCAAAGACACAGGTGCTTTAGTGTCTTCCTTTCAATTAAAACAACTCATATAACTGCAAAGTATAGGTTAATCTTACTCATAACTAAATGACAAAGAAACAGAAGTAAGATCAATGCCATCGGCCAGCAACAGATAATTGAAACTTAAAATTCACAAATTTCTGACACAAAATTAAGAGAAAAACGGGTTTTTTACCCCATCTGTAGGGCCATAAAAAACCCAATATACTTGTTTGTATCATGCTGATATTTTGGGTACAGATAAAGGAGGTCTTAGCTAAAGATTGGTACCAAATATATAGGTACAGGAGCTCTCAATTGGCCAATACAGCCCAACAAAAAGTGTCCGACTCAAGGAGACACTTGTAAAGTGTCCGACTCAAAGAACATTTAATACCCTACTGGCCTTTTGTCATTACGTAGCCATTTTGTGAGTTATTGTCAAAACCTTGATCTATACCATCTACTGGTGAAAAATGGAGGCTTCCTTAATTTATGGAAGATTCCTCTTCAGGCCAAACAAACTTGCTTCAATTACACCATCACATAAACTAAACATTCAACATAACACTTACTTCATTCCATTCGTTTGGTTTCATGAGTTCCATGATATACTCCTGCTGCGTCCAGTTCAATCCTCCAGCCATTAAGTCTATTTTCAAGGAATCGGACTTGATGTAGTTCGGATTCCTGTCTCCCTCCACATTGCAATAGAACAACTCCTTGTACATTTTTATTTTCCTCTCTATGTCAATCAGGTTTGATATCTCCAGAAGGCTTTTGCAGTAAGTGCTGTGAATTTAAATAATGCAAGAGATAAATTAACAAACTAACACATTTTTCTAAAAAAACAGATTATAACTTTCAATTCTTTTTACATTATATATGTACAGTTGAGACATCTGCGCCCTTCCGAAATTGTTAGGACAAAGGTACAGCTATAATCATCGATGATAATGACGACATTTTCTTCCTTAATATAAAACTTTCTAATATCTATTCCTTCATCAACAGAAATATTATATATAAAGTTTTTATTTCATACACAAATACAATTTGGTATACAGCGTAGTATTGATAAAAATAAAGAGGGTACATAAAGAGGTAAAAACAATTTAGATAGTACATAAAAACGTTAAAATAGTAGTCTCGACATTCAAGACAGACTCAGATAATACGTAACAATGACATGCAGTGCTGGGCATCTAGGAAATCTGAAGGAGATCACATAAATTAAAACATTTTTTGAGTGATTCAATGAATGGGGAGATTTTTTGTGTGGATGTCATTGACATTATAACAAATGCATCTTTGAACAGGGGCGGACTGGCCCTGCTGCTGCGGGCCCCTGGGCAAAATCATTGTAGGGCCCCTATTATCGCAATAGCGGCATCTATCATTGGTGGGCCCCTATCATCGCAATAGCGGCATCTATGAAATATCTTCTATTTTATTTTTAATTTTAGTAAAAAATGAAAAAGCCAAGCCCTCCTGAACCACCGAGAAGGGGGCCCAAATTGCAAAACACATCTGGGCCCTTCTGGACTACCATGTCTGTATACATAGGAATGGGGGCCTATCACTTTATTGTTGATTACGCTTTTCAAGTTTAATTGACAATTGCGGGATATTTTTAAGGTGGGATATTTGGTTTAGACCTCTTTTACCCATCTTTTGATAGTTTTTGAACAATTGGCTTTTTTTTACGATTGCTTGTGGGCCCCCTCAGGTGGTGGGCCCCAGGGCAATGCCCTCTGGCCCATAGGGCCAGTCCGCCCCTGTCTTTGAATGACCCTGCAAACCAACCTATTTGTTTTTAGTGACTAGACAGAAGAAACATAACAGACTTACTCCATCATGGTGACTCTTTCTGCTAAAGCTGTGATCACCGAGAACATGCGGAAAGTTATATTTGTCTCATTGTCAATATCAAGTAACTGCAAATAAACACACACAAAGCTCTTTCATTGAACTCCATATCAACTGGCACACATGACATTTATCTTCACTGATAGTAAGCTTAATGGTGCATGATATCTCAAAATATTCATTTTCCAAAAGGTAACATTTAATGAAATTCTATACTTCTCCACAAAAGTGAAATGAGCGAACTTTTCAGTTTAGGACTACATATCCTACTTGCTAAAATAAAAAAATAACAGGTTTGAACTGGAAGGACTTTAAGTGCAGAGGAAATTTTCTAATTTCCAGTATTTATGGGAAGAGTTAGGCTACTCACCTTAAGTGTGTATTCTAGTTGTTTTTCACCAATTGACTGTATAGCCGGGACGCTGCCAAGGGCAAGCCGAGTTTCCTGTGCAGAAAAAGTGAGCAAAGGTCATTCAAGGTCAGACTGTCTGAGACAAGGTCGTGAGTTGTCAAAGGAATCCTAATCACAGGGGTCATCAGTGTCAAAACATGGTTAAAAAAGAAGAGACAAACAGGCTAGGATTTTCAACTTTCAAAGGCACTTGTTGGGCCTCACAGAGACACATTTGAGAGAAAAGAGCCATCTGAGCATCCTGTCAGACCTATTTTGCAGGAGATGACGTCACTTGCTCAGCTCCTCTTGTGAAGCATTCTTTTAATCTTTTTACTCTTGGCCGACAAATACCTGACATTAAAAGTATCAGATTCTCTTCTCAGTATTGTGACATACATTTTAATTTTTAAGGTATAGAAGGAGCTATACGGGTCATTCTAACTCCCGTTTCAATGTCATGAGAGCTGTATCAGTAAGATACATTTCTCTTTAGCCGAAAAGGCTCAAGACTAGTGCTTTTCCAGAGGTTCAGCAAGTGACATTTGATAAAATGATAACAATGCCTTTCTGAAACATTAGGAATCCATTGTTATGCTCATTGCTTATGGTAGGCTACTAAAGATTGCTTTGAACTCTATGAGACCGTAAAGAACACAGCTCCCAACAGGTCTCACATCTTTACACTGACAGGTCTTCTTTCTTCCTAATGCTGCCCCAAGCCTTCATCATCTTGTTAACCTTCTAAGGCTTTAAACAAGGCTGCCACTGGTTCAATGGCCAGCTGACCTGTCCCTGACTATTTTGGTCATTCAAGTCTCAACAAAATAAAAGAAAGATACATTACTCTATTATGTACCTGTTTGCCAAACTTGACAATAATTATTGCTCACAAACAAAATATTCATACTATGTTAAACATATTTTACAATGCTGCACATTTGACAAGATCATCCACACTGTATGTTTCCATTTAACCCAAGGTGTATAGATATGTTCTCAACTTGAGAGTTCATTGTCTCTTGCTATCATAACAAAAAAATTAAGATGCTTTTATTGGGACGATGTTAAAAAGATTGTTGTTGAATGCCTTTTACCGCTTGTTGGAAGTACCAAAGATAAAATTACAAACCTCTGAGTTGAGAACACAATTGAGGTCCTCATCTTCCACCACAAAAGCCCTTGCATAGATGTCCACCTTGCCATGGTCCACAAGGCGGTAGTGGTTCACATAATCGATGGTGGCATCTGCAAACAATTACTCCTCTCCATTTATCATGCCTCACAATTATGTTTTAATATAATTAATATCATGACCTTAAAATTGATCTCATATCACATCCTGTCTTCAGACTGTTACTCATGATACAATACTAGGCCTAGGTCTTTCTGGCAAAACTGACAAACTGACACATATTGCATCTATAATATTAATTGATTACTTTGAGAGCCATACTATTTCCCAGTAGTGCACATTATATCTGCAATTTGCAAATAATTATTGATGGAAAAGTTCACCTCTTTCATCCGGATGTTGGAATCCCTCGTCTACCACCCTGGAGTCCTGGATCATCTTCCGCATATGTTCTTGCAATTGTTGTCCGCCTCTCTTCATTAAAACCCTTACTCTCTTCTGACCTTTCACTAAAGCAATGTATTAGGTAAAGGTAAGGTAAAGGTAGACATTATTTAACGTGGGTAACCAGACTAAGTCTGAGACTTATGCACAGCTGGGCCTACGGCACCTCCAATTGATTTCTGATGCGAATGACAATGCCGTGGAATGACATGATGGCCAGCCTGGGGATTGAACCGGGGTCCCTCGCTTGTGAGGCGGGTGCTCTACTGACTGAGCTAACTGGGCTGTATTATTAATTTGATAAAAAACTAAGGGTATTAAAATGCACTTTTGTTTGCCTGCATAATAACCATGATCTGCCAGAGATGGCATCATAATTTCAGTAAATAGGGAAAGTATTAGGGATCTTGCCCAATTTTAATTCGAAACTTGCAAAGGGATTGAAAGCCATAATAATTGGTCAAAAGATACCTCAAGCATTAAAACTGGCCCAGAACCCCCATTTTCTCCACTTATAAGCACATTTTTGGAACTACACAGTGTACAGTGGCTGTTATGCAGATCTTTGCAATACTTCCACAGTAACTGTGAAGAATGCAGCAATAGCAGAAATGAATGTGTGGTTTGTTAAAAGTTTAATATACAGAAATTGATCCTCTCTGATAAACACTAATTACTCCCAATAGACCTTGTATTTATTTCAAAGGTTTAAAAGTTTTGCATAGAAAATTTTCTAATTTCCACTGCTCATGCAACCATAGAAGATCAAATTGATAGTAATAGCATCAGAAACTAAAGTTAAAGAAGCAAAAAGATTATTATGTGAACCTGTGAAAAACAGAAAAGAACCAAGCCAGAAAAGTTTGCATTGATGTCTACTTATAGTTCCATTGTTTCAAAGAGGGGAAAGCAGCTATGATTAGCATTGTCTGCAAGATTGTTGCGCAGAAAATTTTGTCTTTTAATTATATCAATTATAATTTTGTGCTCAATTGTAGGATGTAGGTGAATGTGAAGAGTGGAAAAGTGATGCAGAGCGGGAAGGTAAACAAAATTACATGAATTTTCTAAATAAAAAATTCAAGCGTATCAAAAATCATAAATACTCAATGCATGCAATCATGCCACAGAAGGTTGCTATATTTTTAATGTTTAGAATTTATGACTGTTGGAGTGGAAGTTCTGCCAAGGAGGGGGTACTGTATGTGCAATTGTCCAAGGTGTGCATATATAATATATATATCAAAAACTTAATTTTTAACAGAAACTTCCAATACATCTCCCAACCCCCCTCCCCCAGTGATAAATTCCTCACGGTCCCCTATTCACATTTGAGTGAGATACTAAGCACAAGCTGCAGTTGCCTCTCTCTCAAGCATGGTACACTGCACATACTTCTGAGCAGCCTGGTTGCCTAGCAACATAGCGTCACAACTGCTGCAGGCACTGAAACAGTTGTGACGCTACCATTTTCTGTTCTCTTTTTTTAACAGCATGGCAGCCAATAATTTACTATTTAAATGAGATCTAGCGCAGCTAGAAGCATAATTATCTTTTTATTGAATGCAGTAACATCTATTCTATGCTAGTTTAAAGTTTCAGCTTCTCAGCTTTATCCAAAAACATTTCTCAGTTAATTTCAGTCCACTGTGTCAAAAATTGTCTTTATTTATTTAAATTGACATTGGCACAGTCATGGTACTGCAGTAAAAAAATGACTTGGTGAATTTTTTTCATTTTTTGCCATTTGTTTGACAATAACTTGTTTATGATATATGCAAATTCTAAAAAAAATCTGTATGATCGTTTTCCAAAAATTTGATTAATGCCAAAATTGAAGCATGCAAAATCTGCAATTAATTATTGTGTTGGTGCCCTTTGAGCTCTTACAGAAAAAAGTATTTTAACCTTTTTCTTCAAATTTATGGCAAATGTTTTGGTGTTAATCCTTGGGAAGACATTTCTGACATTTTTGTGTGACAAATGCATGTAATGCTTTATTCTGTGGTACAGAACCAAAAACTCAATTTATGACTTTTAAGCAGTCATCAGGCAAAACATTCCATTACCATGGCAACCAAACGAGTCGTTGAAATTTTTTTGTTTTCATTTTTGAAATGTATGGGTCCCATAGAGTACCTGTGCAAATTTTTAGAAAAATCTGTGTGATCAAACCACCATGCTTGAGTCACCTTAAAGCATGGCAGCGTATGCCCTGCACACAAACTTAGTTCTAAATGATCTTGTATACTTCCGAAAACCTCTAAAACTCACATGTGGAAGTATCAAGATCACTGTCATCCGCAAGGTCATCTGTATTGGCATCACTGTAAGCATCCAGTCCTTTCAAACCAATTTTCTGTCCTGCTTTTTCTATTCTTATTTCGTCACCAAACATTTCCTTTAAAAAGAAAGATCATTTAATGCAGTCACAGACCATTGGAAATCTATATATTTCTGACCATCAATGAACCAAAATACATATCTAGAGATAGCATTTAGACATAATAACCTTGAGTTTCTTGGCAATTTCCTGCTTTGATAAGTTGGGATCAATACCCAGCTTCCTGAGGTCATCAGCTGTCAATTTGTTTATATCGATCTTCTTTTTTCCTTTTTTCAAACGCACGGTGCCATCCGCTAGAGTTTCAAAGTAGTCACCATCCGAATCCTCATCTGTATTAGAATAAGTTTTATTTTTCGATCTTATATAATTATTGTGAACCATGATTTTTTGATTTTTATTTTCATTTCAAAAAAGTTATTTAAATGATGAACTAACCTGGGTCATGGACTTTCTGGCCTTTCTTCAATTTGATGAGATTTCCATCTTTGTCTGACACAAAGTAAGCAAATATTTACAGCTATCATGTCAAAAACGATGTAGATGAATTAAAATTATATATTATTATGATGATCCTGCAATGGCATTAGACATAATTCAAAGATGTATGAGAATGTCAGGTTGCTTCTTGTATGCCTTGTTATAAAATTACCTAATTTGTAAACGTAATCTCCATCTTCCATCAGTACACCATCTGCCTGAAAGCAACGAAACACAATTAAATGGTCATTCCCTAGATAGCTGCATCCTGCCCATGTACTGCACACAAAGAGTCTCAATTAACTACCCTAGCTTTCATGTTCTTCAAGGCCTTGCTGATTACTCCAACTTTTTTCATTAGTGGTTTTCCATCTTTGCCCATGACAATATTTCCTTCAGCATCTCGCACCTGCAACAAAGCAATCGCAATTCCATAGAAAGAAGCACCGTTCTTCAATTTTGTTATGCTCCAGATCAGAATATCCAATGGCAACTGGACTAGACAAAGCATAATTTATAAGGGAAACAGTGTCAAATCTGCAGCACTTGTCAAATCTACAGTAACTGGATATTAAAGTTTCATGTCTTAATTTTGATGACAATCTCTTTCAGAACTCAAGGAGATGTGCTCAATTATAATTGATGTCAAATGTCCACTGCTAAAGAAAGTGAGTAAAACGCTTTTATTCAAAATGTATCCGATCAAACATATCTGGGTTATGAACACGACGTAATCAAAAGCTTTTTCCTCCCCTAATGCAGAAGTGCCCTTGTACTGAAGTAATTTAGAACATTGTCATTTCTATTTTAAAGAAAAAGCATAATAAGAACCAGTAAGGATGAGGTCGCTCATTAAGAGGTGTTACAACCTCATATACAAAGTAATATAAATTTACATTCATTCCAGCCCTTACGTATTCATAAATGCTCTCCTCATCATCATCCTTTGGCTTGTCTCCTTTCTTCCTCATCACTTTCCGAAGTTGTCCGTCTTCTCCCATTTCAAAAACTTCCTCCTCACTGTCACTTCCTTTTCTGTCTTTCTTCTTTCTACCTTTCATGACATCATCCCCTGAGGCACACAAACAGTCATTTTTGAATAGGCCAAACTCCCATGCTATTCTAAGGTTTAGACTTAATTATAAGGATTCCTTGTGGCCCAGACTGCAACAGTTGTGAAAGGGAGGGGTTGACTTCTCTCGATAATATCATCTTACGCCGATTGAGAGCAAGTTTTTTTAGAAGGGGAACATGCTAGTGAAGCAGCAGTTTTGTGAGAGAACATGTCTTAAATTTGCATCTTTATTACCATTGAAAATTATTGTTAGAGAGACAATATTATGTACGAACCATCGTCACTCTCATCATCCGCTTCATGGCCATCTTTCTTCTTCTTCTGTTTGTCACCCCATCTTGGAAGCAAAATATCTCATGAAATGTTCAGATATCTGTCTCATCATGCTTTAAGTCATATTTTACACTTCATCAATTCTTATTTATCGTATTTTGCACGAATTGAACCTTGATTTCTTCTTTAATCATATATATATATATGTCTTCACATCTACTTACGAAGTGTGAGCCAGGCCTATTCCTCTCTCATCCCACTGGTCCTTGCTGAACCGCCTATCTCCTTTCTGGTAGGATACCATGCTCTTCGATTCCTTCATGGCAGCTTTTGCTCTGAAACAATAAAAAGGACATGCTTTCTTGTTTTCTGATAAATTTGATATATTTCCTTAGATATCATGCTACACATTTTCAAATGATATAAAGTATAGCTGCAGTTTGCATATATCAACCTACTTCTGATGCTTCTCCATCATCTCTTCATACTTGTCTCCATATTTTTCTCTTCTTTTCTTCTCTCTTTCGGCTTTCCTCTTCGCTTTTTCAGCCAGATACTTCTTTTTCTCAGCTGCTGTCATTTTCGACAAATCTGGCTCATTTTCGGAATCAGTGGAGAGCAAACTGTCACTGTTAACGAGATAATAAAGAAATGCCCAAATCTGCTTAGGATTCAAATTCCCATTGCCTAAATGGCCAATCTACAGATTCATTCACATCACTCACAGATTTCAAAACTGTGTAAAACTTTAATTTTTGAGATCAGCTTGAATGTGATGAACAAGTCTCACCTGAAGTCAGTCATATTGCCATCAGGTCCTCCTCCTTTCTTCTTGGCATCTTTTCCTCCCTGCACAAAAAACATCAATTTTGAAAGAATAACTAGTAATTGAATCACAGAAAACTCATTTCTGTTTCATTGCTTATATTGCAATGGGCATGTTCAGACTAATAAGACAAAATCTTTAAAACTAAAGCACTTGAGTTGCCGTTACTACGGTGGTTTCAGCATTTACTCATTCTTAATTTTGCAATTAGAAATATGATGCACAGCATCCAAATTCCATTTGCAAAAATCTTTCACTTGGAAAATTGGGATCACCTTCACTTATCTCCATGTAATACGTTAGGCTCACTGGATACATTCTTAAATGATTACAAAATGTAATTCATTCTGAATTTGCTGGAAAAGGTTTTACAGGTGTGATCATGAAGGTGCAGTAGAACTAATACCAAAATGCAGATGTCACACCAGGGCTCAATATAATTTGATTTTTACACTACTTGTTTACTAATGAGAGATTTATCAAAGTCATATGGAAATTTATGTAATAACCTGCTATGAATTGATTCATCCACTAAAAGGAGTTAATGTTTTGTAACAGTGTGCTGCCTATAGACGCTGAGGAATTGTCAGTGAGGAGCGTTTGCAGCAACACATGACAGACTTTGAGGAGCACACAGCCACACGCGCCAAGAATAGTTCTCCCAATTTGTCACCAATCACAGGCTTCGCCAGGAAACCAGTCTCCAGGGACCAATACCACTTGAATCTTCAGTAAATTAGGAAAATGAGTGCCTGTTTAAGGATCAAATTACCTGCCTCCCTTTCTTCCCTTCCCAAAACCCAGATCACATCTATGCAAAGGATATGCGATTTTACCGAGTGAATAGGAAGATCTTCGCATAGAAAATGTGGTTTTACAGCACAATTTTTTTTTCCTTTTTAACACGAATTAGCCAGACATGGGCATAGAGGACTGTATTTACCATCTTGCTATCAAACCTAAGACATCAGGAACCTAGCAGCCTTTTTACCAAATGTTGAGATTCCTGCCAGACATTCCATTACTTGTAGGCCTAATTAACATTTGCTAATATTTGAAGACATCGCAATGTCATCGCATGCTCAAAATAAATTATAATGGTCAATGTTTGCCACGAAATAAATCATTTCCCATCAAGGAAAACTCCAAACAGCCTCCAATAATTATCTTATTGTTACCCAGTGGCGTCCCTATGGGGGGGCACGGAGGGGCACGTGCCCCCCCATATTGGACCTGTGCCCCCCCAGGTGCCCCCCCATATGCTCTTACCAACTCTGGCTAAAATATACAGTTAGTATTGAGGGTGCCCCCCCAGAGAATCGCGTGCCCCCCCAGGTGCCCCCCCACTCGAGACCCCCTAGTTACGCCACTGTTGTTACCCCCTAACTGAAGTCATTCAGTGAACACAAAATCTTTGCATATCAGATGCACAAGTTCTCTTGAACTTAGAAGTGTGATGGCTATTTCTGTACTTTCTCGTCGCCATTCTATTATGTCTTATGAAATGACATTCTCTCATTCTTTTGTTACATACTCCCACCTGTTTTCATAGTTTGGATATCTCATTCGTATCACTACATATTTCTCCAAATCTACTACCAAAAGAACCAAATGAATCTATTATCTTGGTTATCAATGTCAATTCTGCTACGCGGAATAGGAATGACAAGTGAAATTGACAATTAACATTCCTGCTGTGCTTTTGTCCCACCCGCAGCAGGTTGTCGGTTCTTGCTTTTGTTTTAAAGTTCTATCTAGTTGGCTCTTCCTCTATTCGGTACTTCTGGTTGTAAAAGGACATAAACAAATATTGTCCATAAATATGGCTTAATTGGAATATGGATGGAATTCTAAATATATCTTGAGTACATTTGAACCTACCTTCCCCTTGACTTTCACTCTCTTCTTTCCACCTTTTCCATCTGAGACATAAGTGTAGTAGCTGGTGAAAGAGAGGATGAACAATTACCAGAAAACAATAGCTTTAAGCTGTAATACATTGTACTATTTGTAACATGCAGTTCAGAGAAAAATGTAATCAGGATAATTTCATAAACATAACTATCAATCGGTCACTCTACATTGTAATTTGTGTTAGGTTTTATTTCATGATGAGAAAAATCTCTCAAATTCTTATATCTTTTATCGATCATACAATTTGTTTAGCAGTGGGGGATCCAGGAGGATGGCTTGGAGGGCCAATCCCCCCACCCCTCCAGCAGACCCCTGAGATTGATATAGCTTTTTTTTTTTTAATGCATTGACGCAGGCACGCGAATGCTGGAAAATGCCCTGACCTTCCTAGAATACTGTGTCTGGATCCGCTACTGATTTTAATCACTGTTACAATAGTAAAGTCCAGCTCTTTAATTACAGTAATACCGGGCGAGGTTTGTATATCATGCATTTTTGAATTGATGTACAATGGAATTTAAAGAATGGTTGTATTGTAAGGAAAGTATTGAAATCATGAGGCTCTTCCAAAATCATGACAGAGACAGTCTTCAAGATAAATCAATGGCAATTTGGTCAGATGTGAGTCTCTTTAAAAAAGAAAGGAGAAGAAAAGAATAAATACGTATATTTCATATCAATTTTCATTAATATAAATTAAATGATTCCCAATTCTGTCTGTGATTTATTGAAGCCACAACTTAGTAAATTGAACATTAACAAAAGTCAAAGTCAAAAGTCAAATTAACACTGACCTTGCATTCGAATCTGTCTCATATTCTGAAAAGAATCAACAAACAATTTTTTATTCAAATACTATACTTGGTAGCAAACAGAAGTGAAGAATATTAAGGTTCAAGGTAAAAGGCCTAACTCCCCCTCCCCAAAAAAAATCCTATACACGATATGATGAATAGTATTACTTCGATTGCAGAAAAAAAAACCATTTCAAAAGGTCTCACCGCTTGGACTGGTATAATCTTCACGTGTTCCGTAGCCAATGACACGACCTTGTGCATCTCTGATTCTTTTTTTTCTTGTCCTCCTCCGTGTCCCTCCTGCACTCACCTCACTCATGTAACTATTTGAGGGACAATTAGAGAAAATTAGATACATAAAGAACAAGTAAAAGGAAAATTAAGGAGAAAAAATATACTGTATTCAGCTGTAAAGTTTCACTCTAGATCCACTTATTATCTCTCTTTAAAACTTGTTAATGTTGAATAACACTTCTTAATAAGCTAATTATCTACAAATAACAGTCTCTTGCCTGTATTCACTGTCAGATCCATGTTCATGTTTTTTCTTCCTGTATTTTTTCTTCTTCTCAAAAAGTTCACTGTCTCCGCTGTGATATGATTCTGAGTCCTCATACGTACCATCAGCTCTTTTCTTTTTTCGTCTGACATGTCTGGTGCCACCATCACTTACAACACTAGAATGACAGATTTATCAATTATAATGACAATCATCACAATGGCAAAAGCATTAAAATGTTTGTCTCTTCCATTCTAATTCAAGTGGTACTCATGCCGTTTGGAAAGTATTGAAACCTGGCTCATAAACATATGGAAAACATACCTGTAGTAACTGTGGGCACTTCCAGCATGTTTACGCTCCCTCCTTCTCTGTCGTCTTCTCTTCTGCCCATCTTCGTCTTGGCTGCTGTGATAAGACTCTTCATCTCCATATGTTCCATCAGCATTTCTCTTCTTACGTTTGACATGCCTCGTTCCTCCTGCGCTAACTACACTTCGATAACTGTAGTCACTGTCACTGCCCGGGTTCCTCTTCCCTTGCTTCATGGCGGCTATTTTTCCCTGTCTTCTTTTTTTGCGTCTTTCTTTGCCGTCCTCATCCTGGCTGCTGTGGTAAGACTCTTCATCCCCATAAGTGCCATCCTTGTTCTTCTTCCGCCTCTTGACATGCCTTGTTCCTCCAGCACTAACCACACTGCGGTAGCTGAAATCACTGTCACTTCCTGCGTTTCTACCTCCGTCTCTCAATTTCTTCATCCTCTTATCTCTCCTTTGCTTTCTTCTGGCTTGACCATCTTCATCTTGACTGCTATGGTATGACTCCTCATCACCATAAGTACCATCCTTGTTCTTACGTCTTCTTTTCACATGCCGGGTGCCTCCTGCACTTACGACACTTCTGTAACTAAAATCACTGTCACTGCCATCGTTACGACCTCCCTTTGCATACTTTTCTTTCGCTTTCTTCATTGCAACTGCCTTTCGTTCTGTTCTTCTTTTCTGCCTTCTCTTCTTCCCTTCTTCATCTTGGTCACTGTGATATGACTCTTCATCACTGTATGTTCCATCTTCCCTTCTTCTTCTTCTCTTAACATGCCTTGTCCCTCCTGCACTGACCACACTCTTGTAGCTGTATTCGGAGGCACTCCCATCTCTCCTCTTCCCCGCTCGGTATGCCTTCACCTGTTCCACTGACATCCCTTTCTCATTTGGATCTGCATCACTTGGTCCCATGCCTTTTACATTTCCAGCTTTTACTCCTTTCAAATTTGGCCCCTTGTCTTTGGGTGGTCCATTGCTTGTTCGTTTCCCTTTTGGTTTGATTTCTCTGAAGATTTCACAATAAAAATGTAGACAGTTATTCATTTGACGTATTACAGATATATCTCCACAGGTGTCTTGCAATGTCATATTGAAGTTCAAATTCATGCATGAATCTAAAAATATCTACCTCTTATACTTCTTTCCAGTTATAGGGTCCACATATACCTCATACTGTTTACCATCCTTCCCCACTATCCTGGTTCCTGGCTTCCCTGCAATGAAACAGAATTTTTTTACCTCAGATATAATTCTCACCACTTAAAACAAGCCATCATTATAGTTATTAGTTAAATAGCGCCATACGACTTTCAAAATCAACATTCTACTCAGCCGGGTCATGTCACTAATCTGCTGATTAAGGAGTGCTTTGGTCATCCATTTGTATCAGTTTTCTTTTTTATTCCGCACATGTTATATTTTGCAACACAGTTGTAAATAAGATAACTAAATAAAGGTATTCACCTGACGATGATAAGTAAAACCACAGTGATCACAAAGCCTGGGCAGGCAAATAAAGCTGCCAATGATGTGGCAAAGTCAGTTACCAGGTTGAACAATATTTCCTTGCTCTGAACCGGCAATGGCCTTTAAATGTCATAGAATTATATTATAAGCCAAAATATAGACACCAAAGTTACCGAGTTCTTCGTCATCTGAAGCACTGTACACAGTTGATGCTTTTTCCCATCCTTCAATCACGTCATCCTTGTCTAAATCCAAAAATTTCTGCAGGAACTTCAAATCTCCACCAGTCTCCTGTTGAAACCAAAGTCAGATTAACAAACAGTGCAAAACACTGCAGCAACATAATTTAACAAAATTGGCAGCTCCATTGCTGAAATCCAGAGGTTTATCTTCTTTACTGTAGGACCAACAAGTAGCCTCCGCTTAAACTTAATTGGAATTAGAAAAATATTAGTCAGTTGTCTGTAGGTCCACATGGTTAACATATTTCATCGAAATTTGGAAGACAGATAGAATTCAGGCATTTCTGAAACATTTCAACCAGTAAATTAGAATTATCCTACTACAAAAAGTTACCTTTATGATGCAATGAAATTTTTGTTATGTTAGGTTTGAGAAATCGGCCTTTCTTGGCGATTCTATTTTAAATTGACATGACATTCTAACCTGAAACTGGCGGAATTCTTCCTCAGTCATTAAAATGGTTTTCTCAACCAGACGACCACTCTTGGTGCGCACCATGGTCTTGACAACCTTCATGGCTTCCTTCTTTTGTTTCTCCCAAGATTCGATCTTAGCTCCATCCTCCATGGACATATATTTTCCGAATATCTCAGAAGGGTCACCACCTTCGGCTTTTATCCTCTCCAGTCTTTCATAATCCTCCTTACTCACAAGAATTGTCTTCTCAATAAGACGTCCACTTTTTGTTCTCACAAATGTCTTTATAGTTTTCATCTCGGCTTCACCCCAACCATCAAATGTCTCTCCATCTTCTGCCTTAACATACTTCTTCAGAATACTGTTAGCGTCCACCCTCCCTTCCTTGATGGCATCATATTCTGATTTTGAGACATATACTGTTCTTGCTACTCTACGACCGCTTTTTGTCCGAATCCATGTTGTTATAGCCTTTTGCTCTTCACGATCAAATGAAACTATGTTCTTTGCTTCATCAGCTGAAAGATACTTTTTGAGAATTTCTTCAGCTCCTTTTTCACCAGCTAAGAGAAAATTCTGGTAGTCGTCCTCATTCATGTAGATAAGACGCTCGACTAACCTTCCACTTTTAGTTCTTACCATCGTCTTGATTATGTGAATCTCTGAAAGGAATTACTCACAGCATTTTTCATTCAATCTTATTGTAAATTGAAAATGAATTTATTCATGTATTTGCTGTTTCAAAATTTCCATTTAATCTAATTGAAATTACGTTTTTCTTGGATTGCTTCCAGCCTTTGTTGTCGAAGGAGTTCCTTTTGTTTCTGAAAAAGAAGTGAGTTCATAACGAAATGGGCTCAGTCTGACAGCATGCAGCACAATGAAAATGATTGGAATTCTCAGAAAATTCCACAACATGTGAAGAGACTCATCTACAGCTTAATTTTTTCCAATTTAGATACTTTCACTTTCTCTAGGCATGCAGACTATAGAGGACAAAACATGCCAATCACATCATTATTTCAGTCTACAAAGTTTTGAAACAAGGTATTCTTAGAACAAAAACACCCAAGTTATGCAGTACTTCAATAATGGCTTGTTCAGGTTTATCTGTCTCTTTGATAGGAGACGAAATGAGTCTGGGTCTGTAGTTGTTTACTTATTGCAAAGACAAAAAGGCTAGATTTTTCCCATCCTTATTTTCTGTCATTTTCTGTTGGTAAAAGGGTCATGACTATAATAAGGGCCTCAGTAAAAGTGGGTTTAATTTGCATGTTTTTGCTGGCAGCCTGACATACAATAATCAACACTTTTAAAAACGGTGTGCCTTTTCAATTTTGGAACACACACCTAGACACCTTGTAATATTCCTGGAACATAAATTGAAACTTTGTTTCCCTGTGGCCTAATGGTTAAGCATGTCTGTCCTGTAGTTCTGAGAGTGGGTTGTATCCAGTATTCTATGCTGGGGCAACTGAAAGACCCTGAACATCCCTGAATCAATAGGTCATTGCCAAACTCGCAGTCTTCTCATATCATGATCATACGACGGTCACCAAAATGATAGTGCAGCTCCCTCCACAAAGATAGTGGTTGAACTGCCCCAGCTGATCCGGGGTATACCAGCACAACAAAAGCAAGCAAGCAAGCAAGCTGTAGATTGTCAATCATGAGGCATTTTTCACTTCAAAACCAACTCAGACGTATATCTTTTTTCCAATAGGAGACTCCATTAACCTGAATCTGATTTTGTTTGCCAATGACAACCACATGAGCCTAGCTTGGTCTGCAGAACTTGGTTTACCTCAAGCAACCTCACATGATGTCTTCACCTTAGGAGCAGCTTATGCCCTATAGGCTATATGTACTAATTGTAAGCCATATTTGAACTTTTCAGAGTGCACAGTGCACTCTCCGGCAATTGCCACTGCCTCGTCTCAGAGAAAATGGTTACGATCCAACTTTGAGGATGAAATTTATCATATCTTCATTGGCACTGCATCAGCATAGATCTGTAGGCTGATCAGATTGCGACCAGCAGTGACACTGTGACACAATTTAGAATGACATAAATCTTATAAATTTCTCACCAGGGAATGAAATAAAAATATAGATACCCATCTTTATGAAAAACCACTTTATCAACAATAACTAATATTTCTACGAATTTTCTGTTGCTAACAAAACCAAACTTCGACAATAGAAAAGCCGATGGCGTTATCCAACTTGACAGTGTAACAATGTTATCTTGCAAAAAAAGAGAAAGTTCACCTTCTGGAAATATATGCAATCATTCATAGAATTACCACAAGGCCGTGACCCCTCTTGTTTTTCCTTCACCATTTCCTGCTCAGAATAGTTTTTCATAAGCGCTTATTCTGCTTAGCCCTAGAGGTTGTGATTAGCTTACAATAGAGTGTCATATATGTACATACATAGGCCTACACATAACTTACCTTATAGGGAATCCCAGATACATGTGTTGTTTAAAACCTGTGAGTTTTTCCAATTATTCAACTTCACACGGTCACCAATGTGTTTTATCCTCATATCAGCTCAAAGTAAAGGATAAACATATATATAAACTTTGTTTTTACTCAGCAGTGAGCTAGTGAGCTGTTTTCTGATTGTCAAAAATAGAGCTGATAGCTCAATAGTATATTGTATAGCTATAGCAGTTGAGTAGATAAATGAAATACAGAAAAACAAGAAGCAAAAACAGAAAGAACAGATTTGCAGTAGACCTCACCTGCAACTCAATTTCCTCCAGCATGGCTTTCACCATCAAGTAACTGTGTCGGTAGCCCCCACCAATGCGGATATATTTGTGCTGAAAGTGCAGATTTATAAGAGATATCAAGTGATATTACCATATGGTGCCAGTTCGAAAAGCAAATGTGTTTTTCTGGCTTCCGTAACTTTATGGTTGAAATGAACTAATCAATCGACTGTAGGTTTGACTTTTTATTTATATCTGCATTTGTGAATTCAATACATATTATATTGTTTATGCCACACTTGTTGTTATTCAAATTCAGCTCAGTTATAATCCAATAATGTTATGTAATTTATGATCTGATGGCTCAGGAAGGCTTACCGCTTCACATCTTTCATGAGGGACTTGTAACATGCATTTGAGGCATTCTTCAGAAGAGGACTGAAATGAAAGAAAGAATTAGATGTTAATTTAAGTAAGACCCTCTCATTTCATAACACCAAAGAAATATCTGATAAATCCCTGCTTAGCATGTTAAGCTAATCAAAACTACCTCAGAAAATATCATTTGATAAGCCATTTGGCAATCCTTAATGTCCCAATTGAGTAATCCATAAAATCCTTAAATATATATATATTAAGAATAATCAAAGAATAATCAAAATGACACCAAATTACCCTTTTGATGAAGCCTGTTTGCTCTGATTGAGGAGAAGCCAAGAAAGGGGGGATATATCTGGGAGCTGCAGGTTCAGAAGATGATGAGAAAGCCTGGAAAGAAAACGACATGTTATCACAGATACATCCATATCTTATAATATTCCTGTCTGCATCATTTCAAGGGATATTCTATCATTATGTAATCAATGGCCTTAGCCTGGGATTGGTTATTCAACTCATTCAATTGGCATGGGATTTGCACCATTTAATTTAATTCTCAATTAAAGACAGCGGTAGATGACAGATAGACAGATTGATTTAAAAAAACAGATAGACAGATAGATAGATAGATAGATACATGTAGACAGATTTAAGGACAGATAGACAGATTGGTACAACATGATAGACTATAAAATGTCCTGATGCTTGGGAGCAACACTACACCAGCCCTTAGCAACCACGACTAAAGGGCAATGACCTCACTTAAAGATGTGGCCATTCAGTCATTTCAGCTTTAAAGGCTACACAAACACAAGATAGCACCACTTCCTCAGATCGAGGGTCCTTATCTTAATGTCAAGCCAGATTTTACCACCGTCACTGGCCCATAGCCAATTAAGCTGAAGTGACAAACAGCTCATTGTAAGTCCATGATGGAATTAAGGCATGTCCTTGCAAAAAATAGTTCCAGTTGTAGTTGAGGCATAAAAACCATCGATATTCTTATAAATCAATGTCTCCATAAATAACTGCAGAGCATTTTTGTAAATGGCAAAAGGTGAGAAAGTAATGTGATTTGCAAGAGCAGATACACAACCAGTGACATGAGTATAAGACTGTGCGTATTTGAGTGTAAGACTACATGTATGAATATTGAATAAGACTGTATGCATATATGAGTGGAGAACACAAAGCTTACAAATGTGTCATGGCAGCTATGGGACAAGATGCCCTTCAAGAGCCTTCATCATGTGCAAGGGTGCCGGAACAGGGGGGGCAGGGGGGCAATTGCCCCTCCTGCCCTTGGCCAGGAGGGGCAGGGGAGGGGGAAGGTTGCCCTTCTCATGCCAAAGAAAAAAACATTATTAGGCCTTAATTTACAGTGATTTAGGCCAAAATTTTAAAATATTACTTCAAAATTATTGACACTACATCAAATTTTCGTCACGCGAATTAGATCTGCCCTTTCTCGACCGACTGCCCTTGCCGCCCTCGTTTCCTTCCGGCATCCCTGATCAAGTGTAAAAGTTGAGTGCACGGCATCTTTGTCAAACATTCTTAAAGAGAGTAGTTGGATGTCTGTAATCTGATGTTGACAATAAAATTGAATTCCTACGCAATACAGCTTACATATGTATGACGAGATTACATGCACTTGGGGATTAATGGGGGATCAGTTGAATCGGAGAATATTCATAGAGGACATTGACATCACAACAAAATTTATAGGATGGTGTGAGAAAGGCTTAGGGAAACAAAATGTGCCTTGTATAACACCATTTTCCTAATATGTGACAAAGTCAAGTGTTTATTTGCATGAGTGTAGAGATTGGAGAGCAAGATGCCTGTCACCTCCCAAACATCTTGAGGCTCGATGGGTAGATTTATTAGGATTGGCTGATATCTATTAATAACACAATCTTGTGGGTTTTGATCAAATAAACCATTCTTTTCTCTTTCTCTTTTCATTTCATTTTATCTCTCTCTTTTCATATAATTAATAGGGTCAAATCGGTGGTTTCAGAAAATCGCTGTTTTAAAGAAAGCGTGATTTGTCCAAATTGCAGAGAAATTCAATACAACACATTGAAACCTCTGCGATTTGAGCAAATCATTCAAGTGATTTGCTAAAAATGCTGAACGGTAATATTATTATAGTATGTGGACTACTGATTTTTGACAATATAGGAAATTAGGAAAATGTCAAAACCCAAAAGACATTTGACCATCAATCTACTCACCGTTGAATCTGAAGGAGGCCGTGATCTGAGGGAAGGAAATTTGCCATTGCTAGATTTTCCGTAAAATGTTCGGCTTTCCCTTCTGCCTCTCTGGTAGCCACTGTCTGTAAATATATTGAATACATTTTGATCGATTATAGAAACTGTCTTTTAAGTAACATGTCGGTGACAACTGTTGGACCCGAATCCGGGGACGGATCTATGGTAGGGTGAGGGGATGCACCCTGGGTATATATCACATATTTTCACATAATAATAAAGTAACTGGCAATTTGTGTTGTGTCAAAGGCATTGTGTTCTGTTTGTCACTAGTCTAGCAGACCTCGCCATCAAGTCTTTCAAATGGAAGTCAGCTCCAACATAATATCATTGACAAGCTCATTTAGAATTTGAATGCACTTGCCTGAGACCAGAATCAAAAGAACTTAAAGAATACATATATAACAGAAAGTGGTGGTACATATAAAATGCACAGGAGTTCTGAGTTACTTTACAAAAAGTTATGACTCATTTGTGACCTTTCTGTACTGATATTATATAAGGAAAGCCTTACATGATATGCACCTGGAACACTAATTCTGGCTGAAGATTAACCTTGCCAGACTTAGATATATTTATGGGCTTCAACACATTGACAATTGAGAGTGCTGCTTAAAGAATCAGGGGATACATTAGGCCTACATGACTTCGCACTGTGAGAAAGTTAGTTCAGAAATGAATATGTATAATCCATTCTAAATCAGTAGCAAGCACTCACACCTAATTCCTCGCGCATGCTGCAGAACACATACATATATAGATGAAATGGTTCAATACAAGTTGTAAAACCGATTTTTTTTTTAGAAAACCATACTTTGCCATGTTTATGATCTATGGATTAGATCTAGAATTAATGTGTACCAACTATTTCAATCATGGCATACAATATACAAGAGCGACCTGTTTCACTTTGAAAAGTTACAACTCATAATAATTCCTTTTGAGGCTGTACAGTGGAGCTCTGCCATTGCCTACGAGGCACTTCTAGTGAGCTGTGGAGGCAGATGAGAAGTGACGGCCTCGTTCCTTAAAACTAATTGTAAATTCAAAACAGCCATCTCAAGTTCTCTACCACCTAAGGTTAGCACATTCTGCGTAATAGTGATCTGTCCTTGCTGAGAATTCATCTAAGGGAAATTAGAATGCATATTTACCAAGGTAACATAAATATTTGGTACCATCAGAGTTATATAAGCCTTCAGCATTTACTGAGTAGACCAATTCTGCTGCTTGTTTGGATAAAATGGCATTATCTATAAATGAACTACATTGTATATTACGGATACTCTTTCTAACGAATCTAATCCTGAGCAATAAGACACTATACTTTCTTCCAAATGCCAGCAATCAAGAATACGAAATAAAAAAAAACAAATTAAAAAAATAAATAGAAAAGGAAAATAGGCTGCTTTGTTTGCAAGAAACTAACCTGCCGAGTCATAGAGTCTGTTGGACCTTCTTCCAGGAGCATCCTGACTTTTACTTCTGCTTGGAGCGGAAGTGCCATCAAAGGAAGCGGCAACACTTCCGCCCAGCTTCAAGGGAGGAAGCGAATAGTGGCCACTCATGGTTGAGTCCTCCCAGTTCTACTTCTCTTTCAGTGAGTGAAGAAAGATGATTTTTTTAGACCTCTGACATTTCCATCACAATCTGAAAGACGACAAACAGTTTGCTTTTAAAATTCAAAACAAATAACTATGTATAATCGCAGGGGAGACTCGGTCACTGATATATTAGATTTTGTTTACAACGGCGTTCTCGAGGCTGGGACCAAAGTCAATAAAAACTTCAGTTTGTAACATAATGTCCAGTAATACAGCCTTTCTCACTAAACACTGTTTGATGGAGATTTTAAACAACACAGTAAAAACAGCACTCCCCCCCCCCTTCTTGGCAGATCATCCCACACTAAAAAATGTCGGGACAAAATTGGTTTTTCAGATTCATTTTGAAAAAACCAGTTTTGTCTGAAATTTTTTAGAGTGGGATAGGTGGTTAGCTCATTTAGTTAAACTCTCTCGGCAAAAAACGAAGGTTAAATGATTGGCCATCAAACAAGCCTGTTATAATGATCGGTCTTATATTTAAGATTTTGCATAATTTTTCTCTATTTAATTGCCATATATATATATATGTACACAAGAAATTGCCTGGTTTGTTTGGGTTTCTGAAAGCCCCTATCCATTCTATGTCTGCCAGGTGCCTCGAACCCGGCTGAAGCAGTAGTAGTTTATTGCAGGAGAGATATGTAATTGTTATTCTGACCGCTTATGGCTAGTCAAAAAGAACACTGCCTTGAATAAACTTTGTGTTAGCCTTTGGTCAGTTTGGTTTGGTGACACCCCCAGTCTTGTAATCAAGACACTATTTCCAATTCAGGGTAGGGGAAACGGGGACACAGTGAATCAACAATGTTTATTTCCTTAATATCTCAAAAAGTTTTTTATTCACATTTTCGATGTTAGGCTTAAATGAAAGTTTAATGTGCCCCCTATACACCTATGGTATCAAAGTATTTTCTGTTTTAATCCTAAATCGTAAAAAAAAATTTTGATTCACTGTGGCAACATACGGGGACACGGTGAATCAGCACTCGTGGCACAGTGAGTCAGTGTTATAAATATAATGATCACTACAAAGACAATAAATAAAACAAAGTAGTGTCTTTGACCAAAGTTCATTTTGCCAGTAACATTTCCTGTGGTTTATCAGCCATTTAACCGACTTATTACTCCAAAACAAAACAGCATTATCATAAGACTGTTAAAACGTAAAATGAATAGACTAACAGAAGGGCAAGGCCTATTTTTCTGCATATTTGACAGTTTGATATTTACAAACAGTTGTTTGTTGCTGCTTAAAAACAATTTCCGCTATAAACTATTCATTTTTCTTACCTGGTTGTAGTGAATCACTGTGGCAAGTGTGATTAATTTAACTGTAATTTTTATTTCTTGATAATTGCGACCACGTGCTTCTGAAATACCAATGCATTACTTTCATTATATGTTCCTTTCACATATATTACAAGTACACCGTTTAATCCTGGATAACCTGTACTATATATATATATATATTACAAAAGATCATTATCCAAAATATCATGATTTAGTGCTCAAAATCATATTTTACCCCACAACTCCAATGCAACATGAGCAATTTGGATGTTATGCTTGAATAAGTATGCTGGACTAAACAGCCACCCTGTATATGGCACATTCTAGCAATTTATACTTTCAGCATCCAGAAATAGACACTGATTCACTGTGTCCAGTGATTCAATGTGTATGGTAACCAGCAGTTAGCTGATAGGTGCAATTGGTTCACGGAACAGCTGTCACGGTTGTCTGTTGTCAAAGCGGTATTATCTTGTGAACTGTTGGCTTTGTGCTAACGGTCAACAGTTTGATCCTACTCTTGGCAAAAAGTGACGGTTGCGCTGATTCAGTTGAACTCCTTGTTGGAGATCAGCTTCTGTGGCACTAATCTGAAAAGAACATCCCAGACAGACAAATGGAGCTTATCAGCAGGAGCACCACTTTGAAGGAGGACTCCACAAAGATGCAGAAGCAAGTGGCCTATGTTGCAAGGGAGATCGGGGGTCTGGCAGAAATGCGAGGAGAGCTTCGGTGTCTGGCAGAAATGAGAGGAGAACTTCGGAATCTTGTGAAGTTTCTGGAACAGCAGACTACGAAGACTGAGGAGCTGAGCCACATCCAGAAGGAAGATAAGAAGACAGTAACAGTCCAGGATGTGGGCCAGAAGAGAGTCCAGATGGGAGTTGCGGCTGAAAGGCTGAAGACTTCCTTTGGAAGCTCACTGGCATCGGACTACCCTCAGAGACTGGCTGATCCGGCTGTTTCTAACAACCTGCATGATCTGAATACAATGGTTTGCCTAAAAGAATCCGCCAGTAATATTGACACTTCTTGGGCGCCATCTTCATCTTCGTCGATACCTGAGAGTGATAAGGGAACCGTGATGGCAGGCCATGAATCTCAATCAAACGGAACAAGTCTACAGCAGCCAGAACCACAAATGTTAATGCCACAGCTGAGGCTCAAAAATGCCACAGATCATCAACACATCAGTTTGCAGGGTCACCTAATTACAGATGAGCAATTGAGCAACCAGCAGCCAGCTGCACAATGCCCATCTCAACAAATGTATCAACATTATCCAGTTCAGCAGACACCTCAACATCTGCCACCACCACTGCAATCCCTTTCCACTGAAGTTTGGCACTCAACAACATCAACAGATCCACTGAGACCTTCTATAACATCTGATCCTCATCATGGCCATGTTGAACGTGATTGTCTACCAGACACCGCTGCTGAACGTCCAGGAAATTGTTCCAGAGCAGTTTGTGGTTTGGCTCCTGAAACTAATCAACAGAGGGCCTCAACTTTTTGTCTCCTGTCATCCACCCACAAAGACAAACCGGACCAGTCTACTGCATCCTATTTTGCAATGAATAACATCAAAGGTAGAACTAGAAGAGTCTTTTCATCTATCACCAAAGACAGTGCCGCCTATCAAAAATTGGAGAGAGGGGGGGACAATAAGATGGAATTTTGGACTACCATTGATTGGTCTAATGATTTTCATCTGTTGTTCCGGATGTCTGACCCCCATGGATTGGCTTCAAAGTATCTCCAGCTACCTTCTGCTACTCCTGTAGTTCAACCTAATGAAGCCTACCTCCATTACCATGGTTGCCTCGCGGAGCAACACCAAACTTCTGGACAAGAAGAAGAAAATGTTGACTGTTCTTGTATGTTTATTCAGTTGCCATTTTGCGCAGATGAAGGTCAACTACATACAGCCTCTGCATTTGGGGGTTCTTTCATTATTCCTGCTACCATCCACCACCTAAGGAAAGAATCAAACACGGGGCCAAGTTTTGTGAATGTCGCCAGTGCTGGGATCAATCATAGGATCACTTATCCTCCACAGTCCAGCAAGACCCCTGCAGTAACAGATCTTCCTAAATCTACCTTAAAGGATGTATTGCGGGATCCACCTCTTCAGTCACCTCTGGAAGGTGATTCCACAGACCCAGGAAGTTGTTCAATGGAGCTTGAATACTTGTCACTGTCTTATGGGCATATTCGGTCTGAAACCTGGTCCAGAGTGAAGATGAAGTGGCCCCAGACAAGGACTAAGGACATCACAACTGGACAGGATGAGACACAGTCCTTGTTGATTGTGAAATCACCTGACCTAAATGTCAACTGCCACTCATTCCACAGATTGCCAAGACTCCTGAATATGCGAAGTGACCACTATGTGGAGATGGCGACAAATAACATTCAACGTAGAAGCTTGTCATCTTCTTTCCACAAGATCATCATGACAACAGAAGAATCTCACTTCAATTGTGCAGATTCCCTTTACATGAAGCATCGTCTTCTGAGCAACCGCCCAAAAGGGGTTGGACAAAGATAGTTGGTCGCATCTTTGTCCATGGTTGCCATGTTGACCGACCACCACCTCACCAACGAGACCTACAGTCGAGCTACAAGCTTCAGTTTGGCAGGCTGTGTGTGTGCTGTACGCTTCAGGTACTGTTCTTGTGCCCAGCGTATGAGCATACTCCAGCTGCAGACTGGATGATTCTTGTAGGTTCATTAAGAACTTCTGGTTCTCCAAATTCTTGTTCTCCTCAGGAATTGTAACTATTAATCAATAGACAACAGTCAATAGTTATAATCTGCCATCTCCTAAACTCCACCCATCAGACAACAAACTTCCTGAAGTGTCCCACCATCTGACGAGGGTTCCATCCATCTCCATCATCATGAGCTTCATCTCCGAGGAACAGCATCCCTGACACCAAGGAATTCCTTCATCCAAGATGACCTAGAAGAGGGCTACTTCCATCTACCATCGAGATTGTGTGACTCCAGTGACATTCTCCTGATATCCTCTCTCCAGCACACAACTCGATGCCACATGAAGAAGGGGAGAGTCTAGCAGTTGGGACTCCTCCAGAGGACAGTCAGCACTCCATAGTGACAATAGCTACCACTGGTGGCACTGAAGTGCGACCAAGTGTGACCAAGTCTGGGTGGGAAATCCAAGCCCAGTGACCATCAGAATTGACAGAGACACCAAAGAGTACAGACCAGCCTGAAAGACTTTACAACTGATTCCATTATTTACCACACTTGCAGCAACCATCCACATTTAAATGTGTCAAGTGTGGACCCTATTGACCTGAGGTTTAAGACAGGTGATTATAACCAATAGTCAATGTCAAACAATGGAAAACAAAATATTCCATTCTATTATGTAACACGGCCCCTTAAAGCACCGTCCGAACAGTAATGCCTAGTTCTCACGACGACGATTTAAGCGCGGCGCGGCATAAGAAGTCATTTCTTGGAAAGTTGTGGCGAAGATCGTTGGATGGAGTACGTTACGTAATCAATTAGTGCCATGTGCGGCGATTAACTTTTGTAGCCTCGGTGAGTCTTGAGGTGTCAGCGGCGCTGCAAAACCTTTCTTCGCCGAGTTCCGCCTCTCTTGCCTCACCGACGTTCCAACCAGACTCGTCGCACTTTGTTTTTGACTTCGGCGAGGCTGCTTTTACTTCGCCCAATGTCTTTTTCTGTGATGCCGCTGATGGTTGTGAGGCAGCTACGTATGAATTTGGCGACCTGCGACGCATCAAGAAACCGTCGGCGTATATCCGAGGTGGAATGCGCCGCTGAAAAGGACAGCCTCGCCGAGGACTGTAACGATGCCACGCCGAATTAAGGTACTTGTTACTGCGTACCTGGATTGTTCATCGTCGCACATGCATTTATACATCGCCGAGGGCATTACAGGCGCGTTGATGCTGAGCTTCTTCGTCGTCCTTGCCTTAAGCATCGACGAAGGTCTCTTCTTGCAGCGCTGAGGCAAAGTGTCTTTCGCTGATGCAGAAGTCACTTTTGGTCACCATAAAAAGGGCCACAGAGGACCTCCTTGCTTCATTTGCTGATTGCCCTTCATAGACAACACAACGACTGCCTACTGCACAAATGCATGATGAATGAACAAGAAATTTTTGTTGCTGCTGGTGCTGCTGCTGCTGCTTTGGGAGCTGTCTATGTCAGACAGAGGAGGAGGAGGTCCAGGAGGCAGAAAAGGTGGTGGATTCGCAACTGGTTGCTGCAGAGGGAACAACATGGTCACTACTATCAACTGATGCCTGAACTGCAAGTCAATGATGTGTCTGGCTACTACAACTTCACTAGAATGCCCCCTGACATCTTTGCTGAACTCCTGGAAGCTGTTGGACCGCTCATTGCTAAGCAAGACACAAACATGAGGAAGGCTTTGGAACCTGGTCTTAAGTTGGCTATCACCCTGCGGTACATGGCTACAGGAAACAGCTACAAGTCCCTAGCTTATGCTTTCCGTGTGGCACCCAACACCATCTGCAACTTCATCCCTGAGGTCTGCCATGCCATCGTTCTTGCCTTCGAAAGACAGGTGGCACTACCCACACAGCCTGAAAGATGGAAGGAGATAGCCAAGGCCTTTGAGACGAGATGGAACTTGCCTCACTGCATTGGAGCTCTGGATGGCAAGCACGTCGCAATCCGATGTCCCAGGCAAGGAGGCTCCTTGTACTACAACTACAAGGGATTTCATTCCATTGTCCTGATGGCCCTCGTTGATGCCGACTACAAGTTCATCTATGTGCAGGCTGGCTGTCAAGGAAGTGCATCTGATGGCGGCGTATTCAAGGACACAACACTTCGACAACTCCTGGACGACGGAGAACTAGGCCTACCACCTCCAGAACCTCTACCTGGCACAGTAGGCAATCCTATCCCATATTACATCGTGGGTGACGAGGCATTTCCCCTGAAGACATGGCTGCTGAAACCAGTGCCAAGAAGGAACCTTGAAATTGCTTCCAGAGTCTACAACTACAGGATTTCAAGAGCCAGGAGAGTGGTGGAGAATGCCTTCGGTCTGCTGTCACACAGGTTCAGATGCTTCCTGACCACCATGCCCCAATGACCTACTAGAGTGACATACATTACCATGGCTGCTTGTGTTCTACACAACATTCTGCGAGACAGAGTAGGCGTCCACCATGCCCGTGACAATGAAGTCATGGACAGAGAAGATCCACACACACATGACGTCACTGAAGGAGTTTGGAGAGGAGAACCTCAATTGCATGACCTAGGAGACACGGAAATGCCTCCAGAGATGCCAAGGCAGCTAGAGACTACCTACGTGCCTATGTTAACAGTCCAGCAGGAAGTGTCCCTTGGCAGTTGGACAAAATCTGAAGAAGATGCAGACTATCTATTCAAAACAACAAACCCCAGGCCCTTTTAAGGGCCACCAAATCCTCCCAATTGAGCTGGCCATGTACACATCCTATGTTGACAAAACAAGCCCAAAAATCAATCTATCTATCTATCTATCTATCTATCTATCCAAGTCCAATCCCTGCAAAGTGACGATAACTGCTTTTGTTTTCTGCAGTGTATATATGTAACGCGCATTGTGTTCCATCTATTGAGCTATCTATCTAGCTATCTATCTATCTATCTATCTGTCTATGCAAGTGTCATCACTGCAATATGACGATCACTTGTTTTTCTTTGCTACAGTGTATTATTATTTATTATGCGACGTGCAAATTTTTTCTTGTGTATCTAGCTATCTATCTGCCTATCTATCTATCTATCTATCTATCTATATATCTATCTATCTATCTATCTATCTATCTATCTATCTATCTATCTATCTATCTATCTATCTATCTATCTATCTATCTATCTATCTGTCTATCTATCTGTTTATCTATTTCTAACCATAAAAAAAGCACTTGTCCTAGACAAGTTATATTACAAAGTGATGCACTTGTACTAGTGCAAGCAACACAAGTTTTAAAACCAAAGCACTTGTACTAGTGCATTACATTTTAAGTAAGAAATGTATGCACTTGTACTAGTGCAATAAAAATATGTTAATACCAAAGAATGCAGCACTTGTACTAGTGGAGCACTTGTACTAGTGGAGCACTTGGAAGGTTTTTGGGCAAGCAAAGGGGGAACTAGCACCTTGCTTTTATGAAGGTGATGACTTTTAATGAAGGCCAGGACCGGACTTCTTTTTTGGGGGGGGGGGGATTGTCAACGTTTATTGTGCTCCTTTTTGGCTCTTTTCGGTCAACACAAGCTCTCTTTTTTGTCAACATAGGATGTGTACGTGGCCTGGCCTTTTGGGAGGATTTGGTGGCCGTTTTTTGTCTTTGCTGGATCTTCTACTTCTGTGGAGAAGGAAGGACAGTCTCACTCCAACTCTGTGAAGGGGAAGGCTGGTGCTGCTGCTGATGGGCAATCGGTTGACCATAGCTGGGTCCAGGGTAGCCGTACTTCTCGGGGCTCTCAATCAGCATCAGTGTCATGGATCCTGGGCTGGGCTGCATCATGATGTAGCTCGGAGTCTGGCTTCCTCCCATTGGCTGCTGGTGCTGGAAGTGATGGCTGCTGGAAGCGTGGGGCTGCTGCTGGTGCTGCTGCTGGTGCTGCTGCTGGTGCTGCTGCTGCTGCTGGTGCTGCTGCTGGTGCTGCTGCTGGTGATGAGACGGCACAAACGTCGCAGGAGGAGGAGGTGGCATCTGCTGGCGCTGATGAACCTGAAGAGGCTGGAAGGTTTCCTCCTGAGGTCTTGTCTGGCGGCTGCGGATTTCCATCTCCCTCTGCTTGTCGAAGAACATGGAAGTCTCTGCAATCGATTTCACCATTCGCTGTCTCAGTCGAGGGCTGCAGCGACGTCCCACGTTGTACAGGTCTTGGCACTTGATTCTCCAAGCCTCCTCATCGTCGTCCAACTCCTGGTAGTCAAGCAAATCCTGCAGCCAGAGCCAGAGGTCTTCCTGGAGCTCATGGCGTGCATGCTTCCAGCTATCACGTTCATGGCGGAGGTCATGCCTTCATCTGTGGCCTTTCTCTTCCTTGACACGCTGGCTCCAGGCTTTGGCACACCAGGGAAGACTTGGGACTGCTGGCTGTCAGGTCTGGACTGTGATGGCTCTTCTGGGAGGTCCTGCAGGTCAAATGAAGGTAGCTGGGAATCTTCAGGGTTGTAGCTGTCCCCGGAGTCTGAAGCTGGTCTGTTGATGGACAGCTGGGAAATGGCGGACAGCTCCTTGCCTGGCTTGTGGACGATGGAGTCCTTCAGGAACCCACAGTTGGCTAGGATGAACTGGTCCCTCTCTGTTGGGCTCTTCCTGCCGGCTCCTGAAGCTTCAGGCTTGACGAGTCTGGAGTAGTGCGTCCTCACTGTCTTCCTCCAGTTGGCGACATCCTGGGCAGTGAACTTCGGTCCCAGCTCCTGGGCTTTGGCCTGGTCCAGAAGGAACTTTTCGTTGCCCTTGTACGCTCTGGAGCCCTTCATGTACAGGACAGGATGCTCTCTGTACCAAATGAGCAGCTCGTCTTCCTGCTCCTCTGTGATGCCCATGTAGTCTTTAATGTTCTTCTTCTTGGTCTTCCCTTTGCCCTTCTTGCCCTTGGACTTGGCTTCAGGAGCTGTAGGGCCCTCATCATCAGACGAATGCTGGTCTTCCTCCTCGAAGGTGTCGTCCAAAATGACATCTTGAAGATCAGGCTGGCTCTGTTGTTTCTTTGCAGTCTTCTTCGGAGTCTTCTTTGGAGTGGACTTGGCAACAGGCTGTTCGACAGGCTTTCTTGGAGACTTGGCAGGAGGCTGTGGAGGACCCTTGGGAGCAGACTTGGGAGCAGACTTGGGAGCAGGCTTGTCAGCAGGCTTGTCAGCAGGCTTGTCAGCAGGCTTGTCAGCAGGCTTGTCAGCAGGCTTGTCAGCAGGCTTGTCAGCAGTTTCCCCTTCAGCTTCAGATGCGGATTCTTCTTCAGTGCTGTCATCTTGGTGGCCCTCGTAGATGGTCTCGCTGACAACAGTGGCTTTGCTGGAAGTTGTCTTCGTCTGGCTGACATCTTTGGCTGTAGTGGTGGTGTACAGTCCAGGTAGAGAGATTTCTGCCATGGCTGTGGTGAAGAAGGCTTCTACTGCAGCATCTGAAGGGTCATGCAGAGGATTTGCAGCTGGAGTTGTCACTGGAGTTGCAGCAGGAGTGCTTCCTGGAGTGTGGAGTGTAGACCTCATGCTGAGTTTGGTTGGTGCCCTGGTGACGGTCCCTCTTTTCTTCTTTGGTCCCATGTTGGCAAAAAGTAGCAGCAAAAGTACTAGCAATTGTAGCAACAAATGTAGCAGCAAATGTAGCAGTTGAGTGTCGTGGATTCTAGGTGTGTTCTGGTCGAAGATCTGGGTGGGTATGGTGCTCTAAATGGACCCCCTCTATATATATGCAGGGTGCGAACCAGCTCTTTTCCCTTGCTTCGCCCCCCCTTCTTCGCTGATGCTGCGCCAGCCGCAGCGCAGCAAGAAGTTGACACGCAGACAAAGGGGTGATGCTAAAAATAGAACAACGCATGCACTCAGGCGCCACCCTGTCTGCTATGTTGGGGGTCCAAAAGCCGCGGCGAGGACCCTCACACGTGCGGCGAACATGTGACTTCCCTCGACGTGTGTCTGAAACACGTGCCATGAGGCAAGAGCTTTCTGCTACGCTGCTGTTGCCACAGCGAAGCTGTTCTTGGCGCGCTGAATCATTAAAAACCTACGGCGCGCAATGATTTCTTGATTCGCTTGTTCTTGCATCGCCACTTCTTCCCTCGCAAAGATTCAACAGGCTGAAACATTTTGACTTCATCGTCAAATTTCTAGGAATTGCGTAGCAAGACTTCTTAACACGGTGCATGCTGTTCATGTCTCGCCGTAAAGCCAAAATTGACGGTGTACATGCTCAAATCTTTGCCCTTTCCTGGAAATTTGTTCTACGCCGTCGCTTAAACCCTCTGTTACGTCTCCGTGAGAATTAGGCATAAGAATAATAATATGTGGCAAAACCAGGGACTAATTACCTACGATTTATTTACTGTTAAACTTGAGCATCAACACATGGGATTATTAATTTATTATACTGTGGTTGCATTGGATATCTCTTGAATGGAATATATATCGTTGGAATACTCAGAGGTCATTATTGTCACATTAATTTGCATGACAAGGTAAAAAGATTTACCAACACACCTGGAAACTGTGGAGGCTATTATTTTCTTTAAGTATCAAAGCTTTTTGAAGGTTATGCATCAAATGGCTTTGTCAACCATGACTGCATACACAATTCTTAGTGGTTTTCTATAGCTGACAGCAATTTGAGTTTCTATAAATTGATTTTTCCCAGACATGTTTTTTCTCCATACCAATGTTTTGGTGAAACAGTAAATATGTGAGAGCATGATGTCATGCTGAGGCTGTTAGTAGGTCATACTTGTGTTTGGTAGTTTACAGTCCTCGTCATATTTACATGGAATCTCAAGTTCTTTCTATGCTGTTGAAGTGTGATGTCAGAGACGACTCTATTCTCTAGCATTGCAATATATATGTTTATTATCCTTGCTATATTTCGTATGATTTGAGCTGGTTACTTTTAGCAGCTCAGCAGCTCTTACCCCCAAGAATTTTATGCAAATCATATTAGCACTCACAAGTTGCTTTCTATCACCAATCTCATTCAAATTTATTATACATTTTCTGTAGGTTTCTAACTTTCGACCACTCACTTTTGGACGTTTTGGTGTACTTCTGTGATGAAAAAAATTAAAAAAGAGACTAAATGAACTAGCTTCCATGGGTCAAAGGTCAATCATGCCTTCTTCTACTTTTCCGGTTGTATATATATTCGTTATCGGCGTGCCCATATTGAAACCACTCTCTGCGTTACATAAGTGCTTGCTGCAGCCAATCTCTAAATCTTGCCCAATTTTAAAATCGGGCATGACAACTGCTTGCATGTTATTTTACAATAATTATTATGTAGAGCGTGGCACCACAAAATCAGCACTACTCGACTTATTTTTTATTTTTCTGAAAATGGGGGACTTATCCAATTTACAGCAAATTCATATCAACAGAGCTGAGAAACCAGACAATAAAAATTGATTCATACAGTTTGACTCATTCTATCTCCTATCATAAATGCAACATGAAGTTGCTTATAAAAAGAGTCCTTCAAATTTTTAGGCAGCACTCCATGATGACAATCGAAGTTATGACAATACCCTGTTGGGGAAACTTGTTGATGACCTGTTTAATTTAATAATCTTTTCCATTGTCTTAAATCAAGCCTTAGTGAGATGCACAAGTCACAAGACCATTTTGAAGCATCCAGAAGGAAACAAGGGCTATAGGGGCGGTCTGATAAACAAATGTGAATCCATTTCATGCCACTAAATTTTAAAGCGGCATCAATACACTGTTATATTTAGTCAAGTCAAGTCAATTTATTGGTATCCCTACAGGATTAGAAGCTTCACAAAATTATATTAAATGACATAGATTCAACCAGTGGCGTAGCTAGGATTTTTCTCGGGGGGGGGGGGGGTAAAAGACCCTGGATTTTCCCAAAATGTTATCGACAACATGGGATACATTTGACAGGTTTCCGAAAATTTGACAAACTTTACTGAAATCTCAAATAAAGCATACGAAGCATTGAAAACACTTTGAATATGATGATGCTATAGCAATTTGTAAAATAACAGAAAATGTAGCCAGCATCCAGCGTAGGACATAATTTTGTGATAGATAGGTTGCATCTTTTAGAAACTCTGCAACGTTAAAAACACACAAGTTTTTTAACACTTAATGTTATATATTGACATGTAATTTTACACTGATTTCAATTTACATCAATCAATGAGGATTGGTCCAAAAAGTAAATCATGAAGTAACTTGCCCCCCCCCCTGTATTTAAATGAAGCCTAATAGTGTTTTTGTTCTTTTTAAGATGAAAGGAGCACATATTTTACCCACCTCCTGTATTTAGTATTATCTCTTTTGTCTGGGATTAATGTTGTAGGATTGGACAGACGAATTCCTGTGTTTTTCCCCCGCAGTCTGTGCCCATTATTCATATTTGGAAGGTAAGGTGTTGGATTTGGGCATTACCATCAGGCTTGTTTGACACCATGCAGTCAAGTTCAAAAACTGTTACACCTTTTTTTTTTAATTTTTGTTTTTCACATGTACTCAAACGATCTTCTATTTATATGCTTACATAACATTGACATTACTATAGTTTACTGCACAATAACTTATATGATTGGCTCTCAAGAAATACGTAACTCCTCTTGTAGTCAAGTTATGAATAGTTATAAAAAAAAAGTTTACCTCATTATGTCAGTATACCTGCAGCCCAGCATCATTGGTAAATTCCATTAAACAAGTGAAAACCCATCTCTTTAACCTTGAAAATTGACTCGAATTGTTTATTCACATATTTCCAAGGTATATTCCAACCTATGGCAACTACTGGCACGAAGTTTGTTGACAATATCTCAGGAGTTAGTTTCTCGCTCCAATAATCCCATTCAGTCCACTGCTAGGCTAATCCCCACCTCAGTCT
Source organism: Platynereis dumerilii (assembly GCA_026936325.1). Taxonomy (NCBI): domain Eukaryota; kingdom Metazoa; phylum Annelida; class Polychaeta; order Phyllodocida; family Nereididae; genus Platynereis; species Platynereis dumerilii. The sequence continues at coordinate 12,855,209 of JAPTHN010000007.1, forward strand.
GATATTATACCTTTGAGATATTGAAACCAATAGTCTCCGTCCACACACGCTGGCTATTTGATATAGCCAAGACTTACTGAACTTAATGAGCTTATTATTAGGATATTTGGAGTCGATAATGTAACTGATATAATTCTGCATTGTATTATTTAGGTATACTTTGTAAGTTAATCCTCTGGTAGAGAGACTTCAGAAATATACATTCAGAACTGTCAATGGCTATTTATTACATGTATAGGTATACACATTATGCTTATTTCACATTATGATATAGATCCAAATTCAAATCCCAGATAATTTATACGTTATTCAATTAATTAATTAGCCCAGAAAGGGAATCATTATTTTGCTTCTGTGCAAGAGCTAGGATACTTGACACAGTATAAAGTTAATCTGGAAATTTTGTTCAAGAATTCACAGTTTCAGGTATATGCCAATCCCAGCCAATCCCAGGCTTTGTTTCTTTTTTAAATTCTTTATACCCAAATGCAGGCAGCCAGGTTGTGTCTCTGACAGTAACATGATACATGTATACAATATACATCAAACTTCCCAGAAACACTGAAGAACCTGAAAAGTCCAGGCACTTGTTTCAGCTTGGCGAAGTTGCCCTTTAAAATCCAGGGCAGGCGTCTGAGCATTGAGGCATCTGTGTTAAAAGTGGCAAATTAAAATCATCCGTTATTGTCTTCTTGGTGCTGTTGCTTTTTTTTTGTGCCTATAATGAACTGAGCAGTTTAAAACTTACTTTTTAACGAAGTGCAATTACAACTTTTCAAGCTTGTAGTTAGAAATGAAAAAGATAACGCAGACTGCCGAGTTCCGCGAACATACAAAAACACTTCCAGAGCTTAAAGTTTGCAACAATTTCTCCCCTGCAGGTTTGTTAGGCTTTCACACTGTAATTGCAGCAACCTTAACCTTGGGTGCCAAGTGGCATTCACCTTGCTTGTCTCCAAAACCAGTTGCCCTGATTCTTTCTTTTTGCAAGCTGGCAATCTCTCGCCATGTGTAAGTTGCTTCAGAATATTGAAAATCCTGCAATGATATTGTGTGATCGTTATAGCAACACTTAGATGTGTTGTAGCGTTTGAATGAGGCATTGAGAGTTCAACTTATATTACAGGGGCACCCCGTGATATGTTATACCAAATATCTGTCATGAAGCAGGTGCCTTGCTGGGGGTATATATTTTTCAATATTTTGCATGTGGACGAATTTGTAAACCTGTAAAAACGAACATATACACGAATTTGGCATTCGTGTAAGTGCCAGATATTGTTTTTCACGAATTTGTACAGGTGCAATTACGCACATTGCAATCAGAAAATTGGCTAAAACCTGCTCTAAACCTAATTTTAACACTAAACCCTAATGATATTGCACTTCCACGAATGTTAGTTTTAGCAGATACACAAATAAATAATAAAGCACATTCACGAGTGTTATTTATAACATGTACACGAGCGCCCTTGATCGTTTTTTCAGGTCCACAAATTCGTGCATGCTCGTTTTTACACCTCCACGAATTCGTGAAGATGCCAAATAATGAAAAATATATATACATGCTTGCTGGCAGGCAGACTGTCAGCTAGGATTTCCCAGCTGGCAAAGTAGTCAGCTGGGAATCAATTTTTTGTGTTCAACTGATGAAATTTTCAGTCAGGTAATGAGAAAGCAGTTGAGGTGACTGGCAGGGAAAAAAAATTATTCGTATCAGCTGGCTGGGAGGTGAGAATGACGCAACCCAGCTGGCTGCATAACAGATATTTTCTCCAAGTTGCATAAAAAAATGAAACTGAGTATCACAAAAGATGTGCAACCAGGAGCTTACACTGATGAGGTGTCGCTGCATGGTGGTTATGTCTACTGAAGGTTTTGGTCAAATGTAGAAACTTGCAGATAACAACACAAAAAACAATGCATTTATGTACATTGTACTAACCTAGCCTCAAATTCCCTCAACTATACCCTAGTGTTTCCAATGGGTCTTAATCGACACCTCTTGAGAATGGTCATGGTCTAGTGCAGGAGAATCGAGAATTTCTCGAGAAATCTAGGACACTGTCCTGCCATTGGCACAATGATAAAACAAGAGAGATTTAATCATGCAATGGATCAAATTTTTTGGCTTTATGATATCTTTTATAGTTTTAATGTTAATCTGTGTGTTTTGTTTCCTATAAATCACATCTAAACATCTAGATATTATACAATTTTAAAACATTTGTACAAGTTCAACTTAAGCATTTTCCTCAACTAATTTGGCTCCCACAACGAAACGAAACTTCCCTTAGCTACCTTCGCCTCTCCTCAAGTACCCTCCGAAAAACCCTCGGCTTTACCCGGGAGTGTCAGTTTCATTTTAAAGTGGTGGGGCAAATCAGGCCAAAGCCTTCACGGAAGATGTTGGGGCAAAACTTCAAATTTTGTTTCATGAATGATCGAACATCTATGCTTTGGCCAAAAAGTGGTGGGGCAAATGCCCCATCAGCCCCACCTATACTAACCACTGGAAGCTATTAGGTTTCCCTCAACTACCCTCTGTTACCCATGCATCATAAAATGGGGGGTTACACCATGGTCCATGGGCGTAAGGGTTTACCCTGCTGTGAGGCCTACTTGTAATGATAAGAGGACCATTTGAAAAAAACCCAACATGCTTGCCAAAATGAGTGCCATACAATTATCTCTTGTGGTACATGTAATTGAGTGGCATAGTGTATCACTCAGTGCTCTGCTGTTTGCACTTTTCTAGTTTGACAATGCTTCCATGATTGTCAGTGTTTCTGCATCTATAGCTACTGTCTATTTTATTTTGATCTAAATACTGTTTACATGCAGCTTTGAAGATTTCTGCTGTCAGTGATGCGACGATAACAGACATTAGGAAGATGATCTAATTCTAATGTAATCTCCTGACAATATATATTTTTCCAAACTTGATAGACTCCAGACAGAAAAATATTTAATCATTTGATTTGATTCACAACCTGGATATTAGACAGGTTTCAATGAATTGAATTAGCTAATTATTACGAGAAGCAGTTTATAAAATAAGGAATTTCTAGAGTCACTTGCTATGTAGTGGTTAAGCTTAATTCGTTTGATTTGAGGTGGACCAATCAGATGAAGCTACAGGGCCTTATTAACCATAGGCCGAACGGGGCACTTGCCCCGGGCCCATGACCTCAAAACAGTTTTGACAGTAAAGAAAGTTCGTCAGGAAACTGATGCAAAAACATACTTTAAATAATTTAGAGACCTTTTGGGACACCAGGGGGGGCCAAGGTCGGACTGGCCTTATGGGCATGAGGGCAATGACCTCGGGTCCACCACTTGAGAGGGCCCACCAGCAACTTTTAAAAAGAAACCGAATTATCAAAAATCATATAAAAGAGGTCAAAATTAAATGTCATGGTTTGTTAGAATATCAAACAATCATCAATCAGAGCTTGACAAGCTAATAAAAAAACTTAGTAAGGGGCCCCTTGTCCACCTACATCTCGAGTTTGGTGGACTTGGAAGGGCCCAGATGTGTTTTAAAATTCAAGGGCCCTCCTTACAGCACTTGAATTTTGCTTCAAAATGCCAGTTTTCGTTTTGGGATCTAAAAGGGCATGGGCCCCCTGCGGCCTACACCCCCTCTGCTCCCTCAATTAACTGTATAAAGCAGGAATGAAGAAGAGTTTTTCTGACTTTTCAAATTTTCTGCATAGATTGATAATTTTCAAATTTGTGATATCAAACAAGCAAGTGGCCAAGGGCCCCCCTCCTGATTTTCATGCTGACGTTTTTGACTAATTTTATGTTATACTATTCATGATTTCATATACATGTAATATAATTTTATGTTATACTATTCATTTTTATGTCATACTATTCATGATTTCATAATTATAATATCATGCAAATAAAAAAAAAATCTGCAATTACTGTGGTTTTTGATGCAGGTATCGAGGTACAAATTAATTTGAAACACTAGACTGAGGCCGCCACTATTGCGATAATAGGAGCTGACCAATGATTTTGCCCAAGGACCCACTTTGGGGCCAGTCCGCAGTGGCGTATTTAGGGGGCCATTGGGCCATGGCCTCCCCCCCTCAGGCCCAAAATTAACATGGAAGAGATAGGAAAAGCCGCGGAGCGCCCTGTATTTACTCCATGTAATGGCCCCCCCTCAGGCCATTTCTAGATATGCCCCTGCCAGTCCGCCCCTGGGGGGCCCATTAGAAACAGTTTGCCCCGGGCCCAAAAATGTGCTGATACGGCCCTGTGAAGCTAAAATACGATGTATCAAGAATCAAGAATCATGATCTGTTATAAACTCGTGGCCCAATCAGATGAAGCTAAATTCCGATGACTCAAGAATCAAAGATGGCTTGTCTTAAATCTTCTAGCACTCGAGTCCTTTTCTGCTAATAAAACTCATTTTCTGGTAGCGTCTTAGTCAAAAAGCCGGAATATTTTGGATTTTCAAAGGATCGTGCAGTACTTCAAAATTCTAAAATTTGTCATTATATATATAGTATGATGTCCCAGCCATTTTGTCTGGCACATAACAAAAATAGAGGATTGCCAAGGTATCAATTTAAAGGTTTTATTAACCTGCATGAGAAGCACTGCAAAAAATTCCCGTTAAATTTTACAGTTAAATTAACTGGCAACTTTGTTCCAGGTCTAAGAACTGTAAAAGTACTAATAAACCTGAACAGGACAATGAACCGTAAAATGCAGATTGGTACATTGAACTGTAATTTTGCGGATTCAACAAAGTGATATTACGGTATAATGTACATATATAAAACAGTTTATTTAAAGTATATTTTACAGTTATATCATCTGTCAAACATAGAATGTAAAGAATGCAAGGGGCTGTAGAATCTACTGTAAAAATACGGATAGTATTTGATTTAACTGTCGCATAGCTGTAGGGATGTATAGAAGCTGGAATCAGCTGAGAGAGTGAGAGAGCCGGTGACTCCAGGCTTGGCCTTGCTCATCTCTTGCTTGACAGCAGGGAAGTAAGTCCATCAATTAGTTTGCTCACAAACCATAAAATGGATGGATATTTTCCAAGAGAACAAGGTGTCAAGTTTATCAAAGTATGTTCTATTGATGCAGACTGCGCTTGGGTTATTTTGGTTTTAATAGTGTCATTCTTTAGATCACATCATAAGACTCACACAAATGTCAATGTCACATATAGACATTACAACTTTTGCGTAATGACAGCATCTTTAAGATCATATGAATGAGGATGTTCCCTTACCTTCAGATAAGTTATAAATTAAGTTTGATTAACAGCTGTGTAAAGCATATGTTATAGATGGCACCACATGTTCTGTGGTTGAAGTCCATGCGATCTCTTGTTTATAGTTCCTAATCTGACCAGGTGTATTGATTGTTTGGCCAATTCAAATGTTTTGTCTGCATATTACAAGTTGCCAGTAAATTAACGGTTGAAGTAATTGTTCATTAACGTGAACTGAATGTTGAATGACATGTCCCAGTAAATTTATCTTGTAGCCATTTTGTTACTGACAAAGAACTGTCAATTCCCGGACAAAGTCTGTATTTAAAAAATACTGGTAAAATAACAATAAATTTACGGTTCTTTTAGCCAGAAAAACACGGTCATTTCTTACAGTGAGGATCTTAAGAAATAGTGAACATTCTTGTCAAGGATCTGTGGCAAAGTTAAATTGCATGTTTTTGGTGATTTCAATTATTATAGCCCAGTTTTAAAAGGGAATGCCACAAAATTGCAAGAACTTCAACCTGACGATATACATTTCTGGAAGTTATAAATGAGAAGCTGCTGTCCACCATGTCAAAATTAGTCACCATACAGTTCTGCCACCTGCACATCTTGGAACGGCAAATGGAGAGAGACCTATTGACAGGCATGACAGGCATTATAAAGGAATTCTTAGGTATATTAGTAACCAGAGAAAAGAAGATATCTCAAGGGAAAAAACTACTGATAAAACAGGCCCCGTAAGGTGATCGGATGTTATCATTTGACGTTATAGCAATTTTGTCTGGCATAACAACATTACAGTAAATTGCCAAAGGATCAATTCTTAATGGGTTTTATTTCCCTGTGGTTCATGAGATGCATCTTGAGAAAGTGATGTTTTTGTCATTGGGTCATGGACCTGTTGCTGGAATTTATATGTAAACAACAAATTTTCCGGTTTTATTAAAAACTACCGATTACAAATAGCGCCAAAAGTTCTCTTTTATCAATATTTGAAGAAGATTAACTGCATCACTGGCAATGAAACATGCATCTTGTTGTCTTTCTCTGATGGGGTAGAAATTGCTTGGATAATAATGCGACAGATTGGGTTTCAACTAACTAAGCAGGCTCAACATGGATTCTTAAAATATTGTGGAAAAAGGAGAGGCTTTATATATGAGGTCTTATTTATATGCAACATATACTTATTCTCAATATAAGGTCTCATTTTTCTTAAATTGTTTTCTCTTCTGAAAAATGTCTGACATGCATGTTGCAAAACATAACATGTCAGAGAGAAGTGGTTCTTTGCTGAACGATCAAAGTTTACTGAATCCCTTCAGGAGCAACTTTGGTACATGCATGCAACAAATGGACTGCAGCATAGCAGATTATAGTTGTATTTAATGTAAAATATCATATATAGCAATGAATAAAGACATGTAAAATAAAACTGTACTTGACGCATCATTATTTTTCTCACAATTCCACTGCTATTGGAAAAAGATCTGAGACAAATAGGGAAATATTACAGTTCTATGCAAACTATGAATCATGCATACAGTGCTAGGAGGTGATGTCATTATCATTTCGAATTGGCAACAAATTCATATCTTTTTTAACGGACAATAAAAAGGTTGACTGACATAGGAGAGAAGCTTAGCCTGAGACTTAATCTCCAGATAATGAGGTCTGACAGGAGGATGAGTCGACTGTTGCCTCTCAAGTGCTGCTTTGCGAGGTCCAAAAAGTGTCTTTGAATGTTGAAGATTCCTTTGACAACTCAGAACCTTGGCTCAGACAGTCTGACCTTGAATGACCTTTCCCCTTCTTTCCTTCACAAGAGATGCAATTTGCCCTTGGCAATGTCCTTGCCGAACAAACAGTCTGTTGGTGGAAAACAACTGGAATACAACCACTGAATATGGGCAGGAGGTAGACTGAGTAAATTCCTATGTGCAAGCGCAACACTTAAAATTCCCGTCGGCTACAGCCCAAACATGCATTTGTCTTAATTATTTTTGGAATGATTTTGTGGACGTCTGATTATTCATGGCTTAATTCAGATCAATGAGTTATTAGTCAATTAATAACCTTGGATGTATTAGTCGATTATCAGAAAGATCAGCAATTTAGAAAATAATGTCTACAATCACTGGGTAGCCTCGTCCAAACTTTGATGATTCTGTGAAGTATTCACTAAACATGTTACAAATTTTATATATTTTGATATTAAACTATAAACTTCGCACTACATTATATTGCTTTGCTCAAGTTTGATTTTCTATTCTATTGCATCCAATTTCAGTCGACAAACTTAACTTTGTAATATGTATAATGTCCTTTTGTATTTTGTTTTCGTGACTATCCAAAGTATGGAACTTTGCTTAATTTATTTGAAATTTGCTGATTTAAAATTTGCATGAGCACTATTATGAAGCCAAAAGTCAAATTTTATATATTTTGATGTTAAACATTTCGCACTACATTATATTGCTTTGCTCAAGTTTGATTTTCTATTCTATTGCATCCAATTTCAGTCGACAAACTTAACTTTGTAATATGTATAATGTCCTTTTGTATTTTGTTTTTGTGTCTATCCAAAGTATGGAACTTTGCTTAATTTATTTGAAATTGGCTGATTTAAAATTTGCATGAGCACTATTATGAAGCTAAAAGTCTCGTTTGCCAGAAATTCACGATAAAAGAGAAATAACCAAAGAGAAATGTTGCATCACATTTAAGTTAATTTGTCAGAACTGCCTGCCTTTGTGACAAAGTTGTTTTAAACCTGGAGAAAGTTGTAAATTTAATTAAATGAGTCTGAAGTTTCCCAGACTGTGGAAGTATTAAAAATCAAATTGCTTATGATTTGATTCTCAGACATGTTTAATAATACACACAGAGACTGAGAAGTTTTATATGAAGAAATTATCTAGCAGGTGTGAATCAATTGACACACCTCTAATCATTGACTTTAGAGAGCTTTTTGACAATTCATTGCATCGCCATTTTGTTAGAAAAAAATTCTTATTACCTTTATGTTTAAAATGAGACAGCACTTTTTCAATGATTCAAAGGGCGTTTTCCTTGGTTTTTAACTCAACACCCATATTGCATGTGTTTTGTGCTCTGAGGCACACCATAGACCTGACATGTTGTGCATGTATCAGAGTATACAATTTGTTCCCAAAGAACCACCTGAGACTCATCACTTTGAGTTCCAAGGCTGTTTAGGATTAGCTTGAGTTGTCATCAGTTATGGATCATTCATAATAAATTTATAATCTTTGTATTTTATTTGTTAAGGCTTTAATTCATCTTAGGGGCTTAATCTAATTATAACACTTCTTATATCAGTATGCCATGTTAAGTGTTAACTTATGAACAGTTAATGTCGTTTTTTCAATAATGGCATCACTATTGACAATGCAAAAAAAAGTCTGAAAAGATTATTGTGGGCTCAATTATACAGCATAAGTTAACAAACACATCGTGATAACTATGGCTCAAATTTTCTTTATTTTAATCGATGAAACCTCTTCCATGAGAAACATCTATCTGTAGCATATTTGGCATAATATGGAAGTAGACCGGCAGTAGTGTAGGTGCAGAATTCATCATGACATAGCAATCTTGAATTGTATTTATGTCTTTTCATAGTTCTAAATATCTTAAAATCTAAGAAATATGATGTCTGCATCATGTAGACAGTATCCCTTTAAGACATATCTCAATTGGCATGAGACAGATTGTAAGAGAAGCATCTTCCTTTTTCGTGACAACGCTCAAGGAGAAATGCTCTGAAGAAGGTTGGACAGAATCTGAGTTGCTTGTGAATTTCTTGAAATTAATACCTGTCTATCTTTCAAAACAGATTATATTGATCTCTGCAGTCTCATCTTTTGACATGAAGTGATTCCTTTTAAAAAGACTCCTTCAAAAAGCTTTTTCTCAAGCACAACTAACATTTCTCAGTGCCATCGAAGCAGACTGTAGGCATTGAATAATGTTGTGTAGCACTTTCTGTGTTGTTGTGTTTTTTTTTAAATTTGAGACTTTTACTTTAAGTTCAATGGGATATTTCTTAAGGAAGCTCACACCATTAAAAAGAAAAAATCACCTTGTTTGTCATTTCTTACAGATCAAAAGACACTGAGAAGAGTGCGAAACAAAACATTCCTCAGTTGTATCAAATTCGTTAAAGTCACTGTCTGAGACTGCCAAAGTAGTTTGAACAGAAAAGCTGAAGGTCAGACACATGACTGCCATCATGTACTGTAGACTGTAGAGTCTCAAGATCTTTAGTAGAAAGTGACAGGCATATTCTCTCCTGTCAATACTCTTGTAAATAAACACTTGACATTGTCACATATTATGAAAATTGTGTTATACAAGGCACATTTTGTTTCCATAAGCCTTTCTCACATCATCTTATAAATATTTTTGTCTGGTCGATGTCCTCTGTGCATAGTCTCTGATTCAGCCAATTCTCCATTGATCCCCAAGTGCAGGTAATCTTGTCATGCATATGTAGATATTATACAGATAGTCCAATTTTATTGTCAACATCGGATTAAAAACTTATCCAACAACTCTCTCTAACAATATTTGATAAAGATGCAATGTACACTTCCGTACGCGATGCACAAATAATAATGTGATGGGAGCAGTCTGTCACTGGGATTATAAATAAATGACATCTTCTTGGAATAAGGATATTTTATTGTCCTATCACTGCCATGACACATTTGTAACAATGAGACTGATTGTTATCTGCACTTATATATATATTTATATACTTACAGTCCTGTAGTAGACGCTCTTGTCACCCATGGTGGATCAGCTCTTGCAGGTCACTTTTATTTTAAGTTTGATCGCATTTTGCCATTAACAGAAATTCTGGCAGTTAAATGAGAGACATATATTTATAAGCATATCAATGATTTTCATGCCTCAACCATAACTGATTGATTGGTTGATTAATTTATTAGACTAAAAAGTTTTGGAAGCCAGAAAAGCAAATCTGCTTATCGAACTGGCACCATACAGACAGTGCAGGCATTGAAAAAATAACAATTACAGACAAAAAATACTATTACTAGCAAGAGCCTGCCTTAATTCATTCATGGACTTACAATGAGCTGTTTGACACATTCGCTTAATTGGCTAGGGCCAGTAGCAGTGATAATATCTGGCTTAAAATTGAGATAAGCACCCTGGTTCTGAGGGAGTAGTCTTATCTTATGTGTGGATTCAGCCTTAATTTTGTTCAGTGTGTTTCCACTGATGTAAGTGACAGAATGGTCACATCTACAAGTGAGGTCATCACCCTTTTCTATAATGCTTCCTGTAAACTTGCATACAAAAACCATTAAGTCTTTTGCGTCCCTAATGACATGGCGTCAGCCTGGATATTTTTTTTCTTGGTCTTTCTGACGTCAGGTTGGGAACAAATCCACTTCATAATGACGGTCATTAAAAGCGGCATTTTTCACCATGCTGACCACCAATTATGTTACTCTAAAACACCAACTTATCGAAAAGCAAATTACTTTCTGGAATAGTCAGAGTTTTGATAAGCTTAAATTGATGGATGGATGGATGATTGGGGCTTTACGTCCTGTATTTATGCACTTGGTAGGCTAATTAGGACAGGGGGAGGACACAGCAATGAGGCGAAGGATGATTGAAACAGCCGTCCAACATAGGCCCAGGTGACCCGGCAAGAGCTTGATTCGAACCCTGGACCAAGCAATTGGCAGCCAAGCACGCTACCACTAGACCAACCCTCACCCTGATAAGCCTAAAATTGAGAAATTACCGCCTATATAAAGCAGATATGAGTGCATGCTGAAACACAGGTAAAACTCTCCCTGAGCAAATATGAAAGATGACTATATGCCAACTTCAGGGGAGGCATTTTCCCACTAATGATTGAGATCGGACGTTACCATGGTGTGACAGTGGAAGAAAGATTCTGTCTACTCTGTAAAGAGTATAATCATGTCATCGAGGAAGAATTCCACTTTCTCTGCGCCCTTGTGCAATATTAGTCACCTCAGTGCCATAAACAAGAGTAAAATTATATAATGATGTGTGGATTCCTGTTCGTCCTTTGTAAATCTAGATGGTTTTGAAAAATTTGTTTATTTAAATAGAGACTGTCAAATTTTGACCGCAAAATTTGTTTGTGATGCTTCTGACAGACACTATTGTATAATAACAGTGCTGTGCTTCAGTGATTAAATTCGTGTTTACTGTTGTGACATATAAGCCCACATGGAGGGCTGGTATGAAGAGATATATGTAGCGATTGTAATAACTGTGTTTCCTGATCCTGGATAATTGTACTTCTACACGTGTCACGTTATAAAGAATTCATTCATTCATTCATTTATATGCAAAACTGATGAGTCTAAAGACGTCAGTATTTGGGAAAAATTGATGTCCTATTGACAACAATGGAATTGATCACTGATGGTCAGTAGGTCAATGAAAATTATAGCTTACAGACGTTATTATACTGTCAGGATGACAGTTGATATGTATACTGACAGACAGTAACACGTTGAAATAATCTAGTTACAGACATCGAAAATATCCATAATTGTTGGGATGACCAAAAGTTGGTGTCACAACTGACGGTCTGTAAGACCATCAAAATGTTAAGCTGCAGACATCAGTTAAAGGGCAAAAATTAGTCCTAACTGACGTCAGAACTGTCAGTAAACCCTCTTTTCAGTGCTGGATTTAGCTCCGGGCTGGCTGACCCTCCCATGCAGCAGAGTATTTATATTGCATCATATTTAGACCCCGAAGTCAGTCAGAGTTAAAACTCTGACTTCACTTGACTTAAACTAACTTCAGCTGACTAATGCAATTTATTTTGTCCTTCCTTTAAAAATTATCAACAGTACATTATAGTCCATGAGCCAGACCAGATATTGGTACCACCTGGGGTGGCAAAATCTAACAGCGTTTTTCTGAAAGACATATGCCTATAGACTATAAAAAAGTTGGGGCCCAAGATTGGCGCGGCAGCTTAGTTGTAGTAATCAGCCCTTAAATATGGGAATATGTGTCGGATTTGAGCACATCAATTATGGGGTGGGGGAACCTAAAATTGCTATGTCTCCTGAATCAGTGGACCAATTTCAACAAATTACCCCTCAAAATGTCTGGAATTTTGAGTTTTACAAATATAGGTCAATATATGACCAATATGCAAATTAAGTAGGTCGCCAGAGGTCAAAAGGTCACAAAAATTGACCATTGCTTAAAATCTGAACCATTGTCCAAATGAACACCACAGCTGCCAACCCAATGAGACTTGGTAGGTCATGGAGGGCTCAGATCATAGATAACAAGTATGAAAGTCAATTTTATGCCAATAAATGGATAATTCATGCATGTGTCTGCAGCGGCACATAATGAAATATGGTACATGTTTGAAAATGACGGTTTGAAGGGTGGAGGAAACTAAAATTGCTGTATCTTCTGAACCAATGGTCCTATCCCCACAAATTATCTCTCAAAATGTTCGGACTTGTAAGTTCTCCACATATAGGTCCTTATATAACCAATATCCAAATTAATTAGGTCATCAGAGGTCAAAAGGTCATGAAAATTGACCGTTGCTTAAAATCTGAACCCTTATCCAAAAACAAACTCCTTAGCTGCCAAACCAACGGGACTTGTTAAGTCATTTAGAGGTCAGATATAATAGATAAAAAGTGTCAAAGTAAATTTCATGTCTAAAATTGCAGAAATTATGTGTGTTTCAGCATTGGCACAAGACAAAATATGTCAGATATTTGAAATTGACCGTTTTAAGGGCGGGGGAAACTAAAATCACTATATATCTCCTGAACCAATTGTTCTATACCAACATATTTCCCCATAAAATGTTCGGATTTGTGGGTTCTATAAATATAGGTCATTATATGACCAATATGCAAATTAATTAGGTCATTAGAGGTCAAAAGGTCACAAAAATTACCACTGCCTACAATCTGAACACCTCATCAAACAACAAACACCATAGCTGCCAAACCCATTGGACTTGTTGAGTCATTTAGGGAAAAGATAATAGATAACAAGTTTGAAAGTCAATTTTATGTCTAAAAATGCAGAGTTTATGTATGTGTCAGCAGTGGGACATAACAAAGTATGGCAGGTATTTGAAAATGACAGTTTCAAGGGCGGGCGAAACAAAAATAATTGCAATATCGCCCGAACCAGTGGTCCAATGCCAACAAATTTCTGCTGCAGGTGTCTGGAATTAAGAGTTTTATACATGTTATTTGACCAACATGCAAATCAGTTAGGTAATCAGAGATCAAAAGGTTGCAAAAATGTACCTTTGCTTGAAATCTGAGCTCTCATGAAAACAAGAAAAGTACCTTTAAAAAAGGGTACTGTATCTACTTTAACATAAAACAATAAAGTTTGAAGGTATTGTAATTTCATTTGTAAAAAACTGGTATATACTGGTACTAATTGCAGTGGTACTTCGTATATAACTTAGTGAATTCTGAAGGGTCACATGACAGTTTCAAAATTATAATTCAACTCTGCCATGTGATGTCACTGACTCAGGTGTGTATTAATGATTTGTTTGTGTCAGTTCATTCAGCATAAATTATGTCATATCTGACACAATGACGTGGCAAGGCCAGTTTGCAAAAAGGAATTATATGCATTGTGGATCGCCAATCTGCAAAGATTGTTATTTTTAATCAAAATTCCAGGAATCTCCAGAAGAAATGCTACATTCTATGTATTAGCTGCCTCTCATCATCATTGGTCTTATGGATGACTAGAAATATTTTTCACACTTCATTCATGTTCTCTTGTTGATCTTTCAGAGATGCTCCACATGTAAATCTTTCAATTTAAATCTTTCTAAAGTGTTGTTATGAATCATTGTATTTGTAAATCTGTCTGTATATATATATATATATATATATATATATATATATATAGATCTTTCTTCGATTTGCTTTCTTTCCAGCTTTATTCCATGCATTTTCCCCCACTTGTTTCTTTCACATGGTCCACTTTACTTCATTTTGTGTTATAATGAAGCAAAATAATAATTGAAGGTTGAAGTGTGATTCACAAATGCACTGACAACTTTAGATCTAAAAGGCTAAATGCTGATTTAACAAATCGGTAATAATGTCAATTGATCATTTTAAAATTGACTTTTTTATTTTCTTGTATTCAGCCTTCTCTAAGGAGCGGAAACACGTCATAAAATTAAAAACAATTGTATAATATGCATAATGGTATAAACAGACTATGATAAAGTACGGCTAAAAAATTATTAACAATTAAGATATCGATCTTGTTAAGGCTGCTTCAAAATGAAAGGCACAAACATGAAATAAAACCGTTTTAAGGGCCGTGCCTTCAATAGCGAACTTGTACATATATGTGATAACCTAACAGGTATAACCTAACGAAAAATGTTGTCATCTGAAGAATAAGAGGGTTAGCTTAACATATTTTCAAGATTATTAATTTTTCACGAATCTACCTTGTTAATTGTAATCTTGTCTATATAGGCCTATGTGTTTTCAACCAATTCTCGGCATTGAAAAGATATATTGAAATAAAACAAAAACTGGCATATAGGCCAAAATAGGTTTATTCTAGCCCCACTTTAATGGCAGTCATATATCTCAAATCAAATCATTTGATTTTGAGTCAGTTTTACAAAAAATTAACACTAGTTGGACCAGCTAATCTATATGTGACTATTAGCATTTATTATGCAGCTCACAGGTTAGCAAACTATTAAACACTTGAGACATGATAGGCCTACTAATCAAGAATGAATAATAATTAATTTTATGTAATCCAGTCTCAGGATTGGAAATTTCTCTGAGAGTCAGACACTAACAATTGCACTTTCAACACGTGTTAATTGCCTTTAACACCTCAGTGGTAAGTCTAAATGTGGAAAGAAACATAAATTAACACAAAGACATGAGTCATGTGTTTTCCACAAGGTGTCACTGAACAGTGAACAGGTGTCATGACAGTGCCGTCTATTGGGGGCTCTGACTTATGTTTACACAAGTATCCATGACGTTTTACACATAAAAAGTTTCACGCTAGAGCATTGAGCAACCTTGTAGTATCTTAAATTTTAACAAACTTTTTACATGTAAGGATTCTTACAGGTTAAGACGTAGATACAAAAATTACACCGTAACCGGTAAACCAATGGTACTTGATATGTCATATAAGGCTAAGATGATAGACGACATGTGTCAAAGTCAATTTTATGCCTAAAATTGAGCTTTACAGGATATTTATTGTACACCACTGAAAGGTAAAGAATGTAGAGGATGTCACCAGGGACCAGGTGAGTATATCAATGCATAGGACCTCAATTTGAGTTTCCTTGCTTGAAGAAGATTCCGTCACATGAAAGTACCAGAAAATAATTCCCCTTTCCCACAGTCTCCTTGATCCTACTGTTCTCAAATTCTCCAGCCACATTCTGAGAAAAAAGGTGCATAGGATGGAGTGAAACACCTGTGGGGTGGATGTGAAAACTTCTGGGATGCATCAGAGGTGACCTTTTAAAATCACATTAAATTTACATTAAACCAACATCAATTTAAACTCCATCTCAGCCATTGTGTATGATTTTTTTGATATTGCGCCCCATTCATAATTGCAATTACATTGCTAGCTGTCTTAATGGAGTCCTTATTAACTTCTTAATAAGGGATAAGGTTTTGGTGAGGAGACTAAGGTAGTTGTGAGGAGATTTTGGTTGGAGAGGAGAAAGGAGGTGTTACCGCCAATATCTATTATTGTGCCCAATAGGCCTATTTGGCATGGATATTAGGCCTTTGGGCAAAATATAGGGTCTTTCAGCAACTTATAGGGACTTTCAGCAAACTATAGGGCCTTTGGGCATTACGACTCCTTTTAGCATGACTTTCCAAAGTCATCGCATCCGCCAGGCCTTTGGGCAAAATATAGGTCCTTTGGGCGCATGGCTAAATCATTCATTATCACTCACTCCAACTATAATGGATTTTGGCAAAAATCATATACTTTGGATACATGCCCAAGTTACTCGCAATAACTCTGTTATACTATTGTGGATTTTGACAAATATCCCACTTTGGATAATAGTGAACTGACCAATGAGAATACGCCGTAATATCTTGACCAACAAGAATCCACCCTAATATCCACAGTAGGGGACACTGTATTTAATAGTCTGTCCAATGAGAATGCCACCTAATATCCTGTCCAATGAGAATCCGGCCAAATATCCTAGCCAATGACAGTCAAGTCTAATAATATCCACAGAGCCATGATTGGCCAGTGGATATTAAGATGCATTCTCATTGGACACACTGAGAATTCAATGAGATTCAAATCTAATATCCGACGGCCAATGAAAATGGAGCCTAATATCAAATAGGCTAATAGTCAAATAGGCTCTTTGGTCAATGTCAAAAGACTAGGCCAAAATTCATGACAGTCTTTTGTCAATATTTGTGGATATTTGTGAGTGATTATATGCTTTGGGCAAACACAGAAGGGAAAAATAGGTAAAAGAGGACTTCTGAATGAAAATGTTCTTACTTTATTTTGGTTAGTACTGTAGGCCTATATCATCGAGGATGATTGGAGCAAGCATGGAAGGTGGAGACATGAAAGAAGAAAGATGCTTGGAGGGTAGGAGTACATCTACATATTGAGATGGAGAAACAATGGAAGCATTGAGATAAATAAAGAGACTATGAAGGAGGAGGCTATGAAGGAGGAGACTATGAAGGAGGAGACTATGAAGGAGGAGACTATGAAGGAGTCTTGAGACAAAGAAGGAGAAGGCAGAAAGAGAAGATTGAGGAAACTAGTAGGGATGATACTAACCAGAAGGAGGAAAATGCAATGGGAGGGAAGTATTGGTGGTGTGCTACCATATTTTTGGGAAAATAATCACAGATTAGCCTAGAATGACCATTTGATCCCAGTTCACTCAGTCTGTCTGGTTTTGAGTCCTCAAAAAAGCCAGAAGCGAAGAGGAGCAGTTTCCGGACATCTATACATCACAAATTTAATAGTCCTATTTTATATTTACTTTACTATGTCTTGAATCAACTCTTCATCTTATTGACAAAGACATGCATTTCAGTTATTTGTGGCACATTCAGTCATTCACATAATGACATTGACATCATACTCAGGAAAACAAAAATCGCTGGATTGACGTGCGCTGAACTGATCCCTGGTAACATTCACTGTCAAGAATCATTCAGCCAAGCTTTTTAGTTTCATTGTTCTATATCTATCATTTGAAGAGATGTCCTTCAATGCAGTTACAGGGAGACTGATATTAATGCTATCCTCAACACTCTATTTGGCAGTTTTGTGAACCTTAAAACTGTCACTCGGCAGTTTTGTATACTTTAAACTGTCACTTCTAAGTCTGTGTCGTTTGTTCTGCACCACTGCTGACAAAAAGTTCCGTACTTTTAGATAAAATATATAATTGGACGTGTTTAATCTTATATTATGATTGCTACTTGTATTATATGAGTTATAAAGTTCAGTTGGTAAATTCGGTATAGAGGTATATATTTTTTGTAACAAGTCCCATTGGTTTGATAGCTAAGGTGTTTTTTTGAGGACTTATGGATTGATATACTAACCTGGTCCCTGGTGAAATCCTCTACATTTCTTTACATTTCGGTGGTGTATTTATAAGAAATATCCTGTAAAGTTCAATTTTAGGCGTAAAATTGACTTTGACACTTGTTGTTTATCATCTGAGCCTTACATGACATTTCAAGTATCATTGGTATACCGGTTACGGTGTGTAATTTGTTCATGAGAGCTCAGATTTTAAGCAAAGGTACATTTTTGCAACCTTTTGATCTCTGATTACGTAATTGATTTGCATGTTGGTCAAATAACATGTATAAAACTCCTAATTCCAGACACCTGCAGCAGACATTTGTTGAAATTGGACCGCCGGTTCGGGAGATATTGCAATTATTTTTGTTTCGCCCACCCTTGAAACTGTCATTTTCAAATACCTGCCATATTTTGTTATGTCCCACTGCTGACACATACATAAACTCTGCATTTTAGACATAAAATTGACTTTCAAACTTGTTATCTATTATCTTTTCCCTAAATGACTCAACAAGTTCAATGGGTTTGGCAGCTATGGTGTTTCTTGTTTGATAATGTGTTCAGATTGTAGGCAGTGGTAATTTTTGCGACCTTTTGACCTCTGATGACCTAATTTATTTGCATATTGGTCATATAATGACCTATATTTATAGAACCAACAAGTCCGAACATTTTATGGGGAAATATGTTGGGATAGAACAATTGGTTCAGGAGATATAGTGATTTTAGTTTCCCCCGCCCTTAAAACGGTCATTTTCAAATATCTGACATATTTTGTCTTGTGCCAATGCTGAAACACACATAATTTCTGCAATTTTAGACATAAAATTTACTTTGACACTTTTTATCTATAATCTGACCTCTAAATGACTTAACAAGTCCCGTTGGTTTGGCAGCTAAGGAGTTTGTTTTTGGATAAGGGTTCAGATTTTAAGCAACGGTCAATTTTCATGACCTTTTGACCTCTGATGACCTAATTAATTTGGATATTGGTTATATAAGGACCTATATGTGGAGAACTTACAAGTCAGAACATTTCGAGGGAGAATTTGTGGGAATAGGACCATTGGTTCAGAAGATACAGCAATTTTAGTTTTCTCCACCCTTAAAACAGTCATTTTCAAACATGAACCATATTTCATTATGTGCCGCTGCTGACACATGCATGAATTATCCATTTATTGGCATAAAATGGACTTTCATACTTGTTATCTATGATCTGAGCCCTCCATGACCTACCAAGTCTCATTGGGTTGGCAGCTGTGGTGTTCATTTGGACAATGGTTCAGATTTTAAGCAATGGTCAATTTTTGTGACCTTTTGACCTCTGGCGACCTACTTAATTTGCATATTGGTCATATATTGACCTATATTTGTATAGACATTTTGAGGGGTAATTTGTTGAAATTGGTCCACTGATTCAGGAGACATAGCAATTTTAGTTTCCCCCACCCCATAATTCATGTGCTCAAATCTGACACATATTCCCATATTTAAGGGCTGATTACTACAACTAAGCTGCCGCGCCAATCTTGGGCCCCAACTTTTTTATAGTCTATAGGCATATGTCTTTCAGAAAAACGCTGTTAGATTTTGCCACCCCAGGTGGTACCAATATCTGGTCTGGCTCATGGACTATAATGTACTGTTGATAATTTTTAAAGGAAGGACAAAATAAATTGCATTAGTCAGCTGAAGTTAGTTTAAGTCAAGTGAAGTCAGAGTTTTAACTCTGACTGACTTCGGGGTCTAAATATGATGCAATATAAATACTCTGCTGCATGGGAGGGTCAGCCAGCCCGGAGCTAAATCCAGCACTGAAAAGAGGGTTTACTGACAGTTCTGACGTCAGTTAGGACTAATTTTTGCCCTTTAACTGATGTCTGCAGCTTAACATTTTGATGGTCTTACAGACCGTCAGTTGTGACACCAACTTTTGGTCATCCCAACAATTATGGATATTTTCGATGTCTGTAACTAGATTATTTCAACGTGTTACTGTCTGTCAGTAATAAATTCTGCAATTTTAGACATAAAATGTACTTTGACACTTTTTATCTATAATCTGACCCCTAAATGACTTAACAAGTCCCGTTGGTTTGGCAGCTGAGGAGTTTTTGGATGAAGATTCAGATTTTAAGCAACGGTCAATTTTCATGACCTTTTGACCTCTGATGACCTAATTAATTTGCATATTGGTCATATAATGACCTATATTCGGAGAACTTACAAGTCTGAACATTTTGATGGGTAATTTGTGGGGATAGGACCATTGGTTCAGAAGTTACAGCAATTTTAGTTTCCTCCACCCTTAAAAAGGTCATTTTCAAATATGTACCATATTTCATTATGTGCCGCTGCTGACACATGCATGAATTATCCGTTTATTGGCATAAAATGGACTTTCACACTTGTTATCTATAATCTGAGGCCTCCATGACCTACCAAGTCTCATTGGGTTGGCAGCTGTGGTGTTCATTTGGACAATGGTTCGGATTTTAAGCAATGGTCAATTTTTGTGACCTTTTGACCTCTGACGACCTACTTAATTTGCATATTGGTCATATATTGACCTATATTTGTAAAACTCAAAATTCCAGACATTTTGAGGGGTAATTTGTTGAAATTGGTCCACTGATTCAGGAGATATAGCAATTTTAGCTTCCCCCACCCCATAATTCATGTGCTCAAATCCGACACACATTCCCATATTTAAGGGCTGATTACTACCACTAAGCTGCCGCACCAATCTTGGGCCCCAACTTTTTTATAGTCTATAGGCATATGTCTTTCAGAAAAACACTGTTAGATTTTGCCACCCCAGGTGGTACCAATCTGTGAAAATATGGGGTCTGGCTCATGGACTATTACTACTTCAGAGTTTTTTGCTCTCAGAAAACTGTGCAGGATACAAATGTTTCAGAAATTTAGGGAGTTTTTATTTGGCATAGATTTTTCAAAGGTCCTAAAAGAGTGTGATATACACATTGTGCTCTTTATGCCATTGAAAATGATACCAAAACAATTTCTGTGAGGTAAAAATATTGCAACAATGACTTGACTTTAGCTGTCTCAACTCTGACTTGACTAGAATGAACACTGACTTGCTGCTTGGAAAGCTAACTATGACTTCACTAGTCCAATTTATGTAGTCGACTTCGGGGTCTAATCATATTTAATTGTATCAATCTGTCTTACAGTCCATAAATCTCCTAGTTATTTATCTATCTACCTATCTATTCGTCATCTATCTACCTTTAATTGAGAAACTAAATGGTGCTAACCTCATACCAATTGAACAAGTTGAATTACCAATCTTACGGCCATTGATTACAGAAAGATAGAACATCACCTCATGACATAGACAGGAATATGATTAGATATGGATGTATCTGTGATAAAAAGTGCAGCTCCAAGATATATCCCACCATTCTTGGCTTCTCCTTAATCACGCAAACGGGCTTCATCAAAATTTTGTGTGATTTTGATTATTCTTCTATATTCATATCAATTTAAAGGTTTTTATGGATTACTCAATTGGGATAATGAGGATTGCCGAAGGGATTATCAATTTTTTTTCTGAGGCAGTTTCCATCGACTAAACATTAAGAAGTGATTCATCAGATATTTCTATGGTGTTATGAAAGGAAAGGCCTCATGTATTGTGTCAGGTTGCACTTGAATTTATGTTATCAGCACATCTTATTCTTCTTTCATTTCAGTCCTCCCCTGAAGAATGCCTGAAATGCATGTTACAAGTCCTTCAAGAAAGACGCGAAGCGGTAAGCCTTCCTGAGCTAAGATATATATTTTTTGGATCTGACATGATTTTGGATACGAGCATGCATGGCATGAACAATATGTTTTTAATTCACCTAATGTACACTCTCGATTAAAACGCTGGACTAATAAAGTAAACTTTACCATGAGTATTCGTTTTAGTGACTATAATGATACAATGTGTGCATGTCCTTGTATAGATTCTACAGTTTTCTCTTAGATCTAAGATGAATATTCAGTGAGGACAGATGTCACTATTACGCGGAATGTGCTAACCTTAGGTGGTGGAGAATTTGAGAAGGCTGTTTTGAATTTACAATTGTTGTTACGGAATAAGGCTGTCACTTCGTATCTGCCTCCTCAGCTCACCAGAAGTGTCTGGTAGGCAATGTCTGAGTGAGATCTAATTTCTACTGCTAGGAAATCCTCTTGAGGAAATCGCCTAGTAAGATCGAAGTAGAGTATACAATAAATGGAATGGATGGCATTCATTTTATTTACAGCAACTCAAAATATTTAATATCAGATTTACTCTTTGAGTACTGCAAGCCATGATACTTATTTCGGGCTAAAAAAATTTCAGTCAATGGCCCTGTTATCTGTTGATCAATGTTATCACTTATCAGGTGTGAATATTCTTTATAATGCTTCTTTATTTCTTCACTAACTTTCTCAAAAGTCACATAACTACTAAATCTCTTGATCCGAAGTGCCTGAACCCAAATGTAACTCGAGGAGTTGGATTAGATTAATCAAGATTTTCGTCAACTTAAGATTACAGGCAGCCAACAACTTAAAATGTTTGACAAAGATGCAGGGTAAATGTACATGATACACAAATAAATGTGATAGGACCAGTCAGCTACTGTGACCATGAGATCATCTTTGAAAGAATACATGTTTTTGTCCTCTCAATAAAATGACACATTTAGAGACAACTTTCAGTCATCTACTGTTCTCTCAGGTTGCTTGTGTATTTCTTGTAAAACAGATTTATTTTATCTTATGCTAACAAGGATATATAAATTCTTGACATTTGTAAAGCTTGCATATATGCTTAGCCCCGGTTGTCTGTCACCTTAGCTTAATTGGCTATGGGCAAGTAGCAGTGATAAAATGTGTCTTGACCTGAAGATAAGGATCCTCAATCTTACGTAATGGTGTCATCCTGTGTGTGGATTCAACCTCAATTGTGTCCAATGTGCCTCTGAAGCTCAGAAGCTGAGATGACTGAATAGTCACATCTATCCAATTCCATTAAAGAAAAAGTCTTAACCCATAGTTACCACGGATATTCAAAATATATAAAATTTTATTTCATAAGGGAAAAATACAACACTGTTTGTAATAATCACCTGTGTTTTGTCTGTAATAGACAACTGCGAGGCTAATTTTGCATTTTCTATTTTGTTTATTGGTTTTCTCCTACAGCTTACCTCAACAGCATTAAATAAAAAATAAAATAAAAACATTCTGTTTGGAGGAAACTCGCCATGGCTTCTTTTTCATTCACATTCTCATCCTTCATTCTCATTGCTCATTGTTGCATTTTTCTTTCTTCTTTTCTTTTTTTTTTTCTCATCTCCGTCATAAGGTGCTTCCTGGCAGCGACTCACCAGTCTTCAGGAAGCTCCTTCACATGGTCATCAGTATCATTTTGTGCTATGTTTATTTGTTTTATTGGTATTGTTTGATTTGACATTCTCCTTTCTATTGTGTATATGTTAAGCATTCATTATTATTGTATTACGTTTCTCATCTTTCATTTAAATATTTATTTCTATTATAATTTTTTTTTTTTTTTTTTTTACTGTTTGATAATGTGAAAATAAAGAGTTCTGAGTTCTGAGTTCTGAGTTCTGAGTTATCTATCTATCTATCTATCTATCTATCTATCTATCTATCTATCTATCTATCTATCTATCTATCTATCTATCTATCTATCTATCTATCTATCCATCTATCTATCTATCTATCTATCTATCTATCTATCTATCTATCTATCTATCTAGGTAGCTATCTAGGTAGCTAGCTATCTTTTGTGACTATCTGTCTATCTGTCTTGCTATCCATCTGTCTATCTGTCTATATCTCTGTCTATCTATATCTCTGAGTGTCTTATCTTTCATCAAAAGAAAATGGCATTAATACCATGTGCAGGGATTAAGTTAAATCACACAATCATTCAGCCATTAATTATAGACTTATAAAATTACACCACAAAATTATGTTGAAGGAACATGATAAGATATGAACGTATTTGTGAAGACATATCCTTTCCTTTTAGCTTTCCCTTCATCTTCTGAACCTCCAGCTCCTAGATATATCCCACCTCTCTTGGCTTCTCCTCAATCAGAGCATATGCCGGGGCAGGGGTACCGGAAGGAAACGAGGGCGGCAGGGGCGGTCGGTTGAGAAAGGGCAAATCTAATTCTCGCGACAAAAATTCAATGTAGCACCAATAATAATTTTAATATATACTTACAGATTTTTGCCTAAATTAACTGTAACTTAAGGCCTAATAATGTTTTTTCTTTGAGATGAAAAGGGCAACCTTGCCCCCCTTGCCCCTCCTGGCCAAGGGCAGGAGGGGCAATTGCCCCCCCTGCCCCCCCTGCCCCCCCTGTTCCGGCACCTTGCATACGGGCTTCATCAAATGGGTTATTTTTTGTGTCATTTTGATTATTTGTAAGGGTTGCCACGGAGATTACTCAACTTGGGATATTAAGTATTACCAAATAGGTTCTCAAATGACTTGGTTCCGTGTCAGCCCCGTTATCACTTAACTACTAGCTATATAGAGATTTAACAGATATTTCTAAGATGTTGTGAACCGAGAGGGCTCATGTATCAGGTCTTCAATTTTATACATGATTTATTCATCTATCCTTCTTTCATTTCAGTCCTCCTCTGAATAAGTCCAACATGAAAGATGCCAAGAGGTAAGCCTTCCTCAGAATCAGAAACATGATCTGTTTTTAAGTAACAACATTATGTGGCAAATGAAATATGTTTTGAATTTATATGATGCAAATAATACATTAAAGACTAAAACTATAGTATTATTGTGTCTCTTATGATGCCATGGATGCATGAATCTGCATAGAGGAAATCAAATTGTAGGTGAGACCTACAGGAATCAAATCAAATCAAATCGGTTTATTTAATATAGCGCAAGCTTTGAAAACAATCTTCAGATGCGCTTTGCAATAATAAAAATAATGAAATGTAAAATCGGTAAATGTGATATATATACAAAATGTAAAATAGAGTGAATATAGAGTATAAATTTAAAATCAATAATCAATATTAAAATTTGTTAAATAAGTCAGTCTTAAGTTTAGCTTTAAAAGATTCTATATTTTCACAGTCTTTTATCACATTCGGGAGTTCATTCCAACACTTTAGCGCTGCGACACTGAATGCTCGGTCAGCAAAAGTCTTTTTTCTTGTAAAGGGCACAAATAATCTTGTCTGTGATGACATGGATCGTAGACCTGATCGCCCAGGTGCAGCAGGTTTCAGCAAGTCAGAGATGTATTTTGGGGCTTGCCCATGTCGACTTTTGTAAACAAGGGTTAAAGCCTTGTGTTGGACTCGAAGATGGACTGGTAACCAATGCAATTTCTTCAGACTATTGTGTGAACTGTCACCGTCCTGTAGAAGTAGCTTTGCTGCTATGTTTTGAACACGTTGTAGTTTGTTCAAATCACACTTTGGCAGTCCTATAAAAAGGATGTTGGAGTAGTCGAGATGGGACATGACTAAACCCAGCACAGAGTCTCACATGCGTTTTGACTGACACTGTTTCTTATCTGTTTAATTCGCTGGATGTTCCACATCACAGTTCTGCACTTGGATGTTATGTGCTCCTTAAATGACAGATTTTCATCCAGGATGGCTCCGAGATATTTAATTTTTTCTAAACGTTGCACTGGAGACCTACATACTTCGAGCTGCCTTGAAAGAATCTTCTGTGAATACTGTTTCGAGGCAAAGATGATAAATTCGGTCTTCAAAGGGTTCATTTTCAACCGATTTTGGTCCATCCAGTTATTAATCTGATGAGCACACTGTTCAATTTCTTTGATGGAATTTTGTTCAGCTTCTTGATCTTTCTCATCGAAGCTTAGTTTGATGGCATTATCATCTGCGTAGCCATGTAAATCTATGTGCTCTGGGATCGCTTGTTGTAGGGTGCTGGCATAAACAAGATAGAGCACTGGTCCCATGCAGGAACCTTGAGGAACAGAGAAAGGAAGACATCGTTCACTTGAATACTTCTGGCCCACATTTACTTTGCAGTCTCTTGGTCGTAAATAGGTATCGAACCAATCCAAAGCTTGCTTGTTAACTCCGAATCTTGCTTGGAGAACTGACAACAACAAATCATGATCTACAGTGTTGGAAGCAACCAATTTTTGCTGTATTGTACCTATTGAGCCTATAGTACAGGTGCATTTTCAGCATGTGTCTTTGTTTGTATCAGTCTATCAATTCATTTTCCTTTTTGAGCTGCTTGGGCAAAGAATATTAATGACTGCCCAGAGCTAAGTTGTCAATCTATAGACAGACAGACAGACAGACAGACAAATTCTTTATTGACCTGTGTAAAAAATGTACACCCAGCCCTATATGGGCTTACAAGTCATCAAAATAATTCAAAAGTAACTTTAACAACAAATTTTCTGGAAACTACAATATTAAAACATTTACAATCACATATTTACAATATTAAAACATTTACAATCACATATTTACATTATTTAAACAACAAACTTCTTCTTCTATGGAAAGCTTTAAACAAATATTCTGCAGTAAATTTAACTAAATCCTTGGACATCAACAACTTAAATTTTTCTTGCAATGATAAAAAGTAAAAATCTACACAATAATCTAAAACACGATTTAAAAGTAAATTACGTAAATCGTTATAAGTATTACAATGGAACAAAAAATGATTTTCATCTTCTAGAACATGATGGGAACAAAATTCACAAACTCTATATTCTAATGGTATATCATTGTAACGTCCTGTCTCTATTGCTAATGGTAAAACACCGAACCTAAATTGTGAAAGAACAGACAAATGACCTCTATCATAAATTTTATATACATAATCCTCAGTACCAAATGTAGTTTTAAATTCTCTGTAAGTTCTTAATTTTGGCATGTTAGTTACTTGATTTTTCCAGTTGGTTTTATAAATTTCCATCAGTTGACGTTGTGCATTTTCTAGGTTAATAGGTAAATTTTCTACAAAATTTTGAGTAAGATTCAATTTAGTGAATATTTGTAAAACCTCATTACTCCAATTTCTCTTGTTAATTTGTTTATCAACTTCAAACACTTGCTTTGTCAGTCTGTTTTCATCCATGTAAACAAGTCTATTCCAAAGACGTAGTATTTCAATATGACGTCTAGTTTTTGAATCAATCCATCCCATATCGCCTTTAAAAGCATGTTTCGGGGTAAAACTATTCACACCTAGAAAAAATCGTATTGCCCTATTTTGTATTGCTTCAGGTTTAGAAAAGTCTTTGTAGCCCCAAACTCCCGAACAATAATCCATAATAGGAACAACACCTGAATCAAACAATTTACTGTATGTTTTAAATCCTAAACCTTTCAATTTGTAAACTTTGTTTTGGATACTTCCAAGGGCTCTTCCAGCCGAGTTGGCAAGGGCAGTTGATGTAACATTATAATCAAGACATTCTTCTAAGATTAGTCCCAGATATTTATAACTTTTTACAATTTCAATTGATTCATTTCCATAGGTAAATTCACAGTAGCTAACATTTAGACCTTTATGTCTAAAGTGGACAATTTTTGTTTTACCAATATTAACTTTCATTTGCCATTTACTACACCACTGATACATTACATCAATCATTTTCTGTAAATCACTTTCAGACTCAGCGATTAAGGCCAAGTCATCTGCATACATGAGGATACTTAATTTAACATTGTCTGTAACATCTACACCCATTTCTAAATTTTTAATATCTAGAGCTAAGTCATTAATATATAAACCAAAAAGAGTAGGGGATAATGGATCACCTTGTTTAACCCCTGAACCTAACTGAAATGTGTCTGTATTAGCATTATTAAGATTTACTTTAGCTACTGGGTTGGTGTATATACATCTTATGGCGTTGAATAGTTTTCCACCAAACCCCTGTTTCCTGAGTTTGAAAAAAAGTAGTTCACGATTAACTGAATCAAAAGCCTTTTGTAGGTCTATAAATGCGACAAAAGTTGAGCGTTTTTTATTTATTCTATTTCGAATAGTACTAGTTAAGCTATAAAGATGGTCTGAACAAGAGCGTTTTGGTCTAAAACCATTTTGTTCATCGACATATATATCATTAACTTCTGCTATCTGTAACAATCTGTTATTGATGATAGCTGAGAATAATTTAAAAATACATGACATTAGACTTATACCTCTGTATTGTAGTGGTATTCGTGGATCTATCATATTTGATTTTGGAATTGGTTTGATGATAGCCATATTCCACTCACTAGGCATGATGTTAGTAATGTATATTTTATTAAATAGAGATAAGAGTAATCCATTTGACAACCCATTTTTAAAAATTTCGTATGGTTTGTTATCAACTCCCATGGATTTATTTAATTTTGTCTTTTGAATCACTTTCTCTATCTCTCTAATCTCAATTAAGTTTTCTTGATCATAAATTATAGGTATTTCATTTTCATGATCTTGTAAATATTCAATACATTCGTTATAAAAATTTAAATCAAATGTATCCACAGATTTAGGATTGTACAGGTTTTTAAAATCATTTTTCCATTGCAGTAATACTTCTGCATGTTCAGTTATTACTTCATTTTGATTATTGATCACTTCTTCAGGAATTTTATTTCTTTTCTTGGGACCTAAATTTTTTAAAGATTTCCAAAATTCTTTTGGATTTTCAGTATTTAGATTTTCAATTTGTATGATTTTATTTCTGTTGAATTTTCTTTTTTCTCTGCGAAAAACCTTATCAAATAGTTTTCTAGCAGAATTATATTCCTCTCTATTTCTCCTCTTTTGAGGTCCATGACATCTTAAATAATTTTTCTCTTTAAGACAAAGATCCTCCCAATGATTTTTCAAATCTTCATTCCAAAAGGCACAGCTGTGCCTATATAAGTTTCTCTTATTTTGCGGGTTAACAGATTTCTTTCTGAACCAAACATTCATTTCTTCATGGAACATATCACATAGTTTTTTATACACTTCATCAATACAATCTTGATTAGCTCTCGTATTTTCAATTTTTTCAATCATATGTATAATTTGTTGTGCCGATTCTTCAGATCGAAAGAAGTCAACAGGCACTTTATCAATTTTAAATGCATCTTTCTGCAAAGCTATATTATCATCATTTCGATGGATACAATTCTTCACATCATTATTGAAAGTAGTTATTTTTAAAATTAACATTGAATGATCTGGTAAAGTATTATTTTGTAAAATACCTTCAGCATTTACACAATGTTCATTAACACAATCTCTTGTTGTCTTTACAGTAAAATCAATACAAGTGTTAAAATTATGAATAGGAGTAATAAAATAGTCCACAACTGAAGTGCCGTTCCACTTGATACATGTCCATAAACATTCATTGTTCTCAGTTCCTAGTATATACGATAGGATATTTAGGGACGGTGCAGAACTTATGACTGGGGGGGTGGAAGTTTTGCCCGAGGGGGTACTAAGTTTTCACATGTGTCTCAAGGAGGGTCGGGGCAAATTTTGACTACATGTCCAGTGGGGGGGGGCAAGGAATTTTTACAAAACAAAAATGTGGTAAACGCGCACTCAGTTAATTAACATTTTTTTACACGCAAAAGTCTGCGAATCTGTACCTGTTGCTATTAAGGGCACATGTATGATTGTATTGACTGATTGACTGACTTTATTTAACATTATTTCAAGAGTGTTCATACCTGTTAACAAGAAGTGCGCAGTCAAAATAGGATAGCACACAAAGTTATCCAACTTATTTCCAGTGTGGTCCGTGCTAAACAACAAAATGGTGTTGCTGGGCAAGAAAGGCCACCAATCGTCACAAATTTCAAATAGACAGCATAGATGTGTGTACTCCTGTGTATGTCAGGGGGGGGGGGTACTAAAAATACACATGAAACCTAAGGGTGGGGTAGCTACTATAAATCCGCCTGAAACTCAATTTTTGACGGGAAGTTTCAGCAAAACTCCCACTCCTCCAGTCATGAATTCTGAACGGTCCCTTAGTATTCAGAGAAGCAAACAGTCAAGGAAAAACAACAGGAAGCCTTGGCATTAAGGTAATTCTATGAATTGATGTATTGTTCTTTCCAGAAGGTGACCTATTTCTTTTTTGTGCAAGATGACATTGTTGTACTACATGACATTGGACGCCAGAAATTGACTTTTAAAGCTATAGAGCCTTTACGGTAAAAACAATTTATTTAGCAATACTACAATGGCAATCCTATGAATTTGTAGAATTATCATTTAGTAATGAAGGTAGATGTTTATGTTTATATCCCTCCGTTTTATCCCTGACAAGCAAGATGACAGTAGTTCTGCTATTCCATGTATATATTTTTCATTATTTGGCATGTTCACGAATTTGTGGAGGTGTAAAAACGAACATTTGCGAGTTTGTGGATGTGTAAAAACGAGTATTAGTGCTCGTGTAGATGTAATAACTAGCACTCGTGGATGTGCTTTATTATTCATTCGTGGACCTGTCAATACTAACATTCGTGAAGGTTTTATAGATTTCAGTTTTAAGGTCAAAATTAGGGTTGGGGTTAGTTTTAGCCAAGTTTAGCGTTAATATGTTCGTAATTACACCTATACAAATTCTTGAATACCAATATTTGACACTTCCATGAATGCTTAATTCTTGTACATGTTCGTTTTTGCAGGTTTACAAATTCATCTACATGCAAAATATTGAAAAATATATACCTCGTTATTCTAATACTATTATTGCTTATCTCAAGCGGGTCAGCTTGCAGATACAGACCTCTGTAGACAGGAGATGATAAAGTAGCATTTATCATAATTCTAAGTTATCATATCTCTTTCCACCCGAGTCAAATTCTGTTTTTATCTCAAAGTTGTTGACCATTTTTCACTGGGGTTGCAGAATGTTAACTCTTCACCCTTCTGTGAGATTTCAAATAAGTACCATATTGGCTAAAGTAGCTTTTAA
The DNA here is from genome assembly GCA_026936325.1 of Platynereis dumerilii. Taxonomy (NCBI): domain Eukaryota; kingdom Metazoa; phylum Annelida; class Polychaeta; order Phyllodocida; family Nereididae; genus Platynereis; species Platynereis dumerilii. The sequence goes on from JAPTHN010000007.1 coordinate 12,886,136, forward strand.
GGTGTAGGGTCACTGTGTGAGGTTGGGTACACAAAGAGATAGGAAAACAACATTCATATTTAAGCCAATTTTTGTAACCAACTGCGGACCAAAGCTCATTTCGTCTCCTATCAAAAAGACAGATAAATCTGAACAAGCCATTAATAACATACTGCTACAAAAGTTTGGTATTTTCGTTTCAATGATTTTACCTAGCTTCAAAACTTTGTAGACTGAATTCATGTAGTGTTTAATATGCTTACCAGAAGTGAGTGTTAGAAAGTATATATGTAATTGGGAAAATTAAGCTGTAGATATATCTCTTCACATGTTGTAGAGTTTTCTGAGAATTCCAATCATTTTCATTGTGCTGCATGCTGTCTGACTGGGCCCACTTCCATTTTGAAATTATTTCTTTTTCAGAAACAAAAGGAACTCCTTCGACAACAAAGGCTGGAAGTAATCCAAGAAAAATGTAACTTCAATTAGATTAAATTGGGAAATTTTGAGACCACAAATACATGAATAAATCCAATTTCATTTACAATAATTGTTAAGAAAAATGCTATGATTATTTCCCTACAGAGATTCACATAATCAGGACGGTGGTTAGGACTGAAAGTGGAAGGTTAGTCTAGAGTCTTGTCATGAATGTGGAGGACTATCAGAATTTTCTCTTAGCTGGTGAAAAAGGAGCTGAAGAAATTCTCAAAAATATCTTTCAGCAGATGAAGAGAAGAACTTAGTTTCATTTGATCGCAAAGAGCAAAAGGCTATAACTACATGGATTCAGACAAAAAATGGTTGTCGAGTGGCAAGAACAGTATATGTCTCCAAATCAGAATATGATGCCATCAAGGAAGGGAGGGTGGACGCTAATAGTATTCTGAAGAAGTATGTTAAGGCAGAAGATGGAGAGACATTTGATGGTTGGGGTGAAGCCGAGATGAAAGCTATAAAGACAGTAGTTAAGATGAACTTATGGATTTCAGCTTTGGAACTGCCAATTTTATATTTGTATATGGCCGTTAAAATGATATTGCTACATTGTTTTGAGTATTTGTGAAGCTGACTTTGGTTTGAACAGCAGACTGGTGGAGATCTAAAGTTCCTTCAAAAATTTTTGGATTTAGACAAGGATGACGTGATTGAAGGATTGGAAAGAGCATCAAGAGTGTACAGTGCTTCAGATGACGAAGAACTTGGTAACTTTGGTGGCCAAATATTGGCTAATAACATAATTCTTTGACATTTCAATCTCTTAGCCGATTCAGAGCAAGGAAATATATTGTTCAACGTGGTAACTGACTTAATCACATCATTGGCAGCTTTATTTGCCTGTCCTAGCCTTTTGATAACTATGGTTTTACTTACCCTCATGAGGGCCTCATCAGGTGCCTACCTTTATTTTGTTATCTTATTGACAACTGTGTTGTACTTGTAGAATATGAGTTATATGACACGGGTTGAATGAAAAAATAACTGATACTTATACAGAAGATCAAACCACACCTTAATGATATGACAAGGCGGAGTAGAAAGTTATTTTTGAAATTTGTTTGGCGCCATTTAGGAAATAGCTACAATAATGGCTCATTTTAAATGGTGCGCATTATATCTGAGGTAAAAAAATTCTGTTCCATTGCAGGGAAGCTAGGAACCAGGATAGTAGGGAAGGATGACTAAGAATATGAGGTGTATGTAGACCCTATAACCGGAAAGAAATATAAGAGGTAGATATATTTAGATTCATGCATGAATTCGAACTTCAATATGACATTTTTAAGGCACCTGTGGAGATATATCCGTAATACGTCAAATGAATACCACAGCAGCCAGGAACTACACCCCTTGTCTAGCAGTGAACCCCCCTCGAAATAACTTTGGCTACACCGAACCGCGAAGTGCCCAACAACAGCTTCACTGCTTCAACTGCGGAGAGGCATCGCATACAAAAGACTCGTGTCGTCATGGCCAGCCCCTCCGATGCTACTCGTGCAATGGGCTTGGCCATAAACAGAAGTTCTGTCACCACAGACACTAGGCAAGTGGCCATGCTGAATCGGCCGGTAAACAGACTGTGCATGATGTTGATTTTAATGACTGTGATGGTAATGACAGTAATTTAACTGACTGTGATTTTAATGCATGTGATCTTTATGACTGCGGTTTTGATGTATGTGATCCAAACCAATATTATGGGTTAACTTGTGTTAAGAAAACTACCCTAACTATTAATAAGCAACGGAATAATGGTGCTAATGATACAAATATTGTTGAATCTCGTAACCTGCCTAATCTAAGCAAAAATAATCATGTTATTGATATTTCTGTAAATATGAACAATACTGTTAACCAAGATAGTAATGATGTAAATTATGACACTCCTGAAAATGAGCAAAGTGGTAGTATGATAGACAACCATGGGGGTGGTACTACTGATGAGACAGAGAAACTTTTGGCGCACGATAAACCGTACAAAGAGGTTGAGGCTATAAGATGTTCATACCCAAAAAATGTAGTGGTTAGCCATTTAAATGTAAACAGCCTGCATCCAAAATTTCAGGAAATAGCTGAACTTCTTAATAATTGTAAATTTGAGGTTCTCGTACTTAGTGAAACAAAACTTGACTCTTCGTATTAAAATTCTGCTTATGAAATACAAACTTACTCCGTATACAGGCAAGATAAAAGGTCAAACAGTGGTGGCTTATTAGCTTATGTCTCAAAAGATATTCCATCAACTGCAGGGCCCATAAATGAATGTACAGATGAATTTGAATGTATGACTATTGAACTAATATGTAATGGAGTAAAAATCATCATAATCTGCGTTTATAAAAACCCCAAGAAATGGGCCAAGATGCACCCACAAGACTTCAAAGTATCCTTCAAAAATATATGTGAAAAAATAATGGATAAATATGAACACAATTATCATTGGTGATCTAAATTTTAATATGCAACAAAACAACATGCTTTCTTCAATATGCCCCTCATTTAACCTAACCAACATTATTAATGAACCTACTTGTTTCAAATCAAACCAGCCTACTTTACTTGATGTAATGTTAGTAACAAAACGCAGGAAGTTCCTCAAAGGTTTTTCAGTAGACACCGGAATTAGTGACTTCCACAATCTGATAGGTGGCGTCCTCAAACAACACGCCCCTCTCCCGCCCAGTAAAGTCATATATTATCGTAAACTGAATAACATTGATTATGATAAGGTTAATGCTGACCTTGTCTCTTCCAGTATTGACATAATAACCCAGAATGAAATAGATGTAAATACTGCACTAAACAAGCTACAGGAGACCATGGTAAAAGTATTAGACAAACATGCTCCCAAAATGAAAAAGGTTATAAAAATTAATGATTTTCCCTGTATGTCAAAAAGATTAAGAAAGGCAATTTTAAAGCGCAATCAATTCAGGAATAAATTTTTCAAAGACAGGAGCCCGCATCACCTCTCACTTTATAGAAAACATAGGAATTTGGTAACAATAATCAAACGGCAAGAAATTAGGAAGTACTTTGAAGAAAAGTGTAAAAATGGAACTAAAAATAAGGATTTCTGGAAGGCAGTTAAACCGATCTTCTCTAAAAGTAAAACTAAACAGGACAAAATACCTCTCAAAGAGGGAGAGGAAATCATAACAGACTCAAAAATTGTATGCAATATTTTCAATAACTTTTTTAGAGAAATAGGTTCAAATATCGGAACACAAGAAAATAACAAAAGAAATGTTGAGGACATAATAGCAGAATATCAAGGTCACCCTAGTGTAAATATTATCTTGAATACTATTAACAACAGCCAAGCCAATTTTGATTTTAAAGAGGTATCTGAACATGCAGTAAATAAAATTATATATTCTCTATCAAGCAAAAAAGCTGCTGGCTATGATGAAATTCCCATGAAATTTATCAAAATGACAAGTAGAACTCTAGCAAAACCTATCACTTTCATAGCTAACAAATGTTTACAAAAACAAGTTTTCCCTGATAACATGAAGAGAGCTAACATAACTCCGTTATATAAGAAGAAAGACAAACTAAACAAAGACAACTACAGGTCTGTAAACCTCCTTGCAGCATTATCGAAAATATTAGAAAAAGTAATATCTAATCAAATTAACAAATATATTGAACCACTATTACATAATTACCTATCAGGTTTCAGGAAAGGGTACGGATGTCAAGACATCCTTCTTAGAATGACAGAAGACTGGCGTCTGGCAATAGATCATGGTCTTAAAGTAGGAATCATTGCTATAGATCTATCAAAAGCTTTTGATTGCATGTCACATGGATTACTTCTTGCTAAACTTAAAGCCTACGGCTTCAGTATGAATGCCTGTAAACTGCTCAAATCATATCTAGTTGACAGGAAACAAAGAGTCAAAATAGGAGACACTTTCTCAGAATGGGTATCAAATATAAAGGGTGTCCCCCAAGGGTCCATATTAGGACCACTCTTATTTAATATCTTTATAAATGACTTAATGTACTACGGTATGAATTCTAAAATTTATAACTATGCTGATGAGAATACACCGTGTTACAGTAGCAAAGATGTTGAGGAAATTAGGCTTATACTGGAAGGAGATTGTAAAAAAGGTGTAGAATGGTTCAAACTAAACAATATGAAAGCAAATTCGGACAAGTTCCAACTTATGTTCTTAAATGAAATGACTGAGAATCATCAACTAATGGTCAATGGTAATTCTATTAAGACACAATTGGCGATAAATATACTTGGTGTTGAAATAGACAATAAACTAAACTTTAACTTTCAAGTTGAAAATGTGTGTAATCAGGCAGGTAAACAAATAAATGCCCTCAAGAGGATAAATCACTACCTAGATAAACAATGCAAAACTATAATCTATAATAGTTACGTAAGTAGCACTTTCAACTACTGCCCATTAGTATGGATGTTTTCCAGCAAAACAAATATGGAAAAAATCGAAAAAACCAACAAAAGAGCATTAAGATTTGTTGCAAGTGACAAAGTTTCTGCATACGAAGAACTTTGTCGGAGTGTGAAGCAACTGGATATATATAAAAGATGTATAAAACAAGTAGCTATCCAGATGTTTAAAATCAAGATGCAAACAACTCCCTCGTACATTTCAGAGTTGTTTAACCAGCGCTCAACACTTTATAATATGAGAGATAATGATCAATTTGAACTACCAAAATTCAATACTGTAAAGCATGGTAAAAAAAGCATAAGACACTATGGATCTAAACTATGGAACCACGTGCCTTCAGAAATTAAGCAAAGCAGTTCGCTAAATTCTTTCAAATTATCCATCACAAATTGGCTGTACAATTGTACTGACATACAGTTAATTGAGTTCTTATAGCAAAAGACAAAGAAATGAAAACTGAACATGCCTCAAATCGGTACCGCCCCTTTAAGGTTACTATTATGCCTCCTAAATCCAATACAAAATTTAAAGAATGTTGTGATGTAATTTTTACTATACATATCATTACTCAGGTGATACATCTTTGACTTGGACCTAGGCAGCAAGAGCGGCCAAGGTCCAATGAAGAGATACCCCGGTATGATATAAATGTTGGTGAATGATTATATAGGTGATGTCACATTGTTTTTATACAGGTTAATTGAATGACTATTATGAACTTACTACTAAAATAAGCACAAGGGTATCCTCGGACCTAGCCAAAAGTTGATCCTGCCGTTCAACTTTGAACCAGATCAACAATGGCTCAGGGCCGAGCGTTTGATTAGCTAAAACAAAATGTTTACCAAAGTTGTACTATCAAAAAGAAATGATTTTCTATTTATTTATTTTTTGTCAATGTAAAAGATGTTTGAGACAATTGCTTTACAGGTATGGTTGAAAAATTGTACATATATGTATATATATTCTTATTGTAGATTGTTTAATAATTGTTATTTTTGATTTTAAGTCGTACAGAAGCTTCTTGCTTGGTTGTCTGTAAATTGTTAAACACTTTTTATTGACTGTCCTGATTGATTACGACTTTAAATAAAATTTTACTACTACTAGGATGAGGACGGCAAAGAAAGACGCAAAAAAAGAAGACAGGGAAAAATAGCCGCCATGAAGCAAGGGAAGAGGAACCCCGGCAGTGACAGTGACTACAGTTATCGAAGCGCAGGAGGAACAAGACATGTCAAACGTAAGAAGAGAAATGCTGATGGAACATATGGAGATGAAGAGTCAATCCAAAGCAGTCAAGTAATCTAGTCAGATAAGCGAGGCTCACAAGTGCTACGTTTAAGCAGCGCTAGCAAGCAAGTAATCTAGTCAGATAAGCGAGGCTCACAAGTAATGTGTGTTTAAGCAGTACATGTACAAGCAAGCAAGTAATCGAGTAAGGTAAGCGAGGCCAACAAGTGCTACGTTTAAGCAGCGCTAGCAAGCAAGTAATCTAGTCAGATAAGCGAGGCTCACAAGTAATGTGTGTTTAAGCAGTACATGTACAAGCAAGCAAGTAATCGAGTAGTCAGGTAAGCGAGGCCAACAAGTGCTACGTTTAAGCAGCACTAGCAACAAGTAATCGAGTTAGGTAAGTGAGGCCCACAAGTGCTACGTTTAAGCAGCACTAGCAAGCAAGTAATCGAGTTAGGTAAGCGAGGCTCACAAGTAATGTGTGTTTAAGCAGTACATGTACAAGCAAGCAAGTAATCGAGTAGTCAGGTAAGCGAGGCCAACAAGTGCTGCGTTTAAGCAGCACTAGCGATCAAGTAATCTAGTCAGATAAGCGAGGCTCACAAGTAATGTGTGTTTAAGCAGTACATGTACAAGCAAGCAAGTAATCGAGTAGTCAGGTAAGCGAGGCCAACAAGTGCTACGTTTAAGCAGCACTAGCAACAAGTAATCGAGTTAGGTAAGTGAGGCCCACAAGTGCTACGTTTAAGCAGCACTAGCAAGCAAGTAATCGAGTTAGGTAAGCGAGGCCCACAAGTGCTACGTTTAAGCAACACAAGCAAGCAAGTAATCGAGTAGTCAGGTAAGCGAGGCCCATGGAGGAGGACAAGAAAAAAAAGAATCAGAGATGCACAAGGTCGTGTCATTGGCTACGGAACGCGTGAAGATTATACCAGCCCAAGCGATGAGACCTTTTGAAATGTTTTTCTTTTGCAATTGAATAGGATTTTTTTTGGGGGGGGGATATTCTTCACTTCTGTTTGCTACCAAGTACAGTGGAACCTCACAATTATGACCACCCATGGGACCAATTAAAATGGTCTTGATATTGAGGTGGTCTTAATTCTGAATCATCAATATTTAAAGACAGCAATCTTCATTTTGTAAAAGTGTTGATTTTGAAAAATTTTTACTTCTTCATTGATAAAACTGATAAGTCCAGCAGTAGACCAACATGAAGTAGGATAGGGGCTACTATGTTATCAGATTATCTTTCTTTTACTGATTACATAACCATCTTGAAGGGGTAGACAAACAGGCACCACCCCTATCTTTTGGGGTGTTTGGCCCATCAGGTGGTCTTAATTCTGAGGTTATTTTGTCATTTGGGACCAAATTAGGTGGTCTTAATTCTGAAAATAGGGGCGGTCTTAATTCTGAATCAAATTACCATTGCTGTCAATGGGGAAAAATTTGGGACAAAATAAAATGGTCCTAAAATCGAGGTGGTCTTAATATCGAGGTGGTCTTTAGGTGAGGTTCCACTGTACAGTATTTAAAAAAAAATTATTTGTTGATTCTTTTCAGAGTATGATACAGATTCAAATGCAACGTCAGTAATAATTTTACTTTTGACTTGGCTTTTGTTGACGTTCAATTAACTATGTTATGGCTTCAATAAATCACAGACAGAATTGGGGATAATTTCCTTTATATTAATGAAAATTGATATGAAATATACATATCTATTCTTTTCTTCTCCTTTCTTTTTTAAAGAGACTCACATCTGATCAAATTGCCATTGATTTATTTTGAAAACTGTCTCTGTCATGATTTTGGAAGAGCCTCGTGATTTCAATACTTTCCTTACAATATTTATAACCATTCCTTCAATTCCATTGTACAACAATTCAAAAATGCATGATAAGCAACCCTCGTCTTGTCACTATTACTGTAATTAAAAGAGCTGGATTTTACTATTGTAACAGTAATTAAACTCAGTAGCGGATCGAGACCAGTATTCTCGGAAGGCCGGGGCATTTTCCAGCATTCGCGTGCCTACGTCATTGCATTAAAAAAAAAGAAGAGCTATATCAATCTCAGTGGTCTGGAGGGGTAGGCGGGATTGGCCCTCCAAGCTATCCTGGTGGATCCACCACTGCTAAACAAATTGTTGGATCGATAAAAGATGTACAGTCGCGGACAAAAGTATTCATACAGCTGAGTATTCTGCACATAACTGGTATTTCAGGGATGCGAGCAGAAACAGTTCACTTTTAAGACATTGCTCAGTTCAATTGTCATTGTCAAACACTGAAAACTTAAGCATATCTCTGTTTTCAAGCTCAGGGGGCACGCAAATGTAAAACTTCAGCATGACAAAAGTATTCATACAGCTCGAACACGCTGGGTATAAAGTGCATCAAAAGCTTGAATTTTTGTTCCAAATAATTTATAACTTTCTGAGGCTTCTTTGGATAACCTCCTTAGAAGTTCTGAGTGTTTTTTTGGGTGTTTTTATCTGTGTTGGTTGACCCATACCACCCAATATCACTGGTATCATTTTACCATTTCTCAGAAGATGGCAATATGTCCATGAAGAATAACCTAAGCTTTTCAAATGGTCCATCATAGTTTACTGTATGCAATAGGTTGTGCCTGAGATGGAAAGAAGAGAGTGAAAGTCAAGGGGAAGGTTGGTTCAAATGTACTCAAGATATATTTAGAATTCCATCTATATTCCAATTAAGCCATATTTATGGACAATATTTGTTTATGTCCTTTTACAACCAGAATTACCGAATAGAGGGAGAGCCAAATATAAAGAACTTTAAAACAAAATCAAATAAAAACAAGAATTGACAACCTGCTACAGGTGTGACAAAAACACAGTAGGAGTCTTAATTGTCAATTCACTTGTTATTCCTATTCTGCATGGCATAATTGACATTGATAACCAAGATAATAAATTCATTTGGTTCTTTTGGTAGTAGATTTGGAGAAATATGTAGTGATACAAATAAGACATCCAAACTATGAAAACAGGGTGGGAGTATGTAACGAAAGTATGAGAGAAATGTCATTTCACAAGACATAACAGAATGGCGACGAGAAAGTACAGAAATAGCCATCACACTTTTAAGTTCAAAGAGAACATGTGCATCTGTTATGCGAAGATTTTGTGTTCACTGACTTCAATTAGGGGGTAACAATAAGATAATAATTGGAGGCTGTTTGGAGTTTTCCTTGACGGGAAATGATTTATTTCACGGTAAACATTGACCATAATAAATTATTTTGAGCATGCAACGACATTGCACCCAGAGAATCTACCCTAGACGAATCCCTCCATCGCCGTACATTATCATAAGACTTTACGTCATAGCGTCACAACCTATCAGCGCCAAGGATTCCTCTCCAGTTCAAAACTTTACCAACAATTTGCGAAGCAACCATTAACGACACAGAGAAGCGCGACCTATTATTTTAAAGGTCTCAGAGAGATCTACCTAGCCATATAAGAAACACGCATGTGACCCCTGGGGAAGTGTCCGAATCAGCGAAATCGTCCTCATTTGCATAACCTGTGTGAAAGCCTGTTCTTTTGTCATCTTTGTGGGTGTGTCTGATCTATTCACTGAAGGCTTTGCTGAAGTGCGACATTGCAATGTCTTCAAATATTAGCAAACATCTGAGGTTTGATTGCAAGATGGTAAATGCAGTCCTCAAAGCCCGTGTCTGGCTAATTTTTGTTTAAAAGGAAAAAAAGGTTGTGCTGTAAAGTGTAAAACCACATTTTGTATGTGAAGATCTTCCTATTCCTTTGGTAAAATTGCATATCCTTTGCATTGATGTGTTCTGGTTTTTGGAAAGGGAAGAAAGAGAGGCAGGTAATTTGATCATGAAACAAGCACTCATTTTCCAAATTTACTGAAGAAGCAAGTGGTATTGGTCCCTGGACACTGGTTTCCTGGTGATGCCTGTGATTGGTGACAAATTGGGAGAACTATTCTTGGCGTGTGTGGCTGTGTGCTCCTCACAGTCTGTCATGTGTTGCTGCAAACACTCCTTACTCAGTCTGATGATTCCGCAGTGTCTATAAAATAGGCAGCACACATATACAAGACATTAACTCCTTTTAGTGGATGAATCAATTCATAGCAGGTTATTACATAAATTTCCATATGACTTTGATAAATTTCTCATTAGTAAACAAGTAATGTAAAAATCAAATTGTATTGAGCCCTGGTGTGACATCTGCATTTTGGTGTTAGTTCTACTGCAACTTCATCATCATACATTTTCCAGCAAATTCAGAATGAATTACATTTTGTAATTATTTAAGAATGTATCCAGTGAGCCTAACGTATTACATGGAGATAAGTGAAGATGAATCCAATTTTCCAGGTGAAAGATTTTTGCAAATGGAATTTGGATGCTGCACATCATATTTCTAATTGCGAAATTAAGAATGAGTAAATGCTGAAACCACCGTAGTAACGGCAACTCAAGTGCTTTAGTTTTAAAGATTTTGTCTTATTAGTCTGAACATGCCCATTGTAATATAAGCAATGAAACAGAAATGTGATTTCTGTGATTCAATTACTAGTTATTCTTTCAAAATTGATGTTTTTTGCGCAGGGAGGAAAAGATGCCAAGAAGAAAGTAGGAGGACCTGATGGCAATTGTCCAGCTGCCGTTGGACACTCTGACCTGGAGCAGTACAAAAATGAAAATTGGCGCTTGCTTTGTTGCAGGTGCGAGATGCCGAAGGAAATATTGTCATGGGCAAAGATGGATAACCACTGATGAAAAAAGTTGGAGTAATCAGCAAGGCCTTGAAGAACATGAAAGCCAGGGTAGTTAATTGAGACTCTTTGTGTGCAGTAGGCATGATGCAGCTGTCTTGGGAATGACCATTTAATTGTGTTTCGTTGCTTTCAGGCAGATGGTGTACTGATGGAAGATGGAGATTATGTTTACGAATTAGGTATTTTTATAATAAGGCATACTTGATGAAATCTGACATTCTCATACATCTTTGAATGATGTCTAATGCCATTGCAGGATCATCATAATAATATATAACGGAATAAGAATTGAAAAAGCTGGGCAGAAAATTGGTTTGAAGGGACTGGATGCTTACAGTGATGCCAATACAGATGACTTTGCAGATTACAGCGATCTTGATAATTCCACATGTTAGCCTTTTTAATACAGGTTTTGGAAATATACTAGATCATTTAAAACTGAGTTTTTGTATAGGTGTATAGGGCATACACTGCCGTGCTTTAACAGGGAGAGAGAGGCAACTGCAGTTGGAGTTTATCTCATTCAAAAGCGAATAGGGGACTGTGAGGAATTTATCACTGGGGAGGGGGGTTGGGAGATTTGTTGGAAGTTTCTGTAAAAAAATTAATTAATTTATATATATGCACACCTTAGACCTTGGACAATTGCACATACAGTCCTCCTTTCCCCGGTAGAACTCCCACTCCAGCAGTCATATATTTTAAACATTAAAAAAATAGCAACCTTCTTAGGCAGGATTTTATGCATTGAGTATTTGTGATTTTAGATTCACTTATATTTTTTAGAAAGCTGAGGTAATTATATTTACCTGCCTGCTCTGCATCACTTTGCTACTCTTCACATTCACCTACATCCTACAACTGAGCAAACAATTATAATTGATATAATTAAAAGACAAAATTTAAGGCAAATCAATCTTGCAGACAATGCTAATCATAGCTGCTTTCCCTTCTTTGAAACAATGGAACTATAAGTTGACATCAATGCAAACTTTTCTGGCTCGGTTCTTTTCTGTTTTTCACATGTTCAGATAATAATCTTTTTGCTTCTTTAACTTTAATTTCTGTTGCTATTACTATCAATTTGATCTTCTATGGTTGCATGAGCAGGGGAAATTAGAAAGTTTTTCATGTAAAGATTTTTAACTTTTGAAATAAATACAAGGTCTATTGGGAGTAATTAGTGTTTATCAGAGAGAATCAATTTCTGAATATTAAACTTTCAACAAACCACACGTTAATTTCAGCTATGGCTGTATTCTTCGCAGTTACTGTTGAAAGTATTGCAAAGATCTGCATGACAGCTACTGTACATTGTAATTCCACAAATGTGCTTATAAGTGGTGAAAATGGGGGTTCTGGGCCAATTTTAATGCATGAGGTATCTTTTGACCAATTATTAGGGCTTTCAATCCCTTTCAATCCCTTTGCAAGTTTCGATTTAAAATTGGGTCAGATCCCCAATACACTCCCTACTATCTGAAATTATGATGTCATCTCTGGTGGATCATGGTTATTATGCAGGCAAACAAATGTGCATTATAGTGCCCTTATGATTTTTCATTGAATTAATAATACATTGTTTTAGTGAAAGGTGAGAAGAGTGTAAGGGTCTTAATGAAGAGACAAGGACAACAATTGCAAGAACACATGAGGAAGATGATCCAGGACTCCAGGGTGGTAGACGAGGGATTCCAACATCCGGATGAAAGAGGTGAGCTTTTCCGTCAGTAATTATTCACAAATTGCATAAATAATGGGAAATAGTGTTGCTATCAACGTAACTGGTAAAGGAGGTAACCTCCTCCAGGAGATAATTATCTATTAACAATGACTCCATATTTTCAGTTTTTGATGAAGTAGTATTTATGGTAAATAACGTAGGCCTACTCTAATGGCTTTCTGATTGCTTAGGTGTACTTGAACAAAGAAAAAGTGTAGATACAATAATTATTCCCATGTACCATTGCTTTTGATGAGCTGTGTTCCTCAATGATCTTTATTAACTATAATAATCTGTTTCATCTAATACTTAAGCTTCACACACTTCTTTTGTCTGCATGTTATCTTTGTCAGTTGTCACATACAGTAGAATAGAGTTTTTGGAATTATGCGATGGTTCAAAATCATCATGACAGAAAAGGACACATTTACATGAACTGCATGCTAATCTGACTTTCATGTCCAGTACAGGACCTGTCTACCTGACTCTTTGATCCTACTAATTCAAATAATTTGTATAGATGCAATGTGTGTTATTTTCTCAGTTCTTCCAGAAAAACTTTGGCCCAGTTTAGTATTATGAGTAATAGTCTGAGGACTACATGATGCGGTATGAGATCAATTTTAAAGTCATGATATTTATTATATTAACACGTAATTGTGAGGCATGATAAATGGAGAGGATTAATTGTTTGCAGATGCCACCATCGATTATGTGAACCACTACCGCCTTGTAGACCATGGCAAGGTGGACATCTATGCAAGGGCTTTTGTGGTGGAAGATGAGGACCTCAATTGTGTTCTCAACTCAGAGGTTTGTAATTCTATCTTTGTTACTCCCAACAAGCGGCAGAAGGCATTCAACAACAATCTTTTTAACATCCCAAAAAATGCGTCTTACTTTCTTGTTATCATTTATGAAGAGACAATGAACTCTGCAGTTAGAGGCAGAAAATTTCATGAAATGTCATCTCCTGTGTCGTGAGCGCTAAACACTTATTTTTAGGTCGTAACATCAGAAGTCATTCAAGTTCAAGTTCAAGTTCAAGTCTTTATTAATACCATTAAGGTACAGGGGCCTGACACCATTCGGCGTATTTGGCCAAAAATTTCATCAAAAATTTGTGACTGACACGTGTATATATTAATAACAGTTTAAGAGATAACAAATTTCAAGCTTAAGTAAAAGGAAATCACATATTACAGACTTAATAGATAGTTTTTCAGACGTTTTTTCAAGACGGGAAGGGAGCAGCTGTAATCAATGGAGTTGCCCAGGGTATTAAAACAAATGACTCCTCTATGTCTTATGTTTCTCTGCAATTTTGCTTAGGTAAAGTATGGAACTCTGAATAATGCTTTATTTCTAGTATTGATGTTATGAATGTCTTGATTTTTAATGAACATATGATTGATGACCGGAGGATGACAACTAAAGTGTACTTTATACATGAAGATAAATAGATTCATTGAATACAACTTATTGATGGGTAGGATACGAAGAGACTTAAATAATGGTGAAGAGTGAGTTAGTCTATTTGAGAACGTCATGATGCGAACCACTTTCTTTTGAAGAATTAGTATTGGGTTCATATAAGTTTGAATCATTGATCCCCAAACTTCTATACCATATGATATGTATGGTAAAATAAATAAATTATATAATATCAACAATGTGTCTCGTTTTAAATATTTTTTTGCTTTACTAATGATCCAAATCCCCTTAGCAATTTTCTTCCTGATATAACTTGAGTGAGCTTCCCATGAGATATTGTCATCTATCATTATACCAAGAAACCTGGTTGTCCTGACTTGATCAATCTGAACATTTGCTATTTTGACATTATCAGAAGGCATAACATATCTTTTTCTCGGTGAGAATATCATATACTGAGTTTTATTTATATTAAGAGAGAGCTTGTTTGAATCAATATCCATGTTTTAATAAATTCTAATTCCAAGTTCAATTCGTTTACCAGGTTGGTCATATCACTACCCTGAATAAAGACATTGCAATCGTCAGCAAATAGAATGGGCAGAAGTGATTGAGATGCATTACAAATATCATTTATATATAATAAAAATAGAATGGGGCCAAGGATAGATCCCTGTGGCACCCCACAGGTAATAGGTTTATAAGAAGATGATACATTATTGAAAGAAACATACTGAGTTCTACTAGTAAGGTAGCTTGAGATCAATTGATGAGCAATCCCTCTTATTCCATATTTATATAATTTATCCAATAGAATGCTATGATTAACAGTGTCTAAAGCTTTACTATAATCAAGAAATACACCTAGGGTAAACTTACTATCTTTATATCCAGCTAATATTTTGTCAATCAGTGCTATTATAGCTTGTGTGGGATTATGATTTTTACGAAACCCAAATTGAAATTTGTACAAAATGTCATTATCATTAATGAATTGGAATAATCTTTTATATATTACTCTTTCAAATAATTTCGACAGTGATGGTAAAATTGAAATAGGTCTGTAGTTTTTAAGGAATTGCTCATCACCGGATTTAAAGAGTGGAATTATCTTAGCGACTTTAAGTTTATCAGGAACTATTCCTTGAGACAATGACAAGTTAACTAAATGTACTAAAACTGAAACATATTGGTCATGACATCTTTTTAAAACTTTTATCTGAAGATCGTCATATCCTGCTGAGCTATCATTTAGTGAGACCAGAATTTCTTTTACTTCCAAAACACTGGTTGGTCGTAGATATATATAGGGAATTTTGAATATTAACGTTGTGGAGATAAGACAGGTGAGAGGTGTTAGTTATTGGAATATTCTTGCTTAGATTCTGTCCAATTTTAACGAAATAATTGTTGAACCCATCAGCAATAATTTGATGGTCAGTGACAATCTTGTCATCTATCGAGAAGTGAGATGGAGTGTGATGGCTACTTTTGTTATTGATTATATTTTTAATTATCTGCCAAGATTTTCGTATGTTGTTCTTACTTTTTTCAAACAAGTTGTGGATATGATTTTTTTCAGCATTCTTAAGTAGTGTTTTCTTATATTTCTTGTAGATAATAATATTTTGTTCTGTAGGATGTTTCCTGCTTCTGATATATAAGAGATTCTTCGCTCTAATTGAGCGTTTCAATGCTGCGGAGAGCCATGGTTTTCTGTTATTATATGCAGAATTTTTTATTTTAATTGGATATGCTTTGTCATAAGTTGCCTTATAGGTATTATAAAACAAAGTAAATGCATCTATGCAACTGTCTGTTTCTAAAACATTTGACCAGTCTATCAAAGCAATGTCATTAGTAAACTTAAGCAAATTTTCATCACTGTATTCGCTGAATTTTATGCAAGTTTTCGTTTTTTATTGAGTGAAATCTGTATTTATAATAAATATCAGAAAGTGATCTGAAATATCCAATGTAAATATACCTTGTAAATGATTTTCAGTCACAGCTTGGTTGCAGAAAATGTTGTCAATCAAGGTGGCTGAAGTTCTTTGGACTCTAGTTGGTTTAGTAATCAAGGGAAAGAATGAGAATGAATAAAACATGTCAAGAAATTCGGATGTAGGTAAATGATCTTCAGAATTTAATAAGTTTATGTTATAGTCTCCCATGACATAGGCGTATGGCGCGCGAGATTTTTGGGGGGGGGGCGTGCGACATTTGCCCGAATTTCACGATCTAAATTTATAAACATTTCAAATTAAATTGCCTGTAAATCATTAATTTTCAGCAGTATTTATTTAATCATCTGCCCAAATTTTTTAGCCTTTTTGCCCGAATCTTACTGTTTCCCAAACTTTTGGGGGGGCGATTTTGCGTAGCATTTCATTTAAATGATTATTAAATATTCTTATGTCAGTATTAGGTGGTCAATACAACACTCCTATTATCAGATCTTTTGTAGTATTGAATGTTGTTTTAGAAATTTCTATGAAGATACTTTCTATTGATTCATTGATAATGCATAAGTCTTCCAGTAGCTTCGCATGAATAGAATTTCTAATGAATAATGAGACTCCTCCACCAGGTTTTGAAAGTCGTGTTTTGTAAAAGTGATTATAATTATCCAAATAATACAGGTTAAAATTGCTTTCCTGAAGCCAAGTTTCAGATATACCAATTATTGAAAAGTTAATTAAGAGATTTTCTAAATGAGTTTCAAGTTCTTTAAGATGTCTTGGGATACTTCTTATATTAATATGCATAAGTGAAAATTTGTTGTTAGAAAATGAACCCATATCTCTATTGAATTTTTCTTCATGAAAGTAGTTACATGTATGAGATGAAGTATGAAATCTTATGTCATTGTAAAAATTTAAATCTGGATTTACCGATGTCATGGGCATAAAATCATTATCGTCGTTTTGTTCAAAGGGATTGAAAACCATTTCATTTAATCCATAAAAAAACACAGAAGAGTCATTGAAAAAAATGTCTAATTCATGAATAAAATCTGATTGATCTGAGTAATTGTTAAATGGAAATATCTCATCCGAACAGTCAGTACATATCCAATCATTTTCTAAATAAGGTAAATCGTTAATGGAGATATTTGATAGGCACTGTATATGAAATTTGCATTTACAGAGACAACATTTTAAAATTCTACAGTGACTCAATATCCTTTTATTGCATCTACTACATAAGATCATGTGAGGTCACTGGGCAACAACATATAAGTTAATCCTGCTCCCTCCCGTCTGAAATATATGTACAATCTTTACATAATTTTCCTTTGTAAAATGTTGATAAGACCTAGACTTGAAAGAAATTATAATTGAAACAAAAGGATTAAGAATGAATATAAAAGTCATATAACGGAGTAGTTAATTTAGTACTAGGTAAACTAGGTGGGATCCACCAACAAGGATAATTTCAAATTTCTACTCAGTGAGAGGATATTAATAATAATGTAGAACTGCTGAATTTAGCAAAATATAATAGATCAGCTGATCATTAATCTCACATTCCAATGTACTATGTTGTTATTATAATGTTTTGTTATGTTTGAGGTAGCTCTGTGAGAGAATCACAAATAAACTCAAGAGTGAAATGTATTTCACAGCTTACAATTCAGGGGCAAACTTAGTAACAGATTCATCAGATGATTATGCTTGTTATGAAAAGGCAGAAAATATATGATTAATAATTTGGTTTTTTTTCTTTCTTTCTTTTTTTTCTCCCGACCCCCTTTTCTGGTTTTATTATCAGGTTAAGTTACTGGAAAGCCAGGAATATATATAATTGAAAACGAAAATGCATTCAGAGGTTCATTGTAGCCAAAAGTTGTAAGTAGAGTGCAGTTATTGCAATAAGAAAGTGAGATATTGCAGATCTGGCTTGGCATTTAGACTTATATCCATTGGTCAATTTCCCCTTGTAAGTTAAGAAGCATAATCATTTTAATTTTCTATTGAATTAAACATAGCTCAATGATGTTTTCAGAAAATCTGATTATCAAAGAAGTGAGAGCGTTCAACAAATTAATTGAGTCAAACATTATGGATCATCAAGGGATCAGTAATTGTCAGTGATCCTTATACAACATTTGAAAGATATAATAATAACAGATCAATCGAGCATCTCTAACAGCTGATGGTGATATAATCCTTGGTATGTCATTAAGTAAGTTGTATATATATATATAATAAACAACACAAAATCAAGATGTGATCGAGTCACTACCAACAACCATCAACAATAAGGAACAACGATAAGGCAATCGGCATAATCAGGAATCATCAAAAAGGTTCATATTGTACAATTAATATTTAAATCAGAAACGATACAACAGAGTAATCAGCCTCAATAGCATTCAATAGACCAGATGATGTATTTCCTTTCAAAATACCATCATTATGATATAAGCAATCAAATAAATGATCTAAATCTAGAAAATACAATTGAATTCAATTGAAGACAATCATTATATAATCAAGGAAACAATAAAAGTAAGTTTGCTTGTTTTGTTTTGTTTTTCCCAAATTATTATCAAAAGCAGTTCATTCAACCAACAGCAGATTACGATCAACGCTGATGCATAAATGATACAAATAAATGAAGTGACTGCAATGTTATTCCAAAGGAAGTTTTAGAATTTGGTCAAGTTGACCTAAAAAGTCATATGTTGTCAAATGTTTTGTCTTCTGCATTAAGAGAACAGATCTGTATAGTATACATGTTGTACACCTTGGGTTAAATTGAAACATACAGGTGATCTTGTCAAATGTTTACCAATGTAAAATATGTTTAACATAGTATGGATATTAGGGTGCATCAGCCGCCCCATGAAAAGTAAAAAATAGAGCTAGGCATCTGTACCTTGGCATGAAATTGTGTTTTGGTAGCCAGATGAACATACTAAAAAATCAGCCTGATCAAATAATATTTAGGGGTGCCTCCGGAAGCATATTTCCCAAGACATTTTCAGGAAAAGTTATGTTTCCGTAGAATCGCGGTTTGCGATATCTTGACTAATATAACAGATAGAAGAAAAGTAACAACATATTTGGATTCTGCAGAAAATTTCCTTCAAAATGAATACCTGGAACCTATACTTTCGTTGAAAAAATGTTGATGCCGTACTGCAGGATGTGTTTTTACTTTGAATATTTTATATGACTTCACCGATATACAAAAAATGTTCTTTAAATGACTGCAAGATACTTTGTCTTTAATTGTTCTCTTCATATTTATTATGTTTGATACATGTGAGTAATAATTTGCTATTTCTTTTTGGCTCTCAAAGCTATTACTATTATTCAAGGATCCAATGATCTTGATTAATGTTTTACGACTGTATGACAATAAAGAAACAACCTTACTGATATGCTAAATAATGCTATACATTGACTAGTCATTATCTGTTTTAACACTAAGAAAATCTTGCCTGATATTACAGTGCACAAGAAGATGGGTCCATGTACAATTGTACATAATATTGTAATCAACCATTCATATTCTACAAATTAATGAAATACAAGTATTGTCTATATTGTGTATTTTCTGGAAGTAATTTTCTAAGGCTTCAAACCAAAATTGTTAGAATTGGCCTATATCTGTGACTATGTTCACCAAGACGGTCTATATACATAATCTTTATATCCTGCACTAAATGGATGGCAAGGTCCAAGGAGGATTTATATCATAGATTTAATCTATAGTCACAATTCCATGACAAGAATAGAATCAATTGAATAAGTGTAATATTTATTGAACATTTTCACTCAAACTTACATGGTGTTTCAAAAGGGTATTGATTATTTGCAGTCTCATGCAGAAGGGTACAAACCTTGCACATTAGTCTACTTACATTCCATTATATTAGGAATGTGTGATATCTGCATAAATGTTTCAGATGCTATACTGTTTGACCTTGAATAAAAATTTTTGAGAATTGAGAGGCGAAGGTGGATAGGCCTTTTGAAAGGATATTTTCATACATATAAATGAAATCAGATTAAAACCAATCATCCTGTAGGTGTTAAGAATGGTCATTTTAAGTTTAAGATATTTTATTGAATTAGCAATGAAGAAATAGAATATCATTTCAAATGCAAAAAGGAGAAAGAAAGAAAAGTCGTACTTATGTTCCTCTAACTGCCATAACACAAACTCAAGCCATGATACAACTTCCTGGCTCTATTTTTTGTTATTCATAGGACAGCTGATGTACCTTAATGTACATGTGATAAATGGAACCATCTCCTTGTACACAAAAAGTATTAGGGCTAGTTTTTCACAAGGTTAAAATAAATTGGGACTTATCAACACATAGCATAGCAAGCTTGTTTTTTTTTTTACTCTATAGTCATAAAATGTTAATTGAGATCATCAGGAATAATTGAAATAGCTTTGAGCGAGAGATAAAATGGAGTACTGAGTAAATTATTGTTGATATTTTTGAAACATGATTTATATGAAGAGAAAAAAGCAAAGACTAAATACCATGCAGTCATATAAATAGAAATTTGTGTATGTCAGTGACGTCGTACAAAATAATTGAAGTAAAAGCATATCTTGCAGTACATGATCACCATAATATTGACGGAAACATAGCTTCCAGCTATTCATTTTGAAGGAAATTTTCTACAGAATCCAAATATGTCATTAGTTTTATTCTATCTTTTATATTAGTAAAGTTATCGGAAACCGCGATCCTACGGAAACGTAACTTTTCCTGAAAAATGCAAAAGAAATATCCTTTCGGAGGCACCCCTATATATCCATCGATCAAGCTGAAATTTAAGTATCTTATTTTGCATGGTAAAACCCAACTATGGACCAAGGTACAGCTTGATCGGTTAATGTTGGGGCAACTGATGCACCCTAATGGATATTAAAGCACTTATTCTGTCTTTGTATTCTACCAACCAGTCCAGGTGCACAAAAAAGTAAAACTCGATATTGGTTTCCTCATCATACTCTATCTGTTTACTATTTCTTAAACTTTTCTGTGATTGTCTGTGAGCAATAATTATTGTCGAGTTTGGCAAACAGGTAATGGAGTAATGTATCTTTCTTTTATTTTGTTGAGACTTGCATGACCAAAATAGTCAGGGACAGGTCAGCTGGTCATTGAACCAGTGGCAACCTTGTTTAAAGCCTTAGAAGGTTAACAAGATGATGAAGGCTTGAGGCAGCATTAGGAGGAAAGAAGACCTGTCAGTGTAAACATGTGAGACTTGATGGGACCTGTGTTCTTTACGGTCTCATAGAGTTCAAAGTGATCTTTAGTTGCCTGCCTTAAGCAACGACCATAACAATGGATTCCTAGTTGTTTCAAAAAGGCATTGTTATTTTTTAATCAAGTGTCACTTGCTGAACCTCAGGAAAAGCAGTAGTCTTGACTCTTGAGCCTTTTTGGCTGAAGAGAAATGAATCTTGCTGATGCAGCTCCTATGGCAATGAAACGGAAGTTAGAATAAATTGTATAGCTCCTTCTATATATTGAAAATTAAAGTGTATGCCACAATACTGATACTTTTAATGTCAGGTATTCGTGGGCCAGGAGTAAAAGGAATGCTTTTAACTTCATCTCCTGCAAATCAGGTCTGACAGGAAGTTCAGTTGGCTCTTGTCTCTCGAATGTGTCTCTGCGAGGCCCAACAAGTGCCTTTGAAAGTTGAAAATCCTAACCTGTTTTTCTCTTCTTTTTTAACCGTATTTTGACACTGATGACCCCTGTAATTAGGATTCCTTTGACAACTCGCGACCATGTCTCAGACAGTCTTACCTTGAATCACCTTTGCTCACTTTTTCCGCACAGGAAACTCGGCTTTCTCTTGGCAGCGTCCCGGCTATACAGTCAATTGGTGAAAAACAACTGGAATATACACTTCAGGTGAGTAGCCTAACTGTACCCATAAAATTCTGGAAATTAGAAAAAAGTTCTTCCAGTTCAAACCTCCCTCGTATTCCTTTATTTTAGCAAGTAGGAAAAGTAAACTGAAAAGTTCTCTCATTTACTTTTAAGGAGAAGTATAGAATTAAATTAAATTTTACCTTTTAGGTAATGAATATTTTGAGACATCATGCACCATTTAGCTTACTATCAGTGAAGATGATTTTCATGTGTGCCAGTAGATATGGAGTTCAATGAAAGAGCTTTGTGTGTTTATTTGCAGTTACCTGACATTGACAATGAGACAAATATAACTTTCCGCATGTTATCGGTGATCACAGCTTTAGCAGAAAGAGTCACCATGATGGAGTAAGTCTTCTATGTTTCTTCTGTCTATTCACTAAACACAAATAGGTTGGTTTGCAGGGTCAATCAAAGGTGCATTTTATAAAATGTCAATGACATCCACACAAAAAAGGTCTCCCCATTCATTGAATCACACAAAAATGGTTTTAGATGCCCAACGCTGCGTGTCATTGATATGTCTTACCTGAGTCTGCCTTGAATTTCGAGAATAATAATATTTCTGTTGATGTAGGAATAGAATTAGAAACTATTATATCAAGGAAGAAAATGTCATTATTATCATCGATGATTATAGCTGTACTGTTTTCCTAATAATTTTGAAGGGCGCAGATGTCTCAACTGACATGTACATACATAGTGTAAAAAGAATTGCAGGTTATAATCTGTTTTTTACAAATTGTGTTAGTTTGTTAATTTATCTCTTGCATTATTTAAATTCACAGCACTTACTGCAAAAGCCTTCTGGAGATCTCAAACCTGATTGACATAGAGAGGAAAGTGAAAATGTACAAGGAGTTGTTCTATTGCAATGTGGAGGGAGACAGGAACCCGAACTACATCAAGTCCGATTCCTGGAAAATAGATTTAATGGCGGGAGGATTGAACTGGACGCAGCAGGAATATATCATGGAGCTCATGAAGCCAAACGAATGGAATGAAGTAAGTGTTATGTTGAATGTTTAATTAATGTGATGGTGTAATTGAAGCAAGTTTGTTTGGCCTGAAGAGGAATCTTCCAAAAATCAAAGAAGCCTCCAGTTTTCACCAGTAGATGGTATAGATCAAGGTTTTGACAGTAACTCACAAACTGGCTTCGTTATGATAAAAGCCCAGTATAAAATGGCGTCAAAGCTGGAACCTATTTTACATAGTTATACCGTTATGCTGGGGAACAGGAATGCCACCTGTAAGTCCTCTTACAACAATGCACTTCACGTCATTAAAAACTACTTTAGATTTCACATACGTATGACAGCCCCTATATGTCATTGTCATGAGCTTAGGAGAAGCAATTTTTTGGGGGGTTTCGGGCAGAAGAATTAGTGAAATTATTATATTTGGGACAATTTGGGCAATATTTTTTGGGCAACCTTCCCAAAATGTATATATGCTATACTGTTCATTGTCACACGCGGGCATCTGCATAAAACTACCTTTATTCTCACTCATTTATTTTATAATTTAAAAAAACCTCCTTTAATCCCACAGCATTAGCAAGAATTAGGACTGGAATTGGTGGTTAGTCATTTGTTATCTGTGTAATCTCTTCCTCGTGCCTCAATCTGACATTTTTGTTTAGGTCTCCTTCCTGGGCTACCTTGC
The DNA here is from genome assembly GCA_026936325.1 of Platynereis dumerilii. Taxonomy (NCBI): domain Eukaryota; kingdom Metazoa; phylum Annelida; class Polychaeta; order Phyllodocida; family Nereididae; genus Platynereis; species Platynereis dumerilii. Next base: position 12,909,833 of record JAPTHN010000007.1, read on the forward strand.
CTACATCCCCTTGTTCATGTCCATGCATGATAAGATGGTGGACAATCCCTTGGACATGTCCAACAGCAAGTATGAAACAGACAGAGTACCAGCAGGGTCCAACAGGCAGAGGGACATCAACCCCCTTGGCCACCCCTTGAAAAAAGACTCTTTATTCTTAGTAGGTTTCTGCTATTTTCTTTTTAGTATCCTAATTCTCATTTTGATAATCATCTTTCGTTATGCTATCAATTCAGTGCGTCATTCTAAAGAATGCATGTAAATAAGCACCGAGAATTTTTTTATTACCTTATAGCTCTTTGCCCATCGGTAATCCAAAACAGTTTCTAAATAGACATTCAACTCGGCCTTGTGATGTCACTGATTTAGGTTTTTAATGACTTGTTTTTGTCACTTACCTTTTGTTAGTTTTGTCAGCAGGTATTTCATATACCCACAAGCATTGGTGTGAATTAGTATAGGTTATTCACCAAGGGAGAGGGAATATGTGATTTATCACCCGAGGGCTTCAGCCTGAGGTGTGATTAATACATATTCCTGATCCCATGGCGAATAACCGGCTTATACCATTAGACAATCACTCAAGCAGTCAAACATGAGAGGATAACTGGAAAACAAAGAATATGGGAATTATTTCCCTGAAATACTGGCATGTGATTGGCTGACAGAGGTGTCGAATGGTATAAACAAACTAACATTTGGCAAGGTGTGCACCTGATAAGAGTATTACAAGGCTACCAGGTAAACCTTCAATGATTTGGCAAAGCCAATTTGCAGGTTAAAAAGTTTAATGCCATGGGCACTGGATTGCTATTCTGTGAAAAGCTCTAACTTTTTAAACATCCGTGTAATCAAATTTTACTTTCTTGAAGCAAAATGACATCAGACATTTAAAGTGTTTAAAGTGAAATAATTTCAAATTACTATGCAGACAAAACAGCAGAGGGCCAGGGAATTGGCTGACAAGGCAAACAACATCATCGGAGGGAAGAATATAGATGCCATAAGACAGGAGAGTCTAGATCTCTTCAACAAATACCAGAAGTAAGCATTTTCATTCAGCTATTATTTTTGTACCAACAGATGTGACAATGCCATGTATTAATATGTATGGTCTTGTCTATTCACTTTGATCTCTTAGTTTTCTGGAATAATTTGTACAGATTTGAGTTAATTTGTAATGAAGATGTATTGGTTAGTTAAATTGAATTTAGAGCAGTTTCTGCTTGGTACTCCAGATGTCATTTGTTGTGAGTGATTGTGTCAGACTCAGTCTAAACAATTACTTCTAGTCAGATCACATATCTAGCAGGAATTTGATATAACGGTCAATTACTGAAGTAAATTGTCTTTTCTCATCTTTCTTTGCAGGTTGCCCAGCATAGCCCCAGTCAATCCAACTCCCAAGAAGAAAAGTGGATTTTTGTGATCGTCTTTGTTTTAACAGTACTAAGTCATTTTTGGGGAGTTCCAGTCTTGTGTTGCTAATGGTTAATAAAAGGTGGATAAGTGTTAGCATGATGTAAACAAGGCAAACAGTGAAAATATAATTTGACCATACGGGAATTTGCAGCACCTGTTGCGTTTCAAATTTAATACAGAAAATATTACATTAAGTGAAGATCACAATATCCAGGGTCCAAGAAAATATGGCCTATATTGCTTTGTTTGAAGAATAGCTTATCTTTATGTTTTCCCCCATGTCAATGAATACCATTTGTAATTCACATATTATTATATAATAATACATTATTAATGATGTGTAAAAAATGTCTTAGAGCTCAGTTTTAAAATATTTTCAAAAGATAGTAATGTTGTTTTGCCATATGATGCTTGATATTATTTGTTGACTTGCAACAACATCTTGTGACGCTGTTTATCTGTGATATAAAAACATATTGTTTTTGTGATGAATGCTCTCGAAGATACCTTGAATGCCAACTTATTGGCAGCAATGCTTTTTATTATCCTCAGAATGAAAGGGGCTATATGCAGAAGATTTTGGTTATTTATCACTAATAATGACAAAAAACATTACTAGGTAACAGATTGGTACCAGTTATACATAAATTTATTTATTTACTCATTTTCCATAAAAAATGGAAGTGTGACATATGATGCTTGCCACATGTACAATAAATTTCTTATATTGTATAAAGGTTGTTGCAATTCTTGAAATACAATAGCAGTATTACACTGAGAGATTAAAGATACATTCCTTTAATAAAACATAACCTCAGGGACATCTGTCTGTTGTTTTCTCCTTCATCGAAAGGTAGGAGGGATCTGTAAGTGACCAGTGATCAGAAGAGCTACGCTGAGGAGGAGGAGCACTATATTGGAAATACTGATACTGTATAAAACGGACAATTGTTAATGATAATGCTTTGCAAGATAGTCATCACGACCACATTTTATTCATTTACCAATGGCTTGGATGTTTTTTTGTTGCCTTCTGTATGTAGGTCAAATTTACTGAATTTGATTTAATTCATATGTTTGACACATTTACTTACAATAATGGAGTGCAAGTATGATTGATTATGACCTTGATCAAAAGATGTTTCCTTGACACAAAATGACTTACAAATTAAAATTGAAACCGACTTTTTTCCCCATTCAACAAATGAAATAAAGACAAAGATCTACATCAATATGAGCTCTCCCGGTGCAAATGTATTTATGGCCTTTAGAAAACAGCATTCGGACAGCCTTACTGTTAAAGCTGAAGCTTGCTTTACGCAAGATGCTCCCTTCTGTCCCTCAATAAATTGGCTCATTGAAAATATATGAAGTGTTTGACATTGAAAAATACTGAATGATTTTGATATTTAAACATTTTTTATTGTTGGTGCATGTATTTTAATTGTGTGTATGTGTATCTATATATTTTAAATCAAGAAGGCATCACATAAGTGCGTCTTAAAGAATTTTAATTTCACCCAACAAATGAATGACAATGTCCCTAACCATTGATTCTGGACCCTCAGAAGCCGAGCCATGGTGGTGAACTACTACTTATAACAGTCATTGTCATAGACTATTATTATATTATTACAGAAGAAGAACCAATTTCCTTTTTTGATAGATTGAATGATTAACAGAATATCAGGTATGTTGTTGGAATTTGTTTGTATTCAATGGATGTATCATGGAGTAAATGGTTCATATGAATTAATTGATGTTTACAAAAAATTTTCGGAGAAGAAGGTGAACATTGCTGTTTCGATCCTCACATCAACATTCTCTGCATTACAACTAACCAAATAGAAATTGCTAAATATCTATGACAATTAGCCTAACAGATACGGATATTCAGAAATTTCCAACAATACAATGCAATCAGCCAAATGATGATCTGATCGGTTGGCTCTGATGCTATTACTAACTAAATGGTGCATCAGTATTTGATGAAGCTCCCCCTCCGCCATGCAAACTATGAATTATTCCATGCATACAGTGCTAAGAGGTGATGCCATTTTCATTTCAAATGGGCAACAAATACATATCTTTTTTAACGGATACTAAAGAATAAAGATGTTGACTGACTTGTGAGAGAAGCTTAGCCTGAGACTTAATCTCCCGATAATGAGGTCTGACAGGATGCTGAGTCGACTGTTGCCTCTCAAGTGCCGCTTTGTGAGGCCCAAAAAGTGTCTTTGAACGTTGAAAATCCAGGCTTGCTTGTCTCTCCTTTTGGTACCTTGTTTTGACGCTGATGACTCTTTTGTTGAAGATTCCTTTGACAACTCAGGACCTTGGCTCAGACAGTCTGACATTGAGTGACTTTTCCTCTTCTTTCCTTCACAAGTGATTCAATTTGCCCTTGGCAATGTCCTTGCCGAACAAACAGTCTGTTGGTGGAAAACAACTGGAATACAACCACTAAATGTGGGCAGGAGGTAGATTGAGTAAATTCCTATGTTCATCACTTAAAATTCCGGTAGGCTACAGCTCAAACATTTGTCTTAATATTTTCAAAGGAATAATTTGGTTGACATCTGATTATTCATGATTAATTCAGGTCAATGAGTTATTAGCCAATCAATAACCCTGGATATATCAGTCGATTATCAGAAAGATCAGCAATTTAGAAAATAATGTCTAAAATTGCTGAGTAGCCTGGTCCAAACTTTAGCGAAACAGTTTAATATAGAATTAAAGTGGACTGTGGCACTGTGAAAATGGCACTTCGTGACTCAGGATAGCCGATGAAGTGTCATCTTCTCTACTCTCAACATGGGAAACATAGAGGCTGTTTTATTAGTCATGATCAAGAGAAAGCCATTTGACTTCTCATAACTAATTTTAGAATGAAAATCAGAAGCATGATCCTTTCGTTTGGCTGTCACCAACAAGTGGGATAAGTCTCCTTCAATCAAATTAACATTGAAAGTATTGGGTTTGATCATGACAAATCATCAGCATGATGACACATGAAGTGCCATTTTCACAGTGCCACAGTCCACTCTAATTCTATATCAAAGTGTTTCACTGTAATGCTTCTGTGAAGTATTCACTAAACATGCTACAGACTTTAAATATTTTGATATTAAACTATATATATTTCGTACTACATTATATTCCTTTGCTCATGTTTTTTTTTCTATTCTATTGCATTCAATGTCAGTCAACAAACTCTTTAATGTATAATGTCCTTTTTTTCATTTTTTTGTCATGTCTATCCAAAGTATGGAACATCGCTTAATTTATTTGAAAGCAGCTGATTTAAAATTTACACACTGTGAGGAAGCTAAAAGTCTTGTTGGCAAGAAATTCACAACAAAAGGGAAATAACCAAAGATAAATATTTTACTTCACATCTCATGATGATCTAAGTTAATTTGCCAGAACTGCCTGCCTTTGTGACAAAGTTGTTTTAAACCTTGAGAAAGTTATATTAAACTAAATTAATGAGTCTGAAGTTTCCCATACTTTGGAAGTATTAACAATCAGAATGCTCATGATTTTGATTCTGAGACATGCTTCATAATACTCAAAGAGACTGAGAAGTTTTATATGAAGAAATTACCTAGCAGGTGTGAATCAAGCGACACACCTCTCATCATTGACTTCAGAGGGCTTTTTGACGATTCATTGCATCGCCATTTTGTTAGCAAAAACTTCCTATTACCTTTATGTTTAAAATGAGACAGGGTATTTTCCTTGGTTTTTAACTCAACACCCATATGGCACGTGTTTTGTGCTCTGAGGCACATCATAGACCTGACATGTTGTGCATGTATCAGAGTATACAATCTGTTCCCAAATAACCACCTGAGACTCATCACTTTAAGTTCCAAGGCTGTTTGTTTCTCAAGAGGATTAGCTTGAGTTATCATCTGTTATGGATCATTCATATAAATTTATAATCTTTGTATTAATTTGTTATGGCTTTAGTTCATCTTAGGGGCTTAACCTGATTATAACCTTTACTTAAATTAAGTGTGAACTTATGTAGAGTTGATGTCATTATTTCAAATAATGGCATCACTATTGACAGTCCGAAAGGTGAGCATGTGAAACTACGGCTCAAGTGGCGATTCAGACTGCTACCAACAAAATGAAACATACTGGTTGTCTAACTGTGAATAACAATTGACTAATTAAATGTGTTCACTGATGCATGGGTGCTTATTCAATTAGACCAGGTGAGATGGACATATTTTAGCAGAAATGAACTAATTAAAGGTCAGTAAATTCAGGGTAGCTTCCAAGTAACATGTGCAGCTGTTCATACCAACACATCATAAACACTGTGGCAGTTGAAAGAACATGGCACACTAATATGAGCAATGCAATAATGGACAGTCAGGGTGAGTTCACTTTATGAATGCACTGCAAAAAAAAGTGCGAAAGGATTAATGTGGGCTCAATTATGCAGCATAAATTAATGAACACATCGTGATAATTATGGCTCAAACTTTTTTCATTTTAATTGATGAAACTTATACCATGCCAAACACTTTTCTGTAGCATATTTGGCATAACGTTGAGGTGGACCAGCAGCAGTGTAAGTAAAGAATTCATCCAGACATACTAATTTGATTCCCTGACACAAACATCAATCTTGAATGGTATTTATGTCTTTCCATAGTTCGAAATATCTTATATATAATAATCTATGAAATATGGTGTCTGCCACACATCGACAGCTTCCCTTTTTCAAGACATAATATCAATAGGCATGAGACACATTGTAAGAGAAGCATCTTCCTCTTCCGTGACAACATTCAAGCAGAAATAATGCTCTGAAGAAGGTTGGACAGAAAACGAGTTGCTTGTGAATTTCTTGGAATTGAAACCAATCCATCTCTGAAAACAACTTGTATTGATCTCTGTAGATGCATCTTTCCACATGAAGTGATTCCTTAAAAGTCTCCTCAAAAAGTTTTTTCTTAAACAAAACTAACATTTCTCAGTGCCATCGAAGCAGACTGTCGGCATTGAATAATATAGTGTAGCAGTATCTGTGTTGTTCTTTTTTTGTAAATTTGAGACTTTTACTTTAAGTTTAATGGGATTTTTCTTAAGGAAACTCACACCATTAAAAAAAAATCACCTTGTTTGTCATTTCTTACAGATCAAAAGACACTGAGAAGAGTACAAAGCAAAACATTCCTCATTTGTATCAAATTCGTTAAAGTCACAGTCTGAGACTGCTAAAGTAGCTTGAACAGAAAAGCCAAAGTTCAGACACGTGAATTTCATCATGTACCTTAGAGTCTCAAGATCTTTAGTAGAAAGTGACAGGCGTTTTTCTCTCCTATCAATACTCCTGTAAATAAACACTTGACATTGTCACATATTATGAAAATGGTGTTATACAAGGCACATTTTTGTTTCCATAACCCTTTCTCACACCATCTTACAAATATTTTTGTCTGGTCAATGTCATCTATGAATAGTCTCTGATTCAGCCAATTCCCCATTGATCCCCAAGTGCAGGTAATCTTGTCATGCTATGTAACCAGTGCGTACTGAGTAGATACTAGATAATCCAATTTTATTGTCAACATCCGATTACAAACTTCTCCAACAATCCTCTTTAACATATTAAAGATGCAATGTACGCTTCCGTACACGGTGAACAAATAATAATGTGGTAGGAGCATTCTGTCACTGGGATTATAAATAAATGATGTATTTTTGGAATAAAGACATTTTGTTGTCCTATCCCTACCATAGCACATTTGTAAGCAATTGACCTTGTTATCTGCACTTATATATATACATACTTACAGTCCTACTCTCTTGTCACCCATGGTGGATCAGCTCTTGCAGGTCACTTTTATTTTAAGTTTGCTCACATTTTGCCATTAACAGAAATACTGGCAGTTATTTATAGAGACATATATTTGTAAGCATATCAATGATTTTCATGCCTCAACCATGACTTATACTATTACTAGCAAGAGCATGCCTTAATTCATTCATGGACTTACAATGAGCTGTTTGACACATTCGCTTAATTGGCTAGGGCCAGTAGCAGTGATAATATCTGGCTTAACATTGAGATAAGCACCCTGGTTCTAAGGGAGTAGTCTGATCTTACGTGTGGATTCAGCTTTAATTGTGTTAAGTGTGTTGCCTCTGATGTTGAGATGACAGAATGGCCACATCTTCAAGTGAGGTCACTGCCCTTGTCTATAATGCTTCCTGTGGACTGCATATGAAACCAGAAAATTGTTAGTGTCCCTACCGACACTACTGACAGCAGCCGGGATGTTTTTCTTGGTCTTTCTGACGTCAAGTTTGGAACAAAATCCACTTCATAATGACAGTCAGTTACTCAGTAGAAGTGGCATATTTCACCATGCTGACCACCAAAATATGATGAGTTTAAAGACGTCCGTATTTGGGAAAAATTGAAGTCCTACTGACAACAATGGAACTGATCACTGACGGTCAGTAGGTCAATGAAAATTATAGCTTACAGACGTTAGTATGCTGTCAGGATGACCAATAGTTGATATGTATACTGACAGACATGTTGAAATTGACCAGTTACAGACATCGAAAATAGCTATACTTGTTGGGATGACCAAAAGTTGGTGTCGCAACTGACGGTCAGTAAGACCATTAAGGTGATAAGCTGCAGACGTCAGTTAAAGAGCAAAAATTAGTCCTATCTGACGTCAGCACTGTCAGTAGAACCCTATATTTTCAGTGCCGGATTTAGCTCTGCGCTGCCTGATGCTCCCATGCAACAGAGTGTTTATATTGTATCATCTTGTATCCATCTGTCCTACACTCCATAAATATGCCCAGTTATTTATCAATTTATCTATATACCTATCTATCCGTCTTTTATCTCTACCTTTAATTGAGAAAGTAAATGGTGCTAACCTCATACCAACTGAACAAGTTTAATTACCAATCTTACGGCCATTGATTACAGAAAGATAGAACATCACCTCATGACATAGACAGGAATATGATTAGAAATGGATGCATCTGTGATAAAAAGTGCAGCTCCAAGATATATCCCACCTTTCTTGGCTTCTCCTTAATCACGCAAACAGGCTTCATCAAAATTTGGTGTGATTTTGATTATTCTTCTATATCTACATCAACTTAGGGGTTTTTATGGATTGCTCAATTGGGATAATAAGGATTGCCAAATGGGTTATCATTTTTTTTCTGAGGCAGTTTTCATCGACTAAACATACTAAGAAGGGATTCATCAGATATTTTTATGGTGTTATGAAAGGAAAGGCCTCGTGTATTGTATCAGGTTTCACTTGAATCTATGTTATAAGCATATATCTTATTCTTCTTTCATTTTAGTCCTCCTCTGAAGAATGCCTGAAATGCCTAATACAAGTCCTTCAAGAAAGACACGAAGTGGTAAGCCTTCCTGAGCTAAGATATATATTTTTTGGATCTAACCTGATCTCGGATACGAGCATGTGTGGCATGAACAATATGTTTTTAATTCACCTAATGTACACTCTTGATTAAAATGCTGGAATAATCTGAGTGTAAAATCTTACTTTGAGTGATTCACTGATTACAATGATACAATGTACAGATGTCCTAATATAGATTGTATAGTTTTCTCTTAGATCTAAGATGAATTTTCTGTGAGGACAGATGTCACTATTACGCAGGATGTGCTAACATTACGTGGCAGAGAACTTGAGATGGCTGTTTTGAATTTACAATTAGTGTTAAGGAACGAGGCTGTCACTTCTCATCTACCTCCTCTGCTCACTAGAAGTGCCTGGTTGGCAATGTCTGAGTGAGGTCTAATTTCTGCTGCTAGGAAATCCTCTTGAAGAAATCGCCTAGTAAGATCGAAGTAGAGTATACAATAAATGGAATGGATGGCATTCATTTTATTTATAGCAACTCAAAATATTTAAATATCAGATTTACTCTTTGAGTACTGCATGATGTTTATTCAGAGCCATACAATTTTTGAATATTCTGAGTTCTTTAGGGGTGCGTAAAACTGCGTGTGCTTCCATACCGGTCTTTGCCCCCCCCTAGGATTCGGCTCAGTCTACGCCCCTGTTATTACATCTGTTGATAGATGTTATTAGTTGCAAATATTCTTTATAATGCAGCTTTATTTCTAAACTAACTTTTTCAGAAGTCACATAACTACTGAATGAATCTGTTGATCAGAAGTGCTTGAACCCAGATGTCACTTGATGAGTTGAATTAGATTATACAAGTTTATCGTCAACTTAAGATTTCAGGCAGCCAACAACTTAAAATGTTTGACAAAGATGCAGGGTAAATGTACATGATACACAAATTAATGTGATAGGACCAGTTAGCCACTGTGACCATGAGATCATCTTGAAATAAATACATCTTTTTGTCCTCTAGAGCTATAAAATGACACATTTAGAGACAACTTTCAGTCGTCTATATTGTACACCCAGTTTGCCTGCATGTGTATTTCAAATTTATTCTATTTTATGCTAACAAGGATATATATAAATTCTTGACATTTGTAAAGCTTGCATGGCTTGATTCCATCTTATACTTACCCCTGGTTGTCTGTCACCTTAGCTTTATTGGCCATTGGCCAGTAGCAGTCACAAAATGTGTCTTGACCTGAAGATATTTATAAGGACCCTTGATCATAGGCAACGGTGTTATCTTGTGAATTAAGCCTCAATTCTATCTATCTATCTATCTATCTATCTATCTATCTATCTATCTATCTATCTATCTATCTATCTATCTAGCTAGCTAGCTAGCTAGCTAGCTAGCTATCTAGCTAGTTATCTAGCTATCTTTTATGGCTATCTATCTATCTAGCTATCCATCTGTAGTATGTCTGTCTGTCTGTCTGTCTATATCTCTGTCTATCTACCTCTCTATATATCTCTGAGTGTCTTATCTTTCATCTAAAGAAAATGGCATTAATATCATGTGCAGATATTAAGTTAAATCACACAATCATGCAGCCATTGATTATAGAATTATAAAATTACACCACAAAATGATGTCGGCAGGAACATGATAAGATATGAACGTATTTGTGTTAACATATCCTTTCTCCCTTCATCTTCTGAACCTGCAGCTCCTAGATATATACATGTAGTATATCCCACCTTTCATGGCTTCTCCTCAATTAGAGCAAACGGGCTTCATCAAAAGGGTTATTTTGTGTCATTTCGATTATTTGTAAGGGTTTGCCATGGAGATTACTCAACTTGGGATATTAAGGAGTACCAAATGGGTTCTCAAGTGACTTGGTTCTGTGTCAGCCCCCGTTATCAACTAACTACTAGCTATATAGGGATTCGTCAGATATTTCTATGATGTTGTGAACCTAGAGGGCTCGTGTATCAGGTCTTATCAATTTTATATACATGATTTATTCATCTAATTCCTTCTTTCATTTCAGTAAGCTTTCCTCAGCACCAGAAACATAATCCGCTTTTATATAAACAACAAAATGTGGCAAATGAAATATTTTGAATTTATATGATGCAAATAATACACATAAGACTCAAACTATAGTAATATTGTGTCTCTTATGATGCCATGGATACATGAATCTGAACCCTTTGTTTGAAGCTACTTCAATGACTTGATAACGAAAGCATGCCACAGGAAATCAAATTGTAGATGAGACGTACAGGAAGATAACAAATTTTGCTGTACTGTACAATGTATCTATTGAGCTTATAAATAGTACAGGCGCATTTTCAGCATCTGTCTTTATTTGTATCAGTCTATTACATGTAATTCATTTTCCTTTTTCAGCCGTTTGGGCAAAAAATATTGATTACAGCTCAGAGCTAAGTTGCCAATCTATAGATCTATATACATTCATTGTTCTCAGTTCCTAGTATATACAATAGAATCTTTAGTATTCAGAGAAGCAAACAGTCAAGGAAAAACAACAGGAAGCCTTGGCCTTAAGGTGATTCTATGAATTGATGTATTGTTCTTTCCAGAAGGTGACCTTTTTGTTTTCTGTGCAAGATGACATTGTTGTACTATATATATGAATAGAAATTGACTAAGCTATCAAAGCCTTTACTGTTCAAAAGAGATTATATTGTATCAGCAATAATACAATAGCAACTTTACGAATAAGTAGAATTCTCATTCAATAATGATGGTGGATGTTTATGTGCCCCCGCAGGTCTCGGGCCTCCTCGTGGCGGTGGGTGGTAACACAAGGGTGAAGACCTCTATCCCTTGTGGCCAACACGAGACAGTGCGCAAGCACACGTCTCCCCGACGGAAATGGGGCAACCTGTTTGCCGTGGGTTGCGACCCGTGTTGGAGGATGAAGGGGTCCTGGTGGTTGAGTTGGTTGGGACTAAGTTGGTCTCACCCATACAATACACTACTTTGGCCTGGATTTCTCCCAGACGGGAGGCTGGATTGGCCCGGTCCAGTCAATCGGCTTGTCATGTTGCTATTTGGACTTCGGTCCTATTTGGCCATGGCTGATGGGTCAATCAAGGAGGGTTAGAACCCGGGTATTTGCCTGCCGTGGTTATTGTTATCATGATTTGAGGCTGTATTGCAGGACTGACCTTTTTAGAGTATATCCTTTATGTATCCCTGGGACTAGGGTACAGGGCACTGCCCTATCCATGTTGGTCTCCCCTTGTTGGGCTCCGTGGTGGGTGGGGAACATGAAGGATGAAATAAGTAAATCTATATGGATATTCTCAACCGCAACATTTCTCAAACTGGATTTTTTCAGTGTGAAACTGACCATTGGCCACGATACATCGTAATTAAAGGAAAAGATGACGAATATGGAAGGATTTCCGCAGTTACACGGGCGCAAGCCATCTGTAAGGCAATCGGGGACCCTGGGGACGTCAGGCGGTTCCCTGGTTCACTTTTGATTAAATGTCGCGACAGTGACCAAGCCAAGAAACTCCTTGCCATGAACAAACTTGCCTCAGCCGCAGTGGAGGTGACTCCACATGAGAGACTCAACTCGATCCGAGGCGTCATCTACTCCTTTGATAGCCATGAGAGCTCCGATGATGAGCTACTTGAATGGTTTAATTTTCGAAAGATCCCAGTTACTTCTATTTACCGAATGGGAAAAAGACAAACCAAAGAAGGTTCCACGGTGGAGACCCTCAGTCTCACTTTTAAGGGTAACCGGCTGCCCGAGGCCGTAGAAATTGGGTTCGAGGTCTGTAGGGTACGTCCCTATATCCCTAATCCTCGAAGATGTTATCGTTGCCAAAGATGCGGACACATTACTAGAGTATGTAAAAGCCGTGAAGAAGTATGCGCTAGGTGCGGAGGCTCAGACCATTCCCACACAAAGGATGAGCCATGTGGCCGCCCACCTAAGTGCGTAAATTGTAAGGGGGACCACCCTTCCTTTGACAAGACATGCCCGAGATGGAGTTTTGAGAAAATGGTCCTTGAGATTAAGGCCAGCTCCAATATAACATTCCCCGAAGCACGAAGGATTGCTCAATCCAAATACGGCGCCAGTAGCTACGCTAAGGTGGCTGGTGGGGGGGATGCAGGTCCATCTGCAGGATCTCAGTTTTCCCAGGGATCCGACACCCAACAATCATCCTTTCCCGTGTCATCACAACGATCGACACCAAGGAAAAAGGTTGACCTTGACCCAAACCACAAATATTCAAAGTACAACATCCAAAATCACACTGACAAGTTCTGTGCAATGTTCGCCCAAGGAAAGATGGATGAACTCCTGGATGCACATACGAAACTAATACAACAAAAACAAGACACGACCAACAAAACGTACTCAAACGACATGCAGACAAAAACAAACAAAAGAAAATCGGATAACGGAAATTCCGAAACACCAGCAAAGATCGCAGCCACAGAGGTTGTCGAGTCGGACCTCAACGACTCCTACGAAACTGTCGACTCTGAAGTGACAGAGGGAGAAGAAGACATGGATCTTCAAATCCCTCTCTCTATGCCAACAGAAGTAGTACAAGACAAACCAAATAACAACATCAGCCCGCAGACACAGACCAAATCCACTACTGAAATAGGTGGACAGCTGGGTCAGGGGGGCAAATCAGACAAAACCAAAAATCCCAACCACGACCAACAACCCCAAAAAACCCAGACAAATCGAATACAACACCAAAATTCAACTCCCGACATAAAGAACACATTCAAAGAACATCCACCAGGCACAAAAAAACCTGGTCCACCTAACACATCTACAGGGGGAAGGTCAAACACTAATATCACTCTGAATCGTGATCCTCTGGTGTTTAACTTTAAAACCCCCAAAAACTAACTAACAAATACATGACAGAGCAACACTATTCCATGGACAACATCATTCAGTGGAATTGTCGAGGTATAAGAGCAAATTATGACGAGCTAAAAATAATAACATCTGAGCATAAAGTGAACATCTTATGTCTCCAAGAGACCTTTTTAAAACCCTCAGACAAAATTACCCTAAGAAACTTCCACATGTATAATACTTACGGAGAAATTGTACATGACAGGGCAATAGGTGGTTCTACCATTCTGGTTAAACATGGTATAATCCATACACACCTAAATCTAACTACCGCCTTACAGGCAACTGCCATTCGCATTACATTACGTAAAACGATTACTTTATGTTCTCTTTACTTGTCCCCAAGTACGAGAGTGACACGAGAAGATCTTAATAATTTATACCAACAACTACCTGCTCCCTCAATTATTCTTGGGGATTTTAATGGTCATAGTCCTTTATGGGGCAGTACTGACCTGAACAACAGAGGCGAACTTATTGAAGATTTTATAAGTGATAATAACCTCTGTATCTTCAATGATGGATCAAATACTTTCCTCCATTCAGGACATGGCACGTACTCTGCTATTGACATCAGCATAAGTGATCCAAATTTGTTTTTAGATTTTGAATGGAAAGTGCTAGAGGATACACATGGAAGTGATCATTTCCCAATTCTATTGAAATCGTTAGATCTTGGGCCTAACTCCGGTTTATCAAGGTGGAAATTCAATAAAGCAGACTGGAATCTCTTCTCAGAACTCTGCAACAAAAATATTACCCTACAGAAATATGCAGATTCCGATTCCCCTGTAGACAATTTCACAAAAGATATTATAGACATAGCAAATAAAGCGATACCGAAATCTCAAGCCAATCCTCACCATAGCCCTAAACCTTGGTTTGACACAGAGGTCAAAGAGGCTATCAAAGCCCGCAAAAAAGCATTACGTGCCTTTAAATCTCGCCCAACATCAGAAAATCTAAATCAATTTAAAATCTTTAGAGCAAGAGCTAGAAGGATAATAAGACAAAAGAAAAGGGCTACCTGGCAAAACTATGTCTCCAAACTTAATACCCGTACACCCAGTTCCAAAGTATGGAAAATGATAAAGAAGATACAGGGTAGAGATACATCCACACATATTCAACATCTTGTCATCGACGAAGAGGAGATAACCACAACTGAGGAAATTGCAAATAGAATAGGTGACCAATTCGCATTTAATTCCTCATCGAACAATTACAACCAAGAATTCCAACAATTTAAAGAGAGGGCCGAGCGACAAAATTTAAATTTCCAGTCTGATAACTCTGAAGCATATAACATTCCCTTCTCCATGGAAGAGCTCATAGCGGCATTGAATAAGGCTAAAGACTCTGCTACTGGAGCAGATGAAGTTCATTACCAACTACTAAAGCATCTACCGGAAACAAGCCTTAAAATTATGCTTCAGATTTATAATAGAATATGGGACTTTGGTACATTCCCAACGCTGTGGAAGAAAGCGATAGTAATACCAATCCCAAAACCTAACAAAGATCACAGTGATCCGCTTAACTATCGTCCGATTGCACTTACCAGTTGTCTTTGTAAGACCATGGAAAGGATGGTCAACAATAGACTAGTATGGTATTTGGAATCAACTGAAGCCATAACAGAATATCAGTGTGGTTTCAGGTCCAAAAGAAGTACCTTGGACCATTTAGTATCATTCGAAACCTACATAAGAGATGACTTTATTAAGAAAGAACATGTAGTTGCAGTATTTTTCGACTTAGAAAAAGCTTATGACACCACTTGGAAATTTGGAATTATGAAGGACATTCATGAAATGGGTTTACGGGGAAGGCTTCCTCATTTTATAAATTCATTCCTTCAAGATCGTAACTTCCAAGTCAGAATAGGAAGCACACTATCCAACAATTTTAACCAAGAAATGGGAGTTCCTCAAGGAAGTATTCTCTCTCCGACATGTTTTAATATTAAGATTAACAACATAGTCCAACATATCAAGGAGAATATCAAGTGTTCTTTATACGTAGATGATTTCCTCATTGCTTTTAAGTCAACCAAAATGACAAGTGTCGAACGACAATTGCAACTTAACCTAAACAGGTTGCAAAAATGGTCATATGAGAATGGTTTTAAATTCTCCAAAAATAAAACGGTATGTATGCACTTCTATCCTCCCAGAAGCTTTCAGCCGGATCCAATCCTAATGTTAGAAAATTCGAAAATCAAAGTAGTAAACCAGTACAAATTCCTAGGAGTTTTACTGGATTCTAAATTCTCCTTTATTCCACATATCAAAGAACTTAAAGCTAAAGGTTTAAAATCTCTTAATCTTCTCAAAGTAGTCAGCAAGCTCAGTTGGGGTGGAGACACCACTGTATTGCTACGACTATATAGGGCTATAACCCGATCACGTCTCGATTACGGGAGTATTGTATATGGATCAGCAAGACCGTCTTACCTCCGATGTCTAAATACAGTACACCATCTCGGCATTCGCCTGTGTCTTGGGGCATTTAGAACATCGCCAATCGAGAGTCTATATGTCCTTGCGAAAGAGCCACCACTGTCACTACGACGAATAAAACTTTCGCTGCAATATTTTGTAAAACTGGCAGCATGTTCAACAAATCCGGCTTTTTACCCGGTATTTCAGCCAAAGTACCAACAAATTTATATGACTAAACAAAGTGTTATAAAACCCCTAGGGCTTAGAATGAAACCCTACTATGACATAATAAACAAAGACAACTGCATAGTTGCTGAAGTGCAGGTTCCATCCATTGCTCCGTGGACCCTTCCTTTACCAATTTGTATTCTAGACCTGACAAGTCTTAAAAAATCTTCTACAAGTCCCCTGGAATACCAGAGTAAATTCCTCATAATAAAATCCCGGTATCCATCATTCAAGTTTCTTTACACGGATGGGTCCAAAGATGGACTTCTGACTGGTTACGCAGTCACCTCCGCAAAGACAAGTTATTGTAATGAACGCATACCTGATGTATGCTCGATATTCACAGCGGAACTGACAGCTATCTACAAGGCGGTAGAAATGTCAGTCAACTCAGAAACAAACAATTTTGTAATTTGCTCTGACTCAAAGTCTGCATTGCAGGCAATAGCCAACAAGCAGGTGGAAACCCCTCTTGTATTAGACATTCTTTTTACCTTAGCAGTGATGAAAGAAAACAAGGAGATTATATTTTGTTGGATTCCAAGTCATGTTGATATCAAAGGAAATGAGATGGCTGATCTTCATGCGAAGAGAGCCTTAAGTAAAAACTTAACGGACTATGTTGTCCCTTATACGGATTTTAGAAAGCATATCAATGACTTTACCAAGTATAGTTGGCAAGTACGATGGAATGCTTGCCAACGAAACAAGCTACGCACAATACTACCACACGTCATGAAAGATATAAAAATTGATGTACACTCACGCAGAGAGCAAATCTTAATTCATAGATGTCTTATAGGGCACAGCAGATTAACCCACTCACACTTATTAAACAATGACGCAGCACCAATATGCGAAGGGTGTCAAGTACCACTTTCGATCAAACATATTCTTTTAGAATGTAATAACAATCTATATCACCGACCCTTTCAATCAGGTAATCTCAAACACTTATTCTTAGAAAATTCAGCATCCAGTATAACACAGTTCCTCAGAGATAACGACTACTTCTACAAATTATGAGAAATTAGTTCCAGGATAATCTATCTAACCAATGTTGCCTCTAAATAGCCCACACTGGTGCTGATGGGGCGTAAAACACAAATTCACTCACTCACTCACTGGATGTTTATGTTTATTTCCTTCCCTTTTATCCCTGACTAAAAAATAAGGCTTACCATAGCGCATAAGCTGCTTTTAAGGTGTGGGGTCCCTGTGTGAGTGTGTGAGGGTGAGCACACAAAAAGGAAGGAAAACAGCATTCACACATAAAGCCACTTTTTGTTTACCAGTTGTAACCAACTACGGACCAAGGCTCATTTCGTCTCTTATCAAACAGACAGATAAATCTGAACAAGGCATTATTGACATACTGCTGCGAAATATTTGTTTCAAAAATTTTATCTAAAGCTTCAAAACTTTTTAGACTGAATTCATGTAGTGTTTCATACGCTTACCAGAAGTGAGTGTTAGAAAATATATATAATTGGGAAAATTAAGCTCTAAATTGGTCTTTTCATATGTTGTGGAATTTTCTGAGAATTCCAATCATTTTCATTGTGCTACATGCTGTCTGACTAGGCCCACCAAACTTTTGGAATTGCTCTTTTTCCTCAAATAAAAGAACAGAGATTCACGTAATCTAGACAATAGTTGGGACCATAAGTGGAAAGTTAGTCGAGCGTCTTATCTTCATGAGTGAGGGGGACTACCAGAATTTTGTATTGGCCTGTGAGAAAGAAAGGAGCTGAACTGCTGAAGTTATGTTCTAAATGTGTCTTTCAGCTGATGAAATGAAGAATAATTCTTGTAAGGAGGATTACGAAAGACTGGAAAAGATATATTTGAAATCTATAAATTTTTTTGAAATTTGGGATGATTGGCTTTGAAATTTTGTTTTTTTTCCAAATTGCAAGTTAAGTGATCACTATACATTTTAAGTATTAACCAAATCTATCAATTTGCTAAAAAATTATGCGTCATAACATTTGACCGTATGTCATCTTTAAAACCACAATTTTGATATTATTCCATATACATCCAACTTTTGTGGCACCAATAAACTGCAATTAAAGTCAGACTGTATTTAGTGATTTGACTATTGTTTGGACAGGAGACTTGTGGAAATTTAAAGTTATTGTAGAAATGTTTGGATTTAGACAAGGAAAACCCCTCCCCCTTAATATGCAACTTATTTTACCCTCCTTTTCAATTTGCAAAAGGCCACTTTCTGTGCATGGAGATCAGATGTTCCTATTCACTCTGTAAAATCACACTTTCTATGCAGTGATGTTTTCTGAATGGGAGAAACAGGGGCAGGAAGTTTGTTAATGAAACAGACACTCATTTTCCTAATTTACTATAGCAGCAAATGGCATGGCCCCCTGTGACTGGTTTCCTGGAAAAGCATGTGATTAGTGACAAACTATTCTTGGATTGTCCTGTCCACTACACTCCGCACTATCTGTTGTGTTTTGCTGTGCCTTCTCCTTTCTGGAGATCGATTTCTCAGCATGTAATATAGGCAGTGCACGTGCAGCTATGAGAAAACACTGCTCATGATTGATCAGTTCATAACGGTTTATCACATTCAAATAACTAAAAACTCCTAATCGTAAATGAACTATTGATATAACAAGCAAATGATAATGGTTGCAGACTCTGCAGAGGTGTTATAAGCATTTCAGTACTTTTTCTACAGACACTAAATCAACAGACCTTTCCAAACTAATCCATTAATTGCATTTTGTAATTGATCAGGGTTTGGTAAACGGATGCAATGACCCAAACGTGATACCATAGAAATGAATTAACAAAATCTTATGGAATGTGGATAGCATTTATCAGATGCTACATGCAAAATTAAGGAATGTGTGAACTCTGCATTTGTACAGAAGCCACCACAGTATAAGGTCAGCTCATGCATTTTGGTGGTAATCCATGCCACTGTAAAACTAACAATTACGTAAGATTGGAACTGTGTGAGTTTAATATTCTTATTAATCTATAATTGTGTTTGGCAAAAGAAGGAAAAAATATACCTGTAAAGAAAGGTGACTTGATGGCAGTATGATTGACTTCAGGTGAGACACATTTGGAATGTTTAAGCTGATCCATCAAATTACGTTCATTGACAAGATTTTGAAGCAGGCTTGAAAGTCAGTGAGTGCACTCTAAAAAATGTCGGGACAGAATTGGTTTTTTTAGATTCAAAAACCATTTTGAATCTAAAAAAAATTTTGTCAGAATTTTTTTACAGTGTGATATCTGCAAATTAATGTAGATCGGCCATTCAGGCAATTTGGAATTTGAATCGTCAGCAGATTTGAGCACCTCGTTATCTTTATCCTGTTAACAGTGACAGTTTGCTCTGCATTGATCCGATAATGAGCCAGATTTGTCAAAAATTACAGCAGCTGAGAAAAGAAGTATCTGGTTGAAATTGAAGTCGAGAGGAAAACCGAGAGAGAGAGGAAAAGAAGAGAAAAATAAATATGGAGACAATTATAAAAAGATGAGAGAGCAGCATCAGACAGTGCAATGGTTAACATGCAAATTTTTCTCTCATATAGGCCTATAATTATAGTATTACTATCTCCACATCATTTGTGGTCTATTAACACGAGGGGCAACAAAAAAAACCTCCGTTTCATTCAGTTTTCGGAAAAAGGGTACACCTTCACAGAAAACGGGGAGAAAATGTCATTATATTAATTACTGCATGTTAATCTCTCAAATGTATATATATGAAACAGCAAGGGTGGTCACGACACTTTGCGGCCTTTGCAGTAAAATTCTAACTCATGAATTCAGGTAATTGTGTCATTATTTTAAACTTTTGTATAAGTTAGGGTCTAAAGGTAACATTTCATGAATTCCATGAAAATGGCTACCAGAGACAAAAATGAAAAATGTTCTTTTGAGCTCTGAAATGTGATTGTGTGTTTTTGTTGATATGTTAACTTTCCAATTTCCATGTGGAAATTAGTCAGTGTTGGCTCAAATTTTTGTATGCTGCGTTTTTGGTGAGGCACTTTGAAACATCGCTTTGAATTTCAACAGAATAGCCGATCAGGTACACTGAGGAGTATATAATTTCTTTCTGCAGTTCTGCAGTTCTGCAGCAATTCTGCAGGAAGCTGCAGAATTCTGCAGTTCTGCAGCAATTCTGCAGGAAGCTGCAGAATTCTGCAGCTTCCTGTAGAATCCTGTAAGAAGCTGCAGAATTTCACAAATTCTGCAGCTGCCTGCAGAATTCTGCAGTTTTATGAAAAATTCTGCAGGAAGCTGCAGAATTCTGCAGCTCCCTGCAGGATTTCTGTATCTCTGTTACTTCCTCCAGCCTGCTGCAATGCATCTGCAAAGTTCAGACCTCTTTGACAAGTACATTGCCGCTACCCAGGAAATGTTGGTTTGGGGGTGTAGCGGTTTGGGGGTCAGCAGGGGGGTTGGGGGTCTTAGTGCTCCTCCGTCCCTGCAGCATTTCTGAAAAGTTTCTGCAGCAGAATCTGTAGTTCTGTAGGAGTTATGCAGCTTGGGAGGTTTTATGCACTTCTGTTGCTAGAGCTGCAGAATTCTGTAAGAAGCTGCAGAATTTCAAAAATTCTGCAGCTTCCTGCAGAATTCTGCAGCTAGCTGCAGAATTCTGTTAGAAGCTGCAGAATTTTTGAAATTCTGCAGCTGCCTGCAGAATTCTGCAGTTTCCTAGACAATTCTGCAGGAAGCTACAGAATTCTGCAGTTCTGCAGTTCCCTGCAGGATTTCTGAAGCTATGTTACTTCCTCCAGCCTGCTGCAATGCATCTTCAAAGTTCAGACCTCTTTGAAAAGGGTCTTGCCACTACCCAGGAAATGTTGGTTTCGGGGGGTCAGGGTGTCGGGGGTTTTTCGTGCTCGTCCACCCCTGCAGCATTTCTGAATAGCAAAATCTGTAATTCTGTAGGAGTTCTGCAGCTTGGGAGGTTTTATGCACTTCTGTTGCTAGAGCTGCAGAATTCTGTAAGAAGCTGCAGAATTTCAAAAACTCTGCAGCTGCCTGCAGAATTCTGCAGCTTCCTGCAGAATTCTGTTAGAAGCTGCAAAATTTTTGTAATTCTGTAGCTGCCTGCAGAATTCTGCAGTTTCCTAGACAATTCTGCAGGAAGCTGCAGAATTCTGCAGTTCTGCAGCTCCCTGCAGGATTTCTGAAGCTATGTTACTTCCTCCAGCCTGCTGCAATGCATCTTCAAAGTTCAGACCTCTTTGAAAAGGGTCTTGCCACTACCCAGTAAATGTTGGTTTCGGGGGAAGGGCTTTAGGGGGTGGGTCAGGGTGTCGGGGGTTTTTGGTTATCATCCGTCCCTGCAGCATTTCTGAAAAGTTTCCGAAGCAAAGTCAGAAATTCTGTAGGAGTTATGCAGCTTGGGAGGTTTTATGCACTTCTGCAGCTGCCTGAAGAATTCTGCAGTTTTCTTAACAATTCTGCAGGAAGCTGCAGAATTCTGCAGTTCTGCAGCTCCCTGCAGGATTTTTGAAGCTCTGTTTCTTCAGTCAGCCCATTGCAATACAGCTGCAAAGTTCAGACCTCTATGACAAGGTTTTGCCGCTACCCAGGAAACGTTGGTTTGGGGGCGTAACGGTTTTGGGGTCGGATGGGGCGGTCGGGGGTTTTGGTGCTTGTCTGGCCTAGCAGCGTTTCTGAAAAAATTCTGCAGCAAAATCTGTAATTCTGTAGGAGTTATGCAGCTTGGGAGGTTTTATGCCCCTATGCAGCTAGCTGCAGAATTCTGCTGGAAGCTGCAGAATTCTGCAGGAAGCTGCAGAATTCTGTAGGAAGCTGCAGAATTTAGCAAATTCTGCAGCCACTTGCAGAATTTCACCAATTCTGCAGCTGCCTGCAGAATTCTGCAGTTTCTCAAAAAATTCTGCAGGAAGCGGCAGAATTCTGCAGTTCTGCAGCTTCCTGCAGAATTTTTTGAGAAACTGCAGAATTCTGCAGGCAGCTGCAGAATTGGTGAAATTCTGCAGCTGCCTGCAGAATTCTGCAAAGTTCAGACCTCTTTGACAAGTTCAGTTCAGTTCAGTTCAGTAGTGGTACTGGACGCAGGTCATGTCGACCTCTTTATCCAGATCAGAGTTGATATACATCCAGCGTGTTCGGTGCGCAGAGGGGTGTAAAGAGAAAAAAGGTCTTGCCGCTACCCAGGAAACGTTGGTTTGGGGGCGTAACGGTTTGGGGGTCGGATGGGGGGGTCGGGGGTTTTGGTGCTTGTCCGCCCCTGCAGCATTTCTGAAAAGTTTATGCAGCAAAATCTGTAATTCTGTAGGAGTTATGCAGCTTGGGAGGTTTTATGCCCCTATGCAGCTAGCTGCAGAATTCTGCTGGAAGCTGAATTCTGCAGGAAGCTGCAGAATTCTGTAGGAAGCTGCAGAATTTCGCAAATTCTGCAGCCACCTGCAGAATTTCACCAATTCTGCAGCTGCAGGAAGAAATTTAAATGCACTGGGTACACTTCATCAAATTGCCTTGCTAGGTACTTAATTTAAGATGGGAGCCCCTTATAAGGCCCATCATTTTGAAGCTCTCTGTTTCTTCTTCCAACTCAACTAATTCTCTATTAATAATACTAATTTTTCGCCCAATGCCAACCTCTTTTGTCTGCACTGTGAACATGCTTTTTTTTGCATCGTGATTCCGTAACAAAAAAACTCTAAAAAGTTCTCAAATCACAATTTCTTTAACTACCTATAACATGAAATTGAAGATTTTCCTTAAAATGGCTATGTTAAGTAATTTAAAAAATAAAGGATTGTAGCATCATTTTTCTTACCATGGTAGTGGGTCCTTTTTGTTACGGAATCACATGTTACGGAATCACACCACCTTTTTCTTTGACTTCCAAGAGCCATTTTCCACCTTTTTTCCAACTGGAAATTGTGATTTGAGAACTTTTTAAGAGTTTTTTTGTTACGGAATCATGACGCTAAAAACCGCATGGCGATATTGCAGTAAAAAAAGACTGTAATTGGGGGGAAATAAATATATTTTTATTATAAAAACTAGTTCAGTTGACAGATTTAACAAAGAACAAACAATTCTGTACTAAACAATGGGTTTCATCTTAAATTAAATGCCTACCTTAGCAATTCTGTAGGGTGCGGGTGATCTGCTAACTTGCTGAAATCTGCTATGATGTCATAAGCTGTCACATTGGAAATTTTATTATGAAGGCCACAGAAATCTATAAAATGCACCTATACTGCCTAAACAATTGGTATCCAACAGAAAATAATGGAAATTGAGAGTTAATGCCTTAAGAAATACACACAAACATAGTTGCGCTGTTAGAAGCACACTAATTTTTTTAATAAATTTGTCGCTGGCAAAATTTTTCATACAATCCATGAAACATTGGCTTTATTGCACATATTGTCTCTATAACAGTCCTACTACTGATTTCTTTTCTGAAACAGTCTCAGAAGTGATTCATTTATGTGTATCATCCCAATACATATCTCTTGACGGTTTACAAAAAGCCACTGGTGATTCCGTAACGCTCACATGTGATTCCGTAACTTACCGATATGGAGCCTCAAGAGGGATAGGAGCTTATGATTACCAAAAGTACATATAGTTTCCAAATGTTAACTTAGGGTACTACCATGCAATGTTTTAAGCAATATTCCTGGGGTCTTGAGGGAGCTGAAATCTGGCGATGAAATTGTACTCTCAAAATAGACTTCCAAATCAATGTGATTCCGTAACGGAGTTTTAAACCCACTGCTTTCAGAGAGAGTTGAATAATGTTGCCAGAAATTTATTTCAGAGTGATCAGTAAAGTATTGGCCTTCACTGACACACTTTAGACATGATTTTCTCCCAGAACTATTGCCAGCACAAAGGTTTTTGGAAAAAAATCATAGTGACTTCTGTGATTCCGTAACATGGAATTCATGATTTAAAGTGTAAACGGGTGACACACGTTTAATTAAAATGTCAATTTGAGTACTTTTTTTCACAGGAAACATTTACAATGTACACTTTCACTTTTCAGACTGAACAGCAATATTAAGCAAAAGTTTGTTTCAATGGTATTAATGATACAGAAACTGTCAATTCAAAGAACTGTTCTCCTTCTCTAAAATTGTCATTAAAGCTGTGTATAACTTAAGATCTTATTCTCAAGGCAACGACGCACTCACCTCCATTTACCATCTGTCTGAAGAAATGCAAGATGTGCTGATAAACAAGTCCAAATATAACCTGTGTGTCTGGCATTTGCAAACTAATATCATTAGCGTGTGTGGCATGAGGATGAGTACTTCAGGGATGATGTCATGAAAGGTAGAAAGAAGAAAGACAGAAAAGGAAGCGACAACAAGGAGGACATTTTTGAAATACCTTGGAGAAGATTGGCACACGTTAGGCGGTGCGAGAAGTGATTATGAAGAAGGAAAAAACGCCTAGGATGATGATGAGGAGAGTATCTATGAGTTGCAGAGTGTTGCAGTGTCAATCACCAAATTTAAAGTTGCCTTTTTTCTGTATTTTATAGGCATCTATAATCCGGGTAAGGGATTGTTGATGGTTTTTCAAATAGAGCTGCCCCTGGTCAGTCTGATTGCGAAAAATGAAATTTCCTTTTGTTTTACTTTGATTTTTTTTATGTTGGTCTCAGTTTCGTTAGTTATCTTCTTGTACTGGCTAAAGGTGGTGTCGGCAAAGAGTTTAGGGGGAGAGGAAACGGAAGGTTGAAGTTTTTTCCAAATATCGCTCTCCAATGTAAGTTGTCTGACAAAGAATAACAATCCTCTTTTCATTTATGTCTTGGCCATTTCAATAATTCTTGAAAATGATTATGATTTACAAATAGCAGATAATGTCCTTCACCTCTTCAGTCTTCACCCAGCACTAGTATGTCACCTTCAACTTGCAAAGAGTGATAATTACAGTTTCCTGTGCCGGAGTGTGTCTCTTTGAAACATGGAAACTCTGAAATTTAAATGTGGTTAATTATCAAATTTTTGAAAAAGTTCTTTTTGTTTTCCCTAGTTTTCTTTTTCAGTTATTATTTATAGCTTTTGTGGCTGTGTAAGCAGTGGAAATTAGAAGGTTTTTATATTTTTAAGAAAATATTGTGTCAATTGCTGAAAAGATGTTTTCAAACTTCAAAACAAATGCAAAGGCTATTAGGAGTTGTGTAAACAGTTGGTTGATTGGTTGGAAACAGTGTAGTGCAGGAGCACATGTAATCTGGCTCACTTCGCTTGTCAATTTTTGGCACCATATATCAAATCGAAGCTTAGGATGTGTAGATTCAGAAAAAATATGGTGCCATTTTTTTCTCTGCATTCTAAGGGGTAAAATCCAAGATGGCGTCCAAGATGGCCGCCGATGATGTTTTTCTTCATATCTCTGCTTGTATTCATGGTATATTAGAAATTAAAAAGTTGATATTGATGTTTTTGGGGTCAAGGAATCCAATAAAGACCACCCCAAGCTCCTATCTTGGTTCAAAAACTGAATATCATGCAAAATTGTATCAAAATTTATATAAATTTAAGAATGTTCGACTCATCTCACCAGCCATGTTTATTTCTTGAAGTGATAGTCACTTACAATACAAATGTGATAGTCACTTACAATATAAATGTTTAACAGTAAGGTTTTTACAGAATAGACTTTATTTATAAGATCTAATCTGGATACCACAGATTAAGAACATGGTATAAATCACTTTCTTGGTGTCTTATTTGAAGCTTAAAAAACAACTGGTCCGATATTGCGAGTTGGGAAAATTTCAGCACAGCTACCCAATGGAATTTATGAATGTACTATGGATCATATCAGAGGAAGTGATGCCCCTTTCATGTGAATAAATTGCTTCTATCTGTCACTGGTCTTGATATATTGTGTGATATTTGATTACACAAAGGATCAGCTTTTTGGCGTCACACTTGACACCGCATGAAAAAAATGTATCCAAAACTTTATATATACACATAGATAAGGGTATTAGAACCCTGTTTTTTTAGGTAGACAAAAAAATGCATCACTCTGATTCTGCAATACATGTCAACAAGTAAAATTACAGAAGGTACAAAGAGGAAATTTTTAAAAGTTACTAAACTTTTATATTCTGCATGTTCACATTATTTTGCATAACTTGAGCTTCACGGGGATATCTTAAAACGTTTTCTCTACAAGTGCATTTAAATAAAGCATGTTTTGCTTTGCAAAAACTGCATTTCAAGTTTGTAAATCCTTCATATCTATGTTTAAATATGATGGTAGTACATGTATCTAGCATAGCTAGCTTACATGTACATACTTTACAACCTGAGAGTTTTGTAGTCTTCAATCATCCATTTTTTGTCCCAATTGACCAAAAGTTCCAATTTGTACCAACTTGAGACACGCCCAGTCTTGCCTCCTCTCTCTGTGCATTCTACCTTTCTGCACTCTCCTTTTCCACATTTTTCCTAACTGCATCTTTTCATCCCCAATTCCCCATACTTGTAGCTCTCATTTACATCAAATTCTCTTGCCTCCTAGTGAACTCCTCATCTGGAAAAGCTCTACTGAGAGACTCCTCTGTCTGCCTCTTCTTTCACTTATGCCTCCTCCCACTTCTACGTTTTCCCTCCAATATCTCATTCTCCTTTTCTACCTCTTCTCAAGTTGTGCCTCCACCCAATTAGGTATTATCTCTTCTCTGCTATCTCTGCCTTCTCCCTTTACCTCCTTCCAAGGATATGACTGCTTCTACTTTGAGTCCTCCCTGTTATTTTTGACTCTTGATCCCTTTCAGGGTTTTCTGCCCTCTCCCTCTGCTCTTTCCTGCACCCTCTTTCTCCATGGCCTAATATTTTGTGCTTGTTTGCACTAGCCTACTACTGGCTCTTAGGCTGTGGGTTTAAATCCCACCCAGAACTCAATTTAGTTTGTGGGACATAAAATTGAAACAGGGTGTATCAGTGTACACTGAGGCAAGTGATAGACACTGGGCATCCCTGAATTAATACAGTATGTACAAGACTCCCAGCCTTCTCATCTCATCATCATAAGGGGGTTGTGAAAATGAATGTGCAGCTTCCTCCACAAGGAAGGAGGAAGAGCTTCTTCGCTGAAAGGGGTATACCAGCACAACAAAATTAGTCAAAACCGCCCTTACTCCGGTATACCCTCTGCCTGCAACTTCTCCTCTGTCCATTTTGCCTCCTGCCTGGCTTTTGCCTCCTTCCCAACATCCAAGCTTTCCCTCCTTATGTTTCACCCATTCTGCCTCCATTATCTCTGACTACCCCTGTTTAACTCCTCCCTGATAGCTCTTTCCTCCTCCCTGATAAGTTTTCCCTCCTCCCCCTACCTCGTGCCAAACGTATGCCTCTTTGCCTCTGCCCTCTTTTCTTTGACTCTCCATTTCGGAGCTCTCTGCTTCCACCCGGTCACCAGCTCTTTCCTCCACCCTGATAGGTATTCCCTCTTCCCCCCTTATCCTGGCTCCTCTCTTGGTCTACTTCCTAAATCCCCCCTCCTAGTCCGTATTCTCCCTCTTATCTCTGACTACCTCTTTCTGCCATCAATGTTTTTGCCTCCGCCCTAATAAAGGGTATTTTCTCCCCCACACTGCCTTCTTTCATTTTCTCTCTCTGCTTCTTCTACCTTATCTCTGACTCTCCTTTTCTACCACTTTTATAGCTCCGCTCTGCACACCTTGACAGCTATTGTCTCCTCCATCTGGCTCCTCCCAATCTGCCTTCTCCTTCTCATATCTGCTTTGAACACCCATTCTACCTCATCCCGACAGCCCACCCCTCTTTTTTACGTTCTCCTCGCGCTTCCTTCTATCTAATATATGCCTATTTGCACTCTGCCTCCATCATCATTTTATCTGACTGTCCCTTTATGGCTCCTGTCTAAGCTTAACCAGCTCTTACCTCCTTCCCAGTATGCTCTAGGTCTCCGCAACTCCCTAGCTTAATTATGCATTCAACCATTGTCTCTCTTCCACTATCACTCTTGCCTCCTCCCTCTCTTGTCTCCTAACCACTTTAATCCCTGTCTCATCACTTAATGCATCATATACAGGTGCCTCTAGTCTCTCAATCCCTGACCTTCATTCCCCTCTCCTATTCTCATACCTTGATCATTCATCCCTGACATAAATTTAGTCATGGAACTCCCACCATTTAAAGAATATTCTGATGAAATTTTGCTTCTCTCATTCTTTGACTGCATTAAATTAATATATTAGTTTTCCCTACACTTATAGCAGAGCTAGGATATTCCGGCTCAAGTATAGTATACCTGGCTTGGTGAAGTAAATAGCAAGTGAGTGACCTCTCCACCTGAATAAGGTTAAGTATTGGCTGGCTTATTTAGTCCGTGGAAGTCACTGACAATCCCTGACTCTTGGATACTACACTTGACCAGACATGCTTTAACTAAGAAATGACAAAAGGGAGTTTTTCAGCTCTTCTTGGGCCTCTTGGGAGCAGCTTTGAAATAATGTACATTATGGTGTAAGCTGGGAAAAATTTCGAGAGAGCCACATGACTCGCAGAGGCCCTGGAAGTGTTGGTGTAAAATAAGCAGGTACTCTGGGCTCATTTCTTGCACGAAACATGCAGATGAGATACAAAAAGACACCAGAAAGAATGTTGCAATTTCAAATGGGCACCATATCTCATAAATTTGATTGAACAGAGCTGTAATGAATGGCCAAGTAGTGATTAAGACAAATTCTGCTACATTATTTGGTCAAATTAGTGGCGTCATAGGCATGTCCTTGTTACAATTGCACAGTTGCTTGTAATTATTCAAATCCTTTTGTATCTACTTAGTATATATGTTGGCAGATGGTCTATCTGTGAAACAGGTTATGGCACAATATTTCATATAGCCTATCACAAATTGTGTTTCACAATGCAAGAAAGGAATACCGCAAATGAGATAAGTCAAACATTCTTAAATTTATATCAATTTTGATACAATTTTGCATGATATTCAATTTTTGAACCAAGATAGGAGCTTGGGGTGGTCTTTATTGGATTCCTTGACCCCAAAAACATCAATATCAACTTTTTAATTTTTAATATACCATGAATACAAGCAGAGATATGAAGAAAAACATCATCAGCAGCCATCTTGGACGCCATCTTGGATTTTACCCCTTAGAATGCCGAGAAAAAAATGGCACCATATTTTTTCTGAATCTACACATCCTAAGCTTCGATTTGATATATGGTGCCAAAAATTTACAAGCGAAGTGAGCCAAATCTAATTATGCAACATATGCTCCTGCACCAGTGTTGTTTCAACAGTTTGCGTTGACTCTCTTCTATGTACATAAATGCTTGTAGGTCAACGGATTTTTAAACTATCCCATTAAAATAGGCCTGTATCAGCGTGAAGAGAGATTCGAGATAAATTGTTGACATAGTATTGATTTACACAGGTTGCATTCGAAAGTATGCGTGGGTACAAATAAGTATGTCTTGATTGATGATAATTTAATTTGAGAAAGGCATGCACTTGGCAGAAATGATTTGTATTTTTCGATAGCGACATAGCAAAGTGATGGATTGTTCTACTGAATTTACCTAAGATATCACTCTTAAAAGTTTAAAACTCAAATATCTAAAAAAATTCCCAACAGATTTTTTCGTTTGATACATCAAAATGTTCGTCTGACCTTTCTCTACATCACTGCGCTAATCGTTTTCTTGGTCAATTTTTTTAACCCCAAAGTTTGTTCAAGCTCGCTGTGTAGATATATATAAGAAGAACATTGAAAAGACATGTCAATATATTTGATTCCATCTGATGAAATAAAAATGATTGGTAAGTTTTGCTTGTGGGCTGTCATGAACTTTAATTGCAGTAAAAAATTGCAACCTGCAAGCAATTTATGTAAAAGTTTGGTTACTTACATTTTCCAGTCAAGAAAAAGTGAGAGAAGGCCAGTTAAGGTTACACTGTGAGCCAAGGTTGGGAGTTGTCAAAGGAACCATAATGACAGGAATCATCGGTGTCAAAATAGGTACAAAAACGAGAGATGGCCAGGCTGGGATTTTTCAACTTTCAAAGACATTTGTCGGGCTTCACACAGACGCATTTGAGAAGCAACAGTGGCCTCAGCATCCTGTCAGACCTAATTATCTTGGGATTAAGTCCCTTGCTAAGCTTCTCCTATAAAGTAGCCTTTTTAATGTCCAAATATCAGCCATTAAAGTAGCTCTGCCAAGTCTGGTGTACATTTTTGATATCTAGGCTGAAGAGAAATGCAATTTTAATGTGTAATATGCCAAGAATAATATTATACTTGTAGTCCTGAGTTGATGCTCATCTTCTGCACCAGATCCGTAATTCTGTATGCTCATGCTGCAGAACTCCTTGTTTGCTCCAGATGAGCTGCCTGTACAGATTGTTTATATTGGTACTTGTAGTATTTTGCAATTTATTGACCATTACCAACAAAATCTAGGGTAAAAATCTAAGAGAAAGGCCTGGATTTTCAACTCAAAGACATTTATCAGGCTTCACACAGACACCTTTGAGGACCACAGCCTTAGCATCTTATCAGACCTATTAAAATGGCCTTTTTAGCTCCTAAGTATAAGCCACAAAAAGTGACTCTTCAATGTGTAGAATACATTTTCGTATTTGTTCTGAATAGAAACGCAATCTTAATGAAATCTAAAGGCAGCACAACAGTATAATGTGTTTTTTTTTGCAAAATTAAACGCAACACTGGACACAAAAGTCAAACTTGACTTCATCCCTTGTGAATTAATTGCTTCGGTCATGGTGATTATAAACCATCACACATTCCAAGAACTGAACCGAAATCTGATCAAAGCAAGCTGCCTCAAAATGTGTGCATGAAGCTATAGAGTGTCAGATAAAGGCGGGGGGAAGTTCACTGAGCTGAGGGAAAATTATGATCAAATAAGGCAATGGTGGGAATAGATATCCGCACCGCATGTTCACTTTGAATTTAGTCCCCCTTTTTGTATTGATGTCTTAACCAGTAAAAAAAACTTATGCAAGTATATTTCACAGTACATCGATTCGTCAAGGTTAGGAAAATCTAGTGTGAGGTTCTGAGCGTGTGAAACGTCATCAAAAAGTGTGTATGCAGTGGCTAAGCTAGAAATTTTTCAGAAGGGCACTCTAGGAAGAAATACAATTTTAAAAAGGCCGGACTTTCTTGTATTTCCTTATTGCAATGCACACCTGCAATCATAATACACATGCTTCCTCATCCATTGTCTTTGAATTTGTGTTTGTTTATTTGTTTGTTTGTTTTTTATTTTACGCCTCTGCAGCACCTTAGTGGGCTATATCGAGGCAGGCGATCGCCGTATGATGATGAGATGAGAAGACTGTGAGGCTGGCACATACCCTATTAATTCAGGGATGCCCAGGGTCTTTCAGTTGCCCCAGCATAGAACACTGGATACAAGCCACGTCCATTTAATGTCCCATGGGCTCGGACTAAAGTGAGTTCCCGGGGTGAGATGTGAATCCACGCCTCAAAGCCAGTTGACAAGCGCACTTACCAATTAGGTCACGGGAGAACTCGTCTTTGAATTTGTAAAGTTTGTTACTGTCCTGGTTTGTCTCAGCAAAATATGTTAGTTGGACCCATGGCCGTATTAACCTATTGGCAAACGGGGCATTTGCCCCCGGGCGGCCCATGACCTCAGGGGGGCCCATGACCTCAGGGGGGCCCATGACCTCAGGGGGGCCCATGACCTCAGGGGGGCCCATGACCTCAGGGGGGCCCATGACCTCAGGGGGGCCCATGACCTCAGGGGGGCCCATGACCTCAGGGGGGCCCATGACCTCAGGGGGGCCCATGACCTCAGGGGGGCCCATGATGAAGCTGAAAAGAGTTGTGACAGTAAAGAAATTGCGTCGGGTAACTGAGGTGAGAAGGTATTTTCAGAATTTAGAGCGTTTTTGGGGTGTTAGGGGGGCCAATTAGAATCAGTTTGCCCCAGGCCCAGAAATGCGCTAATACGGCCCTGGTTGGACCTAAAACAACGTGTCTGTCTGACTTTGGTGCATCGTGGAGTTCAATGAAAAGTTTTCTGTGTTATTGTAAAGCAGATAATAATAAAAGAAATGTAAGATCTTTATAATATTCATACACCCCATCTGACAAAATTATGCAAGTAGGTTATTTCACAGTAGTATACAAACACTTTTGGGCCCAAACAATGATTACATGAAAAGGATACACTGTTGGGCTCAAAAGTTTTAGTGTTACTGCAAAATAAGCTACTTGCGTAATTTCGTCAGATGCCGTGTATATGTGTTGCAAAATTATAGCAAGGTAATGATAGCTGCATTTGTAACTTTTTGATAATGCTATTATACTAATTGTCCTTGCTGCAAAAATAACATCTGGGTTATTTGAATGACCAATGAATGTCGTACTTAATATGCCTCCTATTGTTTTAAAAATGCCTATAGTACTCCATTAGAAAACCATAGAAGTTCATTACTTCCAATAAATGGTTGTCATTAGAAACTGGAAATAGCAAATTGTTAGTAATTTCTAGTAATAATTGTTGATGATTATTTCCTGAGGCCACATCATGTATCAGTTAATTTTAGAAGCACATTCCCAATTAGCACAAATCATTTCCACAATTTTCCAGAAATTATTGATGCCTTAATTGTTCACCTCTTTCATCCGGATGTTGGAATTCCTCATCTACCTCCCGAATTCATCTATCATCTTCCTCACATGTTCTTGCTATTGCTGTCCTCCGTGCTTTATTAAAACTCAAACTCTCTTCTGACCTTTCACCGAAGGTGTTTTAAAGGTTTGATGGTATACTGATTCAAACACTCCATTATAAAAATAGGGGGAACGGGGGCACATTGGGACGCTTTTAACGTCTACTAATTTTGCTCAATGCTGAAAGCACTGAAGAACTCAGAAGTTTGCATGAATATCGCCAATACTATTGAGCTTAAATGCAAGGCATAATAAACTAGACTGCACCTACCCTTTTGCAGTCAGAGAGTCATAAAAATGACTGTCCCAATGTGCCCCGGCGTGGCACAGCCGGGGCACATTGGGACATCAATTAAAAAATCATTTTAACACTCCATGTGCAATAGATATCACATACACTCTTGATCAAACTGCTGGAATAATTTGGATTTTCAAGATGTCAGGATTTCAAAGTTCTAAAATTGGTGATTGAATGTGTGGAATTGCAAAGATTTTTTTCTCAAACATTAGATTTATGTATAAATGATATCATAAACTATTTTTAGTTGCTGAGAATTATTTGAAAACTTTCTTTGGGTGACCCGGAAAAAAAGATCATTTTTAGTAAAAAATCATCAAAAATCGCATAGTGGCTCAACAACACAAACATAAAATTTCAACATATGCAACAAATGCCAACTAAATCTTAATGTGTACAACCAAAAAACACAACAATATCATGTTGAATGCCACATTCATTGACCTCCGCCTCCACTTGAAATTGCAGTAATATAAGAGAAGAATAATTATAAAAGAATGCAACAACAGATCTTATTACATGACCACTATGCTAGAGTGATGCTGATAGGCCAAAATCAGTCACATGACGACATCATAAAAACTCATATTGCATGGTTCGAGTGCAATATGAGATTTTTTCCAAAAAAAATTTTTAGAATTTTTTTTTTTTATATTTTTTCATATTGCATGGTTAGAGTGCAATATGAGTTTTTATTTAAAAAAAAAAATTTCAAATTTTTTTTTTTTTTTTTGACAAGAAAAAAAATTTTTTTTTGGAAGCATAGTGGTCATGTAATAAAACAAATATGGCACTTATTATCGTGCAATATGAAAATTTATTTGCAATCGTAAATTCATATTGAACTCGGGCTGCGCCCTCGTTCAATATGAATTTCCTTGTGCAAATAAATTTTCATATTGCACTCATATCATGCCGTATTTGTATAATAATGTATATATTTAAAGGAGTCATGTAAATGCAAGCTTGAGAGATAATGAATGTTTACTGTCTTTATAAAAGGATCAGGATTATCACATTTTCTGACATTGGGAGTCAGGTTATTCCAGGATTATAATTAATTTTTTTAAAACCACAGATTTATGGAAATGGCAGGGTATCAGCTTGGGACATCAAAAGTCAACTTGTGATAACCACCAGAAACTGTTAAAGAGTACAGCCATGGTTGAAAAAATAATTTGTTCTTGCAAGGCAGGTTGTATTCATAATAGATCCTAAGAGGGAATCAATGCCAGTCTTCAGTTTCGGAACAGTATGTTCCTTTGCCATATGATTTTAGACTTTCTTCACAAAACTGCTTGTGGATGCATGGATTCTCATCTGGTCAGAAGAGAGTGTATCATGGTAAGAAGATCTATATAATTATGCTGTGTGCACACTTTCACTTGCCTTTTGGAAGGTGATTAATATTTAATAATATAATGCACTATTTAGAAATAAGTATCAGCAGTTTAGCACAAATAAATTTTGTATTTGCTGGGAATACAAAATTCAACCTTAACAATGAACTAGCAAACACAGAAATTCCAATATATTTTACAATCAAAGGAGAGTAGACTTGCAGCATTTGTTGCAAAAAACAAAACTTTTGTATAATACTACATAATGCATATATGCAGTAATTTGTTAGACATAACACTATTATAATTTCATAACGATTTCCAACTTTTCAAGTAATGGCCTGGTAGCCAACCCACTTTCTGTGCAAAGGAAATCACATTTTAAATGCCGTGATGTTTTCTGGGTTTTGTGAAAAGAAACAGAGGCAGGTAATATGATAATGAAACAGGCACCCCTTTTCATAATTTACTGAAACAGCAGGTGATATTGGCCAAGAGAGACAGTTTCCTGGCAAAGCTTGCAGTGTATTTTTAACATTGTATAACTGGGAGACTAAATTAGTCTCCCAGTGACACCAATTTAGCAATCACTGGCAGACAATTTTTTTCCAGTGACTCTCACTAAGTGCAAATTTGGTTGTCTTAATTTGCATTTGCAAGTGAGGCTTCATTCAACATCAAAAATGTTCTTCTCGGTATTTCCAGTATTTACATTTCTGCTCATCATGCTCATGTCATCTTTCTGATTTTCAATTTTCGTAAAATAAAAATATGTCAAACTACATTTTGTGGAAATTGCCTAACACCCAGATGAATAATATTTCAAGGTTTTTCCTTCAGTCTCCCAGACAAAAGTCCTTAAAAAATGTTTTGTGCTATTGTTGACAAATTGGGAGAACTATTCTTGGAGTGTGCATTCCTCGATATCTGTTGTCTTTCTGCGCATGTGGCAAATGCACCTTTCTGGAAATTTAACGGCATTTAAAATAGGCAGTGCAGAGCTAAAAGGCAGAACTGGTTCACATGACTAATCAATTCTTAATGTTTATCCCATTTGGCATTCCAATAACTTAGGATAACACCCTGTCATTATTGAACAAGTGATAGAAGAAGCAAGCAACAACATTAGTTGCAAAATCCGCTAAGGCGGCACCAGCATTTCAGTATTTGTTTTGCAGCCCTTAAACCAATAGACCATTCCCAACAAATCCATTAACTGCATTTGGTAATTTATTTGGAATGGATAAACAAATGCAATGACCAATACTATTGCTACCACAGAAATTAAATTCAATGAAGAAAAATCTCAATGGAATTTGGATGGCATTTATTGATCACATACTTATTGCAAAATTATGTAATGGGGGAATTCTAAGTTAAAAATACAGCAGCCACCTAAGCAAAGTGAGCTCATGCATTTCATTACAGCGAAACACTTTGATATAGAATTAAAGTGGACTGTGGCACTGTGAAAATGGCACTTCGTGTGTCAACATGCCGATGATTTGTCATGATCCAACCTAATACTTTCAATGTTAATTTGATTGAAGGAGACTTATCCCACTTGTTGGTGACAGCCAAATGAAAGGATTATGCATCTGATTTTCACTCTAAATTTTTTTATGAGAAGTAAAATGGCTTACTCTTGATCATGACTAATCAAACAGCCTCTATGTTTCCCATGTTGAAAGTAGAGAAGATGACACTTCATTGGCTTTCATGAGTCACGAAGTGCCATTTTCACAGTGCCACAGTCCACTTTACAGCGAAACACTTTGATATAGAATTAAAGTGGACTGTGGCACTGTGAAAAAAGCACTTCGTGTTTCATCATGCTGATGATTTGTCATGATCAAACCCAATACTTTCAATGTTTATTTGATTGAAGGAGGCTTATCCCACTTGTTGGTGACAGCCAAACGAAAGGATTATGCATCTGATTTTCACTCTAAAATTTTCTATGAGAAGTCAAATGGCTTACTCTTGATCATGACTAATCAAACAGCCTCTATGTTTCCCATGTTGAAAGTAGAGAAGATGACACTTCATTGGCTTTCATGAGTCACGAAGTGCCATTTTCACAGTGTCACAGTCCACTTTACAGCGAAACACTTTGCCACAGTCCACTTTAATTCTATATCAAAGTGTTTAGCTGTAATTCTACATCAAAGTGTTTCGCCGTAATAATCCTCCATGATCTAAAGATTTTATTGTATCTCTCTAAAGATTTCATTATATCTCTTCATTGTACGAATGTGTGTCCTTGTAAAAGTATAACAATCACATTTTGCACTCTGGAATTGAACTATGTTAATTGTTAGGTATGCTAAATGGACAATTAGGGAAGAAAGATGCAAAAGAAAGGAGGAGGA
The DNA here is from genome assembly GCA_026936325.1 of Platynereis dumerilii. NCBI lineage: Eukaryota > Metazoa > Annelida > Polychaeta > Phyllodocida > Nereididae > Platynereis > Platynereis dumerilii. Next base: position 12,947,006 of record JAPTHN010000007.1, read on the forward strand.
CCTGATGGCAATAGACTGACTCGGATGAGACACAATCACCATGTTTTAGTTAATTGTTCCAACAAATCATACTTCAACTTATGGGATTTTACAAATTGTTTGAAAATCTGAGAGTGATCTAGCAGCAAATGAATTTGAAGATTGGCCATTTAGGCAATTGGAATTAGATTCGTCAGCTCAATTTGGCACTTCTTATTTTCTGTCACGCTGAGAGAAAGAAGTGTTTGGTTCTGAAAGCAAATCGGAAAGACGAAAGAGACAAGAAAGGAAGAGACAAAAATATGATGAGACAGTTTTAAAATTATAAAGAATTGATGGAGAAGCATCAGAAGTATTTTAACTTCACAGATTTTTGTATACTTTAATTTAACAAAAAAAAAACTGTCTGAGGTATACCACATGTTCAGTTACAGTACTTAAAGTTTATTACTTATATAGCGCATTACTATGATCAAAAAAATCTTCAGTAGCACTTTACATAATAAGAAAGTGAAATGTAAAATAAAAATGGATTAAAATATAAAGGTGTACAAAACCATATATCCATATATCATGTAGACTAGGAAACAATAATAATAAAGTCTAAAAACATTTAAAATTTATCAAATAAGAATGTCTTTAATTTAGTTTTAAAGTTGAATCCCACAGAATACTGCTGCTCAACCTATTGTACTCCACAGTTCAACAAAAATACCCCAGCTGGTGGCTGCCCCGCTCTGTCTAATTGTTCATATGCATTAGAAATGCCACAGATTTTTGAAAACAGGGGTGGGCTCACTCGAAAGCTGCTGACTCAGCCAGGAATAATGGCTCTAAACCATAAATGCACACATTTTGGGTCGATATACAGGCCTATAATTCTATCCAACTTTCATAAAAATCGGAGAAGGAATCTTTGAGATATTCAAGTTTATCTTAAGAGGGACTTATTTTTGTTGAACTGTTTTTCAAAATTTTCACATATTGTACACCACGTAACTCTCAAAAAACAGTGGTAACCCCCCTTCAAAGACATGTTTTTCAATAAAGTGTATTTTCAGCTATATTCCTGTAATTCTTCATAAATATTTCATGGATATTGTTCGAGTGACACTGCTTTTCGTTATAAATCCCACACTCTTTTAGTATTTTACTGTATGTTTCAATGTAATGACATTAGATTTTTAAAAGATCATAGTTCGAAAATTATGTTGGATAGCCCCCTTATTTTTTTTTACGTTGGAAATCTTCCTTTTTGAAGAACTTTTTGGCAAAGTTTCATGAATATCTCATGGATTTTAGATTTCTTGCTAAGTGTGGGATTCAACTTTAATGACCTATTTGTTACAAACTGTGACATAGTAATATGTTTGCCTTTGTTGTAATATAGGCCAATCATTAGGAAACCAATGTGGGCCTAATCACCTGTGACTCTCTTGTCACATCAGAACTACTCTCACAAGCCTTCAAATCAAACAAGTCAGAAAGTAATGCTATGTAATGTTCTGCGATACCATGTTTACAATCTATTTTCCTGATCCAATCAGCCTCATCAGTCACTACAATTACACCCTTGGCCGACCTATTCAAGCATGATTCTTTCTCATCCATCGGCTAATGGGGGTAGATTCTTTCTCAGCTCCCTGGGGACCACAAAACAGTGTGCAGAGGACTTCAAGTTCAAGGGCTTAGCTGCTCCGTCAAGCACAGCAATCATCATCACTGCCTATTGCCCATTGCATCTGGGTGCCAATTCCACCATGCCATAGCTGGCTTTAACCCACGTCCCACAACCTTGCGTATTTTTGGTACTCACTCGTATTTGTGGTGAACACTCATATTCTTGGTAAATACTAAAAGTTTTGGTAATCACTTGTATTTTTAGTAGTCACCCATAATTTTGGTGAACACGAGGGTGTTCAGGAAGTTCTGACCAATTTTTGTTGCAGACCTTTCTCTTTGACATACTTGAATGAAATTTTCACAGTACAAAATTCAGGTGTATAGCCATTAATTCTGAAAATATTACGTCCGTGGCCTATGTTTATCTTACTTTTCTGTTGCCATGGAAACAATAACTTGGGGTAGGCAGCGCAGCCAAATTTTTCATGCAAAATTCAACAATTTAGCTGTTTAAATCGCCATAAAATTATTGCATATATACACAATTAATTGTGAACATAGATGCTCATCTACAGCTTCATAATTTTTCAGAGTACTCTCCGTGGCACAAAACACATTTTTGTATCCTTTCAATCCACTTGGTGAAGCAATTTTCGAAATCCTATCTTACAAAAGCCGTGGAAATGGCATGCACTGATTTGTTGCATATCTCAGCTCATCTTTTAGATTAGGGAATAACAAAAGTAACATAATTTGACCCTAGAGTTCACTAGCCAAATGAGCTGCGCTGGGGTCCCCATCTTGCCGTTTCCATGGCAACAAAATAACAACTCAAATACATCGTGTCCAAAAGTGCTTGGCTATTGTTTTCTTTGATACCTCAAGATGTATTCCTGAAAATTTGAAGACTCTAGCTTAAATATAAGCATCTCTCAGAAAAATTGGTCAGAACTTTCTGAACGCCCCTTGTACACATAATTTTGGTAAATGCTCGTAATTTTGATAAACACAGCTACGCTTGTATTTTTTATGAAAACGTGTATTTTTGGAAGTCACTTATAATTTTTTTGAACACTAGTAATTTTGGTAATTACTTGTACTTCCCCAGTTGCAAGCAGACCCTCACTCACCAGCACCTTACTAACTCGGATCGAGTGACTTGGCATCTTGCTGCAGCAAGTTTCTCTGTGCAGAGGAAAGGCATTCCCAATTGGGAATCCTGACCTTTTAGATCTTGTAATCCGAACTGTTATTTAAATGAACAGACATCTTGTTTTACGCCTCTTGCTCTTATGTTCATCAAGCTTGTATGATGTATCACTGACCTTTTCTGTTTCGAGATAAAAGAAAAATTCTTACGCTGTTTTTTTATCAGAATTTTCTGAACTCCCATGTGAGCGTACAACATATTCAGCCCATTTTGATAAACACTCTTATTTTTGGTACTCACTCCCACTTTTTCTAATCACTCATATTTTTTTGGTAATCACTCTTATTTTTTGGTATCACTAATATTTTTGGTGAACACTCATAATTTGTAAACACTCTCAAGCAGTCTCTACATGTTGACAGGAATACCACACAGAATGAGCTGTTCTTGTGCTAAGTCAGCCATGAGCTCTGCTCATAATGTTCTCAGTTGTCCCAGATCTGGAACTGTGAATGTGGTAATGAGACCTTGTCGCTCCTTGAGATGACATTGTATGACAATCCGAGGCCAACAATCTGGCAGACAGAGAAGGAGGCTGTGATGAAGCATTCCCCTCACAGTCCACATGGCATTACCATATCTGAAGAAAATACTGTATTTCATGAAAAATATATCAATACGTGTAGCTGATGCAAAAGATGCATAGGGTTACTCAGTTTCTGCCTCTATCTTCATATTTTCCCAAACAATGGTTAAAAATTGTGTGCCATTATATATATATTATTTTTCGCCTATAATGATACCATGCAAGACCAGAATGAGGATATCCAAACTCTTATTGGGTTGTGGCTCTGCAGTGTTTCTTCAGGTGCCATAATGTTCTTCTTTAATACTTGTTTTCGAATTCAATGGTGTATTTTCAGACAAAGTGATTTAGACATTCAGCGGTTTCAACATCAGTAACATTTTCTTTACTCTTAGCAATGCAAGTATGGAAATTGCAGCTTTGTTTTATTAGCAATTCACAATTATGGTGTCAAGATTGTAATGGAGAATCCCTCCATAACATTGTATGTGACAGATATGCAATATGTCTTTTGTTTTCCGAATCTGATGTAATTAATCATATATTGGTTCCATCCTCACCAAGCCTTATGTCAATATATTATATGATATTATATGATTATATGATAAATCATGCCTAAAGATGGTAATAATATTATGTATCACACAATAATAGCCTGCTAATGAGCTTCTATTACACAATAATGAATGTGAACCATTTGCAGGATAGAACACTAGCTCAGCCATATGATCACAATATGGTGATTTGACCTATCAAAGCCGATTCTTTATTGTAGAAGGTAGATCTATTTATAGCTAATTATTTCACCATATTATTTAAATGTTACAGTATACACAGAAACTTCCCAATGACCTGTTCACTTCATGACACACACATATCTCGCATACATAGATAGATAGATCTACAGATAAAAATAGATAGCTACACAGCATGATAGGTTGATAGATAGACAGATAGACAGATAGATAGATAGATAGATAGATAGATAGATAGATAGATAGATAGATAGATAGATAGATAGATAGATAGATAGATAGATAGATAGATAGAAAATAACTGTTTGATGTTTCCTTCTCATCTCATTAAGGACAATTAATGGCTGTTTGCAGTTATAAATATAAATCCCTCAAGGACGCGTACATGTGCACCATGACATCATGGCATTCATCTGAAAATAACAAGTCACATGTGCGCACTGTGCAGCCTTTGAAGTCGGGTGACCTACAAGTGGCCTTCCCCTGGGTAACCCAGTAGTCCTTTGGTGTCCATACACAGGCATTCATCAGCCTGGCCAGACCTATAACTAATGTAGCATGCAGTTGTGTTCTGCAGGCTAATGAAGCTTATCAATTTAAAGACTGCAAATGTGTCTAAAGTAGCATTGCGAACAGTGCGCCGAACACTGAACAGTCAACATTCTATCCTTTCAATACAAATACATGAACACGTCAGGCAGTTGTATTGTACATAAGTATTTCCTGTCCAGTTTGTGATATTTTAGGTACATCAAATGACATTTCAATGGAACAAAATGAATAACCAAAAGAATGTCATATGAGAGTGTGTCAACTCAAATTTTTGATGCAAATTCAAAAATTACCAATGTGATATTCTAAATACAAATATGGTGTAACTTCAAAGAAAGTAACAGGAATATATCCAGGCCATTGTCACTTGAGATTTTAAAGTGTTTGTTTCTACTTTCCTGCAACGAGCCTAAGTGCCTATTAACTTGGCATGCCTGAAATCCCTATTTATAAAATTATGTATTTAACTCCTGTATTTAACTCCTTATACCATTCGACACCTCTGTCAGCCAATCACATACCTGTATTGCAGGGAAATAATTCCCATATTCTTTGTTGTCCAGTTATCCTCTCATGTTTGACTGTTTGAGTGTTTGTCTCATGGTATAAGCCAGTTATTCACCATGGGATCAGGAATATGTGTTTATCACACCTCGGACTAAAGCCCTCGGTTGATAAATCACATATTCCATCTCCCGTGGTGAATAACCTATACTTATGGCATGAATGGAATGGGAAATGGAATGGGACAGAACAATATTTTGGTGTAACCCACTGTTGTTAGAGAAAGGTGTAAAAGCATAAAAATACTTTTGGAGACATGGTAACAATTCCTTGCTGCCTGATATATAACAATGATCTGTTGTTGGTGTGTTGTCGCATCGGCCATACATTACTTGTACATTTTTGACACACACAGCAAAAGGAAATTTGTAGAGAAGGTAATACTATGTGTACAGAAAAGGAACTGTTACTACATCACAGCCTTCTTCTTTGTCTGCAAGACTGCTAGCCTCGATTTGTCATAAAGTGAGCGTCGCAAGAAGTGACAAGGTCTCGTCAGTCTACAATTCTAGACCGGAGACACCTGTGAAGAGAAGCTAATATACAAAGGCTTAGAGTATAATTGATTTGAGTATATAAGTGTCTTACTGTTTCTGACGCGTAGGTTAGATATGGAAAATGGATTAGCTGTAAGTCTAATAATTTTATGTAACTGGCTACAAAATGGAATATAACATTAATCAACTAAAATACCAATGCCAAGAACTGATGACAGCTCAATTATGTCAGCCATTCATGGTGAAACTCTTCCTTATTAAAAAAAATCAGGATTTCTTCAACCTGACAACACCAGCCACACTTTCTTGAGGAATTTGTATGAACACAACTAGCAGTTTGAGGTCAGTCACAGAGATACAATTAATTTTGGATTGTTTCTCTAAAATCTGTTTGTCCTTTTAGTTTCTCTGGTATTACAAGCACATTTTTGGACTTTTGTGGAGCGAGGGCGGTCAGGATCAATCAAGTCATACGAGGAAGTCCCTGTCCCATTTATTAAAATCTTGACCAGTATTGCATTCGCAAAGAAAAGCAGCAACATTTCACAATTTTTGGGACCTCATATTTTCTAACTGGGTACACTGTCTTTTCAATCTCAGTCTTGTTTCTCGCTGAGCAACATGCATAAAGTTATGTCAGAAAGTATATGCGATGATTCCCATGCTACTATAGTGCCTTGTATAAAATTCTGTACTGAGCCATATATATGTGTAATTATTCCACCAGGTGATATCTTTGATTTAAGCCTGTAAGTTATGTTGATCCCCATTTACTTGCACTGGCTTCTTTTATGTAGCTATGAAGCTGAGTTGGCATTATCAACCCTTCCGACAGATGGATTTTTCACAATATATAAATGGAAATTGGGCCTCACTAATTTTACAAAATGACAGAAGATCAGTTTCCTTATATTTTAAAATTCTTAAGCACTGGGACTAGGTGTTCGTTGGAACTTGTATTGCTTCCCTTTGTCTTTGACTTTCAAAAAGGGATTATAGTGAATATGTCTGATGAGGAAGAGATGGCACTATGACTTTGGCCTACTTCCTTTCTGATTCACCAGATGCTCTTTCTGGACTAAAAAAAGGCGGCTCTGGTATATGTCAGGACCCTGGGGCAAATGATACTACAAAGGAGTAGAGGCATTAGAAGTGAACACTAATGACCTGTATCAGCTGTGAGCCCAATGCTAATTTGGTAACCTCAAGCTTACTGTTAAGGAAACTGAATCTGGTATTACTTAATTAATTAAATGGTACAAGCCAATCTGAGTTTGTACAAAATCTGAAATTAAAAAGAACAATTTTGATTAAGATGGCTCTTACTCGTGAACTTTCCTTGAGGTCAAATATTTGCATACAGTTGGACATCAAATAGTTAAATGTGTATTATGTAAGTACAAATGGGTCTGCATATCTGGCATGTTTGTGTCTTATTTCTTACATGTATATTGAGCTTCGCAATTTTACTATAATTGGTCAGTTTCCCAAATCGCTTTAAAAATACACAGCATTAATCTGCACGCAGTCCCAACTTGATGGGTCAGAAGTTTATATACACTCCATGACTATGGTAGTATTTTGCCATACTTATGCCTCTAATTTATAAATCCTTGAGTGTTGTATCTTATGTTGATAAAACGAAGCTTCAGACAAATTGTTACGAAGTTTTTGGCCACATATTGTAAATTAAGTCCATACAATATACGAGCTCCCGGACACCATGCAGAGAAGATGAAAGAATACAAGTTATACAATTATGCAAGAATGGTGTGTCATTTGGAGCCATTTAAAGCATTGTGAGATGACCAATTATAGCCTAATGCAGCAGTTCATTATGTAAGAAATAAGGCACAGATATGCCAGATATGCAGACCCATTTGTACTTACATAATACACCTTTAACTATTTGATGTCCAACTGTACACAAATATTAACTGTACCTAAATGTGAATAGAACTGTTTCAAAACCATTATGCTTTTTTCAGGAAAGCACCCAGCCTGAGCAACCTATAGTATAGTTAGTATAGTTGTGTGTAGTAGGACTTTCATACACTCTCCTTCCTTTGTGGTGTTACCTGGGCACATGCCTCTGCCAGCTGCCTATCAGTATTCTAAAATGATTATAATGTCCCCAAGGATGGTTAGGGTTCTTGCAGCTGGACCTAATTGCAGCCTTAATTACATTGAGGTCCCTTTGCCAACCAAGAAAAGTTTCAGTAATTTGCATGTTCGAGAGGACGTACACACTATGAATATCTCTGGGTTCCGTTTGCATCGTTGCAACCCTTCAAGCAGTTTAATGTGTCAAAAATACGGCTCTCTGATTGGTCAGATCGCCAGAAGTCGGCCGTTTCTGTGGGTTGGCGACAAATGTCACGATTTTAACTTATACCAAAAAATTGAAAAAAAAAACAAAATAGAAAAATCTAGGTATCAGTCAAAATCATGACATTCGTTGGCACCTTATTATCGTCTTTATATTCATAGTGGTACTTGGTCCCCTGATTTTATCTCTTTCATGAAATAATATAATATTATACACACCTTCCCCCTAAAAGTTGGTTTTCTAACCAGCTGAGCTAAAGGGCCTGCTCCAACGACAAGTGCTTATGAGCAACCAATTATACCCAACTCACTACACTGCACTGTGTCATATCCCTTGTTCCCTGAGAGTTTGAGGAACATGGGTCAACAATTTATTATTAGTAATAAAAATATTTATTGATTTAAAGAACATTATATCATGTGACACACCGTACATACAGAACAATAAAAACGTCAATCTCACATCATGTCCTAGTAGTAGTACATGCAACCTCAAGTGGGAATTTAACTGGCTACCTGTGAGTCCGCATTAAGACGATGAATCGTGCACAATACTTTTCTAAACCAATCAGATTAACTAAAAATGGCATGTTTTATTTGGTGGGTCTAGAACCTAAGAATCGCGTACTAATGAAATCACCTACAGGTAACAACAACTTTAGTTGATGTAACTTGGATTCCCACTGTCACAGGCTTCTGCAAACAAAATACCACTGACCTTCTTATTTGCCTGCGTGTGTTAAAACCCTGAACGGTGAATCGAAGGGATTCCTTCAATAGTTGAATTCCAGCTGAATGTTTTTAGAATCAGAATCAGAATAACTTTATTGCCATTTTTTCATCCACCTGAGTATGTCCACCTTTTGTATAGAGTCACATTGCTTCTCGTTTCTTCATCCAGATGAAAAAAAAAAATGAAATAATTAATGATACTCCACTAATGCAAAATTCATACAATAATCAAATATTGACAAATTGGCTATCATGTTACAGTAATTGATTGTTGATGGAAAAACTATCACCTAATTGCATACAGCCTTTTTTTTTGTACCTACGACAAGATTCAAGCTTAGAGTCACAAATTTGTGACATTTGACTGAAAAAAATCCTGAAGGCTCATTTTTAATTCTTTGAACAAGGTTTTAAGCTTACCTTCTGGAAAAAGAAATTGTCTACTTTCCAATAAAGGCATCAGAAATGACGAGATCTCATCCCTTTGTCATGTTTTTGGGCAAAATATGTCCAAAAACAGGCAAAAATGCACATTTTAGGGTGACAAAATTTTTCACAGTGTCACATGTAAGGGGCTATAACTTGGAAAGTAACACTTTAATATCATTTATTTTACCTTGATATAATTCCCTATATTGTTTGCTTCGAATTATATGTAAATTTGACATATTTCAGCAAAACGTATAGTCACACAAACAGGATATTTGACTTAACGTCAGGTGACAATTTTTTTGAGAATTTTGCAGATTGAGGTAAAGCTGCTGATAGCACATTGTGTTGTAATTTTTCGCAAAAGAAATTTTTATGATACATCATCATCTTCCAAATTTAATATAGAACACGATAGTACCAAAAATTGGGTCACTGCTAATATTTATTAAGTCTCAATAATGCATTTTCTAACTTATTTCTGCTAAATTTTGAAAAGCTGAAAGAAATACATGGCATTGCAAAAAAACTCAGTCTCTTGCAATGTTAGTTGGAAAGTCACAAAAATCGAATTTGATATGCCTAGATATATTAGCTACAACAAGTTTATGTTTAGAAAGTTCAATAGGGGACTAGAGGACAGCTTGAGTTTTTTTTGCGACCAAATTTTAAAGGATTTTAGCCATCTATGGCCCAGTCGGTAATGCAAGGCCAATATAACATATGCATGATTGACCTAAAATATGTTTGTAAGTCATGACAATCACTTTTGACACCGGTTGGTCATTATTGCAGTCTTCTCTTACCTCTATTCTATATTTCAGAGTCGCTGTCTTTGACAGCCGTGCCAAAAATCACTTCTTCGATGTAAACTGTAGGCCTTTAAGGGCACAGGGCGCCCATCTGAGGCATGTGTCGGGTTGTTTCAGGACCTAAAATAATTAGTTGTTTAGTGCTTTGGTACTGTGTTAGGCTTATTTGTTGACAAAAATTGAGTAGATATATGCAGTGAAATTGAGTAGATATATGCAGTGAAAGTGAGAGATATTCCAAAAAATGCTAATGGGTTTTGTCATCATTTGTGTCAATAACAGGAACTCAATTAGTAAAAGCTTAACCAGTACAAAATGGCGCGACAAAAGTTCCAAAAGGTGAGGTGTAAGGAGATCATCAGTGCAGATATCTCGAGAGGAAGAAGCTTCTCAGGCCTTGTCCCTTGAGTGAGTGAGTTTGTGTTTTACGCCCCATCAGCCTGATCCCTAGAAGCTGAGGGCTCAGGCACAAAGTCAGAGATATAAATGCATTGAAACTTTAGCTCTTTTCATGTCCTTACCATGACAAAAAACAACCATTAGCAAAAAAGGGCCTGGTGCAGTAAACAATTGCAGTAGTGCTATAAACAATGGTTAGGTGGTGTTATCAGTGGTGAGTGTGTAGATTTTGGGGGGGGATGTTGTAAACAGTGGCGAGGGTGTACACAACAGTTGTAAACAGTGGTGAGGGTGTTGTAAACAGTGGTGAGGGTGTTGTAAACAGTGGTGAGGGTGTTGTAAACAGTGGTGAGGGTGTTGTAAACAGTGGTGAGGGTGTTGTAAACAGTGGTGAGGGTGTTGTAAACAGTGGTGAGGGTGTTGTAAACAGTGGTGAGGGTGTTGTAAACAATGGTGAGGGTGTTGTAAACAATGGTGAGAGTTGTAAACAGTGGTGAGATAAGAAATGATATGGTAAGTTATTGGTAACCTATAGGCCTAGTATGGAGACATCTAGCAAATTTCAGTCGTGTGCTACCCCTCGTTTGGTTCAAAGTTGAACAGCAGAGTTGGAATATCCAGACATGCAATGCCCATGCCTCATAACCTTTTAAATACCATTCAGTTTGCAGATATTAAAATACAAAAAAAATACTGTATCAGTTGTGGGTGTTGTAAACTATAGTGAAGGTGTTGTTAATGGTGGCAAGAGTGTTGTAAACAGTGGCCGGAGTGTTGTAAAAAGTGGTCAGGGTGTTGTAAATAGTGAAAAGGGTGCAGTACACTATGGTGAGAGTGTCGTAAACATTGGCAAGGGTGTGGTAAACAGTTATGGAGGTGTTGTAAACAATGCAGGAGTGTGTAAAGAATTGTAAGATTTTTGCAAATAGAATTCTAACCCAGCTTAACCTGTGAAAACAAACTTTTAACCAAAAAATCAGCTGACAATTAAGTTGCTGACCTGGGTTACTAACTAGAGATAGCTGGCTGACCAAATTGGTGGTTTGCTGCGGCTAACAGCCAGTGATCTCTAGTTAGTTCCAAACATTTGGGATATTAAATCTGACTACTTGAATCAGATCATTCTGGGGATATTTTAGAGACCATTTATGAGACTTGACTGATATCAAGTTTCAATGCACTGAGGTGTCACATTTTTCAACTCTGGACATATTTGTCACTTGATAAAATCAGATGTCTGATGTGTGTGGCAGAATACAATGGCATCCTGGAAACATCCACATGTGCTTTTAGGGCATCGGTCTATGCTTTTGAGCATTGTGTTGCACTAAATTGATGCTTACAGTTTGTCTCATCCAACATGCGAACTGGTGTTTGGTCTGATTGCTCATTATCCACAGGTCACACAGGAGAAATACACATACTCACTGGTAGATTAGCCATTTTGTAATTTGTTTATCACATTTTCGCGATGTTTTGATGACGTTTTCATCCGATTTTTCACTAGTTTTGATGATGGAAGTCCATACACCATTGTTTACATTGTTCACGCAGTCATAACAATGGTCAAAATTGTCGTGACGTCACAAAAATGCACTGCAGCGCCACTATCAACTTAGTTCTAGTAAATATAACCATTTACATTGCTCTAGGTTAATGCATTGGATTTCCACAGCCTGTAGAAAAAGTGCCTAATTCAAGTTCGCATGCCAGTTGAGACATACTGTAGGCATTCAGACCACATATATCTGGAATCTCTGGGGGTGCCCCAAGGCCATTCACATCGTGTTTGTATGAGTTCGAGGTAATTGACTGTTGCTACAGAGCTTAACAGTCAAAGGAGAGACAGTTGACATTCTGAGGCAGATCCCCTGGATGGCTAATTCAGCAAGCACCTAAAATGCACAGAGGACTGTTTTTTGTTTGTTATAAACATGCATTATTTTAATGATAGCAGCGCAGATTTTGTTTTGCAAGCAAATGAATGTTATCCAACATTCTGATGACTTGTCAAAAGTCAGCTGTCTGCAAAAGAAAGGAGAATGGTGATGATGCTAATTAATTAAAATGTGATTAAACCTTAATAATGTTAATTGAGTCAACTTGGTGTCATTTGCTGGAAGTAGGCAATTAATGGAATCTCAGGGGGTGCCCCACTGCCCCAAGGCCATTCACATCCTGTTTGTATGAGTTCAAGGTAATTGACTGTGAGAACCCAAAATGAGCTTATAACACTTCCTGTGCTAATGACAGTAATGTAACATCTCAAGGCAAATGAGATCAATTACTGTTCTGCCCAATGCATACCCCAATTCAAATGATAATTGTTTTATATAAAAGGCAATTTTAGCACCAATAGGTAAGTCATACATGAAATACAGTTGCATGCTGCTTTACACTTCTGTATCATAAAAGACACAAGTGTGAGGAATGTGATAAACTAGATGCTGTGAGAGGACAACTATCCAAAACCATCCACCTGCTGTTGTTAAAAATGTTCCCAGAAATTGAAAAAATGGTCATTTTGCGCTGGGGTATTTAAACTTTCGGGCAGAACAGTAAGAGCATTGATAGCTAAATCATTGTGTTATTCCAAACATTAATAACATCTTTGTCACCTTTTGGCCTCATTTCTTATGTGGCACTTCACCCGCTATCAACAGCAAGTGCAAGCCATGTAAATCTTACATGAAGGCTGACCTGCATCTTTCAATCAAGGGAGATGCCCTACCCTCTAGTCTAATCAGGTCTAACAAACCTGTAAGAAATCAAGTGCATGGTGGAAAGGCACCCTTGAATCCTTCAACACTAAGCTTCCTCTGTCACTAATGATGCAGAATATAAGACCTTGAACCTTAGGCGTACGGTGCGCGTGATTTTTGGGGGGGCGAGCGACATTTACCCGAATTTCAAGATCTAGTTTTAATATCATTTCAAATGAAATTGAAAGGAAATCATCAATTTTCGATAGTGATTATTTAAACATCTGCCCAAATATTTTAGCCTTTTTGCCCGAATCTTACTGTTTCCCAAACTTTTGGGGGGGGGGCGATCGACTCCCCTACCCCCCCCCCCCTTATGCCTATGCCTTGAACTTAAAACATCCTTAACCCCCTTTTCATGCTCATGAAACTTATTTCATTATTTTCAATTTCAAGGCCAGAGGGAGATTGCAAATGATGATCAAATGGCCAGTAGCTAATACTGGCATAGGCTTCCCTGCCGAATCACCATTTCCTGATCAACTGTCAGCGAATATCCTTTGCATTTTAGCTCATGTTGAGAGGAGCCAAGATATTTGAGAACTTCACTCACACTGTTCCATGGCTGCATTGTGACACTAATTACCAAGCAAGGAAGATGCCAGGCCACCTCTACTCTCTAGTCTAATTTACACAACAAAAATTAACAATTACACATGTTTGAAATCAGTTGTGCTGTATTTACCATTCATTAAAGTGGTCCCTGCATTATAAGACCCCCCCCCCTTTGTGGTCATAAAGCGGTCTGTTGTCAGGGTGCAAAATGCATTAAAAACACTTAGTGTAGGAGGAAGGCGGTCACATAAGGCAAGTCAGTCTTACAACAGGGGGTCTTATAACGCAGGTAAGACTGTTTTCCCTTCTGTGCACAATTGAAAAGATTATAGTTTGAACAGTCTACCTGAACCAATACCTGTTTGTGAATACATAGCAGATCAGTGTATTTATGGTAGATTCATTATTACAGGATTGAGACATTGTTGTCACTGTGAAGCTTGCACTTAGTGAGTCATGATATATCAGATGTGTCAGGTGACTCAGGTCCTGTCTCTTATACATTGTTTTACATTGAATATGTGGTTCATTTGTCATTGGCTCACACATGGCTCAAATGACAGAATCGCTGGCTTGTGTTTATAATGTGGATAGCATGGCAAGTGTAGTTATTACCTGAAGTAAATAATTTAGAATTTAGTATGCAGTATTTTCCTCACTGGAAAAGGATTAATGTAACAACCTCTACGAGCTAGATAATATGCATAAAGCCACATTAATAATATAATAATATAGTATGGTTTTATATAGCGCCCATTCCAGATAAATCTGCTCACCGGCGCTCACCACACTGAACGACAATTATACCAATCATAATAGTGTTAACCTCTGGACATGGACGGAGCGGGATTTACACATGAATCCACTGCCTACGAGGCACTACGGAGCCAAGTAATCGTCAGCCCTCATTGGTTTGAGGAAGTTAATGCAAACAGGAAAGTGCCACTCTGCAAGTACACCAGCCACTGTCAACATTGCACTGCTGGGTTGGTGGTGACAATTGTTGGGCGACATGATCAATTGTGAGTGGCCTGATGGGCATCCCGCCAAATTCACTGTATCCTACATTGTATAATGATTAGTTTGATATATTTATAGATCCCCTGGCACTGGCCTGGTGGTTTGCAGATGGTCCATAATTTTGGCAGTCCATGGTTTTTTCAACACTCATCACAAAGTTGGCACACTGACAAAAGGATTGTCTGATCTGGACAATAATTGTACAATTAATCCCACAATCATTAAATTTTCAATTGTAGACAATTTGATTGTCCACTCTATTAATTGTCTGTTCCATTCTGTTAATTGTCCAGTTTAGAAAATTAGTATAATAGACCTATCAAGTAATTTGACATTTTGAACTATTGGTTGGACATATTGTACAATGATTTTTTTTCAGCGCAGTGACTTAGGGGTCTGGACTGGTCCAGTGATTTTCATGAAGTGTACCAAAAACATTTTTGTCATCTCAAAATTCTACATTCATGTCATGAAGCTTGATTCATAAAAATTTCCTACATGTCAATGGACCTTTTCCGGACCATTCCAGTAACCAAATCGGATTACCTCACCCTGAAACAGTTCACAAATACCAGACCTCCTTGTGAAGGGAGGTCTGGTCGATAGGAACATTCATAAAACATTTGATTCTTAAGTTTCTTAAACTCGATTCTAGACAAGGAGGATAATTGGCTGAGTCTAGTTGAAGTGCAGAATGTTTGATAAAGATGGAATTTCAGTTTTAACCTTGAGTTGTAGCTGGAAGACGATCAATCAGAACACCACACCAATATTTATTTTTTTAATTGTAGGAATTTTTGGTACTGAAATTCTCAGGGACACTTCTAGATGTCAAAGCATTAGTTACTGAGTATCGGGGCTTCGAAGTTGGCAAGTTAGGGGTAAAGCACTCAACTAATTTTCCCAGCCCCTGCTGTTTGTGACATCACGAAAT
This sequence comes from Platynereis dumerilii, assembly GCA_026936325.1. NCBI lineage: Eukaryota > Metazoa > Annelida > Polychaeta > Phyllodocida > Nereididae > Platynereis > Platynereis dumerilii. The sequence continues at coordinate 12,962,683 of JAPTHN010000007.1, forward strand.
ATCACTGCAATCGTGACATCATCACTGGTCTAGCACTGTCCATAGTTGTGTGGATAGTGCCCTGAGTTCACTTTCTAGAAGGCTAATTGTCCCAGCATTGCTTCTGATCCCAGATATAAGCCAAGCCCTGGGCAGTTTAGTAGACTACTTGACCGTGGAGTGTGGACCCACTGGTCCACCAGTGCTTTCTATTCTTTGCCAGGTGACCCTGGTTCAGTCAATCACAGCAGAGAATATTAGACGTATGAATTCTCTCTATAGATACATTTTTATGTCACTCAAGCACTCTAAGTAGATTCTTTTTATAAGTAAGGTAAGGAAAAGTAAATTAAAATACTGAACACAGGCTTCAAAAGCAGCCTAATAGTGTTTTATATATATAAATATATAATATTTTTGAAATTCTAAGATTGGTAAAATGTTCTTTGAAGTCATATTAGCAGCTGCAACTGTCGACACTTCTTCTGATGTTTTCAGAGATAAAGGAAAGATTCATTTATGAGGATATCTGTGTGCCATGTGCATTTCATGTGTTTGACGTGTGTTGAAAAAACATACATCTTTAATGAATTCCTTCAAGTGAAATGCCACACAGACTGTCAAAGAGTAGGACTTTAGATGCAAGGTATTGAAACATCTTGAATTGGCCCATAAATGCTGCAGTTTACCTTTACACTGTGTACCGTTTGCTCTATGCGAAGCGACCTAGTTAATCATAAAATCTTAAATTTTAGACAAGAATCCAATGTAATTACAATGTAACATAGCCAGTATGCTGTATTTATGTATTAGACATCTTGATGTGAAATTTCAAGCTATAAATATATAAGAATCAAAAGATTTGGTGATTCTAGTAAAAAATGCACTAAAACTGCCTAATCTTCTAGAAAACTTTTAAAACTGATTGATTCCAAATTTTTTATGTGTATTGTGTGTACTATAAGACAGCATCCTGGCTATATGGCAAAGTTTGTTGCTAACTCTATGTATGGAAACTGGCAAATGTAAACAAAGAAAATCCTTAATTGGGTCACTTGGTTGGTACATAGTGTTTACAGTAGACGAAAAACGAGTGCTTACAGAATTGGACTGAAATGTTCCATGTGAAGTCATAGCCCTATCCCTGCCGTGTTAAACTCCATGACGTATAAGCAGTCAGTGAGGTCATATCCCATACTTCCTATGTTATGGACCTAGTCATACCACTCACCAATGAGGTCACAAGTTGCACTACAATGTATCTGGGCACTCCCTGTGAGCTTTTGAGACCACTGATCAAGTGTTTATTCCAACAGCTGATAACAAATTAGGCTTAATGGATAAGTGTGAATAACAACTGATTGATGTCTTTTCATATGTGTAATTGTGCACGATGGTTTATTCAGTTGGAGCAGTCGAATTGATATTTGGGCCTTGTGGAACTATGACTGTGTACAATCAGGGGAAAGGCCTACTCATCTGATCTGAGATGGCGGGTGATTTTCAAGTACCATCTAGAGGGTCAGGGCAAAATATATCTTGTCTGTGTTTTGCAATGAATTGCTTCATGCCATCCATGAGGGTATGTGGTTTTTCAGCCTTTTTTGTGAGTTCCAAATATATTCTTGTCATAATTGGGCTGCTCATGATTATTTTTCAGGGGAACAAGACTCGAGATACCTTTATTCGCCTGTTAAAAAAATGCCATTAAGTATTCTGTGACTAAATTAAGTTCATAAAAAGTTACAACTAGTAAGTATTAAGGCAGGAGGACATTTTAAGACCATGGTTGCTGGTCGCTATCAAATGGCCCCCTTGGTTATATATATTTCAGAGATAACTCAGCCAAAGCCCACTAGATTACAATGCTCTTTTACCAAGTATCTTACAGTACGTTCTGAGACGGAGAACTTTGAAGTATAAAATGTAAGATCACAAGGAATTTGAAAATTACATAGATATTCACTAAAAATTGATATTAAGAACAGACATCAATGAGCCGTACCCATGCACTAAATCATCATGTTAGCAGGGATTAGAAACTTTTGGTTGTTTTCAAAACATCAAACAGAATTATCAGCGCTGACACTTATTAAATGGGGCTGCTCCTCACATCAGCATGCTACAAATCTCATGAAATTAAAAGTGGTGTTTTATGATGAAGTCACTTGAAAAAGATAATTACCCAAATTGTTCAATGTTCCGTCAGTGCTGAAACTGCATCTTCAACCTAATTTGTAGTTTCCTCCATTGCAATTAAATTATCTTGTTTCTAAAATGCCTCAAAGTCAATAATCATGTAGTTTTGCTGATGATAAAATTGGAACCAATGTGCATCTCATTCTTAAGTGATTTTTATTTTTTTGAATTTGAAATAATATCTCTTCAATGTAAAAGAAGATTTTAAGAGACCAAATTGGAACAAATCTCAAAATGTGAAAGGTGAGTGCGACGGCTGTTCCCGGAAAGATGCTTGGAGATTCTGTCATCCACTTAGGAATCAATGTGCTTCCTACGCAATCTTCTTGATTCAGTTTATCAAAGTGCAGCGCAAATTGTAACTTAATTCTCATTTCTCATGAGTATCTCAAAATATTCAGACAAAAATATTAGATGTTGCGGAAACAAATAATTTTAGTGACAGGCACATTATAAGGCTATACAATAAAAAATATCCTCAATAAAACTGATTTGTGGCCAGAGTAAATTCAAGAAAACACTACACATTTAGACCAACAGTGTCCTTGGATTGGTGGTCCAGCTATGGTGAGTCTGTTGAGTATCATTATGCAAGATGGAGTTTCAATAATATTCTTCAGCCATAACTGGAAGATTCATCAAAATGTAATGGATGGTTATAGATAGCTTACTTAAATTTTTTGTGGTTTTGAGATTTTTGAAGGACATGTCTCGATTGGCAGAGTAGTTGAAAAGGAAGTCAGGATAATTAAGCAATCTCACATCAACTACGTTGGCAAGCATGACTGAGGAGATTCCATTTGAAGAGTATAGTATTTCTTGCTGTCTTCAGCTCTTTTTCTGCAAATACACCATGGCATGTATTCTCGAGATTTTTCCTCTAACTTTAAGATGAAGCATGCAATGATTTATAATAGATATTTGTTACATAAACTCAAATGATAGGTACTGAAGAAGTTGCATGTTTGCATATTTTCTGCAGAGAGGGAAGAGAAAGTTCTGTTTGAAATATCTGTCTCTTCCTTGAAAGCACTGACCCTGGTCAATCATCATTCACTCATGCTCTGTCGACTGGCCTTAACACATTCTTTTGCCAAGCAAATCATGAATTCCATGGTAACAGAATCACAGAAAAATCACAAAAATTACACTTTCATGATGCATCACAAAATTTGTGTTTGCAGAAATTATGACTTAGTGATCTATTTTGACTTAAATGAATATGAACTAACATTTTTGATACATAGAATGTCTGTGATCAGCCCGAGCAGTTTTTTACAGCAGGCTGAACACAGCGTAATGGAATCACTGACAAAAACAGCATACTTGTTACTTTTTGATTTCATTGTCTGATTTATGAAAACTGCTCCAACTATGGAAAAGATAGACTGACTGTGATCATCCCAGGGGTATACTCTAAAAACATTTTAATATCAGTTATGTTTGAGATTGCACAGATGAGAGTTGTGCTGCCCTCTTTGGGACAAGGTTCGGAAGAAAATTGTGTGATTCCGTTACGCTGTCTGATGTGATTCCATTACGTTTAATTGAAATTGGCCTATACAGCAACAAAATCCTACCGTGGCAAAAATTCTTTAAAATTTGTAAATTTCAAGTATATTAGAACTTATAGTGATGTCACCATCAAACATCAAGACCCAACATATCCAGTTGTATTGAAGCCTTAGAAAATAGCATTTTTCTTAATTATTTAGGCCAAAATAGTTTAGATAATTAAAAAAATCATGATTTCCTGGAAATATTCAGCCGAAAATAATCTAACCGGCACCAATTTTTCAAGATTAATGAAAATACCAGATACGCACACATATCTAGATTGGAAATAATTTTGTTTCATGTAAATATATTGAAAATTGTCTTTTCAAGGTCCCTTAATGTAAGAAAAGGTCATGTTTCTGAGCCATTCCCCATTATCATGGAATTCATGAAATGCTCTGAAAACCATCAAAAGTCAATCATTCTTACAGGGAATCACAGATAGCACTCATTAGAGATGAAAATGAAATGTTTTGATATCAAGTCAGCATGGGCTTTCATGATCGCCCAAAAACTATTGACATTGAATTTTGAATGAACTGGAACGGACCCATGAAGTCTACAAGATGTACAGGACTTAGTGGACTTCTGTCCAGCAACTGAAAAAAAAATCATCCGTCAATGAAATTCATTTAGTTTCAGGTCTTCTTCATGGTACATTATCAGATTTTTCTATCCATCAGGCGGCTATTATTAAGGCCTGTGATCTCAAAGTATATACCATGCCTGCTATTGATGGCTATTAATTATTCATCATCGATTCATCTTGATATACCATAATTTTTTATATTTCTTTAAGTAGCACATAGGTTTCATCACTCTGATTTAAATTGTTGTAATAACTATGATATTTATATATAAGGAAATGCAGTACTAAGCAGTTTATGAAACATTTTGTGACAATTGTGCTCACCAAGACAACACAAAGGAAGTGATTTCTGTGTCATTTCTGGACGATATTTATAAAACATTAACCTTGAAGACTACCTGATGGAAAACTTCAAAATCTGCAGAGCTGCAGCTTAAGTTTTTGTTTCCAGACACAATGACACAGGAAAGATGACGTCCACTGTGCCTTGTAAATGTTTTAATATTGTAGTTTCCAGAAAATTTGTTGTTAAAGTTACTTTTGAATTATTTTGATGACTTGTAAGCCCATATAGGGCTGGGTGTATATTTTTTACACAGGTCAATAAAGAATTTGTCTGTCTGTCTGTCTGTCTGTCTGTCTGTCTGTCATAAAACTACATATAAGCCTTGGAGCTGGACCAAATTTTATCTTAAAAGTAACAGCATCATGGCAATGGAAGACTGGTGACCTTTTCTTTGACCCTCAGTGCAAGGGGTCAAGATATCTAATGAAGGTCGTTTATTGTGATGTCAGTCTTGGTCATGGAATGTTACAACTGAATTCCTGACATTTTCTCTGATTTTAAAATTAGCCATTTTGCTTTTATTTAAACACAAGATCTCGCTAGGCATGTGATTTAGGCCATGCAATGGTTTTCCCATATCACTTGCCATCAACCATTAACTGACATCATTCAGAGGGATGTTGCCTGCATGTTGAAAAGGAATGCTATTAGTTAATACTACCTAGGGCATATCACATATATGTGCTCCATATGAGAGTGAGCAGTTATTTTGTTTCCGCAATAATATGTACTGACAGCAATTATTCCTCTGCGGTTGGGCGCAACTGCTGTCAACAAGTGCTTGTCACATATAATTGCAATATCTACATGTGTCTACATTCCACACTCTCTTCATCTCTCAAGATACAAATATTACCCAGTGTATTCTGCTTAACTTATACCATTTTCATAACCAAGCATTGCAAGGACAGTCTGGACAGATGATCCTGAGTATTTGATGATATAGGACTTCTATCTTCTACAGGACTATGGCCTTCAGTTTCACTGTTCAAGGATGCTCTCCTAATTACTTGTCTCATGCCTTTTATAAATAATGATCAGTTGTTTTCAAGTCAACAGCAATGTAGATTTTCTTGGATATATATGTATTATGTAAGATTAGTAGATTACCAGACATTTAACAAAGTGACCTGCCCTGAAATAGAAATTGCTGGAAAATGTCAAACCATATATGTTTGGAAAACAGATGTGCTAATACCAGATTTGGGCATTTTAGGCAATGTATCCACATCAGCATTGCCAATACAGTCTTATACAGATGCTGACTTATTGGCCAAATTTGAAGTCAGAGCATCTCGTTTCTCAGAATTGTTTATGGATATATTAGGTGTAGAGAAAGTCCTAGTCCGGCTTTCATGAGCGAAAGCAGTGTCACCAAATATGCATTTACCCTCAGTTGAACAAATGGCCCGACATGTTTTGCACCAGCTGAAGTGAGCATGGAATTATCCCAGGTAGATGTAATAAAGATGACTTGACTTGACAAAAACGAGCCTGCATGAGCTTCCTGACTACAAATATTGTTATTGTAGTCATCTAATTAAAATCTATTTGTCCCAAAAAGAATAAATGGGGCGGTTAATATTTTAAGACAGTTTTTAGCAGCAAAGCTGCTCTTACCCCAAGAATTTCATGCAATCTCGTTAGCACTCTGGAGGTCACTCTCTTTCACCAATCTCATTCAAATTTACTCTACATTCTCTGTAGGTTTTTTACTTTCGACCAGTCACTTTTGGTGCCCTTCTGTGATGGAAAAAATTATAAAGAAACTAAAATGGAAGAAACTAAAATGGACTGGCTTCCATGGGTCAAAGGTCAAACATGCCTTCTTCTTCTTCTTCTCCTTATAGTAGGGGGGCTTAGTCAAAAAATCGTTCACTTTATTACGATTTTATGAGGTTTTGGTTGTGGGTAGCCATGACCAAGACCTTTCAAAATCCACCGACCGCCAAGCGGATTTCACCCCCTGGTGGCCGTATTTGGCAAATCCAATATGGCCGCCATCGGGTATCGGCGATTTCGTAACTTTTCAACCGGGCATCGTAAAAACATAAGTGATACCTCTAGTTTGGGGTTTTTCTGACTGGGGAAGTCATTTTTGGCATCAATTTGGTGATTTGAGTTATCCTGGTGGCCATATTGCACAAAATCAAGATGGCCGCTCTAAAATTTACGGTTAAACATAACTTTGTTACTAAGCATCATATATTCTCATATGATACCTCTATTTTAGGGTTATCATGGGCAAGGAATTCATTTTTTGCATTCTTTCTTTGATTGGACTATCCCCAGATGGTCATATGGGATTTTAATAACATGTTTAAGTCGGTGAAATGATGCCAATGGGCATTAAATCATTTCACTCAATCACGCTGGAAGAAACAATGTCAGATAACTTAGATCAGAGAAAGCTCATATGAGAAGTAAAACCTCCTACAATATGCTTAAATCACCAAATGTTGCCACATTGTCATTTATTAATTTTTTCATAACTTTTTTATAACATTACCAATTGTTTGCCCAGATGAAGGTCTTGTCACTTTAAAAAAATGTTTAATTGAGTAAGTTGCAAGCAATTAAATACAGCTCACTTGCTGAGAACTATTATGGCTGATTGATAATGAATCAAGAATGGTGATCTGTTTCTCTTTGGTTTAACCAGAACATACTGCATATTTTTAAAATTACATGTATTATAGTAGTTTAGCAGAAACCTCTTAATTTTTTCATCCCTTAGATTTGAGCCTCCTCCTTCATTTTGCACCATTAGGCCTATGTGATTAATGTCCTGTGATATTTTTACTGGTGTTCGAGATAATCTACAAAATATGGGTTTCATACATGAAATATGAAAAGAACATCTTCATTTGGATGCAGAATTTGAGTTCCTGGTTCTTTAGAATAATTGAAGTAAAACATTTTTAATGGACACACTCCAATAAGCTTGTGGACTGAATATATTTACCCTCAAAGATTGTAAGTTCACAATGCTCTTGACAAATATTTTGAACAATCAAGATGATATTCTGCTATTAAACAGGAGACAATTTCTCAGCAAGCAGTATCTTTAGAATGATTACTTCCCCGACCGGAGGTAGGGATCTAACTGACAAAAATGCATGTTAGAACCCGACAAAGAGGTGTCTAACTGACTTAGACATCATATGCTTCTTCTATTATACATTTTAACTTATAATTTTTGCAAAATAAACAATAATCTGATTGTTTGTTTGCTGTTGTAAACACAGTTAATCCCTAGGCTAACATGCAAAATTGTCAGTTAGATACCAGCTTTTCCAGTGGTGTAAGTATCTTGGTGATGTCTAACGTGAATTAGTGCCAGCATCATAAACATTAATTGTTGTTCTGGAGAGGACAATCACCTTGACACATGTTGATGCAGGATTTCAAGATTTATACAAAGCTTGTGTTTGTGTTACAGCAATGAAACCTGTGGTGTTTGTCACACAAGATGATCATTTTAGAGATACAATTATATTCTCAACTGCTTTTTTTTTTATTATTAGCAAGAACTGCGGTGAGAAAATGTGCAAAAATTTGTCTTCAGTGTCTTGCTGTTCCTGAAGTAAGCATTGCAGGAACTTCAAATTTGCACACATGTCGTTCAATATGATAGACAACATCTGCCATTAATATTTCATTACACATCATTTTAATTATAATAATCAGAGCTTATTTCTGATGAGTGCAATTACTATAAAACAGCCCTTATGAACATTTTATTGATACCAGACATCTTCCTTTCTTTGACAACTATGTTGTGGCACTCCCAAGTCCCACAGAAAAGTGCTTAGAGGAGTGCTTTGTACCTCAGTGAATAATTTGTTTCTGGAAAAACTGACGACAGCTGATGTAATTTGATCAAAGATACATGTAGGATTTCTGGCTCTGAAATAAGGGAGAGGTACAGATTTAAGTGGAAAGGCGAGGCTTTGACATACATGTATAATGTAGGCTAAAACAATCACATCTCATTCTGGCAAAACAACTTCAATTGCAATTTCCCTTTTTCTTGGAGATGACTATGCTTGATGGTGGCACAGCAATGTGTATAGGACATGTTGCTAATGCCTTGATCTTAATTGGTTGTCAAGATGGAAATTCACTGAGCTATTAACAGGGCAATAAGTAAATCTGAACAGCTGATGGAGGTTCGTCCAAATAGTTATTCGTCTTATGGTACAAGTGTAAAAGCAGTAGGTAAGCCAGTAGGTAAGCCAGCAGGTCCTGAACTCTGTCAGGCTCATTGACCATTTGAAGGTGATGAGATCTCATTGACAGCTCATTATGCAGAGTCACTTAAAAAACACTTTGTCAGTTGTTTGAAATGGTGTGATCCAATAATGCAGCAATGTAGACATTTGCATTTTGTTTTAAGTCCGCAGGGGTGACATTTTAATAAGGATATACTGTAATCACCTAATGCTAATTGTAAGGGCCCTGAATTTCTTTGGTAACCAAGACAAGGAGACATGTTGACAAATCTAACATGTGTATAAGCTGCTGAGCAGGGTGGCATTTCGGGCCCCGTGGCAAAATAAGTCAGTGGGCCCATAGGTCCCTGCCATCAGCAATATTTCAAAATGAAAAAAAAGCAGTACTACAGGCCTGATTTGGCAAGTTGTTAGAATTAGGTTGGGGTCGCAACTTGAAATGCAATCATGAACCTGATAGCGAAAGTTCACTCTTTTCTTGAAATTTTTATTCTTTGGCATCTTGAATGGACACCCATGAGTGATGGGCTCATAGCAACTGCCAGTTGCCACATAGGCCAGTCCGCCAATGCTTCTGAGAGTCCCAATCGCATCTCTGAAGTATCTCAATGTCAGAAAATGGCAGATTGGCTGGCTTGTTGATGATAGTGATTTTCTTGGATAATGCAAACAGCAGAATAGTAATTATATTGTTGTTTTTTCTGTCAGTTGTTGGATGAATGACATACATTATTCTAGTGCAAAAAGCAGATTTCCAGCCACTGATATGATGATAGTTTTCATGCAACTCACTTTGACTGATGCTGAAGGAGAATTTCAAAATTTCTCATTCAACTTCAGTGATTTTTGTCCATCTGTCAAGCATAATATTACTGATGCCATGTTGTATGACAATTCAAGATATACAAAAAAAAATCTGAATTATGTTCTTCCTTATCAAGAGTATAGCATTAATTTATTGATAAACATTTATCTAATCATTTACGTGTTGAAGTGAGAAAGTCACCATGTAAGTTAGCAAATGCTCAGCCTCGTGGACTTTTATTTTAACTAAGCAGAATTCAGATTGGGGCGCTTAAATACCTCCCTTCCTTTCAGAGAAATCAAGGCTTTTCTGTTATATATCAATTGGATATCTTGCCCTAATCTTGTCCACACGAGCACCGGCTAATTCAATAACACCCTAACGCAAATCCCAGCATTTATGAATACAGTATGAAGTCTGTAGGCCTACATTAGTTTATTGTTCTGCTGTATTGCATATCACATCTCAGAACAAGTGAAATTGAGCCACTGTTGCAAGTCTGGGAGCAAGGTGCTAGGATGCACCAATGCTATATCAATAGAAACTGCACATTTTGGGCACCAGAATACAACATAATCCAAGTTATCACTCTGGACTTTTACTTACAAGTTTGGAAAGGGGTGCTGGTCTGCATGGATTGAACTTCTCTTTCAGAGGGGAGAATGCCAGTCACTGTTTATTTTTTATCAGTGAAATACACAATTGCAAATGGACGACGTCCTCCGCACATAATGTCCTACTGCATGGGACATTATTTGATGGCATATTGATTTCTTCAATTATCAGTTTAAAGAAGGTTGAAATCAATGCGGTGCCCATACAGCTGCAGTGAGAGTCGGCTGTAAATTATAAATATCTGGGTGTTCAAGTGGATAAGGTTGTGCGCTAAAATAAATATGTCTGATATTATTGACATTGCGTGGTACGGTACCTCCATTGTACGAAGACCAAAGAAGCTGTTCTTTGAGCAGAAAGAAGTCAAATAGCTAAAAAGTAAAGAGTTTGCCCTAGTGTCCCTATTAATTGAGTGATCTTGCAATGCAAATTGAATGAAAAATAACTTCTCAAGATAAAGAGCCATATAGAAGGGTTACAGTTCAAAGATCTCAATGCAAGTTTTGAGGTCTACAATACTTGATTCAATCCTACAAATACATGTGTAAAATTGTGCATCGTTTCCATTGACTCAAAAACATATTGTCAGAATCCCATAGGGCCACCAGGGGTGCTCCAATCAAAGAAAAAATATAAAAAATGAATTCCTTGCCCATTAAAACCCCAAAAAGAAGGTATCATATGAGAATCTGCGATGCTTAGTAACGAAGTTACGTTAGTTTGCCAATTTTTAGGGCGGCCATCATGAATTTTTGCAATATGGCCACCAGGATTGCTCAAATCACCAAATTGATGCCAAAAATGAATTCCTCAGTCAGAAAAACCCCAAACTAGAGGTATCACTTGTGTATTTACGATGCCCGCTTGAAAAGTTACGATATCGCCGATATCTGATGGCGGCCATATTGGATTTGCCAAATACGGCCACCAGGGGGTGAAATCAGCTTGGCGGTCGGTGGATTTTGAAAGGTCTTGGTCATGTCTACCCACAACCAAAACCTCATAAAATCGTAATAAAGTGAACGATTCCACCCAATATTGAGGCTAAGCCACCCTACTATTAGTATATCCGTGACTGGTGTGCCTGTGTTGGAACCATGCGCTGTCTGTGCTGCTTAAAGTGCTTGCACATTATTTTTAAATATCTTGTCAAGTGTAGAGTAGATATTGTAAATTATGAAGTGTTCTAAAGCATATAGTAGTCTATGGCCAGTGTCTGGTTTAAGAGATTGCATAAAACATGAGGGAGTGAAGATAAATTATATTGGTAGAGAAAGCTCTTGACAAAAATTATTAGTGGAACATTAATTGTGGTTGCTTTGTAATGTCTTGACAGCTGATGCTGTCTGTTCTCGGTGTTGATGACTTCTTGCTGGCAAAAGGAACAAAAAGCACAACTTGTGAGGTGTTCCTGTTTTTGTCTTCACATCATAGAATGATCTCATTCCGGTGTTGATGCTTCAGGTTTAAGATCCAATTTCTACTTCATCGTCCTATGTTTCACGATAAACTACATGATAAAAAGGTAAGTGTCAAGTACAGGCTCTTTAAGGTCATACAATCCTTGTCACGAATGCAATAGAAAATATGATATACGTGCCAATCTGAGAGGTGACCATGTTAAAAAATGATGTAGGTTTCCCTGACTCAATAATGATCTACTTACAGGGAAGTTTTTATTACGTTTGTCATAGGATCCAACAATTTTATAACTTCTCCCAATACGATGAAATGCAAATCTATTTGCATAGCTTACCATTATTTTTCAATTTTGTTTCACCATCCCGAAGTATTCCGATGGGGAAGGGTGTATGGAATTTTCCTGGATATGAAATTAGTCGTTTCACAACAATGCCACATGTAAGTATTTATTTAGAGTGCACCATTTCATAAAAATATCTGTTTCTAAATCATACAAAACACCATAACCAGATATTGATTACTTCAAGTACAAGACAGCCTGGAAATGGTATATATTTTTTACCAAAACTGGGTTCTGTTTGACTGGACACGCAACAACAGTTATAATTGTGTGAAGAGTTCACGATTCTATGTCACGTTTCCTCACCATATGTAAAGGTATGGATGAAATCAGATGTATCAAATTTCAATGCGGATGTCCCTGTCTTTTCCCTTTGCAATATGATTTAAGCTTAGAAATTTGATCACAATGTTGTGGTTGGAACTTGAAATAAGGCAACTGCACTGTAATCAGATAATTGACCTATTTTTTTTCGCAACAACAATAAAGGGTTCATGTTTATTTGTTTCATGAGCATCAGGAATAAACTTAAAGTGCATTGATCCGTATCTGGGAGAGTGTGAGGGTGTTTCAAAATTCTGTCCGAGAGCAAGTGACCAAGCAAACTCATGTTCAGCATTGAGAAAATTTCAGTACAAATGACATGACATGGTCTATTTAAGAAATCCTTGTTAACCGTAGACGCAATCCTGTAAAATATCTCCGAAAAGTTAGTACCCCTGGGCAAAATCCCCGGAACTAGTCATAAATTCTGAGTTGCGTATTGTCATAAAATCAAATAAGTAAATGTGCAAAACTATTCGATGTCTATACCCTATCTCTCCTCAGTGCATCTTTAACCTGACTTGTATTCTCCTGCACTCCAATTAAATTGACATCTTCTTAAAATACAGTGTGTCTGATGAAATTACGCAAGTCGCCTATTTCACATTCGTATGCAAACTTTTAAGCCCAACATCATATCCTTTTCGTATGACAATTGGATAGGGCTAGGAAAACTTCAATGTAATTATCATGAAGATTAATTGAGGCAAAATTAAGTTACGCCATATTTTCAAATATTTTGGTGTATGACGAAATTACGCAAAATCCACATTTTATTTGGAAGGGCCCTGAAAACGTAAAATTTTCAAATAACTTTGCTTCAGTCATTAGCGTTCTATCATTTGTCAACTATTCATGTCAAAACAGTTTGCTTATCTGCTGCTCATGTCAAGCAATATGTATAAATTGTCTCCATTGGAATAACTCAAGACTCAAGACTCAAGATATTTTATTTCTTTCTGAAACGTTATGTTACAGTAAAGAGGGAGGACATCTCTAAGACAAGTAATTATCGCTGGCGAGATGCCCCCCCTAAAAAAAAATTAAAAGTACATATCATCATCTCAGAGAGATCCATTAAAGAAATAAAATAAACAATAGCATGCAGAAAATCAAAGCAACAATGGTACAATGAGTGCATATTAGGTGAAGAACCAAATATATATTATATAATATGATGAGAACAAAAGTATGAGGACATACGAATAAGAGGAATATTTCAGAAAAGGTAATTGCACATTTGGAGGAGTATGTAAGTCCAAAGAATCTGAGAATATTTCATAAAATTTGATGAGAATCACATGTCAACAGATTCTGAACTTATTTTTAATATCCTTGTAGAATTTGCAATGCGTAACTTGCACTTTAAGAAGCAGCTTAGAGACCGAAATTCCTTTGTAACATGGTATTAACTAGGTATTCAAACATATATAGCATAATGGGATATTACACAAGTTTTCATAGTTCAGAATAATTTGTAATTTGATGTATTTTGCAAAACCCTGTAAACTGTGAGTATGTATCTTATCTTTGAAATTCATTGGAGCATTATTTATGATAGCAGGTAATCTAAAACGAATACTATTTTTGACAAAATCATGCTTCTGCTGGGGTATTCGGAAAGCATATGCATGCCTGGTGTTGTAATTATGCATGTCAACGTTTCTAGTGAAGACAGAAGTTAGGAATATTTTAGGCAACATTCGATTTTCAAGCCTATATACGAATTTATACTCATTCAATTGCAGAATATCAGTAACTTTCAATAATCTAAGAGACTTAAAAGTAGGTTCCGTGTGGGCATTAAATTTTGCATTCATTAAAATTCTGACAGAACGTTTTTGTACTTTCCCAAGTCTCTCAGCATGGCTTCCCCAGACAAGTATTCCATAATTCAAATATGGTAGGACCAACGAGTTATACAGTAATAACAAGATATTCTGAGGAAGAAAATTCTTAAGTTTATTCATTATTCCATTAGTCTTTGCAATTTTCTTGGCTATATGATTTGTAATTGAGACTTGAGTAAAAAATAATGCCTAAATAATTAAACTCTTCCACAAATTCCATTGGTTTATTCTCTATGTTCAGAATAGGTGTTCTAATTTTTCTCTGTTTCGTGTGAAATATCATTGCTTTGGTTTTGCTAGTATTCAAGGATAACTTATTTAACTTAAACCAGGTGTTAATTTTCTCTAATTGTTCATTAATCGCACTATCCAAAGAATGCCCACTAACGTCAAAAGCTTCCAGCGAAGTGTATAATGCCGTATCATCTGCATAAACTACCGGTTTAAACTGGTCACAAGTATATACAAGATCGTTCAGATATATGATAAATAGCAAAAGGTCCAAGAATAGACCCTTGCGGAACCCCAGTATCTATTGATAATAGATCAGATAATGTCTCGTCATATAGAACCAGCTGTTTTCTATTACTAAGATAGGATGTAAATAAATCAAGTGCATTTGTTTTAATACCATAATATTGTAATTTTTTAAGCAAGACACTGTGGTCCAGTGTATCAAAAGCCTTTGAGAGGTCAAGAAATATGCTGATTTGAACTTTTTTATTATCCATTGCGCAAACAATTCTGTCTGAATAACATTGATTTTGCATAATTATTTCAAATTTATGCTCCCGAAAATCCCAAAATGGACCGCTCGTGATCAAAATTCCTTTAAAGGTTACCTTTTTCCATCTATTTATTGCAGTGAAACTGACTGGTCAGTTGTGTCTTTGGAATTCACAAACTATATAATTCGGAACTCCACATCCTAATCGCAGTGCTATTCCAATGGCAAGTCATGCATAGAATTTTTGATTGCATGTCGTTTTAAAGTTAGAGATGCTACTTTAGTTTCCCTTGCTATAAGCTAAATAGACAGTATAAGGTAAGTACAAGAAGCATGTTTTGAATGATCGGAACCATTTTGAAGTTTTTGGGAGCATAAATTTGATAAATTTATGCAAAATCAATGTTATTCCAATAGAGACAATTAATACACATCACTTGACATAGGCACGAAACAAGCAAATTTTTTTTGACATGATTAGTTGACAAATGATAGAACGCTTATGACTGAGGTAAACTAATTTGAAAGTTTAACATTATCAAGGCCCTTCCGCAAAATATGCTGATTTTGCATAATTTCGTCAGACACCAAATATTTGAAAATGTGGCATAACTTAATTTTGCCTCAATGAATCTTAATGAAAATTACATGGAAGATTTCCTAGCCCTATCCAGTTGTTATGTGAAAATGATATGATGTTGGGCTCAAAAGTTTGCATACTACTGTGAAATATGCGACTTGCGTAATTTCATCAGACATACTGTACTTATGATCTCTTGAAAATGCTGGCTGCTCCCAGCAACATGCTTCAAGATGTTGTCATTCATTTAGGAATCAATGTGCTTCTTGTGCAATTTTCTTGTTAATGTTTTTCAGAGTCCATTTAATTTTTTTTAACTTTAAAATTTGCATTAGTATCTTCAAACCAATTTAGACCAAAATAATGCTGCAGGGTAAAAATTGTTAGTCTGGTTAACCTTGAACTCAATTTTGCAGTAATGGGCATTTCAGTTTAGTAAACAATATCTCACATGATGCTCTTATGTGCAGAGAGAGTAGGCTATTAGGGTTATATAAGATATATTTTAGATGAAACTGAAGAACAGGACCAACAGCACACTTGCCTGTCTACTGCATGCTGCAAGGTGATTCATGATGCGAGGCTGGTTCGATGACAATGACAGAAACAAATTTTAATGATGCAATTTTTTTGATTAACTTTATTAAAATATTTTCTCAGTATTTTGGTCTGAGATTTTTGAAGGACACGCCTTAATTAGCAGAGTAGTGGAAGTGGAAGTCAGAAATAATTAAGATGTCACACTTCAACTGCTTTGGCAAGCATGTCTGAGGAGATTCAATTTGGAAGAATGACAGACATGACTCTTTTTTTCTGTGGCACTGTAATGTATTTGAGCTTTAAGCAGATTAGCGGGTCACAGTTTTAACTTTTTAACTTCCAAATTGGCTTAACCACGTCATTGACAGTTACTTTCTAATCTTCTAATTCTCTGACCGTGTGCTCAGGTCACACAGGTCTATAGCAGTGTGCTCACAGACTCTAAATGAACGGCACAGCTGGAGAGTCTGCCAGAAATCGGATGACCTCATGCTGACACATTTATCAATATGCAAGTAGGTCAGGTCATGTCCACATTGTCCAGGTAGATGGACCTCATCACTTGTGCTCATACGCACACCTGAGCTGCCAGCAAGATATAAACAAATCGTAATCAACAATGTTAAACGATCAATGAGTGCACATGCACTGCCAATGAGTACCATAAAATTCTGAAGTTTTCAAATCTTTTAACAGCTTTTCCAGCATGATTTAAATGATAGCTTATGGTTTTCTCCAAAGAAACTAATTGAAACAACAAACAGACAACAATGAAACACTAAAGCATTCATTCAGTTGCTTTGAGAGATCTGAAACAGGTAATTATGTCTGTCACAACGGAGGAGAGTTAATCTTTTTGTTACAACTTCACAAATAATGTATATTGTGGTCAGGGCCAGCTTAATAAGCTTATACTGAGAAGTGAGGGTCTTCATACTTGGCTGTCTGGCTGGGACGACTCACAATTCCCAGGGTAGGAAAATAATGATTCCGCCAAAAAGAAAGTTCCACAACAAGTACCACTGTGCAGCAATAGCAGCATTCTAACAATAAACTGGCCTATTAAAAGTTATTGAATATTCAATTCTAGACCTAATTCAACAGACCAAATTGTTACTCCACTTCAATTTAAAAAAGTGATAGTTGCTGAATCTGAAATCTCTTAGAGCTCACTGACAAGAGTCAGATCGATTGTAGTTTCTGTTATGGATTCAAGAGGGCAGCACATACACAATTTTGTGAACCTGTTGAGCTCTAAGTTTAGAGTGGGTCTATAGTTTGTTTATTGACACATGTGCTGATAGGTGTATGAAACATTGAGACATGCTAAATAAAGTGATAAACAGTAACTGACACAAACAAATCATAAACAACTTCTTCAGTCAGTGACATCATAAGGCCAAGTTGAACGTTAAAGTCTGATGTTGGCTTTTTACTGATTTATATGTAGGCTCTTGACCTTACTCAACTTCTCTCGCTGCTCAGATGCAGATAATTATGGTCAATAGCCTCAGTTACTCCAAAGAAGAAACTACTAACTTTTATTTTAGTATCAGAGCGTCATGACAGCCATGTTAGAATCTCCTTATCTCTCTACTTCAAGTCCCATGCAATTAACCAGTGAAAAAAATGAAATTATAATCACTCTGATTCACTCAATTTACTCAATTATGTTTGATCAGTTGCCTTCAAGCCAATTAGCATTTGGCGTCTCTTGCATTATTTCAGCTAAATTGTGATCTTTCTGAAATGTCTAACCCTCAGTCATCAGATAATTTCAATCATCTAAATCAAATTCTTAATCTTTTTTGGTAGGGTTTTTAATTATATCCCTTGAATTAAGAATATTTGCAAGAGACCAAATTAGATAAAATATGCTTAAAATGTGAAAGGTGGCTGACACAGGCTGCATTCGGAAGACACTTCAAGATGCTGCCATCTGCTCAGGATTGGAACAAAGTGAAATTGCACAATGTGCATCCTTTTTAATTATTCAGTAGAGTCTTTCTCTGTGTGATGAATTAAAAACATAATTAAAAATTGTAGATATCCACTGACAGCTACTGGATGAAGACTTTAGAGAGACCTCCTAACAATTTTTGATCCCAGCCCTCCCCCGACCCATTACCAAGCCAGCCAGCTCTTTTTGAAACAATCAAGCTGGTTGGTTGGTTTCAAATTTCTCATTGCTGTGTCGGAGTATGTCCTGTTTCTAAAATATGCAAGGTACGGTGTCTAGCATCATCTAATGTAGGCTATAACCCAGCCCTTATTCCACAAGGGCGACAGCATGACATAACAGGGAAGCCCCTTGATCGTCAATTGATCAGAGGTCAAGAAAAGGGTTTCCTGACTTCCTGTCTGAAAATGTCATGAGCTTTGATTGGCTCTCAACGAAAATCCCGGTGTTAAGATTAAACGTTATAGATATAAATAGTCCAGAGACATTTCTGAATGGCTACAAACTGAAATTTGGACAAATGGACTCCAAAGACAATCATTTGTGGCCTTTCAGATCGGGTGTCCTATTTGATATTCACCCTGCAGATATATTGTCATATTTATTCATTCTTTTGTGTGCAAGAAATGAAATTATATTATTTTCAAATTGTAAAGTTAATTAGTACAGATAAATTAGTCAGGTCTCTTGCTTCAGTTCGATTTAAAATACTGTCTTTCAAGCCACGTCGAATGTCGGATAGCTCAATGATTAAAAGGACATTCAGCCAACTTGCATATATGTTACCCCGTGAAATAACACAGCTTCAGATCAGCCAACACAGTCTTGTCTGATATCATGGGTATTAAAGACCGTCTTTAAAAGGCTACCTAATTAAACACGTCAAAATCTGAGTGGCTATTTGAATACGTCAGGGACACCAGCGATTTCCCTTGTCAGAGCTTATCAGAAAATTACGAATCAG
Source organism: Platynereis dumerilii (assembly GCA_026936325.1). Lineage (NCBI taxonomy): Eukaryota > Metazoa > Annelida > Polychaeta > Phyllodocida > Nereididae > Platynereis > Platynereis dumerilii. Next base: position 12,981,715 of record JAPTHN010000007.1, read on the forward strand.
CCTCAAAGACGGTTTTTTGTACAGCCTTTGAGGATTTCATTCACCTTACTGCACTTGGTCCAGCAGGTAAAAAAGGTGTCTGCTCTGCACTGCTAAACCATGCAAAGACTAAACTTTGGAATTATTTCTTGACAGACATTCATCATCATGATAACTGACTGTGTCAATTGAAGAAAGTCACTATAATCCTGAAGCTAGTCTTCTTCAAACACCGTTAAATTTGGCAGTGTTTTTTTAAAATTACATTGCATGAATGTGTATCAACAGGAATTTTGGTCAATAATGGAATCTTCTTGGATTTAGATTAAATTCCTGTCCTCGAGAAATTTTTTTCTATCAGTAGGCCTACTTGCAGGCATTCTGTGTCTGATTCTTGCTTCAATTTGTTTTTGGGTGTAATTTTGAATTAAGAATAGCAACATACTTTATTAGAAGCGAATCTCTTCATATTCTCGAAAGGCGGCTTCTCTAGTATTTTGGTTTTCTGCCGTTTCAGAAAGGAGACAGAAATGACTGATGTGATTGTTAAATTCATTTTCAATGGGGGCGTAAATTTTCACATTGCAATCAGCATATTGAAATGCATGTGTATAATTACAAAGATGCCAAAAGTTTTTACCTATAATACTAGTTACAATGGGAGATGTAATGACCTTTGCTCTGACCTTCAAGGAAAAAGGTTATGAAAGGTCAATGAAGATCATCAATAATGATGTCAATGTTTGTGATGCCAAGTTAGAGCTGATTGCAACTTTTCCCTTACAATTGTTTCTCAAGTAGAAGCAAGCCTATTGGTTAACACTACCCAAGGCATGTCACATGTGCTGTGCACTAGAGTTAGCAGTCATTTTATTTTTGCTGTAATCTGTATTGACATAATTATTCCTCTGCGGTTGGGTGGAACTGCTGTCATCAAGTGCTTGCAATATCTACATGTGTCTACATTCCACACTCTCTCTAAAGAAACAACTATTACCCAATGTATTCTGTTTAACTTAATATACCATTTTCATAACAGTGCATTATTTCAAGGACAGTCTTGAAAGGTGATCCTGAGCATTTGATGACAAAGGACTTCTATAGATCTTCTACAGCACTAGCGGCTTTGGTATCAACATCCAAGGCTTCCTAGTTGCTAGTATCATGCCATTTATAAATGGTATTTGTATTTTGCATATCTTATTGGTACGTTGGTGTGAAGAAATTTGTGTGTGAGCTTTCCACTGAATAGCTACAGCTCAGGGCAGCTACAGAGCAGCGCCCATGGGCAGAGGATACAGGAACATTGCCCAAGGTTTCCATGCCATAGCACCCTCTATTGTTGGTGATTGATAGTGGTTTTCCGTGTAGTCACCAGCAATTTAAATATAATTGACAGACATTTGACAAAATGGACTTGACTTGCGATGTGCTGTTGTAGCCCGAAATGGAAAACTTTTTTCGCTGCTCAGATGTAGGCCATTCAGGTCAATGGCCTCTTTTACATCAAAGAAGAAACTTAACTAAATTTTTAGAATCAGAGCAACATGACAGCCATTTTGATGAGAAAATACATTGCTATCCCCGTATTAGTCTTCTTTAAATCACTAGCAATCAAAAATGAAATTATAATCAGTCTGATTCACTCAATTTACTCAATTATGTTTGATCAGTTGCTTTCAAGCCAATAAGCAATGGCAGTCTCTTGCATTTCAACTAAATTGTGATCTCTCTGAAATGTCTAACCCTCAGTTATCAGATAATTTCAAGCATCTAAATCTGATTCTTAATCTTCTTGGTAGGGTTTTGAATTATATCCCTTCAATTAAGAAGATTTGCAAGAGACCAAATTAGATAAAATCTTCTTAAAATGTGAAAGGTGGCTGACACATTTGGGAGGCACTTCAAGATGATGTCATACCTGCTCAGGATTGGAACAAAGTGAAATTGTGCATCAATCATTCAGTATAGTTTTTCTCTGTCTGATAAATTAGAAACATACTGGAAAGTTGTGGATATCCACTGAAAGCTACTGGATGGGGACTTCAGAAAGACCTCCAGACAATCTTTGATCACACTCCTCCCTCGACTTTTTGGAGGTTTTGTGCCCATGCTATGGCAGGAAAAGGGCCAATTGTGTCCCTATTCATGCCATATTACGCAACCATAAAAATATTTTTTACACTTATTTACATTTTTATAATGGAACTAAGGGTTATAGGAAGGATGAATGAAGCCTTACGGAATTTATCGTGCCTTTTGGACTTAATGGAGAATATGATATTTCAAAAATAAAATAAATGCTCAGAGATAAAGAGGGAAAGCATATTTCAGCTTTTTTGTGTGTGGAGAGCAATACATAGGCCTTTATCTCAAATAACCTGATTGCTTGATGCTGCCTGAGAACTCGTTTGCATCAATACCACATTGAAACAGTTATTTCAATTTTTCATTTATTTAAAAATTATACCTTGTGTATTTGTTTACCTGAAAAACGATATACAACTAGGTCACATTATAGGTTTACCAAATGAAACTTTTACTCCTGCCATACCTGCCATATGGCTCATTGTGACCTGCAATGCTTTGTCAAAGTGTAATTTAGTAAAATCACAATCTGTCCAATATTAAAGTTCCGAAATCAACCTACCCTAATCCTAAGTTATCGCAATGAAATGTGGCTTGGATTTTCCTGGATTGCAAAGTAGTCATTTCATCAGCAACCCCACATTTAATTATTTATTTTGAGAGTGTGATGTCATAAAAATATCTTAAATGAATTTCTGAATCATACAAAACCGTTAACATTGGGAAATCACTCAACTGGTGTTACCAATTTCAGTTTAATGACAGCCAAAAAAGAATTAATATTTTTCACTAAAACTGGTCAAGGAATTATTCAGATACCTTGAAACAACTGCAAGTCTCCCCTGGATGTCTAATTGCTGCCTCAAAGAAATTATATTTTATAAAGAACAAGTCTATTTTCACTACACCAGATTGGTTGACATTAAGTGTCGCTACTGCAGCGCCACCAATAACAAGTAGTTTTACATATAATATGATATAAATATAATTGTCGTAGAATGCTTTGCCTATTAGAGGTCTTTCAGTTCACGAAGGGCATCGCATGAATTTTGTCATCTCAAAAACAAAATTGTCATGAAGCTTGTTTAGACCCTCAGTGTATTTTTCTAAATGCTAATGAACCACTTCTGGACAATTCCAGTGACAAAATCGGACCACCTCATCCAGGATCGAACCACTTTTGCAACTTACAGACCCTTCTAAAGACAGTTTGTTCTGCATCACTATGAAATTTAGAAATAATAAGACCATTCATTTAAAAATTTGATTTTAAAGTTTCTTAAACTTTATTTCAGATAAGGAGGATAATTGGCTCAGTCTGGTTGAAGTCCAGCATGTTTTATAAAAGATGAATTTTCACAATAGAGATACCATTACTGGTTATCATAGGCCATAGTTTTGTAGATACGGCAGGAGCATGCATACCAATAATACCTTGTAAGACAATACAAGCGTATGCAATTCTAATCTGGAGATTGCAAAAGCAGCTCATGGTCATTCTGCAAATAACATACAGATATGGTGCAAATGCAATGGTTGACCTTGTACCTGTCACTTATTTTCCTAATGTTGTGGCATGCAAATAATTTTTTCCTTTATAGTATTTTGCATATTTTGAAGAAATACATAACTAGTGGGAGCCTATTCCAAATTCACATGACAAATTCTATTTAATATAAATCAACAGAAGTGATCACAAAATGTTACGTGTACATTGTTTGTTACTATTTGTGCTTTTAGCAGTTAGACATAAGATAGAAGTAGATAAGAATCTACAACTTACAGAACCAACAACACCCAACAATAACTGTGAATTGTGAGAAAATGTTTTTCATAATCAACTGTCAAATCGGATGGAATCTGTGACAAATATATCAAAACACACATTGTCTGGGGCGTTTCTTTGATTTGTCATATTCTAGTATATAGGTGCACTGAAGCCATTTGCTAGCCCTGATACCTTATGTCTCTCAATAATTAGTGTGGCCGCCTATGAGATACGGTGACTGGATAGTGCCCTGAGGTCAGGTGACCCTGATTTATTTAATCACAGCAAGTAATGGCGGGTGTACCAATACAACGCTCTTAGTGGTTTATATAGGTAAGGTAAGGTAACTTAAAACACCGAATGCACTTCAATGCAGGCTTCAGAAGAAGTCTCCATATTCAGAATTATATATATAGGCTATAGTAGCATTGTTATTATATAAATATATTACATATATATAAATAAATGCTAATGTGTTCTTATAAGTCATATTAGCAGTTTCAGGTTGAGAAGACTCTGTTGTTTTTGTAGATGAAAAAGGGATTAATTTATGAGGATATTATCTGTGTGCCATGTGAATTTTATGTGTTTCATCTGTGTTGAAAAGACATGTATCTTTAATTAATTCCTTGAAGTGAAGTTACACACTGTCAAAGAGTAGGACTTTTGATGACAGATATTGAAACACTTTGAATGGACCCATGCTACAGTTTATCTTTACATTGTAGAAACACAACACAATAAGGAGCTCATAACCAATATGAACAAATAATAAGGCACAACTCTAAAAAGGTAAACAATTAATTATGATGATATTGGATTTTAGTAACAGCATCATGCACATCCAGTGGGATGAGAGAATATCCTCATGTCCGTCTCCTTCAAATCTCACAGCATTAAATGGTGTTGTTTGTAATGATGTTGTGTGAGGAAAACCTAAGTCTCATCACTCAATTTGCGATAAATGACAAGAGCCAAATCATCCAGCCCATTTGCAATTACAGTTCTTATAAATTTAGCTAATTGAGAATTGACATCTTTTTAAAATATCTAATCGGATAATTTCAAACATCTCAATCCGATTCTTCATCTTTTAGTCCGAGTTTTGAATATCCCTTCATTTAAGAAGATTTGCAAAAGACCAAATTACACGAAATCTCTTCAAAATTAGAAAGGTGGCTGACACTAGCTGCTCTCAGAAGACACTTTAAGACGCTGCCAACTTTCTTGAGTGACACTTTTGGAGACCAGCGATTTCCCTTGTCAGACCTGATCAGAAAATTACAAATCAGCCTCACAGCTGCTTTTGTACAGACTTTGAGGGTTAATTCACCTTCCTCCACTTCGTTGAACAGTTAAAAATAGTTTCTGCCATACACAGCTAAACCTAGTCCGAGCTCTGCTTCTGATCCCAGAAATGCAGGCCATTGCAGTTCTGGGTCAGAGACACTTTCCCCTTCTGAACTCGATCACCCAATTTCTTTGTTGTTGCTTAACCATTGCTAGCGAAATTTCACAAACCTTTACACGAAAGTAAACACTTTTAAAACAAATCATAACAATGAATATTAACTAACCACTGCTCCTGCAATCCACCAACAAACAAATTACGTTGTCTGATCACTGCCATAACGTTTCCATCATTGCTCAACTCAGCAATGTGTTATGTATTGACGTCCTACGATTCTATACCATGAGGTCACAACTAGGCCTAGTGCGGATAAATTCACGTCAATGTGGCATCGAAACAGTGAAGATTTTCACGACTTTTTGTTGATAATTTGTTAATTTCTGAATCATAACTAAATGTAGATGCTTCATATTTGGTGTAAGATCGTTTTTAATCAAGCGACACAACATAGCGTCAACAGAATTTTCTGTTACATTGTAGTTATTCTAGCGACACTGTATTTAGGGGTGATCGAGTTCAGTCAATGCAAGCAGCCCCGACTAGGCTAAACCGCGCAAAGACGAAATTCCGAACTTATTTCTTGGCATACGTGTATCATCATAATTCAGGCTGGGTTAATGGAAAAAAGTTAGTTATCTTGAAGCTAATCCTCTCAAAAAAACGTAAAATTTGATGGTGTTTGTTTTTAAAGTCAACAGGAATCAATGCTGAAACCTTCTCGGATTTAGATTAAATTGTATCTTAATTCCTGATTGTTTATCTATCAGTACTGAGTACTTACATAGACAATATAATTGCAGGTTTTTTGCATCTTATTCTTGTTTCTATGTTTTTTTGGGGTGTAATTTTTTTAATTCAGATGAGCAACAGACAGATCTCTTGAAATATTTGAAAGGTGGCTTATCTTAGAGAGACACTTCATGATGAATGCCATTATGGGCAATTATTTATTTAATTTTTAAAGAGTTTTCTACAGGAATGGTTCATTTAGATCATAAATCACATAATAACAACTTTATTTATGTTCATTACCATTATCATTATTATTTATTTATATATCGTTACCATTTGCCAGCCCTATATATATATACAATTGCAGCTTACAATGTTGACAAATTTTATGTGCAATTGAAGTAGATTATTTTCTGTCGTGACGTTGTCATTCCATCTTTTTCGTTGATTCATTTATTGATTTCCACTGGCAGCCACTGTAGGATGCTGCACAAGTGTCTTGCTGCGAACTTCCAAGGGAACCATCAAGTTTTCAGTTTCTAAAATGGGACACTAACTAGTTGCTTCAGGTTTCTCTGTCATATGTATTGCCTGCTTTCTGTCCTATTTGTCAATTAAATGGGCACCAAAACTAGATCAGTAGATTAATCTAAGATGATAATCAGGATTAATTCTTGCTGCTGCTTCTTGTTCATTATCCAAATTAAGTCATTTTGTCTCTGCAGTAATCTGTGTTGACAACAATTAATCCTCTGCAGTTGGGTGCAACTGCATGCTGCCACACATGTCTACATTCCACACTCTCGTCATCTATCAAGAAATATATGAAGCAGTGTATTATTATTTACTCATACCATTTTCATAAGCCAGCATTATTGCAAGGACAGTCTTGACAGGTGATCCTGGGTGTTTGGTAGCATAGAACTCCGATCTTCTACGGGACTAGTGCCTCCGGTATCAACATCCAAGGACACCTTCTAAATTACTTGTCTCATGCCATTTATGAGTAACAGTCGTTTTCAATTAAGTCACAGCAATGTACAATTTCTCAGATACAACTGACAGACAAACATTTGACGACGATGAAATTCAATACATGTGCAGAAATATGAGAAATCCCCATGTTCAGAAAAGAGATATGCCAAAACTAGGCTTTGGTGATACATCTGTATCTGCATCAATAATACAAATGTGGACATATTTCCAAAATCTGGTTTAAGCAAATCACTTTTCTCAGAATCAGTATTCCAGGTAGAGCATCCTTTTTTCAGAACTTAAATATCAGTCGGATCCCTTGTAAGAAGTGTTGCCAAAGACACCCACCTTCAGGTTGCTAAACAGCTCTTCGTGGACTTAACAGCAAATATATTCAGTTGCCAAATTAACATACCAAAAGAATACATGGACACATTTAGAATTGTGAGATAATCTGCAATTTTTCCAAAGGCCCATTCATATATGTTAAGTAACTGTTGCTAATTATAGAATTTCTTTAACATACTGTCAGTGTCTGTTAGCATCTGGTAAAAAGAGAATGTACCTATATCAACTATCAGATTGGTTTCAAGGTATTATCAACGACTGCAGCTCATCACAGCTCTTGACCAAACAATAAACAACTGGAGAGATTAATTTTGGCTGTCTCGTCAGAGTTAATCATGTCAGACAGCTGATGTCTCTGTTGACTCTATCCAAGAGTTATTCTCATCCTGCTAGCAGCAGAAAAAAAGTATTCCGACGGCCTCAGAGTTTCCATGCATGAGGCTGCAGTAGGTACTGAGTGTTCTCAGCATCACAAGCAACATATGTTCTGCAATTAGTTATGGAAATGTAGTTTGAAGAAGCATGGAAAAGAGTCTCAAAAGTCAGACTAAACTGTCATTTTGCTCAAAATTTACTAAGATAAAGTCTGCTTTTATCACACCAGTTCATGCAATATAGGCCTAGCTAGGAACAATTAAATCTAATTGTAATTTCTCATTCTTCAAGTCATTCATGCGGTATGAACTATTTCCATATTTAATCTAATACTATAAATAAAGCAATGTGAAATCAATTTTTCTTTCTGTATATGATCGACTATTGCTTAAAATTATATTGTCAGATTACTCTATTTGAGTCTTTTGTGCAGAATTTTTTGTGTGTAAACATTTGCTGAATCCACATCAAGTTTCGTGCCCATATGTCAAGAAATGATAGAAATTAAATATATCAAATTTCAATGCGGATTTCCTTGTCGTTTCCCTTTGTAATAAGACCTGAGCTCAGGAGATAGGTAGATCACAAGGTTTTAGTTTGTAATAAGTTAAATAACACCACTGAAGTGAACTGTAATCAAACAGGAAAATACAATTTTAAAAAATAAACCAGGCAGAAAGGTAGCATGATCCTGAAATATTATTCTGTGGCCATGCATTAAGATGCATGAAGCATTGACCTTGAGATTGACCTCTTCAGTAGGACATTGTGACCTCGAGGAAAAGGGGTCACAGGAGTCAACAAAGGGCATGTGATGTCACTGGCAGGTCATTGTGTATAAACTTCATGACACAACTCGAGCAACCTCGTTATTCCTACAGATTGGCCAGTGTTGTCTCATTTAGCAATACATCCATCAAGACCATCATGAGGGTAGGTGTGGTCAGCATGAGGGTGAGCCTAGCTCAAATGTCAACTGTTGAAGTGGGGCATGGTTATCTTGAGATGTCATATCTTCCAATCAGAAACAGAGATGTGGTCCTTATTTGTTCTATGACATCAGAGGAAATTGTGATATTTGTTTAAACACAAATAATTCTAAAATCTGTCATCAAATAATTGTCTGCTATAGAGTTCTCATTTTTCATGAGCTGCAAACAAGAAAAGTAGATCTACCTAAAATGTAAAATGTAATTCAGGAATAATTCTTAACGTTGCTTCAGATTTAGAATCCAAATCATGTTTAATAAATCAGTCTTAATACTGCAGAATGCAGTCCATGTCATGCAATTATTACATGACCAATGTGCAAAGAGCGTGCATGAGCTTTGTTGATTGGCCAGAATCAGTCACATGATGATATCATTAGGAGCTGCTACTGCTTGCAGCCAGCTCCTTCTGGTTTTGTTGTTGTTTTTTTAGAGAATTCCAGGCAACTGAAAAATTTTTGTCAAGTTTTATGGCTGAATGCAGCCACTGTGGACATGACTGATCATAACCATTTGCTGTTTAATCTACTTAGCATTACATGTGGGTATTGGCAATGTCATCTGTGCCATGGAAGTCCTGACATTGCAGATTTTGATTAACAGTAGGGAGATGTTTAAATTTTCGTGCCGGAAAAGCAGGGTGCATTTGATTGCTCCAACTGAAACTACTCTGTTCTACAAAATCAACACAGAGAAATGTCCATTAGGCCTGCAGAAATCGCAGACCCCATTTTGGATAGCCTGCATGATGGTAAACCTCATCACAGATATACTTTTATTTGAGGGGGTATACTTAAAATTTCTTTATATATATACTGCATTTTGCAGAAAGTAGAATTGTAAGAAAAAACAGACACCGTCAAGCTAGCTGGTTCAGTAGTTTTAGTGGCCAGTGATCCTTTCATCCAATGGGTAGATTGATAAACAGACAGCCAGACAGGTGGATAGATAGATACATTGATAGATGCATAGATGGAAAGATAGATAGGCCATAAAATGAATTGTCAAAATGTTGTTTTTTTGTGTCTGTTACTCAAAGTTATCAAAGTTGCTCCAGTTATTTGCTTTTGGGTGAAAACACATTAAATTTTGGACAAATCCGAGGTGGCTTGGTTAGGATTTTGTTGTGCTGTGGTGATTCTTGTCTGATGGATTGCTCTGATCAAGCCTTTTTTTCCCACATCAACATCCCTCAAATGCTAAGTTAACCAACCAAGACAAACTAACAAATGATAATTTTCAAGCAGCAGGTTAGGATTTTGTTGTGCTGTGGTGATTCTTGTCTGATGGATTGCTCTGATCAAGCCTTTTTTTCCCACATCAACATCCCTCAAATGCTAAGTTAACCAACCAAGACAAACTAACAAATGATAATTTTCAAGCAGCAGGCCCAGCAGCTCCTCATATTCTGCTCGCAGTGTGAATGCTAGTTAAAACTCATGTTTTATGATTAGGGCTAGTATTTTGGTTTTCTGCCGTTTCAGACAGGAGACAGAAATGACTGATGTGATTGTTAAATTCATTTTGAATGGGGCGTAAATTTTCACATTGCAATCATCATATTGAAATGCATTTGTATGATTACAAAGACGCCAACAGTTTTTACCTACTACAATACTAGTTGCAATGGAAGATGTAATGACCTTTGCTCTGACCTTCGGGGCAGAAGGTAATGAAAGGTCAATGAAGATCATTAATAATGATGCCAATGTTTGTCATGCCAAGTTACAGCTGATTGCAACTTCCTGACATTTTCCCATATATCAATTTTAGCCGGTTTCCTTTCATTCAAATACAAGATCTCACTCAAGGCCAACGTTTTATTACACAATTGTTTCTCTTAAAGCTAAAGTGGAAGCAAGCCTATTGGTTAACACTACCTGAGGAATGTCACATTTGCTCGGCACAAGAGTGGGTTGTCCTTTTGTTTCTGCAGTAATCTGTGTTGACAGCATTTAATACTTTGTGGTTGGGCGCAACTACCACCAAGTGTTTATCACTTATATAAGTTATAATTGCAAAATGTACATGAGTCTACATTCCACACTCTCTCTCAAGAAACAAATATTACCCAGTGTACTCGGTTTAACTTACACCATTTTCAAAACTGAGAATTATTGCAAGGACAGTCTTGACAGATGATCCTGAGGATTTGATGACACAGGACTTCTATAGATTTTCTACAGCACTGGTGGCTTTGGTATCAACATCCAAAGTGCCTTCCTAATTGCTGGTATTATGCCATTTGTATTTTGCTCTGGGGTGTATCTAGTAATGGCCTGAGGGGGGGGGGACATTACATGGGGTGAATACGGGGCGCTGCGTGGCATTTCCTATCTCTTCCATGTTAATTTTGGCCCTGAGGGGGGGGGGCATGGCACCATGGCCCCCCTTAAATACCCCATTGATTTTGCGTATCTTTTTGGTACACTGGTGTGAGGAAATTTGTGGTGAGCTTTCCACTGAATCAGAGCAGCCACAGAGCAGCGCCCATGGGCAGAGGCTACAGGAAAGTTCCCATGCCATAGCACCCTTTCTTGTTGCTGATTGATAGTGGTTTTCCATGTAGTCACCAGCAATTTAAATATAATTGACAGAAATTTGACAAAATGACTTGACTTGCGTTGTGCTGGTATAGCCCTAAATGGAAAACTTTTTCACTGCTCAGATGAGGTCATTACTGTCAATGGCGTCTGTTGCATCAAAGAAGAAATTTTTAAAACTTAATTTTAGAATCGGAGCAACATGACAACCAGATTACTTGAGAAATGGGCGATTGACCTACAAAAATGAAATTATAATCACTCTGATTCACTCAATTTAATCAATTATGTTTGATCAGTTGCTTTCAAGCCAATTAGCAATGGCAGTCTCTTGCATTTCAGCTAAATTGTGATCTTTCTGAAATGTCTAACCCTCAGTTATCAGAAAATTTCAAGCACCTAATCTGATTCTTAATCTGCTTGGTAGGGTTTTGAATCATATCCCTACAATTAAGAAGATTTGCAAGAGACCAAATTTTAAAAAAACTCCTCAAAATGTGAAAGGTGGCTGACACAGGCTGCAGTGGGGAGACACTTCAAGATGCTGTCAATCTGCTCAGGATTCGAACAAAGTGAAATTTCTCATCCCTTCAATCATTTGGTAGAGTTTTTCTCTGTCTGATAAATTAAAAACACACTGGAAAACTGTGGATATCCACTTACAGATACTGGACGAGGACTTCAGAAAGATCTCCAGACAATCTTTGATCACACCCCTTCCCCCAACTTTTTGTAGGTTTGTGCCCAAGCTATGGCAGGATGAGGGCCAACTGTGTCCCTATTCATCCTATATCATGCTACTACGGTACAAATTTCTAAATGAAGATCAACTTAGCTGTCTGTAGCTATACATTACTAGTCTTATCCATATCTATCCATAACTACCCACTTCTAGTCTTTTGTATACACTGGAATCTCTTTACCCCTTGTTTAAACAATAGTAATTGTGGATAGCTATGGCTAGCTATGGATAATTGTAGCTTAGTTTAACTTGGAATGGCTATGGATAGATAACTAAGGCTGGATTTTAAATGACGAGCCACTTTTAGAAATTTGTACTGTATATAAATATAGTTTTACACTTGTTTACATTTTTATAATGGAATTAAAGGTTATAGGAAGGTCTGGATAGATTATTAGACAGCTCTGTATGTCATCAATGAAGCCTCACGGAATTCATCGTGCCTTTTGGAATTAATTGAGAATATGACATTTCAAGAATAGAATAAATACTCAGAGATAGACAGGGAAAATATATTTGCTTTTTGTGTGTGGAGAGCAATACATAGGCCAATATCTCAAATAACCTTAATGCTTGATGCTGCTTGTGAACTCATTTGCATCAATACCACATTTATTTCGATTTTTCATTCATTTAAGAATTATACCTTGTGTATTTGTTTACCTGGAAAACGATATACAACTAGGTCACATTTTATAGATTTACCAAATGAAACTTTTACTCCCAACATACCTACATATGGCTCATTGTGACCTGCAATGCTTTGTCAAAGTGTAATTTAGTAAAATCACAATTTGTCCAATATTAAAGTTCCGAAATCAACCTACCCCAATCCTAAGTTATTGCAACGAAGTGTCGCTTGGATTTCCTGGACTGGAAAGTATTCATTTGATCAGCAACCCCACATTTAATTATTTATTTTGAGAGTGTGATGTCATAAAAGTATCTAAAATTAATTTCTGAATCATACAAAACCATGAACATTGAGAAATTCCTCAACCGAGTGTTACCAATTTCGATTTAAAGACAGCCAAAAAAAGAATTAGTATTTTTCGCCAAAACTGGTCAAGGAATTATTCAGGTACCTTAAAACAACTGCAAGTCTCCCATGGATATTAATGGCTGCCACAAAGATATTACATTTTTAAGAACGAATCTATTTTCACTACACCAGATTGGTTGACATTAAGTGTAGCTACTGCAGCGCCACAAATAATAAATACTTTACATATAATATGATATAAGCGTAATTGTCTTAGAATGTTTTGTCTATTAGAGGTCTTTCAGCTCACGAAGGGTATCGCATGAATTTTGTCATCTCAAAAACAATATTGTCATGAAGACTCAGTGTATTTTTCTAAATGCTAATGAACCACCTGGACAATTCCAGTGACAAAATCAGACCACCTCATCAAGGATCGAACCACTTTGAAAATTACAAGCCAACCTCCTGAAGACAGTCTGTTGTGCCTTATTATGAAATTTAGAAATAATAAGAACATTCATAGACATTTGATTTTAAAGTTTCTTAAACTTTATTTCATATAAGGAGGATAATTGGCTCAGTCTGGTTGAAGTCCAGCAGGTTTTATAAAAGATGAAATTTCACTTTAATCCTTGATATTAGTTATCACTGGAAGCCCATCAATAAGAACACCATCATAATTTTTTAATCGTAAGAATTTTTTGTATTGAAATACTTTGCATTGTTTTGGGAAATCACAGCAGTGTCACTGCAATTGAGATACCATTTCTGGTTTAGCATAGGCCATAGTTTTGTAGATAGGGTGACTGGATAGTGCCCTGAGGTCAGGTTACCCTGATTTAGTCAAATGCAGCAGGGAATGGCAGGTGTACTGCACCAATTCTCTGTACACAACGCTCTTATATTTGTAAGGTTGCGTAAATTAAAATACTGAATGCAGGCTTCAGAAAAAGTATCCATGTTCAGAATTAGTAGCATTTTTATGATATAAATAACAAATATATTGCACATATAAGTAAATGCTGATGTGTTCTTAGAAGTCATATAAGCGGTTGCAGGTTGAGAAAATTGTTTTCAAAGATGAAAAAGGGATTCTTTTATGAGGATGTCATCTGTGTGCCATGTGCATTTTATGACTTTCATCTAAGTTGAAAAAAAGTTAATTCCTTGAAGCAAAGTTACACACAGACTGCCAAAGAGTAGGACTTTTGATATCAGATATTGAAACACCTTGAATAGACCCATGCTGCAGTTTACCTTTATATTGTGGAAACACAACACAATAAGGAGCTCATAACCCATGTGAACAAATTGTTATAATAAGGCACAACTCTAAAAAGGTAAACGATGAAGTATGATGATATTGGATTTTAGCAACAGCATCACTCAATTATGATAAATTGCCAACACCTAATTGTCAAGCCAGTTTGCAATGACAGTTCTTATAATTTTAGCTAAATTGAGAATTGACATCTTTCTACAATGTCTAATCAGATAATTCCAAACATCTCAATCTGATTCTTCATCTTTTAGTCAGGGTTTTGAATATCCCTTCAATTAAGAAGATTTGCAACAGACCAAATTAGATGAAATCTCTTCACAATGTCAAAGGTTTGCTGAACTGACTGCTCTCAGAAGACACTTTAAGACGCTGCCAACTTTCTTGAGTGACACTATGGGAGACCAGCAATTTCCCTTGTCAGACCTGATCAGAAAATTACAAATCACCCTCACAGCTGCTTTTTGTACAGACATTGAGGGCCGATTTCACCAACATAGTTTTAACAGTTAGGCCTGGTCTTAACTTCTTTAAACCTGGCGTAACAAAGTCCCTTTCACCAACTGAGTTTTAGTCAATAGACTTGTCAAGGTTCAGTGGTTGACAAATATTGTTAGACAACTTACAGATTAGTGATCTCAAACTGTTAAAGTGATGTCCCTTTGGGGCTGACCAGATAATACATGAGGGGGGCGGCTGGACTTATGATGAAAATAATTGGTTCAGCACATGACACTGAAAAATAAATTTTCTCAGCACATCAAACAAAAAAAGAATTTTGTTTCCACCCAATCACTCAGCACAGCCTTCATTGAATAAGTCAGACACACCTCCAAAGTTTGCCAATGAACGAGCCTACACACATGTAAATATATGCACATGATACAGCTTGAATGTCATCTGAAATATTATGACAAAAAAGTTAATATATGAAGTTTGATGTTTGTGCGAGAGACCATGATAATTTGACACAGTCGTAGGATAGCTTGTTGTTTTGTTGCTTGATAGCAATAATAGGTTGGTTAATGGGAAAAGGGGAAGTTTTGAACTCTTTTTTTTCACAGAGACTGGACTGGGTCAGTGGCGTCCCCAGGTGCCCCCCATATTAACTTTCCAACACTGGCACTCTGGCTAAAATATACAGTTAGTATAGTGAGTGCCCCCCCCAGATAATCGCGTGCCCCCCAGGTGCCCCCCGCTTGAGACCCCCCAGTTACGCCACTTGACTAGGTAGGCAATTATCTATTAAAAAAATTTCCAAGAACCCCCCCCCCTTTTCCATGCAGCCATATATTTGTCTTTGTTTGGGAAATTGAGACATTGTGTTTGTAACAGCTAACCTGTTCGCACAACACGTGTAAACTTCCACTAAACTAAAATTCTTTGATACTGCTTGACTTGAATTATTGGTTTAGCAGACCAGGTCTTAGCTAAGACCTGGCTCTTCTCTTAATACCATGTTGGTGAAAACGGCCCTGAGGGTTTGATTCACCTTCCTCCACTTTGTTGAACAGTTAAAAATAGTTTCTGCCATACACGGCTAAACCATGCAAAGAGGAAATTCCTCTTAAAAATCGTCAAATTTGGTGGTATTTGTTTTTAAAGTCAGCAGGAACTTTGGTCAATGCTGAAACCTTCTTTGATTTAGATAAAATTGTGTCTTCCCGATTGTTGATCTATCAGTACTGAGTACTTAGACAATAGAATTGCAGGCTTTTTACATCTTCTTCTTGTTTCTATTTATTTTTGGGAGTATTTTTTTAATTCAGATTAGCAACAGAAAAATCTCTTGAAATATTTGAAAGGTGGCTTATCTTAAAGAGACATTTCATGATGAATGCCATCCACTTATGGGCAAAATGCTTCTTGTGTTATTTAATTTTTAAGAGTTTTCTACAGGAATGGTTCATTTAGATCATAAATCACATAATAACATTCAGGTGCACTTTACAATGTTTCGCACATACAATGTAAAATGTATATATACAATTATAACTTTACAATGTTAACATATTTTGTGTGCAATTAAAGCTGTGAAGATCTATCAAGTAGATTTCTGTCCTGACGTTGTCATTCCATCTTACTCATTGATTCATTTGTTGATTTCCCCTGGCAGCAAGTGGACATGCTGCACAAGTGCCTTACTGAGAACTTCCGAGGGAATCATCTTATCAAGTTATTAGTTTCTAAAATAGGACAATAACTAGTTGCTTCAGGTTTCTCAGTCATTTGTTATGTCTGCTATCTTTCCTTTTTGTCAATTATATGGGCACCAAAGCTAGATCAGCAGATCAATTTCAAGTGTTAGTCAGGACTAATAATTAGAACTTATGGCTGCTCCTAATTCTTCCGAATTAAGTCATTTTGTCTCTGAAGTAATCTGTGTTGACAAAAATTATTCATCTGTGGTTAGGTGCAACTGCTGCCACCAAGTGCTTGTCACATATGATTGCAATATAGATCTACACATGTCTGCATTCCACACTCTCCTCATCTATCAAGAAATATATGAAGCAGTATATTGTTATTAAACTCTGTTAAGTATCACTTTAAGGAATTGGTAAAGTTTAATGACATTCATTAGATATTCATTAAGATGACTCCTTTAAAAGTAGCTGTGTAATTGGGTTAGTCACAGATCTGGACAGTGAACGAGACTTGCAGATGATACAATTCTGCAAAGCTTTTAATTTGATAACAACATGATAAGACCAGCCAGGAATGAATTCATATTGACGTCTATTATGCCAATGCTTAAGGCATGTTCTGCCTTGTCCCATACAGCAGCCCCATTTTCATAAGCCAGCATTATTGCAAGGACAGTCATGACAGGTGATCCTGAGTATTTGGTAGCATAGAACTCCGATCTTCTACGGGACTAGTGCCTCCGGTATCGACATCCAAGGACACCTTCCTAATTACTTGTCTCATGCCATTTATGAATAACAGTGGTTTTCAATGAAGTCACAGCAATGTACATTTTCTCCGATACAACTGACAGACAAATGTTTGACGATGATGAAATTGAATGTGCAGAAATATGAGAAATCCCCATGTTTAGAAAAGAGATGTGCCAAAACTAGGTTTTGGTGATACATCTGTATCTGCATCAATAATACAAATGTGGACATATTTCCCAAAATCTGATTTAAGCAAATCACTTTTGTCAGAATCAGTATTCCTGGTAGAATATCCTTTTTTGAGAACTTAAATATTGGTCGGATCCCTCGTAAGAGGAAAAGGTGTCGCCAAAGACACCCACCTTCAGGTTGCTAAACAGTTCTTCTTGGACTTGACAGCCAATATATTCAGTCGCCAAGTGGACATACCAAAAGAATACATGGACCCAGTTAGAATTTTGAGATAATCTGCAATCTTGCCAAAGGCTATTTATATGTTGAGTAAATGTTGCTAATTATAGAATTTCTCTTTAACATACTGTTAGCATCTGGTAAAAAGAGAATGTACCTATAACAACTCTCAGATTGGTTTCAAGGTATTATCAATGATTGCAGCCCATCACAGCTCTTGACAAAACATAATACAACTGGAGAGATTAATTTTGGCTGTCTCATCAGAGTTAATCATGTCTGACAGCTGATGTCTCTGTTTACTCTATCCAGGTGTTATTCTCATCCTGCTAGCAGCAGAAAAAAAGTATTCCGACGGCCTCAGAGTTTCCATGAGCCTGCTGTAGGTACTGAGTGTTCTCAGCATCACAAGCAACGTACGTTCTGCGATTAGTTATGGAAATGTAGTTTGAAGAAGCATTGAAAAGAGTCAGACTGAACTGTCATTTTGCTCAAAATTTGCGAAGATAAAGTCCGCCTTTATCACACCAGTTCGAGCAATATAGGCCTAGCTAGGAACAATTAAATCTAATTGTAATTTCTCATTCTTCAAGTCATTCATGAGGTATGAACTTATTTCCATATTTAATCTAACACTATAAATAAGGCAATGTAAAATCATTTTTTCTTTTTGTATATGATCTACAACTGCTTAAAATTATATTGTCAGATTACTCTATTTTAGTCTTTTGTGTAGAAGTTTTTGTGTGCAAACATTTGCTGAATCCACATCAAGTTTCATGCACATATGTCAAGAAATGACAAAAATTAAATATATCAAATTTCAATGCGGATTTTCTTGTCGTTTCCCTTTGTAATAAGACCTTAGCTTAGGAGATGGGTAGATCACAATGTTTGAGTTTGTAATAAGGCAAATAACACCACAGAAGTGAACTGTAATCAAATAGGAAAATAAAATTTTAAAATAAGCCCTGCAGAAAGGTAATGTGATTCTGAAATATTATTCTGTGGCCATGCATTAAGATGCATGAAGCATTGACCTTGAGATTGACCTTTTCAGTAGGACATAGTGACCTCGAGGAAAAGGGGTCACAGGAGTCAACAAAGGGCATGTGATATCTTCGAATTTCCGCTTTAAGCATGTGAATGAAAGTACAGTCTTGAAGATTATAAATTGTTTACCTTCCAAAACCAGCTGTGGCGCTGATGGTCTCTCCATTAAATTTCTCAAAGAAATTAAGGAAATAGTATCAAAACCTCTAACAACTATCATAAATCAATCATTAAATTTTGGCTCATTTCCTAATAAACTAAAAATTGCTAAAATTGTTCCTGTCTATAAGAAAGACAATGAGAAATTAATTGAAAACTATCGTCCAATATCAGTCCTTCCTGCTATTTCCAAAGTCTTTGAAAAAGTGATGTCCTCCCAAATTTACATGTATCTAAAATCTGAAAATATGTTTTACAGTAGTCAATATGGATTTAGAGAAGGTCATAATACTGAGCTTGCGGTGTTAGAGAATATTGATAGAGTAATTGTGAACTTAGAAAATGGTAACATACCGGTAAACATATTCCTGGATCTATCATAGGCATTTGATACCCTTGATCATGATTTGCTTCTATATAAGTTATCCCATTATGGAATTCAAGGAAATGCTCTAAATTTGTGTAAATCATACTTGACTAACCGGAAACAATATGTAGAATACAACGGCTCCAGATCTAAACAACTCACAATTAAAACAGGAGTACCCCAAGGTTCTATACTTGGCCCGCTCTTCTTCCTGATATATCTAAATGACTTTGATAGATCCACGGATATGTTTAAATTTATTACGTATGCAGATGACACTACCTTAATAGCTTCCCTTTCACTAGATACACCTGCCTCCCCTCGAGTCTTTGAGCTTTCACTAAATGAAGAACTAAAAAAAGTAAATGATTGGTTGAAAATTAACAAGCTCTCCCTAAACATAGGAAAAACAAAATTTATGATGTTTCATACTATAAATAAATGTGTTCCCCGACTTTCCTTAGAAATTGAACAAAACCAGATACAACGTGTTGATAATTTTGATTTTCTCGGTATTATCATTGACAAAAATCTTACTTGGAAATCACATATTGAGAAAATTGAAAAGAAAATCGTAAAAGTTCTGGCTATTCTAAACCGACTAAAACACTATGTACCGTTAGAAACGCTTCGTACACTGTATAACTCCCTCATTTCACCACACCTACTTTATGGCATCCTGCTCTGGGGACAAAAAACAAAAAATATCACTAAACTCCAAAAAAAGGCGATGCGACTCATTACCAAATCTAAATACAATGCCCACACAGAGCCCCTATTTAAAAAATTAAATATACTAAAAGTCTCAGATATTTTGACCTTACAAGAATGGAAATTTTATTATAAATTAGTCCATAAAACTCTCCCTACTTATTTCTTGAAAATTTCGCTCCAGAGACACAGCGACCTCCACCATTATCAAACTCGACAAAACAATCTTTTCGTGATACCCAAGCTTAAATATCAACTCTCTCTTAGCTCTGTAAAAAACCAATTACCTAATTTGATTAACCAAGCCCCAAACTCTACACTAGAGAAAGTTCATACACATAGTTTATTCGGAATATGTTTTTACTTAAAAAGGGTATTCATCAGTGCCTACTGTGATTCATGTGAAACACTTGACTGTTATATTTGTAGAAGACATTAGATCCTTTTATTGTGTTTTGTCTTTGATTCTGCTTTTCTACCCTTCTCATCTTACTTTGAGCTGTTGGAGTTGACAGAGTTCAAATAGTATATAGTTATGCTCTTTCCCACTCAGTTATCTACCTTATGGATCCTCGTCCCATTATCACAAACCCCTTCAAAATTACTATACCCCCATGCTTGCACACGTACAGTCAAATTTATATCTTAAACTCAAAGTAATATTTATTAATATTGGTGGTTTGCAGACAGCGGCTATTGCCTTATGCAAATCCCCTTTGTTTCAGTGTGAAATGACTCAAACTTTAACTTTACTGCATTGTATGTTAATATGTAAACATTGAACAACAATAAACTATTTCTGTCTGTCTGTCTGTCATTGTGTATAAACTTCATGACACAACTCGAGCAACCTCGTTATTCCCACGGATTGGCCAGTGTAGTCTCATTTAGCAATACATCCATCAAGACCATCATGAGGGTAGGTGTCGTCTGCATGAGCGTGCATGAGGGTGAGCCTAACTCAAATGTCAACTGTCGAAGTGGGGCATGGTTATCTTGAAGCTTCCAATCAGAAACAGAGATGGGATCCTCATTTGTTCTATGACATCAGAGGAAATTGTGATATTTGTTTAAGCACAAATAATTCTAAAATCTGTCATCAAATAAAAGTGATGATCATTGGTCGTGAGAGTCATTTGACTGGGATCTGGAATGACATGTGCCAATCTTTTCCTTGTGTTACTCACAATAATGCTATGGAAGTGTGAGATGAATTATTTAGCCTTTTCATTTTATATTTCAAAAAAGATTCCATGGACAATTGTGTCATTGCGATTCTAAGAACCTGTTATATTTTTGTGAGACATTGCCCCCTTGATCTGTAAAATCAGGACGTCAGATGGCTTAAAGTTACTTTTTAACAGGTTCTTCATTGAGTTCAATAAGGTGCCTTTGAAAGATCACATCATGGCCATATGTATATAGCTCTTGTGAAGTTCATATTTGTCTCTTTTTCCAGATCCATTTTTAGATCTATAAGGCTGTTAAGTTCCCAGATCAAACAAGCACTTTTTTTTTTTCGGTTAGGAGTTCTAGCACCTGAGGCGCATGATCAAAATTACAATGGCAGTCCGTAGAAATTAGAAACAAGTATCAAAAATAGCATTCTTTGAAAAGAGGGTCGAGCTCCTATTATATGGCTTCTGAGCACAGCTGAGACAATTTGCAGGTCGTTGCTCAGAGCCCATTCTGTCAGACTGATGTTTCAGTCTAACATCTGAGCAAGCATTAGCAATGCATCACTGAAGAAAAAAGTAGGAGTGAAGCAGAAAGAACTGAAAAAGTGTACTGTTTTTATATGATTTTCTGTGATACTGTTAACATATTTACATCACTTCCGTAAATTTTTTTTTTTGGGGGGGGGAGAGGAGCCAGGTATGTTTCACTGTGAAAATTGCAATTTATAAGTCATGGTGCTAATATGATGGGTCATGATCAAACAATGGGTTTGAATGGGTCAGGTCTAATCATTACGGTCGTGACATCTCGAAAACTGATACTTGCTGCATACAGGCTACTGACAGACGAAAGGATTATGATTATTGATACCATAGATATTGATGTGATTACGAATCAGATACACAACTGTTTTGTTTGCAAGTAGTCAACAACCAGTATTATTAATCTCTACGGAGTGAAGAGCTACAGACCGCCTCTGAAAGTTGACTGATCTGAAGGTTCCTTTTACTACAGTACAAATTTCTAAATGTGGCTCAACTTAGCTGTCTATAGCTATTCATTACTAGTCTTATCCATATCTATCCATAACTATCCATTTCTATCCTTTTGTATACACTGGAATCTCTTTACCCCTTGTTTAAACAATAGTAATTGTGGATAGCTATGAATAAGTGTAGCTTAGTTTAGCTTGGAATGGCTATGGATAGATAGCTAAGGCTAGATTTTAAATGAAGAGCCACTTTTAGAAATTTGTACTGTAGGGAGTCACATACTCAACTCCGGATTGTCCTGAGGACAAATTTAACCGTTTGAGAAAGTCAGATGTGTGATTGTTTATGCTGGCATATAACTGCCTCTCTTAAACATTCATTGGTGCTTTAAGGGCATCAGTCTACCCTTTTGAGAATTGTATCTCACTAAATTGATGCTTAGGCATTCACAGCACATATGTGTAGAATCTCAGGGGGTTGCCCCAAGGCCATTCACATCCTGTTTGTATGAGTTTGAGGTAACTGACTAGGTTGCTACACAGCTGAACAAAGGAGAGACAGTTGATTTTCTCAGGTAGATCTCTTTTATTGGTCCTACTTCTTTCTCAAACATTTCATTAATTAAATGCACTTAACTAGGGCTGATTTGAATCTGCTTACAAGTAGTGAAACAGCTCTCTTTAAGTAGCAAAGTTATAGTCTTATTGGCACTTTTGTGAAATAGTGCACAGGGCCCTTTTATTTGACTCATTGAGGAAGAGGCTTCTCTGTGATAACCCGATGGGTAAGTTTATGTTAAGCATATTCATCTTTAAATCTTTCTTGGGTTGACCTGATCGTTTTGAACGAAACTGCAAAAAAAAAAAAACGTGATACAAATCATAGCACGTAGCTTGTGGTTAGGCCACACATAATTGATTCTTAGCTTCGTGGACCCGCTGACACAATAGATTTCCTGCCGATGGAAAAAATAAAATAAAAATTTTTTTTTGACATTATAAAAAACTTTTTTTCACCTTTTTTTTTTGTCCTACCGACCGACCCTAGAAAAAGTGCCTTGAGAGGATCCGAGAAGCTAAAGATCAATTATGTGTGGCGTTTAAATAAGTTCAGTCATGCAGACATCCAGACTTGTCCACCATACTGCAGTCAATTTCCAATCCAAAGCTACATTCAAAGCCTTCATGAACTGTGCTTTGGTGCTGTTTGTCCTGAAAAATGATGGTGTCATCAATCACAGTCATCTTAAAGCCTCTCTTTCCACCTATCCATAAGAAAAAACACCAGATATATTGATGGTTAATTCAAGGCTGCATGGATAGCCGTTCACCTCCAGTAGGCTTCTTTTTCCTTGGTATTCTACTATCTATATGTGTGTGCCAATGGCAATTTAGATTTTCGACCTGATGGCTCAATTAAGTAATGATTGGAATTTTGCTGTAAATTGTCAAATTGTTTCAAAATGACCATTCGTATGTTAAGTTTCTTTCCTGCATTTCATTGATGTTTCCTGTATAATAAATAATGTATGATAATAGAAATATTGAAATGTAGTTTAGGCAATGAAATGTTTCCCACGTTTTTTCCAGTTGAGCGATTTCTTACAAACAATGCAAAACTCAGACTTAAACTTAAACAAAGATAGTTTAATCAGCTCACGTTGCCAAAACGACAGCAGTCAAATAATAAGGAACAATACTGTAAAAGACTACAAAAAATGTAACAAACAATGCTGAAATCACAAATATGTACCGGTGAATCGAATTATAAACAACATTTTTTTAACAATGAGTTTCTGTACAGTATAATTATAGAAAGAATAGTTCAGCGAAATGGGAGGTTTGCCAACATGCTCTGTGAAAAGTGATGTCTCTTTTACGGTCACACCACCACATATTTAAAAAAATACTATAATTTTTACAGGTGTCTACAACCGTCATTGTTTTATAGAATTTATGGAGATATGACAGTTAAAAGAACATCAACTTTTTTTTAGTGATGGCAGTATTCCTAAAAATAATTACTTTTATCTGCTTCAGGTGTAGGTCTGCAACTTGTTGATATGAGTCTGTTAAGTATCCCTTCAAGGAATTGGTAAAGTTTAATGACATTCATTATATATATATATATTCATTGAGATGATTCCTTCAAAAGTTACTGTGTAATTGAATTAGTTACACATCGGTACAGTGAACGAGACTTGCAGATGATACAGTTCTGCAAAGCACTTAATTTGATAACAATATGATAAGACCATCCAGGAATGAATTCATATTGACATCTATTATGCCAATGATTAAGGCATGTCTCTGCTCTGTCCTATACAGCAGTGGCATTTGTCAGATTGTTCGTTAAAGAATTGAATGATTTGTTCAGAGAAGTGTCATTAGTCCCTTTCTGCCTTCTGCATCTTTTCTTCAGCTTTCTTTTTCTTTTAAAGAGAATCCTCAAGGCAACCCTGAAATTTTTACCGCACAGACTGTATAGGAAGAAGTTGATGCTGAAGTTCAGGTAGAAAATGTAAGTTACGAGTTTCTCTATGGCAGAGTAATCCGTAGACTTGAGCACTAAGTGACTGAGGAAGTCCATTGACAGGATGTGCAGTATGTGCTTGGGCAGGTTGAGTAGTAGGAAGGAAGTGGACACTACCAGCAGCATCGTTGTAACTTTTGTGTGAATTCTGTTTTGTGAAAAAGACGGAGCAGTCGGAGAATCCTGGATAGCTGTCACCTGGATATGCTGCTGTTTTATCTTAGTGACAGCACATACGATTCGCACATTCAGGATAAAAATGGTGAGAAATGGAATAACGAATGTCAATGTTGTGTCGATGTTAACCATGAGTTTTAAAAAGTCAATATATCGTGTCACAGGTAAGCATAGCTGCATTCCATACATTGACTGCACAGAAGAGGTCCACAGAGCATAACTGTAAATGAGTCCTGCTAAGGTGGTCAATGCAGCTACGACCAGTTTGGCTCTCCGTGGAGTGCACATTTCGTTTCTTTTGAAAGGAAAGCATGTTGCAATATAACGTTCTACAGTGAAGCCCACAACAAGCCATACGGACAAGAAAGAGAAGACGTAACTGCTGAAAGTGAAGAACTGGCATCCAAAGGGCATGTTGTAGAGCCCAATGCCCAGGTTGGTACTCCACGAGAACAAGACACATATCAGAAATCCAGAGTCCGCGACTGCTAGCGATGCGAGATAGACGCTGGAGGAAAGAGTCTTCAAAGATGTCA
Organism: Platynereis dumerilii; assembly: GCA_026936325.1. NCBI lineage: Eukaryota > Metazoa > Annelida > Polychaeta > Phyllodocida > Nereididae > Platynereis > Platynereis dumerilii. The sequence goes on from JAPTHN010000007.1 coordinate 13,006,946, forward strand.
TTAAGAATGCCACACAGGATAATGAGTTGCCCGCGAGACCAACGACCACTATTATAGGCACTATGTAATAATCCAACATTCTGATGACATGTCGAAATTGACTGTCCTGAATTTCTGTGCCATTCCATTGATCTTTCGTCTCCAGGGCTACAAAAGATGTGTTGTTCAAAGAGGCTGCCGATGTGGCTTCTATGTTCAGGTCTTCCATGCTTCCGAGTGGCAGCTGTCTGCAAAAGAAAGGAGAATGATGATGTAGCTAATTATTTGAAATTTAATTAAACCTTAATCATGTTAATTGAATTAACCTGCTGTCATTTGCTGGAAGTTGGAAATTAATGAGAACCCTAAATGAGCTGATGACAAGTCCTGTGCTAATGTAACATCTTGAGGCAATGGAGATCAATTCAGAGCATTTGTAGCTACATAATGGTGTTATTCAATACATTAATAACATTTTGGTCAACTTACGGCCTCATTTCTATAAAGCTCTCCCGGGTGTCAGCAAACCCTGAGAAGCTCACATAAAGGCTTTCAATTAAGGGAGATGCCAGGCTACCTCTACACTCTAGTCTAGGCAGTTCTAATAAACCTGTGAGAAATCAAGTGCATGGTGGAAAATTCCCCTCGAATCTTTCAACACTAAGCTTCTACTGTCTCTAATGATGCAGAATGTAAGACCTTGAACTTAAAACATCCTTAACCCCCCGAGCATTGGCATGATTCTTCCTCTCTGCATTCACCCTGATGCTCATGAAACTTATCTCATTATTCCCAATCTCAAGGCCAGAGGGAGGTTGCAAATGATGATCAAATGGCCACAGGCTAATAATGGCATAGGCTTCCCTGCCGAATCACCATTTCCTGATCAACTGTCAGCGAATATCCTTTGCATTTTAGCTCATGTTGAGAGGAGCCAAGATATTTGAGAACTTCATGCACACTGTTCCATGGCTTCATTGTGAGAGACACTAATTACAAACTAACAAGCTAGGTGGCACTTAATTAACACAACAAAAATTAACAATTCCACAGGTAACAATCTACCTGAACCAATAGGTGTTTGTGAAACACCAAGACTGAGAGATTAGTACTGAAGGGCGTTGTTTTGACAAACACCACAGATCAGGTATTTATGGTAGTTTCATTATTTACAGGAATCGAGTCATTGGCGTCACTCTGAAGCTTGCACTTAGTGAGTCATGATATCTGAGATGTGTCAGGTGACTGAGGTCCTGTCTCTAGCATTGTTTTACACTTAAATAGGTAGTTAATTTTTCATTGGCTCACAAATGGCTTATATGACGAAATCACTGGCTTGTGTTTGTAAAGTGGATAACATGGCAAGTATAACAACATCGTAAGGAACATCTTGGTTGTGTGTGCATGACTGCATGTGCATCCATTTCCTGAAGTATATAATTTTGATTTGAAATATATTTATTCAGGGTAAACATGTTCAAGACAAGCTTGTTTTTCAACAAGGCCCTGTTAAAAATAGAATGAAGATTTATGTACAAATTACACAATCTAGTATGCAGTACTTTCCTCATAGGAAATTGAGTGATGTGACAACCGCTATGATATAGGCAATATACAGAAAATTTGCCCTAACTGGTTCAAAGGAGTTAATGCAAACAGGAAAGTGTCACTTATCAAGTACACCAGTCAACATCAAGCTGCTTGGTTGGTGGAGAGAATTGTTGCGTGACATGATCAATTTGTGGAGGTATATATTTTTCACTATTTGGCATGTACACGAATTTGTAAACCTACAAAAACGAACATATACACGAATTTAGCATTCGTGTAAGTGTGAAATATTGCTATTCACGAATTTGTGTATGTGTAATTACGAACATTGCAACCTTAAACTTTGCTAAAACTAACTCTTAACCTAATTTTAACACTAAACCCTAATTATATAGCACTTCCACGAATGTTAGTATTGGCAGATACACGAATGAATAATAAAGCACATTCACAAGTGTTCGTTTTTACATGTACACGAGCACCTATGCTCGTTTTTTCATGTCCACGAATTCGTACATGCTCGTTTTTACACCTCCACAAATTTGTGTACATGCCAAATAATGAAAAATATATACATGATTTGTGACTGGCCTGTTGGGCATCCAACCAAATTAACTGTATCATCCTACATTGTAGAAATTGCTTCGATAAATGTACAGATAGTGATGCTATGAGAAGCAAAACTATTTGCAGTCAGTGTACTGAAAAAAATGTTGTCTGAAATGAGAAAATAATTGTTCGATAAGTAAATAAATGTCAATTCAGAATCACCATCAGAATTGACTTATTTCATCGTAAGAAAAGATACATTATGTAAACGGGTAGTGGAGACCCTGCCAAAACACCAAGTGTCACTACTGCAGGGCCACCAACAGCAAATAGTTTTACATACACTGTAAATTTTGAATTTTGAGTTAGCTTAATTGATTGAGTGAGATGGTTGCACAATTCCTTTGAGCCAAGATAGCTTGTTGTTTGCAAGTTATAACAACATAAAGATTATCATAACTCAAAACTGCAAGCTATCATGGCTCAAACAAATTGTGCAACCATCTCACTCAATCATTTGAGCTAACTCAGAATTTCAAATTTTACAGTGTATAATATAAATATAATTGTCATAAATTTGCCTATTAGAGGTCTTTCACTTCATGAAGGTATTGCATTAATTTTGTCATCTTAAAACTAAATTAATGTCATAAAGCTTGTTTAAACCTTCAGTTTCATCATAATTTCCTGGAGGCCAATGAACCACTTGACCACCTCTGGACACAAAATTGGACCACTTCATCCTGAATCCGACCAATTTTGCTAATTACAAACCACCCTAATGAAGACAGACTGTTCTGCATCACTATGAAAATGAGATACATGTGTCTGCATTCAACCTTCCCTTCATCTATCAAAAGACATATAACCAACCCAGTGTATTCTATTTTTACTTAAATTACATTTTCAAAGTGGCATTATGGCAAGGTAATTCTTGAAAGATTATCATGTGTATTTGATGACATAAGACTTCTATCTTCTACAGGACCCTGTATCGATGTCCAAGGACATGTTCCTAATTGCTTGTCTCGAGCTGTTTATAAATAACAGTGGTTTTCCATGAAGTCATAGCTATGTAAATTTCCTTAGATATAACTGACAGACAAACATTTGATGAAAATGAAATGGAAAGTGCTGAAATATATGAAAAATCCCTATGTTATAGATAAGCAAAAACTAGATTTGGGTGATACATCTGTATCTGTATAACTGATACAGACATTGACATATTTCCCAAAATTCGCATTAGCAAATCTTTCCTCAGAATTAATATTCCTTGTAGCGTATCCTTTTTGAGAATTAACGTAAGTATCAGTTGGATCCCTCATAAGAGGAAGAGGTGTACCAACCTAAGACACAAACCTTCAGGATGCTTAACAGTTTTTCTTGGACTAGGTAGAAAATTTATTCAATCGCCAAATGAACATACCAAAAGAATACATGGACGAATACTTTGCTAGTGGGTCATGTTTAGTGAATGTTGTAAATTCCAGAATATTAGCATCTAGCCTACTGTCAGTATCTGGTTTAAAGACAATTGGTAGAGATTTTCTCTTGACAAAACATGATACAACTTAATTTTGTGCGTTCTCATGTCTGACAGTTGATGTCTCTATGCACTCTATCAAGGTGTTATTCTCATCTTGTCAGCAGATGACAAAAAGTATTCTGAAGGCATTAGAAAGTTTCCATGAGACAGAGTGTACTCATTAGGCATTGCAAGCTATGCACCTACGTGCTGACATGTTATTGATGCAAACGAGGTTGGAAGAAGCATGGGAAGGAGTCTCAAAAGGCAGAGTGTTGTTCTGTTTGAAATTTACTAAGAAATTAAAATCTACTTCCAACACACCAATTCAGTTGAAATAACATCACGTAATAGGCTCAGCTTGGAACAATTAAATTTGATTGACATTTAACATTCTTGAAGTCATCATTGAGCAGCACATGGGAGAAATTCATGATGCACACACTGATTTCTACATATAATTCTACACTATAAATAAGGCAAATGAAATGAGGTGAATAATACCATGGAGGTGAACTGTAATCAAATAGGGAAATCAAATCATCCTACTATCAACACCTCACACACACTATTGACATCTCACACTACTCCAATCAAACTGATGATTACCCAGTTAAATGAAAACTTGCAAGCAGCTTTTCTAAGAGCTCTCTATAATGTCCTTAGCTGGGTTTCATATTCCAAATTACAGCCACAGAAATTGAAGTGATGTTTTGAAAACATGTAACTAGGTGTTTTTAAAACACTCCATATTTCCCCCCTTCCCCTTACATGCCTATGTGTGTTATGCTGCATAAAAGACTTATGCTAGTACTAACAAAAGCAAACAAAGCAGAAAGATAGCGCAATCCTGAAATATTATTCTGTGGCCATGCATTAAGATGCATGAAGCATTGACCTTTGGACTGACCTCTTCAGTAGGACTTTGTGACCTCGAGGAAAAGGGGTCACATGGGGGTCAACAAAGGGCATGTGATGTCACAAACAGGTCATTGTGTATCAACTTCATGACACAACTCGGGCAACCTCGTTATTCCCGTAGATTGGCCAGTGTAGTCTCATTTAGCAATACATCCATCAAGACCTTCATAAGGGTAGGTCTGGTATACATGAGGGTGAGCCTAATTCAAATTGACAACTTTTGAAGTGGGGCATGGTTACCTCTCGATGTCATATATATAGATTCCATTCAACAAAAGTAATCGGATCCTCATTTGTTCTATGACATCAGAGGAAATTATGATTTTGTTTATGGCACAAATAATTTTAGAATTTATCATTAAATAGAAGTGGGAAAATTTTGGTCAAGATGGTTACTTGATTGGAATCTGGAATCATACATGCCATATTCCTTTGTGGATGATCAAAATAAGTGAATTATAAAATGCATCAATAACCTGCCCCTTGTGACTCTATATGCTTATAAATATTTCAAGCATATGCAACTGTTGGTAAGCAAAGAAAATTGGATGTAATTTGAATCCCACATACAGGGATACATATTTTTAAAAAGGATCTGCAGACCATTGTGTCATGGGGATTTTAAGAAACTGCAATATTTTGTGAGATCATGCCCACTTTGATGTAAAACCAGGTGTCAGATTGCTTAAATGTTGTTTTTTAACAGGATTTTTGATTCAACTTCGAACGACCAAGGTTGTGTTTAAGCTCTTGTGAAGTTCATATTGTCTCTGCTTTCAGATCCAGTTTTGGATCTGTGAGGCAATCCTGGGCTATTGAGTTCACAGAGAAAATAGCACTTTTGTTTCCAGTTGGGAGTTTGAGCACCTTATATAGACACATGATGAACAGGACAATAGCAGTCTATAGATATAAGATACACACACAAGTAGTATATAAAAATAGTATTCTCTGAAAAGAGGGTCTAGCTCCTGTATCATGGCATCTGAGCTCATCGGAGCTCATCTGAGACAATTAGCTGGCGGTCAGTCAGAGCCCATCCGGTTGGACTGATATTTCAGTCGTACATCTGAGCAAGCATCAGCAATTCAGCACTGGAGAAAAAAGTTGGAGTGAAGAAGACAGAACTATATTGTGCAAATTTGCCAAGAATATATTTACACCGCTTCCATTATTTACCAGTGGGAGGGGAAGCCAGGTATTTTTCAATGTGAAAATCGCACTTTGTAAGACACGATGCTATAAAGATGTGTTTTGACTACACCATTAGTTTTAATGGCACTTCAATTTAACTATACTGAAGTGATATACTGATACTAGATGGCTTGACTGTGACACATCGTAAGCAAAAATGTCCTCTCTTCCTGTCACTGGTGAAACTACTTCGGAATAAACCGTGTCAGTGCCAGTCGATATTTTTAAAGAGGGCATGTGTCATGTCACTTTTTAAGAAGGGGTATGGCACATGTCAACTGTGTCGATTTTACCCTTGTACCACCCACGCAGGAAAGTAATGTGGAGAAAACCAGTGGTCTGCTGAACATGTTGAACATGGCGGACATGGTGAAGGTCATCAGACAAGTAATTGGCATGGTGTCCCATCAAATGGTCCAATCAAAAGACCCTCAAGGTCATCTGTCCTTGCAATGAATGTATTGATCATTAGGAAAATGACAGGGAACACCAGTGAGCCTGTCCTTCTGGACCACGAATCGATTAGGCAACATATTGTAATAGTTGGGTCAATTGCAAATTGGAGCTTAGACATACTGGTGACAACGTCACAGGCATACATCATTCGGCATACGGCAGATGTATATGTTCCTTTAGTCACGATGCTCTCTTCGTGACATGTTTTCCCGTTGCATGTATGTGACTTGAATATTCTGGGAGCATGTAATGTATGGATACCGTGGCATAATACTGCCTCCATAGAAGAAGTCACAGCAGGAGGGGAGAAGTACAACGGTCCATGGACAGGAAACACACACACTCATTAATTGGCAAACAATAATAGCGTAGATTCTGAAACAGCCACAAAATGACCCAATTGTGGCAATAGCTCAGTGGCCTGATGAGCTTCCACCAAAGCAACTCCAGAGTGGTGTTTTAAACCTCCACAATTAATTGTCAAACAGAATATGTGCTTTCAGAAATACAAACCAAAAACATATTCTACAGGGTTGGACAACCAGTTCCATGTAGACAGATGGACAAACTTAAACCAAAAATATTGTATAACGGCATGCCTGCTGCAGACTGCTCTCTTTCGGACACAGTCTGCATGAAAAATGCAATCTTTTTTATAAAACCTCAAATATCAGGTTTTAAAAATGAACTTCATGACTATTATTACTAATAAGAGCACAGGCAGTCGCCTGGCCTGACTGTACAATCTGTTTAAAAGATGATATTTATACCGAATATCCATTGACTAATACAGGGGTGTGCCTGTGATAAGAGTGTCAGCCAAGCTAGCAACTAGGGTTACAAAAGAGTCGAGGTGACATGAGATGAACTTAGTAGACCTGGCCTTGGAGACCCCTTTTCCTGTTGGTCATGACACCCAGTGGACAAGGTCACTGCATTATGCATCACTGACACGCTACGAGTGAGTAATGTATTCCCTGGTGTAAATTTATGCCGGTTTTGGTGCCAGAGATTAATATTGGGCCGAACTGTATCTGGGTGGACCGCAGCTGGAAATAAAGTGTGAGTATTATCCAAGTTTATCGATTGCTGTGCACAATTGATGAGTGATCACATGACTGGAATACGGTGTGGAAGTATTCCAAACACTGGCAAACAATACTTGTCACTCTCAAAGCAAGTGCTTCTCAATTGTCTCAGCAAGAAAATTTGGATATATAACCCAACTCCAGTCTGGTGAACATGAGAGCTGCATGCTGCTGCCACCTGGCACAAAAGTTAGTTTTGTATGCTTCAGCATTGAGCTGTTCCAATTTCATGGCACTTCAACAAAGTTTCTATTCAAAATTGAGGTAAAGCAGAGCAAGACTGGCCAATCACATGCCCTATGGAAGTAGACAAGGCCATCAGTATACTCAGAAACAGCCCTGGATTCTTCCAGACAAAATTTTGTGAGTTCTCCACAATGGGTTTATGCAGACCACTAGTCTTGCTGGAGCTCGTGGAATTTCACCCTTGCTACTAGGTAGCATATTTCTTTCCAAGGCTGGAACAGCAGTGGCAATGAAACAGTGGTCCACTTGTAGACAGACCCAACTCCATTTTTGGCCAGTTCTCTTTTGCAGACATCAAATCAGTACATTAGAATGAACACATCAAATTCGTTTAAAGGACTGATTTTAATGCAGAAAATCACACACAGCAGGAAAAAATTGAAGGAACAGTATATAGAAGTCTGCATGACAGTATAAAACCTATTGGGTCAAACAGCCCGATATGTGAGGCATGTGGGATAACAATGGCAGCAAATTTTCTCTGCTGTAGTCGGAGTTAGGTATGGGCCTTTTGATAAATAAGTGAACCACCCTTCCCTATGATTTAACATTGGGCCTCTGTTTCACTTACTTATCAAAGACTTTGACTGATACCTGACTCCGACTGCAGCAAAGAAAATTGGCTGCCTTTTTTATGAGCCAACATGTTTTCCTCTCATCGGATGAGAATTCATGCTTGCAGAAGCAGTTTGGTTAAGGATGTTTAGCACTGATGCAATGGCACAATATCATGCATTTCACATATTTACAGGTGGCACTGTAGTTAGTTGTTTGTGTCCAAGTGTGAATGCCACAGCACATAATACTAGAGGCCCCAAGGAAACTTGCAATTGCTACCTTACAAATAAAACATTCATCGATGAGGCGGATCCAGGGGTCAGTCATTGAGGTGGCCATTTGTCCCTCCACAGAGCCCAGAGAAAACAATCCCACAAGTTGTACTTTTGAGAGAATGATTGATGGCTGTGAAGTGTGGTCCTGGGCTATCAGCATTAGTTTTAGTCCTGGGTAAAAAATACAGATATGAAGTGGCGCATTGTTGAGCAGGGAGTTAATATAAACAGAGAAATTGGTATAAGGACACCATCATTAATGCTGAATAGAAGATGGGCACAGCTGAAAACGAAATGAGCCAAACTGACACTTATATCATGTTTATCATTCCTCATATTCTGGGTCGTGCTGGACCTGAAAACTGCTGAAATTTTACATTACAGTCCTTGTCATACTTACGTGAAATCTCAAGTTTTTTTTCTATGCTGTTGAACTGTGATGTCAGAGATGACTCTATTCTAGCATTGCAATATATGTAAATTAACTACAAGCTGTGATGTTATTTCAAACTGGGTCAGATTCCCCAGCTTCTAACCAATGCGAATCCACCAAACTGAGCATCACAGTTTCAACTCAGTGTCAGAGTTAAAATTGGGTCTGGGAAAAACCCATGCAAGTTTGACATCACAGCCTCTCAGCCAATGGGCTGCCAGAACAAATATACATAACATAAGCCATGTGTTTACAAACAAATTGTCAAAGCCTTCTGTTTATACCAACTTCCATCAAAGTTTAAAGTTGTAAGTTAGCAAGTTTGTAGATTTATCAAACAACTCTGTGGGGATTATAACAGTTGTCTACTGTGAATACTCACAAAGCTGCCATGTGGTAGGATTAGACTGGTGATTGCTGTGATAAATCATTGGGATCAAAAATGTGGGATGACGTAGTTTACAGTCAGCCCATTGGCTATCAAGCTGTGATGACGTAGTAATAATTTTTAGTTTGTTGTTTTTATTTTACTGTCATGTAATAGCTTTCAGCTAATGTTCTCTTTTATTTGTAAATCATGACGTTAAATAAATTTTATTGTTATTGTTATTGTTAAATATATTGTTATTGTTGTAGGGGCTATCCCTGATAAAACTCTTACTCTGACACTGTGTTGAAACTGTGACGCTCAGTTCAGGAGGATCAACATTGGCTAGAAGCTGGGGAATCTGACCCAGTTTGAAATGACATCACAGCTTGTAGTTAATTTACATATATTGCAATGCTAGAATAGAGTCATCTCTGAAATCACAGTTCAACAGCATAGAAAAAAAAGTTGAGATTCCACGTAAGTATGACAAGGACTGTAAACATTGGACTTGCCGCTTCTCAATTACATAGCCTACTTTGCCAAATGTACAATTCAATTGAATTAAGGAGTGGATGCACAAACTTGTATCAGCAATGTTAATTTCAAAATGAGTTTAGGGATGGAACACTTCATTAAATTTGAAGGTCTCACGTTTAATTCAAACAGCTTTGTGGTTTCTTGAATGCATTCACATTAGTGTAATTAAAATTCTTTTAGCTGATTCAGGTTTAATTATTCACAATTTGTTTTGCAAATGAGGCATAACTCGATCAGTAAATGCATCATTAAAATTTGTGGATGACAGAATCTTGAAGTGCCTGAAGGCAAACACCTGTCACAAGATGAGAAGAAAATGCTCTAAATGCAGTGTCAGGCAAATCTTTTAATTTAACAGAATTTTAACCTTCAATCAGAACCTGTGACAGAACTGCATTTTTTGCTATCCAAACATCGGCTGTAAAATATCATGTTCAATGTAACGCAAACGCAAAAAGACATTCGCAAAATTATGCAGCAGTCTGAAAGTTCAAATTGTTCTGAGGTTGTTTTTTTTTAAACCACATGTAAATGCCAAAAAAGAAGAAGAAAGATGAGGATACATATCTGCGGTACCTATAACAACCTATCTGTATCTGAACTGTGCAAAGAAAAATAACGCAAAAATATATTCACTGGTGTCATTTGAAAGTTGGTGAAGTTCCATTTGATCAAACAGTCTTCAGAGAGGTCATGAAGTCTCATTTGTGCTGCTTCCTGCCGTGCAGACAGGTTCCAATTCGTCTGCCAAATCAGCTATATATGTCTACTTCTGGTAATTATAGAGGCATATATGCTTCATATGAAAAGTACTTCTTGGTCGAAATTTTGTAATTTTTGCATAATAATTCATTTTTATTGAGTGTCTGGTCAGGTATGCAAATAAAGATGAGAATCATGCAGACGCCTTCAGGAGTCCCGATGAGGCGATGACATATCAGGAGTGACCCATGACATTTTCGAGTAATTTTGAGGAAAAAATATTTTTCTAACTATATCTTTGGTGTTCTGAAATTTGAATAAATCTTAATATGTAGGGGGAACGGGGGAAAAGGTGAATCGCTTGCCACAGTGAATCAGTGGATTTCACAGGATGCTGATAAGCAGTATTTCTGAAATGTCATATATGTAGGATTACTTTGAGGGACACCTAAATGAATCCGTAAAGATATTTGATGAAGCATAATTGTTTTGTCAGTATGAGGTAAAGTCTGATTTTGAGCCAAAATTTGGTTACGCACCAGCGACTACAAATGTCTTGAGTGCTGAACTTCTTAAATTTTTTTTGGTCCTACAAGGCAGTGCTTCAAAGGAAATATGCTTAGGAATGTTGTGTCATCATACTGGCACTGTAAACATATATTAAGTATTTAATTTCTTAAAACAAAATAGCACCGATTCACTGTGCCCCCGGAATTTATTGGCGGGGCACAGTGAATCACTTGACCTTTTTCACCCAATATCTTGAAGATCTGAAGCAGCGCTTTTGTTTTAACAGTGGGCATGTGTAGTGGAGATCTGTACCTTTCATTGACGCCATTCATTTTGTAACTGAAGTTGTAACTCATTGAGATATGGGAAAACTAAACTTTATTGATTCACTGTGTCCCCGTTCCCCCTGTATGATATGAGAGTTGGGGAGCCTCGCAAGGTGGCAACAGCACCTTTCACTGCAACTATATATAGGATAATGATACGTGCACTAGTAGTTAGTGTTGTCATGATTTGCACTGCTCCAGAAATTAAAAGAAAACCTTTTTCAGACCAATTCTATTAATTTGGCCATCCCGTAACTACATGACGTATACATCTTTCTTTTATCTGTTCTTTTGACTGGCCAATTCAGTTGTAAAGTAATATTGGTCAACAATTGCCTTGTCAGGAGCATTGGTTTTGAGTGATCCCTGAAATCAGGAGGGTTTTGCTGAATTTGAAGTACTACCCAAGACAAAATTAAAAATTGGTTCACTCGATCCACCACTTTGTCTGACACTTCCAGGCCAGAGCAAAGTGTGCCTCTCAGTTTTTTAGCAGCACAGCTGCTCTTACCCCAAGAATTTCATGCAATCTTGCTAGCACTCTGGAGGTCACTCGCTTTCACCAATCTCATTCAAATTTACTCTACATTCTCTGTAGGTTTTTATCTTTCGACCAGTCACTTTTGGTGCCCTTTTGTGATGGAAAAAATCATAAAGAAACTAAAATGGACTAGCTTCCATTGGTCAAAGGTCAACCTTTTCTTCTTCTTCTATTTAGTATATTCGTCACCGGTGTGCCTGTGTTGGAACCATGCACTGTCTGTGCTGCTTAAAGTGCTTGCACCTTTTTTTTTCTCAACCTGAGTTTTTCAGTGTTGGTAACTCCGACAGAATAATGCAGCAGTGAGAGGTGCTGAAGATTCGATGTATCACCAAATGGGGTCTTTCTGTTCTGGTAGAGGTAAACGTACATTGGACTGTATGGCAGAAGACTTTAAAAGAGCAGACACAGGTCAACAATACAACAGCAGGACCATTATTTGCTGCAACTTTGCCGTCGGCTGTATCATCTGGCTGATCTTGAAATGAAAATTACTCTGGTGGTGCTACAAATGTCATAATCCTGGGCCAAAAAGCTGGGAAGCAACTCCATGAAGCACATTTGATGTGCAGTAAGTGTGTTTTGTCCCTTTACTACCTGCACATTGCCCTGTATAGTCCAGGCTCTGGCCTATAACCCCGCATACATTTTGAGTACCATAGAGTTTGATGGCTGAACCTTGTAGCTGAGTCTCCTGGCTTTCAGAATTTCACAGGTGAACATTCCGATTTTACTGCGAACAGCCGCTAGGGGGCGTTTTTCAAAATGGCCGCCATTTTCACTCTCGCCATCCTATCTTCCCTAATTTTCAAGATATAATTTCATGCAACACCACTTTTTTGGGGTTTTCTGACATGCAGAATCCATTTCTGGCCTTACTTTTTTGGTACAGTCAGTATATCCTATGATATTGCAATGCTCCATGCACATTGATGAAGACCGATGGCCAAATTCACTAAAATTGTCATAAATCAGGCTGTTATTACCTGGTATTCTCCTTATAGTCATATTTAACCCAACCCAACTATTGGATTGATTACTTGTATGGCTTGTTAAGGTCTGAGAACATTTATTTTGGGGTAGAACCAGGTTTATCTTAGATTATGGTTGCCCGAAAATGGCTAAAAACTAGTAAAAAGCAAAATGGCCACTTAAAAACCACAAATTTCTTTATTTTGACAACAAAATCTGGGTAAAACTAACTCCCCATTAATGTTTTCTCTGCTTCTTACATGATTTCAGAGTGTTCCATCCAAATAGAATAATGACCATGGTGGGAAATTTGGATTTAAGTGTCACACTAAACATTTAAATGTCTGTCAAAATGTTCCGAATTACTCTAAGATGTGACATTAATCTACCTTATAGTCCTCTCCTTCTTGAATACAGTCACTCACAACTACCCAATTGATTTCCTGTGTAGCTTATTTAAGTTTGGGAACATTTATTTTAAGTATAACCTGGTTTATCTGGGGTTATGGTGGGCAGAAAATGACAGAAAAGTCTAAATGATCTCTTAAAAACCACAAATTTGGCTATTTTGACAACAAAGTCGGAGTAGAACCAACTCTCAATTCATGTATTCTCATATTTTTACATGACTTTAGAGTGTTCTGTCGAAATAGATTAATCATTATGGAGGAAAATTTGGACTGAAGTGTCAAAAGTAATGTTAAAAGTCTGTCAAATGTTTGAAGTTTTATATTAATTGAACTAATACTCTACTCATCAAGCTCATTTTAGCATGTGGGCACTTATAACTAACTAATTGATTTTTTTTTGTGCAGCTTTAATGATATCAACTGATTGTGAACATATATTTTGGGTTAGAACTTGGTGAATCTGGGATTATAATGGGCAGAAACTACTGGAAAGCCAATATGATCACCTAATATCCAGAAATTTGAGTATTTCATTTTATTTTGTTGCAATGTCCTGGTGAAAATGGCTATAGATTAAAATTTAACACATTTCTTAGATTATTTCAGAGTGTCATTCATAAAATGAGTTATCCCCATAATGGAAAATAGAACTTCAAATGTTAAAATATACTAATAATGTTAAAAGGCTGACAAAACAATGCAAGTCATTTTAAGGATTTTACCATTTGTCTAATAGAAGGGGCATGTATTTCGTGATTAAAATTTTAAAATGTATTCCTAAAATGAGAAGCGCATGCTTCTTGTCATCAAGAAGATCACAGAAGACACAAGTCGTATCCATGACTTTTGGCAAAGGGCTAGGTTGAGTTACCGGTAAAGAAGAGGCTCTGTTCCGTGGATGTTAGTATCCAGCTGGTCAAATACACTCAGGGAAATAGACTCAGGCAAGACTGTAAAGAATAACGTATTTTCATAATCCATATTTTGACTGGATGGCCTGTAATCAGTCACTTTTGAGACATTCCCCGGGAGGAGTTATCTCTGAACAAAAGAACCTGCTTAGGGGAGGCAATTGGGCAGTCACAGAGACTCAAAAACCAGCCTCTTCTGTTTTCAAATTACCATACTCAGCAACTTACTTGCATCTGTTTGGTCCAGGACATAGCCATAATCTCAACAAATGAGATAAGGTCTTTTTTTATAAGGTGGTCCAATAATGTTCAGCAAATTATTAAAAGTTCTCTGAGAAAATGAACAGGCATCATACATGTATGTGAAGTGAGCAAGAAGAAGTGCAGGACTGGAAAATTGTCTAAATAAAAACCGCATTTTGCCCCATAAAGTTAATACAGCTGTATTGATGTTTCTTGACAGGCAAATTATGTCTGAAATGCAAACTGACTAATTACCATAAAAACAATTTCAATCACTTCAATGTTGACTATATACTATTTACAGGTAGAACTGACTCATGACTCATAGTAATTAATGCATCTTTTGTGTGCTTATATAAGTTCAGATCAATTGACACCGTGTTGATATTTGTTGTTATTGTTCAAAATAGTGTCTAAAACTGAAAACTGCCAAAGCATACTTAATTTTTCATTATAAATGATTCCCAACTGATGAAATATTCATTCATTTGTAAATTGTAATGTTAATCATCAGGTTATCTGGCCTAATTTCAATTTTACAAGGAGACAAATAGAAAACAAGACTCTCCATGCAAACACAAAATACTTGATATGATCATCACTCTTCCTAATACAATTCAGCCGAATGCTTACCAATAACCGAACAAAGAATGCAGTGTGGCACCCTCTGCAAAGACGATACTGCTAACAACTGCTGCAATCCCTTAATTCGAATGGCAGTTTGGGCCGGAATAGTGGAACATCTAATATCTTTGGATTTTGCACTGGAAAACTTATATGACACATGTTGTTTGAGAGTCAAGGAGTATGAAACACACGCGATACGGATGTTTAAAACCCGGAATCTTAAGGGAGACTCAAGTGATTTTTTAATTTCTAAATTTTCCCACAAGTATCTTGAATTGAAAGACCCAGCATTATTATAATAAAAAAAATGTACTCTGTACAGCACTGATGATTTTTTTCCTTGTGATTGACAGCCTTATTGGGGATCACTTCCAATGTAAAATCAGCTGATTTTGCTGTTCTATCAACTGAATGTTGAGTTCTCTGGGCTTTAGCTGGCCATTCGCCAGTTAGCAAAATGCTAATTGAATCTCTATCTGGCCCAAAAAAATTCTAAAAATACTATTGTTTTCCCCAGTTTTAGCCAAATTGGCTAAGATTTTTGACAACTTTAGCTGATCTGGCTAAAACATTATTTTGGTCAGCCAAAGCCTAGGTTCTCAGTTGGTCATTTTTCTTTCGAAGTCATTTTCTGCCAATTATTACCCCAGATGCACCTGGTTATACGTCCAAAATAATTAATCTCAGACCTTGATAAGCCATACAAGATATCAATTTGGTCATTTTGAGTACTGCATTCAAGAATGAGAGGACTATAAGGTCAATTTATTTCACACTTTGAGTAATTTGGAACATTTTGACAGACTTTTAACATTACTTTTGACACTTCAATCCAAATTTTTACTCCATGGTGATTAATCTATTTCGACAGAACACTCTAAAGTCATGTAAAAATACGAGAATACATGAATTGAGAGTTGGTTCTACTCCGACTTTGTTGTCAAAATTACCAAATTTGTGGTTTTTAAGAGATCATTTTGGCCTTTCAGTCATTTTCTGCCCATCATAACCCCAGATAAACCTGGTTCTACTTAAAATAAATGTTCCCAAACTTAAATAAGCTACACAGGAAATCAATTGGGTAGTTGTGAGTGACTGTATTCAAGAAGGAGAGGACTATAAGGTAGATTAATGTCACATCTTAGAGTAATTCGGAACATTTTGACAGACATTTAAGCGTTTAGTGTGTCACTTAAATCCAAATTTCCCACCATGGTCATTATTCTGTTTGGACGGAACACTCTGAAATCATGTAAGAAGCAGAGAAAACATTAATGGGGAGTTAGTTCTACCCAGATTTTGTTGTCAAAATAAAGAAATTTGTGGTTTTTAAGTGGCCATTTTGCTTTTTACTAGTTTTTAGCCATTTTTGGGCTACCATAATCCAAGATAAACCTGGTTCTACCCCAAAATAAATGTTCACAGACCTTAACAAGCCATACAAGTAATCAATCCCGTAGCTGGGTTGGGTTAAATATGACTATAAGGAGAATACCAGGTATTAGCAGCCTGATTTATGACAATTTTAGTGAATTTGGCCATCGGTCTTCATCAATGCGCATGAAGCATTGCAATATCATAGGATATCCTGACTGTACCAAAAAAGTAAGGCCAGAAATGGATTCTGCATGTCAGAAAACCCCAAAAAAGTGGTGTTGCATGAAATTATATCTTGAAAATTAGGGAAGATAGGATGGCGAGAGTGAAAATGGCGGCCATTTTGAAAAACGCCCCCTAGCGGCTGTTCGCAGTAAAATCGGAACGTCCACCTGTGAAATTCTGAAAGCCAGGAGACTCAGCTACAAGGTTCAGCCATCAAACTCTATGGGACTCAAAATGTATGCGGGGTTATAGGCCAGAGCCAGGACTAGTAGCAAGGTTGCAGTTCGACAGGGAGCCCGTTTTGGCAGTTTTGTCTGTTGTGGCCTCTAAAGTCTGCAGGCGTATGCGGATCTCATTTTTGATATGTGGTCATCATATGCAAGACGAAATTCAAGGCAACGTTTTTCTGAATATGCTTTAGTTTAGATTTTTCGAGAAAACACTTCAGTGCATGATGGTATAGAAAGGTTTAAGACAGAAATGAGAACATTATTTTCAGAGGTAATGTCAATATTAATGTTTTGGTTTGGATTTTTTAAATTTCTTGACCATACTCTAACATCTTGCACTTTTATTTTGTTTTCAGCCAGGTCTTACTTGAGAAGGATGCATCCGATGCAAGGACATTGATCTGTCTGAGTTGCGAATCATATTTCGACAGCAAAATAATAGGCTTGCACTAATTAGCCCGCAGTTCCTGTTGTCAGGCCTATCAAGCGTTATTAGGGAACAATAGTCATCTGAAAGGACAATGATAATGCATTATGCAACTGACGTAATTGGGCTTGGCAATATCATGGACTATTATCATGTTGTGTAACATGTGGTAATCCAGAGTTAAACTGAGGAAATTGTAATCTGATTTAATCTGATTACTCCAGAAATGTTTGACAACAAGATCTCACTTCTAATACTTCCAAATTTAATCAACAAAACAAAAGGAGGGATTGGAAATCAAGAAAGAGTGACAGATTCTCAGGAAGAATCCGCTCTCATCATCTCCCTGAGCCTTTTATTTTTTAAATAGAGGATGAAATTTTAACTCCGCTTGAAGATTAAATAAAGGTCTGTAAATTTCAATAATTTTGTCTATAGACTATAATTAAATCTATTTAAACTAAAACTTCAGGCAATCAGTCTTGCCAGACTCTAGAATTCAACAATATGAATTGTCGTCATTATTCTAAATTTATTCTCGACTAGATTAATTTTCAACTTAGAGAACTTTTAATTTCTGTCCTTGAATGAATCATCTTTGTTTGGGGCTAACAGACATCACAAAACATCAAAGTATTTCATTTTGTTCTTCCAAGTCCATTTTCACAGAATATAATCAGATTTTATTTTTTCAATTCTCAACTATCTTCTCCTCTTACTTTCTATCCTTCTTTTTTTTAAAGTACAATTTTTTTCCATGCACACCAGAGACTGGCCACTTAGTTAAAAGGCTAATATCAGGTATGACAGGAAATGGAGGCCTAAAGAGAACAAATACCACCTTCGTCTGCTCTTCTTACATGTCGTAATCAAGTTACTTCATATGCCTCCAATTCCAGTCTTGTTCTGAAATATCTATTAAAGATTCCGCATTCCACAATGTTGTCATGCACATGTATTGGTATGAAGACCCCCCAATGTAAATGCCATGTGTCTTGGTGGCAGAGCACTTTGATGCTTCTATTCCACTTCATGCCAATACTTGACTGCTACATTTAGACACTGATAGGGAGCCATCTGGTGATGGACATGCCGGAAAGTGGGCAAGCAAATGGAACTCATGCAGTTAGGCTTGAAACTCCTACTGCATCTTTCTATGTGGGCCAAATACATTTATCTTTTTTGGTTTAACATATCTACCTCCTTAATTTTATAATTCTATCTCCTATTCCAAGCGTTCAATTTTTCCGCATGATGGTTCACTTGCCCAGGAAAAGGCAGGAATTTAACATCTTTCAGGTGTAAAATAATGGTGCAGTAGTTCAATAACTTTCAATAGCCGCAATGGTCCAAAAAACATTAAATTCGCAAAATTTTCTGTCCAAAAGTGTATGAAAACTTGATTTTCCATGTTTAGGGGGCTGAAGCCCCCGGACCTTCCCCCCCCCCCCCACCGCCTTCTACGCATAGGCGTATCGGAGGGGGGCAGGGGGGGCGATCGCCCCCCCCAAAAGTTTGGGAAACAGTAAGATTCGGGCAAAAAGGCTAAACAATTCGGGCAGTTGATGACATAAAAACTACTGAAAATTAGGGATTTCCAGGCAATTTCATTAGAAATGTTTATAAAATTAGATTGTAAAATTCGGGCACATGTCGCTCGCCCCCCCAAAAATTGCACGCGCTGTACGCCTATGCTTCTACGTCTATGTTGGCATGCCTATGTTGGCATGTTGGGATGCCTATTTGGCTGTATATTTTTAATACAACTGTTTGCCAGTGACTGAATTCAACAAAGGTAATCTACAACTTTTCACTTTTGTGTCTAAGCCCTTGCCGATTGAAAAAGTTAGATAATATTACAAACAGTACCGCTTCTGCCTCACCGCTCCTCGTGCTGGTTTCCCTTTCTGGCTGGAGGCTTAGATGTTGCCTATTGTTGAACTCTCAGGAGTCAGGGCGATTTATCTGAGTTCAAGTTTAAGGTCTAGCTTTCTCAGCTTAAAGCTTACTGTAATACTCTTGCTTTATTATTTTTTTACCAATTACATCTACTTCGTGTGTTGACATCCCAAGGTCTCCCTGATATTCTCTATGATTGTGTACTGTGATTCACAATCAAAAATACATGCCTTTTTCAACAATTGCAGTTGTTTCCTCATCTGCCTGACAGTTCTACCACTCTTATTGACCAAGGTTTCGCATTAGGTTTATCATCATATAACTATTATTTTCCTTGATGCTTTTCAGAAGCCAGAAGGGCCAGCACAAAGGAGACCTATTCCACGGCTTTCAGCATATAAATTGTTGCTGCTCAGAGCTTCTGCGGTTAATCCTGAGCTTCTACTCTGCAGGGAGCAAAGATCACACCTCTTGGCATCATTACGAGCAATGCAATGTCAATAGGATTATGGGCTTGCAGAACAATCTATGCTGCCGACCACTGATTGCATAAGCAATCTCTGAATTGACGCAGAAGTGGTGTGGTGATAATACAAGTATGTTTACCAGTTATCCCGATAATTGGCATACTATGATTTCACCTTCATGTACACCTCAAAGATGTCACCAATTCAAATGCCGGTAGATTGAACTCACTGAAAGGAAATATGCCTAGACGATTCTGTTGGGATTGTTATGTTGACTGGCTCTGAAGCTGTTCCACCTTATTACAGTCCTCGTCATATTTAAGTTGATTCTCAACTGTCTTCTATGCTGTTGAACTGTGATGTCGGAGATGACTCTATTCTCTAGCATTGCAATATTATGTAAATTTACTACAAGCTGTGATGTCATTTTAAACTGGGTCAGGTTCCCTGGCTTCTGGCCAATGTGAATCCACCAAAACTGAGTGTCACAGTTTCAACAGAATGTCAGAGTAAGCCTTTTATCAGGGATAGCCCCTGCAACCACATCATCACAGTTTGATAGCCAATAGGCTGACAGTAAAGCTATGCATCACAGTTTCAACATTGATATATTGAAGGAAGACTGTTGATGTGATCCCAATGATCTATCACTTGCAATTACCAGTCTAGTCTGAAGAAATGGCAGCTTCATGAGCATTCACAGTAGATAACTTTTATAATCCTCACAGAGTTGTTTGATTAATCTGCAAACTTACAACTTCACAACATCAAACTTCAATGGACCTTGATATAAACAAAGGGCTTTGTCAACTTTTGTATACACATGGATTATGTAAGATATGGTTCTTCTGTTAATTTACATAAATTGCAATGCTAGAGAAAAGTCATATCTGACATCACACTTCAACAGCAAAGAAAAGAACATGAGATTCCACGTAAATATAACGAGGACTGTAAAGTTAGAGAAGATTATGAGGTTCGCAAGAAAGCCTGGTGTATTGGCAACTCCTTTGAATATGTTAAATGATGAGAATGTTGTTAATCTTGCTGATAAGATCATGTCAGATACAGATCATCCCTTGCACAGCTGTTTTAAATTCCTACCATCTGGCAGAAGGTTAGCTTTGCCAATGATCGGTATGTCTCGATTTCAGAACACTTATGTACCTAGAAGTATCAAACTGTATAATCGTGTGTCATTTAAATTTAGGTCAAAATAATACTATTTCTACTACTATGCATTATCTCTTGCATGTGTTAACTTATTGCCTACTGTGATTGTACAAATATGTGCATGAATGTGCTCAAATCCACCGAAAGTTTCTGTTTGTATTACTATGAATGGATGAATGAAAGTATTTTCAATTCTATTTCTATTCTATTCTATATGAGCAGCAGCCAGATGATGAAATGATGACTCAGATGAGGCTGTGAGTCCACACCAAGGTACAAAAAGTGCGATTGACAGTAAGTTCCCCGGCATAGGCGTACGGCGCGCGCGATTTTTGGGGGGGGCGCGCGCGATTTTTGGGGGGGGGCGAGCGACATTTGCCCAAATTTCAAGATCTAGATTTAATAACACTTCAAATGAAATTTCCTGGAAATCATTAATTTTCAATAGTGATTATTAAATCATCTGCCCAATTTTTTTAGCCTTTTTTCCCGAATCTTACTGTTTCCCAAACTTTTGGGGGGCGATCGCCCCCACTGCCCCCCCCCCCCTCCGATACGCCTATGTTCCCCGGGGTTTATTAGAACCTGCACCCTCACAAGCCAGTCTGCACAAACAAGCGCACTCAACCATTGGGCCAAGAAGAAACTGTATCTACATTTTCTGCTGATTGTCCTGGAAACGAGAGCAGTGGGACAAAATATATATAACTACAATTTGTCAGCCGTCTCTTTAAGTCAGTTTTGTGCCAATTTAAACAGCCTCTCCGATAATTCAGTCACTTGAAAATGGGTTCCATTCGCACTCTGTGAAAGACTTGGCATTTTGGAGAGTGTGACATTTAGGCTTAATGGAGGTACCTGTTCATATGTCACTCAGGCGGTGACACTTAACACAGAAGCCTCTTCGCTTTCAGCGGCTTTAGAAATTGTTAGATGTGTCATGAGCCTTATAACATTCAATATCTTTGTGAAACTGTATAAAGGCTTAAAGCGCAACTTTGGCTTGACATGGTTTGGTAGCTGTAAAATTGACCACAATATGGTTCAGAGATATACTATACCGAAATAGCACCTATATCTGTCTGTCTGAGCCAGGTGAGCCCCGGGCAGTATCACAGCCAAGACGGAATAAGAGGATTTCTCCTAGACAGGAGAAAAGGTATCATTTATATGTATGTGGAAATGAAGATACAAACCTTGCGGCGAGGCTTATTTAGCTTTTTTTGATAGAGAGTAAGGGGGTGACCATTACATTTCAAGGGGGGCTTGGAGTTTTCCTCAGTGGGAAATTATTTATTTCACAGTAAAGGCAGCAGTAATTATTAATTTCAAGAGCGCGATTTCCCCAAAGATTCATTCCTTAATCAAGCAAGGCCTTATCAATTAATAGCCCAACCAGAAATTATTTATTTCAAGACCGCCCAAAAATAATTAATTTACTTTATCAAAGCTAGACAACAAATAATTTATTTTTAAAAAACTCCAAGCCGACAACCCCCCCCCTTTCATAATAAATGGTCACCCCTAATGCCAAAGGGGAGTGACTTCGATAGAAATGATGAGCCAAAGTATGATTTAGATTTACAGCAATTTCAACAGTCTTAGAGGGTGCTTGTGAGTTACACTCATGCTCATAAATATATGAAATACTTTTATTGGAAAAAGTGGCAAAAAAGTAAATTTTGGCATGTGAATGCTACGAGGTCCAATTTGAAGTTATATTCCTGATCAGTCTTTGAGAGCCTCAACGGCTGTACTTCAGCAAAATTTTGAATTTTTGGTTGGATGTGCCTCCCTTCTTGAACCTCCTGAATTTCCATATTTCACCCTGCTGTAACTATGGTAAAGAGGTCTTCAACTTCGACAATTCAATTTAATTCAATTATTTTATTTAAGTGACTGCAATTTACATCAATTGCCCGGCCCTACTGGGCTTACATAGGCATACGTATGTAGCTATTATATTATTATATATCATATTATATTATATATTTTATATTATTATTATTATATATTACGGCGGACATGATTTTTGGGAGGGTGAGCGACATTTGCCCGAATTTCAAAATCTAGATTCAATACCATTTCCAATTAAATTGCATTGAATTCATTAATTTTGGATAGTTTTTATTTAGTCATCTGCCCGAATCTTTTAGTATTTTTGCCCGAATCTTACTTTTTCCCAAACTTTTTTGGCGACTGCTCCCCCCGCTCCGATACGCCTATGTGGGCTTATAATCACTTTAGCACGTGCGATGCAAGACAGGTGGCAATACAAAATTAAATACAAGGGTATGTTCTTCCCAATACAATGGCGGTGATTGGAAGTAGAGTCACAATTGAATCAGTCTGGTCATCATATGCTCCAGCATAAGTTGTCAAAGCTATCACTTTCTATGGAGTCTGATGAAATCATGTTTCTGAGCAAGGGTGTAGGATGGCTGGTGATGTGTCACAATCATACTTTTGATGAATAAGCAAGACAAGCTTCTTTTTTTTTTTACTCTTTTCAAATTCAAGGTGAATCTGTCCACTCTATCCCTAAAAATTTGAAATTAATGTCATGCTAAAGAACAGTGTTTATTAAATGAGAATTTTGCTCAGGTTGCTTGTGAATGTTCATGCACGCGATATTCTTCTGTATATATGTAAAACAAGGACAAACATTGAAGAAATAATTTCTCAATGCCTGGCATCCTTTAACCTACTTAAGATTTGATTAATGCTCCATTAAGGGAGACATAAGAAGTAATGAAAATGATGAAGCGATGTCAGCAGATGGGAGTTAGGGACAATTTAGTATTTAAGACTGGGGGAGGGGAGTTCTGCCTGAGGGGGTACTAACTTTTCACGCATGTTTTAATTTTTGACATTTCCAAACGGGGTAATACATTTTAACAAAACAAATGTTATAAACGCACATGCAAACACCTAGTTTAATCATGCATTTTTACACGCAAAAGTCCGCTTATCTGTTCGCACAACTGTAAAAGGGTCAAGGGGCATATGTTTAACAATATATGTATTACTTTGTATGTCGATTGTTGAGGGAGGTACTAAAAATGTGCATGAAAGTAAGGGTGAGGTGCTAAAAATATGCATGGAACTCTAGGCGGGGTATTCATTATTGACGGGAAGTTTTGGCGAAAGTCCCCCCCCCCAGTCATAAATTCTGAACGGTCCCTTATTTCACTGCAGAATGGCTAAATTATGAGCAGAAAATTGTTTTGTATACTGTCCCGACACATTCGTTCAAGGAAACATAAAAATATTCTTTGGAATAGCACATATGTATATGACTACATGTATATGTGAAGTCTATGTTTAGAAGAATTACGAGATGTTGGCAGACTGCTCAATTAATCTTCAAGAAATTTTCTTAATTATTCTTTTGTAAAAAAATAAGTAGAAGAGAACAGCACATTTACCAAGACGACATTTTACAATGACATCCATGTTCATCTGGCAAATTTAAGTAGTATTTTAAATTCAAGAGCAATAATTCATTCTGCAAGGACTGTTAATTCAATTTTTGAAGAAATAATGAAGAATGAAATTAAATGTCTGGTCTCTTTGGGAAAGGTTTTATTGGGTAGACTAAATTTTTTCTTCAATATTTTTCTTTCTCTGAAACTGCATCATGGACAGAATATAGACTTTGCAAGTTTGTATCTTACTTAAAAATAAAAGTGTGTAGGGGAGAGCGGGGCACAGTGAGATGGCAGGCACAGTGAGACAAAGCCCGTAGCATCTAGCTGGTACTGTTTACAGATCAACCCTCTTTTGCATAGTACAAAAAGTAAGTAAGTGAGAGACTATCCCATATCCTGAATGCCTACACAGCATATCGAGAGTGGAATTTCAATATTTTGGTTTTTAGCAAACAAAAGTAAATAATTTTGCTAAACGACTTTTTGTTATAATTCCCGAGAAAAATGGTATAATGCAAATCAATTGCCAGGGATTCAAACCTTGATCGTATAGTTTAGTGAGACAATGAACCACAATACAGGCATCCGGTCCGCCGGATTCAAAAATTTTATAAAGAGAGCTGCGGGGGGCACAGTGAGACAGTTTGAGGCGGGGCACAGTGAGACATCACAAAATACATTCGAAACGACCTGAATGTAATGCATAGCTCAGAAATCACTATTAAAAAACAAAATTCATGCTATTAACTACTGATTTTAGTGAGTCATATCCAAAGGGAAGCATCAGGAAGAATTTTGATTATTATGTAGGCTAACTGGTGCGGCAGGTAGATAAGCCGTGCATGTGTCCTTTGCGATGAAGTTTAGAAACATGCTCAAAAAAGACCTAAAAAGGCACATAGCCAGCTACTTTTATAAAAGTACAGTACTTTCTGTAGCAACAACTGATTCCACAGGTCCTGAGAATCAGCGGTTATGGCAGCAGATGCCCTGTCTCACTGTGCTCCACCTGCTGTCTCACTGTGTCCCGCCCATGTGGCACAGTGAGACACTTAACGAGCATGGACGTAACTCAAAATTTCTCCAAACCTCTAAAAGGTAGGAACCTGAAACTGCTGGACAATATAGCCAACGTCAATATCTATAATGTGTACCTGATCTCATTTAGCTTGTTACCGCCAACATTTCGGAACACTGGAAAATAAAAAACGTG
The DNA here is from genome assembly GCA_026936325.1 of Platynereis dumerilii. Lineage (NCBI taxonomy): Eukaryota > Metazoa > Annelida > Polychaeta > Phyllodocida > Nereididae > Platynereis > Platynereis dumerilii. Next base: position 13,032,315 of record JAPTHN010000007.1, read on the forward strand.
TCTCACTGTGCCCCGCTCTCCCCTATCAGACAGAACTCCAAACAAGACAGTGTGTTTTAAGCAACCACACCAACCAATCAGAGTGTCAAAACAATGTGATGTCATCACTTCACTGTCCATTGTACAATAGGCATTGAAGTTCTGGCAAAAAACCATGTGATTCACCATGTGGTTCATCGTTGTGAACCATATGCATCTCATTATCTGACGGTGTGGTTGCTAGGGATCTTTTTGCGGCCATTCAAACAAAATAGTGCCTCTTGAAATTATTAATTATTTTTACTGGAGGTCGTGTTCTATTCTTCCGCGACCTGACATTCATGAGGTTCATTGCTGTGAACCACATTCCCATTAAGTTTTATTATACAACGTCAGATAATGATATGTATGTGGTTCACAACGATAAACCACATGGTGTGAATCACATGGTTTTTTGCCAGAACTCACTGCCTATTGTGGGATATAACTAAAACTGATGACGATTTATCCCATCCCTGTAGTGTTCATGTAATGGGGTAGGGGAATATATGGAACATACATCAATATAGGGGAGAATTCCTCCAATATGGAATTCTGTTGCTGAGTAATTTTGTGTTTCATATCTTGACAGATATCCTTGACAGACTTTCTAGCTTTTTCTCGTCAAATAATTTATTTCAGAGGTTGAATAATGTATCAACTACATGTTAAAACTTTTAAAAAAGATTATTTTTAAAGTGTTTTTGCTCATTTTGTTCAATTTTCTTGCTCGAAAATCTCACGGAAAACCGGGCCTGAGGCGAAAGGACAGTTAGTTTGTTTGCAAAGTAACAAGGCTGTAACTGCCAGCCTCATTTGGTCAGATTAATTTGATGAAGATATCCTTCCGGCGGGACCAATTATCACAACAATTCTTGGGATCAATTGGTGCTTTTATAAGGCCACTTAGCAAATTGCATGCCAGATGGTGTTATGAAGATCCTCTTTACTTTGCTGTAATGGTTTTTCTTGGGTGTCATTGATTGACTTAGCTAATAATTTCTGAGTGGCCTTTGGCATCACCAATCAATGATTTGTAGACGTCAGACGCGAGGTAATTACCAAAACGGAAATTTGTGACAGGCGCTCCGTTATGCAACAGAAAGATAAACAGCTTTATCTTACGCCAATGTGCCCAGTTATCTTGACCTATTGATGAGTTTTATTTCAGGCAAGATAAAAGCAAATTTCCCTGGTTACCGCTAAAACAGCTAGGATATGCCCTTTTCCGGCAGGGAAACAGAGTTCAACAAATGAAAGGATGGATTATGATATCTTTTCCTGTCTTTGTCCAATCAGTTCAGACAGGCACTGAATTGTAACATCCGTATTAGTTAGACACCGATTGGGGGGGTTCTGACAAAAATGCATGTTAGAACCCGACAAAGATGTGTCTAACTGACTTAGACATCATATGCTTTTTCTGTTATATGTTTTAACTTATAATTTGTGTAAAATAAACAATAATCTTATTGTTTGTTTGTTCTTGTTAACAGTGTTAATCCTTAGCAGGGCGCTAACATGCAAAATTGTCAGTAAGATACCAGTTTTTCCAATGGTATAAGTATCTAAGTGATGTTTAATTGCCTGTTAGATCAATACAGTCAGTCATGCATGTCCAAAGTAACCAAATGGCATGCTGCTTGCATATAGTGTAAAGATGACCACACATTAAAAAAGACTGAAAGTTACATTTTAAAAAATTGTAAGATGAAAAAGAAATAACACGGTTGAATTGGTATCCCTTGGCTGCTCTGGCCATGTCACAGAGGTTTTCACTCGGTATGATTACCATTCTCTTTGCAAGCGATCTCGCACTAGTATCTTGATATAGATTTTAGATCTGTCTTGACTCTTTAGAGGTTATATCATGGCTAAATTGGTACATTCCCAAGTGGCTTCACCTGGGACCTGCATTCCTGAAACCCATGATTATGTGCGCACTGTGCAGGGTGGACATAGGTATTACTGGCACTGTTCCAATAGATTCTTAAGACTTCTTCCTTTTAGTCGCGCTGATGCCTTCTCACAAAAATCTGCCTCAGCCATTGAATTGACTCCTGCGTGAGCATCCTTAATCAGTCAAACTAAAACGTTCGAAGAACCTCACAAAAGAAAACCTTAAATGCTGAAGTCGTAAAGTGCAGTGCTCCTATTTTGAGAAGACACCATCACCTATTTTACCAAATATCTGTGAATCGCACCTGGGCTGGGTGAGGGAAACTGAGTACAGATTTTAAGGAAGCTCCAATCACTGGTACGTATGTTAAAATTAAGCCCTAAATTGCATTCCTTATATAGTGAGATAGATATTCAGTGCAGTTATTTTTGCCACAAAAAAGATATATATATATTATTTCATTGGACAACGGAATATATAGTTAATACATGTTGCTGTTATGGCAAAGAGCTAACAACAAAAAATCATAAAAATGTAGGAGCACCAACATTCTTTTTCTAATTAGATCATATATTTTAGTATAGGGTCAAAGAGCAATACATTAATGCATTGGCCAATTAGATTACATACACATGCAATGTAATTGTGAAGAGTGAACTAATTATCAGATTGTTTCTTCAGAGCACCATTTTCTCACAGGATGAACAATTGAACATACATAGCACATAATTTTGATACTCTTATAGATATTGTGACAAACGTAATTAAGGTAAATGATACCACCTGGAACATATATCACATTATAGCCTAATAACTATCGTAATTGTAAATGTAACTAGAAATCAGGTAACCGCGATGCGGTGACAAAACTTCACCTTTCATAGTAATTATTGGCAATGAAATGAAAGTGAGAAGACACGGAAATTATATTGGAAATGATATTGGAAATGATATTGGAAATGATATAGGAACTGACACTGGAAATAACATTGGACATGAACTTGAACATGAACATGAACTTGAACATGAATGTAATTGCACACGTCTTGCACATGTAATATGCAATATCACACAAAATATCACTTGAAATATTATGAAGTATCACATGCAAAGTTACATGCAATGTATTAAACATACAATATCACTTGCAATATCATGCTAAATCATATCACATGCAATATCAATTTATTACCTGTAATTTTGCATGTCAATTAAAATGTACATAGTGTGCACAGATATTTGAAAGTACATATAAACAATCTGTCCATGGACTAGTCGTGATGTGACATATAGTCAGCAGACCGATAAACCCTGCAATAAACCCTTACTGAAACATTTCAATCGGTTTGTGGCCATAAGCTGACTGATGCACTGACTGATACACTGACTGATACACTGACTGATACACTGACTGACTCAAAAATATTACGAGGGACAGGGGATCTTTTAAATCGCCAGAGTTACAAGAAAAAATTCTGAGAATGAAAACAAGAGAAGGATTTGAGCTTCATGAATATATATATAGAGAATAACATGGACCAATACATGGACAGTGCATGGACAGTACATTGACCTGTACATTGACCAGTACATGGACCAGTACATGAACCAGTACATCAACCAGTTACATCAACCAGTTACATCAACCAGTTACATCAACCAGTTACATCAATTAGAGTTACTGCTGATTGAAACTGGCACCGTTCTCATATTGGAATTTTAGGAATTTCTTGGCTAAAGTACTTCTAGTCCTGAAAACATTTGGAAATGACTGCAATTTCTGAAAACATACAATTTTCAGGGTCCGGCGATCTCTTTATCCGCCCATGATACAAGAAAATGTTCAAATATAAAAGCTAGAGCAGAATTTTGGTTTTCCAAATCTATTTTCAGATTCTCTGTTACTTTATCAGAACCGGAGATACGACTGATTCAAATAATGGTACAATTCAGAAATATGGACTTCAGAAATTTCTGAAAATATGTATCTTTTAACTTAAAATTACTCTAGAACCAAAACGGTTCAATGGAAACATATATAACTTGCCAGTTTTATGTAAACGAAAGATGGGAATATGCTCAGGTAGCTTCATTGAAATAAAATGATTATTTCCTTGTCAAAACTATGATAAATTGTGAAAATTTGACAAAAAACATGAATTTTTCAGGGTCCGGCGATCTTTTTAACCGTCAGAGCTCTGACAAAATCTTCAAATATGCCAGCTAGAGGTGAAAGCGTGCTTTCCGAATCTGTTTTCAGCTTTTCTGTAACTTAAATAGGACCGGATATAGAGCGGATTGAAATGATGGTACAACTCAGAAATATGGCCTTTAAGATATTCCTGAAAATATGCAGTTTTAACTTGAAATCACTGTAGAACCAAAACGGTTCAATGAGGATATATGTACCTTGGCAGGATTATGTAAATAGAAGTTAGAAATATGTCTAGTCAGGTTCATCACAAAGGGATGATTCCGTCCCTGTCAAAAAATTGATAAATTGTGAAAATTTGACAAAAAACATGAAATTTTCAGGGTCCGGCGATCTTTTAAACCGTCAGAGCTACGACAAAATGTTCAATATATGGAAGCTAGAGAAGAATTTGGCCTTTCCAAATCTATTTTCAGATTCTCTGTAACTTAATTAGGACCGAAGCTAGGGCCGATTGAAATAACGCTGTAATTGAGAAATGTGAAAAAAGATCCTAAATTTTTCCTTCATTTTTTGACCTTATGACCTTTACGTTGTGACGTAGGTCAATCCGAGGACCTTGAAAATTTACACGATGCCTCTAGACTATTGTAGCAAGTATGTCTGGCATTTTTGTAACGATATCTTGATTCCTTGTCTGTGTAAAAAAATCACATGTCAAAAACGCCAAATTTTTTGTCATATTTGACCTTGAATTTGACCTTGAAAATCATTTTCTAGGTCAAAACCAATAAGATGATCAGAATGGCAGTGCATGAAAATAGGGGGGTCAATTCATTATGGTAACACTCTCGGATCGATATTTCCTCGTCAAAAACGCGATAACTTGTCATTTTTCCAAATTCTCCGGTATGCAATATTTGGAATTTTGTAGAAAATTAAGTAAAAATGTTACAGGACTTTGGATTGCATATCCTAAATTTGCATATTTTTGTCTGTCTTGAGAAAAAATATCAAAGTGATATCGTGAAAAAAACATAGTTTTCAGAATTTTTGGAAATTAGCACTTTTCGCATTTTGATGGGCCAAATGACCTTGAAAAATGAGGTCAAGGTCAAATTTGAAGGTGGGTATGGGGGTTTTGGGGGCTACTTTGGGGGGGTTCGCTATACATTGTTATGGCCTAAAATCGATATTTCAAGGTGAGACACCCAAGGTCACCTGTTTTGAGGACGCGGTCAATCTTTAAAATTACGTAACTCAAAAACTAAGTATGGCATCATGCCTGTAATTTTGTGTGCTATGATCACTTAAAGTAAGTGAAAAAACTGACTTTGAAGTGGCCTGTGACCTTGAAAAATGAGTCAAGGTCATTCCGATTTTGACAGTGTAATATGGTCATGTAAAACTCCATATGTGATTTTTTTGAGATTTTTTTGAAGAAATTTTTGTCTGGAATAATAATAATACTTACGAAAACAAGAAACTTCACCTATGTAATAGGTGAAGTTTAATTACTCTCAGCTATGCACTTCAATGCAGCCACAAGATTTGTGATGAGCCTTCCACAGTGACACAGCTAAGAGCAGCCATAGAACAGTGCCCATGGGCAGAGAAGAGAGAAACAGTACTCAATGTTCCCATGCCATAGCATTCTCCACTGTTGGTGATCGTCTTGAATGATGATAACAATGGGAGTTATGTTATGTTATGTGTGTTTATTTAAGCATATTGCTTAAGGGCTCCAGAAAAGCATTTTGCTTATCGGGCTGGAGCCCTGTACAGAGGCTGGCACATACCCTATTAATTCAGGGATGTCCAGGGTCTTTCAGTTGCCCAAGCACAGAATACTGGACACAAACCGCCTCCATTTGATGTCCCATGGGCTCGAACCAATCCGAGTTCCAGGAGTGGGAGTCAAACCCAAAACCTCAGACTCACAGCCAAACTGGTAGCACAAACAAGTGCCTTTAACCAATAGGCCACAGAGAATTCAGTAAACAAGTGTGTCGCTCCTATGACCATCTAGAGGTCTGATGAGGAAGACTTCGGTTTTCAGTGAGTGACATAGGCGTATGGCCACGCGTGATATTTAGGGGGGGCGAGCGACATTTGCCCAAATTTCAAGATCTAGATTTAATACCATTTCAAATGAAATTGTAAATCATTAATTTTCAATAGTGATTATTTAATCATCTGCCCAAATTTTTCCTTTTTGCCCGAATCTTACTGTTTCCCAAACTTTTGGGGGGGCGATCGCCCCCCCCTGCCCCCCCCCCCTCCTATAAGCCTATGGTGAGTGAGACTATAGATACTTTACCACTGCAGGACTATAATTCTGCAGTAATGACACTTTTGTAATTTGTGATTATTGTCATCAAGAGTCTTGGCCACCCTGTCAACAGCCACACGTCTCTATTTCATGTCAACATCTATAATATCAAGCATATGGCATTTCCAAAAGACCTTGAATTTTCATCGGGTTGTCACCAGAGCCGAAGAACTCCATGTGCCACCTAGAACACCTCTGTATATCACATGTAGCTGTCCAAGCCCAACAAAGCAAAAAAAAAACCAACATGTGTTTGAAAGGTCTCTCCCTATTCAAAGTTCTAGAGATGCAGTTATGATAGCCACAAGAATTTTATAGTCCTTTTACCTATATCATTGTAATAAATCCGTGAACTTCTTGTCAATGTTCTTTTCTTGTGAGAGACCACAAGAGCATTATGAACTTCAACGACTAAGATCATTATAAAGATTTTTTACACTTCTTGATTTGTCTGCTACCACATGTCTGTAAAAGGGTTTCCAAAACAATTATGTGGACTCCCTGAGAAAACTGCCACCTTCCTGAAATAAGCATCCTAATCCGACATTGTATGGGGAAAGTCTTCAGACATATTTAATTGTGAAGTATCGTGAGTGTATAGAGAGTTTAAAGTTATGACTTCGGCATAAATTTTACAGATCGTAAGTGAAGTCAGGTAAATAGGCAATGCCAGCAAAGTCACTTTGCAAAAAAAAGCTAGGGAAGAAGAAAAACAATATGGATTGCCAGCTCTGAGACTGATGCCAATGAGCACTTATAGATGATCGCAATCATAGATGATCGTCCTAGAAAAATGCGAATCTATTTAAATCAAAAAATTAAAAAGGCAAGCGTATTTAATTTTATCACTGCAGGAGTCATATGTCATTGTCCTCTGTACATTCCTTTCTAATATGAGCACCACGAGGTCTATGTACACATGAATAAATAAACTGAAACAGATTTGTTCGTTTGGTATTTGATGCACTCAGCATCACAAGATCTTTCCCTATTCTGTGCCAAGTTTCCAAATTGAAACCACATTTTCACAACACTTAAAACTTGAAATGGCTACAAAGTTGTAAATATTGTTGTTTTGTTTTTTAAAGAGGTAATTAAAGATGGAATTTATTCACATACGGTAATGTATAAAACAACACAAATATTGGCTCTCATAATGTTAAACAAGCGTAAAATACATATTTTGGCCAAAAGTTCATTCTGGATCATGGGTACTTCTGAGGAGATCATTGGATCTGGCTTTGCTGCATTGTGTAAATGCGTCTATACTTCCACCGGCACACAACCGGAGCACGTTGAACAATGAATTGCGTGCAATATGATGTGACGTGAGGCATCAAAATGCAAAGCATTTATCATAAATCGGCTAAAGCTGAATTTCGTACATTTACTATTATAGCCCTCTTATAATAAAGGAGTTTGATCTGTTTGAAGGACTGCCATTTCTGGGGTTGAAAAATAATATGCAATGAAAAAACGGGTCTCGCAGTGACACCAACTCAGCAATATAAAAGACTTAAACACCGTCTAACTACAGGTGAGGCCATATGTTTTATTATTACATGACCACTATGCTAGAGCGCTGCTGGTTGGCCTAAATCAGTCACATGACGGTATCATAAACACTCATATTGCATGGTTCGAGTGCAATATGAGATTTTTTCAAAAAATTTTTTTACAATTTTTTTTTTCAGACTTTTTCATATTGCATGGTTAGAGTTGCAATATGAGTTTTTATAAAAAAAAAAATGCCAAAAAAAAATTTTTTTTTTTCAGTTTTGCTTTTTGACTGAAAAAAATAATTTCCAAATTTTTTTTTTTTCCGAATGGAACATTATATTGGAAGCATAGTGGTCATGTAATAAAACATACGGCACTTATTATCGTGCAATATGAAAATTTATTTGCACTCATATCATGCCGTATTTGTATAATCTCTCACTCACAAGGTTATAATAATATTTTAAATAAACTGGAAATATTGTATGGTACAAAATTCTTTCTTGTTCACCATCTGAACGAGCAAATATGGAGTCTACATTACAGGCCTAATGAGTAATGACTAAATCTGGCATATTCAAACAATGTTGTTTTTTGCTGCCCACACAATCACATGACACAAGTTGAAATATATCTGAAGATGATATAGACAATGAATAAAAGATAATAAGAAACAGAGGAAAATCTGCATAAACATTAAAATGCCAAATGCAATGATTATTGTTATTTAAAAAAACATCACCTTACCTTTGAGTGTGTGATTTTATCCAGCTGGGGAATCAGCACGAGCTGGCACTAATGCCCAGAGAAAGAGCAATCTGAAGCAAGGGTCTCATGTGAGGCAGATGCTTGGCAACTGATGGGCAACTGCTCTCACTTTGCTCTCTGTTGATGCGGCGCTGGCTGCTGACAGAGGGAGATGGAGTTGCCAGCTCATCAGCAACAGGACAACAAGACACACAGCTAGCAACAGATAGAGGCCGCAGCTCTGTTGCTGACACTAGGTTGCATTAATTGGTGGGTTATCTACAGAGCCTCACATACACATGTATGCATTGATCAGTGAACAGTAAACTGGGCAGTAGTCCTCTAATGTTGTTTCCGTTGGCTCCGGAGACAGCCCCCCTCCCGCAAACATTTTGGAAAAACAATTTTTTGTGATGTTTCGGGCAAAAATAAGTTTGAATTTAGATTTTCAGGACAATTTGGGCAATGTCAAACTTTTTTAGCAGCCACCCCCATCTCCCCCCAAAATTGTTTGGAGGCCATCATGCTTTACTGTATCACACTGTGCATGGCATGGTTACGTCCTCAACAACTTCTGCTGTAGTGGCAAAACAGCAGGCAACTGCAGCCTGATAGTCCTCTGGAGTTTTGCAATTGCACACCATGCTGCTCATTGCTTCCCGAATCTGGTCTTGTTGCACTTTATGCATATTATCAGCTGCCTTTCTAAAAAAGCCTGCCTCACACCATATAAATATATATTTGGAATCATTATCAACCTCTCACTCTTGGGGCCATGTCTGCGCCAATATATCAGAAGAAAGTGAATCCTCCGTACAGTCGAACTCATCAGTCTCAACAAGACTGCATGCAGATAGATACAAGGAGCACAGTGCAGCACAGGTTGCACGTTGTGCCATTGCTGTAACTCCAGAGGGCATTCAGACTGGAGTAACTGCTGTTTGGCCACAACAGCAAGGCCATTGCATAATTTACACCTCATATTGGAAGTTCAATTAAAAACAGAAAGAACTTATTTTTTTAGAAATCACATTGAAATATCAACTTCACAGTGATTTGTATTGTGAATGAATTAGTTAGAGTCGATGAACGACAAGTAATACACTGTACATTCAGCTACTAGTGGCCATCATCGACCTAACAACAAGCCCTATCCAATACATTGAAATGAAGTGTCAATTTGTCATTGAGTATTTAAACTTACGACCTCATTGATGAGTGGTGTGACTGGTTAAATGACTTTAGGATATGATCTCACAAACTGCTTGTGAGTCATAGACAGGACAGAGCCACTGGCTCACCGAGCGGAGCGAGGTGTCTGGTCCCTTATGGCAGACATGCGAGGAGTGAACCAGATGGTTCAATCAAAAGAAGTGATTCAGACATCCCATAATTTGATCCTGGCACTTTTTTCTCATCACGTATGACTACCAAAAACATTCAAAAAAAATTTTCCCAAAAAATAAAACAAATTTCCAAAAAAAAAAATGTGCGAAAAGTTGTTTTTTTTTCCTAAATAAAAAAACATGTTAGAAAACAAAGATGTTCCTCCCCTACCCAAAAAAAGAAAATGTTCAAAAGATAATAATTTCCCAAAAAAGAAAGTTACATTTTCCCTCAAAACTTTTTTTAACATATTCTTTTAGAATATTACCCTTCCAACCTATTTCTCTTTGTCCCGATCTTTTTCTCCAAACTTTTTATAGATCAAACCTGAATACTAAAAAAAGGAATTGCGAGAAATAAATTGAGATAATTACAATTTAGAGTCTTCAAAATTTATTTTTTGCATTCAGGCGGTCCTGTGACTGCCGTCTTTAAGCTTCAAATGGCATTTACATATCAAAGAATAACGTGGCAGGGATAGGCTGTGACCTCACAAGAAACATGCCTGTACTTTTCTGTAAGCACTTGTCATTCGTGTACTGTAAGAAGTTGAACAGGGCGAGAATTTAGCTTTGAATAGGTTATGCTGGGTGCATGTATGTGTATTTGGAAAAAATTTGGTCAAAATAGCCATGTAAGTTGTAACTCAAATTGTGAGGACTTATGATTTACAAAATAACATAATTATATGCAACCAGAATTTAATTGTGACAGCCCATCTTAGAATAAACCAACGTGCTTGCAGGAAAAATACACAATGAAAAGATAATAATTATGCCAACCACTGAATTGCTCATAATTATTTTGTTCATCAATGATATGTAGGTGGCCGTGATTGTGTGAGCAACATTGTATTGTAGTTGTTTCTTAATGAAGGAATCATTACCAAAATTATGATAAGAGTAAAACCGAGGTTAATAAAATGTTAGGTAATAATTGCAGTCTTGTTATATGACTCTGCAATTGCATAAATGTACTGTTTCATGTATACGTGAGGCAATCGTAAACTATATATAGCAGCATTGCCAAAAACAATCCATTCTTTTCATTAAGTTTGTCAAATTATCATTTCTTAATTGTGAGTGGATTTCTTAACACTGCATTGTTGTAATGATATATCTCGGGTTACAGGCTCGAAAGAATTAATTACATCAATTGTTCCTATTGATAAACATTTTGCTCGAGAAGCATTCCCAAGAAGCATTCCCAACAAACATTCCCTATAGCTTTTGTTCAGATAATGGACACGCCATTACAGAGGTTATCGTAATTTCACCAGTAGTGTCATTTTATAATGATACTCAACAATAATCACATGCAGTTCACACCTTACACTCAAATGGCTTGCCCACAGGCAAAAACAACCTATTTTTGGTGACAGTAATGACTGGCACACTCCCACCTACAATATGTGTTGGGCATTGAATAGCTTATTTGTGATATTCCACTAAAAGATTCCATATTATGAAATAATCTGGAATTTATGGGCACACTTCAGAATCCGCCTTGAGCCTGTCAAGTTGAAACCCAACATCGGAGCAGAGGTGGAAGTCTAGCTGCTATAGCCCCAGGAAAAACAAGGTACTGCATAAACTTTTCAATAAAAATGTGAATATATCTTATCTGAAACAGCAGTAGCCTGTGGCACGAGAGGTGCTGCAAGAATCTAACTATAGCAATAGTCAAGTGTTAGAAGTTGGATGCTCATTGGTCAGTAACCTTGACCAATCAGAGCCTCATCCCCCCTTGATTCCAAACTATTCCGCAAAAACTTCATCTACCAGAATATAAAGACAAGGGTTTGAAACCTGATGACGAAGGTTGCCCCAGCCTGGCAAAAATTTGTGACATTTGTCACTTTTTATCTTTCACATTATTCTGGTGAGAAAGATGTCAGGAGTTTGCTGTGTTAACAAATAAATTAAGATCCATATACTACATTTCCAATTATTATGCAACAATGCTTTCTTGCAACATCTCTAAAAGAAGTAACACAATGTGTATATCCACATAATAATATATGTGTCATGGAGCCAACACCTTGTCAATTTTGTCCAACACTTCTTGAGATATCATGAAAAAGCATGGTTGCTCGTGTAGCTCTTTGCAGATTAGCAGGTAATGATAGTTTCAAAATAAACATTCAAGTTGGCCTGATGATGACATGATGTCACTGACTTAAAAGTGTTTTTAAGGTAGTGATTTGTTTGTCTTTGCTTTGCTTATTAGGTCAGTGAGTATAAATTGTCAATGTTGTCATATAACCAGCAGTATGGGTGTCAATAGACAGACTATCAACTTTTTCAAAGTTATGCATCTGAGAAGATTGGAAGACAAACTGGTAACTGTCAATGACATGGCAAAGCAAGTTTGGAAAATTGTTTTTCAATTAGCTGCTAATCTGCAAAAAGCTCTTATACTTGGGAATGCGGTGTAAAGCATGCAGTTAAAAATAATATGTGACCGCAATTGTAAAAACACAAGCTGAGTACTCGTTCAATGAACAGGTGATTGTTGTGAGGCATTGGAAGGTGTAATGAACATGATTAAATAGGAAATGGCAGCAAAACAATTGTTTTGGCATTGGGTGAGAAAGGGTTTGAATCAGAAAGCTTAGAAGTGTAACATGTTCTCTGGAGAAAGTGAAAGTGGTAAATATGAAGATGAAATTATATGTGGATGTCTCTGTAAGGATAAGTAAGGGGATGGCCATTAGATTTCCAGAGTGGGTTCGGAGTTTTCCTTGATGGGAAATGTATTTATTTCTTGGTGACTTGTAAACCGCGTGCATATGTCAAGGGTGTGAAGTCACAGAATATTTATTCCTAAATCAAGGAACAGTGGAACACCTAGTAATTATTAAAGAAATAGCCCAAGCAGAAATTATGTCCACACTGGCCAAAAACAATTGATTCAGTTCAGCAAAAGTTAGCAAGAAACTATCTATTTTAAAAAATCTGAACCCCTCCCTCCAGGGAGTTGTTAAACATGATTATAAAGATCCTTTGCTGATTATTGTAGCAATCCAACAAAAAGGCTTTGTGTTGTCTTGATTAGCAATGCAATACACCATGCAGCTGCAGAGGACAGTGTAGCATATGATAGTTGCAGCTCGATCTTGTGGAAAAGTGTGGTAAACAAAATGGAGGGAAGTGAAGTGTTTGGGTGGTTGCTAGGGACTTCATAATGAGTTACTGGTGGTTTGAGCATGTAAATGGAGGAACAGACCCAAGGGGAACCTATAAGGGGAATAGTTTGTGGGAATGAAAGTAAAGCAGAACTTCTGAGTTTAAAATGGGAAGATAAATGAGGAAGACACTTTGTCAGTTTTTTGGCCTTGTAGTTAGGCACGGTCAATTATTAAATCCAATCGTCGCCAATCTTTTCATGGAATGGTTCGAGCTGATAGCCATTGAGTCCTTCCCCTATGACATCACCATCTGGAGAAGATATGTTGATGACACAATCGTGGCCCTCTGTGACTCACTGTTAGAAGACTTCACAGACCACATCAACAAGATACACCCATCCATCAAATTCACCCGAGAGGAGGAATATGAAGGTACCATCGCAATGTTGGATGCCAAGATTAAGAGGAGTTCAGCTGGTCACCTATCCTTCTCTGTATACCGTAAACCTACGCATACAGATCAATATCTGCAATTTAACAGCAATCAACCACTCCAGCACAAGTTAGGAGTAATCAGAACGCTCCATCGCCGTTGTAAAACGATCTGCTCTTCAGAGGAAGCTAAACTAGAAGAAATCAGACACCTCCAAAAAGTCCTGAGTATCTCAGGATACACCAAGTCAGCGTGGGCGACTGCAACAAGAGGGAAGAAAACCGTCACAGAACGTAACACCGAGGCTGGTAAACCTAAGGGGAGCATTATTCTGCCATACGTAGGACACATATCTGATGCCATTTCAAGAGTGATCCGGAAAGCGGGCGTCATTGTCCACCAGAGACCTTATAATACCATTAGAAACCGTCTTGTACACCCCAAAGACAAAATCCCCAAAGATGAAAAGGCAGGGGTTGTCTATCACATTAAATGTGATGATTGTGATGCTACATATGTGGGAGAAACTGAGAGGAGGTTACGTAAGCGCATCTCAGAACATCATCGCAGCTCTTCACCGGTGGGACAGCACTGCGAGGAAAGGAGACACTCGTTCTCGGATGACAACGTCTCCATACTGCATCAGGAGTCCAATTGGTTCCGCAGGGGTGTGGCCGAGTCAATCCACATCGCTGAGGAGGAACCGGTGCTCAACCGGGACCGGGGGAGGCACACCCTCCCGGCAATATACCGGGAGATCTTATCACGTGACACCACGTCATCAACATCGTCACGTGACCATTCAAACAACCAGAACTGATGAAGGAGTTCGGATGAACTTTGAAAGCTCTTCTACTAAATTTTCGTTGTGAGTAAAAGTTTCAAAATCTTCAAGATATTAAAAGATTGCCTGATAACTGGTATCCTATTATTAAAATTCAGGGACCCCTCTGTCGTTCCAAGCCAAAGTAGGAGGTTCCCATCCACAAAAACGTGCATGAAACCCTTTCTCACGCACCAGAAGGACATAGGCTGGGTTTTATGTTCAAAATTTATATTAGATATTTTGCCTCTTCCCTGCCCCCCATTTCATAGTCAGGTATCATTCTAGTGTATGCAAACCATTGTCTAACTTAAAATGAGTTATCTATGCCTCATTACTGTGTCCTTCTTCTGTCCAAATTAGCCTACCAAGTGCATAAATACAGGAAAAAAGCCCAAATAATCCATCCATCCAATTGAGACTCGGACTGGACAGAAATGTCAAGCCTGCTATCAACTCAGGGACAACAGGTTGCGCTAACATGAAAAATCAGTGGCGCAAGGATCCAGCTATATAACACTTGTCGCCTGGATCCCCATTGATCAGCAGCCTTGACCAATTAGAGCCTCATTCCCCCTGATTCCAAACCATTCAGGAAACACTTTTTCTTTGAAAATAGCAGGACAAGCGTGTGAAACCTGATGACGAAGGTTGCCACAGCCTGCCAAAAATTTGTGACATTTGTCACTTTTTATCTTTCACATTATTCTGGTGAGAAAGATGTCAGAATTTTGAAAGTTAGTAAATGATGATCGCTAAAGCATGCAATTGAAAAATTACTAAACAACTCCAATCATAAAACATTGGCTAACAATCAATAATTATGCAAGATTGTGTAAGGGGGTCTTGGGAGTTTTCGTCGGCGGAAAATTATTTATTTCACAGTATAACAGCAGCAGTAATTATTTATTTCAAGCACACAGAGTCCCAGAATATGCATTGCTAAATCAAGTTACACCTTGTTCTGAAATAACCCCACAAGAAATTATTTATATAAGACTGCCCAAAAAGAATTTATTGATTTCACCAAAATTAAGCAAGAAATTTATTTATTAAAAAAAACTGCAACCCCCTCCCCCTTAAGATTAAATGGCCCCCTAATTCAAATGCAAGAATTGGCATCCCATAGCATTATATATCAAAAACACAAAGAACTGTAGTTTTAGATGTACACTGTTAAGGTCAATTCACTCTAATAGAATGGAATTTCAAATCATTGTTGTCACATTTTTGTTGAAATTAAGACCCTGGATGCATCACATTCATGAAGCTGAAAGGACAACTCAACTATTTTTGGTGTTTATCTCACAGAACAATGTTTTGTTAATGAGGTGTTTTGACTCCATTCAGTGGCTTTGTTGTACTTCAAATTGTAATGTGACGAAGCCTATTTATCACGAATATGCAAAATCAGGGGTCGACATCCTAGAACATGTTGCTATCATTGGCAACAACATGCAGCAACATGCAGCAATTAGCTGTTTCTTTTTTCAGCCCATGTGAGTCATCTTTCCCATTGTTGTGATTGGGTTAGTAATAAGCCCTGAATATAAAATTGACCTAACTGAATGCACAATCACCATTTGAAGGCAACCCATTGAGATAAATGATGTTTTGTCAATGTAACCTCAAGTTAGTGTCTCGTCACCACAAAAAAGTTAATAGAAAATCTAAAAACAGACATAACACGGCTCTTGATACAGTGTACGGCTGTGCGTGAAAGCATTTCGACTTCGGTCAGACATTTTGTCTGACGGAGAGAGAGTTCCGGTCAGACAAATTAATGTTTTGACAGCCAACATAATAAATTCAATCTATAATTTTTCAAATGGTTGAAATGCATTTTACAGGTGATTTCATTAGTACACGATTCTTAGGTTCTAGACCCACCAAATACATGCCACTTTTAGTTAATCTGATTGGCTTAGAAGCAACAGAACGTCACATATTGGACTTATCAAACGTGGTAAGTGTTGGTTTAGCATTGATTCCTCTCAGCCAAGTGTGAATGACAAGAATCGCATGGTAATGAAATCACCTGTAATGGAATATTGTTCATTGATTTTTAAAGGTGGTTTTGCGACATTGCAACTAAGTTTCTTGAGGTCTTATATTAATACAATTCAATATCAGTTATTATCCTTCCAAAAAGTATGTAGAATTTGAAAAATCTAGCAAAATTGGTATATGACCTCACACAGTTGGGGCATCATGATTGGCTGAGGTGTGGAGTATGATGTAGTGTTGGCACATGATGTAGTGTACAGAATTGCCATATATGGTATATGACATAGTATGAGAGTGCCATGAAGCATAACTGAGAGGAAGAAGAAGATTACAAGCTGTGTGAATCAATAAACAACTATCACTCATAAGCTGCCTGATCTGAATGTTGTTTACTGTTTGCTGCCAGTGGCATAGCTAGGGTGTCTCATGAAGGGGATACACATTTGCACATTTTTTTATGGATGGATTAACTCTTCTGGGGAAGGGAGGGTGGATCAACTCTGTGATCAATCACTATATCGAAGTCATGAGCAATCTTTTTTGTGTGCCATTGGTTCAACATTGAGGGGCATGCCTCCCCCCTCAGGCCAAAGATTAACATGCCTCCTCCCATGTCATTTCTAGATGTGCCAGTGCGGGCCACAACTGAATGTGTTTCATTTTTACACACATTGCATGTAGTCATATGCTGGTATACTACCTCACAGATTTGATATGACATACTATGCAGAGTGAGCAATGATTGGCTGAACAACCTGTGACCTCACATGGAACGCCTGATTTCCAATGCTAACCTATGGGAACTGCCATATGATGTCACACTTCCACCTCACAAGAAAAAAATGACTTTCTACATACTTTTTGGAAGGATAATAATATGACTATTTCCTGTAGAGATTTTGCACCAGTAAACTTGTCTGATCTGAATTTGAGAATGGTCAGACATTTGCAAAAAGTGCCAGTAATGTCTGACGTAGCTGACCATTATCGTGCGCACCGTCTTGATATGAGCACAATGACTTATCAGCTCTTCAGTGCGATAATTGACAAAATCCCACCAAGTTGCATGAGAAATTGTGTGGTGGTTTTTGCTGTATTTCACTAGCTGGCAAACAGATGGACTGATGGCGAAATAGACATACACAAATGAAAACATTAGTCCAATCCTACAGTGGGGCAAATTATGTTGTTTTTGGCTTCATAGGACCCAAGTGATGCTCATCCCAAACTTCTTTGGCTGTTCTTTTGAAGTTCTTGAACATCGAACTTGCAATATCTGAAAATCTTGTCTGTCTATCAATATATCAATCTATCAACCAACCAATCAATCAATCAATTAAGTAAGTATCATTAATCAATCAATCAAATAATTATAATCAATCAATCAATCAGTCAATATATCAATCGATCAATCTATCTATCTATCTATCTATCTATCTATCTATCTATCTATCTATCTATCTATCTATCTATCTATCTATCTATCTGAAGCTGATGGTCATATATCTAAATAGCTGTCTAACAAAACATATCTCTCTATTCACATGGAATAATTTCCTTCAGTCACTTTGATTTGCAGAATTACAATGATTTTGAAATTTTATCGATGACTGTAAACAAAAGTTACATACAGACTGTATGTTTATATGTCAGTGTTCTATATTGATTGAAAAAATCGGACCAGTTTGGTGAAACCATGAGACCAACCTGCCTACTCTGCTACATTATATCGTGTAATGTAAGATGTGGAGTAACAGTGAATGTTCTATTTTGCTGCTCAAGTGTCTCTCTTGACCTTTGACCCTCTTGATGGATGATCCAGGTCGATTTGCCAATACTCCTGAATCATACTTACAATGCTGAATAACCAGTTGTCTTATAAAGCTGTGGAATTGCATGTTAGACCATTTTTGGTTGGAACACCCGAGTTAGTGTTGGATTATTGTCATTTTGTGATATTCTGAGCTCAAGGGAAGATAAACTGCATCACACACCTGATTGTCATCTCTGGCATATATACTTTCTGACAGTGACTATTGCATTGCAGAGGAAATATTATCTCTAATTAGTTCATCCACTCATAGACCATGGCCAAGAAGGTCAACATAAACATCACCATGATTTCCGATGTCATCTGCCCCTGGTGCTGGGTGGCAAAGAGGAAAATGGAATCGGCAATCTCCCAAGCAGGCGACAAGTACAACTTCAGAATCCACCTTGAACCTTTCAAGTTGAAACCAAACATTGGAGCAGAGGGAGAAGTCAAGCCTGCTCTCGCCCCAGGGAAAACAAGGTATGAAACAGTTTCTTTAAAATAGGAAACTAACTGAAGAGCTCCCCTCTAAAAGCGGATTTGATTCCCTGTCAGGGAAGAATTCGTCAGTCAGAATGGATGTGGAAAAGACAAAAATGTTTTTGTCAAAAAGCAATTGCACTCTACTTCTGTCCTTTCTGATTACAACTGTCCATTAAAATCCTCAAGAAAGCACGTAGTCGAAAAGTCTTTAAAGTGCTTCACTATCCAACTGCCAGTCTATTGTATTTATATTGATCTAACAAAGGAATTTGATGGGCATGACCATAATATCTGACCAGATAATTTTTCATATTATAGATTTAGGAATGAGTCACTTCAACTGCTAAAAATTTATCTAGATATGTAACTAGTGTAATATATTGAGTGTAAAGATTTTCTCAAAATAATAAAATTAATGATAACACACTGCCCTGCATCTATGAATAATACACTAAAATGGTTTTTTTATATATAATCTATCACATTAAGACTTTAACTTTAATATCTGTGTAATATATTTTGGTACCATTTGTCTCTCCAAAGAGGCAATATGTTGCTTTCGAGGGTTCCCAACACAAAGACACACCTCGTACTGACAGAGAGAGCAATATTTTCCTGAATTTCATCATGCATATTTCATACCATAACAAGAAAAATATCTTGAAAACTGATTTTTTATAATATTTATTGAATCGCCTGCCAAATTGTTTACTGTTTCCTAAAATTTTGGGGCCTTCCTGTAAGAATTACCAACAGTGATACTGTTAAAACAGCCATGGCACTGATTTTGAAAATAAACCTAGATTAGGTACTTTCATATATCTTTACCTGTGCCCATGTACAGGGTGTCTACAGAAAAACAGGACAGTCAACACAATTAGAATTGTTTACAGTTTATTTTGTGCCAAGCATCATTATTCAACAAAACATGATTTGTGTATGAACGGTATTATCAGAACAGTTGCTGTAGTAACTTTCTGCAGATGAGACCGAAATGATGCGAAAGCATGTTTGATGCACTCGACCAACATTTTGCCCCATGCAGACATGATGGAGGACTTTAACTTTACTGCGAGGGGTTGGGATAACTTGCAAGATTCTGTCTTCAAAGTTGCCCATAGAAAGTGATACACTGGTTCCAGCTCAAGAGACAAGGGGTGGCACTCTACCTTGCTCAGCAGGTTTGTTCTGAGGCACTCCTGAGTCTTCCATGCAATATGAACAGGTGCCGCACCTTGTTGGAAGATGATTTTGCCAACAAAAGAGTTTCTTGTCTTACGCCATGGCATCACAGATTCTTTCAGAATGTTATGATAAACATTTGCATTAATTCGGGTGCTCTGATCAATGGCTATTTGAGACATTTTTGTGATGTTCTTGTCATCAGCTAACCCCCTGTTGAAGACTAAGTGTTAGGTCCTGAATTTGAATTATCAGCAGCTGGAGCATCAGCAAATCTCCCACTACTCACAAATGATTCATACCTTCTCTTACAAGCATCATAAATTTCTCATCAACAATGAGGAAAACAGGACGACTGTGGACTGCTTGGAGCAACTCAGGCACTTTCGCATATCATGCTTCCATTTTGCCTTTAGTAGTGATCTAATTCACATATAAACTTATTTGCAATAGATCAAATATGGCTGATTATCAAATCCACTCTTACGTCAGGCTTATCACCAAATTCGGAACTTATATAAGGTCAAAAAAGAAGACAAGTGACTGTCCTCAATTTTTGTAGACAGCTGTATTTGACATTCTACGCTGAGCATTCTATTATAGAGTGTTTGCCTGGCATAAATATGTATATAGCAGCCATTGCTTATCATCAATGTAAACACATAACTTCAACACATATTGTTACAGCAAAAGATATGAGGGAATGTCAAATAAAGTTGGGATTCATGACAATGAATGAATGCTTGTGTGCAAATTATTGATTTTTTGCAAATTCATATGACTTGGCAATGGTGCCAGTGTATTTTCCACTAATTGAAGTGTTTATTTTCTGTTGCTTATCTTGGACATTATTGATAAAGCCAATCTACAAAAATAACACAGTCTCTGTCAACTTAGGTCAAGAAGTCCATAAATGTTGACCCTTATTTATATGAGTGCACAAAATATGATTATGAGAGGAGTTGCAGTAAAGATCAGGTATATTAAACAGATGAACCGTTCAGGAGACATTTACAGGGCACATCACTGAGACTGGCTAATATACAGTACATATAGGAGCAAATTGTGGACATGACTAAATAGCATTGAATATCAAGACACTGTAAGGTTCATCTTCTGCACTGGCAGTTTGCTCAACAACCCAGGTCATTCAAGGTCATGTGACCATGAGGAATGCATTTGTAGCTCACAACTGCTCACATGCTGTTATTTCACCTTTTAATGAAGCATCAATCTCAACTAGCTTTCATGAATGGATATCCACCGTGTGACATTAATTACCGACACTTCCAGTTGCAGAATAATAGTGTCCACATAATCATGGAAGGGCCTTGGGAGAGGGAGGTGGGGGGGGTAACTCAATGTGGAGGAGTCCATATAGATGGATGGATCAAGTTTTTTGGCTTTCTTGGATTACAGGCCATTTTATTAGTATGTGATTCTAGGATTCCATACACGCTAAATAGTAAATACATGGCTTGCTTGATTAATCTGATTGGTCTAGGAACAACGTCACACAGCTAATTTATCAAACGTAGCAGGTATATACAATACATTGCATTGATCCCTCATTGCAAACTGTGAATTGGCAGAATCGAGTGGTAAATAACCTGTAAGGGGAGGATGGGAGTTTTGGCAGAGGGGGTACTAACTTTTCACACGTGTTTCAAGGGGGGTATTAATTTTTGACAACACTTCCAAGGGGTGGGTAAGAAATTTTAACAAAGAAAAAATGTTGAAAAACATGCATAAAGTCATTTTATTTGGAATTTTTTACGCGCAAAAGTCCACGAAATGACACGAATCTGTACACCTGGCTGTGTATAACAGTATGTATGTGTGTGAATTGCTTTGTATGTCGAGGGGGGGTACTAAAAATACTCGTGAAACCCAAGGGTGGGGTACTAAAAATCTGCATGAAACTCAAGGGGGATATCAATTTTTGACGGGAAGTTCCAGCAAAACTCCCACCCCCAGCATGTTTGACATAGTTAGAGTCAGCTTGAAAAGAGGATAGAAATGGTTTTAAAGCATAAAGATTAAATTTTAGTTGCAAAAATGTTTACTGAAGGATTAAAGTGGTCTGTGGTTTTGGCTTTGGTTTCTTGATTAGAATGGTTCCTGTCTTCAAAATTGTTGTGGCACATAAGTATGCAATAGACGGTTGAGTACCCGCTCACTTTCTCTACTTAGGTGCACACGATCACTGTTCAACGACATTGTATTCTGATGGATTGTTCTGTTCAAAAGCTGAAACTTGGAAGGCGCACAAATCACCAACTGGTCTCATTGGCAGAATTATAGTAGAATTGAGGCAGAATTGAGGCCAATCAGCGAATAACAAAAGTGGAAATACATAAAGGCTGACAACTGTAAATTGGCCTATCCTTTTTCCAAGAGATGCTGATTGCCTTGTTGAAGTTTCTGTTCCTTGTTTGAAAGTTCACTTTCAGTCAAACTCTTTATAATTATTTGTAAACATACACACAGCAACACAGCACCGGATCTCCATATTGTGGAAGACATGGTGATTTTGTAGACTCCATGAGTCACTAATATTTTTTGCCAATGACAAGCTGTGTCAGATGTACTCCTTAATTTGGATTTATTGGATTCTCCAAAAATGTTAACTGATTGGTCATGTAACTTTTCATAAACATTGGGTATTTGTTTATGTCCAAAAACACCTTGTATAATTATTTATCACCTTGTTTTGATCCCCTTGTCACTGAATATGTTGCAGAGGCACTGCCAAATTAAAAGTATAAACGTTCATTTTGTTATCAAATATTATTGTTATTATTAAATCTACAACAATCAAAGATTCCCACAGTATGAATAAAGTAATTTTGTTTCAAGTTCACTGTGCCATATCTTGCTCATTTCCTTACGGTCGTTTGCATGGGCAGTTCCTATACTGGTGATTTTGGTAATTTTTTTCTGAACTTAAGTGGGCGACCATTTAATATCAAAGGGACGGGGCTTGGAGTTGGCTTTAACTAAATAATTTCTTACTAAGTTTTGGTTTTTAAAAAATCTGACAGTCTTCAAATAAGAAATTTCTGCTCGGGGTATTTCTTATCAAAGTGTTGCTTGATTTGGAATGAATATTTGGGGACTTGAAATGAATAATTAATGGTGCCACTACCATGAAACTACCATGACTATATAAACTATGTTATTGATCATGACTATAAACTATATTTTCGATTTATTAAAGGTCCTGTGCCTAAATATTTTCAAGAGATTGTCAATCCCAGAGAAAATCAGAGTAGACATGATTACAATACAAGACATGCTTCTGACATTTCTGACATGTTGCTGCCTGCTGTGAGACATGAGTTTGCAAGGAATGGCATAAAATGTAAATTTACTAAATTATTCAGTAACATGCAAAAGAATTTCAAGACAAAATTTTTACGCATAGTTTTAACGGATACAAAAACAATATCAAAATTAAGTTATTAGATATATGATCCAAATTGTTCAATTCCTCATTGTTATATATCTGTAACAGAACTTAATTTATTACAGTAGTGCTTTGTTCACAGCTCCATACCCTCTTGTCAGGCCCATCAGCCCTGCACTACCCGTTAGAATTTTCTTTTCAGTCTATTCTTCATTCTTTTTTTCTCTCTTGTGTACCTACCTATTCAATTGATAAGTTCACTGCCGTCTACTGCGCCTGGATACTCTTTGTCAACAATGGGGCTCCTCAGCAGCGGCAAATATTGCCTTCGAGGGGTCCTTTTGCTCCCAGGTTATTGATTTTTTTTGAAAATTGTGTATGTATAATGTTTATATTCTGAGCAAAAAATTAATGAGTCTGAGTCTGAAATAAATAATTTCCTGCCGAGGAAAACTCATATCACACAGTTAAACATAAAAATTATATTTTTACAGATGATATTTTTCAATTTGTAATTTTGCTGTAACTGACCTTGTTCGTGATCTGCTAACAATTAAATAGCACTCTTTTAAAAAAAATGCCACCCCACTCCCCGCCCTTAGCATGTTTTCATACACTCTATGTTTGAACTTATTTATTGCCTTACTGTGGGAGCTGGGGGTGAAGAACTCAGCTTTTAGTAATATAAAAATGATAAAAGACTCCAGCTGAGGTATTGCCTGAGGTACTGCCTTAGATCTGATGGACAAAATATACGTGAGGTATTACAAACAATATTTTTTAAAAATTGGTCTTGTACTGTGCAAAAAGGTATGAAAAGTATATAAACAAAAGAAATTTAAAGGCTATAGTAAACCAGAATTAAATAGGCCTATGTGATGTCAAATGTCAATCTCTTCCTTTGCTTCATTTCAGAATCAGCGAAAGTCTGAAAACTGCAGGTGAGGCTGTTGGAATTGACTTCACTGGAAAAGGAGAAAAATATCCGGACACGGCGCCATCCCATGCCCTTCTTGCCTGGGCTGAGTCTTCAGGAAAACACTTGGATTTAGAGGAGGCACTTTACAAGGTATATCTGATGATATGTATAGCTATTTTTAACTGGAACATTGAAAGTAGCACAGACATTACTACCTTTTCATTAGTATGGGTCAACCACAACAAAACAGACATGATCAGACTAGAAAATGTTAACAAGAGGGCGTTGCAGCTTGTCTATGGCAAAAATTTCACATATGATGAACTTTTAAACAAAGCAAATTCTCGCAGCAATTGAAGCAAAATGGTAGAGACAATTAGCAGAGGAAGTCTATAAAGCTGTCAACGGTTTGGCACCCCCATATATCTGTGATATGTTCCAGCTGAAACTTCTTATAATTTTAGATCCATCAAAATTGATTTACGCACAAACTCATGGAATTACAGGGTGGCCACAAAAAAATTTACAGTTGATATTTCATTTTCCAGGCTGCCATGATTGAGTCAGTGCCTGGGTACTTATTGTGTATACAAGCCAAGTATGTTAGATCTTTGGAAAATTGGTTAATAATTAAAACGGTTCATTACTTTTTTAATAGCAGACAAAATGGAAGCCGGGAGTGCTCCTGCGTTTTTACTAAGTACTCTGGTTTGTTCATGGCCCATCAGCAATTTGAAGCTACTGAGCTTCAAAGGACAAAATAAATACAACATAAAATGAACTTGAGAAGACAGAGGCACAATTCAGCACAAACCAGAAGGTGCTAGAGCAAGTTCAGACTTCACTATGGCCATTATAAGATTTTAAAACAAAGCCGTCTGAAGGTGGATGATCAGGGTGTTGAAATCACATGAAAAGTACATATTAACATCTTGAAAGAGCGTCTGAAGCCCTGGATAGATAAGACATACAGTGCTACAGATAATTTGATCTTCAAACAAGGCGGGGTATCAGCCACACTCCCTTGGAAAGCCCAGAACTGGATCAAGGTTCGCTCTGTCAAGTTTCTCAGTTGGACAATATTATCACAAGATCTCAATCAATGTGATTATTCTGGGCGGGCAAACTTAGAGGCAGATCCCTGCAAGACACCACAGACCTTAGTTGCCCAATAAAGGCATCCATTACGTTTGTATGGGAAAAACGGATACGAAGTTAAATTTTTGACACCTCTGCATCATTTAGGCCCACTGCAGAAAAGTCATCAGTCCAAAAGGACCTCCGAATGAATAAATTATCTCTAGAAGAGTTATTCTTTGCTATACAAGTTGTTTTTGCATTGAAAAATAAGCAATTGTTACAATGAGCGTCATTCAAAAAATTATTCATAAGTGTAAAGTTTTTTTTTACCACCCTGTAATTCATTGAGGCAAGGGGGAGTCAGACTGTGGAACAGCTTACCACCACACTGCCAAAATCCCAAAAATACCGCTGCTTTTAAAACTTTCATTAACTCTTGTATCAAATGATTTTAATGTCAATGTAGTTTTTACTTAGTACTTTATATGGTGCTTTTAACTGTCTATTTTTTTATTTTTACATTTATGTTCTCATGTTCTCTTAATTCATTCACTCTACATTGTTATTTTACAGCGGTAAAAAAAATCCCTTGCGGATTTATGTTTCTTTTGCAAATCCGACTCGAAATAAATATTACTCACTGCCAACATCAGGGTCAGCCTGACCCGAATAGACGACTCTACACCTCAACAAAAAATTACTTGATTTTTGTTGAAGCGTTGCTATGCTCTTCTCTTTGTTCCACGAGCCTGAGTGTCTTATTCCATTTTTCTGATTGGTGACTCTGACAATGTATGCTCATCATTTTGACACATTTAGACTAGAGTTAACGGTCACCAATACGTTGTCATTCTAAGCTGGAAACACCCTGCATTGAAAATCTCAGAAATACCAGCCAATCCTGTCTCTACCCCCTTTTGCGTCTAAAAGTTATTCCAGGAAGCTTCGGAGGATGTTTTTGACACTGATGCAAAATGAATTCTTCTCACACTAGTCATGTATGTACTGAAAAATCATGGTTATTTGTCCTTCTTATAAAAACATGTCATTGATTGTAGTAAATGTGGAGCTGCTGTATTTTTCCGAAAAATATTTTTGTAAATAAATAACAACCACCCAGGTTTCTTTCTTATAAGCCCCTTATTCTATACGCAAAATTACGAATTTTAAAAACTGTAATTAACGAAAATAACCCCATTTTACCACATCCTGTTTATGGCAGTTGAAGTGGAATTTTAGTTCATCTTTTCACTCACAGAGGGAGATGACAGGGTTTAGCGATTGAAGCGCCACCACCAAAAAAAAAAAATTCCTAAAAAAAAATTTTCAAAAAAAATTAAAAATTTCCGAAGAAAAAAATTTTTCCGAAAAAAAAAATAATTTCCGGAAAAAACAAATCTTCCAAAACGAAAAAAAAATAAAATTTCAGAAAGAAAACAAAAATGAGTCGACCGATATTGAGTTTATTGGCCTACACTACAGCCTCGACAATATAACTGCTTCGGCCAACATAACTCAATATTGTATAAACATGATAAAGTAGGCATTACAATAGATCAGCAGAGTGCAGACTTATAAGTTATAGCAATACAACAGTGTTGTAGGTCATCCAGACCCTATTTACCGCTCTCTCCTGCTTTGGCAGATTACATATTATTTAGTCCGTGTATGGAAGATGTATGTCTGCTTGATACATAACGCATCAAGTTGATACATATACATATAATGTGTTGTGACAGGAGATTAATCAAAGAAGAATGCCAGCTGCCATGGGGACAGTGTTGATATTGTCTTCTACTTTCATCTGAATTCCTCCATCAATTAACATGCAATTATATTTTATATAAACCAGAGTGTCGCTCTAAGTGTAATCAAGAAGTGTAATAATTAAGTTACCTCCAGTTAGACTATAATTATTATATTAGACCTCACCATAACAACTTATGTCTGTTTAACTGACGTCAGGATCCCAGAACATCTGAGACGTCAGCTAACTTCCCCCTGACTTCAAATTAAGTCAAAATACCAGCGTGTATGTGATTGACTGAAAGAGGTGTCAAATGGTATAATCTTAAATACAGGCCTGCAGTGAGTTTAGCAATAACATCCATTCTGTGACCCATATTTATCTTTTTTTCTTTGCACACCCGCCTCTCTGTCACTAAAGAGTTATAATTTTTTTTCTTATTTCTTCAGGCCTACTTTACTGATGGTATTTTTTTGGATGAGGACACTCTCGTGGAGATAGCAGCTGGTGTAGGTCTGGACAGGGATGGCGCAAGGAGCGCTTTGCAAAATTCAGAGGGCATCGAGGACGCCAATGCTAAATCCAGATACTGGAGGGGCAAACTCAAGGGTAAGAAGAAGCTGTTGCACTTTGAATAATTCATGGATAAGCAACCCAGTTTCTTCATTAAATTTTTTTTTCCTTTTTTGGGTTCTAACACGCATTTTTGTCAGTTAGATCCCTTAAAATCTGTGTCTGACTAACATTTTTGTTCCCTATTATCATCAGGTTTCATTCAAATCATGGATCTCGATTCTCGAATAATATAAAATCTCCATTTTTGTCATGTGAAATAACACAGGTTATATTTTGTTGGAATGAGAAGTTTGCTTGAACTGAAACCTGATTAAGTGATCATGCTTAGTGTCTTTTACTTTGACCATTTCATATGTCATCCTCAATTAATACTGGAAGCAGTCTGCACATAACAAATATTTTAGCCCTTTATGATAATTGTGTCTTTAAACATGTCACTGATGGTGTTCCGCCTTTTCTTCCAGGTATCCCCGCCTTTTACATGAATGGAGTGGAGGCGTTCCAAGGCGGCAGAGAAGCAGAGGACTTCCTCCACATGTTTGACGTCATTGCTGAAAATTATCCCCAGTGACATATTTTTAGGAATCTCTTAGATGACATTACAATGATTGCGTTACTCAAAATACAAACTGTATTTTATTAAACATTCCTTAAAAGTAAGATTATATCTGTACGACAAGCATTCAAGATATTTTTGCATGTTTCCAAGTCAATAGGTGGCACCACCACATCGAAAATAATGGGTGATAATAGATCACTGGAAAGGTCATGATTTTCACTTGCACCAAAAAAAAATTCCAGTATAAGGAGCAAAATCATGACCTTTCACTTGAACATACAGACAAGACACACTTCCTATCTATGGACCAATCACATAGCTGGATTTGACCTATTTTACTCTCAAGAAAACCTGAATATCCATTGCAACGCGTATGAAATGGAACCATTGTATTTATTGTATTTTCTAGGTGTTCACAACTGACAGGGTACTATTAGTAATTTGTTGTTTGCTTGGCGGATACAGGATTTACCTTCCCAAAGACAGTGTATCTGGGTGAAGAAAAGCTGAGCCCGGATACAGCTATCTGAGGGAAGATAAATCCTGTATCTGCCAAAAGCAAATTACAAATTTATCCGACCACATGGTACAACATGGTATAGTAATAAAACCCCTATAACAGTGTAGTTCAAAGATATGAACATCATGTCATGAGTGTCGGGTATAACGAGCGTTAATTCAGAAGCAGACCTGACACGTATCTACCTGTAAGTGAACTGGGTGATGTTTTGTGGCTTTTGCCATTGTGTCAATACTAAACATCCTCAACAAAACTGCTTGTGGAAACATGAATTCTCGTCTGATAATTCTCATTCGATTTCAATTGCCTACAGACGGCACTGTATATATACATCTCAACATCATTCGAGCGTAAGCAAGGTTTTCCTCCAAAATATAAGCAAATTAACCTATTTGTGGAAGTTTCCATTGCGTTTGACATTTGGTTGAGAGAAACATTCTCTATAAATTTACAGTTATTGTTGGTCAACAATTCAACTTTGGCGATCCTTGAAATTGCAGATGGTAATACAAAATATATAATACACTCTGGTTTGTGATTTATTTATATTAGGTCTATGTTAATTAAATTTTTTCTCAGAATTTTTGAGCAGGCTCCATGATAAAAAATTATTTCTCCAACAAATGCAAACACAAGAATGGGAAACATCTTACATCATATATACATAAAGCAGCATTATCAAAATAAGTGAGATGCACAATTTTCGCCTGTTGCATATACCAAATGTGTGCTGTAGCTGCAATCTGACTCTTGTTTTCATTGCTGCAGGTTCCAAATTAGAGTTGTATATGCTAGTGTAATTTCATATGATTATAGGCCTATGTTGTCTTACATTTGTACCTGAGCGCGTGGGCCACACAATTCATCTGTTGAAACGTGACAACTTTAATAGCAATTCTGTTCTTCCTCCCACTTGCTGCATACCATTTGTCAATTCTGATTGGTTCTGATTGGTTCTGATTGGTTCATTAGTCTATCATAGCATCAATTATATTAAGCTAAAACATCTGTACTGGTCCTGTAGGAATTACGCTGGAAAGAAAATCCGTTTACTGTAAAAAAGATTGAGTGATACGGTTGCACAATTCCTTCGAGCTTACACTACACAGCTTGTTGTTTTAAGTTGTGATAATCTGACCATTGTCATAACTTAAAACAACAAGCTATGTCAACTCAAAGGAATTGTGCAACCATCTTACTCAATCATTTAAACTGACTAAAATGATTCAGAATTGCCCATTGATAAATGTTTGAGAAAAGGGAGAAAAATGATTTTAAGAAAGACCGCTATCTGCTTGATGCTTCAAAAGAATAACTCAGGATCTTTCAGACACATTTTGTGCGCATATTGTGCACGTGGGAGTAATCTGGTATTGAGCTATAATCTGGTTAGGCCAGATTACCACATTTGACAGTTGATTAATTAAGAAATGCATGTGATCATAGTGGAAATACATGTAGCGTGTAAAACTGGAATGGAAAAATCATTGGAATTTTTAGTCATTTATAGCTTAAAAAACCATAAAATATACAATTGCAAGTATAGGCTATGACTTCAAAAATTGTTTATGACTGATAGAGAATGACATGGGATGGATAGGGCTATGACCTCACAAGAAACATTCCAGTGCTTTTCTGTAAGCACTCGTCTTTCGTCTACTGTAACAAGCCAACTTTCAGTATGTACGAGGGGCGTTCAGAAAGTTTGAGGCTTTTTTTCATATGGATACTTATTTTCAATCTAGAACTATGAATTTTTCGCAGGATAAAATTCAGCATATTTGGAATAGATTTCCAAAGTTTTGGACAATTTGGACATTTTTAAGTCATTCTGTGGTTGCCATGGAAACTGAAAGTTCAGCTTCTTGGGGCAGGTAACACTGAAACCAAGAATGGCAAGAAATTGCGCCTGTGAGAGACTTCTCTTTTTCACTTGTATTAGTGAGATTGGCAATATTTGACACAAGAAATATGGTATTAGCTTCTAAATATGCTTTCAAGCACACCAAATGTGTGTATTCTTACACTGAACCCATGTAGGAAAGCACTCCTGCATACCAGATTTGGCAAGGGAAATTCAGGAGGCAAAGGTGTGTTTCCCTGACAACATAAGGACTTCTGAAAGCATGGATTCGCTAGTATGAACAAGAGACCAAAATGAAAAGCATTATCCATCCTAGCTATTTTTGTGACATTTTGCATTACATAAGTCCTGGTTTTCCCGTACTTTAGTCCATGGGGGCTATAGTTTCAGGCTCTGGAGGAGAAAAAGCTTTGGAGGACCGATATTCTTTCACCTAACTTTGTTTGGAGGACTTCAATGAACATTTACTTGAATGAGACAGGTGTGTAAATCAATGCTTTTGGAGTGCTCAGGAATATTTTTTAAAGCTAATATTATATTTCTTATGTCAAATATTGCCAATCTCACTAATGCAAGTGATAGAGAGAGGTCTCTCACAGCCGAAATGCATTGGCTTTAGTGGTTTCAGTATTATCTGTCCCAAGAAGCTGAACTTTCAGTATCCATGGCAACCATAGAATGAATTACAAATATTCAAAATGTCCAAAATTTTAAAACTCCATTCCAAATATGCTGAATTTTATCCTGTGAAAAATTCATAGTTCTAGATTGAAAATAAGTGTCCGTATAAAAAAAGCCTCGAACTTTCTGAACGTCCCTCGTATGTATGCACGTGTGTATCATAGAGAACACCTCTCAATGATTTGCCACCAAATTCGAACGGATTTGTTAATGGCTTATGGCTATAACATCAACAGCACTGATATTGAATGAATATATATCATTGACGCAATGCATGCATTATACGTTTGAGAGCACCTGCTTCATCTACATGGATGTTGGAGTATGACCACTGATTCTGAATCAGGGTCTTTAAGCTCAAAAGTTTGAACCCTCAGATCCATGCATGCTTCTCTGGAAAGGCATTACACTTGCATGGGGTTATACTATTGTATAATATCATCAGCTAGGTGAGCTGTATCATAAATGCATTGGGATGATGCTTATGACATACATTATTGAACGATCCTTTGTTATTACAGATCTCGTATAAGTGTGCAATGTTCCACGTGAATATATGCCCAGATGATGTCAGTATTGCAATACTGACATCACTATTGGCACTCCAAGCTTGAGTGTTGATTTCAACTGCTACCAACAAGTCAGGCTTATGGGCTGTCTAAGTGTGAATGACAATTGATTAATCTGCATTCATTGGTATGGTTGTTTGATTCAGTTGGAGCAAGTGAAACTGATATGTTTGAGCCACTTGCTTGATCCATCATGGACATTCATGGTGTCCTGTTGTGAAATTTCTCATTGAGGGCAGCACCTTGTGGCTTTCAGCCTTTTAGGTGAGATCTGCGCCAAAGAAACTGTTCAGAATTGATGACTGGAATGGGGATGATGGGGGATATTTTTTGGAAGTGAACGTGGCGGTGTTGCATGGGCATACCAGAGGACGAGAAATGGGGGGGGGGGTAGTTGCTCCTCAAAAATTTGGGAAAAGGCCAGACAAGGAGGCTAAGAATTCGATCATCAAATAAACATTATTGGAAATCAGTGATAAGGATGCTCCCAAGCAAAACTCCAGCCCCCCCCCCTCAGGTCATAAATTCTGAATGGTTCCTGAGTATATTATTTTTGCCAAGACAGAGCAGGACATGATAACCACTCAGACCAACAAATGAATGGGAGAGTGAATGAATTTGTTCTGTTGTAAAAGTGATATAGCAGTTGTATACACAAAATCCATGCATTATATAATCCTATAGCTGGATATTGTAACTTTTGCATTTATTCAAAACATCAAACAGAATAATCAATGTTGAGCAACAGCTTATTGTGAATTTGTAATGGTGTGATCAGTATGGGTTCCAAGTGACACAGCTGAAACTGCGAATATACCAACTGTGAAATCATTATGCTGATACTGACATCACAAGAGCACTGTGGCAGTTGAAAAGAACATGTCACACTTATACGAGATCTGTAATACCATTCTTTTGTTGCTTTGGTGTGACAACAGCAAGAATTATCTTCCTCACAAGTTGCAGCCTTGGTTGGAAATACAATCCCTCTCCAGCAAATAGATACCAGCAGCAAGGTCCCTTCTCTTTCGAATTGCAACCTGTCACTACTGGCAGGGTGGTAATTGCTTGCAAAAGATACAGAAAATACTAACGAATACATCTTTCAGCATGTTATTTACAAGTGTTACTCGAGTATCTGTACTACCTAATCTAAGAAGTCAAGGTGTAAGTCTTGTCTACATGAGCCAAACACAATCTACAGGAACTGGCCATGTAAACAACCACAAGCAGCATGCAAATGAGCAAGATATGGCAGAGTGAGCTTGAGGCAAAATTGTTTTCCTTCACAACGTGGGAATCTTAAATTGTTATTGATTAATAACAATGACATTGGATAACAAAATGAATGTTTATACTTTTAAGTTATCTGTGTCTCTGCAGGTTATACAATGGGACAATCTAAACTAAGTGACATAACAAAAGGTGTTTTGGACATAAAAAACCCAATGTTTATGAAATGTTAAATAACCCTCAGTTAACATTTTTTTAGAAAATCCAAGCAATCCCTCTGTCACTGTGTGTCATCGGCAAAAATACTAGAGGGACCCGTGGAATCCGAGCTAAATAGTTCAGCGTAAGTTGTCCGAAAAATAATAATAAAGGTTTACTAAAAATTGTATTTCTTTTTGTGATAACTTGAAAGTATTAACATTCATTTTGCTGTCCAATATTATCGTTATTAATTTATAACAATTAAACATTCCCACAGAATAAAAGAAAACAATTTTGTTTCAAGTTCCCTCTGTTATCATACCTTGCTCATATGCATGCTGCTGCTTGCGCTCATTTTCATGGCCAGTTACGGGTAATACATAAAGCAGTCTCATGGAGACTGCATGCACTTGCTGTATGTTGTTATTATAACAAGTTCATAATCTCTCAATCAATATGATTTTAGTATAGGTTATTCTCCACGGGAGAGGTAATATGTGATTTATCACCCAAGGGCTTTATCCCGAGGTGTGATAAACACATATTCCTGATCCCATGGTGAATAACTGGCTTATACCATGAGACAAACACTCAAACAGTCAAACATGAGAGGATAACTTGACAACAAAGAATATGGGAATTATTTCCCTGAAATACTGGCATGTGATTGGCTGACAGAGGTGTCGCATGGTATAACCAACGATTCACCTTTCTAATGAATTGCAGTGTTAAGAAGATAACTAGCTGACCAAACTGACTCGCACAATTAATCCATGCAGCAAACACACTCATTGAGTCAAGACTCAACAACATCTGTCATTGAGTGGCACAAACCACATTGAATTCATTATCTGATATTTTAGTTCTCCCTTTGGAAGGCGCACTTCTCTTTTCAGCACATTTTCAGAAAAAGTGACTGCCATTTTTCCCACATGCGTATTAGGCCTACCCAAATTTCAAAAATGTTTTAAAGTCTAGCTCCAAAGAGCTTTTTGGGGGAAGTTGGTTGTATGAATCACAAAAATGACATTATTTTCCAAATTTCATGAAAAAAACCCAGGGCCCAAGGCGATTTTGTTACCCAACGTTTTCGAATTCTAAAAAAAGCCAAAATAATGCAATATCTCAGCAACCAATGCAGACAGAGACTTGAGAATTGTACCAAAAGATGCGTAATGTCCATATTTATATTCAACTTTCATTACATACTAAGGGGCTACATCTGATATTTTTGATGATATTTGCAAAAAAACAATATTTTTGTCATTTTTAAGTTTCGAAATGCGAACTTTACACTGTTGTCTAGCAATCTTGTCCAAAGTACCCTCATATTTGGTCTATAGTTTTGTTCTTGGGCTCATTTTAAAGCTGAGAATGAGTAGATTAAGACAATGCCAGTTGTCTACTTGGCACCCTAAAGTTCTTTGTATATTTCCAGATGGCGTCCAAGATCGCCACCGAAAAACAAAATCGCATCTGTCCTCTTCTAATTGTGACAGAAAAAACACTCTTTTTGCGCCATACCTGTGTTATTTTGTGTCACATAATCTGTTTGAAAGGTTGGTTGTGGATATAAGAAGAATATTTTTGCTTACAATTCAAGATGGCGGCAAAAACGCCTTCTGAAAAGCTAGATTGGTTACAATTTAAGATTTTCAAAAAATGAAACAAGTTATCTCCTGCCTGGTTTCAATGCCACTCTTGGAGATCACACTGTAGATACGGGACTCAAATTCAGGGATATCCCAATGCTATATTTTGCAGAAAGCATGGTGGCCCAGTTCTCCCTACTTTCCCCTACTTACATAAGTCCTACTTCTGTACAAGTATGGAAAAGTATGTTTTGCTTCAGACAAAACTTTTTGTTATGGGTCTTTTAAAGCACCACTTCATGTGGGAAGATGAAACTGTAGACATCAATATATGTTGTTTTTGAGAATAGATTTTCTTCAGAATATATTATTCCAGACAACACCTTTCTTACCATATCGTGTTGATTAAAGTATGTCTTAAACGAACACAATATTATGGATGCAAACATCTTATTTCATCTGTCATTTTCATATTTAAATGAAAAAATAAAAATTTCAAGACTCTGATGCTCTTGATTAATGTGAGTTAATTTGTGCTTATTGTTTAATTACGATTTTTGTAAAATAATTTTATCATAATGTTTCTAGAGAATGCATTAATTAGGTATGATTCGATATCATGTAACTGAACATTTTGGTATTTAATGCCAATGTTGGGACATTTAGTCTGACGTAAACGTCTACTGTGATCTTTCCTAGTAATAAGCATATTACAGAAAAAGAAAAGAATTGACACAGTAGCTCACAGTATGCCATGTGTATGACTTGATATGTTACATCTTTTTCTGAAATGGCTGGATCAGCCCCTTCTAGTGATCATAAATAGGAGTGTTTTGTGAGAAAGACATATTTCCCAAAAGTTCTTTTCAGAATGCATCTTGTATCAAACTGGTTGCTTGACGGTCTCCGCAGGACATTGTCAAGAAGGTTAGCATATATATATATATTGGATGCATGGGGTTAACGATCCGAGAAGATAAAACTACTTTCACGCAAATTCCCAGACGCAAAATATGGAGTTATTGCAAGGCTTTTTCGTGCCAAGCGACATCAAATTAGATGCCTTCAAGACAGCCGAAAGTAATATGTAAACTATTAATATCCTTACAAGAGCTCATAGAAAAAGGAAATTGATTTTTGAATGTGAGAAAATGTTCAAACAAGATTAGATTTGGGGGGGGGGGGAGATTAATTGACTACCATGTGAGGCACTGTTGTTTTCTGTCACATTATGAAATCACATCACTTCTCGTATAATTAGTGTATTTAGTGTAAATTAACTTCTTTGTCAACAGCTGTCTATAGAGGATTCAGCTGAAAAAGAGAAGCTTAAAAAAAACCTTATAAACTCTAAAATTTCAAATTTTGGGTTAGTTTAAATGATTGAGACATTGAGTGTGATGGTCGCACAATTTGTTTAAGCTAACATCGCTTGTTTTTTCTTTTATTATGATAATCTGTCCTTGTCGTAACTTAAATCAACATGCTATGTTAGCTCAAAAGAATTGTGCAACCATCTCACTCAATCATTTCAGCTGACTCAAACTTCAAGTTATACAGTGATTAGTATTGTAATTTATGGTAGATCAATTTCCTACCACATCTGTGATCTGGATAGGAATAATTGTTTTGACTTACAGCCTGACCCACCCACAATAAATACATTGGGAATCATGGACGTACGGCGCGCGCGATTTTTGGGGGGGCAAGCGATATTTGCCCGAATTTCTAGATCTAAATTTAATATAATTTCAAACGAAAATCCCTGGAAATCATAAATTGTCAATAGTTTTTACTTAATCATCAGCCCAAATTGTTTAGCCTTTTTGCCCGAATCTTACTGTTTCCCAAAGTTTTGGGGGGGTTGACCGCCCCCCCTGCCCCCCCTCCGATACGCCTATGTTGGGAATAAACCAAACAGCGTTATTTCAGCAGATGTGCAACATCAGGATGGAGTAGTGCACACACGAATACGACAATAATAATAAAACAAGCAGAAGTTAAAGCCATATTGCAAATACAGTGGTACTTGCATTATTGGTTATAAAGCCCCCTGTTGTAAGACCGACTTGCCTTATGTGACCGCCTTCCTCCCACACAAAATATAGTATTTTAGTGCATTTTGCAGCCCCACGAGAGACCGCTTCATGACCACAGAATGGGGAGTCTTCTAATGAAAGGACCACTGATCAAACATATGACGCGTATGCAAAGGTTGACCTTGTACAATGTACATCTCACTTACCATTTTTGTACACCTCTCAATGATAGCATTTCGACATAACATTCCATAAAAATATTTGTGCAAAAAGCACTATTAATACTAATTTATACAAATACTGCAATCAACCTATATATTAGAACTAATTGCTGACTGATGTCATAGGGCTTTTAGATTACATAACCATGTGGAGGCCAACACTACAATCAAAAGCAGTGCAATTAGATTACACCTTAGCCACCCACTCACAGTCTGGATAGCTTGACAAACATGACAAGCAATATCTGAGGATTATGGAATATTTCGATAATTACGTCTGTCCCACCTCCTTGTCATGCCATCTTTGCACTAATATATATAATATATGTCTGGCATGACATAAATTACAATAGCCTATAAATATAAAATGTCAAAATATAAGTTAATGTGAACGTAAAAATACCTCAACAATAAAGCCCTATCGTTCATATCCATCCAATCTTCACAGCAGCAATTCTGACTTTTCAATTCTTTGTGTTCCAATTAAGGATGAGTTTGAGTTGTTCATGAAAACGTGGAGGACTTAGATGTGCCTTCATGTAATATCTATTATCATGTCTTTCTGCATTACATACGACGTAATTCAGCCAGTATAACCAGACTTTTCGGCATGATTTCAATTGTAGGTATACCGGTACCTGTACAAACTTCTCTATTTTTTTTTTTTTTTTATTTTTTTTAAGAAAAAAAAAACATCAAAAGTTGTATCGTTGGTTTACATGTAAAGCTGCAATGGCAATTGAGCACATTTCATGGCTCACAGAAAGCACAAACGACCTTGCCAATTTTCACTAGTTATGCATGTATATATTAGGTAATAATGCCAGAAGGATGGATACAACCAATGTCAACCATAACAAATTACTCCATTTATGAATAACTAGTACTCATTGTGTTTCATTAGTCAAGGAACTCATGAGAAATGAACAGCAATGTGGGTTAAGGGATGTTAAATGAGGATACCTATGTCATTTTGCCACACATTTTGCTTGACTAATTTTTGTTATTTCATTCTCACTGATCATCAAATTATTTTTCATTTGGCCAAGTAGCCAAAGGGTGCTGACTTATCTAAATATTTCCTTGTCTGCTTGCACATTGAGAAAATGTAAATGCACATTTGAAAAAAATGCTGGAATATTGTAAAATGATACAATTTCCTGGCCTGTATCTAAAGAAAGGTTTGAAATAAAGTTCAGCGACAGAAATGAATTATAAGATAATTTATACATGCATCCAATTTCAAAGGGACAAATCTTTGCACTGTTGTACATATTTAAAGGCCTATCTTAGAATTAAGAAATCCTTACTGTTTGAGTATAGAAAATATTCCAGCATTTTAATGAAGATTGCATTTATAGTATTTTCATAATTACACGAATTCAAAGATATTTTTAATGCTGTTGAATTGTGATGTCACATGTAGCTCAGGGTCACAGCTGGAATCCCCATTGCGAAGAACTGAAACGTATAATATTTGAAATAGGTACCAGATGTGATGTCAAGCTTGCTTGTCTTTTTATACTTGGCGGCCATGGTGGGATTATCCAGCTTTTAGCCAATGGACAGTTTCAAAAATAAATACTTTAATTTTGCATATATATATGCAAATGCGAAGGGCATCCAGAAAATTTGAGACTTTATATAAGGACATTAATTTTCAATCTAGAGCTATGAAAGTTTTCAAAGGATACAATTCAGCAGTTATGGAATGGATTTCCACTTTTGGACAATTTGTACACTTTTAAGTCATTTTGTGTCTTGCCATGGAAAGAGAACGTTTAGTTAAGTGGGGCAAGAAATATTCTGTAAATCAAAATGAGTAACGCAGCAAACATAATTGCTAGCTGGAATGCGAACATTTATCATCCGTGCATTTGTATTTATGAACATTTTATGTCAAAAGTCAAGGTCAGGATAGGATATATATGCTTGTAGCCAACAGGAGCGCGGTTATTTATGGTGCTCTTTGTTTCCCAAATTAAGGGTCAGGGGACCTTGCGCAATGTATTTGTTGCTCACATGCTGATGTTTCTACCTGAAACGAGGCATTTTTCTCTGTTAGTCT
Source organism: Platynereis dumerilii (assembly GCA_026936325.1). NCBI lineage: Eukaryota > Metazoa > Annelida > Polychaeta > Phyllodocida > Nereididae > Platynereis > Platynereis dumerilii. The sequence goes on from JAPTHN010000007.1 coordinate 13,071,499, forward strand.
GTATGAATTGCTCCTGTTCTCACTTACGAAGCTCCTTTAAATGAATACATGCCTGGCCCTGATGTTGCCCAAAATGAAACTACCATCCAAGGCAAAAATGGTGGCAGGCAATGTACTATATAATGAAGAACTAGGGTAGACCTATCTACAATAACAGGTTCTCAAGTTGATTTAGCAGGCCAAGTCACCATTGCTACGAAAGTTTAGTGTAGTTATTTGACTATATTGACAAATTTGGTGAACGATTGATAAGATTTTTTTTTTCATAAAATGACTCTCCAAAATAAGCAACTTTTGCAAAAAATGGTATGCAGTGGTTTTCCTGTATGAGATATTTTGTTTTAAAAAATGTAAACCCTTTTAGGTCATAATTGCTTGGCGGACATTTTCCCCATATTAGGCCAAACAATTAATGGTCTGTTGTTGTGTAAGAGATTAATCAATGAAGTGTATGTTGGCACTGAAATTAGATGAAAGTATCTGACAACCGCATCACTCCATGTGGGCTAATAATAGGCTAACATGGGGTGTTGTGGTTGTCAGACACTCTCATCTACAGGCCTGCATCAATCCGCATACCTGTCTTTGAAGTCCTTGAGAGTGGCAATCGGCGGCGTGCAAGCCTTGCAAGTTGTCAGTGCAGAGCAGCATTGCAAAATTTTACCTATACCTTACAACACCCTATAGGTACTTCAACAGACCTTGTGCTTATCAACTTTTACTTTTCTGCATTCGAGGGGTTGGTCGTTGACAAATTCTTTCACTTATTGCATTTTCACAATGGTTGACCTCAAGAGGTTCCATCGAATTACAAGAATTTTGAAAAGGAGAAGAAAAATCACTTCTAATGTAATCAAATGGACATCTTTCACCGGTTTTGGGGCCATTAGTTCTAACGCAGACCAATGCCAACAGCAATCAGAAAATTTTGGGAAGAGAGAGGGATGGACGGTCTAAGAAAACATCGCGACATAGAACCATAGCCCTCACAGCAGATTCTCTGGGAGGGATTAGCGGCTCACTGTTTTAAATTTTCGACTTTCAATCTTGCTCTGCCGGCAGGTCATTGACTGTCACCTGTTATAATTTAGTCTTCCAATCCTCTTATCAGGTGCATTAGGACTATATCGTTACGATAAACAGTTTATCAACATCTCAATCGATTTTCCATTCTAACACACCTTGGTTGCTGAAACTATGATCTTCAATTGCAATATGCTCCTTGTTCCTGGTAGGTGACAGGGCACTCTGGAGATTTTTTTTATCCACCGAGGACAGGTCAGTGTAATGTTTTGGAGCCTTCCTGTGGATGAAACAGACTTTTTTGGCCCATCATCAGATCATCTCTCCACAAATTTGTGATGGATGAGAAATGCTGCCTGATATCGGAGATGACTTTGGTCAATTAAAATCTCATGTTCAAGAGGGTAGACGTGAAAGTCAAGGTGGGGCATCTTTAAGAATAGTGTAACCATGGCAAGCATTACTTGAGCTTGTCATTTTGCCTGTAAAATGTTTTTGTGATCACACCAACTTTCATATTTTCACTGTTTACACTTGACGACCCTGCATCATGACAAAATGCCTGAGGAGACCTCGGAAATAAAACTTATATTACTTATTTATGTGTAAACTTAACTCACGGTGCATCAGAAAATGATGAAAAAAAACCAATCTAATCCAGTCCAAAAATAGCCAAAATTGGCCTATTTTCACCTACCCCATTTCCATGGCAACCAAAAGATATTTTCTCCAAAAAACCATTACAGATGTCATTTTTCATCAAAATAAGAAGGAGTGATGATTGATTGCTGCCTTCACCTAGAAGTTTGTGTTACCCTGGTGAAATCTGAAATTAGCTGAGTGACATCATTTAGATTCTCAATTTGACTTACTAGATTTTTACCTTGAACATTAGAGGCATCAATGTTTACATCACAAATAATAACACTTAATTGATCATCAATACAAGCTTTTTCAAACATATCAAGCATCACCTCAAAATAAAAAGCATGCATTAGCAGACGGAGGTCTGTATAAGAGCAGAGTAACAATTTAGTGTCACGAAGTAATATTTCAATCCATAGACATTCTATAATATTAACATCAGGGTCATTACACCTATTGAAACACAGACAATCTTTGATATAAATAAGGATACCTCCAACACGATGATTTCAATGTCCGGTTACAATATTACATCCTGAAATCTCATACTCATGTAAACTAATGCTATCCTATCATCTGACCATGTCTCATTGATACATAGAACATCAAAATTAACAGTATTAAGCAAGAATCTGATTTCTTCAATTTTAGGAAGGAAACTCCTCACATTTATATTTGCTATGCTTGAACCATTTACCTGCTTAATTTTATAACCAAGCTCATCAAACAAAGAATAATTTACATCATTTTCATGATTGTGGTAAATTGGGCCAGCACTGCAATGTGAAATACTTTTGATCTCTTTGATCATATTCACTAGACAGTAACATTTGAGAACAATTAAGATCAATTCTATCATTAAGAACAGAAAAACATTATTAAAAGCACCATAGAGTTCATTGTCAACAGAGTCATTAGTATCATAATCACAAGTGGCAGCCTCTTCTACATGGCTAGTGTCCTATGCTCTGTGCACATGTCCACATGATGTTTTGCCTTGTGACCACGTTGATGACAAATATTGCATTTTACTGGCCGACAATGTCCACATGTTTCCACGTTATGGCCACGCTCATTGCAATTACGACACCCATCACGGTTGATGGATACATCGTCATTTGTAGAACTTCCACTTTGGAATCTTCAGGTGAAATTGTGTGCACCATCATTTGCAGAACTTCCACTTTGGAATCTTCATGTGAAAATTTCTCCGTCCGGCTTACTTTGATACTGCCTTGTGACATCAGTCACACCAGGTGACAGTTTCAGTTCAAGATTACGAACGAGGCAGTTAACTCCTGGCCGTGTAAGATGTGGTCCGTTTCTCCAGATATATCCGTCATTAACTTGACCATCCCCTCACATAAAAATGGGGGTGTGGTCCACAAACTTGATATCATCCTCACCGCAAGGTCCTTTGTTTTGTCCAATCTCGGGCACACACTTGAGACTACAGCTTTCTCAGAAATGGCTTTCACCTCACCAATTAAATCCTTGTACTCATTTACCACATCAATCGGCTTGTCTGGTTCTTCCTTGATAGCAGCAAGGTCATTGGTAGCAACATGCAATGGCACTGACTGGAAGGAGGATCCAAAGAACTGTTGTAGTCGTTCCTTCATGTTGGCCACTTTTGATCCTGGCATGGAGACAAACATTGCATCACTCAACTTCTTAGCATCAATGTCTCTTAGTATTGAATCAGCTAAAACTAAATGTGGATTAGCCTTTGGCATAGGCTTAGTAGCAGCTGCATAGTCCATATGAGAGCCAGGAGGTTTCTTTAACATGGACATTTGTCTTCTCAGTTCACAGACTTCAGATTTGATATATTCATATCGAACAGCCTCTTCAAGGTCATCATATTTTAAGATTCTTCCTATTTTTCAGCAATGCCACTCAGTCTATTTATATTCGCTTCACCATGTGTCATATCTCACAGCACCAGTACAAGTTCTGCATACAAAGTTAGCTCTGTTCTTCACTCCTTCACAGGCATAATGATAGTCTAGTCTACATATTAAACAACTCCCATTTGCCTTACTTTCATGTGGTAGCTGGCATTCATTAGCATAACAGGTCTTCTCCTCCGGTTCTGTAGGAGGCATGTTTGTAAACACTGAGCTACTTCTTGCATGGCCTGCCAATTAAATCCTTGGCATTACAACTTTCTGTCAAAAACAATATAATTGTTTTCAAATTACCAGTATACTAAAAGTTACTGTAGCTAATTCCCTGATGCGGGCTGTTAAACATCCAAAAACGATTTAACAGAAATAATACATTTAACTTACAACGATATAATGATTAGTGCACAATTGGGCCAAATCTATTCATTAACAAAATAACCTTACAAGTCATAAAACATTCCACAAGACCATTCCAGAACCGAGCATGCTGCTTTTTCATTTTGCATTACTTCAAACATTCCAGTCAATTCTAGTGCATTCTTAAACAAGAAAAGTACCCTTAAAAAAGGGTACTGTATCGATCTTACCATGAACCTAAAGGTATGTGGCATACAATAAAAAGTTTTAATATCTTAAAATAGGCATTTCTATGAAATAAATGCCCTTAGAAAAATTCCAAAGCCTCTCCCCTTGTTTCATGAAAATATTACATAGCCAAGGATGTGTAAAAAAAAAACTTTGTTATGTAAAACCACCTGTTTGGCTATTAGTTTGTTAATTGCTACATGCACAGTGTTCATTTTATTCAGTACTATTTAAGAGTGTGTGATATCAGGCCTGAAAGATACCCCCCCCCCCACAAAAAAAAAATCATGAATCTGCCACTGGTTTGCTGTGGTCACTGGGACTTTGCATCATTGCAGCGTAATGCGCCGAAAAGCTTTTTGCGAAGTTAATATTGCAAATAGAGCAAAATGAATAAGTGCATTGAATTCGGCGGAGTTTACTTGATATGTACAGGTTTTTAAATTTTGAAAATCGGACGTTTATTAAGGATTTTAGGCCAAGTTTTGCATTGAGCCCCTTCTTGACATTGTACACAATTTTTGATGACGTTTCACACGGAAAAAATATCGCCAGAATTATTTCCTAACCTTGATGAATCGATTTATTGTTAAGTATACTTATATATAAGTTTTTTTACAGGTTAAGACATCGATACAAAAATTCCGATGTTAAGTACTATTTTTAAAAACATTCCTCTGTTGACACATCACTACTTTCAGCTGTGGCCAACAAAGCGCGACACTGCTTCCCAGAAATGTCCAAAAATATCACTTCAAAGAGTAACTAGAATTTGTGTCGCAAGCGGAACACATGCGAGTTCACTATGCGTATGTTGTTTGCCATTTTTGTGAGTAGATTCTTGGGGAAAATGGTGTAGAATTTGGGACCTAGGTTTTCATACATAATCAGAGAAATAGAACAGACAATAAACTTAGCAGTGGTATCACTAGGAGTAAAAAAGAAAGTACAAGCGGCTTACAACAAATTATGGCAATGGCAGGAAGGCCAGATCTAAAAGGTATTGAGATCAGTAGCATAGCCATTAGGGGTGGGGGGTGAGAGGGCAGGGGGAACAACTTGCCCCCTGAACAGATTTTGGGGAAATTTCTACTGATGTATTAGCGAAATTAGAAAGGAAAATGGGGAAATGGTAAGAAAAATGGAGAAATTATGAGCAAAAGGAAATGGTAAGCAAAATGTGGAAATTATCAGTAAAATGGGGAAATGGTAAGAAAAATGGGAGAAATGGTCAGAAATTGGGGAAATGGTAAAAAAGAAGTGGGAAATTAACAGAAAAAAGAAACTGAAAGAAAAGGGGATTTATACGAAGAGTTTTAACAGATTTTTCCATTTTTTCTACACAATTTTCCCATTCTTCTTCTCTATTTCCCATTTTTCTGCCCCTGAATGATATAAATTTGCAAAAAACACCACAAAAATTTCCAAAAGGTAACCAGCACCAGTGGCATATCCAGGATTTTTTCAGGGGGGGCAAACCACCTAGATATTTCCCCAAATTGTTTTTCGTGACCAACAGCTCTGTCACGTGTCGCACATTGTACAATGTTCAAAAATTCTTTCAGAAAACATTTTCAGTGTACCTTCCCAGCTGGATGTCGTTCGGATGAGACGTTAAATTGGCGGACTATTGTATCAGTGTCTATGCTGGGCAAGTAAAAGATCCCTTAGATGGGATAAATGTGTAGCATGTTGAGGACTCCCGCTCTCTCTCCCATCTCATCAATCGACCCTTGTGAGCGCCTAGAACTGGGCTTAGAAGGCTGCACTTACCATATCTATCTATCTATCTATGTGTGTTTAAAGAAGAAAGAGATAGAGCTTAAAAAGCTGACAAAATAAACTTGAGACAAACTGAAACTGTGGTAAATTTTTTAAATGCTTGTGATAAGTTCTAGGGAGTAGCCAACTTAATATTATATATTCTAGTGTGCTCTGATTGGCTGGTTCTCATGACTTTATTTGACATTGGTTAATTTTCTCCATACTTGCGAAGTCCAGAACGCATCTTGTGATGGCAGTGAGCCAGTGGTCGAAATAGGGCATGTTATTTGAGGGGGTCTCTCAGTTGCAATGCCGAAGGAAAGAAGCCCTCATAGCCGGGAGTCGGCGGGCCGTCATCGGGCCACTAGAAGCCAAAGAGCTGTACTCATTCAGTATTTGGGGGGGGGGGGGGTTTCAGGACCCCCTCAGGGTCCTTCTGAAAAATGTATTTAAGGGGGTCCCAAGAGCATTGGGGAGGGGGTCAAAACCCCCTTGACCCCCCCTTATTTCGAACACTGCAGTCAGTGAGCCAGTAACTGATATTTTAGAAAGACAGATTTAATTGTTTAGATGGACAAATAATTATGTGTTTCTGTTGTAAGCTCCATGGGAGATTGTGCTTAATAGCAATATATATAGCAAGATAGATAGATATATAGATAGATAGATAGATAGATAGATAGATAGATAGATAGATAGATAGATAGATAGATAGATAGATAGTTGGAATGGTCAGATAGCTAGATAGATACATAGATAGACAGCTAGCAAGATGGATAGATAGCTAGCAAGATAGGCATAGATAAATATGTGAGCTGTAGTCGGAGGGGGGATGTTTGGGATAACTATACATTATTATATTATTGGTTTAAGTATTTACTGACTGACTAATTAAAACAACTGTGTCATCCAATTCAAGTTTGAACTTCACACCTTTTCCAAACAATAGACCAGCATCAACACCAGGGTTTCTGTTGGGGTGCTCAAAAAGTGAGTCCTGGGGACTCAGTGAGGTCTGAAAAAGTGGGTCCCCAGCCAAATTTCTGGGTCCTAGTTTTTTTCATATCATGGCCAAGCGGCCATCACCCAATTACAATTCTTGAATATAAGGGAGGGGGCTAGCCCGGCTGGTAGAGCCTTGGGCTACCAATTGTTGGGACCCAGGTTCGGAAGCTCTCCACAAAATAGTTTTCGCTTTGCTGAAACAATTCTTTGTCGCATCCCTCAATCTTCAGATATATATCGAAGTAGGAACTCCTAGTACAGGGTGAATTTTCTATAAATCTAAAATGGTAAGTTAAATGTATTTAGGAGTCGTCTGTAGATATATTTCTTTATGTATCTTCAAAAATGCCACAGTCTTGTGAAGAAATATTGGCAATACATGTAATTCAGTTACTCGATTGATTAAAACTGTAGAAGGCACCAAATGATCCATTATTGACCTATTGAATATGCAATGACATCACAGTAACACAAGCAGTTTGAAGTAATCACTTGCACTTCGCTGACTGTACTTACGGGGTGTCTGCCAGTCCTTGAAAAGCCTTGAAAAAATTGCATTTACCACAAAAGGCCTGGAATCAGCTTCATACTAATAAAAAAAAGAAACACAGCTGAATATTTTGCGATTTCTTGTGACAGTCAGGTCGCAGATACATTTTTACTATCAGAAAAAAAGTAATCTGCATCTCTGGAAGATTGGTCTTGATTTTGGGAAAATTTGGGCCAAGAAAAGCCTAGAAAATCCTGGAATTTGATTCCAAAAATGCTGCAGACAGCCAGCACTCAACACAATGAGACTGCAATGCAAGGGCAATAATGTTCTTCTAAAATTTAGTTATAAAATACAAGAACTTTTCTGCTGACTTGACTTGTGTTGTGCTGGTATACCCCGGCTGACTTGACTTGTGTTGTGCTGTCGATGTTGATAGGCTAGTAGCTGTTACTCTAACTGTTACTGTATCCACATATTCATAACATTTTGTCAAGGACCAACCACTGGTAATTGAGTGGATTGCCTCCCCCCAAAAATGGCATCGAAATTAAAGAAAAGAAAACTAGAAAACATGAAATGGATCTTTATTTACCCCTCCCAGAAAACGAATTTCATAAAAAGATGTTTTTGTACAGAGGAGCAAAGTCATGGAATGATTTACCAAGCTATTTGAAAGAATGTGTTAAGCTGGAGGAATTCAAAAAACTTTTGAAACATTATATAAAGAATGTGGCTCGTTTATGATTCTTTTAGCTGTTAGATTATCTCTATTGTTTGAAGAAGGCACTGTGATATATAATTATATCAAAATATTAGTTTTTTAAACTGTTTTTAACTCTTTTTATCTGTGTTATTACTGGTATGTTTTTTATGCTTGTTTATTATTTGGAATTTTATTATTGAACTTAAACTTGTGAAGGGCCCATTTGAAAAACAGTTTTGCTGAGATGGTTACCCTTTTAAAATATATTTGAAAAAATAAATAAATAAATAAAATTGCTATGAGAAAGTTCACTTTTACAATGGCCTTCAAGAAGGTGTTAATTGAAACATACTAACTCAAGGTGTGAATGGCAAATTGGCTAATTGGTGAAGTCTTGATTGCTATTCTGAATTGCCTGACATGGTAAAGGGACTGCTGTACTTCTCATTGCATCCTGGGGAAAAATATATAGGCCTATGCATTTTCAACGAATTCTCAGCAATGAATTGAGATATCTTCATGAAAAAACGAAACCATAAAGATTAAGACACCAGGATTCCAAAGAGCCTAAAATTCTAATTCTAGCCCTAATAGAAGTGTCCGAAAACTATCATGAAGATATCGAACCTGTTTCGGCCAATCAGAGGCCAGTAAAACAATAACAACAATATTTCTATTTCCTGTTTTGCCGTGATTTCGTTGAAACTAAAAACTTAAATTGTAATTAAACAAGACACAAAAGACACACAAAAAAGCAAGACGCCTCAAGTTAGCCTATTCTTCATTAATTTCATGAAAAAGAAACTTTGATAAGTGCTTCCTTGACTCTCACAAACGATCCAAAATTTCTGACTACCCCTTATTTAACTGGTTCGCTCACAAATGCGAGTGAACTCGCAAATAAGAACACGTCAGAGTCCCACAACTGGTTCAAGGCTCATTCAGACGAACATTCACTAAATTAGAGGCTTGTTGGAATTTTCCTCAAAATAGACAGAGCTCTGTATAGCATGACTGGCTGATTCTTCACGATGTGGCGTATACTGAAATGTTATTCCATATACATTGTAATCATATCATACTCTTTCTCCCGACTGACCCCTTTCTGTTTGCGTAAAATTTAAATGTAAAATGGCAAATCTAATATATTTTTTATCTTCATTGTAAGGATGCAGAATATTCCTATTTCAGCGAATTACGTGACATTTGAATATGAAGATAAAGATTTTCCTTGGTGAACCAGTTCATTGTATCAATTAACCTCTTCCAGAATTACATATTCATCCACATCTTGTAAAATCTAGATTTTCAAGGACTCGCTAAAATACCTTTTTTACAATTTCTTTATCATGGCCTTGTGAGATAACTTGCCGAAAACTGAGATTTTGTCTGGAATGTCTCAATGCTTGAGTTGCATCTTGAACTGATTGATTGGTCTCAGAAGTTACTGCAACAGAGGGGGGCCAGGGGCGACCATTTTATGAAGTTTTTGCTGAATTGCTTAGTTGATTTTGGGCTAAAATCATTTTTTCATCAAAGCATATTTTCCAATTCTACACGAATCAATATCTGGTTTATGCGTTGATAAATAGCAGTCGTCCAATTGCTTAAAATCATGAAACCAAATAACATTTTATCCAACTCATTTCCAAGCAGAAATCTCTGCTCGGCTCAAATTGCTGCTCTAACAGCTTTTACTCTTTTATAAATACACACTGCTGAGGTACTTTGTTCCGGCGATGTTGCAAAACTTGTGTAAGCTGAATTTGTAAGCCACTTTTTGCTTTATATGACATGCAGATATGTCATCTGTCAGACACTTTCAGAAAGTTTTTTTCCAGCAGCAGATTTGGTTCAAATTGGATAGATGTTGGTTGACATACTAGTATGCTGCCAAGAAAGTTAGAGTTATTGCCTTATTGGATAGATGGAGCAACCATCCAAGGAGATAAAACACTTCCAGTTCCCAGACACAGAATTTGTGACAACTATTACCAAAATGATTCTCCAAGCGATATAATGTAAACGGATGCTGCCTAATACAGCGGAAAGCGATACAATTATCCAAGTCAGGGTCACAGAGTAAAAGTACCATGAGCTGACAGCCTGCAAATTACATTTATGCCTGTTGTGACTAAACATAACAAGAGCCCAAGGAGTGAAAATTATAATTATTAATTTGCTGGACAGCTTGTGACATTATGCAGCATTCTGATTGGTCTGATATGCAGTCCAAGTGTTGCTTGTTATTCTAGTCTGGATTCCAAAAAGATTCAACCATCAGTTCCTATATAAGTAAGAAATACTTGCTGCTTACAAACTTTGATCCTTTAATTTTTCCCTATCTCTCCTCTTCTTTTAAAGTAAGACCTGGTCTTAAAACCTTTTACCTAATTTAGTGAGGTTCCCCCCTGGCCTAATTGGTAAGTGCGCTTGTCAAATGGCTTTGAGGGCGTGGGTTCAAATCTCACCCCGGGAACTCACTTTAGTCCGAGCCCATGGGACATTAAATGGAGGTGGGTTGTATCCAGTATTCTGTGCTGGGGCAACTGAAAGACACTGGGCATCCCTGAATTAATAAGGTATGTGCCAGACTCACAGTCTTCTCATCTCATCATCATACAGCGATCGCCTACCTTGATATAGCCCGCCAAGGTGCTGGAGAGGCGTAAAATACTAACAAACAAACAAACAAACAAAACCTAATTTAGTGAAGCTACAACCGTTTTTACCCTTGGCCATGTTCACATGACCTGGGTAATATAGTGGGTATTGCAGAGGACAGCGGCGTCCGTCAGTCTGTCTAGCTGTCCGTCCGTCTGTCCACCGTCCTTGTGTACAAGATAACTCCATTTGTATTAATCCTAGGAGCATGAAACTAAGATGGATTGTGTATCACAACAAGACCTTGAATGAATTCTGAAATGAGTGACCTTGACCTACTTCTGCGACCTTGGTGGCCATTTGTATCAATTCTGGGATCATGGAACTCAATGATATTGTGTATCAAACTAAGACCTTGAATGAGTTATGACATGTATGACCATGAATTTTTCACGCCAGAAAACAGCTGAAAAAATGTGCATGGATACTATATGAGACAATAAACCGTATGTTGCAGAAGCATAGCCATTTTGCAAATAAAATAAAGATAGCATCTAACTTACTGTGATAATGCTGTATCATGCAAAATTGCTAATAATTTTAGCTATTCCTCTATTGGCATACAATATTTGAAAAAATAAATTTCTTGTGGGAACCTGTTTCAAAATCACGTTGGTTAAATCGGGCAATAGCGTTGTAGAGAGGCTATGCTTTCTAGAATTGCAACACCGCCAAGCCACACATAAACAACTGTGAATTTTTTTTTTATAAAATGGTTGTGATATGAGAAAGGGCTGAAAGGCACAAACAAGCTCCTCGAATGGCAACATATTGCTGACACAAACAAGATGGTCACAAAAATCCACTTTTCTTCTTGGGAGTTGGATTCACTGGGGCTGCGCTTTGCAACCTGCAAGGGAATACGAGAAAAGACCATTGACTTGAACGGTAATTGACAGTTATATCAAATTCCTCTGGACTCAGCCAAACTCAATTACTTGCAACGAATACATCAGGAGTACTTAAACAAAGCAACTGCAGTATTTTTTAAAGCTGTTTTACAACATTTAAGTACACCAGTTCTTCGAAGGGTCATCAGAAAATCCCGGAACAGAAAATGCGTTCCTTTTAAAGAAGCTCCCAATCAGGTATTTCAGATTTTTATGAATAGTATTTGAAAGAAAGAAATCAAGAGTGTAAGAATGAGAAGAAAATAAAAATTATTGTTTGCTGGAATGCTTTTTGTAGTAGTAGTAGTGACTTCCACTGTTCCACATGCAAGGCAGAGACCCTTTGTTGAAACAATGTTGAGAATGAGGCGTTTTTTCTAAATTTCTATGTCGTTATCGTTAAATGGAACTGAATTTCAAATAATTATTGCCTGCCACGCTTTTTAAAAGATATAGCCACGCTTTTTAAAAGATATAGCACAGCCGTAGTATTTTAGCTCTTAGATTGTAGTTCTTAGTTCAAAAGTATTTAGTCCTTGTTTTTAACCTGGTGCCATTTTCCGGCCTCATGGAGTGCTCTTAGCGCATTTTATAAACTTTTAACTACTGAACATGAATTTTACTCCTCAAAGGATTTTACATTAGTTTTTATCCTTAATCGGAGGTTCGCCTGATAAACAGGCGGAATATAAACCAGAAGAAGAAGAAGAAGAAGAATAAGGTTGATCTAGCTTCTGCATAAAGTTCCCAGTAGACTTATTAAAATAAATTGCACCCTCGGAGACCTCACTCGTCTATTAGTTAATGATGTTAACTTTCGTGATTTATGGAGTGGGCGGTTAACCGTGGTTTCATAGAAGGCCTGGTTCTGGCTGAGGTGATTGACCCCTGATGTTATGAAGAATTCATAATATTATTATTTATTTACTGATTATAAATGGCTAACATCGCCAGGACGGGTGGCACTAGTTATAATTAAGCTTACATGAATTTCCATAAATAAGATAATCATAATTAGGCTAACTCCATTTAGTACTGTGGTCCCTGTGTTATAAGACCGCCCCTTCTGCGGTCATGAAGCGGTCTCTCGTGGGGGTGCAGTCTCGTCGTGCAAAATGCACTAAAAATGCTATTTACTGGGGGAAGAAAGTGGTCACATAAGGTAAGTCGGTCTTACAACAGGGGGTCCTACAAAACAGGTACCACTGCATTTACAGGATAGCAGTTCAACATGGTTGAGTGTTACACTAATGTCAGTGACTTTTATGGTCAATACCACAAATCAGATTCAACAGAATCTGCAGGATGTCAGCTTTTGTGGGATATGTCGGCTTTTGTAATCAATGCTACATTTTCATGAAGGCATGTCTATCATATATCCAGGATCAATTATTTTTGCCTTTTCATAGGTTTTCTCAATTTACCACTTTCAGCTTGGGCTTTGTTGGAGTTTTGTCAGTTTATTATCATTTTCGTTTCGAGTGGGAAGAATACACAAATGATTAATTAGAGCGTTATTGAAAGGATTACAGTCTTTCACTTTGATAAAGAAAAAATGAGGACCAGTTCACAGTGAAAAATGCACTTCATGACTCATGACAGCTGATGAAGTGTCATCTTCTCTACTTTCAACATGGGAAACATAGAGGCAGTTTGATCAGTCATGATCAAGAGAAGGCCATTTGACTTCTCATAACTGATTTTGGATTGAAAGTCAGATGCATAATCCTTTCATTTGGCTGTCACCAACAAGTCTCCTTAAATCAAATTAACATTGAAAGTATTGGGTTTGATCATGACAAATCATCAGTATGATGACACACGAAGTGCCATTTTCACGGTGCAACAGTAAACTTTTTTTTTGGTATCAAAGTGACAGGCTGTATTAAGGCAGTCCTAAGGCGTCCTAGCTGTATCTTCAATAAAGGCCACTACAGGAGTTGACATCTTATGTTGATGTGTGTTAGTGCCTGAGAACCCCAGAAGCCAACTGCATCAACTGCAGCTCCATATCCTCGAATTCACCCAACATGTCTGGTATTTTTGGAACCATGTTTCGATTTTTTAAAATTTGTCTATTCAATACGTAACATCAATGTCCATCAAAGCACCATCATTGAATAGAAGCTGAGTGGAAGCGATCTATCTGCCCGCTGAAGGCAAAAAGATAGCATTCTGGACCTGTCCCTGGAGTGTCCCAGCTGCAGAACAACATCAAAACATAGGCTGCGTAGCAGCAAACCTTCAGCAAAAAAAAAAACCACTAAAAAACACAATTACACCATGAAAGTGATGTGAACCAAATTGCATGTTAGTATATATAATTATATGCAATAGTACAACGTCTTGGCATGAAAGGGTATGCTAAACCGTGGAAATAGCCCAACTAGACTAATTTACACATATTATGGAGCATTTTCATGCATCTACCAGGAATAGGATGAGATGTCAGCTGTGGGTCGGAAAGGAAAAAAATAATCATTAGTATTTTTCTAAATTTCTCTCAATATTCCCAAAAGCATTAAAAATACCTATCAATCAGACCATCATGAGGCACTAAAGCATTATATAGATAATGTGAATCAAATTTCATCTGTAGACATGCAATATTGACCAAGTTTTGGCCTGGAAAAAAATACAAATATATTTTTGTCAATATTTCAAAAGGTTATAGATCGAATATGCACACCCACAAAAGGAATAACTATATATCATATCATTGACATGTGTAACAAATTTCGTCCATGTACAATTATACATACAATAAATTTTTTAACATTTATCTCAATATTTCACAAGGTATAAGATATCCATCAATCAGACTATCAAAAGGCACAACTGGATCACATAGGCGACATGTGTACCAAATTTTATCCATGCACATGCAATAGGGACTGAGTCCTGGTCCGGAAACTATCTATACACCCGCCGCCTGCCCGCCTGACAGACGGACAACATTAGGCCAAAGTGATTACAATGCCTTCTTCGTACTTTTTTCGCTGAAGGTAAGAATCTGAAGGATGTCCAAAAATCAATTATAGGAACATAGTCTCATTACTGCAAAACCTAAACAGAACTGTCAGCAATGGACCTGCCCCTCAACAATATGGCGACAATGATATGTAAGAGAACAGACTCATTCACCTGAAATGTTGGCTGCTAAGATTGAGGAATGTGAAAAACTGAAAGCAGCCAATGAAAGTCATAGACAAAAGTTGAGACTACAAGACACATCAACAATCTCTGTTGACTCAGATTTGGATGATGGTGGAGAGTCTGCATCTGACAAAGCTACCAAAGCAAAGGGTCATTTACTTATAGGTGATTCGCTGCTGAGGAATGTCGAACCTATTGTTGATGATGTCACCATTGAAAGTTGCCCACATGAAAGGTGTCCAATTCAATGTCAATATTTTTTGTTACAGATTGACATGGACTTGGGTACTGATGTAAATGGCACCATGAAGTGCAACATATTAACTAACTATAAACATTCATATAAAAGAGTTATTCTGCAACAATAGTCTTAATTCAAACAAAATTCCATAATAAGGCGATGGGATAATTCATGTTCGCGTCGCCAGTTCGCCTCGCCAGTTCGCCAGTTCGCCAGTTTGCGTCGCGTCGCTTCACTTAATACACTAAGCCTTCTATTCAAGAAATACAGTGGTACCAGCGTTATAAGACCCCCTGTTGTAAAACCAACTTGCCTTATAAGACCATCTTCCTTCACACTAAGTAGTATTTTTTGTGTATTTTGCACCCTGATGAGAGACTGCACTCTCACGAGAGACTGCTTCATGACCGAAGAAGGGGTGGTCTTATAATGATGGACCACTGTTCACATACTTTCACTCTAAACATTCGGTTGTCAATGTGACTAGTTTATGACGACTTTAGGGTAGTAATGGTTGCAAAAAGTCGTTACTGACTTCCTGGAAAATCATTTTGACTATTCTATCATAATCAAAATGACTATGTTGACTATGTAAGTGTCCAGAAGGTAGTACATTTTATCACCATCTGGTAGCTTTGATTACCAGAGCGGTACAGCTTACTAATCCAATATTTGTCACATTGACAACCTTTTAGCAATTTTGACTCAAGGAGTTGTTGGTTTAGGCACCAGGAATTACCACTCCAGAGTTGTCATCTTGACCACCCTGTGTTTAGAGTGTTGACTGACAGAAAAACAATGAGCAGAACTGATTTATATGGATCATGAAGTTATTAAATTAAATTTGTAAGGTACATTATCACACATTTAGTTATAAAAAGAAGTTATACATACATTTGACCAATGCAACCCATTTATGTACATGTATAGTACATATAAAATGATGTAGAAATGTGTGTTGGTTCCCTCTTGGGAGGAATATCAGAATCAGAATCCCAAAGTTCGGAATGTTTCATTGAAATGACATAGTGCTGATTTGTACAGCCATTCATATGACCTTGATTCAGTCCAGTGAAAATGAGTACTGCATGCTGCTGCCAACTGGCACAAAAGTTTATTTTGTATGCTACAGCATTGCAGTCCAAAGAAATAGTTCCAATTTCATTGTATATTCACAAAATTTCTATTCAACATTGATATATACCAGAGTCAGACTTGGCAATCACATTCTCTAATGAAGTAGAAAAGGCCATCAGCACTCTAAGAAACAGCCTCGGTTTCTTCCAAACAAAATTGTGTGACTTCCCCACACTGAAATGGTGTTGGCCGCGACCTCCGGAATAGCACACTAGTCACTAGGTGGCAACACATGGTAGCGTATATAATTTACAATATTCAATTGTTTCTCTAAGTATATTATATCTGGGAAACGAAACCTCTCAAAGACTTATTTGTGATGAACTCAGAAAGTTATTTCCGTTTGTATGCCTTTCTACTAACTGTTGGACCAGGGAAAGCGGAAGGGCTTCCTGAACAGTATTGAGAAGATTTTCAGGATTCACATAGAAATTGCAACGTTTTCCAAGATGAATATGTTTGTATCTGTACTTCATAATATTTTCCTTTGAAGTGATGTTAGGGATCGTGGAATATTTTTTGAGACCTGCCCAAGTCATCATATGCCGCGCACTCTTTTCTAAGTTGGTAACTTTATTCGCAGCAACTTGATACCAGTGACCTGGAGCATTAGAAATGGTGAAAGTCCAGATGCTACTGTTACTGTACAGACTGTAGAAAAAAGGCCAACCTTGATTAGGCCAGGCTATCTCAACTGCTGAACCATTTGTCTGCATAAAAAAAGCCCATTCCATGGCTGCCGATTGGGGTGCCACAAAGACACTTGAGCAATGCACGGTTTCCAGCTGCTCCTTCAACGACATCTTTTCAAAGTCGACTATTACAGTATTTTTATATCCCGCTTTTACCAGCGCGTTCTTGCTATCATCGATATTTAGCCAAACACGAGTCCCCCTCCTCTGCAACAGGGTGACTTGGTATGCAGGGCATTGCATTCGGTCTACTCCATAAAACTTCTTCAAGTGTTGTATAGCTTTTATTGAATGGTGTCTATGGCTCACACCAGAGAGTACTCCGTATCGGTAGCAAACGCCCCCTGGATGTGTATTGTGGCAATACTTATATTTTTCCGTTTCCTTACTTTGCGGTAAAGCACCAAGGAAGAATGTTGCAAAAGGATATCTTGCACACTTATCACCGATAGGCCGTGGAAAGAAGATATGTGCATTTTTTGTTTTCCCAGTTGCATTCCAGATATCCAGAAGGTGGTGAAAAGGTACATAATACTGAATAACGTAATGAAATAAGTTACTTGGGGCATATTTCTTGAAAAAGTAGTTGAACATTGCCGCATGATTATGCAATACCTCAAAGTTTTGTGGGATGGGATCTTTGCTGAATTTTATATTAATTCCATCTGGGTCTTTTGTATCATTCCTGTTGGAATTGAACACCAATAACGTCCGCTCGGGTTCCAGGCAAGCGCCTTTTCCTCCCTTTTTGGGACCGGGAGGAGGGATACAAATCCATTCGACCACAGTAGTGTTTTCAAACCTGTAACTGGTATTCAAGTTTTGTTGAGTTTCGGAAAGGACTGTCTTTGTTAGGAATAATGTTCTATAATAACCAATCCTTGCTGCATAGAGACACAGAAGTAAAAGTGTCAGGTAAGTCAAAAATGTTGTCGCGGACCTGAAGTTGTTCTGTCGTAAGCCAATTTCTGAAAAGATGAATACCAATAAAACAAATTATATATCAAATTTCATATAGTCACATAACATGTTTCAAGTGAGATTTTTCATTATAGGCCATTCTACCCCTGCTGTTGGTCCTTGCCTGAGAGTGACATCTTTATAAAATTGATCCACATACATTGCATGACTGCATTCACCAATCATAGCCAGTTTATTTATTTCTGGGCTGTTTATGACAAAGGTTATGCTACACGTGGGATTTGGAGACTGGACCCTTCTTCTTCTTCTATTTTATATTCAGCCTGTTTATCAGGCGAACCTCCGAGTAAGGATAAAAACTAATGTAAAATCCTTTGAGAAGTAAAATTCATGTTCAGTCCGTTGAAAGTTTGTAAAATCCACTAGGAGCATTCCCTGAGGCTGGAAAAGTGGCGCCAGGTTAAGGACAAGTACTAAAAAATGTTGAACTAAAAACTACAATCTAAGAGCTAAAATACTTCGGCTGTGCTATATTTTATAAAAGCAGGGCGGGAAACATAAGCGGCTATAATGAATTATGTCGTTTGTGGCGTTTCCGAGCTGGGGGGTTTTATACCCTCCTTGGCGACATCCTAACCTCTGCTGCGATTCTCGGGCTACCCGGGCGGAGTGTTGGTCTCGCTATTGATGTCACTCTTCCTGGTTGTCTAAACTAGCTTCTGCAACAAGTAGTCGCGCTCCCTGGCTAGTTTGTGGCATAGTAAGCTACAGAGTTTGTTAATCTGGGAGTAAGCTACAGAGACCCAGACAGAGGTTTATCAGCTGCAAATAGCACCAACCTGTCATAGACAATCATGCATTATCTTCAACTGCGCAGAAAATTGTCAACAACCGCACGCCTGCAAAGCTGACTGATATATAATAAATATTCATAGGCTTGAAGAACTGCTGGCAGGTTCTATTGGAGTTTGTCACCTGAAGTGCTTAACTTGTGAAGTCTGGCAAACTAAAACAATCAATTGTGTAACACAAGACAACTGTGAACCAAGTTGACTGACATTGTTTAGCAAACTATATAATAGATAACGCCCTCTTTTGTGAAAATATGCAATATATCCGAGGGCTTTAGCCCAAAGATTATTGCATATTGTCACAAACAAGGGTGTTATCTAACTTATACCACTAAGGACAAAACAAATTAATTTAAATCCCTTTGTTTGCCTTCAATCCTTCTTGTTTGATAACATTTTATTGTATTTGTTGCACATTCATGTTCCTCAGTTCATTTGAAGGTTGGCAGCCCTGAAGGCAACAGGTCAGAATTCTTTGTTCTCAGGAAATAATACAATACATTAATTTTGTTGATAGAAATATAGATGGAAAGATAGATAGAAAGATCGATAGATAGATGGAAATAACACAATACATTAATTTCATTTATTAGCTAATCTTATAGATAGATATGGATAGACAGAGAAATTTATAGACGGATAAATAGATAAATATATAGATAAATAGGTATAGTTGATAGTGCAGCCATCTCAGCCAAGGTCACTTTGGGGAGGTTGATTATTACAGTCGCTTAGCAAATGTTATTTTTAAATTATGAAAGATATTTGAAAAATAACAGAAAGCAAGGAGCAGGGGTTCGGGGGCGGCAGCCCCTGAATTAAGAAGAAAAAAGAATTCTTTGAACTTGCCAAATGGGGCCAAAATTGTTGGTCTGCTGCTCCGCTATTTTTTTTGCAGCTTACATATCCCAAATGTACTATTTTGTCAAGTGTCCTTAAATTGGATCATTATTTCAGACAATGGTATTTATAAAAAAGAGTGAATATAGCCTTTTTATTGAGACCAGTTACACTTGATACAATCTTCCTCCTTGTTTACTGTCTGTGTTGTTCAGTTTTAATCCTTTGTTGGTCAGTTTTGTTTCAGTGTTTCCTTCAATTTTGTCAACTTGTAGTCAGCCAAGCATGCAATATCATGGTCAGGTGTATGAGCTGTGATATGCATTATATCAGAGCGAAATCCTGCCTTCTGATTGGCCAGAAAAAGCAAACAGTGGTATAAATGGGTATAAACCCACAGTCGTTAACAACAATCTCAAATACAATTGGTATCAAAATTATGATTATTTCACCTTAAAGTATTGTTTCAGCTGTTGTTGTGCTACTTTGTAAGTGTTAGTAACTTTTTTGAATTTTTTAGGATGTATTAAAGCTACTTAATCGACAACCTACAATCATGTGCATTGTGCAACCCATGCAGGCTTCCTATGTTCTACCAAACTTCTTTATAGATTTATTTCTCAAGCTTTCTGCTGATCTTTTTGCCATACTTACTTTAACACAACCAATCATGTTTGAAGCTCATGGAAATTTAACCCAGACGGAGGAAAACCATGTTTGGGAACAGGCAGCTCCAGTAAATAGGAGGCAAAATAGAATTTAATTATTATAATTACTCACTTATTAAAGGCATTTTTCACTGTCAACTATAATAGACAAGTCAAGTAAGTGCAATACTATTAATTTGTGAAGCAAGAAGTGGACGTCACCTTGTAGAATTGTCACAAAATGATTTTTTTTAGGCTTTCATACTAGCAGAAAGCTAAATTCAGTATTTACAGTGGCTCCACCATTTTTTTGTAGCTATGAACAGGTTAATGACATACACACTGTAAACAACAGTCAACACTCTTCACATTATCTGATCTGTCCTGTCCATTTTTATCCTTGAAAATATCCGAAAAAACACGCCTTAATAAGTAAAGAGGTTCTTATTGCAACTTGTGAGTATGGATTGCTATTAATTTGGCAGAATAAGATCGTAACGTCCACGGGGCAAGATCTTATGCATGTGGGGCAAGATCTAAATGCCTGTGGGGCAAGATCTAAATGCCTGTGGGATGTGAAAAACGTCGGCGGGATGTGAAAAATCGTCGGCAGGATGTTAAATACTGTCGACGGGATGTCAAAAACTGCTGGCAAGGCTGCAGATGTCCCACAGGGGCATTCAAAATGTCCCTATATCCCACCGGTCATGTTTTTCACTCGTTCTCACTGAAAAAATGCCCGCCAGACATCCAATTGAGAAAAATTTGGGCTCTATCGCGGTGACTTGGAAAAAAAGTTTTAGCTTGTTGAATCTTTCTTGACATCCATGGCGGAGTTCTCTCTATTTCTAGGAACCCTATGGAACCCCCTGGGATAAAAAAAAACGTTGGTGGGATGTGAAAAATCGTCGGCGGGATGCCACAAAATCACCAAATTTCCAGGGAATACCAACCCACCGAAGCCAAAAGACCTCCGTAATGTGCCGTGAGGACTAAGTGCTCATTAAAACCATTTGAATGTACAGATAGAATTGAAATACCCCTTGCAGAGATTCCTGCAAAGTTCGCCCTTGACACTGTCAATCTTGATAATTGAATAACAGGAAGTGGTAGGATTGCATACAAATGAACATTTTACTGTGGCCTTTGTGTTGTTGACCACTTTCATTCGTTTGTTTGTTCTCAAGAAAGTTTTGAAAAATAAGTTTGTGATGAAAACTAGAAAGGTTACCTTTCAGGTGATCCATGATGATTTGCGAAATGTGGCAAAGAAACCCTTGCCATAAACTGTTTTGCTGGGGAGGTATGCAGAGTATATGATGCACAGTGTGTGCAGATTATGCTATGACATCCATCATATATCATTCCTGTATGTATGCTTGTAAAAAGTATGTTCACCTGTATGTTTATGGCAAATATTCATTAACTTTTAAAATTCCATTTAGTAATGCAATCATTTCATTACTGTTATATTATATTTTATATGTTCCTTGTAAGCAACCTTCTTTTTTTTTTGCACTGGCCCGTCTACTCAGTCTCAGGCCTACATTCCCTAATAGGGTAAATAGGGTGGCAGAGTTAAAAAAGGTCATGCGTGGGTGCACTTGCTGCCTGGGTGACTCGGTGCGGCCAAGCTGAACACCATGTATACTCGATCATAGGCGTATAGGAGGGGGGATGGCAGTCCCCCCCCAAAAAAATAGTTTAGGAAACAGCCAATTTGATTTAAAACGGAATTAAATCTAGAACTTGAATTCGGACGAATGCTGCTCAAAATAGCTCATCTATTCATGAGTATGTGTCTTAATTTCTGCTATGAGACCTTTAGATGCCGAACAATCAAGCACAACACCAGTTTGCATGTTGGGAGACAAACTGTGTATACCCTGGCCTCCACCCACGGTCATATCCTGCCTGGATCCTTGTGGGCAGCACAACTTCCTTGCTTGACCGATTTGTCTGTTTTTGCCACACATGCCAATAATATATGCAACAACACACTTTCCTATACAGTGGGGAAAATAAGTATTTGACCCCTACCATATTTTCTGTCTTGGGCACTTGTGCTTGCTCCAAAACTCTGAAATTTCTCAGGTAGATCTGGTCCAACATTAGAAGACAGTTATATAAATGCACAGAAATTAAGTGAAAGAAGCATTATGTAGTATATTTGCATAAGAATCCCAATAGTCTTTGGAAATAAGTATTTGACCCCTTCATTTGCAAAGGGTTTATCACCAGATTTTCACAAAACAAACACTTGGAAAATTATTATAACTGAAATTTATTGCTATCAAAACCTATTTCAATTGTTTTTCCTAATTTTAGCTAGTTTTGATCGATTTTCAACTGCTCATCTTCAAAATGAAGAAATTACAATAACATTATGGGAGATGCAATTGAGGGCATAAAAAGCTAAATGAAATCGTGAGAAAACAACTGAAATAGGTTTTGATTGCAATAAATTTCAGTTATAATAGTGTTGTAAGTGTTTGTTTTTGAAACGCTTGTCTCGTACGCCTATGATAGTGACAACACACCACATTACCACAGTTGCATGCAAGTTCATGTCATAAATAAAGACAAAAACTAATCACTGTCTTGTAATGTCTAATTGTTGCTCGTTTAGTTTTGATAGATATTTTCGTAGGAATTTGATGTCAAAGTGTTTGAAGTTTACTGGGGATTTTTTGTTCAATAAATAAGCAATTTTAATATTTAATTAATCTTCCGTTTTTTATACATAACTCAATAGAAAATTAATGTGGTACAAATTATGGAATAAACCTAGGACCCTACGCATACATTGCATGCTATTTTTTAATCCACCATGACCATGCAGGCTACTAAATGTCTTGCTGTTTTGAGGGCCCTATTGTGAATAAGTATTTATACTTAACAGGTTTTACCCTCATGAAATAAAGTTTATCTAATTATCTATCTGTTAGTTTTTATGCCTACATCAACAGCAGTGTAATGGGAAAGGCCAGAAATGCAACTTTGAAATATTGCCATGCAGTCATCTCAGCTTCAGGGGAACCCAAATTACCCACTCCCTCAGAACCAGTCCGCTTATCTAAATGTCCTGCTGAATATATCAATCAAACTTGCCCGCAATCAACGAAGGCAATGTGAGGAGCCACTGGCAAGTGACATTACACTTCAGCAGTGACGGATCCAGACACGATAGTCTAAGGGGGCCCGGTCGTGTTTCGGCATTCGCAGGCCCGCGTTATCGCAATTTTTCTTCAAAATGCTACTATTAATCTTGGTAGTCTAGGGGGGCGGCCAGGGCTGCACAGGGCATAGTTATAAAAGCAGTCTATATATGTTTGCACGCAGAGGAAGACCAGGCTGAAGAGTGATATTGCAATTTTAGGGTATATTTAGTATGGCGGTGGTCATTTACCATCATAAGCATGCAAATAAGCATACAGCTTTGCTGGTTTTTGTTAGGTTGTTATGTTCTAGCTGTATATTCTAGGTTTCCCATCACTAGATTCAGGGTTTGCTTTCCTCACCAACATTCTACAACAAGTTATTAAATGATGATTAGTGTCATCATTATGTATGCCTCCAGTCCTATCTTTAGCCTACGACACGTGATGCATAAGTACAGGATGTAAGCCCCAATCACACCAGAGTGCGGAGAGGCATTTACTAGAGTCACTGCAGTGCACATGTGAGGTAGCCAACCAAAAAGAACTTTCGGTCGACCCTAATGAGCAACAACCAAGCAGGAAGATGTTTGGACTGGATATTGAATTGGTAGCCACTAGCATATGTCCGTGATAATTTATTAATTGGCAAGTAACAGGTCCTCGCACTGGCAAAATGTGGAACATGCATCTCATCTGTCAGCCCTTTTGAGTGCCCAGAACTGGGCTTGCGGGACTGAAATTACTATCTGTCCATCAATTTTGTGTGTTCATATAATGGTTGCTGCCACTGGTGTAGTATTATTCTCCTGTAATCCTTAGTTAACAATCACATGGTCACACATCATATTCTTGTGGAACTCATATTTAAATTTGTGTCAAGTGTGGGATCTATTGACCTGAGGTTTGAGACAGATGATTATAACAAACAGTCAATGCAAAACAATGCCAAAGATAATCTAGCCTGCTATTTTTTTTTTTTTTTTTTTTTTTTTGTAAAGAGGGCCCATAAAACACTGTCAGAACATAAGAATATGTGGCGAGCCAGGACTTATTTCCTAAGATTTCTTTATTGGAACATACGAGCATCCATTTATCCACATGAAACTGTTAATTTATTATTGTTTCATTGCATGGAATATGTCTTTTATTGAATGGAATACCTAATTGGAATGTTCTGAGGACAATGATTTACAAGACAAGACTAATTCTCCTATATCCGTCTGAGCACGGAATCGTTTTTCGAACTCACATGGAAACTGTGGAGGCAGCTAATTTGATATCAAAGATGTTTAAGGTTATTCTTTGCATAGTTTCTGTCCACATGGGCTACATACAGAGTTCTTATATATATTAGCGGTTTTCTGTAGCTGACCGAAATTTGATTTTTAATAAATGGATTTTTTTTAGACATGTGCTTTCTCCAACATTTTTTTCAATTAAACAGGAAACGCTCAAGTGGATTCACCAGGGGCAATCACGAATAACAGAGGATACTATAAGCCTCGGGATATCTGAAATATCAGCATCAGACACACTATCTTACGTTAATATTCATATTTAAGTAAAAGTAGATGTGCCTTGAGAACACTCCTGTCAGAATATGTGACAGACAGTCAACTTGAGACAAGTGCTTATTTGCACATATAGAGAAGAGAAGACGCCGATCACCTTCACATACACATCTTGAGTTCTCCTTTTACTTCTATTGCTGTTATATCATTGCCAGCACATTTTGTCTTATTATTCATAAAGGGAATATTTTGGCGTCATCAGTACTCCTCAGGCGATGATATATAACATGCAAAAAAAATCTGCTGCTTGCATATTATCAGGCAATATCATAGGTCGGTGACCCCTGAAAGAACTTCTCTTTCTTTGAAATGGATCTCTGGAGTAACCGGGGAATAAACCCTTCAAGCTAATCCCTTGGCATCCTCATCATGGCGCCATGTGTCTGACGAATTGCCGAAAATGGCAAGTGATATAATCTCTGATTAGTTGAGCCAGCATTCCTTATCTGTAGAAGTAACTTTGCCTTGTGGCATAATGGACAACCTCCTGAAAAGAGTGATAATGGCTCCAAGATCTACCCCGTGGGAACCACAGTATATGGAAACAGGGTTGATAGATAAACAGATAACACCATCCTCAGAAATAAAATTGCTTACATTGAAAAATACAACAAGGTTCTAATAAAATGTGATAAATAAAAAAAGGGATGTTAATATGACTTTGGGAACCCAAAGAAGTTTACAACGTGAGGATATCATCTACTCCATCATCTGATAAAACCTTGATAGCATTATGGTGTAGTCAGAAGAAAGAGAGAGGCAGAACGGTGTCTCAATGAACTGTTGTATTTCTCATATTTACATGAAATTTATGCAAAATTTGCACATTTGAATTTGATGAATAACTATCTATAAAAAATATTACATTTTCTACTTTCTTCAGTGAAGTGTTCCTTATGTTTTATTCTAATGATTATGTGAAAGTTAGGCAGAAGTTGACCTTTTAATTTGATTTTTCCAAACATTTTGTCATAATAGTCAAAAACTTCTAGCTTTCCAAAAGAACTAAAGCATGAGAAATTTTCAGAAATATAGCTTTCTACCATTCAAATTAAAGACAATTTTCTTCTAAGATGAATGGTATAAGAATTGAAACCATACCACTAACTTTAAGTTAGTTATATCTAACCGCGACTTTTAATGGCATCATTTTCGACAATTTTGAACTCCAGTGCTACCCTAAGGTCACATTTGATCTTATTGAAATTTGGCAGAATATGTTTCTTTGGGAAAAGGAACAATATGGCAGAAGTGCAAATGAATACGTCAATTTTTTCATTTTTTGGGGCAGACGATGCACCCTAATGCTGGAAGTAAAAACAAACTTCAAAAATAAATACACAAGCCTAACATGCAGAATGTGCGACCAAGAAGAAGAAACTCAAGAACACATCCTGGAGGAATGCAATGGGATAGACCGCTCGGAAATAGGAAGAATATCACTGCAAGAGACATCTTCGAAGAGGAAATAAGACAAATCAGAAACACGGCTGATAAACTAAACCAACTGAAAGACATTCTAAAAAGTGCTGCTCCCTAATACAACATTGGGTGAGCAACCCGGATAACCCGGAAAAGCACACAGAGAGAGAGAGACTCACTTTTGCACCGGGGCATGACCTCCGTGCACTTCAGCGGCCTATTGAAAACAGTTTAGATTGTAGGTGAGTTCCATGTTTCGTGTTGTTTTTCCCTTAAATATGATAATATTCGCGTAGCGAAACGAGTGCACAAGAGGACTCAAAAATCTCTGCAGTGATGCTCTCAACATCAACAGTCCACAGCGGGGAATTAGGTCTAGTGGGTCCAGCGCCGACCTCTATCAGCTTCTTAGCAATGATTTAGTTTCGGATAAATAATAACAAAACATAACATATTCATATTCAAAAGTATCCTAAAAATTCGATTGTCTCCAATAATATATCCTGTACCATTAATTTTTATGGAATAGTTAATTATTAGCCTTGACAAGCTAAATTAAATTATCAACACAGTGATTCATTTCATTTCAAAACGACAACAAGAAAACATAACAACATTAACGTGACTTTTAAAATCTTTCTGAACTGATGATTATGTAACAGTGATTAAGCTATGTATACAAATCATGTTATTGTTTTTTTTATTGCTATTATACTATTATGTAATATCAACAATCTAACATAGACTTGAATTTGGCAGCTTTCAGTGTTGTTTACTTTTTTACCATTTAGCTGATTATCTATCAATCTTATTTATCTATTTAATAATCAGTCTGTCTATCTATCTATCTATCTATCTATCTATCTATCTATCTATCTATCTATCTATCTATCTATCTATCTATCTATCATAGTATTTTTTTATCTATTTTATCTTTCTATTCTACATTTCTGTCTCTCTTTCTATAGTACAATGCATATCTGTCTTTAAATTTTTTTGACACACTTGCATAAATGCCTTTCATGCATACATTGAAGTAAAAATGAAGGCTATGGTAACTGTGCGAATTTCATGGCTGTGCCATTTACATATTAACCACGAGTAGTGTTTCTATTTAAACTATTATTTGATCAACTCACAAACATGAGACAACAACTGGATTCAATCAATATATAATCGGAAGCTTTATAATAAACCAAGAATGTGTTCAATCTAACAAAATTATATTCTTTGAAACATCGTCAACAAATGTTGCTAAGATGTATTTCATCATTAGATACTTAGGCTAGTACTTCTTACATCCTGCTCCTGTGGAACTAAGAAAAGTTAGTTGAGTCTTTTAAGGTATCAATTCATGTGGAAAGATGAATCTGTATACAGGGCAATATTAGGTGTTTTTACTGATGGATTTATTTCAATTCCAGGAAATTTTCCAACATCTCAGATTCTGTAAACTTTGCTTAAAAATCACTTCTCTTCAGATGTTGTTCCAGACAAGACGGATGCTTTGCTCAATCCATATGTCGATTGAATTATTTCTTTGAGGAACATAATCTTAGTGAAGAAGATGTCTTACTTCACAAATTGTGTTGCAGTATGAAAGGGAAAAATTGTATTACCATTGTAAGACATTGTTGTTGGTGCCTGGGCAGTCTGGCAAACATCTTGTAATCTTTCATCTCAGAATCACAATCAATTATTCTTGCGCCTTGGTTTGAGTTGTTTGTGTATAATAGATTGATTATTCCAGCACCACATTATTTTGAGTTAATTTGGACTATCATACACATGTATAGCATACTGTTGTATGGGACAGCAATCCAATTGTTAAATACACTTCAGGTCGCTCAAAACTCAGTAGTTCGACTGTCTACAAGTGGAATGCTCTTGCATTGCCACAGATCAGAACATATGCTGTCTTGTGTTGCCACCTAGTGACTAGTGTGCTATTCTGCGAGCTCCTGCGAGCGTCCACATACCTACTTTCAACCTGAGGAACACACCCAATTTTGTCTGGAAGACACCTGGGCTGTTTCTGACTGTGCTGATGGCCTTGTCTACTTCCTTAGATAATGTGATTGCCGAGTCTGACTCTGGTATACATCGATGTTGAATAGAAATTTTGTGAATGTGCAATGAAATTGGAACTATTTCTCGGGACAGCAATGCTGTAGCATAGAAAATCAACTTTTGTGCCAGGTGGCAGCAGCATGCAGTTCTCATTTTCACCAGACTTGTAGTTCAATTAATCGAGGGATTGATAAAAAAATGACAGCATCAACTATAGTACAAAACAACTGCATTGGTTAACAGTTTCGGCAAGAATTCAGTTCAATTTGATTACAACTTCATGGAAGGCAGTAAACAACCACGCACCACAATACATTCAAGTACTGATTCAAATCATAGGGTGGTCACCCTGCTCAATTTTGTAAAGTTATCTTTTTTGTATAAACTGTAATACTCACAGATGTAAAGAGCAAATAAATGATTTAAATTGAAATTGAAAAATTGAAATCAAATCTCAACAGGAACATAACCTAAGGAGCAACCACAAGCTGCCGTTAGCGGAACTTGCCCCGTGCAACAAAAACAAGTTTGAATATAGAGAATTCTGCTACAGGGTGGTCAAACAAAAACTTTACACTTATGCAAAATTTTTAGGACAACGCTCATTGTAAAAATAACTTATTTTTCAATACAAAAACAACTTGGAAGCCTTCATTGGGCAACTTATTAAAGGTCTGTGATGTCTTGCAGGCATCTCTCTCTTAGTTTGACAGAGCAAACCTAGAGCCAGTTCTGGGTTTTCCATGGGAGTGTGGCTGATGCCCCATCTTGTTTGAAGATCAAACTATCTGCAGCACTGCATGCATGTCGGGTGCCACTCAAGGGTGTGTGCTATAACCAATTCTGTTCCTGTATACAAATGATTGCAAAAGAAAATCTGAAAATTGTATTGTTATAAAATATTCTGTTGACACTGCAATTATTGAAATTCTCAATGATGACCATTGACCATCGTGACTATCTTGATCAAGTGAATGACTTTGTATTGTGGTGTGATGATAATTTCCTTAATCTCAATTTCAAGAAGACGAAAGAAATGTTGTTAGATTTCAGGAAAAAGAACTGTTGTTAATGAACTTGTTGTGAAATCTGAATGTGTGGAAAGAGTGCATGAATATAAATATCTTGGCATTGTCATTGATGATAAGCTGAATGGAACACAAAACTCACAGCTAGTGTACAAGAAATGTATGCAAAGAGTTCACCACCTTCGAGTGCTAAGAAACATTAACATCGATCAAAAAATTTTAACACTCATGTACAAGTCAATTATTGAATCAATTCTTTGTTTTTTTTTTTCAACATCACCTTATATAGATGGTAATATTTCTTGTCAGCAGAAGAAGAAAATTAAGAAAATTGTAAAAGTATTGAGTAAACTGGGTGCTTGTGTTACACCTCTCAATGATTTGTATAACAAATATACTTCAGCAGGTTAAAATAATAATGAAAGATGACAAACACCCTTAAAACTGTAAGTATGTATCTCTGAGATCAGGAAGGATTAAGAATGGCTCTGCCTAAAATAAGAACTACTCGTTTCAAAAATTCATTTGTGCCATCTAGTATCATATGTGATAACCATCTCACTAATTTTTAAAAGAAATGTATGACATATTATGTATGAATATAATCCCTGTATAACTGTGATATTTTGACTTTGATTATGATGCATGAATGATGTATGACTGTATGGGATCGCTCCACAAGAGTTTCTCATTGCGAGATTTTAAATAGAGTATATCTTATCTTACCTTATCTTAAAGAGCTCACATTTGTGCAATGTCATCATGTTGTCATCAGATTGTGAAAGATAATTCACTACTTCATGTCAGCATGCAGATACAATGTATATTATGTTGCATTTCATTTCCATCCAAGAATTCGCTTCAGCGCACATATATGAGACTCTCTCCATAAATAGCATTTATTGTTATCTAGAAATCTTATTCCTCAGGGTTTCATCTTCCCCTTTCCTCTACTTTTGAGTCATTTGTCATCAATACATGTACTGGCCTCCGTGGTGCAGAAACACATGTAGTAGGCCTAAACCTTGCATCAAGGGGACATCCAGAAAGGCAAAAAAAATATCTGTCAACAGTAATATGCCTAAACAAGTTCTACAATGGCTCATTTTGTCCTCAGATGGTAATTATATAAAGCAGTAAATAAATGTACATGTAGGCCTATTGGAGAAAAAGAAGTTCTACAAAGTTTACATTGGATTTTGTATATGAATACTTCTATAAGAAATTTCAAAATTTTTGTAACTGTGTTTTTGTAAATTATTTTGATTATTTGTAGGATTCAGGAGAATTTATTCTTCGATTCCGACTCCGACTCCACCTGAAAGTCAAAGTTAGACTCCGACTCCACCCAAAAACCTCAGACTCCACGACTCCGACTCCCAACTCCGGCTGCAAAGCCCTAGTTCTTCCATGCCGTGATTAAGATTTTAACCCACGACCACGTGCGACCCGCAACCATGTGCGACCCACGACCATGCTTGTATTGTAGCAGCTGAGCACCTCATCCTCTAGGTTATGTCTCCAATACATAACAACACGAATAGGAGCCTGAGGCATACCTAAGCTGTTAAAACTGTCAGACTCAGGAGAAAAAGCACTCATAGCCTGGTGAGGAGAAACGTCTTAAACGCAGTATCAACCACTTGGCCACGAAAGCAATGGACCTTGATTAACTGTGGCCCCGGCAGTGACAGCCGAAGAATTATAAGTGCATGCTTACAGAAATGTGCTGGAATGTAACTTGTCAAGTAATGTGTATTCCTACCTTTGTTATGTATTATTTGTGACTCATATTTAGTTAGTGAGGTAACATCCTATGTATAATGCTATTACAATATGTCACACCACTGAATGTGTCACGCCCCTGACCATTGAGATCACAATGCAATGACGACTTGACAGATTATTTTATTGTGAATGATAGGGCTTGTTGAGTCATCATTGATGTCCACAAACAGCTGGATGTATGTACTCATGAATCTTTGGCTGCAACATATATTCACAGCGACCATTGTGGCTGTATATTCTTCATATAATCCAGACAAAATCTCATTATCTCAGACTTTCTTTTATATTGAGATGAAAAAGACCAACTGACTTTGAGATTATAGTCATATCAATACCAGACATCATAAAGCACATATTTTCTCTGGAATCTTTTTTTAAAAGACGTCCACGCATCTTATTTGGCCCTTTTGTCATCTGCCTGTTTGTTATATACTAGCATGATACCCGTTAAATGTGGGTGGGGGAGGGGCAAAATATGAAATATAAATTTTGAACATAAAACCTAGCCTAAAACCTTGTAGTGGGTGAGAAATTCATGTATGCAAGTTTTTGTGCGTGGGCAACTTATAGTTTGGCTGGGAAAGACCGACGGGTCCATGACTTAATAGTAGGATATTTATATATATGACGATTTATCTGATCCAGTCTCTGCCTTTTCGCTAGTTCTTGTATTATATAGTCCCACATCTAGTCCCTTTCTTGTAAAATGAACTGATGCCTCAACACCACAATAGGCCAGTGGCTTGTTGTTTGACCTCTTTCAATGTGTGTGGCATTGTGGGCAGCTGTTTCACTGAAAAAACATTTGGCATTCCTTTGTTGTTGCCATTAAGGATTGTCATCATCAGACTGGCACTGAAGAGTGAACACCATTAGGCCTGAACATATAATATGTAATCTGGCAAGACATGAGAGAGTGGTAAGCAGGTCTAGACAAGGTGTATTATTGCCAAAAGATGATGCATAATCTGTATATTTTGGTGTCGTTCTTGCCCATTTTGTGTCTGGCCATTGGGGGCACACCCGTCCTCTCTTGTTCACAATGCAACGCCCCCTGTGGATGAAACGTACTAAGCCCCAATGCGCCCTCTGTCACATTTTTGAGAAATCCTGAATAGTTATTCCTGTTCGATGTCATGTGCTTTGTTTTTGAAAATACAACATGTGCAATGTTCACAAAATGGCAGTAACCATGGATGAAAGTGATGTCATTTGAATCAATTGTTTAAAGGCATCAAGTACCTTTTTCTTAATACGTAGGGCCTACATGGATGTTGTGGCCTAGTGCATAAGGCGTTTGACTGCCAAGCGCATGGTCGCGGGTTCGAATCCCAATCACGGCATGGAGGAACTGAGCAGATCCTTCTTAAACCACTGCTTCACTCACCCCAGGTGCAAATGGGAACTTGGCAATAGGCAGAGATGGCAATTGTGAAATGCCTGACTAAGGAGCACATGAAATTCGCTGCACACCGGTGTATGCTCCCCAAGGAGCTGAGAAAGATTCAAGCTTGATCAAGCCTGTCTAGGGTGTAATTGTACAGTCGGCCAAGCTCATAGGAGGACCGCAGAAGTTAAACCTGTTACATTTACATGACTAGCACTTGTGGGAAGGATAACTAAGTGATCGCAATTTGCCGCTGAAGACAGCAAATTGCTCTCGCCAACAACTCAATTAAAAGATGCTGATTGTTGAATGAAAATAACTTTTCCGAGAAACGTTCTATTTAAGATACAAATTGTCACTAATCGAAACGTACATCATACAAATACACATATTACTATGAGGCGTATGAGAATGCTGCTGTTAATATTGCAAGAGGCCTATTGTTGTTTTTGTTGGATTCTCAAAGCAATTATATATATATACAGGCCCTAAAATGCAGAATTATTTCTTGGTAAATATACTCACCCTGCAGCAACATACTTTCTTATAATGAAATGTTCTGCGTTCCATGAATTGAAGAGGCGACTAATTTGACATTGATACAGACATTTGCTTTCCCAATTTAATTATTACTGCTGCGAAGAGCTTGGGTCCAGTTTCCAGGTGAAGCCTGAAGGAGAAACTCATCCAATAGAGAAGCTAAGATTATCATCAATATCACTGGAAAGAAAAAAGAAAAATATGCTTATACAAGAAGAGCAAGAATGGAAGGATATTTATACAACAAGCTATATTTTTGAACCATTGTTCAGCTGTAACATTAAGCCACATTTCAAAAACCTATGGGCTGTGGGTGTTACAATAATAGCAAATTGGCTATTTAGGAAGTTGGAATTTGAATCCCTCAGCAGGTTTTGGCATTTCTTTATACTTGAAATTAAATCTCCCTTTCCTATCCTATCCTTTATTTGTCCTTTTAACAGTGACTCTCCTCAGATCTGGCGTATAAGCCAGATTTGTCAAGGATGAAAATAACTAGGAAAAACTAGTGTCTGATTGACAGAGTAAAGAGGAAAGTAATAGAAGAGAACAAAATTCTAAAATAGCAAGACAGATGAAAAGACAGAGGAGAAGCAACAGATGCAAGCCAAGATATATCATGTTTTGTATTTTTTTCTCTTCCAGGTTAAAACCACAACAACGACATCTCACTGCGCCTGCATTAGAGTGGCCATGGAGAGAAAGTCAACCGCATGAATGATGAAGTTTGAGAGTTGCTTACTCAATATTCTGCGCAATCATCAGCAAAAAAAGAAAGAAAGTGAAGGTTGATTGTAACAAGATTTCAGAAGTCAGTTAAGTGCCTCCTCATTCATAGAGACTGAAAGAATTGTAACATTAACGTTTAAGACTCTCTTGCTTTCTGCCATTGAAGTAAGAACATTTCTTAGATTTGAGGATCAGCTTATGACCATTGTTACTTACAGTATCAGACGAAAGTTTAGACCGTGTCAATCTTTTGTCAATATAAGGGAAAATAGGTGCTCAGCGAAAGAACTTTTGCATGGATTCTCTTGCCTATGTATCAGAGAAGTTCTACAATAGAGAAAACTTCAACTATTTTTATCACTTACTTGAATATGTGTGATAAACAATAATTTCAGGTGGTCTAAACTTATGTCTGATGCTACTTACATCCAAAAAGGCCTTTAATGGCATTGTACATTAGAAGAAAGGTGGGTAAATTATTCAATGTTATTTAAGACAAGATATTCAATCATGTTTCATGTGATTTAAAGGCAATGAGTCATGACACAGGAAAAACATATTTTTAAATATATTTTTTTAATTTGAACTTAAGGGGTAATAATGGTGATTCAATGAGCCAAAATTGCTAATAAATGAAAGGTCAACTAAAACGCACATAGAAAATATGTGTCTGACACATTTTTATCCTCTTAATGGAGTATGACTACACTTGACACCCAGCCATAGTGCAAAAATGGTGTTTTTCCCTAGGTTTTGTCTGACAGCCACCCATTTGAAGTATCATAAACCAATGACTGAGGTGTTTACATTGACCTGAGCATGTGTCCTGATAAAATCAAACAACTTTTGTTTGTTCGCTTTACTTACAATGAAATTACAGCCACTTTTATGGAAGGCTTAAAGCTGGTCTATCCGTTAACATTACGCTTCAATACACCATCCGGAGTAGCGTCTGTAATTTTGTCTGTACTGTGGAAAAAGAACAAAAGTTGTTTGATTTTATCAGGACACATGCTCACGTCAATGTAAACACCTCGGTCATTGTTTTATGATACTTCAAATGGGTGGCTGTCAGACAAAACCTAGGGAAAAACACCATTTTTGCACTATGGCTGGGTGTCAAGTGTAGTCATACTCCATTAGGAGGATAAAAATGTGTCAGACATATATTTTCTATGTGCGTTTTAGTTAACCTTTCATTTATTAACAATTTTGGCTCATTGAATCCCCATTATTACCCCTTAAGTTCAAATTTAAAAAATATATTTAAAAATATGTTTTTTCCTGTGTCATGACACATTGCCTTTATATCACATGAAACATGATTTAATATCTTGTCTTAAATAACATTGAATAATTTACCCACCTTTCCTCTAATGTACATTGCCATTAAAGGCCTTTTTGGATGTAAGTAGCATCAGACGCAAGTTTAGACCACCTGAAATTTTTGTTTATCACACATATTCAAGTAAGTGATAAAAATAGTTGAAGTTTTCTCTATTGTAGAACTTCTCTGATACATAGGCAAGAGAATCCATGCAGAAGTTCTTTCGCTGAGCACCTATTTTCCCTTATATTGACAAAAGATTGACGCGGTCTAAACTTTCGTCTGATACTGTATATACAATTATTTATACACAGTTGCTGGGTTTGGGTTTCCTTTTGACAATGTGTCAAGTCATTTGCACCTGATGGTGTTGGCTTGTCAAGTCCTGCAGCCGCTGGTCACTCCAGAAGGTGAAAAACCTCACACAAAATGAAAGTGATGCATGAATTGTGCCCTTCAATGGAAATGTACGTTGTATATGAGATGCAAATGGAAATATTGTCATTGACAAAGATGGAAAACAACAGTTTACTAATGCAAACAGTTTTCCGTAAGCCTTGAAGACATGAAAGCAACGGTAGAGAATTGATGCTCTGCATTTATTAATATATACCCATTTTGGAGATGTCCAAGAATAGCTTCCATTTCTGATGTTCCTTCTTTATCCTTACCTTATCTCTGTGTTTCTATTGCCTTTTTTCAGGCAGACGGTGTACTGATGGAAGACAAACATAAGTTTTTGATGAATGATTTATTTACTCGGAATCACACAGTCATACACTTAGGCCTACATTCACACAAAATTATATGAAGGGATGAGTGAAGGTGATCCCGGGATTACACAACAAAGCCAGCTGACTTATTTGCGAGTTCACCTCGCATATGGGATCGGTATGGGAGTGTTAGAATTTTTGGATCGTTTGTGAGAGACAAGGGAGCACTTTTTAGAGTTGCTTTTTCGTGAAATGAATGAAGAATTGGCTAACTTGAGGCGCCCTCAAACCTTTGGTGCCTCTTGTGCATAGTTTATTCACAGTTTGAGGTTTTAGTTTCAACAAAATCACGGCAAAACAGGAAATAGAAATATTTGTTATTGTTTTCCTGCCCTCTGATTGGCCGAAACAGGTTCTGATAGCATATGGGATTGGTATTTGACTGTCAGAAATTTTGGATCGTTTGTGAGAGATAAGGAAGCACCCTTCTAAGTTCTTTTTTCATGAAATTAATGAAGAATCAGCCAACTTAAAAGTAACTTACTGACCTTTTATGTGTTTTGTGCCTTGTTTATTTACAGTTTGAGGTTTTAGTTTCAACCAAATCACAGCCAGACAGGAAATAGAAATATTGTTGATGTTGTCCTTCTGCCCTCTGATTGGCCGAAACAGTTGTGATAGTTTTTCGGACACTTCTAATGGGGCTAAAATTATAATTTTAGGCTCTCTTTAATCCCAAATCCGTAAACCATATGAATTCGTTTTTTCATAGAGATATCTTTATTCATTGCCGAGAATTCGTTGAAAAAAAAAAGAAAAAAGTTTTGTACAGTGTTGATGCTGGTCTATTTTTCGGAAAAGGTGTGAATCTTGCAGGATCATTTCAGCCACTTAGAATCATCAGATCTTCACCAAATTATCACACAACGCAGTTTAGAACCTCCCTGAAGTAATAAAACCATCATTTCCGCTCCGACTATTCATTAAGACCCTTTATTTTCGCTCGTTCGGTAACGTCTATATACAGCAAATCAGTTCTTCATTTCGACTTTTCGATCATCACCTTCAACTTTGCTGTCAATTTAAACCACTTCTAATCATTGTAGAAACCTCTAAGTAGGCTCATTTTGTTCGCAATTTCATTCTCTACAACCTGGTAATTTTTATTTTCTCAAATTGTTGACTTTAAGCCCTAAAAAAACGCCCGTTGCACATCGTGATTTCACCGCGACACTTTGTAGTATAGGCCTACTTCCCAACAGCCAATCACATCTCTCCATTTCAAATTTCCCTTTCCTCATCTACCTATCCCTCTTATAACCTCATCTATCCCCTCATCACATTCCACTATCCTTAATTTCTTCCCCTTCTCCCTTTCCTCTTCCTATTATTCATATTTACTTCAATTTTCCACATTCTCATCATACTGTCAGCTCACTGGCTGTCAATGTAAACATTGTATGTCATTTTCATCATCTAGCCTGTATAGTATGATTTTCACCATCTGGACTTCCCAACCACCACATCTCTCATTGTAAACATTGTATTTGATTTTCACCATCCACCATCCAACCCTTATTTTTAAACATTGCATCCCATATTCACCTACTAGGAATCAAAAGTAAACATTGTATATGATGTTCACCATCTAGGACCTGAACTCATATTTGTCAACAGTGTATAGAGTTTTCACCATCTAGATCATAACTCCTTTCATCACATTAATCCCCTACATCTACTTCACTCTCATCACTCCATCTCCCTTCACTTACCCCCACCCTACTTCTACTTTACCCCACCCTACTTATACTTTACCCCCACTTACCCTATCACCACTTTTACCCAAAACTTCACTTTTTCCACTTCCCTCATCCCTATACTTAAATTATTTCACTTACCCTCACTTACCCCCACCAGTGGCGGATACAGGGGGGGCCTAGGGGGCACGGGCCCCCCCTAGACCACTGAGATTAATAATTGTAATTTGAAGGAAATACGCGGTGACGCGAGCCTGCGAATGCCCGAAACACGCCCGGCCCCCCCTAGATGACCTTGTCTGGATCCGCCACTGCCCACTTACCCTCGCATACCCCCATCACCTCTTCTCCACTTCAAACCTCTTTCTCTCCCTCCCCTCACATCCTACATTTCAATTACCTCATTTACCCTCACCTACCCCCACTTACCCCCCATCACTTTTTCCACCAAAAATCTCTTTTTTCTCCTCCCTTCACTTCCTACACTTAAATTACCCCACTTACCCTCACTTACCCCCATTTACCCACACCACCTTTTCCACTTAAAACCTATCTTTTCTCTCCTATCCTCCTTCATCATCTCTCCCATCATCACTATCATTCCATACCATGAGTCCCGATCCCAAAAAGGATAAAGCCGCTGGACAAGGGCGCAGCCGCTCTGAAAGCTGCAAACCCCACCAGTCCCAGACTCTCAGGTAAAAAACAAACACTTCATCTAATGGATGCAGATGTAGCTGCACAGGTGTTACTGGATTTAACCTTTTCTGTGTGTGTACATTATCCTATTGCGACCGATGAGCTTGTTTATCTCCAACTGTCCTGTCTCAATGTTAAGCAGTTCCCATGGGGTAAATCAGGGTGTGCAGATGACTCTTTTTATGACGCTGTCAATGGTCCTTTTTAGATTTTTGTGTTCCTTCTTCGTAGCGGTTACTGCTTCCCATGCATGTGGCAATTGGTATTATGCAGGCCTTTATCACCTGCCACATCGTTCTCATCTTAATATCTTTTAGATCTGGGCTTCCTGCTATAGCCATAATTGTGTTGTAAGCCGCTTGTACTTTCTTTTTTACTTCATTAAGCTGTTTATTCCATTTTTCGCAACCATCAGTATCTGAAGTTCGGGGGGAAGGGGCACTACCCCCCCCCCTGGCACCTCCTGGTCGTACCACTGCTAAGCTTATCGTCTGTTATATTTCTCCGATCATGTATGAAAATCTAGGCCCTAAATTCGACACCATTTTCCCAAGAATCAACACATCAAAGCAAAACAACATAAGCATGGTGAACTCGCATGTGTTCCGCTTGCGACACAAATTCTAGTTGAGGAAGTGGTCCCCACTTCCTCCTTGGAATTGTACGAGTTGACAAAATGCTGAGAAGAAGGATCAGAAGTTTTGCAAAGTTTTTAGGTTTTCCTGGGTCCATTTAACCAACACAAAGTGTCGGCATTAACTGTTTATCAAATTAAACATCACATGTGGGTACTCACGATCTCGTCCTAGCATGCTAAACTTGAGAATTCTGGCCTGCAAATCTCTACAGAAAGGACTCTGCAGATTCATTTTTGCATTGAAATTCGCGCTGTTTGGGACAATCTAAAATGCGGGACCTGGGCGCGGGACGGGACGCAATCGCGGGACGAACCAATTCGCGTAAAATGCGGACCACGCAGACCACCGGTGCAACAAACAGTGAATGACACTCTCTGTAGTCAATTGATTACAAGAACCTGCCTACTTGACTAGAAGAACCTGCCAGGCAAAGACTTAATTGTCAGATTGGATTGAATTGCACTTTAAATCACACCTTTGCACTTAATCCAGTTTCAGTGAATGGCACTCTTTTAATCCATTGATTAGAGAACCTTGAAAAAACAAGACAGTTGTCAGATTGAATTGAACTGCACTTTAAATCACCACACTATTGTCATTTCATGACCATTGAAGGTGTCCCATTAATTGCATTTAATCCAGTTACAGTGAATGACACTCTCTGTAATCCATTGATTACAAGACCCTGCCAAATTAAGAGTGATTGTCAGATTGAATTAATTGGACTTTGAATCAAGCCTTTGTCATTAAATGCCCTTTCATTTCTTGACCAAATTGTCTACCATGCAGATCAAATGCTGACCAAAATGCAGAGGTCAATTCTTAGTCTAAATTTTTACTTTTAAATTTATTTAAATTTTAAATATATTGTGGCAGGAGAATTTACTTGGTCTGCATGATAGCTCATGATTTAACCCCTTCCAGGGTCCTTTACCCTCACAACTGTTTCTTTTAGGCATGGCCCACAGGGTCTGCATGCTCCACATTTTACACAAAAGTAAAGTGTAAATATAATGGGAATTCTGATTGGTCAAGATGCATGGTCACATGCTAGCTGGTCCATGATTGGCTCGAGGTGAGTCCACTCTGACTGAGCACAGTCTGCTGTTTAAGCAGGCGAGCAAGCAAGGTTGCAGACTGATAAAATTCAAGTCGAATTGGGTATCGAATTGGCTTCTAGGTCACTGGGACTGCTGCCCCTAAAGCCCGCGCTGCTCCCTGTCAGGTCCGCTCAGCACATGGTCCCACAACCACACATATTGAATTCACAGAGAAATTGTTGCACTCCACTGAACTGAGGTTCGAAACAGGTGATTACAACAAACAGTCAATGCCAAACAATGCTAAACAAGATAATCCAGCTTGCTATTTTGTAACAGGGCCCCTTTAAACATTGTCAGAGCATAAGAAAATGTGTTGGAGGCTCACAGAGCCAGGGACTTTTAGCCCAAGAAAAGATAATTGAAACATTTGAGCATCCATTTATCCACATGGAATTATTCATGGACTATATTTATATTGCATGGGATATATATTTGGAATTGCTGACAGGACAAATTGTAGGATACAGATTCATAGAAAAGGTAAGATATAAATTCTCCTATGGCAATGTCAACACAGGATTTTTTGCCCACTCACATTGAAACTTTGAAGGCTGTTAATCAAATATCAAAGATGTCTCAAAGTTACACTTTGCATAGGCTTTGTCCACGGTGACTAGATACACCAGTTCTATGTGTTTTCTGCAGCTGACAGCATTTTTATTTTGTATGAATTGACTTTATCTGAAACATGTGCTTTCTCCAAGCCAATGTTTTGATCAAACAGGAAGGCATGTACAACATGTACAGTGCTGCCACGTTGTTGCATCATGTCAGCAGAACTTTGTTGGGCTGCACAAAAATGCATGTAAGCGAGGACGTGAAATAGAGCACCCCAAGTGAAATGTCGTAGCCTGTTCGCTAACGCTCGCAACTAGTGCAGGTTGCTGTAGCCTGGAGTCCACTGGTTCTCTTCAAGGGGTGTCATTAGCAGATTAGTGTAATTAAAATGTGATTAATGTAATTTAAAGGTTTCACAACTTGAAATAAATTTTCCTCTGAATCCTCTTGAATTTTCTGTAAATATTTTGGCATTTTAATTTGCAATCTGCCAGCAGGTTTTAATTTCTAAGAGCAGGTTGTCACAACCTTCGCCTTTGTTGCTGAAATGGATTGAACCAGTGTATCATTTTGATAATCTCAGAATGTAAAATGAGCACCAAAAAGGGTGAAACCGGAGCCAAATAGCCTCAAATGATACAGAAACCAGGTTTAATTGACACCAGGCATATTGTCAAGGATGAAGCATGGTAGGCCTATGACTTTCACTAGAAACCCTGTTGCAAGCAGGTATTTGAGGCTAGGATGTGTGTGCCTGAATATGACAGTGAAGGAGGACATGGTGGTCCAAATTGATAAGCAAAAATGGACATTGATGTCAAACAGTGTGCATAAAATGGAAATATAAAGGTGATGCAAAATGTCAGATTGGGCTTGGAAAACAAATTTTATGCACTCTGTATTTATGAGATATATTGTGGTGGCAGCACTTGTCAGTGTGCCTGGCCCATGCTGCCACCTGGATAGGCTGACAGAAAGCATATGACCCAGTTCTGCACATTAAGCATAATATGGTGAAGGGAATGGTGTCAAATGAAGGTGTCTTTAAAGAAGGTAGTAAATTCGAAGTAGGCCTACAGGTACAATTGCAAAACAAAGTAAATGTCAGTGATGTGGCACATGATGAGTGTGATGAAAACAGGGACAGAGTTATGCTTGAGACATGGACTCAAGAGAGCTTGATAGA
Organism: Platynereis dumerilii; assembly: GCA_026936325.1. Lineage (NCBI taxonomy): Eukaryota > Metazoa > Annelida > Polychaeta > Phyllodocida > Nereididae > Platynereis > Platynereis dumerilii. The sequence goes on from JAPTHN010000007.1 coordinate 13,113,343, forward strand.
TATATAGCACTTTTATGTTTGTATTGGATTTTATGTTTGGATGACACTTCTGTGTGAACTTAATTTAGATTTGCAATAGCTTGCAATGCAATGCCTTCAAAGGTTTGGCAAGGTTTCGACGGCTAAACTGGTGTAAACTGACTTGTAGCACTGTCACTCCGTATTTACTATTGTGTACTATTGACAGCTGTCAACATTTTTTCATCATGTTCATAGGCCTACTGTTTTCATGATATTAAATTGTGGTACTATTTTGCATTCCACCTCATCATTATATCGATCTTCAACCGTACTAAACAAATACATACAGTATTCTTCAGTGGTATTTTAAGTGAAATTCAGGAAATTCCATCCCAAATTTCTGTCCATTTTTGCGAATATAGTTTTTATAATATAAAATGACATTGGGTCTCATTTTCCAACTGTCATCTCATCATTATATCTTTAATCACACAAACCACACCCACACAAAAGCAAGCTTAAGAGATCACCACTTCCTTTCATTCCGCTTTGCGGTGTGAGTTCTAGTTTCCAGTGCAGTCCCTGGGTGCGGAGTGGTGAGTAGAAACATGAAAAGATCATAAATTATCAAACAAGGAAGACTGGATGAAACTGTTAATGTGATATCTCTTTTAAATAATTGTTTGTACTGGGTTGAATTGCTAAATTGTCAAGGGAAAAGATGGAATCCATCAATGAATATTTTAGATAAGCAGCAAGTCCTTGAAGAACATGAAAGCAAGGGTAGTTAAACAATTCTCTCGTTTTATATTTCATCCTGATGCAGATGATTGGAAATGATCTCTGTTTCTGATATTCACTAGAACATCGTTTTTTCCTTTCTTGGTGTACCAGCTGAAGATGGCGATTGTTTTCACAGCTAGCCAGGTTGTGAAGGTGAAAAACCAAAGTAGGCATACATCTATAATAGAAAGTGACTCATGATGATATTTGCATGTCCATCTAAAAAAATTCAATTCCGATAATACTAATAGCCTCTGAGTGAATGTCAACTAATTGCTTGACCTACTTCAGAGTGCCATGAGGCACAAAGGCTCTACCAGAATTCACATTACTATCATTAGTCCTTTGCATGAGGGCCAAAATCTGGGATTTCGTTGACCTCGCTAGTTTAGCCAGGTTTCATTGTCCCAAATTGTAGCAAATTGGTAAATATTCTATTTCTGCTTGTCACCAAGTTGGCAAAATATCTGAAACATACTCTTTTTTTTTTAAATGGGACATATGTGGGAAAAAAATATCTTTTTAAATATTTTGCCCCTAAAAATATTCAAAATTCAACTCTGACCTTAAAAATTGTCTGAATATCATGATTTTTTCAGGGGATGAGACCAAAGTATTCTACAAAAGATAAAACAACTACATTTTATCTAATCTTCAAGATGGCCACCAAAATTCAAGATGGCTGTCATTTTAGCTATTTTTCCTAAATATTTTTTTTATTAATATTTAAAATGGTTTCAGCCTGGAAGGAAGTAGTTGGCTACCATCAATTTATTGTATTCTATGTTTATATAGGCCTATATTATTACATTGATAAGTATTTTCATTGTCCAGGTAATAATCTATTTAATTTCAGACATTTGGTTTTACCCACTCTTTTTGTGGAAAAACAAAAGCAGATTGAAACTATCTACCATTGAAACAAATGATCACAAAGTTAACTTTTATTCTTGCCTTGTGGTTAGGATTCACTGTGGCTACGCTCAGCAACCGGCAAGAGAAGAAGAGAAAGGAGACCACTTGCTTCAGTAATTGACAGTTATATCAAATTCCTATCAGGAGTTTGACCTGACTGAAGTAATTGTTTAAACTGAGCTCAAAACAACTACTCACAACAAAATAACGTCTGTGTATCTGTATTCCAAAACTGACTAAATTGTATATATATACTAGAATTATTATAACAATAAAGAATAATGAATAATATGTACAAAAACATTTTTGCCGGTTATGTGACTGGCCGTAGCTGTTTTTAAGCCAATTCACGTCTGATAAACACTCTAAATAACTTATTTGCACCAAGCATACTGGACAATGTTTCTGCTAAAAAAAAAACTATGACCTCAGGGAAAATGACGCAATAGACTCTATGTTTATTTGTCTCCTTGTCAAAATAACAATATCAAAAGCGGCACATAAACACAGATCTATATGCAGACAGACTTTATAAACCAATCACACATCCTACATTGATTTGTTGTTCACTATTTATAGCATTAGCCAATTATAACATTTTCAAACATTTGGTGAAAAACAACCAGAAAACACAAATAAACGTAAACAGACAGAATAAATTATGTGGACAACTTTAGCAGAGGCAACAGCAGTATAGTCATGTTAATGGTTTGGTGCACTATTAAAAGCATTAATATTCAAAGTCGCAACTATTTTCACATCACAAACAAAACAGTCCATAGGTCCCCACGAGTCTCACGTTTTTGCACTGACTTGTCCTTTATCTTTCTAAAGTTGCCTTAAGCCTTCATTATCTCATTGACTTTGTAAGGCTTTAAATAGGGTTGCTGAATCCTGAAGGGCTAGTGAACAGCTGACCTCTCCCTGGCTTCCTTTACTGAATGAACAAAGTTGGAATGTACCTTTCTGCAAATGCATTGCAGGTCTGTCGGAAAATTACCACAGGTTAATTCAAACGGTGAAGGATTCACAGTTAAAAATATATAAGATTGATGAGCAGTTCAATCTCACAGTGCCTGGATAAATATGATTAAAGCTATTAATGATGATAAACAGTTGCTCTCGAAAGTAAGTTCAACTCTCAGTTATCTCTCATTGGCTTTCACTCTCTTTACCAACATTACGGAAGGATTCTCAAAGTATCAGGACTTAAATATTATTATAAAATTGGTCATTTAATATATTTGCAAAGATTCATTATTTAGTATTAGATTTTTCTGTAAAGCATGTTATAAATCATTTTTGTGGCTGCCCATTTTTGTGGCATTATTTGAAGCCTTTATTTTGGTGACCAGGAAAAATTTATAATTTTTATTTAAAAAATTGTCAAAAATGGCATCATAGCACAGCAAGATAGACTCAATTGATATGACCAAGTGGATGAGCCACCAGATGGATATACATCATCAAGTGATTGGAGAAAATTTGTTTCTCAATCATATTTAGTGGACAAATGAGGACTTATTTTGTAACATTTTTACTGTCTGTTTGGGTTCCTTGGTTGATATCTGAAATCATTTGAGTGGAGATAGAGCAATTTTTTGGTAAAATATGCTTTGGACAAGACTGAACTTAAATTTTTGAAAAGTAGGGTATGCGCACTCAGGATCTAACGGCTGAGACAAAAATGAAGCAATTAAGCAAGGTTGATGTGCATTGTGCATTATGTGCAAGCCTACAAACTAGCCAACTTTCATCAAATCAGAGAAGACATATTTGAGATATTCAGTTTTTGGCTTGTTTCTGTTAAACTGTTTATAACATTGGTCAGAAAAAGCTCATCCTCACGGACTTCAATTGACTGGGTTTTTTTTCCCGAGGGAAACAGAAGACAAGATTACAGATAAATAAATAAGCCAAACGTCAAAAAATATTTTATGATTGCTTAATAAAAACTGGATATCTATTATCCAGTGACATCTCATTCAACTCTTTTGTCATCTGCCGTAATCTGCATGGTCTTGTCATGTAACTTAATATAACTAATAACCATCTTTCTTATTTTGCCAGTAAAAGAACCACACTGTAATGGCAGCATAAAGATAAAAGGTGATAAAAACTTTCCAATAGACTAAAAATGTGCTAAAAATGTGTCATCTGCTGTAAATTACACATTTTCCTCTCAGCAAGTTGACAGCAAGGGCCACAGCTAACCTGAGACCCATTGCTTTCTTGACCAATTGGTTGAAACAGCATGATTCACTGTGCCATGCGATTCACTGCGTCCCCATCCCCCTACAAATATATTACAGTGTTGTGATTCTTAGATATGAGTATGAGAATAGCATATGAAATCCACCAATATAGTTATAATGATGATGATGATGAAATGCAATACTGACAGATCTAATGCCTGTGTCTGTCAATGGGCTTTGAGAAAGGCCAGTGACCTCACTATGAAATATACTGCCATTTAGTCATCTCAGCTTCAGGGGCACCTCAATTATCCGCTCCCTCAGAACCAGTCTGCTTATCTGAATGTCAAGCAAAATATATCAATGCAACTTTCTCACAACCGACGAAGCCAATGAGAAAAGAAAGCTGGCAACAGGCTTTTATATAATCAATTGACATTACCCCAGGAGCATGACTACTTAGGGCATATATTATGTGTAATTGCAGCAGTTAACATCATTGTATAAAATTTATATCCAGGTTTGCCTGTAGATGGATGGATGGATGATTGGGTTTTATATCCTGTATTTATGTACTTGGTAGGCTTGTTGACACAGGAGGAAGACACTGGAAGAGGACACAGCAGTGCTGATGAATGATGATTGAAACTGCTATCCAATGTAGGTCTAGATGACCCAGCAATATATGGAACCAAACGGAGACCTAGCGATTGGAAGCCCAAAATGCTAGGCTACACCTGCTGAACTTTCCTCCTCCTGCTATTAGCAACAGAAAATCATTCACATGTTTGCACCAGCAGTCCAGCGTGAGTAGACAACAAAAAATTTAAGCCATCATTTCAAAGATATCGCCACTGTTACTCTATTGCTTCTGTCATGTTATTGTTGTACATATATTGAAAAAATTACTGCCCATTTGATATTTTAATGCCTGGTGGACACTCTAATAACATTATGAAAACCTACCAGAGACATATAATTTGTGTTGTGACATGTCTTAGAACATTTGTGCACAGGATGTCGGCAAAGGAAAATTTATCACACAATGACGCCATTTTTCAGGGTTCGTGTACACTGTAAAATTTGAATTTTGAATCGGCTTGAATGATTGAGTGAGGTGCTTGCACAATTCCTTTGAGCTCACATAGCTTGTTTTTTCAGTTATGACAATGAACAGATTATCATAACTTTTGATACCTCAAACAAATGCAACCATCTCACTGAAAAAAGACGTTGCATGGAGCATTAATTGTTTGTTTAACTAATTGAATTTTCTTGTCTGTACTGCATACTCAATCATAACTGTTATACCTGTACCTGTGTATAAGTGTATGTCATAAATAAATATATATATTGGCAAGTTTGTGAAATGGGTGATATTTTGTCATTGCCGCAATGATAAAGATCCTCGACCAAACCTGTCATAGAAGCATGAATTCTAATTGAAAGAGAGGAAAACATATTGGGTCATCAAGTATTTGAGGCATGTGGGATGACAATGGCTGCCAATTTTGTTTGCTGTACTTTGAGTTAGGTTTGGTTCAAAGACTTTGATAAGTAACTGAACCACCCATCCCATTGAAATAACATCAGATATCAAATTCCTATCAGAAGTTTAACCTGACAGAATTGTTTAGATTGAGCTCAAAACAACTACTCACACCAAAATAACATCTGTGTATGTGTAACTGCAGACTAAATTATACAACAATTGCAAAAACAATAAAGATAAATGAACAATATGTACAAAAAGAATTGTAGTGTGTCACTTGTCTATATTGATTGTTATATCCCAATGAGCACACAACGTAAACAAAAGTTGCCAATTATAAGTCACATAGAAAGATATGGTAGAAATTATCTTGCCACAATGTGAACACAATATTGAGGTATTTTCACAACATTGTAAACATTGCCACAACCTCAGTTGCAACAATCATATCTATCATGTTGCTTATCAATGTTGTGACAACATAATTTCTACTATACAATTCAATGTAATTTTCACCAACATTGTAGCATTGTCACAACCTCACTGTAATATTATGTATATTTATTTATTATTATTATTATACATTATTTATATAGCGCCATATTCACAGAGAATCTATGCTCTACGGCACTTTACAATGTATTGATACAATTCAATGTGACTGGAGGTCTTCAGGTCCGGATGACTTCTCTTCTCTTGTATAAGTCTTCAGTTTTCACATATCAGGTCCTAGTCAACTGATCCAGGGGAGTCTGGCTGGAGGTGTTGCTGATCACACCTGACAGGAGGGTGACCCCTGCCTACACAAGTGGCCACCCTCCCCGGCCACAGCCACAACCAACTCACTCCAATTGAGTTCCAGGAGCGGGATTCGAACCCGCGTCCTCACGTGCCATTGGATTCGCAGTCAAACGCTTTAACCATTAGGCTATGGGAACTCTGTAGATGTGCCCATTGCAATATTAGAAAATCTATACGATTTAAGAAATCGCATAAATTAAACTTTTAATTTTCTGAAAGTCAACTTATGGAGAGATTTATCCATGTCAGACTGAATGTCAAGTGGGCTGTAGCTGTTTTCTAGCCAATTCACCGATGAGTAACACTCCAAATAACTTATTTGTACATAGCAGTAACAATAAGTAGCGGAAAAACAACAGAGTGACTCCATACTGGCTACTCCTTCTGCTAAAACTATGACCACAGGGAGCATGACGCAATAGGTTTATTTTTCTCCTTGTCAAAATAACAACATCAAAAACTGCACATAAACACAGATCTATATGCAGACAAAATTTGTAAACCAATCACACATCCTACATTCAGTTGTTGTTCACTATTTATAGCATTAGCCACTGATAACACTTTCACATGGTGAAAAACAACCTGAAAACACAAATAAACGTAAACAGATAGAATTAATTATAACTTAAGCAGAGGCAACAGCAGTATAGTCATGTTAATTGTTTGCTACACTGTTAAAAGCATTAGTATTCAAAGTCAGAACTATTTTCACGAGCCTCACATTTTTGCACTGACTGGTCTTTTTTTTCCAAAGTTGCCTTAAGCCTTCATTATCTCATTGACTTTGTAAGGCTTTAAATAGGGTTGCTGAATCCTGAAGGGCTAGTGAACAGCTGACCTCTCCCTGGCTTCCTTTATTGAATGAACAAAGCTGGAATATTACCTTTCTGTAAATGTATTGCAGGTCTGTCTGCAAAACTCCACATGTTTATTAAAATGGTAAAGGATGCCCTGTTAAAAATAGATAGATTGATGAACAGTTTAATCTCACAGTGCCTGGATAAATACGACAAAAGCTATTAATGGTGATAAACAGTTGCTCTCGAAAGTAAGTTCACCTCTCAGTCATCTCTCATTGGATTTCACTCTCTTGACCAACATTACGGAATTACTAGTATTCGGATTTTCAAAGTGTCAGGGCTTAAATATTATAAAATTGGTCATTGAATATGTGAAATTGCAAAAATTCATTATTCAGACATTAGATTTTTCTGTAAATCATATTATAAATCATTGTTACGGCTGTCAGAGCATTATTTATGGAAGCCTTTATTTTGGTGGCCAGGAAAAATTTATAATGTTTATTTTAAAAATCATCAAAAAATCATCATAGCCCAACAAGATAGACTCACACTTTTACCGTAGGCCTAAGCAAAATATGTCAACCTAATCTTTATGTGAGAAGCCACCTGGTTCAGATCAGTTCACTAACATCTTGCCTGTGCACATAATGGTCAAAGGTGTCTCAATTTGCTAGGTTTTTTTAGTGTTCTCTGACATAAGGTACCATTTGCTCATCCAACAAGACTACACTGTTGATGAAAATGCTGGAATATTGTGGAAATGTTTCAATTCCATATCAGGCTATATATTCTGGTACATCTGTCAAAGAGCTTATGCGAAAAATTTTTGTGTAATGAAGAAGCTGGTCAGATATTGTCCAAAGACGTCTCTTTGCCCTCATGCACTCATGGTGGTTGATCTGTACATGTTTGGACAGCCATTCACTAAGATGGAAAGTTGTGTCTTGTTTTGCTGAATAGAAACCTCAAGCCCACCTAACTTTCACTGCATGTGAACAAATATGGTTCACAAAGACATTGGGTGCCTGACGGGATAATGGGATAACATTTGTCACCTGCTGTTGTTATTGCACAGTGAGAGATTCGCAGAATGTGTTAATGAATTAATAACAGGCACCCGTAGAATAATAACAGAAGGATTTCTATTCATGCCATTTGCATTTACTGCTGAAAATGTACTCAGTTGCAGGCAAATAATATTAACAAACATTTCAATAAAAATAATAGAAAAACTTGAATATCTCAAAGATTCCTTCTGATTATTATGAAAGTTGGCTAAATTACAGGACTTAAATATGTATGTTTGGAGCTCAGTGTTACTTTCTTGGTTGAGCCAACAGCTCGCAAGCGACCCTTGGTTGATATCTGAAATCATTTGAGTGGAGGTAGAGCACATTTTTGGTAAAATATGCTTTGGACAAGATTAAATTAAATTTTTGAAAAGTAGGGTACGTGCACTCAGGTGCTGCTAACTGAGACAAAAAGTAAGCAATTAAGCTACGACCACACAAAAACGTTGATGTGCAAGCCTACAAACAAGCCAGCTTTCATCAAAATCAGAGAAGACATATAGATTTATTATTTGAGATATTCAGTTTTTGTAATGGTGGGGGCTTATTTTTGTTGAACTGTTTATGATTTTGGTTAAAAAAAGCTCATCCTCACAGACTTCAATTGAATGGGGTTTTTTTTCTAGGGAAACATAAGACAAGATTACAGATTAATGAATATGCCAGACATCAAAAATATTTTTATGATTGAAAAATTAAAAAAATGACATCTATTATTCCAGTGACATCTCATTCAACTCTTTTGTCATCTGCCATAGTCTGCCAGATACATTGTCTAGTCATGTTACTTAATATAACTTAATGTAACAGCCATCTTTATTATTTTGCCAGCAAAAAGAACCACACTGTAATGGCAACATAAAGATAAAAAGATGATAAAAACTTATAGACATTTGCTGATAAACTGTAAAAGGTGCTAAAAATGTGTCATCTGCAGTAAATTATATGTTTCCTCTCAGCAAGTTGACAGCCAGGGCCACAGCTGACCTGAGGTCCATTGCTTTTGTGATCAATTGGTTGATACAGCATTTAACATCTACCCACAAAACAGGCTATGTCTTCCTCAGGTCCTGAGACTGATAGTTGTGAGAATATATTACAGTCTTGTGATTCTTAGATATGGGTATGAGAATAGCATATGAAATCCACCAATATAGTTATAATGACGATGAAATGCAATACTGACAGATCTGATGCCTGCAGCTGTCAATGGGCTTTGAGAGAGGCCAGTGACCCCACTTTGAAATATTGCCATGCAGTCATCTCAGCTTCAGGGGCACCTCAATTAGCCGCTCCCTCAGAGCTAGTCGACTCATCTAAATGTCAAGCCAAATATATCAATGCGACTATCTCACAACCAACAAAGCCAATGAGAAAAAACAGCTGGCCACAGGCAAGTATATAATCAAGTGACGTTACACAAGGAGCATGACCAGTAGTGACTACTTCGGGCTTCGGTGTCATGGCAACAGTTTATATCATTGTATAAAATCTGTATCCAGGTTTTCCCGCAGAAGGATGGATGGATAATTGGGGCTTTACATCCTATATTTCTATGCACTCTATGGGCTTATTGGGACAGGAGGAGAACACAGCAATGCTGATTATTGAAACTGCTTTACAATTAATGCAGGTATGTCCGGATGACCTAGCCTCATTTGGAACTGAACTGAACTGGGGACCTAGTGATTGAAAGCCAAAACTGCTGTCCATTGTTCCAACTGAACTAACCTACTTTTACTGTTATATCATTTCGTTTTGTTTATAGAGATACACTTTTGGTGTCATCAATAATCATAAATTGCCAACTAATTGTGGAAAATCACAGATTATATCAGGCAACACCACAAGTCCATGAAAGAATTGTTTAAAATTATCATTTAAGTCACTAAGGATAAAGACTTGTTCAAACAAATTCCTTAGCAACCTTATGATGGCCATTGATATTGTCACAATGATAACATCTCTAATCAACCTTTCAGGGCTTGTTTCAGAGGCGACCTTCCCTCGTAAAACTCCTTTTCCTCTGACCATGTCATCCATGCACCCAAACTGCCAATTCTTCGAAAAGAGTTTGCATTTCACTTCTGTAGGATAATTGGTCTTGGCAATGGGATATAACTTCAAAATGATGATGAGTATAGTGTTTCAATTAAAGCTCTAGTCAGACAATGCGACATGAGACAGCTGCTGGATTCAATATAATGCAGGCCAGACATGACTACCTGTCTTTTGAAATTGTCATTGCATGCCGATGTTCACAATAGACTTTAAAAAAAGAGCTTTATAAAACAGACGCATAGCACATATAGGTTCTTTCAATCTCACACAAAAAAACGTCATGGAATTTTCCTTACCGAGATACTTTGTGGGATTTTGCCCAATATGGCACTAACTTTTTATATGTCTTTCAAGGGAGGGGGGTACCAATTTTTCACAGTATATTGAGGGGGGATATGTAATTTACGAGGGGTTTTCCAAAAGTTCTGTCCAATTTGCCATAACTTTTGCAATATTTAATACAGAATCATTATATTTGGGTCAGATGATATTGAAGTAATTTGCAAATGACCCTGAAAAAATCAGATCATAGAAAAAAAAATTGTAAATTTGTTGTCATGGAAACCAAAAGTCATGAAATGCGGCCCAGGGCACTATTAGGGACACATATTCATTATATCTTGTCAAAAATGTAATTTTTACCAGGGTTACAGGACAAGAACCATATCAAAAATAATCCCTAACATTTCACAAATTATTGTAATCATAAACTTGACACTGAGTGCATTTTCTATAAGCTTATATCCCTTAAAAAATCAATGCCTCATATTCCTTGTAATATGTAAATGGCACTGCCATGAAATTCGCGCAGCAATTTGAAACATTTTTGTAGGACTTATAGTGTTACCATAATTTTCATGTTTATTTCATATTCAATGTATGAAAGGCAGTTATGTAACTGTTTCAGAAAATTTGAAAGACAGATACATGGAAAGACAGAGAAAAATGTAGAATAGCAAGATAAACTAGACAAAAAATATAATAGATAAATAGATGAATAGATAGATAAATAGAGAGATAAATAGATAGACAGATAGATAGATAGATATATTGACAGACAGACAGATAGATAAATTGATAGATAGGTATATATTAAAATAGATAAATAAGATTGATGGATAATCAGCTAAATGGTAAAAAGGCAGACAGCACTGAAAGCTTCCAAAGTCAAGTCTATGTTAGATTGTTGACATTACACAATAGTATAAATACACAGTAATACAAAAACAATAACATTGCATGTAGATTAACTGTTCACTGTTACATAATAATCAGTTTATAAGATTATGTAACTTTAATTTTGTTATGTTTTCTTGTCTGATTGAAATTAAATGAATCACATTTTAATAATTTGATTTAGCTTGTCAACGCTAATAATTAGCTATTCCATAAAAATTGTTGGTACTGGATATATTACTAGAGAAAATTGAATTTTTAAGACACTTTTAAAGATGAATACATTATGTTTTGTTAAGTACGAAACTAAATCATTGATGAGAAGCTGGACCCACTTGACCTAATTCCCAGCTGTGGACTGTTGATGTTGAGACCATCACTGCACAGATTTTTGAGTCTACTCTTGCACTCAATTCGCTTCGCTCAACGGCCTTCGGCCGTTTCGCTGCGCGAATATTAAGATCACAGTTAGCATTTCGCAGACTTTTTGTTCTTTATGCTGGGTTTTCCATAAGTTCTGTCCAGTCTGTTACAACTTTTGCTAGATTTTTGATATAAAAATTTTATTTGGGTCAGTTGATATTGAGATAATTTCCAATTGATCCCCAAAAAATCTGATCTTAGAGGTAAAAATAAATAGTTGATTTGTTGCTATGGAAACCAGAAGTCATGAAATGCGACCAAGAGCTTGTTAACAGACACATACTTGACATATCGTGTAAATTATGTAATTATTACAAGAGATATGGAACAGAATTTTTCCAAAACATTCATGGTCATTTCACAACTTCCAAAAATAATGACTGGGACCTTGTAAATACTTTTCTCATACTTTCTATCCATTTCTGAGTATGATACCTTAGTCTTCATGTTAAGGTCACTTTTGGCATTTTCCAGTCTTCTTTTCCTAGGTTTTCCATTGTGTCTTCTCTACATTCCGAAAGAGTTTGTACAATCTTTATTTGGTTCTGTCACTCATAATGTCTTCCTTCTATGTATGATAAAAGGTTCTTACTCTCTATGCTAGTTTTATCCAATTAAAATGAAAAAAATGTAACAGGTATATATGATGTCATCCATATCCAAAAAATTGCTCATCTCGCAAAAAACTGAGAAACTGCATGAGTGATGGTAAAGTAACTGAGATGTAACAAAAATACCAGTTTCCATTGTTATTAATGATTTTACAATTAACTGATTACATTTCATGAAAAAAATTATGAATATACTTCAATTCACTATGTCAATACACATATAATGCAAGCAGGTGTTCGGTTCATTTTAAGTGAGCACTACAAAGTCTGGGCCGCATTTCCTGACTTCTGGTTTCCATGGCAACAGATTAAGCATTTATTTTTAATTTTATGATCTGATTTTTTGGGAGTTATTTGCAAATTATGTCAATATTATCTGACCCAAATATCATGTTTCTACATCAAATCTAGCAAACGTTATGACTAGTTGGACAGAACTTATGGAAAACCCCCCGTAAACAAAAGAAAGTGTAACAGTTGGGAAAATGAGTATTTGACCCCCTACCATATTTTCTATCTTGGGCACTTGCACCTGCTTCAAAACTCTGAAATTTCTCAAGTAGATCTGGTCCAACATTTAGAAGACAGGTAATGCACAAAAATTAAGTGAAAGAAGCATCATGTAGAGTCAAGGAGGGTAAATCCGTCCACTTTTGGCTAAAACTGTGTTCTAAGGAAAATGGTATAAGATGCAAAAATAAAAATGAATACATTGGAAAGGGTTCATTCCGTACTGTCGCTTCCAGAAAAAAAAAAGTAAAATATTAAAATAATTTTTGGTGAAACCATGTCAACAAAAAATGAAGGTTAGGGCATCTAAATCCGTCCAGGTTGCTGCTAAATCCGTCCAGCAAGGATGGTAAATCCGTCCACAGGACATCCTGCAGCATATACCTATCATATCTTATGATTTCTTCAATTTTTGCATTGTTTTAATTTTCACAAAGGATTTTCTGTCGATATTAGAACATTTGGGTGCTGATTTCACTTATAAAGAAAGAATTAAATTACAGAGGTTAAGTTAACAATCAAGAATTTCAATTGACTGCCTCAATGGCAATTAAAGAAAAATGTTTACCCAATCAAGTGGTATAATTGCTAATTCTAATGTCTACAATCAGTGTCATTCCATTTACAAATATCAAAAGTCCTAAGAGTACTTTTAAATACCATTTGAAGTGGGTGGACGGATTTACAATCACCCAATAAAACCAGTTTTAAAATAATGATGGTAAATCCGTCCACTTTTATTTTCTTTTTATCTCCTTTCAAAGAGTTGGAATTAAGCTGTTTAAGAAATCCTACATGAACAATACAATTCTTCGTCTCATGCAATAATCCTTTGCCTTTAATACTTATTTTGTTGATGGAAATAAAGCCAACAAGAGCAACTATCTGTCTGACAAAATGGCTGTGATGACGTCACAGGATTTCATTGTATTTTGTCTTCATATTTTAAAAGGACCTGAAATGTCATTTAAAATGCTGTCAACACAATAAAAACGGCAAAATTGATTGAAAAACGGGGTTTTCTTGCTTATACCACTCACACAACAGCAACAAATGTAATTTTATGCCTATAATAGGGGGTGGACGGATTTACCTTCCTGGACGGAATTACCATCCTTTACTCTAGTATATTTGCATAATAATCCCAGTAGTCTTCGGAAATAAGACTATTTTACTCCTTCATTTGCAAAAGGGTTTTCAAAAAACACTTGGAAAATTATTATAACTGAAATTTATTGCTATCAAAACATATTTCAAATGTTTTCCCAATTTTAGAAAATATGGTTGGGGGTCAAATACTTATTTTCCTCACTGTAATAAGTATTTGACCCCCCTAACATATTTTCTGTTTTGGGCATTAGTGCTTGTTCCAAAACTCTGTAATTTCTCAGGTAAATCTAGTCCAACATTAGAAGATAGGTAATGCACAAAAATTAAGTGAAAGAAGCGTTATGTAATATATTTGCATAAGATCCCAATAGTCTTTGGAAATAAGTATTTGACCCCTTCATTTGCAAAGGGTTTATCACCAGACTTTTACAAAACAAATGCTCAGAAAACTATTATAACTGAAATTTATTTCAATCAAAACCTATTTCACTTGTTTTCCGCGGTTTCGTTAGCTTTTATCCTCTCAATTGCAGCTCCCATAATTTTTTTGTAATTTCTTCATTTTGAAGAAGATAAGCAGTTAAAAAAATATATATCCCAAGACGCTACAGACATGATTTTTGACTGACACTTGTCTGGTCTTGGTGCACATACCCTATGTTAAGATTTAGGGGTGAACACTTCAATAATTAATGCCATTGTTTCTAAGTAAACAAAGGAAAAAATCACCACTGGAACATGCTGGTGTGCAGTGCCATGACAATCTCACCGACAAAGGAATCCATGAGTGCAAGAACCATTTTAGAAAGTCCTAGACTAAACAACAATAATTTAGCAAAAGCTCTGAAAGCAGTTTGTACCTACCAATAAGAGGTAATGACCAGTACAATATGTCACAGTAGGCCGGGATGATGCACTGTTGCCATAGTGCCTCTGTTCAGTGCAGAAGAATCACGCCAAAGCTTGCTCAGAATTTACACTTGATCATGTGGAATTATTTTCCTGAAGATACGGGTAATTCAAAACCAGCTTTGGCATGATTCTTCTGCAACAGAGGCACTATGACAGCACTATGACAGCACTGCATCACCTCGGCCTACTGCGACATATTGTACCGATCATTACCTCTTGCTGACAGAGTTGCAAACTAGTTTCAGAACTTTCGCTCAATCATTGTTGGACAGTCTAGAACTTTCTAAAATGATTTTTGAACTCACGGACACCTGTGTAGGTGAGAGTATCATGGCACTGGGGACCAGCATGTTCCAGCACTTGGTGATTTCTTCCTTTGTCTACTTAAACACAATGGCACCAATTATGGTGCAAATGAGGGGGTCAAAAACTTATTTCCGAAGACTATTGGGATTCTAATGTAAATGTATTGCATAATGCTTCTTTCACTTAATTTTTGTGCATTACCTGTCTTCTAATGTTGGACCAGATGTACCTGTCGACTTTGATTGACAGAATGCATTCAACCTATCTGTGGAATTTTCAAAGAAAAAAACATGACTAATTACTTGGAATATCCACACAACAATAATTAAACTTCACAGAGAGATACCAAACAGTGTTAAATTATCCAATACTTTCAGTCTCGATCTCAGAGAACCACGAAAGTTTTGCTTCCGAAAAGGCTTCTTGATTAAGTATTGGAACACTTCACATGGAAAGGTGAAGCTGTAGAGTTAAATTATCTAAGTTGTTTTTCAGCATGGATTTCTTTAAATTCCAGGAAATTCACATGCACCGCAGATTCTGTCAAAATCTTTTTGGAAGCATTTCTCATTGAATGTTATTCCAGACAAAACGGATGCTTCGTAACGATCCATTTCATATTGATTAAATTATGTCTGAAGGAAAATATTGATGCAGACGCCTTTTTTCATAAAATAAGTTAAAGAATGAATTGGAAAAATCTCTTTACCTGACATTGTAAGACGTTGTTATTCATTTTCAACATCATGTGATCTCATTTCAAGGCCAAAATCAATTATTCTTGCACCATATTATTTTCAGTTAATCTTGCCTAGGCTTTGAATACAGGGAGATGTGATTATGCAATCCATGTTAATTATCCAAATTGAATATACTAGCTAATGGAACATGTATACATACTCATATGCCGATAATGACTGAAACTTCAGCGGCTGACGACAATGTTTTTTGAAAATAGCAGAGTGAGTCACAAATATGAATTGGACTAACATCTTTTAAAAATGTGTGCCTTCGAGGCAATTGCAGAATTCTACATATTTAGTGAAAGAGTAACACACACTTCCTGTGATTGTCACGACATGCTAAAAAATTCATATTATATATTATTTTCTGTATGACACATAGGTCAGTTCTTTACAGCGTCAATCAACATTTTTTTACCCCATTTTTGTCCCCCACAATCTTTTTTTTCCTAATTTCTTTCTACGCGTTGTCACAGTTTACATGTGCCCTGACGGGCTTTACTAGTATACAGTGTGTCAATCAGACCTGAGATCTCCATTGCTAAAATTATCAGCACTCACTGCTAAAGTCTTCTGGAGATCTCAGGTCTGATTGACATAGACGGGAAAGTGAATATGTACAAGGAGTTGTTTTCTCAAACGTGTTATTTTTACACATTTATTTTCTGTTGTATTATGCCCTCTCGGCTTATCCTTTTACTTCTATCCCCTTATTTCAGAAAACAATTTAGAAAACAACATAATTTAGGAAAATTAATGCAATCTGCGAAATCACTTTCAAACATTTCTTATATTGCATCAGACACGTGTATGTATGAGATATCAGTAATTTCTTTGAAAGTATTGAGGCAACAGTACAGGCACTGCAAGCTACAATGTATGACAGTTTTCATTAATTTCTTGCAACCGTATATTTTCCGTACATTTGTCATGTCTATCAAATAATTAGTTCACCTTTCACATGACAGTTTCTAATTAACTATTCTATTGTCAACATAATATCATGTCTGTCAACAGTCAAATCAAGCTGTCCAGAAATTCCAAATTGTAACCTAATAATTATGGCAACATGATATTGTATGCCAGACACAATCACAAAGGCAGATATCAGGAAACACAGATGTCTATGACATGCAGTGTTATGCACCCAATTAGCAAATTGAAGGCGATGTGAACAAGTAAACATTTAATTTGAGTAAGTCTAGAGTGAAGGTATTCTGTCAAGTCAGGTTGAAATTACATGTCGTTGACCTCTTTAAGTTTAACTATCGCAACTCAGATTTACCCTGCAAAATAACCAGAAATGAGAAACATGACAGACTTACTCCATCATCTTGACTGTTTCTTCTAAAGCTGAGATCACGGAGAACATGCGGAAAGTGAAATTTGTTTCATCGTCAAATATATAACTTCAAAAGGAATATTTAGATGACAATGTCATAATATATTTGATTCTATTTAACTAAATAATAATAATAAATGGGAAATTTGGCCAATGTGCAGTTTGGATGTTTTAATTCAGTAACAAATCCCCTCCACTCTGCAAGTATTTCATGGAAATTTAGGTTACTTACTTCAGAGGCAAAGTATAAGCAGGTTTAACCAAACTTCAAAAGCGTTGCCATAATCGTATTTTTCTTGTATCTAGTATTTTCAAACTAGAAAAGGATAGAAGCAACAGTGGCCTCAGCATCCTGTCAGACCTAGTTAACTTGGGATTAAGTCTCTTGCTAAGCTTCTCCTGTAAAGTGGCATTTTTAGTGTCCAAAATAGCAGCCATTAGAGTAGCTCTGCCAAGTCTAGCATACATATTTGATATCTTGGCAGAATGGAAATTTTGTAATGCCAAGTATGGCCATGCCCCCAGATCTCCTTACCATGCTCTGAACTCCCTGTACAGGTTGTTCATATTTATAGATTCTTTGCAGTCTTTTGCATTTTCAAAATCTGACCATAACCAACAAAACTATATTAGGTTTAAAAATTGCAGTCAGACTTTACAATTTACGTCCTCGGCAGGCCTATTCAAGCATGAATCTTTCTCAGCTGTCTGGCGCGCAACATTGCACCAGTATGCGGCAAATTTCATGCACTGCTTTGTCGAGCATTCTACAACTGCCATGACTGCCTTTTGCCAAGTACCCATTTACACCTTGGTGCAGTGCATCCTAGAGTTATGGAGGATCTGCTCACTGCAGTGCTCAGTTCCCAATGTCATAGATCTGACTTTGACTTGACTTCTGTTGTGCTGGTATACCCCGGATCAGCCAGGGCAGCTCAACCTCCATCTTTGTGGTGCGAGCTGCACTTTTTATTTTTGGTAACCCCCTCATGATGATGATGAGATGAGAAGACTGGAAGTCTGGAACCTACCCTATTAAAAAATTCAGGGATGCCCAGGGTCTTTTAGTTGCCCCAGCATAAAATACTGGATACAACCCGCCTCCATTCAATGTCCAATGGGCTCGGACTACAGTGAGTTCCCGGAGTGAGATTTGAACCCACGCCCTTAGAGCCAGTCGACAAGACTTTCTGCCATGTCTCACTTTTTGGGCGTTTGTGGTGAACAATGGTCAGCAAAACCATAAGGCATGACATAGTTATATTGTAACTACTGTTTTGAATGAGCAAATTATGCACTTCAGGCAGTAATCAGTTAACACGGTTGATTTTCATTTCATCTATTGCATGGAATAAGTGATTTTTCAGCCAAAATAGAACAGCCTCCTCTTCAAATAAATATTGAATGTTAGTTAATATTCATGCCACCTACCAATAAAAAAAAAGTAATTAAGCAGTACTCGCAAAGTATCAAGCTTGGTTTGGACGGAGGACTCATTCTATTTGCTGCAAGACTTCATTATGATATTTGCATTTTGAAGGGGAAAGAAAAGAGGCCATGCACAACATCGTGAGCTATATGACTGCAACAGCAATATCTCATATGCCTAAATTGCTTCAGGCTTTTTCAAGAGATTCAAATTATAATAATGTTTTGTTTGTTTTTTCACAAACAAATATTTCATTTTTCTTTACTTTATATAATCACCTGAGGACGTGAAATGGCACGATGACAGTTTAAATTAATTATTCGGTTAATTTGTTCTGTTACATATAAACCGCCACACATTCCAAGAAGCTGTCACAAAAGTGTGTGTGAAGCCTGGGCATCAGTTGAAATAGATGACAGTTCACTGAGCTGAAGGAAACTCCGATTAAATAAGGCAATGGTGGCATTAGTGGAGATTATATAGCTGCACTGTATGTTTCCTTTGAGCTAGTTTTTCAAAACTCTTGTTGTGAGAAAAAAAAACAATTGAAGCCAAAGTTGTCATATATTTCCTCGTCAGAATATATTCTAAATAGAGTACATCTCTCTTCTCCTATAGCATCTGAATTTGTTTCAACATTTTCATGCAATCTCACAATATTTTGTCAAAGCACCAGTGATGCCTTTGAGCTGGAGCTAATAAGGTTGGTTGCATGTTACCTTTAAAATTCAAATAAACATTACGATTGTTTTGTAGCCATGAAGTTCGATGTGGTATTCTTTCTTTGATAAAATTACTTACATTTTTTATCGTAAATCGATACCAACTATACTCAATCCGAGACTCGAGAACAACTAAATAATTCACATTAATGTTTGATCATTAAAATATTAAAATGCACCATAGGTGTTCATGATTGCAAATAATTGTTGATAATTATTTCCTAAGGTTATCTTCTCTCTACCAGCTAATTTGAAAGGCACATCATTTCCAGTTAGTACAAACCATTGCTACAATTTGCAAATAATTCTTGATGCAGTATTGCAGTAGCTCACCTGCTTCATTCGGATGTTGGAATCCCTCATCTACCATCACTCTAAACATTTGGTTGTAACTGTGACTAGTTTATGACTACTTTAGGGTAGTAATGGTTGCAAGAATTGGGTAGTGACTTGCTGGAAAATAATTTTGACTATTCTATCATAATCAAAATGATTATATTGACTATGTGAGTGACCAAAAGGTAGCCAATTTGATCACCATCTGGTAGCTTTGATTACCAGAGTGGTACAGCTTACTAATCCAATATTTGTCAGATTGACAACCCTTTGGCAATTTTGTCCAAAGAGTTGTCGATTTAGGCACCAGGAATTACCACTCTAAAGTTGTCATCTTGACCACCCTGTGTTTAGAGTGCACCCTGGAGTTCTGGATCATTTTCCTCATGTGTTCTTGCAATTGTTGTCCTCCACTCCTCGTTATGAATTGGACTTCCTTCTGACTTTTCACTGAAGATAAAGGATCATTGATTTTTGAAACCTACAGATTTCGAAAAATGGCAAAATTTCATAAACTTGATCAAAATTCTGCATAATTTGCCTGAGACATTAGAAATCAGGTTGTTACAACCAGTTGATATGTAGTTGAAATACACTTTACAGAAACAGTGAGGAGTTAACACTAAATCATGAAACACACAGTTTCCAAACTTTTAGCCAACGGTGTACTTATAACTGCTAAGCCCTTATAACATTTGCATTTGTTTCTTTTCATCAATTGGCACATGTTCTGCAAATTATAAAACACTTTCTTGTTTCCATTTCTCGCACAACCATAAAAGACAATAAATAGGAACTGAAACAGAAAAAAACTAAAGACAGGAAAACAAAAGATAATTTCCCTGTTTGAAAGAGACACATGCAACTGTGATTATCACTCTTTGCAAGATGCAGTTTGAAGGTGAATGTGTTGGATGGCATATTAATGCTGGATAATGATGTGAAGGACATTATCTGTAATTTTTGAATAATCATCAAATCTTTATTGTAAATGTCCAAGAAACAAAATCAAAACATGGTTTCTATTCTTTGTTGGCAGAGTTACATTTGGAAAACTCCAGAAAATCAATTCTTTGCTTTTTTAAACACTGCATTTTCTTCTTTTCTCTGCTGCTGTCAATTTTGACAAACCGGGCTCACTATCCAAATAAGTGGAGACCAAACTGTCACTGTTGACAGAAGAAATAAGAAGTGCCTGCCATTTGCTTCTAGATCACTCTCAGATTTTCAAAATTGCATTAAAAGGAAAAGTGTTGGATCAGCTAAGACACAGTGATTGAGTCTCACTTGAAAGTCAGTCTTTTGTCATCAGGTCCTCCGCCATTCTTTTTTGCATCTTTTCCTCCCTTGCACATTTGGTTATTGTTTCGAGTAATTAACACTGTTCTATTCCAGAATGTAAAGCGTAATTGTTACTTTTACAAAGTTTTACAATGACACATGTTCATACGATGGCGACATACAACAAAACCCTTCGAGGATTATCATTGAAATGCATGAGCTGACTTTATAGTGGCAGCTTTTGTTTAAACTTAGAATTCACACACTGCGTAATTTCGCAATTGGAAATCTGATAAATACCATCTAAATGCCAGTGAGATTTTTCTTCGTTTATTTCTATGGTGCCAAGTATGGGTTATTACATCTGTTTGCCCGTTTCTAATCAATTATCAAATGCAATTAATGGATTTGAAGGGAAAGGTCTGTTGATTTAGGGGCTGTAGAACAAATACTGAAATGCCGGTGTCACCTCTGCAGATTTGGCAACTGATAATACCACTTGCTGCTTTTATCACCTGTTCAATTTTGACAGAGAGTTATCCTAAGTGGAATGAGATAAGCCATTATAAACTGGTCAATAATGAGGAGAAGTTTTTGTCTTGTAGCTGTGCACTGCTTGTACAAATGTTAAGAATTCTCCAAGGAGTATCTGCAACAAAACATATATAATAGTTAGGACTAAACACTTAAAAGAATAGTTCTCCCAATTTGTCACCAATCACAGGCTTTTCCAGGAAACCAGTACTGGGGGCCAATTCCACTTACTGCTGTAGTAAATTATGAAAATGTGTGTCTGTTTCATCATCATATTAGCTGCCATTGTTTCTTCTATTCAGTAGGCTAATTAGGACAGGAGGAGAACACTGCCACAAGGCAAAGAATGATTGAAACAGCCGTCCAACATAGGCCAAGGTGACCTGGCAAGAGCTGGATTCGAACCATGGACCCAGCTATTGGCAGTTCAGCTCGCTACCACTAAACCAACTGGTTCCCCCCTCCATTTTGTTTTTGTTTGGCAATCAAGGCTGCAAGTATACTGTCCTGTTGACTGGATAGTCGTCTGAAATGTCTTAGAGTGTTTGCTTTTTCATTGTTCTTGTTGAAGTTTATATTCCCCAGTATTATCTGTGCTGGCATGATAATATTCTAAATAGTTAAATTAAAGTCTGTACTTTATATGTATGTGCAAGAAGAACAGTGAGAGGATGCGCTAATTTATTTGATTCTATCTGATAAATAATCAATGATTGGTAAGTTTTGCTTGTGGGCTGTCGCGATCTTTAAACACAGTAAAAAATCTTCTGCCTAGCAAACATTTTGTGGAAAAGTTAGGTTTCTTACTTTTTCCTGTCAAGAAAAGGTAATTAAGAGAAGGTCAATCGAGGTTAGATTGTCTGAGACAAGGTCGGGAGTTGTCAAAGGAACCATAATGACAGGAATCTTGGTGTCAAAAAAGGTACAAAAACGAGAGACAAACAGGCCAGGATTTTCAACTTTCAAAGACATTTGTTGGGCTTCGCACAGACACCTTTGAGAAGCAACATGGCTTTAGTATCCTGTCAGAACTAATTATCTTGGGATTTGGTCCTGTGCTCAGCTTCTCCTGTAAAGCAACCCTTTTAGTTTCCAAATACCAGCCATTAAAAGTTGCTCTGCGCTTTTAATGAGTAATGTGCCAAGAAAATACTTGTGGTCCTGAGTTGATGTGCATCTTTTGCACACAGTTTATAGGCCTACTCATGCTGCAAAACTCCTTACCTGCAATGATCTCTATGTACAGGTTATTTATGCTAGTAGGCTTATATATTTTCAAAATCTGAAAATGCAATACCAACAAAGTCTCTGTAACATCACACTTCAACAACATAGAAAAGAAGATTCCATGTAAATATGATGAGGAATGTAATATTCATGGCCATGGTTCTACAAGTGTTGGAGAGGAATACAGACTTTTGATTTAATTCATCCATTACCAAAGCCTTTTTCAGCTCACACAGACAATGTCAGAAATTGTATAAAGCTTGTTTTGGGCAGGGGAGTCATTCTATTTGTTGCAACACTCCATGCACTATCATTATGATATTTATGATATTTGGGTCAAAATTTGAAAATGGTGAAATTTCAGTCAGGCAAAACGTTGATTTGAAATAAGGTTTAAAGGAGCTCTTTTCGATTTATTTTGCTAGGTAAAACAATCACCTTTCATTGTACTTTGATGTCCAAGGGTCAGGAAGCACAGTTTTTATGTGCAGTGGAGGTAAATACCAGGGTACAGCTTTTATTTCAATTTCAATTTCAATTCAATTTATTCCAAATGTAAACAGGATACATGTATGTATTGAAACAATAAAAATAACAGTTACATCTGGGGGCAGATGTCCGGTGGACATATTTTGCCCAATTACAATACATAAATTGATTATACAATTAAGGAGAACAAGAACAGCAATAACAAGTTCTTTTTTTAAAAGAAAACAAAAAGACTAGGGCTACAAATAAAAACAAATTGTAGGATTAATATTATTTGATATACATACATTAAGTTTAATAATAAGTGACAACATATTCAGGAAGTGTACCGGTGATAAAAACAAAACAGGAAATAGTTTACAGAAAATCGGGTAGGTTATTATTATTTAAATATAGTTTGGTCTTTTTTTTAAATGAGTTTAAAACAAGGCAATTACTGATCAAAGAAATGAAATAATTCCATATTTTAACACCCATAAATTTTAAAGATTTCTGACATGTAGTTAAGCGCATGCTTGGAGTATGGAAGTTGTTAAATGATCTAGTATTGTGCCTATGTATAGATGTATTATAGGAAAACATATTTGAGAATAATGGCGGGAGTAATTTATGGTCAATCTTATACATAAACAAGAGAACATGATAAACATATAACTTGGATAAAGGAAGAATATAATACTGAGTGAATAATTCAGCTGTATGGGCTAAATAATGGGAGTTTGAAATAATTCTAATAAATTTTTTTTGTATCTTAAATAAAGGGTCCAGATAAACAGCAGCAGCGCTTCCCCAAATTTCTATGCAGTATGTTAAGTAAGGATAAATAAAACAGTAATAAAGTGTATTTAAGGTATTTTTGTTAAACAGTTTTTTAACTTTATTTATGATCCCATAACCTTTAGATATTTTTTTTCTATTGTAGTTTAGATGACATTGCCAAGAAATATGAGAGTCTAAATGAATACCAAGAAATTTCACTGTATTAACTAAAGATATATTTTTGTTATTAATTATGAGATTATTGTTTATATCAATTTTTTTGTTTCGCGGTCTAAAGAGCATAAAGTTTGTTTTATCAATGTTTAGAGATAATTTATTAGAAAGGATCCATTCATAAATTTTGGATAATTCCGTATTAATAGAATTATAGATATTAGTAAAATTTTTTCCTTCAAAAAAAAGGTTTGAGTCATCAGCAAATAGAAGAGGAATAGTAATTGAAGAGACATTAGGTAAATCATTAATATATAAAAGAAACAGAATAGGTCCCAAAATTGAACCTTGAGGCACACCACAAGTGATTGGTAAATGAGAAGATTGGAAATTATTAAACATCACATACTGTTTACGATCAGAAAGATAACTTTTTAACCAAGATAAGGGAATTCCTCTGATGCCATATTTCTCTAATTTTTGTAGCAAAATATTGTGGTCAATGGTGTCGAAAGCCTTTTTGAAATCAAGAAAAATTCCAACTATAACTTTATTTTTATTGAAAGCATCTGTTATTTTATCTAATAAAACTGTTAAGGCTAAAAGAGTATTATGTTTTTCTCTGAAGCCAAATTGATATTGGTAAAACAAATTATTATCATTAATAAATTTATCAAGTCTAACATACATGATTTTTTCAAATATTTTAGAAAGTACACTTAAAACAGATACAGGTCTGTAATTATTTATAAGGCTCGGATCATTAGCTTTATAAATGGGGGTGACTCTTGCAATTTTAAGTTCATTTGGAAATTGGCCTTGGCTTAATGAGAGATTAGTTAAATGAGAAATAATTCCGATGATATGAGAACTTGTTTTTTTAACTACATTTGCATTAATTTCATCATGACCTGGACTAGAAGTCTTCAGATTTTTTATAACATTGCTGATTTCATTTTCTGTATTTGGATTTAAAAATAATGTATTCTCGTTCCTTTGGGGAATATATGATGTAGGATGATTATCAGATCGAGGAATTGACCTTGCCAAAGTTGGCCCAATATTAGTATAGAATTTGTTAAACGCATTGGATATTACTTGACCATCATTGGTCGTATTACCATTAATGTGAAATTCTTGTGAAGGTGGTTTTCGTTTATTTTTATTTATTGCATTTTTAATCAAGACCCATGATTTTTTAATGTTACATTGATTAATTTTTAGGTTGTATTCATAATAATCTTTTTCTGCCTTACGTGTGATAGATTGTATTTTATTTTTATAAGTTCTATATTTATTTAAATTATTAGTAGTAGGGTATTTTTTACATGTATGATATAATTTGTTTTTTATTTTGATTGATTTTTTTAAACCATTTGTTAGCCAAGGTTTTTTATTTAAGTATCTGCTTTTAGAAACTTTTAAGGGAAAACATTCTTTGTATAATTTTATATAATTTTCATAGAACCACGAAAAAGCTGACTGACAGGAGTTTAAGCTGTACATGGCATTCCAGTCAAATGTCTGTAACTTTTGTGCAAAATTGTCTATATTTGTTGAATCAAAGATTCGATATTTATATAATGGGGGATTAGAATTTATTTTAGCGTTTGTATTAATGCAAAAAACAGGGAAGTGGTCAGAAATATCTGTAAAAATTATTCCATTTATGAATTTATTGTTAAACATGTCATTGCAAAAGATATTATCAATCAGTGAATTTGATTCATTGCCAATTCTGGTGGGTTTGGTAATCATGGGTAACAAAGAGTATGAATAAAGAGAATCTATGAATTCTGTTGTACTTGTATGGGTGTTGCAATTTAACAAATTGATGTTAAAGTCACCAAGAAGGTATAAACACTTACATTCATTTGTAACACGATTCATTATGATATCAAGTGCTTCAGTGAAATTAAGAATATCAGTACCAGGTGGTCTATAAACTATACCAACAATGGTTGGTTTATTAGATGTATGAGGCACAGCTTGTAGTTCTATAAAAATTGATTCCATAATATTATTGAAAACATCAAGATCAGACCGTCTTTTGTACTGAACACAATTCCTAATATAAACTGACACTCCTCCTCCTCTTTTAGTACTTCTGTAATTATGTTCACTATTGTAACCATCCATTTCATATAGGTCAACATTTGTTTCATTCAACCAAGTTTCTGAGAGTCCTATCACAGTGAATGAAATAGTCACATTATGAAGCAAATTACATAAATCATCAAAGTTTTTTGGAGCACTCCTTACATTGTGGTGCAGAAGTGAGAAACTGTCACAGTTCACATTCATATGAGCAATCTTGTCATTAAGTGAATCTTCAAGATAATAGTCACAATTAACGACATTATTATATACAGTTGTATCATTAAAGATATTTAAATCAGGATCTATATCATTCAATGGAGAAATACTGTCATTAATATTCAATTCAAAAGGATTGAACATAAGTTGTTGGAAATTTGGAATTGAGTCTATTCGATTGGCATTAAAGAAATTAAATATAGTACATACAAATTCATCATCTTCATTTATGTTATTGAAGGGCAATTCATTTGTTGTACAAGTAATACATAGCCATGGTTTTGTAAGTCTTTCAATGTAAATAGAATCATTTCTAGTTACAAAAGGTAAACATTTTATATGAACCAAACTTAGACAATTGCAACATTTCAGGTGACAGGAATGGGACAAAACCCTATTTCCACATACATTACAGTTCACCATTGAATATATCAGAAAAATTACTTGTCATAAAGTAATTAACCATTATATTTGAAAGTGAGTCATAAATACTATTATAATAGTATATAGTCAACAAGCAGCAATCAAGTTTGTTGTCAAGTCTATATAAAAAGTACAAGTAAGTTAAGTAAGTCATTTGTATCAAATAATCAAATCTAGTTCCATAAATAAAAATATAAAAAACACAAACAATTGAACAAGGACAAGGAGAAAACATTGGTGTGAGAGATCACAAGGGATAAAATGCCAGTATATAAGTTCAAAACCTAATCAGGAGTATTGGCATTCTTATTGAAGTTTTAACTTGTAAAATTAGATTTATGTTAACAAGTCGATTATAATTGTTAAAGGATTGAGCAATTGAAAGTACATTATTTCAATTAACATAATTAATTGATGTTAAGGAATAAGTCTTGTTCAGTGTTAATAGGAATGACTTTGTTTGCAAAGTTTTTGATGTAAAGTCTTCCATCGAATGACCAACAGTCATTGAGTTTCTTGCTTTTCACTTGTGAGCGGGCTTTCCATAAAATTGTCGCACGTCTTTTGGTGAGGTCTTCATTTACGTACAGTTTTTGATCGGGGTTATCTTCAGGAATGTCATATTCATCATCTTCATTTTCGTCTTCGTTTTCATCTTCTCCAGTTTGGATTTCTGGGTCAAATTCAGGTTCTTCTTCGACTGGTCGTAAAAGTTTTCTGCGGGCTTGATAAACCAGGTTGCGAATGCGGTAGGATGTGAATTTAACCATTACTGCTCTCGGCTTTTGATGTTGTTCTTTTCCGATTCTGTAAATATCATCAATATCAGATTCAACAATATCTAGGTGGAGACGTTCTCTGTCCAATCTCAAGAATCGCAACACAAGATTTTCATCCACTCGTTCCGGCAATCCAGAAATGCGAAGAGTATTACGACGCAACATTTGTTCTTGGTCGTCAATTTTTAATTCCTGCGAATTGATCATTTCCTGCATTTTTGTTAATTTTTCATCTTTGTCATTGATGATTTTGTTCAAGTTGTCAACATTCTTGTGTAATGTGACATTAGCTTCTTTCAGAGCTTTTATTTCATTAGTCAATCTCTTGTTTGAGTCTTTTAGTGCGTTGATATCAAATTTCAGGGGCTCACAAATAGTAGACTGCAGTTTATTAACCACAATGTCATTTGACAGTGCAGCAATAATGCCTTTTGCTAGCTCGTCTTGAGTAATTGCCATGGTTGTCATGTAAACAAATACTGGTAGTACTTCCGGTTGAAAAGACAAAGTCGATCGTGCATTTTCACTTCAGTGAAGATATCCAATTAATTCCAGTACCACAAAAGTGGCTCCCCGTGATCTTGGGTCTTAAAACTACATTTTGTTTACCTCCATTTCCAACAGAAACTTTGAAAAGTTAATGAAAACTGTAGAAATTGCCGTAGCGTGCGAAAGTTCGTCCGCCGTCTGGCTCCCCCTGGGCGTCATAAACATCACGCTGTAAGAACCCCTTATATTTTTTCTAAATGAACACAATCATACCACCTCCTCTAATGCAGAGGTAGTATGAGGTACAGACAGAACAATGAAATAATAAAAAGAGTACTGCTATCTGCCTGACACCAACCACAATCAAAATAAATGGCAAATAATTACATTTTTCATTTTTTCTACACTTCAATTAAGTTTTTCTTTCACGCTGCTTGATTTAAGCACACCAAACTCAATTTAGTTACTAAATTTTACACATGCCAAATGATTCCGGTGAAATAAGATCGTGTGCCACAATTTTTTAAGTTCAAATCAAACAATAAACGCCCTAAAATTAGCTATTTTTGACCTGTGAATTGTGACGTTAATGACAAAATATGACGCTTGTGACACTTACGGCTGGTAAATTACTCCTGAGCCTCTTACTTGTGCATATAAGTTAGTAATATATCATAGGTGCAAAAATTATTTGAAAAATTTAACAAATTTTATTGTTTTTCTATTCTGCACCCAGGAAGCCTACTGAAGTTGTATACTGCTGCAACTGTACAAATAAATCAGGACTTCCAAAATGCATGTGACGTCACATTTTCCAGTGACTAGGGTCACTTTCTTTGGGATTTTAGAGTGATAGTGCCAAAAATGCCATTAGAATCACACATAGTTTATTAAAACCGTGTTCGTTAATGACATGTGACGTTAATGACATTTTTAAACTAATATTTCCTTGAACCAGTGAATACATTATGTGATGCCAATCTTGGCCTACATTAAGACTTGTGTACACCAAAGCAAGTTCCACAGTGATTTTTGTCCAGATATACATTGCCAAAATTAGCCAGGAGGGCGTTTGTTAATGACAAATCAAGGTAGGACAACTGACATTTTGGTATAAATAGTGTCATTATCTATATTCTGTGCAGCTTATGGACTTGCAGCTTATTCAGTCAGCTGCTAGGGTTCCTAAAGATCATCAAAATTGAAGTGGTATAAAAAAATGTTTGTCGGTTGATTTTTTATGAGAAAAATCACTGGGTGTGACGTTAATGACATGAGATTAGAGACAAAGACACAAGAGCCCCCTGTTGTTGGGTAACAATATCAGTCAAGCCTCTGGTTTTAGAATCTGAAAGGGTGTTGGTCAAGGTTCAATTTGAGGTGCAAATGAGGTGGATTAAGGTGACTAGTCAAATTATTTGAGGTGATTTGTGAAGGAAAATACTGGTGGAGACAGGCCATTTTCAGGGGGGTAGGGCACTTTCATTCAATTTTTGGTAGGGATAAAAGTTATTTGCCACACATTTCTTGTGCCACATTTTTTACTTATATGTTGCTCTAGAACAAATGACCACCATCAACCGTGCATGTACATTCATGTCTGTGTGAGTTGCTCTAAGACACTGGAGACAAGAATTTCAGCTTTATCAAATTTTGACCCATTTATATTTTGGAAAAATTAGATGACAACAATATTTACAGCCATACACGTAGATGCAGCATCAGTATCTTAGAAACTGTGAAGAAGATTTTCAAGACATTCATCTCCTGACATTTTAGCAGCAAAAAATGTAAAATAAAAACAAGATATGCATTCTTATGCCGAGCATTGCTGACGGCTAATGGCAATGAGGTCAAAGTTTTGTTTTATTCAGACTATAAGGAAGACAAAAGTCCCAACATGTTTGCACTGACAAGTTTTTTCATTTTTTTTTTCCTAAAGCCGACTTAAGCCTTCATCATCCTGTTACCTGTACCAGAGACATAGAATGGCAACATAATGAAAGTATACTGCGTCTTTTCTTGCCAAATTAATCAGGCGGCACTGGACACAAAAGTCAAACAAGGCTGCAGTCCATGTGGATTAATTTGTTCTGTCATGGTGAATATAAACCATCTCACATTCCAAAAACTGAACATGACATCTGAGTATAATGCAAGCTGTCACAAAAGTGTGTGTGAAGCTGGAGTATCAGATGAAAGGGATGAAAGATCACTAACCTGAAGGGCAGAAGGAAACTGCTGATCAAATAAGGCAATGCAAGTAGTGGGAATTAGATATACAATGTATGTACTGCTTGTTTCCTTTGAATGTGGTGAAACTTTTTGTATTATTGTTACATTCTCTACCAGCTTATTTCAAAGGCACATCAGTTCCAGTTAGTACAAACCATTGCTACAATTTGCAAATAATTCTTGATGCAGTAGTTCACCTGCTTCATTCGGATGTTGGAATCCCTCATCTACCATCACTCTAAACATTTGGTTGTCACTGTGACTAGTTTATGACTACTTTAGGGTAGTAATGGTTGCAAGAATTGGGTAGGGACTTCCTGGAAAATCATTTTGACTATTCTATCATAATCAAAATGACTAGATTGACTATGTGAGGGACCGAAAGGTAGTCAATTTTATCACCATCTGGACTCTTTAATTACCAGAGTGGTACAGCTTTCTAATCCAATATTTGTCAGATTGACAACCCTTTGGCAATTTTGAACACAAGAGTTGTCGGTTTAGGCACCAGGAATTACCACTCTTAAGTTGTCATCTTGACCAATCTGCGTTTAGAGTGCACCCTGGAGTCCTGGATCATTTTCCTCATGTATTCTTGCAATTGTTGTCCTCCTCTCCTCGTTATGAATTGGAATTCCTTCTGACCTTTCAATGAAGATGAAGGATCATTGATTTTTGAAACCTATCGATTTCACAAAATTTCATAAACTTGGTTAAAATTCAGCATCATTTGTCTGAGACATTAGAAATCAGGTTGTTACAACCAGTTGATATGTTGATATGTAGTTGAAATATACTTTACAGAAACAGTGAGGAGTCAACACTAAATCATGAAACACGCAGGTTCCAAACTTTTAGCCAACAGTGTACTTATAACTGCTAAGCCCTTGTAACATTTGCATTTGTTCCTTTTCATCAATTGGCACATGTTCTGCAAATTATAAAACACTTTCTTGTTTCCATTTCTCGCACAACCACAAAAGACAATAAATAGGAACTGAAACAGAAAAAAAAAGCTCTATAGACACTCTATAGAATGAAGAACATTATCTGGAGAGCATTATTTGGAAAACTCCAGAAGATCATTTCTTTACTTTTTAGCCAAACACTTCTTTTTCTTCTTTTCTCTGCTGCTGTCAATTTTGACAAACCAGGCTCATTCTCCGAATAAGTGGAGACCAAACTGTCACTGTTGACAGAAGAAATAAGAAGTGCCAAATTGAGCAGACAACTCTAATTCCAATTGCCTAAATGGCCAATCTTCAAATTAATTTGCTTCTAGATCACTCTCGGATTTTCAAAATTGCATTAAAAGGAGAGTCTTGGATCAGCTAAGACACGGTGATTGAGTCTCACCTGAATTCAGTCTATTGCCATCAGGTCCTCCATCATTCTTGTTTGCATCTTTTCTTCCCTTACACAAAAAAAAACGATTTGGTTATTGTTTCGAGGAAATTAACAGTTTTATTCCAGAATGTAAAGCGTAATTGTTACTTTTACAAAGTTTTACAATGACACATGTTCATACGATGGCGACATACAACAAAACCCTTCGAGGATTATCATTGAAATGCATGAGCTGACTTTATAGTGGCAGCTTTTGTTTAGACTAAGAATTCACACTGCGTGAGTTCGCAATTGGAAATCTGATAAATACCATTTAAATGCCAGTGAGATTTTTCTACATTTATTTCTATGGTGCCAAGCACGGGTTTTTACATCTGTTTTCCTGTTCCTAATCAATTATCGAATGAAATTAATGGATTTGAAGTGAAAGATATGTTGATTTAGGGGCTGTAGAACAAATACTGAAATGCCTGTGTCACATCTGCAGATTTGGCAACTTATAATACCACTTGCTGCTTTTATCACCTGTTCAATTTTGACAGAGAGTTATCCTAAGTGGAATGAGATAAGCCATTATAAACTGGTCAATAATGAGGAGGAGTTTTTGTCTTGTAGCTGTGCATGCAACAAAACATATGTAGTAGTTACTTAGTTAGGACTAAACACTTTCAAGAATAGTTCTCCATATTTGTCACCAATCACAGGCTTTTCCAGGAAACCAGTACTGGGGGCCAATTCCACTTACTGCTGTAGTAAATTATGAAAATGTGTGTCTGTTTCATCATCATATTACCTGCCACTGTTTCTTCCATTCAGTAGGCTAATTGGGACAGGAGGGGACATGGCAATGAGGCAAAGGATTATTGAAACAGCCATCCAACATAGGCTCAGGTGAGACGGCAAGAGCTTGATTCGGACCATGGGCCCATTGCTTGGCAGTCGAGCACGCTACCACTAAACCAACCCGGCCTCCCCATTTTGTTTTTGTTTGGTATCAAGGCTGCAAATCTGTTTTCCTGTTGATTATATAGTCATCAGAAATGTCTTATAGTGTTTGTCTTTTAATTGTTCTTGCATGCTGAAGTTTATATTCCCCAGTAAACGCACAATTTATCTGTTCTGGCGTGATAACACTCTAAATAGTGCATAAGTTCTTAAATTAAAAGTCTGTACTTTATATATATGTATATATATGTGCCAGAAGAATAGTGACAGGACATGTCAATGTATTTGATTCTAGCTGATAAAATATTAATGATTGGTAAGTTTCGTTTGTGGCTGTCGCGATCTCTGCCAGCAAGCATTTTGAGGAAAAGTTAGGTTTCTTACTTTTCCTGTGAAGAAAAAGTAATTAAGAGAAGGTCAAGCGAGGTTAGACTGTCTGAAACAAGGTTGGGAGTGGTCAAAGGAACCATAATGACAGGAATCGTCTGTGGCAAAAAGGTACAAAAAACGAGAGACAAACAGGCCAGGATTTTCAACTTCCAAAG
This sequence comes from Platynereis dumerilii, assembly GCA_026936325.1. Taxonomy (NCBI): domain Eukaryota; kingdom Metazoa; phylum Annelida; class Polychaeta; order Phyllodocida; family Nereididae; genus Platynereis; species Platynereis dumerilii. Next base: position 13,146,590 of record JAPTHN010000007.1, read on the forward strand.
ACATTGTCCGGGCTTCGCACAGACACCTTTAAGAAGCAACACGGTTTTAGCATCCTGTCAGACCTAATTATCTTGGGATTTGGTCCTTTGCTCAGCTTCTCCTGTAAAGTAGCCTTTTTAGTTTCCAAATACCAGCCATTAAAAGTAGCTCTGCAAAGTGTAGTATACATTTTTTATGTCATGCTTTGTCTGTGCTGAATAGAAATGCACTTTTAATGAGGAATATGCCAAGAAAATACTTGTAGTCCTGAGTTGATGTGCATCTTCTGCACACGATTTACACTCATGCTGCGAAACTCCTTGTCTGCAATGAGCTATCTATACAGATTGTTTTTACTTGTAAGTTTTTATATTTTCAAGAGCTGAAAATGCAATACCAACAAAATCTCTGTGACATCACACTTCAACAACATAGAAAAGAAGATTCCACGTATGTATAATGAGGAATGTGATATTCATGGCCATGGTTCTACAAGTGTTGTAGAGGAATACAGACTTTTGATTTTATTCATCCATTACCAAAGCCTTTTTCAGCTCACACAGACAATGTCAGAAATTGTATAAAGCTTGTTTTGGGCAGGGGAGTCATTCTATTTGTTGCTACACTCCACAATCATTATGATATTTCTATTTTGGCAAAAATTAGATGACAACAATATTTTGAGCCATACAAGTAGCTGCAGCATCAGTATCTCAAAAATTGTGAAGGAGATTTTCAAGACATTCAACTCATGACATTTTATAAATGAAAGATAAAAACAAGATATCCATTCTTATGCTAACTGCTAATGGCACTAAAGTCAAAGTTTTGTTCTATTCAGCCCTATGACCATAAGGAAGACAAAACTCCCTACAAGTCCAACATGTTTGCACTGACAGGTCTTTTTTTTTTAGCCGACTTAAGCCTTCATCATCCTGCTACCAGTACCAGAGACATTGCAGTATAATGAAAGTATACTGCGTCTTTTCTTGCCAAATTAATCAGGCAGCACTGGACACAAAAGTCAAACAAGGCTGCAGCCCATGTGGATTAATTTGTTCTGTCATGGTGAATATAAACCATCTCACATTCCAAAAACTGAATATGACATCTGAGTATAACGCAAGCTGACACAAAAGTGTGTGTGAAGCTGGAGTATCAGATGAAAGGGATGAAAGATCACTAACCTGAAGGGCAGAAGGAAACTGGTGATCAAATAAGGCAAAAGTGGGAATTAGATATATGTGCTGCTGCAGACAATCTCTATATCGTGCCCAATTTTACAATTGGGCATGGATATTTTTCCTATTGGCAAATTATTTCAACTATTGGCAAACTATTTCTCATTTTGGCAAAATCGTACAACTTTGCCCAAAGGAGCAATTTGCTATTCTAACTATTGGCAAACCTATTATAACTATTGGCATACTTTGCCTAAAGGAGCAATAAGTTATTCTAACTACTGCACACTATTGTTCCTATTGGCAAAATTTCCAATCTCTAAATATCTTTTCGGGCCGCTTAGAACATTAACAAATAGTTAAATCGTGCCCATTCCTGCCATTATCGCCCACTCAAGTTTAATTTGGTTGACTTAGTCAGATAAGTTTGAAGAATTTTTTTGATTTTGCTACGAATCTATAACCAGGCAAACTGAACACCTCTCTCCAAGACAAATCTAACAGTGAAAAAATTTCGGTTCTACCATTACTAGAAGTGATTCAAATAAAGAAATCTAGACAGGCACTCCCAAGGCCTAATTCTAAAAACAAAAATCGGAAATCCGCGATCCCGCATCCCGCAACCGCGTCCCGCATTTCAGAAAAGACATGATGGGCGATAATTGCAGGATTGGGCACAAATTAATTCACTATTTGTGAATGTTCTAAGTGGCCCGAAAAGACATCCATGAGGGATAATTGCAGAGATGGGCATGGTATTTTCATTGCCAATATCTAAATCAAGTCTTTTTGACTACTTAAGATATTTGGAGAATGGCAATTTAGAGATTGGTTGACGCATGTGCTGCATGTTTCCTTTGAATGGGGCCCAACTTCTTGTATTATTGCCATAAATGTTACATAGTGATTTTTAAAGACATGATGAGTCAGTGGTTGATTGGGACTTTATACCTGTATTTCTGCACCTGGAAGTAGTGAAAGGGACAAGAGGAAGACATAGCAACGAGGCGAAGGATGATTGAAACCTCTCTACAACATCCCCAGGTGACTTGGTCAATGGCCACGTTCGAGACACTCGGGGAAAGAAGTCTTAGGTACAATTTTAAAAAGGCCGCCTTTCTTGTATCTCCTTCTTTTGAAAAATGCACACCTGCAATCAAAGTGCATGCTTTCTCTCCTGTAGTCTTTGAATTGGTATGCTAATGTCCTTTTATGCAAAATCTGTCAGTTGGATATAAAACTTTTTTTCTGATATAGTGTAAGGTGGAATTAAATATTAAATTTTCTAGTTTGCTGAAAAGTATATGTATTGCATGTGTCCTACATAGGCCAAAATGTTGCAAAAATTACAGCCATGTAATGGTAGTTACAACTTTTTGAAAATACTCTTGTTGTCTTTGCTGAGAAAATACTATCTTGGTTAATTGATTGGCCAATATAAGGCATACTTATAAGGCGTATAAGCTAAACATGCCACTTTTTGTTTTAAAAATACTCATAGAAATAGAATTGAATTATTTCTCAATGCATATATGTATTGTAGTCATACATTGGCCTATACATGTTGCAAAAATTACAGCCATGTAATGGTAGTTACAACTTATAAGGCGTATAAGCTTAAGGTGACTCAAGTTTGGTGGTTAGATCATATAGATTTTTCTAAAATTTTGCACAGGTACTCTTATCTATGGGAACCATACGTTTCAAAAATGAAAAACAAAAAAATTTCACCGACTCGTTTGGTTGCCATGGTAACGGCATGTTTTGCCTGATGACTGCTTAAAAGTCATAAATTGAGTTTTTGGTTATGTACCACAGAATAAAACATTACATGCATTTGTCACACAAAAACGTCTGAATGTCTTCCCAAGGATTTACACTAATAAATTGCCACAAACTTGAAGAAAAAGGTTAAAATACTTTTTTCTGTAAGAGCTCAAACGGCACCAACACTCTAATTAATTGCAGATTTTGCATGCATCAATTTTGGCAGTAATCAAATTTTAGGGAAAACGATCATATAGATTTTTTAAAAATTTGGATATATCATAAACAAGCCATTGTCAAATAAATTAAAAGGTAAAAAATCAAAAAAATCACTGAGTCATTTTTTTACTGCAGTACCATGACTGTGCCAATGTCAATTTAAATAAATAAAGACAATTTTTGACACAGTTGACTGAAATTAAATGAGAACATTTTTTGGATAAAGATGAGAAGCTGAAACTTTAAACTAGCATAGAATAGATGTTATTGCATTCAATAATAAAAAAATAATTATGTTTCTAGCTGCATTAGATCTCATTTAAATAGCAAATTACTGGCTGCCATGCTGTTAAAAAAAAGATAACAGAAAATGGTAACGTCACAACTTTTTCAGAGCCTGAAGTAGCCCAAACGCTCGGCCTACCTGATGTTTTAGGCCGAACATTGGGCTCTTGGTCACTTGGTATTTGTTGACGTTTTAGCGCTCTTGAAAAGTCCATACGACAGTTTTTTCACGATCGTTCCGGTCAGTTTTTAAAGATATCCTACATAACAGACTGATGAAAACTTGTTAAAATGAGAAAGATCAACATTGGCAAACGAGTTTCAATGCGTGACAATCCATATTTATGCCAGAAACAGCATCGGAACAAGCGACGCACCTGAAAACGACCCGACTTTCGTCCATAAAACCCCGTGCACCTTTTTGTGTTTGCCAACCAATCTTCACAAAACTTTCACACAGTAGAGAAAACATTTCAACTGACCTCCAAAAAAAAAAGGTGCAAAAGATCCGACTTAAATCCACCTTCCAGGTGCGGCCGTTCAAACTTGATCGCCGAGTCCGCCATTGAATTAAACATGAATGTATAGTGATTTACTCAAAGCCGTCCAGAAAATCGTGTGCACCCTTTTTCCTGTAGCATCAATCGTGACCATACGTTCACATGTGAAGGAAAAGAGTCTAATAGATCATTCTGCCGGGTGTACACAAGATGTTCTGTCAAATTTATCAATTTTCCAGCATGGTTTTGTCAAAATACTGCACATCATCCGATCTGTGTCACGTGATCAAGTTGACCTAGAAATTATGCATACTTTCGGCGCGAAGCTTTATCCTCAATGTTCAGCAGGATTTCGCCGACCACAATCATTTGCGCTGTATTTCTCGGCAAAAGACATCGAATGAAGAATCATTATACTGCTAATACATGACAACAATGTCCGACAGCCAAAAACGACGGACCGTTGCATTTGGAACGACGTCGTGGTCACATGATGGAGCGGACCAATCAGCGTTGATCGGATTGAGTCGGGCAGTATATCAGATTGAGTGCTGAAGCGCCCAATGTCTGACGTAATACACAAAGTTCGCCAGTCATTGGGCTAAGCCTGAAGCAATCGTGACGCTATGTTGCTAGGCAACCAGGCTGCTCAGAAGTATGTGCAGTGTACCACGCTTGAGTCACCTTAACATGCCACCTTTTGTTTAAAAATACTCATAGAAATAGAAGTTAATTACTTCTCATTAATGGTTATAAATTAGAAACTGTAAGTGCATTGCAACTGTTAGTAATTTCGAATAATTGTTGATAATTATTTCCTGGGGTTACATTATTTTCCAGTTACCTTTGGAGGCACATTCTGAATTAGTACAATTTCAACAATTTGCAAGAAATTATTGATGCGTAGTTCACCTAGCTCTTTCATTCGGATGTTGGAATTTCTGATCTGCCTCCTGAATTCTTCCATCATCTTCTCATTTGGTCTTTTAATTGTTGTCCCCCTCCCTCAAAATTGTGATAACTAGGTGTTGTGTAACTGCAATGTATTTTACGGAAACTGCGAAGAGTACAGCCATGGTCAAAAGAAGAATTTGTTCCGGTCAGCCATTACTGTATTGTATTCATAAACGCTTAACACATCAGTTTCACGGAAGAAGTCAACACTTAATGGTAAACACTGTTTCCAAAATTGCATTTGTTTTGAAGTTTGAAAACATCTTTTCCTCAATTGACACAACATGTTCTTCAAATTGCAAAAAAACTTTCTAATTTCCACAGCTTACACAACCACAAAAGCTATAAATAATAACTCAGACAGAAAACTAAAGACAGGAAAACAAAAAGATAATTTCAGATCTTTCAAATCTTAGAGAATTAACCGCATTAGATGTTCCCTGTTTCAAAGAGACACAGGCATCTGTGATTATCACACTCTCAAAGATGCAGTTTAAAGGTGAGTGTTAAGAATGGCATACCAATGCTTGATGAAGAGGTGAAGGTCTGAAGGACATTATCTGCAATTTGTAAATCATAATCAAGAATTCTTCATTGTAAATGACTAAATGTCCAAGACATGAAAGAAACAAGGGCTACCATTTGTTCTCTGCTAATATCAGGAAAAACCCAAAAGGCCATTTCCCCTTATCCTGTGAACTCTTTGCTCACACCTGCTTTTACCCAGTATGCAAGAAGAAAACTAATGATAATAATGCAAACAAGCAGCATTATAGTGAAAAAATAATAATAGATTTCATCTTTCACAATTGCATTGACCATTGACAGCTCTGCTTGACAAACCACTGCAATGGAGTAAAGCCTGAATACAGGTCACTCTGTCAAATACCAAATCAGCAACTAAGCCGCATAAGTAGAATTAGTTAATTTCTCAACAAATCCCTCCCAGAAAATGTTTGTAAGGACCGCCTGGATATATATTACAATATAATACAGTTTAAAAAAAGCACTTTAAATACGGATATTGATACTGCAGCCCTCTCCTCATCATCATCCTTTGGCTTGTCTCCTTTCTTCCTCATCACTTTCCACAGTTGTCCGTCTTCTCCCATTTCAAAAACTTCCTCGCCGCTGTCACTTCCTTTTCTGTCTTTCTTCTTTCTACCTTCCACGACATCAACGCCTGAAGCACACATCCTCATTCCCCACACATGCTAATGATATTAGTTTGCAAATGCCAGACACACAGGTTATATTTGAACTTGTTTATCAGCACATCTTTGCATGTCTTCAGACGGATGATAAATAGAGGTGTGTCGTTGACTTGATAATAAGATCCTACAGCTTTGATGCCAATTTTAGAGACGGAGAACAGTTCACTGAATTGTTAGCTTATGTATCCTTAATACCATTGAAACAAACTTATACTTAATATTGCTGTCATCTTGGTTAGACTTAAATTTGGCAGCCTTCAGTATTGTCTGCCTTTTGCCAATGAGATGATTATTGATCAATCTATCAATATTAGGCCTATCTATCTATCTATCTATCTATCCATCTATCTATCTATCTATCTATCTATCTATCTATCTATATATCTATCTATCTATCTATCTATCTATCTTTTTATCTACATTGTATCTATTATATATTTTATCTCTCTATTATTCTACATTTATCTGTCTTTCAACATATCTGTCTTCCTAATTATTTGAAACAGTTACATAACTGCCGTTATACATTGGATATGAAATAAAAATAAAAGTTATGGTAACACTGTGAGTCCTGAAACTTTGAAGTGCTGCGTGAATTTCATGGCAGTGCCATTTACATGTTATTGTAACTACTCAGTGTTTTGAATGAGCAAATTATGCACTGCAGGCAGTCAACAGTTGACACGGTTGATTTTCATTTCATCTATTGCATGGAAAAGTGATTTTCAGCCAAAATAGAACAGGCTCCTCTTCAAATAAATCTTGAATGTTTGTTAATATCCATGCAACCTACCAAAAAAAGTCATTAAGCACTACTCGCAATGTATCTAGCTTGGTTTGGACGGATGACTCTTTCTATTTACCGCAAGACTTCATTATGATATTTGCATTTTGAAGGGAAAAAACAGAGGCTATGCACAATATCGTGAGCAATGACTGCAACGGCAATATCTCATATGCCTAGATTGCTTTAGGCTTTTCAAGAGATTCACATTATAATAATGTTTTGTTTGTTTTTCGAGAAAACAAATATTTCATTTTTCTTTACTATATATATCACCTGAGGACATGAAATAGTATGATGACAGTATAAATTAACAATTTTTCTTTTCTAACAAATTAAGATAAGCAAAATATACCAGATACGAAAGTGAAACTCAGTTAATTTGTTCTGTTACATATAAACTGCCACACATTCCAAAAAGTTGTCAAAAGTGTGTGTGAAGCCTGAGCATGAGATGATACAGATGAAAGTTCACTGAGCTGAAGGAAACTCCGATTAGATAAGGTGATGCTGGCATTAGTGGGGATTATATACCTGCACTATGTTTCCTTTGAACTAGTTTTTCAAAGCTCTTGTTGTAAGAAAAAAAGCAATTGAAGCCAAAGTTGTCATATATTTCCTCATCAGAATATATTCTAAATAGAGTACATCTCTCTTCTCCTATAGCATCTGAATTTGTTTCAACATTTTCATGCAATCTCACAATATTCTGTCAAAGCACCAGTGATGCCTTTGAGCTGGAGCTAATAAGGTTGGTTGCATGTTATTTAATTCAAATAAACATTACGATTGTTTTGTAGCCATGAAGTTCGATGTGGTATTCTTTCTTTGATAAAATTACTTACATTTTTTATTGTAAATCGATACCAACTATACTCAATCCGAGACTCGAGAACAACTAAATAATTCACATTAATGTTTGATCATTAAAATCTGAAAATGCACCATAGGTGTTTATGATTGCAAATAATTGTTGATAATTATTTCCTAAGGTTACATTCTCTACCAGCTAATTTGAAAGGCACATCATTTCCAGTTAGTACAAACCATTGCTACAATTTGCAAATAATTCTTGATGCAGTAGTTCACCTGCTTCATTCGGATGTTGGAATCCCTCATCTACCATCACTCTAAACATTTGGTTGTCACTGTGACTAGTTTATGACTACTTTAGGGTAGTAATGGTTGCAAGAATTGGGTAGTGACTTCCTGGAAAATCATTTTGACTATTCTATCATAATCAAAATGATTATATTGACTATGTGAGTGACCGAAAGGTAGTCAATTTGATCACCATCTGGTAGCTTTGATTACCAGAGTGGTACAGCTTACTAATCCAATATTTGTCAGATTGACAACCTTTTGGCAATTTTGTCCTAAGAGTTGTCCATTTAGGCACCAGGAATTACCACTCTAAAGTTGTAATCTTTACCACCCTGTGTTTAGAGTGCACCCTGGAGTTCTGGATCATTTTCCTCATGTGCTCTTGCAATTGTTGTCCTCCTCTCCTCGTTATGAATTGGACTTTCTTCTGACTTTTCACTGAAGATAAAGGATCATTGATTTTTGAAACCTACAGATTTCGAAAAATGGCATTTCATAAACTTGATCAAAATTCTGCATAATTTGTCTGAGACATTAGAAATCAGGTTGTTACAACCAGTTGATATGTAGTGGAACTATACTTTACAGAAACAGTGAGGAGTCAACACTAAATCATGAAACACGCAGGTTCCAAACTTTTAGCCAACAATGTACTTATAACTGCTAAGCCCTTATAACATTTGCATTTGTTTCGATGTTTGAAAACATCTTTTCATCAATTGGCACATGTTCTGCTAATTATAAAACACTTTCTTGTTTCCATTTCTCGCACAACCACGAAAGATAATAAATAGTAACTGAAACCAAGAAAAAAAAGCTCTATAGACACTCTATAGAATGAAGAACATTATCTGCAATTTTTGAATAATCATCAAATCTTGATTGTAAATGTCCAAGACGCAAAAACAAAAGAGTGTTTCTATTCTTTGTTAGCAGAGTTACATTGGAGAGCATTATTTAGAAAACTCTAGAAGATCATTTCGTTTCCTTTTTTTTAGCCAAACACTTCTTTTTCTGATTTTCTCTGCTGCAGTCAATTTTGACAAACCAGGCTCATTCTCCGAATAAGCGGAGACCAAACTGTCACTGTTGACAGAAGAAATAAGAAGTGCCAAATTGAGCAGACGATTCTAATTCCAATTGCCTAAATGGCCAATCTTCAAATTAATTTGCTTCTAGATCACTCTCAGATTTTCAAAATTGCATTAAAAGGAAAAGTGTTGGATCAGCTAAGACACGGTGATTGAGTCTCACCTGAATTCAGTCTATTGCCATCAGGTCCTCCATCATTCTTGTTTGCATCTTTTCTTCCCTTGCACAAAAAACACAATTTGGTTATTGTTTCGAGTAATTAACGCCGTTTTATTCCAGAATGTAAAGCGTAATTGTTACTTTTACAAAGTTTTACAATGACACATGTTCATACGATGGCGACATACAATAAAACCTTTAGAGGATTATCATTGAAATGCATCAGCTGACTTTATAGTGGCAGCTTTTGTTTAAACTTAGAATTCACACACTGCGTTATTTTGCAGTTGGAAATCTGATAAATACCATTTAAATGCCAGTGAGATTTTTCTTCATTTATTTCTATGGTGCCAAGTATCGGTTATTACATCTGTTTGCCCGTTTCTAATCAATTATCAAATGCAATTAAAGGATTTGTAAGAAAAGGTCAGTTGATTTAGGGGCTGTAGAACAAATACTGAAATGCCAGTTTACCTCTGCAGATTTGGCAACTGATTATATCATTTGCTGCCTTTGTCACTTGTTCAATTATGACGGGGAGTTAACCTAAGCGGAATTGGATAAGCCATTTATAAACTGGTCAATAATGAGGAGGAGTTTTTGTCTTGTAGCTGTGCATGCAACAAAACATATGTAGTAGTTACTTAGTTAGGACTAAACACTTTCAAGAATAGTTCTCCATATTTTTCACCAATCACAAGCTTTTCCAGGAAACCAGTACTGGGGGCCAATTCCACTTACTGCTGTAGTAAATTATGAAAATGTGTGTCTGTTTCATCATCATATTACCTGCCACTGTTTCTTCCATTCAGTAGGCTAATTGGGACAGGAGAGGAGATGGCAATGAGGCAAAGGATTATTGAAACAGCCATCCAACATAGGCCCAGGTGAGACGGCAAGAGCTTGATTCGAACCATGGGCCCATTGCTTGGCAGTCCAGCACGCTACCACTAAACCAACCCGGCCTCCCCATTTTGTTTATGTTGGGTATCAAGGCTGCAAATCTGTTGTCCTGTTGATTATATAGTCATCAGAAATGTCTTATAGTGTTTGTCTTTTAATTGTTCTTGCATGCTGAAGTTTATATTCCCCAGTAAACGCACAATTTATCTGTTCTGGCGTGATAACACTCTAAATAGTGCATAAGTTCTTAAATTAAAAGTCTGTACTTTATATATATGTATATATATGTGCCAGAAGAATAGTGACAGGACATGTCAATGTATTTGATTCTATCTGATAAAATATTAATGATTGGTAAGTTTTGTCTGTGGCTGTGGCGATCTCTGCTAGCAAGCATTTTGTGGAAAAGTTAGGTTTCTTACTTTTTCCTGTCAAGAAAAAGTAATTAAGAGAAGGTCAATCGAGGTTAGACTGTCTGAGACAAGGTTGGGAGTTGTCAAAGGAACCATAATGACAGGAATCGTCTGTGTCAAAAAGGTACAAAAAACGAGAGACAAACAGGCCAGGATTTTCAACTTCCAAAGACATTGTCCGGGCTTCGCACAGACACCTTTAAGAAGCAACACGGTTTTAGCATCCTGTCAGACCTAATTATCTTGGGATTTGGTCCTTTGCTCAGCTTCTCCTGTAAAGTAGCCTTTTTAGTTTCCAAATACCAGCCATTAAAAGTAGCTCTGCAAAGTGTAGTATACATTTTTTATGTCATGCTTTGTCTGTGCTGAATATAAATGCACTTTTAATGAGTAGCATGCCAAGAAAATACTTGTAGTCCCTAGTTGATGTGCATCCTGTGCACACGATTTATACTCATGCTTGCTGCGAAACTCCTTGTCTGCAATGAGCTATCTATACAGATTGTTTTTACTTGTAAGTTTTTATATTTTCAAGAGCTGAAAATGCAATACCAACAAAATCTCTGTGACATCACACTTCAACAACATAGAAAAGAAGATTCCACGTATGTATAATGAGGAATGTGATATTCATGGCCATGGTTCTACAAGTGTTGTAGAGGAATACAGACTTTTTATTTTATTCATCCATAACCAAAGCCTTTTTCAGCTCACATTGACAATGTCAAAAATTGTATAAAGCTTATTTTGGGCAGTGGAGTCATTCTATTTGTTGCAACACCGCACTATCATTATAATATTTATATTTTGGCAAAAATTAGATGACAACAGTATTTTGAGCCATACACTTAGCTGCAGCATCATCAGCATGTTTGGCAGATACACGCGCGTGTATGTGTCAAATTTTGCACATCCACGCTTCCAAAAAGCATGTATGTGCGCTGCTGAGCATGCGTTGATATGTCATATTTGGATAAAAATATACCTCCAGCATCCCAGAAACTGTGAGGGAGATTTTCAAGACATTAAAATGACATTTTATAAATGAAAAATAAAAACAAGATATGCATTCTTATGCCGACTGCTAATGGCACTGAGGACAAAGTTTCGTTCTATTCAGACCACAAGGAAGATTGAAGTCCCAACAAGTCCAACATGCTTGGCACTGACAGGTCTTTTTTTTAAAGCCGACTTAAGCCTTCATCATCCTGTTACCTGTACCAGAGACATGGCAACATAATGAAAGTATACTGCGTCTTTTCTTGCCAAATTAATCAGGCGGCACTGGACACAAAAGTCAAACATGGCTACAGTCCATGTGGATTAATTTGTTCTGTCATGGTGAATATAAACCATCTCACATTCCAAAAACTGAATATGACATTATAACGCAAGCTGTCACAAAAGTGTGTGTGAAGCTGGAGTATCAGATGAAAGGGATGAAAGATCACTAACCTGAAGGGCAGAAGGAAACTGGTGATCAAATAAGGCAAAAGTGGGAATTAGATATATGTGCTGCATGTTTCCTTTGAATGGGGCCCAACTTCTTGTATTATTGCCATAAATGTTACATAGTGATTTTTAAAGACATGATGAGTCAGTGGTTGATTGGGACTTTATACCTGTATTTCTGCACCTGGAAGTAGTGAAAGGGAAGCAACGAGGCGAAGGATGATTGAAACCTCTCTACAACATCCCCAGGTGACTTGGTCAATGGCCACGTTCGAGACACTCAATTAAGGAAGGAAGACAATTTTAAAAAGGCCAGGCTTTCTTGTATCTTTTTCTTTGAAAAATGCACACCTGCAATAAAAATGCATGCTTTCTCTCCTATAGTCTTTGAATTGGTTTGCTAAGGTCCTATTATGCAAACTCTGTCAGTTGGATATAAAAAACCTTTTTTCTGACATAGTGTTAGGTGGAATTCAACATTAAATTTTCTAGTTTGATGAAAAGTATATTCAAAATAAAAGAAATATATATATATATATAAAAGCATAATACATATGTACATGTATTGTAGTCATACATATGCTGCAAAAATTACAGCCATGTAATGGTAGTTACAACTTTTTGAAAATACTCTTGTTGTCTTTGCTGAGAAAACACTATCTTGGTTAATTGATTGGCCAATATATTTAAGCTTAATTTGCAACCTTTTGTTTAAAAATACTCATAGAAATAGAAGTGAATTATTTGTAGTTAATGGTTATAAATTAGAAACTTTAAGTGCATTGCAACTGTTAGTAATTTCGAATAATTGTTGATAATTATTTCCTGGGGTTACATTATTTTCCAGTTACCTTTGGAGGCACATTCTGAATTAGTACAATTTCAACAATTTGCAAGAAATTATTGATGCGTAGCTCACCTCTTTCATTTAGATGTTGGAATTTGCATTTCACTCAGGGGTGTCCAACCCACAAACTGCAGAGTTTCTATGGGTACCCCTCAACACATTATATAACATTTCACTATACGTTTTCCTGCTATTGATTGATGTGGATGTTGAAAATAAATTTCATTCTATATTCTATTCTATTCTTATAGCCTTTGCATTTGTTTTGAAGTTTGAATATATATTTTCCTCAATTGACACCACATGTTCTTCAAATTGCAAAACACTTTCTAATTTCCACTTCTTACACAACCACAAAAGCTATGAATAATAACTAAAACAGACAACTAAAGACAAGGAAAACAAAAAGATAATTTCAGATCTTTCAAATCTTAGAGAATTAACCGCATTAGATGTTCCCTGTTTCAAAGAGACACAGGCATCTGTGATTATCACACTCTCAAAGATGCAGTTTAAAGGTGAGTGTGTAGGGTGGTATACTAATGCTTGATGAAGGGAAGAAGGACAGTATCTATCTGCAATTTGTAAATCATAATCAAGAATTCTTCATTGTAAATGACTAAATATCCAAGACATGAAAGAAACAAGGGCTACCATTTGTTCTCTGCTAATATCAGGAAAAACCCAAAAGGCCATTTCCCCTTATCCTGTGAACTCTTTGCCCACACCTGCTTTTACCCAGTATGCAAGAAGAAAACTAATGATAATAATGCAAACAAGCAGCATTATAGTGAAAAAATAATAATAAATTTCATCTTTCACAATTGCATTGACCATTGACAGCTCTGCTTGACAAACCACTGCAATGGAGTAAAGCCTGAATACAGGTCACTCTGTCAAATACCAAATCAGCAACTAAGCCGCATAAGTAGAATTAGTTAATTACTCAACAAATCCCTCCCAGAAAATGTTTGTAAGGACCGCCTGGATATATATTACAATATAATACAGTTTAAAAAAAGCACTTTAAATACGGATATTGATACTGCAGCCCTCTCCTCATCATCATCCTTTGGCTTGTCTCCTTTCTTCCTCATCACTTTCCACAGTTGTCCGTCTTCTCCCATTTCAAAAACTTCCTCGCCGCTGTCACTTCCTTTTCATCCCCTGAAGCACACATCCTCATTCCCCACACACGCTAATGATATTAGTTTGCAAATGCCAGACACACAGGTTATATTTGGACTTGTTTATCAGCACATCTTTGCATGTCTTCAGACGGATGATAATTGGAGGTGAGTGCATCATTGCCTTGAGAATAAGATCTTACAGCTTTGATAACTATTTTAAAGAGGGAGAAAAGTTCACTGAATTGTTAGCTTATGTATCCTTAATATAATTGGAACAAACTTTTACTTAATATTGCTGTCATCTTTCTTCTTTGTCTGTTGTTCATTCACCCTATCTGCAAAGCACAACATCGCATAAACTTTAAATATATATCTCATCCTATTTATACCAGGCTGTAAAATTAGATAATGAACAGAAAATTGGAAAAAAAGATTATATATTTGAATATTTTTTCGTGTTTATCAACAGATTTGAAGAGAAGTTAACCCTCAAAATGTTGTAAATTACATATGAAATGTTTCGTACAGTTTTAAAATATATTGCATTACCATTCTCATGATCAGAAATATAGCCTATCTACATGTTTCCCGGCTTCTAGCCAATGTGAATCCACCTGAAGTGAGCATCACAGCTTCAACACAATGTCAGAGTAAACATTTTATCAGGGATAGCCTCTGCAACCACATCATCACAGCTTGATAGCCAATAGGCTGAGAGTAAAACTAACCATCACAGTTTCAACATTGGTATATATTGAAGGAAGCATTACATTTTATTCTATGATCAGAACATAACCATTCATGTGATCCCAGAATGGCAGCTTCCTAAGCATTCACAGTAGACAATTGTTATAATTCCTACAGAGTTGTATGATTAATCTACAAACTGGTGACCTTGCTATAAACAAAATGCTGTGACAATTTTTGTAAACACACGGATTATGTGATTTGTTCCGGCAGCCCATTGGCTGACAGGCCATGATGTGGAACTTGCATGGGTTTTCCCAGACCCAATTTTCACTCTGACGCTGTGTTGAAACTGCTATGCTCGGTTTAGGTGGATTCATATTGCCTAGAAGCCTGGAAATCTGACCCAGTTTAAAATGACATCACAGCTTGTAGTTATTTGACATATATTGCAATGCTAGAGAATAGAGTCATCTCTGACATCACATTTCAACAACATAGAGAAAAGAACTTGAGATTCCACGTAAATATGATGAGGACTGCAATACTGTGACAGAAAATAGTGCATGTTAACTTAACCTAGTTCTAATGCTTCTCCGCCATCCCTTCATACTTGTTTCCATATAATTCTCTTCTTCTCCTTTCTCTTTTGGCTTTCTATTTCACTTTTTCGTTCAGATGCTCCTCTTCGTAACTGCTGTCATTTTCAATAAATCTGTGTTTTATTGTTACCTTTACAATGACACATGTTCTGATTCAGACAATGATAACATACAATAAAATCTTCGGACAATTAGCAATATGATGAATGAGCTGACCTGAGTGACCTCATTGTAGTGGCTTCTCTAGAAGTTCACAAATTCCTTAATTTTTGCAATTACATAGAGTCTGATAAATGCCATCCAAATTCCATTTACATAAGATTTTCTCTATTTTTTTTCTATGGTATCAAGTTTGGGTCGTTGTATCCGTTAACCCATTCCTAATCAATTATAATTACCAAATGTGATTTGTTGATTTGTTGGGAAAGGTCTTTTGAATTAGCACAGGGGATGTAAAACAAATACCAAAATTCATATGTAGATGGACATCCTTATGAAACAATTACATAAATGAAGGATAAGTGCAAGGAAATGCTCAGTGAAGTGGCCGATGTGCAGTGCCTGGTGGCTTTATTAATGATTTTCCCAGGACCCCCGCGTGAAATTTCAGATGGGGAGCATGAAGTATTTCAAACACACATAATGCAAATATATTTTCAGACCTGTCTGGCAGTCATCCAGGAATTGCAAGCAGTTGGGCCCAGTGATGGAAATGGAAAATTTTTTTCGAGGGAGCTCTGGACTTGTGCGGCAGCGGCTCGCCATTCCAAATTGTTTAAATGGTTGGAAAGAATTCTTCCACTAGAGCATAATTTGGGATAAAATTACCACGAGGACTGAAAACGTAACATGATAATTGCAATTTCACCAGTGATCTTCGGGGGAGCTGTAGCAGGGTACAGCTCCCCCTGTTTTTTGGTCAAGGGAGCTCAGCTCCCCCGAGCTCCCCCCCATTTCCATTACTGAAACAGTTGGGCCACTCCAGAGAATGCAAAATGTAAGTACTGACTAAAAGCCATGTAATAACCTATATATTCATTAAATACTACCAATAGTAAACAACTTCCATAATGAAACTCGTTATATGTACAGGCAAACATGTGACAAAAGTTGTAATGGAAAAGGAAACTTCTCAAGTAACGTTGTGTAACAAACAAAATTATATGGAACTTTCAAAAAAGCTGCAGAGAATATTACAACCTCATCAAAACCTACAGGCGTCAGTATTATGCCAATAAAATAATGGATGCTGATTCTTGTGGTATGTTCAAAATTGTAAAAGAACTCACTTCCATATCCAAACAAGTTCTGCCTCCTCATGATAATACAGAGAAGTTGGCAATGACTTCAGTATCCATTTCACAGGCAAAGTCTCTGCCATCAGACAAGCCCTTGACGAGAACTCAGAAGAATCAATTGTTGCTGAATCCAGACTTAGGACGGGTTCTTTGTTAATTGTTACAGCAGTTCCATCAGGTCACTGAGGCTGAAGTTCATAAAATGATATTGAAGTATCCAGCAAAGACATGCAAACTTGACCAAATGCCATCCTGGCTCATGAACGAATGCCTGACAGTCCTCCTATCACCAGTCACATTCATCATCAACCAATCCCTCGTCACAGGCACGGTGCCATCTGACTTCAAACAAGCCCTTGTCATACCTCTCATCAAAAAACCATCATTGGACAATGAAAACTTGAACAATTATCGTCCAGTATCAAATCTGACATACCTCTCAAAGATCATGGAGAGAATGGTTGCACAACAGTTACATCAGTATCTCGAGGAGTTTTCACTGTATGACATCATGCAGTCTGCCTATCGTGCAAATCACAGTACTGAGACTGCACTTCTCAAAGTTCATAATGACATCATGATGACAATTGATGCAGGCAACGATGCAATCCTTTGCTTACTAGATTTATCATCCGCGTTCGACAGATAGGTAAAGTTGGCTACCCGAGCCTGGCTACCCGACAGCTACCCGATAGCTACCCGAAATTTTTGTAAAATTGGCTACCCGAACTGGCTACCTGGCAGTTACCCGGCAGCTACCTGAAATGTGGTAAAGTTAGCTACCTGACCTGGCTACCTGGCAGCTACCTGTCAGCTACCTGAATATGCTCAAGCAATGAAAAATATTAAAGAAAGGGAAATCAATAGGCTATACTACAATAAAAAAAACGAAAATATGTGACATCCTGTGGTGGCATTGGGGAGCATGTATCCCCCCCCCCATAAATCTCTGTCCATTGTAATACCGGGAAAGCCCCTTTTTGTGCAAAAACCTCTCTAGGTCAAATTTGTTCCTTCCTACGTAGCTTTCAGAGCTTATCTAAGTGATTTTATAGCAAAACGAGCTAATTAATGGTTACTGCAAGGTGTCAAAATTGACTTTTTCACTTCACTGGAAAACTAGGCAACCGGGAAAACCGGTTTTGCTACAACTGATTATTTACCCGGTGGCCTTTTAAAACATATTTTTTTCGGAAATCCAAAAAATTTATTTTTCGAGCAATTATCAAAAAACACATTCTACTGGTGACTCCTGCCATATCTATTCTAGCGAAATAACGGAAAGGTGCATCTGTACCGGTCAGGTAAGAAATGAAATTTCATTCCACAAGGTTTTAACTAAAATTGATTAAAATGTCATAAAAAGCAGTTAAATTGGTGTAAATAAGCAAAAGATTCAGGTAACTGCCGGGTAGCCAGCTTCATTTTCACCGGTCCCGGAAAAACCGGAGTACCGGGAAAGCCCCTTTTTGTGCAAAAACCTCTCTAGGTCAAATTTGTTCCTTCCTACGTAGCTTTCAGAGCTTATCTAAGTGATTTTATAGCAAAACGAGCTAATTAATGGTTACTGCAAGGTGTCAAAATTGACTTTTTCACTTCACCGGAAAACTAGGCAATCGGGAAAAACGGTTTTGATACAACTGATTATTTACCCGGTGGCCTTTTAAAACATATTTTTTTCGGAAATCCAAAAAATTTATTTTTCGAGCAATTATCAAAAAACACATTCTACTGGTGACTCCTGCCATATCTATTCTAGCGAAATAACGGAAAGGTGCATCTGTACCGGTCAGGTAAGAAATGAAATTTAATTCCACAAGGTTTTAACTAAAATTGATTAAAATGTCATAAAAAGCAGTTAAATTGGTGTAAATAAGCAAAAGATTCAGGTAACTGCCGGGTAGCCAGCTTTTGTCAGAAATTTCTTTTCCGTTTTCCCGGATGAATGTAGTACCGGGACATCGCGTTTTGGTGAAAATAAGTCCGATTACCAAAGACTCGGATGCGAATGTCTTTTTCGGAACCGAAATGTGTGGAATAGCTGCAAAACAAGGAAAAAACTGAAAAATGAGTACTTTTACCAGTCTGGGGGTTGAAAAATAACGGAGCGTCACACCTATTCCGGTCATGCAAAAAAAATTATTTAAATGTACCGGTTTTCTTTCCGGAACGAAACAGAAGCAATAATTCAACGTTTATTTGGTGAAATTAAGCAATAGATTCGGGTAACTGACGGGTAGCCAGCTTAATTTTCACCGGTCCCGGAAAAACCGGAGTACCGGGAAAGCCCCTTTTTGTGCAAAAACCTCTCTAGGTCAAATTTGTTCCTTCCTACGTAGCTTTCAGAGCTTATCTAAGTGATTTTATAGCAAAACGAGCTAATTAATGGTTACTGCAAGGTGTCAAAATTGACTTTTTCACTTCACCGGAAAACTAGGCAACCGGGAAAACCGGTTTTGCTACAACTGATTATTTACCCGGTGGCCTTTTAAAACATATTTTTTTCGGAAATCCAAAAAATTTATTTTTCGAGCAATTATCAAAAAACACATTCTACTGGTGACTCCTGCCATATCTATTCTAGCGAAATAACGGAAAGGTGCATCTGTGCCGGTCAGGTTAGAAATGAAATTTCATTCCACAAGGTTTTAACTAAAATTGATTAAAATGTCATAAAAAGCAGTTAAATTGGTGTGAATAAGCAAAAGATTCAGGTAACTGCCGGGTAGCCAGCTTTTGTCAGAAATTTCTTTTCCGTTTTCCCGGATGAATGTAGTACCGGGACATCGCGTTTTGGTGAAAATAAGTCCGATTGCCAAAGACTCGGATGCGAATGTCTTTTTCGGAACCGAAATATGTGGAATAGCTGCAAAACAAGCAAAAAACTGAAAAATTAGTACTTTTACCAGTCTGGGGGTTGAAAAATAACGGAGCGTCACACCTATTCCGGTCATGCAAAAAAAATTATTTAAATGTACCGGTTTTCTTTCCGGAACGAAACAGAAGCAATAATTCTACTTTTATTGGGTGAAATTAAGCAATAGATTCGGGTAACTGACGGGTAGCCAGCTTAATTTTCACCGGTCCCGGAAAAACCGGAGTACCGGGAAAGCCCCTTTTTGTGCAAAAACCTCTCTAGGTCAAATTTGTTCCTTCCTACGTAGCTTTCAGAGCTTATCTAAGTGATTTTATAGCAAAACGAGCTAATTAATGGTTACTGCAAGGTGTCAAAATTGACTTTTTCACTTCACCGGAAAACTAGGCAACCGGGAAAACCGGTTTTGCTACAACTGATTATTTACCCGGTGGCTTTTTAAAACATATTTTTTTCGGAAATCCGAAAAATTTATTTTTCGAGCAATTATCAAAAAACACATTCTACTGGTGACTCCTGCCATATCTATTCTAGCGAAATAACGGAAAGGTGCATCTGTGCCGGTCAGGTTAGAAATGAAATTTCATTCCACAAGGTTTTAACTAAAATTGATTAAAATGTCATAAATAAGCAAAAGATTCAGGTAACTGCCGGGTAGCCAGCTTTTGTCAGAAATTTCTTTTCCGTTTTCCCGGATGAATGTAGTACCGGGACATCGCGTTTTGGTGAAAATAAGTCCGATTGCCAAAGACTCGGATGCGAATGTCTTTTTCGGAACCGAAATGTGTGGAATAGCTGCAAAACAAGCAAAAAACTGAAAAATGAGTACTTTTACCAGTCTGGGGGTTGAAAAATAACGGAGCGTCACACCTATTCCGGTCATGCAAAAAAAATTATTTAAATGTACCGGTTTTCTTTCCGGAACGAAACAGAAGCAATAATTCTACTTTTATTGGGTGAAATTAAGCAATAGATTCGGGTAACTGACGGGTAGCCAGCTTCATTTTCACCGGTCCCGGAAAAACCGGAGTACCGGGAAAGCCCCTTTTTGTGCAAAAACCTCTCTAGGTCAAATTTGTTCCTTCCTACGTAGCTTTCAGAGCTTATCTAAGTGATTTTATAGCAAAACGAGCTAATTAATGGTTACTGCAAGGTGTCAAAATTGACTTTTTCACTTCACCGGAAAACTAGGCAACCGGGAAAACCGGTTTTGCTACAACTGATTATTTACCCGGTGGCTTTTTAAAACATATTTTTTTCGGAAATCCGAAAAATTTATTTTTCGAGCAATTATCAAAAAACACATTCTACTGGTGACTCCTGCCATATCAATTCTAGCGAAATAACGGAAAGGTGCATCTGTGCCGGTCAGGTTAGAAATGAAATTTCATTCCACAAGGTTTTAACTAAAATTGATTAAAATGCCATAAAAAGCAGTAAATTGGTGTAAATAAGCAAAAGATTCAGGTAACTGCCGGGTAGCCAGCTTTTGTCAGAAATTTCTTTTCCGTTTTCCCGGATGAATGTAGTACCGGGACATCGCGTTTTGGTGAAAATAAGTCCGATTGCCAAAGACTCGGATGCGAATGTCTTTTTCGGAACCGAAATGTGTGGAATAGCTGCAAAACAAGCAAAAAACTGAAAAATGAGTACTTTTACCAGTCTGGGGGTTGAAAAATAACGGAGCGTCACACCTATTCCGGTCATGCAAAAAAAATTATTTAAATGTACCGGTTTTCTTTCCGGAACGAAACAGAAGCAATAATTCTACTTTTATTGGGTGAAATTAAGCAATAGATTCGGGTAACTGACGGGTAGCCAGCTTCATTTTCACCGGTCCCGGAAAAACCGGAGTACCGGGAAAGCCCCTTTTTGTGCTAAAACCTCTCTAGGTCAAATTTGTTCCTTCCTACGTAGCTTTCAGAGCTTATCTAAGTGATTTTATAGCAAAACGAGCTAATTAATGGTTACTGCAAGGTGTCAAAATTGACTTTTTCACTTCACCGGAAAACTAGGCAACCGGGAAAACCGGTTTTGCTACAACTGATTATTTACCCGGTGGCTTTTTAAAACATATTTTTTTCGGAAATCCGAAAAATTTATTTTTCGAGCAATTATCAAAAAACACATTCTACTGGTGACTCCTGCCATATCTATTCTAGCGAAATAACGGAAAGGTGCATCTGTGCCGGTCAGGTTAGAAATGAAATTTCATTCCACAAGGTTTTAACTAAAATTGATTAAAATGTCATAAAAAGCAGTAAATTGGTGTAAATAAGCAAAAGATTCAGGTAACTGCCGGGTAGCCAGCTTTTGTCAGAAATTTCTTTTCTGTTTTCCCGGATGAACGTAGTACCGGGACATCGCGTTTTGGTGAAAATAAGTCCGATTGCCAAAGACTCGGATGCGAATGTCTTTTTCGGAACCGAAATGTGTGGAATAGCTGCAAAACAAGCAAAAAACTGAAAAATGAGTACTTTTACCAGTCTGGGGGTTGAAAAATAACGGAGCGTCACACCTATACCGGTCATGCAAAAAAAATTATTTAAATGTACCGGTTTTCTTTCCGGAACGAAACAGAAGCAATAATTCAACGTTAAATTGGTGTAAATAAGCAAAAGATTCAGGTAACTGCCGGGTAGCCAGCTTCATTTTCACCGGTCCCGGAAAAACCGGAGTACCGGGAAAGCCCCTTTTTGTGCAAAAACCTCTCTAGGTCAAATTTGTTCCTTCCTACGTAGCTTTCAGAGCTTATCTAAGTGATTTTATAGCAAAACGAGCTAATTAATGGTTACTGCAAGGTGTCAAAATTGACTTTTTCACTTCACCGGAAAACTAGGCAATCGGGAAAACCGGTTTTGATACAACTGATTATTTACCCGGTGGCCTTTTAAAACATATTTTTTTCGGAAATCCAAAAAATTTATTTTTTGAGCAATTATCAAACAACACATTCTACTGGTGACTCCTGCCATATCTATTCTAGCGAAATAACGGAAAGGTGCATCTGTACCGGTCAGGTAAGAAATGAAATTTCATTCCACAAGGTTTTAACTAAAATTGATTAAAATGTCATAAAAAGCAGTTAAATTGGTGTAAATAAGCAAAAGATTCAGGTAACTGCCGGGTAGCCAGCTTTTGTCAGAAATTTCTTTTCCGTTTTCCCGGATGAATGTAGTACCGGGACATCGCGTTTTGGTGAAAATAAGTCCGATTGCCAAAGACTCGGATGCGAATGTCTTTTTCGGAACCGAAATATGTGGAATAGCTGCAAAACAAGCAAAAAACTGAAAAATTAGTACTTTTACCAGTCTGGGGGTTGAAAAATAACGGAGCGTCACACCTATTCCGGTCATGCAAAAAAAATTATTTAAATGTACCGGTTTTCCTTCCGGAACGAAACAGAAGCAATAATTCAACGTTTATTTGGTGAAATTAAGCAATAGATTCGGGTAACTGACGGGTAGCCAGCTTAATTTTCACCGGTCCCGGAAAAACCGGAGTACCGGGAAAGCCCCTTTTTGTGCAAAAACCTCTCTAGGTCAAATTTGTTCCTTCCTACGTAGCTTTCAGAGCTTATCTAAGTGATTTTATAGCAAAACGAGCTAATTAATGGTTACTGCAAGGTGTCAAAATTGACTTTTTCACTTCACCGGAAAACTAGGCAACCGGGAAAACCGGTTTTGCTACAACTGATTATTTACCCGATGGCCTTTTAAAACATATTTTTTTCGGAAATCCAAAAAATTTATTTTTCGAGCAATTATCAAAAAACACATTCTACTGGTGACTCCTGCCATATCTATTCTAGCGAAATAACGGAAAGGTGCATCTGTGCCGGTCAGGTTAGAAATGAAATTTCATTCCACAAGGTTTTAACTAAAATTGATTAAAATGTCATAAAAAGCAGTTAAATTGGTGTAAATAAGCAAAAGATTCAGGTAACTGCCGGGTAGCCAGCTTTTGTCAGAAATTTCTTTTCCGTTTTCCCGGATGAATGTAGTACCGGGACATCGCGTTTTGGTGAAAATAAGTCCGATTGCCAAAGACTCGGATGCGAATGTCTTTTTCGGAACCGAAATATGTGGAATAGCTGCAAAACAAGCAAAAAACTGAAAAATTAGTACTTTTACCAGTCTGGGGGTTGAAAAATAACGGAGCGTCACACCTATTCCGGTCATGCAAAAAAAATTATTTAAATGTACCGGTTTTCTTTCCGGAACGAAACAGAAGCAATAATTCTACGTTTATTGGGTGAAATTAAGCAATAGACTCGGGTAACTGACGGGTAGCCAGCTTCATTTTCACCGGTCCCGGAAAAACCGGAGTACCGGGAAAGCCCCTTTTTGTGCAAAAACCTCTCTAGGTCAAATTTGTTCCTTCCTACGTAGCTTTCAGAGCTTATCTAAGTGATTTTATAGCAAAACGAGCTAATTAATGGTTACTGCAAGGTGTCAAAATTGACTTTTTCACTTCACCGGAAAACTAGGCAACCGGGAAAACCGGTTTTGCTACAACTGATTATTTACCCGGTGGCTTTTTAAAACATATTTTTTTCGGAAATCCAAAAAATTTATTTTTCGAGCAATTATCAAAAAACACATTCTACTGGTGACTCCTGCCATATCTATTCTAGCGAAATAATGGAAAGGTGCATCTGTACCGGTCAGGTTAGAAATGAAATTTCATTCCACAAGGTTTTAACTAAAATTGATTAAAATGTCATAAAAAGCAGTAAATTGGTGTAAATAAGCAAAAGATTCAGGTAACTGCCGGGTAGCCAGCTTTTGTCAGAAATTTCTTTTCCGTTTTCCCGGATGAATGTAGTACCGGGACATCGCGTTT
This sequence comes from Platynereis dumerilii, assembly GCA_026936325.1. Taxonomy (NCBI): domain Eukaryota; kingdom Metazoa; phylum Annelida; class Polychaeta; order Phyllodocida; family Nereididae; genus Platynereis; species Platynereis dumerilii. The sequence goes on from JAPTHN010000007.1 coordinate 13,170,881, forward strand.
TGGTGAAAATAAGTCCGATTGCCAAAGACTCGGATGCGAATGTCTTTTTCGGAACCGAAATGTGTGGAATAGCTGCAAAACAAGCAAAAAACTGAAAAATGAGTACTTTTTCCGGTCTGGGAGTTGAAAAATAACGCAGCTTCACACCTATTCCGGTCATGCAAAAAAAATTATTTAAATGTACCGGTACTCCTTCCGGAAAGAAACAGAAGCAATAATTCTACGTTTATTGGGTGAAATTAAGCAATAGATTCGGGTAACTGACGGGTAGCCAGCTTCATTTTCACCGGTCCCGGAAAAACCGGAGTACCGGGAAAGCCCCTTTTTGTGCAAAAACCTCTCTAGGTCAAATTTGTTCCTTCCTACGTAGCTTTCAGAGCTTATCTAAGTGATTTTATAGCAAAACGAGCTAATTAATGGTTACTGTAAGGTGTCAAAACTGACTTATTCACCTCACGGGAAAAGTAGTCAACCGGGAAACCGGTTTTGCTACAACTGATTATTTACCCGGTGGCCTTTTAAAACATATTTTTTTCGGAAATCCAAAAAATTTATTTTTCGAGCAATTATCAAAAAACACATTCTACTGGTGACTCCTGCCATATCTATTCTAGCGAAATAACGGAAAGGTGCATCTGTGCCGGTCAGGTAAGAAATGAAATTTCATTCCACAAGGTTTTAACTAAAATTGATTAAAATGTCATAAAAAGCAGTTAAATTGGTGTGAATAAGCAAAAGATTCAGGTAACTGCGGGTAGCCAGCTTTTGTCAGAAATTTCTTTTCCGTTTTCCCGGATGAATGTAGTACCGGGACATCGCGTTTGGGTGAAAATAAGTCCGATTGCCAAAGACTCGGATGTGAATGTCTTTTTCGGAACCGAAATGTGTGGAATAGCTGCAAAACAAGCAAAAAACTGAAAAATGAGTACTTTTACCAGTCTGGGGGTTGAAAAATAACGGAACGTCACACCTATTCCGGTCATGCAAAAAAAATTATTTAAATGTACCGGTTTTCTTTCCGGAACGAAACAGAAGCAATAATTCAACGTTTATTTGGTGAAATTAAGCAATAGATTCGGGTAACTGACAGGTGGCCAGCTTAATTTTCACCGGTCCCGGAAAAACCGGAGTACCGGGAAAGCCCCTTTTTGTGCAAAAACCTCTCTAGGTCAAATTTGTTCCTTCTTACGTAGCTTTCAAAGCTTATCTAAGTGATTTTATAGCAAAACGAGCTAATTAATGGTTACTGCAAGGTGTCAAAATTGACTTTTTCACTTCACCGGAAAACTAGGCAACCGGGAAAACCGGTTTTGCTACAACTGATTATTTACCCGGTGGCCTTTTAAAACATTTTTTTTTCGGAAATCCAAAAAATTTATTTTTCGAGCAATTATCAAAAAACACATTCTACTGGTGACTCCTGCCATATCTATTCTAGCGAAATAACGGAAAGGTGCATCTGTGCCGGTCAGGTAAGAAATGAAATTTCATTCCACAAGGTTTTAACTAAAATTGATTAAAATGTCATAAAAAGCAGTTAAATTGGTGTGAATAAGCAAAAGATTCAGGTAACTGCCGGGTAGCCAGCTTTTGTCAGAAATTTCTTTTCCGTTTTCCCGGATGAATGTAGTACCGGGACATCGCGTTTTGGTGAAAATAAGTCCGATTGCCAAAGACTCGGATGCGAATGTCTTTTTCGGAACCGAAATATGTGGAATAGCTGCAAAACAAGCAAAAAACTGAAAAATTAGTACTTTTACCAGTCTGGGGGTTGAAAAATAACGGAGCGTCACACCTATTCCGGTCATGCAAAAAAAATTATTTAAATGTACCGGTTTTCTTTCCGGAACGAAACAGAAGCAATAATTCTACTTTTATTGGGTGAAATTAAGCAATAGATTCGGGTAACTGACGGGTAGCCAGCTTCATTTTCACCGGTCCCGGAAAAACCGGAGTACCGGGAAAGCCCCTTTTTGTGCAAAAACCTCTCTAGGTCAAATTTGTTCCTTCCTACGTAGCTTTCAGAGCTTATCTAAGTGATTTTATAGCAAAACGAGCTAATTAATGGTTACTGCAAGGTGTCAAAATTGACTTTTTCACTTCACCGGAAAACTAGGCAACCGGGAAAACCGGTTTTGCTACAACTGATTATTTACCCGGTGGCCTTTTAAAACATATTTTTTTCGGAAATCCAAAAAATTTATTTTTCGAGCAATTATCAAAAAACACATTCTACTGGTGACTCCTGCCATATCTATTCTAGCGAAATAACGGAAAGGTGCATCTGTACCGGTCAGGTAAGAAATGAAATTTCATTCCACAAGGTTTTAACTAAAATTGATTAAAATGTCATAAAAAGCAGTTAAATTGGTGTAAATAAGCAAAAGATTCAGGTAACTGCCGGGTAGCTAGCTTTTGTCAGAAATTTCTTTTCCGTTTTCCCGGATGAATGTAGTACCGGGACATCGCGTTTTGGTGAAAATAAGTCCGATTGCCAAAGACTCGGATGTGAATGTCTTTTTCGGAACCGAAATGTGTGGAATATCTGCAAAACAAGCAAAAAACTGAAAAATGAGTACTTTTACCAGTCTGGGGGTTGAAAAATAACGGAGCGTCACACCTATTCCGGTCATGCAAAAAAAATTATTTAAATGTACCGGTTTTCTTTCCGGAACGAAACAGAAGCAATAATTCTACGTTTATTGGGTGAAATTAAGCAATGGATTCGGGTAACTGACGGGTAGCCAGCTTCATTTTCACCGGTCCCGGAAGAACCGGAGTACCGGGAAAGCCCCTTTTTGTGCGAAAACCTCTCTAGGTCAAATTTGTTCCTTCCTACGTAGCTTTCAGAGCTTATCTAAGTGATTTTATAGCAAAACGAGCTAATTAATGGTTACTGCAAGGTGTCAAAATTGACTTTTTCACTTCACCGGAAAACTAGGCAACCGGGAAAACCGGTTTTGCTACAACTGATTATTTACCCGGTGGCCTTTTAAAACATATTTTTTTCGGAAATCCAAAAAATTTATTTTTCGAGCAATTATCAAAAAACACATTCTACTGGTGACTCCTGCCATATCTATTCTAGCGAAATAACGGAAAGGTGCATCTGTACCGGTCAGGTAAGAAATGAAATTTCATTCCACAAGGTTTTAACTAAAATTGATTAAAATGTCATAAAAAGCAGTTAAATTGGTGTAAATAAGCAAAAGATTCAGGTAACTGCCGGGTAGCCAGCTTTTGTCAGAAATTTCTTTTCCATTTGGGTGAAAATAAGTCCGATTGCCAAAGACTCGGAAGTGAATGTCTTTTTCGGAACCGAAATGTGTGGAATAGCTGCAAAACAAGCAAAAAACTGAAAAATTAGTACTTTTACCAGTCTGGGGGTTGAAAAATAACGGAACGTCACACCTATTCCGGTCATGCAAAAAAAATTATTTAAATGTACCGGTTTTCTTTCCGGAAGAAACAGAAGCAATAATTCTACGTTTATTTGGTGAAATTAAGCAATAGATTCGGGTAACTGACAGGTAGCCAGCTTAATTTTCACTGGTCCCGGAAAAACCGGAGTACCGGGAAAGCCCCTTTTTGTGCAAAAACCTCTCTAGGTCAAATTTGTTCCTTCTTACGTAGCTTTCAAAGCTTATCTAAGTGATTTTATAGCAAAACGAGCTAATTAATGGTTACTGTAAGGTGTCAAAATTGACTTTTTCACTTCACCGGAAAACTAGGCAACCGGGAAAACCCGGTTTTGCTACAACTGATTATTTACCCGGTGGCCTTTTAAAACATATTTTTTTCGGAAATCCAAAAAATTTATTTTTCGAGCAATTATCAAAAAACACATTCTACTGGTGACTCCTGCCATATCTATTCTAGCGAAATAACGGAAAGGTGAATCTGTACCGGTCAGGTAAGAAATGAAATTTCATTCCACAAGGTTTTAACTAAAATTGATTAAAATGTCATAAAAAGCAGTTAAATTGGTGTAAATAAGCAAAAGATTCAGGTAACTGCCGGGTAGCCAGCTTTTGTCAGAAATTTCTTTTCCGTTTTCCCGGATGAATGTAGTACCAGGACATCGCGTTTGGGTGAAAATAAGTCAGATTGCCAAAGACTCGGATGTGAATGTCTTTTTCGGAACCGAAATGTGTGGAATAGCTGCAAAACAAGCAAAAAACTGAAAAATGAGTACTTTTACCAGTCTGGGGGTTGAAAAATAACGGAGCGTCACACCTATTCCGGTCATGCAAAAAAAATTATTTAAATGTTAGGGTTTTCTTTCCGGAACGAAACAGAAGCAATAATTCTACGTTTATTGGGTGAAATTAAGCAATAGATTCGGGTAACTGACGGGTAGCCAGCTTCATTTTCACCGGTCCTGGAAAAACCGGAGTACCGGGAAAGCCCCTTTTTGTGCAAAAACCTCTCTAGGTCAAATTTGTTCCTTCTTACGTAGCTTTCAGAGCTTATCTAAGTGATTTTATAGCAAAACGAGCTAATTAATGGTTACTGCAAGGTGTCATAATTGACTTTTTCACTTCACCGGAAAACTAGGCAACCGGGAAAACCGGTTTTGCTACAACTGATTATTTACCCGGTGGCCTTTTAAAACATATTTTTTTCGGAAATCCAAAAAATTCATTTTTCGAGCAATTACCAAAAAATACATTCTACTGGTCCCGGAAAAACTGGAGTACCGTGAGAGCCCCTTTTGTGCAAAAACCTCTCTAGTGTTAATAAGTAATTATGCAATTCGAGGAAGAAGGCGTCCAGAAAGGCATGAAACTGCCACTGGCTCCTGAAAAATGCAGTTTTAGCTTTTCCCACCAAAAATCTGCTGTTTTTCGGCAATCTTAGCCCATGGCATGGCCATAGTAGTGTTGATCTACTCCATTTTAACCAATTTCCATGGTAGTTACTGGCCTACTGCCTGTATTTCGAAGTTCACCTGCATTAAGTCAACCAATCAGAGCACAGCTTTTTCTTTTCTCCCTGCCTTAATCCTATAAAACCCATGTCGTCTGCTAGATATGACCTTTTTGCTAGATATGAGCTCTCTGCTTAGATATGGGCTTTCTGCATGCAATAAAGCTTGGAGGCTGGAAATGTAGAATGGAAATTACAAGAATTAGGAAAATTTATGCCTTTAACAACCACTGAGCCACTGAAACGTTTTTGCATCTTTGCATGTTTTAAATGACTGAAAAGCAATAAACCAACAAAAGGCTATTTTTTAGCTATAGTTTTGGGTTACTTGTAAGCTTAAATTCTTGTCTTTGAATAAAATGAGGAAAAAAAAATTTTCAACCCGACCGGGAATTGAATTTAGTTTGTGAAGCAAGTGCTCTACCACTACACCACGGACGTTGCAGTCACCAAGCTTCTCGGATTCGATGTGTTTCCACACTTAGATTTTGATGAAAGTGAAATATGATATTGGGGGGGGGGGTGCTAGCCTGGAAGGGGGGGGGATGCATTTGAAAGAGGAGGTGTGAACCCCCCCCCCCCTCCGATGAATTTTTTAAATTGATTTTTCAGACTTAACTATAGCCATTTTATGACCTCATGACAGGATACACCCCCCCCCCCCAACTAGTCCCCAGGCTCTGGCCATTTAATCGCAAAAAAAGTGCAACGGTCTTAAGTGTTTTTTATGTTGTAGTACACACCAGCGCATTTGAAAACCATCGTCTTAAGTGTCCTAGGTGGGGACTTTGGCTTACAGCCTCAAAAAACTTCCGAAAATTCAACTATGTTTTCAGGAAAGTTGGAAAACCACATTTTTAACAAGTGTGAAGTCAATTTTCTTGTCAGGTCCTTAATATTTCTCATACAACATCCCAATGTATTCGACTTTAAGGCCGGAGCAATTCATAACCATAGCTTAAGGCTAACTGTGGCATTTTGACCACTATTTCTTCAAAACCATGCAAAAATCATTTTCAGCATGGCAGATTTTCTGAGTGTTATGGCACCTAAACCCAATCGATAATCACTGAAGCACTTGTAATGGATCTAGAAAACTGCCAGATATCAATAGCTACATTTTGAGCCATTTTTGAACTTCATAGTGTAAGAATTGTAGACTTGGCACTCCTTTTAGCTACCCCTACCCCAAATTTATTTAAAAGGCCGATATTTCAAAAATGCATCTTAACTCCATCTAAAATGCAGGTTTTACACTGTAATTGCTCTCTTTTGTCAATCTAAAGATGCTAAACTCATATCTGGTGAGAACTGTATTGTCCACATATATGTATATTTCTTATATAGTTAGGTATTTAAGATGCGTGAAATGGCAGTCATTCCAGATGCCATATCAAACCATGGCTGTAGATTTTATGACCCAGTTCAGTTGGATACACAGTTCTTCGCCAAAATTCCTGTATCAGTAATCAACAAATCGTCAAGTTAACTTGTACATACAAAATACCACACCTGACATTCAAAAACGATGTTTTCAAGATTATTGCCTCCGGTGTCTCAGTCATATTTTTTACATTTTTTTTCTGTTACATTTATCTTAAATTTTTGTTGTCTTAATTTTGTTGCAACAATTGGTGACACCAGTCAGAACTTATGTTTTCTTCTTCGTCAAATGGATTTAAACTAAAAATGATCTTTAGCCAATTCCAAATGAGATGCCACTTTGTGGAATATGAGGAAGCATAACACTTGCTCAAGTGAGGATAATTTGCTGATATAAAAACTCATTTTGATTTGAAGTAAAAATCACTTAGGTCATAACTGTCTATCAATGATGTAGTCGAGGCCGGGACATTTGAAGCTGAAACTGAGATCAAGGCATGAGCCTGCACTTGATAGGGAAATTGGCATGCAGAACTACAAAAACTTGCCACACATACTAACAATCAATACGCTGGACCAATTTTATGCCCGATTTATGCCATGAATTTAGAAAAATGATTGTCTATTAAGAAAACCAAAAGCCTTAGATACAGTGAGCACTATGCCACAATGCAGAATAATCTGGAAAAAGAGGTGGATCTTTTCAATGAGTACTTGATTGCTCTGAATGTAGAGAATGGAGTAAAAACCCCAATGGTTAACAATGATTTCAACCACTCAAGGGGAAAGGGAAGGGTAACACCTAGGTACGGGGAATTAGTGGATGGGTGTCACCCTAGTGTAGCGCTAAAGGCGAAATTCAAAAAATCGATTACGATGTCGTTGGCTAAAAATAGGAGTCTTCAAAGAGCCTAATTGGTTTTTGGTCTTTATATAAAGGACCCTTGTAAATAGTGTTTTTGTCTTAAGTTTTTCAAAACTGTTGTTTGTATTATTGTACTTTGACGCACTATTTTTCATTAGATTAATTGTCTACATATTTTGCATTGATTATCTTTATAATTATAAATACGTGTGTGTATGTTATTCATGTATTAAGTTCTCTGTTATAGGATATTTGTTAGCATAGGGTTGCGGTCGGTTCAGACTCGCCCGTTTAAGTTGACAAAATCCATATCAGCATACTGTATACATGAAGTAGTTTTTTTTGTTTTTTTTTCCTGAAAATAAAAATACAAATACAAATTCTTTATTAAAATTAGCATTCTGCGACTCGCGGTTGGTCTAGACTCTAGTGCACAGGTGCTATCCAACGAAGAAAAGAAAAGAAAAAATGAAAAAAGTGCTTCCCTTTATTTATTATTTTTATTTATTTTATTATATATTATTTATTTATTTTTTTCCTTGGTTCCTTGGTATTGCACACTGGGTGTTATCACATCATTTATTTGGACACTTGTATTGACAGTACACAGTATAGCACACATAATTGTTATGCTTCATTCTCACGGCAGCTCCCGGAGAACTTTTTGAAACGGCGGCGAAGTATTTTCAGGAGAGACGGAAAAATATTTCCTCTTTTTAAGTATCGCGCAGGGGCATTTTAGCTTCCCGCCGGACATCTTTTGGTTGCACGCCGTCGAGAATCCTGCTTCTTACCGTCACTTCAAATCGCGACGGAGCAGAAAAAAAGTTTCAACCAGTACAAATTTTATTAAAATCGACGGGGGAGCAGACCAGATAAATTGTTCGACGCCGCGATCAGAAAAGTAAGACTGCGTCTAAGTTTTCGCGCCACTGAGGGGCAAAAAGTTTCCCGCCGTTTAGGAAAACAAGCGGGATTCTCTGCGTGGCGCCAAAAAGGTCGACCCCGCGGTTCTTCTGCACTCCGCCGTCAAGGAAAATGCTCCGGGACGTGTGCAAAACCTTCGCGCCGTCGTCTGGACCCCCTCCCGGAGCAGACAGAGTGGCGCCAGAGGGGCTATTTTTAGCAAAATCCTTTGTCCGCGGGGTACTGAAACCATCACGGCTTCGACCTTTTGTGCCACGGCGGGAAAGGGGGGTCTGCCATGGAGACGCACTGGCGCGCGCCTCGCATATAAATAGAAGAGCAGCCACTAGAGCACCATAACCACTCTGAACTTCAAGACGAACGCATCTATACTCCATGACACTCTGCTTCACAGCCTACTGAATTGCTGCTTCATTGCTGAATCCCTGCTTCATTGCTGATTGATCCTGCTTCATTGCTGATTCATCCTGCTTCATTTCTGATTGATCCTGCTTCAAGATGGGACCCAGAGGAAGAGGGAAGAAGACCTTGAGGGCACCAAGCAAGGGCATCAATCCAGCCAACACTCCACTGACCACTCCATCTTCAACTCCAGTTGGTTCACCAGCTCCTTTCATAGACTACACAGCTGTTACATTGTCTCTGGTGTCTCAGTCATATTTTTTACATTTTTTTTCTGTTACATTTATCTTAAATTTTTGTTGTTTTAATTTTGTTGCAACAATTGGTGACACCAGTCAGAACTTATGTTTTCTTCTTCGTCAAATGGATTTAAACTAAAAATGATCTTTAGCCAATTCCAAATGAGATGCCACTTTGTGGAATATGAGGAAGCATAACACTTGCTCAAGTGAGGATAATTTGCTGATATAAAAACTCATTTTGATTTGAAGTAAAAATCACTTAGGTCATAACTGTCTATCAATGATGTAGTCGAGGCCGGGACATTTGAAGCTGAAACTGAGATCAAGGCATGAGCCTGCACTTGATAGGGAAATTGGCATGCAGAACTACAAAAACTTGCCACACATACTAACAATCAATACGCTGGACCAATTTTATGCCCGATTTATGCCATGAATTTAGAAAAATGATTGTCTATTAAGAAAACCAAAAGCCTTAGATACAGTGAGCACTATGCCACAATGCAGAATAATCTGGAAAAAGAGGTTGATCTTTTCAATGAGTACTTGATTGGTCTGAATGTAGAGAATGGAGTAAAAACCCCAATGGTTAACAATGATTTCAACCACTCAAGGGGAAAGGGAAGGGTAACACCTAGGTACGGGGAATTAGTGGATGGGTGTCACCCTAGTGTAGCGCTAAAGGCGAAATTCAAAAAATCGATTACGATGTCGTTGGCTAAAAATAGGAGTCTTCAAAGAGCCTAATTGGTTTTTGGTCTTTATATAAAGGACCCTTGTAAATAGTGTTTTTGTCTTAAGTTTTTCAAAACTGTTGTTTGTATTATTGTACTTTGACGCACTATTTTTCATTAGATTAATTGTCTACATATTTTGCATTGATTATCTTTATAATTATAAATACGTGTGTGTATGTTATTCATGTATTAAGTTCTCTGTTATAGGATATTTGTTAGCATAGGGTTGCGGTCGGTTCAGACTCGCCCGTTTAAGTTGACAAAATCCATATCAGCATACTGTATACATGAAGTAGTTTTCTTTTTCCTGAAAATAAAAATACAAATACAAATTCTTTATTAAAATTAGCATTCTGCGACTCGCGGTTGGTCTAGACTCTAGTGCACAGGTGCTATCCAACGAAGAAAAGAAAAGAAAAAATGAAAAAAGTGCTTCCCTTTATTTATTATTTTTATTTATTTTATTATATATTATTTATTTATCTTTTTCCTTGGTTCCTTGGTATTGCACACTGGGTGTTATCACATCATTTATTTGGACACTTGTATTGACAGTACACAGTATAGCACACATAATTGTTATGCTTCATTCTCACGGCAGCTCCCGGAGAACTTTTTGAAACGGCGGCGAAGTATTTTCAGGAGAGACGGAAAAATATTTCCTCTTTTTAAGTATCGCGCAGGGGCATTTTAGCTTCCCGCCGGACATCTTTTGGTTGCACGCCGTCGAGAATCCTGCTTCTTACCGTCACTTCAAATCGCGACGGAGCAGAAAAAAAGTTTCAACCAGTACAAATTTTATTAAAATCGACGGGGGAGCAGACCAGATAAATTGTTCGACGCCGCGATCAGAAAAGTAAGACTGCGTCTAAGTTTTCGCGCCACTGAGGGGCAAAAAGTTTCCCGCCGTTTAGGAAAACAAGCGGGATTCTCTGCGTGGCGCCAAAAAGGTCGACCCCGCGGTTCTTCTGCACTCCGCCGTCAAGAAAAATGCTCCGGGACGTGTGCAAAACCTTCGCGCCGTCGTCTGGACCCCCTCCCGGAGCAGACAGAGTGGCGCCAGAGGGGCTATTTTTAGCAAAATCCTTTGTCCGCGGGGTACTGAAACCATCACGGCGTCGACCTTTTGTGCCACGGCGGGAAAGGGGGGTCTGCCATGGAGACGCACTGGCGCGCGCCTCGCATATAAATAGAAGAGCAGCCACTAGAGCACCATAACCACTCTGAACTTCAAGACGAACGCATCTATACTCCATGACACTCTGCTTCACAGCCTACTGAATTGCTGCTTCATTGCTGAATCCCTGCTTCATTGCTGATTGATCCTGCTTCATTGCTGATTCATCCTGCTTCATTTCTGATTGATCCTGCTTCAAGATGGGACCCAGAGGAAGAGGGAAGAAGACCTTGAGGGCACCAAGCAAGGGCATCAATCCAGCCAACACTCCACTGACCACTCCATCTTCAACTCCAGTTGGTTCACCAGCTCCTTTCATAGACTACACAGCTGTTACATTGTCTCTGGTGTCTCAGTCATATTTTTTACATTTTTTTTCTGTTACATTTATCTTAAATTTTTGTTGTCTTAATTTTGTTGCAACAATTGGTGACACCAGTCAGAATTAATGTTTTCTTCTTCGTCAAATGGATTTAAACTAAAAAATGATCTTTAGCCAATTCCAAATGAGATGCCACTTTGTGGAATATGAGGAAGCATAACACTTGCTCAAGTGAGGATAATTTGCTGATATAAAAACTCATTTTGATTTGAAGTAAAAATCACTTAGGTCATAACTGTCTATCAATGATGTAGTCGAGGCCGGGACATTTGAAGCTGAAACTGAGATCAAGGCATGAGCCTGCACTTGATAGGGAAATTGGCATGCAGAACTACAAAAACTTGCCACACATACTAACAATCAATACGCTGGACCAATTTTATGCCCGATTTATGCCATGAATTTAGAAAAATGATTGTCTATTAAGAAAACCAAAAGCCTTAGATACAGTGAGCACTATGCCACAATGCAGAATAATCTGGAAAAAGAGGTTGATCTTTTCAATGAGTACTTGATTGGTCTGAATGTAGAGAATGGAGTAAAAACCCCAATGGTTAACAATGATTTCAACCACTCAAGGGGAAAGGGAAGGGTAACACCTAGGTACGGGGAATTAGTGGATGGGTGTCACCCTAGTGTAGCGCTAAAGGCGAAATTCAAAAAATCGATTACGATGTCGTTGGCTAAAAATAGGAGTCTTCAAAGAGCCTAATTGGTTTTTGGTCTTTATATAAAGGACCCTTGTAAATAGTGTTTTTGTCTTAAGTTTTTCAAAACTGTTGTTTGTATTATTGTACTTTGACGCACTATTTTTCATTAGATTAATTGTCTACATATTTTGCATTGATTATCTTTATAATTATAAATACGTGTGTGTATGTTATTCATGTATTAAGTTCTCTGTTATAGGATATTTGTTAGCATAGGGTTGCGGTCGGTTCAGACTCGCCCGTTTAAGTTGACAAAATCCATATCAGCATACTGTATACATAAAGTAGTTTTTTTTGTTTTTTTTTCCTGAAAATAAAAATACAAATACAAATTCTTTATTAAAATTAGCATTCTGCGACTCGCGGTCGGTCTAGACTCTAGTGCACAGGTGCTATCCAACGAAGAAAAGAAAAGAAAAAATGAAAAAAGTGCTTCCCTTTATTTATTATTTTTATTTATTTTATTATATATTATTTATTTATCTTTTTCCTTGGTTCCTTGGTATTGCACACTGGGTGTTATCACATCATTTATTTGGACACTTGTATTGACAGTACACAGTATAGCACACATAATTGTTATGCTTCATTCTCACGGCAGCTCCCGGAGAACTTTTTGAAACGGCGGCGAAGTATTTTCAGGAGAGACGGAAAAATATTTCCTCTTTTTAAGTATCGCGCAGGGGCATTTTAGCTTCCCGCCGGACATCTTTTGGTTGCACGCCGTCGAGAATCCTGCTTCTTACCGTCACTTCAAATCGCGACGGAGCAGAAAAAAAGTTTCAACCAGTACAAATTTTATTAAAATCGATGGGGGAGCAGACCAGATAAATTGTTCGACGCCGCGATCAGAAAAGTAAGACTGCGTCTAAGTTTTCGCGCCACTGAGGGGCAAAAAGTTTCCCGCCGTTTAGGAAAACAAGCGGGATTCTCTGCGTGGCGCCAAAAAGGTCGACCCCGCGGTTCTTCTGCACTCCGCCGTCAAGGAAAATGCTCCGGGACGTGTGCAAAACCTTCGCGCCGTCGTCTGGACCCCCTCCCGGAGCAGACAGAGTGGCGCCAGAGGGGCTATTTTTAGCAAAATCCTTTGTCCGCAGGGTACTGAAACCATCACTGCGTCGACCTTTTGTGCCACGGCGGGAAAGGGGGGTCTGCCATGGAGACGCACTGGCGCGCGCCTCGCATATAAATAGAAGAGCAGCCACTAGAGCACCATAACCACTCTGAACTTCAAGACGAACGCATCTATACTCCATGACACTCTGCTTCACAGCCTACTGAATTGCTGCTTCATTGCTGAATCCCTGCTTCATTGCTGATTGATCGTGCTTCATTGCTGATTCATCCTGCTTCATTTCTGATTGATCCTGCTTCAAGATGGGACCCAGAGGAAGAGGGAAGAAGACCTTGAGGGCACCAAGCAAGGGCATCAATCCAGCCAACACTCCACTGACCACTCCATCTTCAACTCCAGTTGGTTCACCAGCTCCTTTCATAGACTACACAGCTGTTACATTGTCTCCAAGCATGTTCAGCTTGCCGGACAGCATCGTGGCAGTGACCACTGCTACATCAACAGTGACCAGTGAGACCATCTTCGAGGGCCCGCCACCACCCAAAGTGCTGCAACAACCTGATGAGGAGGATGAAGATGATGATGAAGAAGCTGAAGATCAAGTCCTGGCCAAGCTTGCTGCTGCTGTCAAGTCTCCAACCAAGCGTGGCAGGCCTGCCACTGCTGCTGCAGCCAAGAAGAAGCGTCCCAAGTCTGCTGATGCTGATGTCAAGTCTCCAACCAAGCGTGGCAGGCCTGCTGATGCTGCTGATGCTGCTGCTTCTGTCAAGTCTCCCACCAAGCGCACCCAGTCGGCTGATGCTGCTGTCTTCAAGACTCCCACCAAGACTGCTCCAAGGGGAAGGCCTCGCACTCCTGGCAAGTCTCCTTCAGCCAAGCGTCACGCCACCTCCAAGTCTCCAGCCAAGTCTCCAGTCAAGCCTCCAGCCAAGTCTCCAGTCAAGCCTCCAGTCAAGCCTCCAGTCAAGCCTGTCACTCCAGCCCAGACCCGAGCCAAGACTGCAGTCCAGCCTCCACCTCCACCTCCAGATGATACTCCTGCTGATGATGAAGATGATGACTGTGTTCTGACAGCTGCAATGATCCACCAGCAGACCCTGGACTCCAACTACGATGCCACCACAGAGGAAGATACTCCCAAGAAGAAGGGTGCCAAGTCCAAGGGCAGCAAGGGGAAGAACCAGCCAAAGGAAGATTCTGACAACACTGGATCTGAGGTTGAGCTGATCCAGGAGGCCGATGGCCAGTTTGTCCACAAGGAGAAGAAGAAGGGCTACAGGAAGGCAAACTCCAGGGACCTACTGGGCATCACAGAAGAGCAGGAGGATGACCTGATCGACTGGTACCGGGAAAACAAGCAGCTGTACACCAAGGGCTCAACCACCTTCAAGAGTGGACAGAAGGACAGACTGGATGCAGAGAAAGCAGCAGAACTGACATTGCTAGTGGGGAAGGAGATCACAGCAGCTAGAGTCTACAAATGGAGGAACAACATCAGGACTACCTTCTCAAAGTGCATCAGACCTCAACCTTCTGGAGCTGGCAGAAAGAAGATGTCCGAGCGAGACAAGTACATCCTGGCGAAGTGTGAATTCTTGAGGTCCTCCATCATTCCGAAGGGTGCCGTGGAAGTCTCCAGCTTCACTGGACCAGGAGGAAGTAACCGCCTGTCGTCCGATTCTGATGCCCCCATGGACTACAATCCTATGCCCGACCTTGATGACAGCCTCCCAGCCAGCCAGCAGCAGTCCTCCCAGGAGATGTCCCAGCAGTCCCTCCAGCCATCCCAGCAGCAGTCCCAGGTCTTCCCAGGACGAAAGCCATCCAAGAAGAGGAAGGACACAGACCAGGAGATGGCCTCTGCCCTGACTTCAATTGCTGGTCACTACACTTCAGACAGGCCCAGGAAAGCAGCACCACCTCAGCCGGCAGGACCATTCTGTGACATGTGCCCACAAACTGCTCACAGGCTGGATCCAGAAGTACACCAGTTGCAGAACATGTGCAGGAGTATCTTCACATCTGGGAAGAACATGAACCGTGCCCTGAGACTTCGCCTCCTGCACTCCTTGAGCCAGACGGACAACTACTTCGTACAGGCGGCCGTCCAAGATAAAATCCTGATGATGCAGCAAGAGAATGTGGAGATGATCCTAGGGCAGCAGCAGCACCAATACATCCCTCCTCCTGGTCCAGCTCCATCCTTTGTCAACGAGGACTTGCAGCAGCCTCCAACAACTCAGCATCAGCCCCAGCAGCCCCAGCAGCCAAGTCTTCAGATGCAGTCCCAGCCTCCACGCCAGCAGTTGCAGTCCCAGCCAAGCAGCAGCAGCCAGTTCCAGTCCCTGCAGCCAATTCGAAGCCAGACTCCAGCCCTGCAGCAGTCATCTTTAAGCTTCAGCCAGCTGATGCTTGACAGCCCCCAGAAGCTTGGCTTCCCCGGACCCTCTTTTGGGCAGCAGCAGCAGCCAGTACAGCAGCAGCCACTACAGCAGCAGCAGCACCAGCCTCTACAGCAGCATCAGCCACAACAGCAGCAGCAGTCTCTACAGCAGCAGCAGCCACCACTACAGCAGCAGTCTCTACAGCAGCAGCAGCCACCACTACAGCAGCAGCAGCCACCACTACAGCAGCAGCAGCCACCACTACAGCAGCAGCAGCAGTCTCTACAGCAGCAGCAGCAGTCTCTACAGCAGCAGCAGCAGTCTCTACAGCAGCAGCAGCAGCCGACAGTTGTCCACCAGCGGCAAACTCCATTGTCGTTCCAGTGGAGCCAAGTCAACATGCCCTCTCCAAGGAAGTGATGCCTGTTCAAGTCGTCTGAAAAAAAAAAAAACCCTGGCCCTTTTAAGGGCCACCAAATCCTCCAAAAAGAGCTGGCCACGTACACATCTTATGTTGACTAAAAAAACTCTTGCGATGACAAACAAGAGCAAAAATGAAAAGAGCCCCAAAAAAAAAAAGTTGACAAATTCCCCCAAAAAAAAAATCCGGTCCTGGCCCTTGTAAATTTTAAACACCTTCATAAAAGCAAGGTGCTATTTCCCTTCTTTTTTTTTTGGCCCATTTTCACTTTCTGCTTAACCAGTACAGGTGGCATTTCTGCTTTCTTAATTAAAGTTTTTTCACCACTTTAATTAATATAGATAGATAGATAGATAGATAGATAGATAGATAGATAGATAGATAGATAGATAGATAGATAGATAGTCAGACAGATAGTCAGATAGATAGATAGATGGATAGATAGGCAGATAGATAGATAGATAGATAGATAGATAGATAGGCAGATAGATAGACAGATAGATAGGCAGATAGATAGCTATATAGAAGAAAATATTTGGACGTCGCATATACACTGCAGCAAAGAAAAACGAGTGATCGTCATTTTGCAGTGATGACACTTGGATAGATAGATAGATAGATAGATAGATAGATAGATAGATAGGCACATAGATAGATAGACAGATAGGCACATAGACAGACAGATAGACAGATAGACAGATAGACAGATAGATAGATAGATAGATAGATAGATAGATAGATGGAACACAATGCTCGTTACATATATACACTGCAGAAAACAAAAGCAGTTATCGTCACTTTGCAGGGATTGCACTTGCATAGATAGATAGATAGACAGATAGATAGATAGATAGATAGATAGATAGATAGATAGATAGATAGATAGATAGATAGATAGGCAGATAGATAGGCAGATAGATAGACAGATAGATAGATAGATAGATGGAACACAATGCTCGTTACATATATACACTGCAGAAAACAAAAGCAGTTATCGTCACTTTGCAGGGATTGCACTTGGATAGATAGATAGACAGATAGATAGATAGATAGATAGATAGATAGATAGATAGATAGATAGTCAGACAGATAGTCAGATAGATAGATAGATAGATAGATAGATAGATAGAGAGGAAGTGAAAGTGATTTAAATGGGTTGTACAGATAGATACAAAGCTAAAAATTTGCTATTTTATGTACGTCACAAAATATGTAGTTGTTGCAGGGAGGGCTTTTTTTTTTTGGGGGGGGGGGTTTGTCAACATAAAGATGTGTACAAGGCCTGCTCTTTCTGGAGGAAGTGGTAAGCCCCTACAAGGGCTGGGTTAATTTGTGGTTTTTTAAGGGGGGCATTGAATTGCTGTTGCTGCTGCTGCTGCTGCTGCTCTGCTTCATCTTCAAATTCTGTCCATCTGCCAGGGGACACTTCCTGCTGGGCTGTTCACGTAGTCTCGTAGGTAGTCTCGGTACTGTTTGGCTTGTCTTGCGGCATTTCCATATGCTGGAGCGAATCCAAGGTCATGCAAGGGGTCTCCTCTCCACAGTCCTTCAGTGACTTCATGGGTTGCAGGATCTTCTCTGTCCATTACGTCGTTGTCCATGGCTCGATGAATTCCTATTCTGTCTCGCAGAAGATTGTGTAGAGTGCAGGCTGCCAGAGTGATGGCTGCCACTCTGCCGGGTTTCTGGGGCATCGTAGTTAGGAAGCATCTGAACCTGTGGGACAGGATACCGAAGGCATTCTCCACCACTCTCCTGGCTCTTGAAATTCTGTAGTTGTAGACTCTGGAGGGGATGTCAAGGTTTCTTCTTGGAACAGGCTTCAGCAACCAGCTCTTCAGGGGGAAGGCCTCATCTCCAACGATGAAGTATGGAAAAGGATTCCCAACTGTGCCAGGTAGAGGTTCAGCAGGGGGTAGCCCAAGTCGTTCTTCTTCCAGCAGGTCCCTCAGCCTTGTGTCCAGGAAGACTCCTCCATCCGATGAGCTTCCTTGGCATCCAGCCTGCACGTAGAGGAACTTGTAGTCAGAATCCACCAAAGCCATAAGCACAATGGAATGGAAGCCCTTGTAGTTGAAGTAGATTGACCCAGCTTTCCGAGGACATCTGATGCCAACATGCTTCCCATCCAGTGCTCCGATGCAATGGGGCATGTTCCACCTCTTCTCGAAGCCCTTGGCAACTTCCTTCCAGGATGCTGGATCCATTGGCAGGGCCAGCAGATGTTCGTAAGCTCGCATGATGGCAATGCAGACACTGGGGATAAAATTGCAGATGGTGTTGGGAGCCACTCTGAAACCGTAGGCCAAGGACTTGTAGCTCTCTCCTGTCGCCATGTACCGTAGGGTGACTGCCAACTTCAATCCAGGTTCCAGAGCCCTCCTCATGTTGGTGTCTTGTTTTGTAATTGCAGGAGCCACAGCAGCCAGGATTTCAGCAAAAATGTCAGGAGGCATTCTGCAGAAGTTGTAGTAGCCAGAGACATCATTGTTGGCCAATTCAGGCAGCAGCTGGTAGAAATGGCCATGTTGTTCCCTCTGCAGCAGCCAATTCCGAATCCACCATCTCTTCATCTTCCTCCTTCTCCGTATTCTTCTTAGATAATAAGCACCAGCAACAGCAGCAACAACAGCAACGTCAAGGTCTTCCCCAGCATCTTCATCAGCCATCATGTCTGTCCAGCATCCAGGAGTGTCCCCTTCAAAGGTCAAGCAGCAAGTGAAGCAAGGCGGCCCTCTGCGGCCCTTTTTATTGGCTTTCGCAGCGCCCTCCTCCGCCGCGGTGCCCTTGACAACGGCGTCATGCTTTTCATTCCCGACGATGTGCCCTCGGGCCTACAGACATCCCCGTGGAGAACAAAACCATTCCCGCAGTCGTAAAAGCAATCCCCGGCGTTGTGAAAATATAGTCCGCCGCGGTGAAATAGGTTCACTGAGGGGCAGTTATAGGTTCCCTGCGGGGTACTTTTTATATCACGGGGCAATATAAAAGTATCCCGCAGGAGGAGGAAATTTCTTTCCCCCGGCGAACTTTTGATGACGGCGTACAACTTTTCTTCCCCGCAGGGAACAAAAAGAACCCCGCCGTGGCTTTCGCTGCATGGTTATCGATTAGCCTTAATTGATTACATAATTGCCCTTCGCGCCGTCCTAACTGAAAATCTTGCAAGAATTCGTCTGGCTCTGCGCCGCCGTTGATAAAAAGCTTACCGTCATCTCCCGTGAGAATGGGGCATAACTAATTGATTATTATTAAATTACGGATCATCAATGTGACATATTCCTATTCCTATCACTCTACCTATCCGGCGCATGCAGTGTAGGCTTCAACTATATCGAGAGAGGTCACAACCTTACATGGTTTATGACCTAACAAGTCTACAAGTCTACAAGACCCGAGGCCAAATCCATCAAAATGTTGCTTGAGGACGAGAACGGTCCAGAGGCCAAGGATTTGGCATCCAAGATCAAGCCAAGGTTGTGGCCTTCAAAATATGGCCCAGAGGTTGGCCTCGAGGACAAGGCCAGCCTATATAATTCCAACACTGCTGTCTTAACGTGAAGATATTAATGCTCCGATTACAATTAAAGAAAATAAACTCTGAATACTAAATTCAGAAGTTATGCCCCTGGAAACTATCAAATGATATTCACTTTCTGATTAACAATGGGTTTGTGGTTTACAACAATGCTCCCTGCTTTGTAAAATTCCACGAGGACTCAAGGAGTACTTCAATACTATTCTGTTTTTCTTGTCCTATGATTTCCTCCATGTCCCCAAATGCATTTTGAATCATTCATGTCCCACTCTTGATACAAAAGAAGAGTCAAGTTCATTTTTAGATAAGAGTCCAATTTACTCAGGGTTTATTACTAAGTGCTTGGACCTACAGAATCCTGAAAATGAAGAACTTTTATGTTCAGAAAATGTGTGAAAAATTTCACGAATGAACAAGATGATGTAGAAATTTTATTACCAAACGTTTTGTGTTCCTATTTTGTATTTTTCTCTTTTCTCAACAAATGTACATGTCGCCAGGTCATTTTTTGTTTGAATTGATTGAAAAGAGGCTTGGCCGATAGTAAAATCCATTATCTATCCTTCGTCCATTGAGTCTAAAATACAGGTTCGCATAAATTTATGGGGAAACTTTTCATCACTTTAGTGAAAGTAGGCCTACCTGTCGATCTGATTTGCAATATCTATCTTTTACTTTCAGAATATTCTTAAGATACCCATTAAACAACACTGGCAAACTGTGCATTTGTTTTTTAATGCTGTTGACCATTATCAAAATAAAAGCTCCTAAAAACAAAAGATGTAATTTTCACAAAAGATGCTTGTTTTTCGTTACGCAGGACACCACAAAGCAGATGTTTTTGTGGATGTACAACATCGGCTGTTCAAGTCACATCAAATGTACAATGTTTAAACTCAAAGAGCTACTGGTATTGAACATTTCCCATTATCCATTGGAAAAAAAGCTATTCCATGTTGTCTATTATTCAAGTTATGCCAGTTTCTATCCAGAAAGTCAGAAAGTTGGAACATAATCACTGGATTGGCTTTATAAAATGTAAATGTGGGCTATACACTTTTGAGAATTATTATCAAGAAAACAATCTGTGTCTGTTCTAGAGACCTGCGTGGTCGACCAAAAGCATGACCGCCCCGCAATGGACTATGCTTGAACGCGACTGCACCGCCCTGCACTACTGAAAAGCTGACCACGACCGCGACCGCCTCACATGCTTGAGGCCTGACCGCGACCGCCCCGCACCGCATGCAGTCATGGTATGATTGACCGCGACCGCCCCGCTTGACCGCAATATGACCGCAGATGTCCGCAGTTCAAAAGATTTAGTGACTTTGGCTTTTTGTGATGAAGATAAATATGAAACTAATCATATAATGATGAAACTGTGATTCAATTGATTGATTTACAAGTTTTACAACATTGAAGTTAAAATGACTTAAAAATAGAGAATAAACCATTCTCTGTAACTTTGTCGATCTAAAAATGCATCTTATTCAGTTCCTATATAATATATATACAGTACTGGACATGTTGAACAGACTCTGTTCAGGCTTGTAGCATGGTATTGTGTACAGTGGCTTTTTTTCAGACGGGAAAGCTTGTTATTTCGATATTGTATGTCATTGGGACTTGGCATGTATCTGATTGACTAGAGGAGAATGTGTAGTTTTCAGAAATATATGGTTTGCTATGTGTTGGTTGATTCGCCTATCACCATAAATCAAAATTCTGATCAAAAAACGCATTTTTTGCCTTGTTTATAGCTCATTCACAAATAGTATTGCTTATAAATGATGATGCTTTTGATATTTTAACAATTTTCAAAATGAAATAATTGGTTCAGTATCACAGACTGAAACACAAAGAACATATTTAGTTAAAAAAATTATGGTTTTACAGTGTTAGCGTTCACCGAGAGAATTTTTTACATGAAGATGTCACATAGTTTGAAAACAATTAATTTTCTTACATGCACTTTTGACCTCTCCTGGAATATATATGCTTTATATATGGAATGTTGCTAATGGCTGCGTGGAAGCCCCATAGTATCCCTCTTCTAGACCAACACTTCTTCAGTTCCTGAGATCGTTATAAGGGCACATTTAGGATACTTTCGCATTGCTTATGCAAATGTTCACAAGTACGTCGCGTTTTACAAATTCGTAGGTTTAGGTGTCAAACTTTTAGAGGTAAGGTTGACATTTTTTTTACAGATATTTATGCATCAAACTGCAATACCGGGCAAAATATTAAGTCTCTAACCATCATATTGAACTTGTTGGAGCTGATCTTAGTGCGTTCACAAGTACGTCGCGTTTTATGAAACCGACACTTCCTGCTGCTACGTCACCATGGTCATGCCAATAGCATGGACATTTGTGAATAATCATTAGCAAATATATTTAAGAAGCAAAGCAAAAAAAAAAATTTTGAGAGCAATCTGAACTCAATTATACGCAAAATTAGCATATTTTTAAAAATATGATAAATGAGAGAAAATTGTCAAAAACCATATTTTTCTCCTAATTATGCAATAAACAGGTAATTCTGGATTAAATCCAATATCAATAATGCCAATTTGAATTATTTTCTTCAATGGACCATGCATTTGTGTTCAAATTAAAATTACTTGGGATATTTTGGGGAGAGTCAAAAATCTGCTATTAACTTGGAACAGAACCCAAGATCCAACACCCTAAATCAAATACTATGTCTAATAATCTGGTTCCCTATAACTATTTCTAACTGATTTGGAACCGAATTTCCTTATTTTGATACCTTCATCTCTATATTATCACATGATTTCTTGTTAATTTCAGGGAATTTATCGTTATCGCAACATATAGTGTTTAATCATCATTTACCAATTTTAAAAGGTTAAATTGATTTTCCACTATGTTTTAACCATGTTAATTATTTATTTCATATTACTTGACCCCCAATTTCACTTTTTGTGGATTTACCAATCATTTACTTTCATCCAAAAATAACACTAAAATTGACTTTGGCTTGGTTTTGTTGAGCATAGTCAACGCTGTTATGGCTATGGTTACAATTTTTTCCAAAGTTGGTCAACACTATATCATGAATGTTTCCTGGTGGTTTGGTGGCTTTAACATTTATACTTTTTGTGGCACAAGTGTTTTGACCAACTGTGGAGAATTCAATTTTTGCAGGGCGGAGCTTAAGGTGCAGCACCTCACTGCCTGCAGTTAGAAATGTAAAACCCCAGCAAAATGTACTCCAGTATGTGTGTTATAAGTGTTCCAATAATTAACTTCCTGAATTAAGTGTGAGTAGTTATTTTTTTGAAGAAATAAACCATATTCCAGTTCTGTCACGATTCACCCCAATGTACCGATTCACCCCATATTATGGAACAACGAAAGCTCATTAAGCTCAATCCTTCTGGATTTTGTTTCCCTAATATATTAGCTATCAAAATATAAGAAGTAGTTAATTGTGCTACAACTTTCATTTTTCATCATTGGTGGCCAAAATGTGTACACAATATTGTGCTACAAGCCTTCAACATGTCCATCATTAAACAGATGCAAAGCGCTGCACTGCTAGACATTCACCTAATATTCTCCGAATACTTTTTTGGCACTGCACGCATAATCATCCTTTTTTAAATCGTCAATTGTTTTAGTGCAGGTGTCTTGAGAGTTGTGTATATTCAACACTCATCGCTTAGAACTATTTGATTATTCTAAAGAAAGTAATGTAAGTGTTGCTAAACAAAGTAATGTAAGTGTTGCTAAAAAATTAATGATAACTCAATACCCTACTGTGTATTTTTAGCTGTCTAGCTGCGCCTCCCTACAGTGAGTAGTAATTTTCCGAACCCAATTTTGGACAACTGACTCTTCATTCTACAATATAGAGGGTTTCTGTGCTGTTATGTGAAAGTTTGCAAAATGAATCTCTGTACTAAATATATGTTTGAATGCTAGATATGTGTGGGAATTTTCTTCAGAGTATATATATTAAATTTTTACTAACAGTTGTATACCTTATTATAATGTGTGAATGATATGTAAGTTGCTAACTAGATGTAGTTTTTGTTTAGGAATATCAACAGCACTCATTTCTATGTTGGAGGGCCTTTAAGCAGTTGCTGCTGGTCCATCCGATATATTTTTGTATAATGTTTTAAGGACTTTATTATATTAAATTTATATTGACATTTTTAAAAATTAAATTTATATTGACATTTTTAAAATTATCTTTTACTTGAAAATCTAAACTGATATTGGACACTCTTTAAAAACATCGGACATTTACAAGTTTAATCACTAGAACTGGGACCAGTATTGTAATAATAACATTATACTTAACCTTGTTTTTAGCTTTCTGTAGATTAGTGTAGACTTTGATTTTGCTTTGTATTGCGATATTGATGACACATGTATCTTTTTTGATATTCGGTTTGTCATAATAAAAGTCTATATATATATATCTAAAATATATGTGTAGTATTGATCAATTCCTTTCATTAATTTCTTTTAATTAGTTGAATATAAATACTATTATAGATGATTCTTTAAAGAGTTCGGTAACAAATATAAAACTTGATTATGTCTCTATTTCCCTTCTCAATTAACTTCTCAGCGTTACAACCTCTGGTGAACTTTTTAAATGTATTGGCAATGATGGGAAAAGAAGGATATAGGGCCCCAAATATGACAAAAATATTCTCTGATTTGTCACACCTATATGTGGCTTGATAATCGAAATCAAATAAGAGCATCACAAAGAAGCAATCATGAATATTGGTTTAAAACATTTGTGTCCCAAAACATACAAATTTACCAAAAAACTAGTTATCCAACTCAACTGGATCACTAAAAATAGGCTTTTGTGTGATATGGCAGTAATCTTGGATGCAATTGTGAATACCTCAATGTATAACAGATAAAATACACAGTTCTCACCAGATATGAGTTTAGCATCATTAGATTGACAAAAGAGAGCAATTACATAGTAAAACTTGCATATTTGGTTGAGTTGAGATGTATTTTTGAAATATCGGCATTTTTAATAAATTTGGGGTAGGGGCAGCTAAAACCAGTGCTAAGTCCACAATTCTGACACTATGAAGTTCAAAAATGGCTCAAAATGTAGCTATTGATATCTGGCAGTTTTCTAGATCCATTACAAGTGCTTCAGTGATTATTGATAGGGTTCAGGTACCATAACACTCAGAAAAAACGCCACAGTTAGCCTTTAGCTATGGTTATGAATTGCTCAGGCCTTAAAGTTGAATACTTTGGGATGTTGTATGAGAAATATTAAGGACCTGACAAGAAAATTGACTTCACACTTGTTAAAAATGTGGTTTTCCGACATTCCTGAAAACATAGTTGAATTTTCGGAGGTTTTTGGAGGCTGTAAGCCAAAGTCCCCACCTAGGACACTTAAGACGATGGTTTTCAGATGCGCTGATGTATACTACAACCTACAAAACACTTAAGACTGTTGCACTTTTTTTGCGATTAAATGGCCAGAGCCCGGGGACTACACCCTATGGGGTAACTAGGGGGAATTGGGGGGAAAGGAGGAGGTTATTCCGGAAAGTGGGGTGTAAGATGGGGTAAGTTGGGGCAACCGGGGGCTAGCGGGAGGCAACTTGGGGGAGTGGGGAGAAAGCGGGGGGAAGTGAGGGGAAGTGGGGGGTAAGCAGGGGGAAGCGGGGTGTTAGTGGGGGCAAATGGGGGATAAGCGAGGGCAAGTTGAGGGTAAGCCAGGGGTTAGTGGGGGGAAGAGGGGGAAGCAGGGGGCAAAACGGGGGTAAAATGGGGGGTAGCAGATATTACGGGAATAACAAAAGGGAGCGGGGGGTGGATCCTGTCATGAGGCCTAGGTAGAGGGTGTATCCTGTCATGAGGCCTTTGAAATCATAAAAAAGACTTAAGTTCAAGTCTGACAACAATAAAAAATTGTTTGGGGGAGGGGGAGTCCAGGTCTTGTCACTCACCCCTTCCCTCAGGTTTCGCCATAAATTTCATAAATTTTTAAAATCAATTCCTGAAAGTAGAAATTCTGGGGAAAATTTTGGTGTATGACACTTAACTTTGTGTTCTACTCCGGTGACCACTTGCCTCAAAGAATACTCTCCTCTGCTGCTCCACTGAAGGCTTTTCCAAACCCATCCCACCCCCCCCCCCTTTCATAATACTACAAAGTAGGGGAGAGGCTTTTTTTCAGAAAAGCTTGCCTCCAACCTTAATGGATGATGACATTGGAATGATGTTAAGCCATGTGCATGGGGAAATACATTGTTGGGAAAACGGAAAAGAAATTTCATCTATTGCTTAATTTCACCCAATAAACTTAGAATTATTGCTTCTGTTTCATTCCGGAAAGAAAACCGGTACATTTAGATATTTTTTTATGCATGACCGGAATAGGCGTGACGCTCCGTTATTTTTCAACCCCCAGACCGGTAAAAGTACTCATTTTTCAGTTTTTTGCTCGTTTTGCAGCTATTCCACACATTTCGGTTCCGAAAAAGACATTCACATCCGAGTCTTTGGCAATCGGACTTATTTTCACCAAAACGCGATGTCCCGGTACTACATTCATCCGGGAAAACGGAAAAGAAATTTCTGACAAAAGCTGGCTACCCGGCAGTTACCTGAATCTTTTGCTTATTTACACCAATTTAACTGCTTTTTATGACATTTTAATCAATTTTAGTTAAAACCTTGTGGAATGAAATTTAATTTCTTACCTGACCGGTACAGATGCACCTTTCCGTTATTTCGCTAGAATAGATATGGCAGGAGTCACCAGTAGAATGTGTTTTTTGATAATTGCTCGAAAAAAAAATTTTTTGGATTTCCGAAAAAAATATGTTTTAAAAGGCCATCGGGTAAATAATCAGTTGTAGCAAAACCGGTTTTCCCGGTTGCCTAGTTTTCCGGTGAAGTGAAAAAGTCAATTTTGACACCTTGCAGTAACCATTAATTAGCTCGTTTTGCTATAAAATCACTTAGATAAGCTCTGAAAGCTACGTAGGAAGGAACAAATTTGACCTAGAGAGGTTTTTGCACAAAAAGGGGCTTTCCCGGTACTCCGGTTTTTCCGGGACCGGTGAAAATGAAGCTGGCTACCCGTCAGTTACCCGAATCTATTGCTTAATTTCACCCAATAAACGTAGAATTATTGCTTCTGTTTCATTCCGGAAAGAAAACCGGTACATTTAAATAATTTTTTTTGCATGACCGGAATAGGTGTGACGCTCCGTTATTTTTCAACCCCCAGACCGGTAAAAGTACTCATTTTTCAGTTTTTTGCTCGTTTTGCAGCTATTCCACACATTTCGGTTCCGAAAAAGACATTCACATCCGAGTCTTTGGCAATCGGACTTATTTTCACCAAAACGCGATGTCCCGGTACTACATTCATCCGGGAAAACGGAAAAGAAATTTCTGACAAAAGCTGGCTACCCGGCAGTTACCTGAATCTTTTGCTTATTTACACCAATTTAACTGCTTTTTATGACATTTTAATCAATTTTAGTTAAAACCTTGTGGAATGAAATTTAATTTCTTACCTGACCGGTACAGATGCACCTTTCCGTTATTTCGCTAGAATAGATATGGCAGGAGTCACCAGTAGAATGTGTTTTTTGATAATTGCTCGAAAAAAAAATTTTTTGGATTTCCGAAAAAAATATGTTTTAAAAGGCCATCGGGTAAATAATCAGTTGTAGCAAAACCGGTTTTCCCGGTTGCCTAGTTTTCCGGTGAAGTGAAAAAGTCAATTTTGACACCTTGCAGTAACCATTAATTAGCTCGTTTTGCTATAAAATCACTTAGATAAGCTCTGAAAGCTACGTAGGAAGGAACAAATTTGACCTAGAGAGGTTTTTGCACAAAAAGGGGCTTTCCCGGTACTCCGGTTTTTCCGGGACCGGTGAAAATGAAGCTGGCTACCCGTCAGTTACCCGAATCTATTGCTTAATTTCACCCAATAAACGTAGAATTATTGCTTCTGTTTCATTCCGGAAAGAAAACCGGTACATTTAAATAATTTTTTTTGCATGACCGGAATAGGTGTGACGCTCCGTTATTTTTCAACCCCCAGACCGGTAAAAGTACTCATTTTTCAGTTTTTTGCTCGTTTTGCAGCTATTCCACACATTTCGGTTCCGAAAAAGACATTCACATCCGAGTCTTTGGCAATCGGACTTATTTTCACCAAAACGCGATGTCCCGGTACTACATTAATCCGGGAAAACGGAAAAGAAATTTCTGACAAAAGCTGGCTACCCGGCAGTTACCTGAATCTTTTGCTTATTTACACCAATTTAACTGCTTTTTATGACATTTTAATCAATTTTAGTTAAAACCTTGTGGAATGAAATTTAATTTCTTACCTGACCGGTATAGATGCACCTTTCCGTTATTTCGCTAGAATAGATATGGCAGGAGTCACCAGTAGAATGTTTTTTTTTATAATTGCTCGAAAAAAAAATTTTTTGGATTTCCGAAAAAAATATGTTTTAAAAGGCCACCGGGTAAATAATCAGTTGTAGCAAAACCGGTTTTCCCGGTTGCCTAGTTTTCCGGTGAAGTGAAAAAGTCAATTTTGACACCTTGCAGTAACCATTAATTAGCTCGTTTTGCTATAAAATCACTTAGATAAGCTCTGAAAGCTACGTAGGAAGGAACAAATTTGACCTAGAGAGGTTTTTGCTCAAAAAGGGGCTTCCCCGGTACTCCGGTTTTTCCGGGACCGGTGAAAATGAAGCTGGCTACCCGTCAGTTACCCGAATCTATTGCTTAATTTCACCCAATAAACGTAGAATTATTGCTTCTGTTTCGTTCCGGAAAGAAAACCGGTACATTTAAATAATTTTTTTTGCATGACCGGAATAGGTGTGACGCTCCGTTATTTTTCAACCCCCAAACCGGTAAAAGTACTCATTTTTCAGTTTTTTGCTTGTTTTGCAGCTATTCCACACATTTCGGTTCCGAAAAAGACATTCACATCCGAGTCTTTGGCAATCGGACTTATTTTCACCAAAACGCGATGTCCCGGTACTACATTCATCCGGGAAAACAGAAAAGAAATTTCTGAGAAAAGCTGGCTACCCGGCAGTTACCTGAATCTTTTGCTTATTTACACCAATTTAACTGCTTTTTATGACATTTTAATCAATTTTAGTTAAAACCTTGTGGAATGAAATTTAATTTCTTACCTGACCGGTACAGATGCACCTTTCCGTTATTTCGCTAGAATAGATATGGCAGGAGTCACCAGTAGAATGTGTTTTTTGATAATTGCTCGAAAAATAAATTTTTTGGATTTCCGAAAAAAATATGTTTTAAAAGGCCACCGGGTAAATAATCAGTTGTAGCAAAACCGGTTTTCCCGGTTGCCTAGTTTTCCGGTGAAGTGAAAAAGGCAATTTTGACACCTTGCAGTAACCATTAATTAGCTCGTTTTGCTATAAAATCACTTAGATAAGCTCTGAAAGCTACGTAGGAAGGAACAAATTTGACCTAGAGAGGTTTTTGCACAAAAAGGGGCTTTCCCGGTACTCCGGTTTTTCCGGGACCGGTGAAAATGAAGCTGGCTACCCGTCAGTTACCCGAATCTATTGCTTAATTTCACCCAATAAACGTAGAATTATTGCTTCTGTTTCGTTCCGGAAAGAAAACCGGTACATTTAAATAATTTTTTTTGCATGACCGGAATAGGTGTGACGCTCCGTTATTTTTCAACCCCCAAACCGGTAAAAGTACTCATTTTTCAGTTTTTTGCTTGTTTTGCAGCTATTCCACACATTTCGGTTCCGAAAAAGACATTCACATCCGAGTCTTTGGCAATCGGACTTATTTTCACCAAAACGCGATGTCCCGGTACTACATTCATCCGGGAAAACGGAAAAGAAATTTCTGACAAAAGCTGGCTACCCGGCAGTTACCTGAATCTTTTGCTTATTTACACCAATTTAACTGCTTTTTATGACATTTGAATCAATTTTAGTTAAAACCTTGTGGAATGAAATTTAATTTCTTACCTGACCGGTATAGATGCACCTTTCCGTTATTTCGCTAGAATAGATATGGCAGGAGTCACCAGTAGAATGTGTTTTTTGATAATTGCTCGAAAAATAAATTTTTTGGATTTCCGAAAAAAATATGTTTTAAAAGGCCACCGGGTAAATAATCAGTTGTAGCAAAACCGGTTTTCCTGGTTGCCTAGTTTTCCGGGGAAGTGAAAAAGTCAATTTTGACACCTTGCAGTAACCATTAATTAGCTCGTTTTGCTATAAAATCACTTAGATAAGCTCTGAAAGCTACGTAAGAAGAAACAAATTTGACCTAGAGAGGTTTTATCACAAAAAGGGGCTTTCCCGGTACTCCGGTTTTTCCGGGACCGGTGAAAATGAAGCTGGCTACCCGTCAGTTACCCGAATCTATTGCTTAATTTCACCCAATAAACGTAGAATTATTGCTTCTGTTTCGTTCCGGAAAGAAAACCGGTACATTTAAATAATTTTTTTTGCATGACTGGAATAGGTGTGACGCTCCGTTATTTTTCAACCCCCAGACCGGTAAAAGTACTCATTTTTCAGTTTTTTGCTTGTTTTGCAGCTATTCCATACATTTCGGTTCCGAAAAAGACATTCACATCCGAGTCTTTAGCAGTCGGACTTATTTTCACCAAAACGCGATGTCCCGGTACTACATTCATCCGGGAAAACGGAAAAGAAATTTCTGAGAAAAGCTGGCTACCCGGCAGTTACCTGAATCTTTTGCTTATTTACACCAATTTAACTGCTTTTTATGACATTTTAATCAATTTTAGTTAAAACCTTGTGGAATGAAATTTCATTTCTTACCTGACCGGTATAGATGCACCTTTCCGTTATTTCGCTAGAATAGATATGGCAGGAGTCACCAGTAGAATGTGTTTTTTGATAATTGCTCGAAAAATAAATTTTTTGGATTTCCGAAAAAAATATGTTTTAAAAGGCCACCGGGTAAATAATCAGTTGTAGCAAAACCGGTTTTCCCGGTTGCCTAGTTTTCCGGTGAAGTGAAAAAGGCAATTTTGACACCTTGCAGTAACCATTAATTAGCTCGTTTTGCTATAAAATCACTTAGATAAGCTCTGAAAGCTACGTAGGAAGGAACAAATTTGACCTAGAGAGGTTTTTGCACAAAAAGGGGCTTTCCCGGTACTCCGGTTTTTCCGGGACCGGTGAAAATGAAGCTGGCTACCCGTCAGTTACCCGAATCTATTGCTTAATTTCACCCAATAAACGTAGAATTATTGCTTCTGTTTCGTTCCGGAAAGAAAACCGGTACATTTAAATAATTTTTTTTGCATGACCGGAATAGGTGTGACGCTCCGTTATTTTTCAACCCCCAAACCGGTAAAAGTACTCATTTTTCAGTTTTTTGCTTGTTTTGCAGCTATTCCACACATTTCGGTTCCGAAAAAGACATTCACATCCGAGTCTTTGGCAATCGGACTTATTTTCACCAAAACGCGATGTCCCGGTACTACATTCATCCGGGAAAACGGAAAAGAAATTTCTGACAAAAGCTGGCTACCCGGCAGTTACCTGAATCTTTTGCTTATTTACACCAATTTAACTGCTTTTTATGACATTTTAATCAATTTTAGTTAAAACCTTGTGGAATGAAATTTAATTTCTTACCTGACCGGTATAGATGCACCTTTCCGTTATTTCGCTAGAATAGATATGGCAGGAGTCACCAGTAGAATGTGTTTTTTGATAATTGCTCGAAAAATAAATTTTTTGGATTTCCGAAAAAAATATGTTTTAAAAGGCCACCGGGTAAATAATCAGTTGTAGCAAAACCGGTTTTCCCGGTTGCCTAGTTTTCCGGGGAAGTGAAAAAGTCAATTTTGACACCTTGCAATAACCATTAATTAGCTCGTTTTGCTATAAAATCACTTAGATAAGCTCTGAAAGCTACGTAAGAAGAAACAAATTTGACCTAGAGAGGTTTTATCACAAAAAGGGGCTTTCCCGGTACTCCGGTTTTTCCGGGACCGGTGAAAATTAAGCTGGCTACCCGTCAGTTACCCGAATCTATTGCTTAATTTCACCCAATAAACGTAGAATTATTGCTTCTGTTTCGTTCCGGAAAGAAAACCGGTACATTTAAATAATTTTTTTTGCATGACTGGAATAGGTGTGACGCTCCGTTATTTTTCAACCCCCAGACCGGTAAAAGTACTCATTTTTCAGTTTTTTGCTTGTTTTGCAGCTATTCCATACATTTCGGTTCCGAAAAAGACATTCACATCCGAGTCTTTGGCAATCGGACTTATTTTCACCAAAACGCGATGTCCCGGTACTACATTCATCCGGGAAAACGGAAAAGAAATTTCTGACAAAAGCTGGCTACCCGGCAGTTACCTGAATCTTTTGCTTATTTACACCAATTTAACTGCTTTTTATGACATTTTAATCAATTTTAGTTAAAACCTTGTGGAATGAAATTTAATTTCTTACCTGACCGGTAGAGATGCACCTTTCCGTTATTTCGCTAGAATAGATATGGCAGGAGTCACCAGTAGAATGTGTTTTTTGATAATTGCTCGAAAAATACATTTTTTGGATTTCCGAAAAAAATATGTTTTAAAAGGCCACCGGGTAAATAATCAGTTGTAGCAAAACCGGTTTTCCCGGTTGCCTAGTTTTTCTGGTGAAGTGAAAAAGTCAATTTTGACACCTTGCAGTAACCATTAATTAGCTCGTTTTGCTATAAAATCACTTAGATAAGCTCTGAAAGCTACGTAGGAAGGAACAAATTTGACCTAGAGAGGTTTTTGCACAAAAAGGGGCTTTCCCGGTATTACAATGGACAGAGATTTATAGGGGGGGGGGATACATGCTCCCCAATGCCACCACAGGATGTCACATATTTTCATTTTTTTTATTGTAGTGTAGCCTATTGATTTCCCTTTCTTTAATATTTTTCATTGCTTGAGCATATTCAGGTAGCTGACAGGTAGCTGCCAGGTAGCCAGGTCAGGTAGCTAACTTTACCACATTTCAGGTAGCTGCCGGGTAACTGCCAGGTAGCCAGTTCGGGTAGCCAATTATACAAAAATTTCGGGTAGCTATCGGGTAGCTGTCGGGTAGCCAGGCTCGGGTAGCCAACTTTACCTATCTGCGTTCTACACCATCGACCATGGTATCCTGCTTCAGCGGCTTGAACATAGGTTTGGAGTTACTGGGCTGGCACTTTCATGGCTTGCATCCTACCTTCATCAGCGTCATCAGACTGTGGAGATCAATGGTTCACGTTCCTCTCCTCAACTGCTTCTCACTGGGGTGCCACAGGGCTCTGTGTTGGGCCCCATTCTTTTTACAATGTACATGTCACCATTGGGCGATTTGATAAGGGAGCATGGCTGTCGCTATACGTGTTATGCTGACGATACACAGCTATACTTCAACATCAACAGAAATGATCTGACAAGCTCCGTCTCATCAATAGAGGAGTCCCTTATGAAGATCTGGCTTTGGATGTCAACAAATAAACTGAAGTTAAATGATGGTAAAACAGAAATAATTCACATCAGGTCTCGTTTTAGGGAAGAAACCAGCTGTCCTGTCTCAATTCAAATGGGGGATATAGTTGTTTTCGATGAGTTTATGAAAATGGACGCTCATGTAAAAAGCCTTGTGCGATCTTCTTACGCTGCTATTCGCAAGATTGGTCAGCTGCGGGAGTATCTAGACAAGAGTAGCACTGAGAAGTTGGTCCATGCTTTCATATCATCCCGTCTGGACTATTGCAACAGTTTATTGTATGGTATACCTGACAACCTCTTGTGCCATCTTCAGCGGCTACAGAACACAGCAGCCAGAATTGTGACCCGGACTAGAAAACACGATCATATTTTCCCTGTTCTACACTCTCTCCACTGGTTGCCAGTTAGACATAGAATTTCCTTCAAGATATTGCTCTTGACATACAAGTGCATTCATGGCCATCCCCCTTCATATCTGCAAGACATCATTCAAGTGTACCAACCAACAAGGTCCCTTCGTAGCTCTAAGTCAACAAGTCTAGTCATAGAGAGAGTCAACACTAACACTTATGGAGGACGTTCATTTGCCTCTGCTGCTGCAGTTCTATGGAACAGGCTACCTGATGAAGCAAAAACCTGTGATGATCTAGTAACTTTTAAGACAAAAATCAAGACACTTTTATTTTCTGAAGCTTTTAACTGACTCTGTTTTTATCATTATTTTAACTATTTAACTATTGATCTTATCATTTACATTTACATTTACATTTTCTATTTTACACTTTGTACAGCGCATTGATATGCATTTTCTTGTATTGTTTTGCGCTTTATAAGAATAAATTATTATTATTTTTATTATAAAGATAGGTTAATTATGGAAATTAGTGCTACTGTCATAAACAGTTATGATTATGTATGTTTCAGGAAATTCCACATTATATTGGGAAGTCCAGTTCCAGGAATGAAAAGCAAGCAGAAATCCTTGAGTGAGTAACTAGTTCAGGAGTATATATTGGACTAGCCCAGTTTTATTACGATACTGAAGAGCACGTGGTCCTTTTACACCCTTTACTGACACAAACACTAACACTATTTATTTTCGACCACTCACAAAAACAAGCTTGTTCATGTAATTTCTTATGAACACGATCCAATGATAACATTGACTTTATTAGGCCCTAGGTGTTTTTGAGGGGCGCTATGAGGGGGCTATTTCAGGATAATGCCAGTACAATCTTGGCAAATTCTGTACAGAGCCAATGAAACAACCTTGAACATCTCTGATTCTTGTTTTTTTTTCTTCTTCTTCTCCATGTCCTTCCTGCACTCATGTAACTGTGTGAAGGACGATTCTGAAAACAATATGTACAATTAAACAAAAGAAAATCATCGTTCTATTGTCTGTATAGAGGAGAATTACATGTTTTCAAGCATTTTATCTGTCTTCTGCCCTAACACACTTCTTCATTACAGGGTGTCTACAGAAAAAGAGGACAGTCAACACAATTGGATTTGTTTACATTTTATTTTGTGCCAAGCATAATTATTCAACAAAACATGATTTGTGTATGAACAGTATATTCAGAACAGTCAAATTACCCATTATTCGCACCCCTTGATGTGGTAACTTTCTGCAGATGAGACATAAATGATGCAAAAGCGTGTTTGATTCTCTCCACAAACATTTTGCCCCATGCAGACATGGCGGAGGCCTTTAACTTTAATGCGAGGGTTGCGATAACTTGCTGGATACTGTCTCCCAATTTGCCCATACTGAATAATCCACCGGATCCAGCTCAGGAGACAAGAGATGGCACTCTACCTGGCTCAGGAGGCTTGTTTTGAGGCCCTCCTGAGTCTTCTTCGCAGTATGAACAGGTGTTACACCTTGTAGGAAGATGATTTTGCCAACAAAAGAGTTTCTCGTCTGACGCCATGGCTCCCCAAATTATTTCAGAATGTTATTATAAACATTTGCATTGATTCCGGCACTCTGGTCAATGGTTTATTTGAGACATTTTTGTGATTTTCTTGTGTTAGGTCCTGAATTGAATTATCGGCAGCTGGAGCATCAGCAAATGTCCCACTACTCACGCATGAATCATTCCTACTCTAACAAGCACCATAAATGGTGAACAATTTCTCATCAAGAATGAGGAAAGCAGGACGACCTTTTTCAGCTTAGAGCAATGCAAGCACTTTTGCATTATCATGCTTGTAATTTGCCTT
Source organism: Platynereis dumerilii (assembly GCA_026936325.1). NCBI lineage: Eukaryota > Metazoa > Annelida > Polychaeta > Phyllodocida > Nereididae > Platynereis > Platynereis dumerilii. The sequence goes on from JAPTHN010000007.1 coordinate 13,205,821, forward strand.
TAGTAGTGGTCTAATTAAAAAATAAACATATTTCCAATAGACCTAATATGGCTGACTATCAAATCCATTCTTATGTTAAACTTATCACCAAATTCTGAACTTACATGAGTGTGAAAAAGAAGAAAAGTGACTGTCCTTTTTTTCTGTAGACACCCTGTATATTATTTGCATCCACCCTCCCTTATTTGATGAAATCATATTCTGATTTCGAGACATGCACTGTTCTTGTGCCTAAACAACCCAATTTTGTTTGAATCAGCAATGAAATAAAAACTATATTCTTTGTGTCATTAGCTGAAAGACACTTCTAGAAATTACTTCAGCTCATTTTTCAAAAACTAAGACAAATTTCTGGTAGTCCTCCTCATTCATGCAGATAAGACGCTCGACAAACCTTCCACTTTGGGTCCTAACCATTTTCTTGATTATGTGAATCTCTAAAAGGAATTATTCATAACATTTTCCATGCACACACTATTATCTTTAATTTCAGTAACAGATGAGTTATTCAAGTATTTGTAGTGGCATTAAAATTTCCAATTTAGTTTAATTGAAATTACGTTTTCTTGGATTGCTTCCAGCCTTTGTTATCAATGGAGTTCTTTTATTTCTGGAAAAAGAGCAATTCCAAAATTGGAGCGGGCCCAGTCAGACAGCATGTAGCACAATGAAAATAATTTGAATTCTCAGAAAGTTCCACAACACATTAAGAGACTCATTTAGAGCATAATTTTTTCTCAAATAATTTCTAGATATTTTCCACCACCCACTTCTATTATGCGGACTGTAGAGGAAAATAGATGTTAAGCGTTGAACATGATTTCAGCTTACAAAGTTAAAAAGCTAACGGTGAAATTATTTAGCACCCTGTCAATAATGCATTGCCTGGGTTTATCTGTCTGTTTGATTGGAGATGAAATGAGTCTGGAAGTAGTTGGTTACTTACGGTAAGCAAGAAGGGGCTTCTTGCGAAAGTTGTTGAGCTATCTTTTTGTAAGCTCAGCCTCTCACAAGGACCCCTCACCTTAAAAGCAGCTGATGCACTAATGGTAATAAGTCTTTCGAACTTCCGACGAAGGGTGAACAGCCTCACATCTACCAATCCTCAGCCCCAGTAAAAAAAGGTCAATGACTTTGGAAAGACAGAATTTGACTCAGATGGAAAGATACATTGGAACTTAGTGATCATTATTATCATCATGTTGAAGTGCAAATGCACAACTCTTTAGTACTGTAAGTACACCTGCATCAGCTAACTGGCTAGCTTCAGACAAGCAGTATTAAAAGTAAACAACTTCTTTTTAGTCTGTTACTCGGGGAAGGAAATAAACATGGACATCAATCTCTGTTATCAAATTATATTCTACTTACCATAGAGTTGACATCACATTATCGGCAATATTGCTAAAAATATCATCTACAAAAAAAAATCAATTTAACTTGTCTAATACCATATATACAACAATGTCATCTTGCACAGAAAAGAGAAGACAGTTCACTTTCTGCAAAAAAAAACAAAAACAAAAAAAACAATACAACCATTAATAGAATTACCACAAGGCCAAGGCTTCCATTGTTTTTCCTTGACTGTTTCCTTCTCTGAATAGTTTTACATACTACTAAGCATTCTGTCGTATGTATCCAAGGGAATGAGAACATGAACATTTATATATAAATGGCCAATTCAATTCTGGATTGTCATCAAGATGTAGAGTAATACTTAAGTTACTTGTTCTGTTATCAGTGGTTAGTACGAAAATAATTCATTCTGCAACCATGGCTCATCTGAGGGAGGACTGACCAGAGGTCCCCTTGGATGACCAGGCTCTCTCAGAACAGGCATGTCACTTTTGAGGAACTTGACAATCCTTACAACAAATACCAGCTGTTACTATTGCCCACTAACTAATTGGTTGAGTTGGTGCAGAGGAATCATTTATTAGCGAATTCTTTCAATTGCAACACTTGTGGAACAGCTTGTAACATTAACAACAGGCAGAGAACGTTGGACGGCCAGGAATGGCGTTGTAAGAAAGGCAGAACTGCCATTAGTGTGCGTAAGTTCTCCTTTCTTGCGTTTGCAGGACATTATGAATTTTGTTTTTGCGTACGTCGACAGTCATTCCTCAGCTGTGCTAAAATAAACTCAATGAGCTACGGTTCCACAGCCATAGACTGGGCAAATTACTGTAGGGATTTGTCTCTGAATATTATATCATGCCCGTTACATTGTGCCAGTTCAATTAGACGGAATCATTGAAATGGACGAAAGTCTCTTCGGAAGAAAGGTGAAGTACCATAAAGGAGCAGCAAAGGGACTGAGGGTTTGTGTTTTAGGTTTGATCGAAAGAGCAACCATTCGAATCAAACTGTTCCCAGTGGATAAAAGAGATGAGGCCACACTGATGAGTGTCATCACAAGAAAAGTCAAGGAAGGCTCAACTATCCACACTGACGGCTGGAGGGCGTATTATAAATTAAATGAGCTTGGATATCAGCACTTTATAGTTGAGGACAAACATGCTTTTCAGGAGCATTACAGAAACATCCAAACAGGACAAATAGTGTCAGTAAATACCAATATGATCAAAGGTGCATGGAAGCACTGCAAGGTACATAATATGTATGAATGCGAAAGCATAAAATTGAGGATAAATTGTGCTGTATCGATAATACATATTTTTATAGCCATTATAGTGTAGTGTAGTATGCATTAACATTTGTGAGACATTGAAATAGTACTGTTTACAGATAAGTTTCAGGTTTATGAACCCTGATCAATGGCTTATTTGTGAACTGTTATATAAAAAAAACTATTGAATTGTATTCGGGTGTGAATAAAAGAAACAACAGCTTGTTCAGACAAGAGAGACACGTCCTGAAATCGTCATGATGATCAAGGGATGTGTCTATCTCTCATTGGCAGATATGCAACATGTGACTGTTTGCTGCACATATAAAAGCTGGATAAGATACATAGATAAGAAGATCGGGATGCAGAGAGAGCCGAAGATTTAAGCAATGTAGGAACAGAAAGCTATTGTAGGTACATGCTGGAAAAATTTCTGTTTAGCTAAGAACAGACATCATCTTCTCCTGCCAGTCACTGCCTGGAAGTTGTCTCTCACCTACAGAGCTGAGGTAGGCTTGAATTTTATTTTATCTATGGGAATGTCGTTTTTCCAATGTAACCCATATTAGTTATATGTAAAGACTTATTTTAGCTATATTTATTACTATTTAATCGCGTAAAAAAGTCTGGTTGATAGACAAGGAATGGTGGAATTCCTTGGGGACCAGTGGTGTGCGTTACTGGACAAAAGGGAACAAAGGGTTTGTCATAACGCAGGGTAAGGGTATTGTTGACATTTATGGCTCTGTAGGTGACAGTCAATACGAGGCAGTGATCAGGTACAATAATCACATTGGATCCTTTTACAATTCGTAGTGCATATTCATTCCCTGCATATTGATAAGTTATGAATTTGGATTGAATTAAATTTGTTGAATGTTAATTGATTTGTTTGTTATTGGTTGTTTGTTTGTTTGTTATATATTGCTCTTAAAATGGCACACATTCACTAAACTGGCTACATTGCCGGCTTGACTAGTCTCCGAAAGCTAAACAAAGGAATCATTCTTGGACTTCTCACTTCCCCAAATTGTAAGAAAGGAAAAGAACCATGGGAAATTAGGTAAATTTGAACAGCTTGATAAATGGCACTCTAACAATAGTCCATTAGAGGACAACTGTCCATAAGAGGACTAATGTTCAACAGTCCATAAGAGGACTAATGTTCATGAGAGGACAACTGTTCAACAGTCCATAAGAGGACTACTGTTCATGAGAGGACAACTGTTCAACAGTCCATCAGAGGACTACTGCGTATAAGTGGACAACAAAGAATAAGAAAAATTTATAGAGTCCGCTAGTATTTTGGGCCATCTATAATACATGGTTTTGGAATCCGGGTAGCTTTTGGAGCTGAGTTTGGTGCATTTTGCATGTGTTTTGTGATTGTGTGCAGTATCGATAAGAGAATATAATTTGGATTTGCTTAGGGGAAAATTCAACCCTTTTCAAGCTCTGAACTTACAAATATAGGGGACCTGTAAGTACCAGGCGTTCCTCTATTACATGGTGTTTCGACCCGGGCAATTGACGGACGTTAAATTGATTTAACGATTTCGCTCATAATTATAACAGGTGAAATGTTTTGATTATATAACATATATACGTTTGGTATCAATTTCCACTCTCCCCATATGTCACTTTCGGAAATAGGGCTTTGCAACATTATGAAGGTCTGCTGGAGCAAAATCATTGAGAAACGGTCAGAAGGGAGAATCTGATTGTGTTACTGCACACATAATTGTATGGCTTATCAATGAACCTGTACAGGTGTCAATATGTTCATTCACTGAGAGTACAAAGCCTTACAATTTGGCTATGGATTTGATTTCAAAACATAAGGCATTTTATGACAGATGAATGTGTTGACAGCACAGGACACAGTGCTTTTCAGTGTTCTGTCCATTCCTTAATTCCATCATAATCAATACTAATTTTACTGTTAGTCTCATTTCAGAATTTTGGAAATACAATGTAATAACAAGCAGCATGGGTGAGTATGGCAGGACCAGTGTAAGTATGTACTTCCTCCTGGCTGCCAAATTCAATCTGAAAAAGGGACCACTTTTTCGATTCCTGTCATCAGCCTTTAGCTGTTTGGCTATTTTCTGTTTGAAACCTATATGGCAGCCAGAGTTTAGAATAGAGTGGAATAGAATAGAAAGAATAGTACAGCAGTCGCATACTACGAAATATTGATATTTACATCTTAAAAAGATATGCAAGATTTGATAATGAATGATGTAAATTAGGAACACAGACAAACAAGGTTTTGCATTTCATTAATACTCAAAAACGAACTTTTAAAACAACAAACATAAAAGTTCCTGATAGCACTTAAGAAAAGCACAAAATACAAGGTTACAGGCTTTATAATGAGAGGTATATACCTGATGTAACAACGTTTATCTTCTAAACTATCTATCATAGAACAAGTATGTGTGTAGAGAACATTCTTGCCGAAAAATATTATTGGGATGCCTCTGAACTGCCTAACCAGTAGCTATGCCATTGTCAGTAGAGGTAGCAATGCCAAACCTATGCTTGTTGAACGGTTGATACGTACATTACATCATGCACAAGGTCTATGTACTAGTACATTATACTAATATTTATTTCAGTTCATCAAACAACATAACAACAAAGTCTTAACTCAAAATTGCTTTTTATAAAAGTGAAAAAAAAAATACACTTCATATTCAAAATTATACTTTCCATAGACAACCTATCCGCGAATGGAACATCAACTTGTTTTACTACAAATTGATGTTCATGCCACAAAATTGAAAATAAATAAACTTCACTGTGTCATTTGACATGAGGCGAAAAAAAAAAAAAAGAGAGACCACTTTTATTCCAAATTCAATTTTTTAGTAAACTGTTGAGAAAATGTATTACAAATGAAAACATTTATAATTTTCCCAAATTCTATTTTATAGTATAAATTGCCTGGTCAGTACACAAACTTGTGTGCTTACACGCTCAAGCTATAATGTGCCAACATCAATTTACATTGATTAACTTGACAGTGGGAAAAGCAGCTGTGTTATGTATCAATAGCCATTGAAACGGCATGAAATTAAATTATTATTATATAAAAGAATAATGCCTAAAGCTGCCTAACCTAAAGTCGTACCAGTTATTAAATTTACTCAACATCCAGTTAAATACGAGTATTGGACGTATGACATCTTTAGTTAATAATAGCTTGTCTCTAATCAGTATTCTGAAGCAAAGGTGCATAAAAGTAGGAAAAACCATATCATAAGATTTGTCCAATGTAATTGTAACAACCCATTATTTATTGTGTGTAAACCAGCAGTACAATGTGTTGCAACACTGTTCATGTGGTATATCTAGCCGAACAAGCTGTTTCTTGCCAAACAAACAGTTATTTATCATATTATATGATTTAATATCAAATTCTTTTGTCACTTTTTGCCCAATACTAATGTCTCATTCACCTGTCAAGAAAGCATGGCCTTGTCAGTGAAAGCCTACATCTGCCAATGGAACAGCAAAAAGACAAGTGAGCAGGACGATTCATCAACTACCAGGATCCTCGGCAACTCTTCTCAGCACTCAAGCCTATGTCGGTCAACAACCAAGTGATAGATGGGCAGATGTGATGAAGAGTCCCACAAACACAGTACAAGTCATTACTTCACTACTACAGACTGTCATCAGCCTGAGTCCATGAGAAAACCAAGAGAACCAAAGGATTGACCACCGATCACTGCAATAGTCGCTGGAGGCATGCAGTCCAGATGTTGCCATATCCCACTGAACAACAATTGGGGACTTCAAAAGAAAAACCTGGTTATGTGGAAGGGCAGCAACAATAGTAATGACGTCACACCATCAGATGTCTCCTCTCTTGCCGCAACTACGTGGATGAGGGCAGCATGGACATCGAGAAACTTACTCCTGGCATCATCGAAGCTACCCTGGCATCATCAACAGCTAGTTGTGTTTTCTATGAAAACACAAAAGGTTGAGGGGCATGTAGTGTAGTATGCATTAACATTTGTGAGACATTGAAATAGTACTGTTTACAGATAAGTTTCAGGTTTATGAACCCTGATCAATGGCTTATTTGTGAACTGTTATATAAAAAAAACTATTGAATTGTATTCGGGTGTGAATAAAAGAAACAACAGCTTGTTCAGACAAGAGAGACACGTCCTGAAATCGTCATGATGATCAAGGGATGTGTCTATCTCTCATTGGCAGATATGCAACATGTGACTGTTTGCTGCACATATAAAAGCTGGATAAGATACATAGATAAGAAGATCGGGATGCAGAGAGAGCCGAAGATTTAAGCAATGTAGGAACAGAAAGCTATTGTAGGTACATGCTGGAAAAATCTCTGTTTAGCCAAGAACAGACATCATCTTCTCCTGCCAGTCACTGCCTGGAAGTTGTCTCTCACCTACAGAGCTGAGGTAGGCTTGAATTTTATTTTATCTATGGGAATGTCGTTTTTCCAATGTAACCCATATTAGTTATATGTAAAGACTTATTTTAGCCATATTTATTACTATTTAATCGCGTAAAAAAGTCTGGTTGATAGACAAGGAATGGTGGAATTCCTTGGGGACCAGTGGTGTGCGTTACTGGACAAAAGGGAACAAAGGGTTTGTCATAACGCAGGGTAAGGGTATTGTTGACATTTATGGCTCTGTAGGTGACAGTCAATACGAGGCAGTGATCAGGTACAATAATCACATTGGATCCTTTTACAATTCGTAGTGCATATTCATTCCCTGCATATTAATAAGTTATGAATTTGGATTGAATTAAATTTGTTGAATTTTAATTGATTTGTTTGTTATTGGTTGTTTGTTTGTTTGTTATATATTGCTCTTAAAATGGCACACATTCACTAAACTGGCTACATTGCCGGCTTGACTAGTCTCCGAAAGCTAAACAAAGGAATCATTCTTGGACTTCTCACTTCCCCAAATTGTAAGAAAGGAAAAGAACCATGGGAAATTAGGTAAATTTGAACAGCTTGATAAATGGCACTCTAACAATAGTCCATTAGAGGACAACTGTCCATAAGAGGACTAATGTTCAACAGTCCATAAGAGGACTAATGTTCATGAGAGGACAACTGTTCAACAGTCCATAAGAGGACTACTGTTCATGAGAGGACAACTGTTCAACAGTCCATCAGAGGACTACTGCGTATAAGTGGACAACAAAGAATAAGAAAATTTATAGAGTCCGCTAGTATTTTGGGCCATCTATAATACAATAGTGACTGCTCTATGTGTTATAAATTTCCATCAAATGAGTGGCACTAGCTTGTCCAATTTTGAGAGACATATTATGTGAATTAATGTGGCGGAACTGAACAAAGGGGAACAAAATTGTGGCATTTCTCAATCTCCTGCAAGAAGTTTACACTCTAGATGAACCACCGACTTACACAGCAGCGTCACCATATTTCAGTGCGTGGACAGCTTACAACAATGTAAGTATTTAGCAGTAATGAAATTTGCAGTTTATCTGTATGGTAATGATTCCAAATAAAAGTGTAGCAAATATTTAAATCATGTCTGTGTTTGTAGATTGTTATGACTTGACTAGCAATATATTTGTATTGAATATTTCCTGCAGTGTGTCTTTTTTTGTAGAAATGTAGATGATATATTAGTTAGTAAAGTTACCCAATTGTTTCAGGATGCGATTCAACGATATGACACCAGTTCAGATGCGTCCGAGGAAGAAGACAGTGTTACTTCCTCTACATGGCGAACAGGCAGAACCCTTGATAGGGAAAGACGACTATCAGCTCGAAGGCGATCACGAACAAGTTTGGGTAAGAAATACTGTACATGACACTGTAAAAGTCATAATATGATGAATATGTGTAACGATAACAAAAATTAATTACTGCAATACTTGTATTATCACTCATTATTATCACTCATTAAGGAAGCAAAAAGAACATGTTTTGGGTACAAACCAGTATCTTAACATAATGACTCCTCACAAGTTCATGCACGTCCTGGTACAATCCCTGCAGATGGACATCCTTATGAAACAATTACATAAATGAAAGATAAGTGCAAGGAAATGCTCAGTGAAGTGGCCGATGTGCAGTGTCTTGTGGCTTTATTAATGATTTTCCCAGGACTCCTGTGTGAAATTGCAGACGGGGAGCATGAAGTATTTCAAAAACACATGGTGCAAATGTATTTTTAGACCTATCTGACAGTCATCCAGGAATTGCAAGCAGTGGGGCCACTCCAGATAATGCAAAAGAGGGTAAGTACTGACAAAAAGCCATGTAATATTTTAACCTATATATTCTTTAAATACTACTAATACTAAACAACTTCCATAATGAAATTAGTTATATGTATAGGCAAGCATGTGACAACAGTTGTAATGGAAAAGGAAACTTTTCAAGTAATATTGTGTAACAAACGCAATTATAAAGATAGGTTAATTATGGAAATTAGTGCTACTGTCATAACCAGTTATGATTATGTATGTTTCAGGAAATTCCACATTGGGAAGTCCAGTTCCAGGAACTTCAAGAATGAAAAGCAAGCAGAAATCCTTGAGTGCGTAACCAGTTCAGGAGTATATATTGTACTTGCCCAGTTTATTGTGATACTGAACAGCATGTGGCTTTTTACACCATTTACTGACACAAACAGTAACACTATTTATTTTCGATCACTCACAAAAACAGGCTTGTTCATGTAATTTCTTATGAACACGATCCAATGATAACATTGACTTTATTAGGCCCTATAGGTGTTTTTGAGGGGCACCCTGAGGGGACTATTTCAGGATAATGCCAGTACAATCTTGGCACAATCTGTACATGGCCAATAACACAACCTTGAACATCTCTGATTCTTTTTTTTTTTCTTCTTCTTCTCCGCGTCCTTCCTGCACTCATGTAACTGTGTGGAGGACGATGTTGAAAACAATAAGTACATTAAAAAAAATTTTTTTTTTAATCATCTATATAGAGGAGAATTACATGTTTTGAAGCATTTTCTCTGTCTTCTGTCCTAACATACTTCTTCATAATATTATTTGCATCCACCCTCCCTGATTTGATGAAATCATATTCTAATTTCAGGACATGTACTGTTCTTGTGTCTCAACAACCCAATTTTTTTGGGATCAGCAATCAAATAAAACTACATTCTTTGCATCATTAGCTGAAAGACACTTTTAGAAATTACTTCAGCTCCTTTTTCACCACCTAAGACAATTTTCTGGTAGTCTTCCTCACTCATGTGGATAAGACGCTCGACAAACCTTCCACTTTTGGTCCTAACCATTGTCTTGATTATGTGAATCTCTAAAAGGAATTATTCATAACATTTTCCATGCATACACTGTTATCTTTAATTTCAGCAACAAATGAAAATGGAAACCAGAGTTATTCAAGTATTTGTAGTGGCATTAAAATTTCCCATTTAGTTTAATTGAAATTACGTTTTCTTGGATTGCTTCCAGCCTTTGTTATCAAATGAGTAACTGCTCTTTTATTTCTGGAACAAGAGCAATTCCAAAATTGGAGCGGGCCCAGTCAGACAGCATGTAGTAATGAAACTGATTGGAATTCTCAGAAAGTTCCACAACATATTAAGAGACTCATTTAGAGCTTAATTTTTTCTCAATTATAGACATTTTCCACCACTTCTAATATGCAGACTGTAGGGGAAAATAGATGTTAAACCCTGAATATGATTTCAGCTTACAAAGTTAAAAAGCTGAAGGTAAAATTATTTGAACAAAATTACCAATGTTTATTATCATCACCTCAGTCATGAGATAAGTAGGGTATTATCATTAGATGACCCATGCAACAACCACCCATAACGCCCTCATTTGCAGGGCTGACAATGATTTTGAGGGCCGACAATGATTTTGAGGGCCGACAATGGTATTGTCGGCCCTGTGATGACGTCATGACTCATGCTGCCTAGCAACCATGAGCATCTGAATCTAAAAATAGATTGTGACGTCATGATTTTCAAGGGCCTGCAAGTGGTAGCGTCACAAGTTTTGTTGAAATCTTACTGACTCAGTGTTGGTTGTTTCTTTTGTTCTCAGTCCCTATTTACCTGACGACTTTGAAATTTTCACAGGATTTTGAATACTGTATTATACACCATCTCAGCAAAGTACATTAAAGTGAATACATTTATTGTGATTTTAAAGCTCTGTAATTGGGAAGTTCTAAAAAGTTTTACCAATCCAGTTCTTAGTGTCTACAGATCTTATACAAGGAATTCAGGAATTGTCCTGTATAATCAATGCTGGTCATTGCCAGGTACCCTAATCGCTCGGGTGAAAAATTTTACAATTTAATTCATTGAGACAAAAAATTGTGATGGTACTTAAAAATCAAATTTTGTATCTCAGATAGGTCAGGGTGGCAGATAAATTATTGAGTAAGAGGTAATGATAATAGTAATATCATGACCTGAGTCGGGCATTATGGGTGGTTGACAGCCCTCGGGCTTGCTTGTCATCCCTACGATTGTCAGCCCTCGTTCCTCGGGCTGACAAGAATTCGTAGGGCTGACAAGCAATCCCTTGGGCTGTCAACCACCCATAACGCCCTCCACAGGTCATGTTATTGTTATAGTAGCATCCTTTCAATAATGCATTGTTTGGGTTTATCTGTCTGTTTGACAGGAGATGAAATGAGTCTGGATGTAGTTGGTTACTTAGGATAAGCAAGAAGAGGCTTCTTGCGAAAGTTGTTTTCCTACCTTTTTGTAAGTTCAACCTCTCACAATGTCCCCACACCTTAAAAGCAGCTTATGCACTAATGGTAATAAGTCTTTTTAACTTCCGGAGAAGGGTGAACAGCCCCACTGCTACCAATCCTCAGCCCCAGTAAAAAAAGGTCAATGACTTTGGAAAGACAGAATTTGACTCAGATGGACAGATGCATTGGAACTTAGTAATTATTATTATTATTTTGTTGAAATGCAAATTTATAACCTCTTTGTTACACCTGCATCAGTTAACTGACTAGCTTCAGACAAACAGTATTAAAAGTAAACAACTCATTTTCAGTTTGTTATTCGGGGAGGAATATATAAACATGGACATCAATCTTAGTTATTAAATTATATTCTACTTACCATAGAGTTGACATCACATTATCGGCAATATTGCTAAAAATATCATCTACAAAAAAAAGTCAATTTAACTTGTCCAATGTCATATATACAACAATGTCATCTTGCACAGAAAAGAGAAGACAGTTCACTTTCTGCAAAAAAAAACAAAAACAAAAAAAACAATACAACCATTAATAGAATTACCACAAGGCCAAGGCTTCCATTGTTTTTCCTTGACTGTTTCCTTCTCTGAATAGTTTTACATACTACTAAGCATTCTGTCGTATGTATCCAAGGGAATGAGAACATGAACATTTATATATAAATGGCCAATTCAATTCTGGATTGTCATCAAGATGTAGAGTAATACTTAAGTTACTTGTTCTGTTATCAGTGGTTAGTACGAAAATAATTCATTCTGCAACCATGGCTCATCTGAGGAGGACTGACCAGAGGTTCCCTTGGATGACGAGGCTCCCTCGGGACAGAATAGGACATGTCATTTTTGAGGAACTTGACAATCCTTACAACAAATACCAGCTGTTACTATTGCCCACTATTTGGTTGAGTTGGTGCAGAGGAATCATTTATTAGCGAATTCTTTCAATTGCAACACTTGTGGAACAGCTTGTAACATTAACAACAGGCAGAGAACGTTGAATGGCCAGGAATGGTCTGTAAGAAAGACAGAACTGCCATTAGTGTGCGTAAGTTCTCCTTTCTTGAGGGCTCTCATCTGCGTTTGCAGGACATTATGAATTTTGTTTTTGCGTACGTCGACAGTCATTCCTCAGCTGTGCTAAAATAAACTCAATGAGCTACGGTTCCACAGCCATAGACTGGGCAAATTACTGTAGGGATTTGTCTCTGAATATTATATCATGCCCGTTACATTGTGCCAGTTCAATTAGACGGAATCATTGAAATGGACGAAAGTCTCTTCGGAAGAAAGGTGAAGTACCATAAAGGAGCAGCAAAGGGACTGAGGGTTTGTGTTTTAGGTTTGATCGAAAGAGCAACCATTCGAATCAAACTGTTCCCAGTGGATAAAAGAGATGAGGCCACACTGATGAGTGTCATCACAAGAAAAGTCAAGGAAGGCTCAACTATCCACACTGACGGCTGGAGGGCGTATTATAAATTAAATGAGCTTGGATATCAGCACTTTATAGTTGAGGACAAACATGCTTTTCAGGAGCATTACAGAAACATCCAAACAGGACAAATAGTGTCAGTAAATACCAATATGATCGAAGGTGACCGGAAGCACTGCAAGATACATAATATGCATGAATGCCAAAGCATAAAATTGAGGATAAATCATGCTGTATCGATATACATTACGTATTTTATAGTAATGATTCCAAATAGAATTGTAGCAAATATTTAAATTGTGTCTGCGTATGTAGGTTGTTATGCCTTGACAAGCAATATATTTGTATTAAATATTTGCTGTTTTGTGTATCTTTTTTTGTCAGAAATGTAGATGATATAGATATATTAGTTAGTAAAGTTACCCAATTGTTTCAGGATGAGATTCAACGATATGACACCAGTTTGGATGGGTCAGACAAAGAAGACAGTGTTACTACATCTATACGGCGAACACGCAGAACCCTTGATAGGGAAAGACGACTATCAGCTCGAAGGCGATCACGAACAAGATTGGGTGAGAAATTCTGTACATGACACTGTAAATGTCATAATATGATGAATATGTGTAACGATAACAAAAATTAATTACTGCAATACTTGTATTATCACTCATTATTATCACTCATTAAGGAAGCAAAATGAACATGTTTTGGGTACAAACCAGTATCTTAACATAATGACTCCTCACAAGTTCATGCACGTCCTGGTACAATCCCTGCAGATGGACATCCTTATGAAACAATTACATAAATGAAAGATAAGTGCAAGGAAATGCTCAGTGAAGTGGCCGATGTGCAGTGCCTTGTGGCTTTCTTAATGATTTTCCCAGGACTCCTGTGTGAAATTGCAGATGGGGAGCATGAAATATTTCAAAGACACATAGTGCAAATGTATTTTCAGACCTGTCTGACAGTCATCCAGGAATTGCAAGCAGTGGGGCCACTCCAGAGAATACAAAAGAGGGTAAGTACTGACTAAAAGCCATGTAATATTTTAACCTATATATTCATTAAATACTACTAATAGTAAACAACTTCTATAACGAAATTAGTTATATGTATAGGCAAGCATGTGACAACAGTTGTACTGGAAATGGAAACTTTTCAAGTAATATTGTGTAACAAACGCAATTATAAAGATAGGTTAATTATGGAAATTCGTGCTACTGTCATAACCAGTTATGATTATGTATGTTTCAGGAAATTCAACATTGGGAAGTCCAGTTCCAGGAACTTCAAGAATGAAAAGCAAGCAGAAATCCTTGAGTGCGTAACCAGTTCAGGAAAGTATATTGGACTTGCTTAGTTTTACTACAATACTGAAGAGTATGTGGTCCTTTTACACCATTTACTGACACAAACACTAACACTATTTATTTTCGACCACTTACAAAAACAGGCTTGTTCATGTAATTTCTTATGAACACGATCAAATGATAACATTCACTTTAAAGGCCCTAGGTGTTTTTGAGGGGTGCCCTGAGGGGGCTATTTCAGGATAATGCCAGTACAATCTTGGCACATTCTGTACATAGCCAATGACACAACCTTGAACATCTCTGATTCTTTTTTTTTTCTTCTTCTTCTCCGTGTCCTTCCTGCACTAATGTAACTGTGTGAAGGACGATTCTGAAAACAATAAGTACAATTTAAAAAAAAAAATCATCTATTTTCTATATAGAGGAGAATTACATTTTTTGAAGCATTTTCTCTGTCTTCTGTCCTAACATACTTCTTCATAATATTATTTGCATCCACCCTCCCTGATTTGATGAAATCATATTCTAATTTCAGGACATGTACTGTTCTTGTGTCTCAACAACCCAATTTTGTTGGAATCAGCAATCAAATAAAAATGCATTCTTTGCATCATTAGCTGAAAGACACTTTTAGAAATTACTTCAGCTCCTTTTTCACCACCTAAGACAATTTTCTGGTAGTCTTCCTCACTCATGTGGATAAGACGCTCGACAAACCTTCCACTTTTGGTCCTAACCATTGTCTTGATTATGTGAATCTCTAAAAGGAATTATTCATAACATTTTCCATGCAGACACTGTTATCTTTAATTTCAGCAACAAATGAAAATGGAAACCAGAGTTATTCAAGTATTTGTAGTGGCATTAAAATTTCCCATTTCGTTTAATTGAAATTACGTTTTCTTGGATTGCTTCCAGCCATTGTTATCAAATGAGTAACTGTTCTTTTATTTGTGGAAAAAGAGCAATTCCAAAATTGGAGCGGGCCCAGTCAGACAGCATGTAGCACAATGAAAATAATTTGAATTCTCAGAAAGTTCCACAACACATTAAGAGACTCATTTAGAGCATAATTTTTTCTCAATTACAGACATTTTCACCACCTACTTCTATTATGCAGGCTGTAGAGGAAAATAGATGTTAAGCCCTGAACATGATTGCAGCTTACAAAGTTAAAAAGCTACAGATAAAATTATTTGAACAAAATTACCAATGTTTAGTTGCACCCTTTCAATAATGGATTGTTTGGGTTTATCTGTCTGTTTGATAGGAGATGAAAAGAGTCTGGATGCCGTTGGTTATTTACAATAAGCAAGAAGAGGCTTCTTGCAAAAGTTGTTTACCTGCCTTTTTGTTAGCCCAACCTCTCACAAGGACCCCACACCTTACATGTAAAAGCGGCTTATGCACTAATGGTAATAAGTCTTTCGAACTCCGGAGAAGGGTGAGCAGCCTCACAGTTAACAAATCCTCAGCCCCAGTACAGGGTGGTCACAAAAAAACTTTACACTTGATATGTCTTTTTCCAGGCTGCCATGTTTGAGTCAGTGCTTGGGTACTTGTTGTGAATACAAGCCAAGTATATGTTAGATCTTGGGAACATTGGTTAATGATTAAAACGGGTCATTACTTTTCTGATAGTAGACAAAATGGAAGCCAGGAATACTCCTGCGTTTTTTTCTATTCTGGGCTGATCATGGCCCATCAATAATTTTGAAGCAACTGAGCTTCACAAAATGAAATAAATACAACATAAAATGAAATTGAGAAGACAGAGGCAAAATTCAGTGCAAGCCAGAAGGTGCTTGAGCAAATTCAGCCTGTGCTGTGGCCGTTATAAGATTTAAAAACAAAGCCATCTGAAGGTTGATGATCAGGATGTTAAAATCACAAGAAAAGTTCATATTATCATCTTAAAAGGGCGTCTGAAGCCCTGGATAGATAAAACATACAGTGCTACAGATAATTTAATCTTCAAACAAGATTGTGCATCAGCCACACTCCCATGGAAAGCCCAGAACTGGATCAAGGTTCGCTCCGTCAAGTTTCTTGGCAGGACAATATGGCCCCTATTATCACAAGATCTCAATCAATGTGATTATTCTGGGTGGGCAAATTTAGAGGCAGATCCCTGCAAGACACCACAAACCTTAGTTGCCCAATGAAGGCTTCCATTAAGTTTGTATGGGAAAAATGGACACCAAGTTAAATTTTGACACCTCTGCATCATTTAGGCCAACTGCAGAAAGGTCGTCGGTCCAAAAGGACCTCCAAATGAATAAATTATCTCTAGAAAGGTTGTTCTTTGCTATACTAGTTGTTTTTGTATAGAAAAATAAGTAATTAAGTAATTCTTACAATGAGCATTATCCAAAAAAAAAATTATTCATAAGTGTAAAGTTTTTTGGACCACCCTGTAAACATAGGTCAATGACTTTGGAAAGACAGAATTCGACACAGATGGAAATATACATTGGAACTTAGTGATAATTTTTATCATCATGCTGAAATGCAAATTTAAAACCTCTTTAGTATACCAACATCAGTTAAAAGACTAGCTTCAGACAAGCAGTATTAGAAGTAAATAACTCCTTTTTATTTTGTTACTCAGGGAAGGAAATAAACATGGACATTAGTCTTAGTTATTAAATCATATTCTACTTACTCAGCGAGTTGCCACCACATTAACGGCAATATTGCTGTTAAAATATCATTCACTAAAAACTACTTGTAGCTTTCAGCCAATTTCACTTGTCCAATTGATGTCATATACAACAGTTTCATCTTGCAAAGAAAAGAAAGGACCGTTCACTTTCTGCAAAAAGAAACAATACAACAATTAATATAATTACTGCAAGGCCAAGGCTTCTTGTTGTTTTTCCTTGACTGTTTCCTTCTCTGAATAGTTTTACATACTAAGCATTCTGTTGCATGTATCCAACGGAATAAGAACATGAACATTTATCTATAAATGGCCAATTCAGTTCCGGATAGTCATCAAGATGTTTTTCCTAAAAATTCTCCACCAAAATGAGATAGAATGAAGACAGATGCATAGTTTACTATTGGCTGAATAAAGACAATACTAATACAGAAGAAAATGGTAACTTCCTTCAGGTCTCACAAGCAATCTCCTCTAGCGTATAGCTTTCGCAATCAAGTAGCTGGGACTGTAGCCACCACCAGTGCAGATATACTTGTGCTGAAAATGGAGACTAATGATGTCGCAAGAGACACCAGATCACGATGTCACAGTAATAGCTTGAATATTTTGCATATATTTACATTGTATCAATTCAAAACATATTCTGTCCACATATGTTATTTAAAAATGGATCATGTTTGTGGAAGGCTTAATGCTTTGCATCTTTCATGTGGGACTTGCAACATGCATTTTTAGCACTCTTCGGAGGACCAAGATCAGGACACATGCTCGGGTGAATGTAAACACCCTGGTCCTTGTTTCATGATACTTTAAATAGGTGTCTGTTAGACAAAACCCAGGCAAAAATACCTTTTTTGCAGTGTGACTGGGTGTAAGGTGTCTTCATTCTCCATTATAGGGATTAAAAAGTGTCAAATATTTATTTTCTTAATGCTTTTTAGTTGACCTTTTATTTAATAACATTTTTGGCTCATTGAATCACCATTATTTCCTTCTAAGTTGAATTAAAAAAGCACAATTAGAAAATATGTATATTCTTGCGTCATGACTGATTTCATCATGAAATTATAATTATTTTGAGTCTGTCATTGTAGAGTTATTTTCATACAACCTCATAATATCAATATGTTTGTAGCAGTTATTCAAAATGTGAAGGTTTTTTCCAAAGCATCCTATTCTGGCAGCAGAGAAGAATAAGGGCTAAATCCTGCAATTGACTGCCCCCCCCCCCTAAAAATTATTTTTGACATAAACTGAACTAAACTAGTGAATGCATATAATCATTTCCATGAATGACAGTAAAGACTGGTAAGAAAAAACCCAACCATTATAATTATAACCACAGCAATCCTACAATATTTCTGTGTCATTCATGCATCTTTCCATACAAGGAATGGAAATACTTTTGTAAAAGTATTTGAATAATCAGATCTTCCACAGTCGTCTCTACACATCAATGGCTTACTTGTCAGATTTTGAATTGAAAAAGAAAAGACGATATGAATTTTTCTTGATATGAGGCAATTGTCCATGTTTATCGTCTGCTACAAGACTGCGATATATCACATCTAAATTCAAACTAAACTGACTGTATCATTGTGCACGGTAAACATCTCCCACAGCCATCCCACATAACAAAACTATCCACCTATCCTTTTTCTTACATGCTGTACTTCTTATGACACCAAAACACATCCTCACTGCCCTCTTATTGCCATTTTCAACTAAACTTCTCTTAACTGTCCAGGATCGCAAGGGTCTGCCATGACAAGTCTGCAAAAAGCCATGACGAGTCACGAAAGACTTCACAAAACTCCTTCGCCTGCTATCTCTTTTCTATGCCCAGGATTTATACTTTGTAATCCTCTAAACCGCTACCAAAGCCATATTATTTCACCACATTCACAACCTTACATGCAAGTTCCTTTTTCCTTCATTTACTACGAAACTAACATGATCCCGTCTGCCCTACCATTACTCAAAGGCTGCCCGGCAGCACACCCCACACACATACATCAGAACCTATCTGTACATGCTAAGCCTCTGGATACATGAAGTCACTGTCGCACCTTCCTTGATCCCCTTTGAAGACAGTTTTAAATATTTTTCTCAATTCAATTGCTACTAAAACTACACTTTCAAGCTCCCTACCAATAGTTTTCAACATTTTCGAAATACCATATAATCAATGCCTAAAATTTCTTTTTACAAAAGTTCGTACCTGTTTAAAAAAAACATCACAGTATTGACTGCGAAGTCAAATGTTTGACATTTCGCTTTTTTCCCCTTTTTTCATCCATATAAAGTGGCATTTAATGCACTTATACTTAAGCCTACTCTGTACACATTTCTATAGATATTGTATACATTGCTACATAATTTCACAACTAAACAATCAATTGCACTTCAAATGACAGCCGACAATGATACACCAGTGTTTGCTCTTTGGACTCCGGTAAGTTGCCGTAAATAGACCGGCAGCCCAGGGGCTCTAGCCTAATCGAACGAGGTACCACTAACGGAGCATATGGGTATAAAGGGAATAATAAGGCGCACCAGAAAACCCATTTCTGGCGCGGCGTATCGGTCGCGTTTACCCCTGGAGGCCATTTTCCAAGACGGCCACCATTAAAATTGGTACATGCAGTTTTTGGTCTAGATCTTTAATGGCTTATCCGATTTTGATACTTTTTGGGTCAAAATATATGTATTTCAATATTCCCAATGCAATGATGTCATAAAAATTTCAGTATTTTAAGCATTTCATGCTGTTTTTAACGATCAAATGCAAAAAAAGTGAAAAATTTGGAAAAAAATCAAGATTCTCTGGCTAAATAAGGCATCATAGTCAATGAATGGTTGGTTTTAGGGCAAAAATAACATCATAAAAAACTTCCTGACATACAGAAATACCAGAAACCATGTCTTATTTGTTACTGCGTGACATTTTGTGATGAAGATATTCCCATTCATATGACTGGTCACGTCAAGTGAGAATTGTGACGTCACAACATCACTTATCAGCATTCACGAATAAATGTGTCTAATTTGGCATAACTCTCCAACAGCTTATCAGATTTTTATCATTTTTGTGTCAAATTATATATTTTTCAATATGCCCAATCCAATGGTGATGCCAAAAAGAAGAAATTATCAGTATTTTATATTGTTTCTTATGATCATTTGTCAAAAATGTGAAAATTTGGGATTTCTAGGCAAAGTAAGGCTTATGACTTGCATTATTGACTTTGACACACAGGCAGACAGAAAAATTATTTTATTTTATCATCATCATTTGAATAACATTGTATTATTATAAAAAGGTTCAGAGTATGATAACGACATGAGATGAGTTGTAAATACAGATGATGAGGAGACTCACCAAAGACCAAAAAATATTGTTGCTGCTGGTTGGCCACTTGATGATTGTAATGTGAATTTTAGAGTAAAAATATGCCACCTTTCATCAATTTCACATGTTCCAAAATATCAGCAAGTATGTCTGATTTGTTGCTTTGTTACCATCGGAGATGAAGATATTTACATTTTTGTGAGCAACCAGGTCAAGTAAAATTGTGACGTTGTGACATGATATTTCCGCAGTTTTGCATACATTTGTCTTATCAGGTGTGAATCATTAAAACATATTAGATTTTTATAATTTTCAATTTAAATATGTATATTTATGCATGCCATATTTAATAGTTTTAGGACAATTTGTCAATTTTAAGTAGTTTATGATGTATCTTTTTCCATGGTAAAATCCAACAAGAATCTACGGGTTGCTAAATGGAGGTGATGTGTTGTCTTAGTTCAAATCCTCTCAATCCAGCAGATAATTTGTCAAGCACTGTTATAAGTATAACTATTCAGATAGATATGGTTCTGAAGACATTGATAAATAGATAGATAGATATTAGATAGATAGATATTACATAGATATAGATAGATCTAAATAGATAGATATAGATAGATAGATATCAGATAGATAAATATGGTATGCACATGTGCAGACATTTAAGTGGGTCCTTAGATTGATCAATGAGATGGCAGATAGAGCAAATGTCCTCTAGGCCTACACATTATACGTTTACTACATTTGAAAAAGATTGAAAGGGCCAATGATTTAACATCTCATCTGAATGACATCCACCTGGGACTTAGATCTTGAGAGTACATTGAAAATATTCTAAATTGTCTGCCCAAGATTCGAACCCAGGCAAAGAAGACTCTCTGGACTGAAAAAACTTGGCCACCCAGCTGTCATATAATATATCCTAAGACCTGCTTAGTTCCATACAACCATGTCAATAAAGATCTTAATTTCTCATTGGGACAGCAAAGTGGCCGAGCGGTTATGTTTCCTGCCTTCTCCGTTGAAGGTTTTAACTCGCATCGAAACCCCGTGTGGGGAACCAGAAAAACTCGGCGGACTTTCATGAGCAAAACCCCACTGTTACAGCTAACTGGCTGGAAGCTCTAGTTCGCATCTGACATTAAATTGGCAATCGCTCGTTTCAGTGTCTGTAGGGCAATCAAAGGATCTCTCACGTAGGGTAAATGTGAAGCATGTGAGGACTTCTGCTGTCTCCCATCTCATCAATCAACTCTTGTGAGAGCCCAGAGCTGCACTTAGAGGGCTGTACCTACCATATCTCTCCATCAATCTATCTACTAATTATGCTGGTCTATACACCTGTAAATTAGTGTACCACTGCCAGCTAACTTGAAGAGTGCCAAAATGACCAACTCAGTTTATCAATCTAGACTTTGCAAAGAGTTCAAATCCCATGTCTGATTGGCATGGATATTTTGGACCGATGGATGGACCATTTGAGCTTTAAGTTCTGTATTTATGTGGGTAATTACAGGGGAGGACACAGCAATTAAGCGCAAAGGATGATTGAAATTCCTTTCCATCACAATTTCAGGGCCGAGTGATTGGCAAACCAGTGCATTACCAACTGAGCTGACCCTAACCCCTCCTGGACATGTTGGACCATGTCACAAATTATAACACAAGTACCAAATTGCATCCTATTGCTCTCGCTTACCAAACCCTTTTGATAAATCTGTAATCTATCTATCTAACTATTGTAATCAGTGTAAGCTACCTATTTCATCTTTATAATCTATCCATCTAATTCATTAAATCCACTCCAGCACAGCCTATGCTAAATACAGCAAACCACTCCCGAGACTGAACCGATCAGCACAACGTCATGTGATTAATTCATGTTTAACTTCCAGGCTTTTAGGAAAATGGCCGCTGAAGCTCAACCGTAGGCCCAGAAAGTTATCACTTCTGGATAGATCCAGATCTGCATGGATATCAAGCTGATTGATGTAAAGAGTGAGTGTGGTACCTCAAAATTAAGGTCAAAATTGGCTGTGAAGATGTGAATCGAACTAGAGACTCTAGCCATTGTTGAATCTGAAAGCATTATATCAATTTATGATAATTTGACATATCAATCCTATTTGTCTAGGATAGATTCTCTGGGTGGTGCAATCTATTTAATTAATAAAATCCATCCATTCTATTTATCCAGGGGTAGAAAAAATATGAAATTTTCAAGGCAATTTGATGAAATACGGTAACATTGCCCATGAATTCTCGCGAATCAAGCCTCCATATCTCCAAGTCAGAAATTTGGACCTTTTTTCAAATATTTTTAAGTGAGATTTAGAGATTTCCAGGCAAAGACATGCCCGAATTCCCTACTTTTCTAGCCATGCTATATATTTAGAAGTATGTATCTATCCATTTATCTAGCTAGCAATCTGTTGATAATTCTTCTATCCATCAATACATCCTGCACTATATTTACTGAAATACTTGGAAATTTGTATAACTATTGAAATCTCATCTCCTGTGACCTAGTTTTATGATAACATAAATTCCAAGGTCAGTAAACTGAGCAATAAACATCCAAATGTCACCATGACATAGTTCCAGGTCAGCTAATTTCATACACAGAACACAACACACATGGTTTACAAAATGGTGGGCAGCTGATTTGCATACACAAAAACAATTCACATAATATTTTAATGGTGCATCCAATCCAGATTCAAAGCAAAGGAAGTCTTGTACAAATTACAACATGCCTGCGATTCATAACTATGCCAGATACATGCTCTATAATCAAGTTATACTTATTTCTTGACTCCAAACATCTCCGAACAAAATGGCCAAGTCAGGGCCCAAAAGACATTCTGAAAATGCTCAAATTTCAAATTTCCCACCACAACTTCCATTCTCTCATTGTGACTGCATAAATGGAGATGGGTACTCACCTCCACTAAAAATGTGAAACAAAAAACAAAAAAAATCCCGGCCTGCCCCAGTCCGCCCCGTGTGATAAATCTCTGGCCCACAACAGCCCACACCCGCAGATACCAGGCCTATATTTTTCTAATCTTACTCTACCATTCTATCTGGGCACTATCAAATCAAATTGTATTTTTAAAAGTTTACCAATCGCTTCTATTCTGTTCCTTCCAATCTACGGGTATTCTAACTATTGATTGTGAAAAGATACTCTCATAAAAATCCCCATCTATCTGTTATCAGATTATCTGGGCCTATCTCGGCCCTTTCAATCAATAAATCAATCTGGGCCTATCTATCTATCCTTCTAAATTTATCACAATCCTATATTTTCTATTGTGTTCTATTTTGTGCCCTCCAAGCTGCGGGCAACTTACTAGTATGTATTGAATATAGTCCAGGCAAATACTCTCTACACTCTACAGTTGGCAACAAAATGATTCAACCCCTTGATGTTTTTCCATTTAATTCAATAGCTGACAAATGCAAAATGAGTGTGGTGACATCAGCATATATATATCAAATCATGAAAAGGATAACATCAATTTGTATCAGACAACATTAATGCCAAACTGTTAGGATGGGCACCAGAACCTGGTATAGGTGGTTTGTATTTTGCATAGGGGTCAACAATGTCAAAAATGTTTCAACCCCGTTTCCGCCATTGGATTAGCATTGGAGCACAGGGTTAAATAGTTGTTCAAACGTTTTGACCCATTTGTGAAATGAAACCAGTCCTGCCAACTAGATTTAGTTATTATTCTCAGCTGATTTAGCATATGTTGTCCGGTATGTGATGCTATCATACTTTTTGTGATTTGGAACATTCTGATGTCATCACACTCATTTTACAAAACCTGTTTACTATTGGGAAGAAATCAAAGGGGTTGAATAATTTTGCTGCCAAGTGTAAACTATCTATGTTGGACCAATCTTGATAATTCGACGTGTTCATTACAAGGAACATGTCGAATTATCAATAGCTTGGGACCATTCCCAGGTGTTGCAGGTGAACCATTCATTGATAAAGAGATGGGGGATTGTATGCAATCATTGCATGGTTGGTTGTAGGAATGGAATGGAATAGGTGAGATTTTTTTTATGGCTTAATTTTTCAGTCTGCAACCAATATGGCAATTAACAACAATGCCAATGAAAATTATGTGCGATTTATGTGTTTTTTCACATTTTTGTATTTGACCATGAAAAAAGCATAAATTTAATACTTATTATTGACAAAACTGCATAATTGCAGAAAATGCACCATGCTAATATGCAGATCCAAAACTTTGATAATATGTTTAAGATTTACATCCAATTAGACAAACGTATGCATCACTGCGGAAATATAACGTCCCAACGCCACAATTTTACTTGACTTGGTCTCTCACATAAATGTAAATATTATAAAGACCAAAAATGACATAGCAACAAAATAGGCATACCTGCTGATATTTTAGAACATTTGGAATTGATTAAAGGCAGCATTTTTACTCTAAAGTCAATAATACAAGTCATAAGATGCCTTGTTTTGCCTGGAAATCCTGAATTTTTCCTTAATTTTTTAATTTTTTTTACAAATGATAATTAGAAACAATATAAAATACTTGTGATTTCCTATTTTTAGCACCACCATTGGATTGGGCATATTGAAAAATATATATTTTGACACAAAAATTACAAAAATCTGATAAGCTGTTGGAGAGTTATGCTAAATCAGACACATTGGATGCACCACTGCTGAAACGTGACGTCGTCACGTCACAATTCTCACTTGACGTGACCAGTCACATAAATGGGAATATCTTCAACACTAAATGTCACACAGCAACAAATAAGACATGGTTTCTGGTATTTCTGTATGTCAGGAAGTTTTTTATGATGTTATTTTTGCCCTAAAACCAACCATTCATTGACTATGATGCCTTATTTTGCCGGAGAATCTTGATTTTTTTTCAAATTTTTCACTTTTTTTGCATTTGACGTTAAAAACAGCATGACACGCTTACAATATCGAAATTTTTATGACATAATTGCATTGGGAATATTGAAATTCATATTAGTGCAGGAGCATATGTTGCATATTTAGATTTGGCTCACTTCGCTTGTAAATTTTTGGCACCATATATCAAATCGAAGCTTAGGATGTGTAGATTCAGAAAAAATATGGTGCCATTTTTTTCTCGGCATTCTAAGGGGTAAAATCCAAGATGGCGTCCAAGATGGCCGCCGATGATGTTTTTCTTCATATCTCAGCTTGTATTCATGGTATATTAAAAATTAAAAAGTTGATAATGATGTTTTTGGGGTCAAGGAATCCAATAAAGACCACCCCAAGCTCCTATCTTGGTTCAAAAACTGAATATCATGCCAAATGTTATCAAAATTGACATAAAATTTAAGAATGTTTGACTTATCTCATTTGCCGTATTCCTTTCTTGCATTGTGAAACACAATTTGTGATAGGCTATATGAAATATTGTGCTATTACCTGTTTTCACAGATAGGCCATCTGCCAACATATATACTAAGAAGATACAAAAGGTTTTGAATAATTCCAAGCAACTGTGTAATTGTAACAAGGACATGTTTATGATGCTACGAATTTGACCAAATAATGTAGCAGAATGTTTCTTAATCACTACTTGGCCATTCATTACAGCTCTGTTCAATCAAATTTATGAGATATGGTGTCCATTAGAAATTGCAGCATTCTTTCTGGTGTCTTTCTGTTTCTCATCTGCATGTTTCAGTGCAAGAAATGAGCCCAGAGTACCTGCTTATTTTACACCAACACTTCCAGGGCCGCCGCGAGTCATGTAGCTCTCTCGAAATTTTTTCCAGCTTACACCATGATGTACAATTGTACATTATTACAAAGCTGCTCACAAGAGGCCCATTTTGTCATTTCTTAGTTAAAGCATGTCTGGTCAAGTGTAGTATCCAACATTTAGAGATTGTCAGTGACTTCAGCGGACTAAATAAGCCAGCCAATCCTTAAGCTTATTCAGGTGGGGAGGTCACTCACTTGCTATATACTTCACCAAGCCAGGGATACTATACTTGAACCGGAATATCCTAGCTACCTGCTATAAGTGTAGGGAAAAATAATATGTTAATTTAATGCAGTCAAAGAATGAGAGCAGCAAAATTTCATCAGAATGTTCTTTAAATGGTGGGAGTTGCATGACTAAATTTATGTCAGGGATGAATGATCAAGGTATGAGAATAGGAGAGGGGAATGAAGGTCACGGATTCAGAGACAAGAGGCACCCATGTATGATGCATTAAGTGATGAGACAGGGATTAAGGTGGTTAGGGGACAAGACAGGGAGGAGGCAAGAGTGATAGTGGGGGAGAGACAATGGACGAATGCATAATTAAGCTTGGGAGGTGCGGAGACCTACAGCGTACTGGGAAGGAGGTAAGAGTTGGTTAACCTTAGACAGGAGCCAGAAAGGGACAGTCAGATAAAATGACGATGAAGGCAGAGTGCAAATAGGCATATATTAGATAGAAGGAAGCGCGAGGAGAAAGTAGAAAGGAGGGGTGGGCTGTCAGGATGAGGTAGAATGGGTGTTCAAAGCAAAT
Organism: Platynereis dumerilii; assembly: GCA_026936325.1. Taxonomy (NCBI): domain Eukaryota; kingdom Metazoa; phylum Annelida; class Polychaeta; order Phyllodocida; family Nereididae; genus Platynereis; species Platynereis dumerilii. The sequence continues at coordinate 13,232,572 of JAPTHN010000007.1, forward strand.
ATGAGAAGGAGAAGGCAGATTGGGAGGAGGCAGAGGGAGGAGACAATAGCTCTCAATAAGTGCAGAGAGGAGCTAGAAAAGTGGTAGAAAGGGAGAGTCAGAAATAAGGTAGAAGAAGCAGAGTGAGAAAATAAAAGGAGGCAGTGTTGGGGAGAAAATACCTTTTATTAGGGCAGAGGCAAAAACATTGATGGCAGAAAGAGATAGTCAGAGATAAGAGTGAGAATGCGGACTAGGAGGGGGGATTTAGGAAGTAGACAAACAGAGGAGCCAGCATAAGGAGGGAAGAGGGAATACCTATCAGGGTGGAGGAAAGATCTGGCGACCGGGTGGAAGCAGAAAGCTCCGAAATGAAGAGTCAAAGACAATAGGGCAGAGGCAAGGAGGCATACGTTTGGCAAGAGATAGAGGGAGGAGGGAAAACTTATCAGGGAGGAGGAAAGAGCTATCAGGGAGGAGTTAAACAGGGATAGTCAGAGGTAATGGAGGCAGAATGGGAGAAGCATCAGGAGGGAAAGCTTGGATGTTGGGGGGGGGGAGGCAAAAGCTAGGCAGGAGGCAAAAATGGACAGAGGAGAAGTTGCAGGCAGAGGGTATAAAGGAGTTGACTAATTTTTGTTGTGCTAGTATGCCCCTTTCAGCCAAGAAGCTCTTCCTCCTTCCTTGTGGAGGTAGCTGCACATTTATTTTCACTACCCCCGTATGATGAAGAGATGAATGAGAAGGCTGGGAGTCTTGTACATACTGTATTAATTCAGGGACGCCCAGTGTCTATCAGTTGCCTCAGTGTACACTGAAACACCCTGTCTCAATTTTATGTCCCACAAACTAAATTGAGTTTCGGGGTTGGAGTTAAACCCATTCCCAAAGAGCTAGTAGTAGGCTAGTGCAAACAAGCACAAAATATTAGGCCATGGAGAAAGAGGGTGCAGTAAAGAGCAGAGGGAGAGGGCAGAAAACCCTGAAAGGGATCGAGAGTCAAAAATAACAGGGAGGACGCAAAGTGGAAGCAGGCATTAACTTGGAAGGAGGTAAAGGGAGAAGGCAGAGATAGCAGAGAAGAGAAAATACCTATAATTGGGTGGAGGCACAGCTTGAGAAGAGGTAGAAAAGGAGAATCAGATATGGGAGGGAAAACGTAGAAGTGGGAGGAGGCATAAGTGAAAGAAGAGGCAGATAGGGGAGTCTCTCAGGAGAGCTTTTCTAGATGAGGAGTTCACTAGGAGGAGGCAAGAGAATTTGATGTAAATGAGAGCTACAAGTATGGGGAACTGGGGATGAAAAGATGCAGTTAGGAAAATGTAGAAAAGGAGAATACAGAAGGGTAGAATGCACAGAGAGAGGAGGCAAGACTGGGGGTGTCTCAAGTTGGTAAAATTTGGAACTTTTGGTCAATTGGGCCAAAAAATGGATGATTGCAGACTACAAAACTCTTAGGTTGTAAATTTCTGTAAGCTAGCTATGCTAGATACATGTACTACCATCATATTTAAACATAGATATGAAGGATTTACAAACTTGAAATGTAGTTTTTGCAAAGCAAACCCTGCTTTATTCAAATGCACTTGTAGAGAAAACGTTTTAAGATATCCCCATGAAATTCAAGTACTGCAAAATAATGTGAACGTGCAGAATATAAAAGTTTAGTAACTTTTAAACATTTCCTCTTTGTACTTTCTGTAATTTTAGTTGTTGACATGTATTGCAGAATCAGAGTGATGCACTTATTGTCTACCTAAAAAACAGGGTTCTAATACCCTTATCTATGAGTATTTAATGTTTTGGATACATTTTTTCCATGCAGTGTGACGCCAAAAAACTGATCCTTTGTGTAATCAAATATCACACAATAGCCTATATCAAGACCAGTGACAGATAGAAGCAATTTATTCACATGAAAGGGGCTTCACTTCCTCTTATATGATCAGTAGTACATGCATAAATTCCATTGTTTAGCAGTGCTGAAATTTTTCCAACTCGCAATATCGGACCAGTAGTTTTTTTTTGCTTTAAATAAGACACCAAGAACGTGATTTATGTCGTGTTCTTAATATGTGATATCCAGATTTGATCTTATAAATATAGTCTATTCTTTAAAAACCTTATAGTTCAACATTTATATTGTAAGGGACTATCACATTTGTATTGTAAGTGACTATCACTGCAAGAAATAAACACGGCTGGTGAGATTCTTAAATTTATGTCAATTTTGATAACATTTGGCATGATATTCAGTTTTTGAACCAAGATAGGAGCTTGGGGTGGTCTTTATTGGATTCCTTGACCTCAAAAACACCATTATCAACTTTTTTAATTTTTAATATACCATGAATACAAGCTGAGATATGAAGAAAACATCATCGGCGGCCATCTTGGACGCCATCTTGGATTTTACCCCTTAGAATGCCGAGAAAAAAATGGCACCATATTTTTTCTGAATCTACGCATCCTAAGCTTCGATTTGATATATGGTGCCAAAAATTTACAAGCGAAGTGAGCCAGATTACACTCTTGCACTATATATTTTGACCCAAAAATTATCAAAATCGGATAAGCCATTAAAGATCTGGACCAAAAACTGCATGCACCTATTTTTATGGCGGCCATCTTGGAAAATGGCCGCCAGGGGTAAACGCGACCGATACGCCGCGCCAGAAATGGGTTTTCTGGTGCGCCTTATTATTCCCTTTATACCCATATGCTCCGTTAGTGGTACCTCGTTCGATTAGGCTAGAGCCCCTGGGCTGCCGGTCTATAAACTGCCAAAGAGCCAACGGTCAATTCACCCTCATCTTCTCATAACTACCACACTGCACAACTGCCTACTTCATGTCAATCCCTCATCAAGTAACCATCCACCAAGGGTCAACCTTCTTACTGGAAAATTCTCCTGTTATACATCCAGCCATTTATGTAATGCATTCTACCAATGGGCTTATCTAGTAAACAACAATATTGCACACAGCAAAGACTGGTATTGCACTTGAATCTGTTTCATACTCTGTAAAGAAGTCAACAATTATCATCAAATAAGGAATTTACAAACAACTTTTGTTTATTGTCAACTTTGGTAATTTATGTATAAAATAGTTGTATCTATTACTTTACTACAGTGCAAGAGCCATGCTGATTGGCCAGAATAAATCAGTCCCATCATGACGTCTCATATTGGATGGTTAGAACGCAATATGATAGTATTTGTTAATTCAGAGTCCGGGATTCGGGTTACACCCTTGAAGGCGCAGATCTTTACATGTCTGAACCACCTGCTGATCCTAGTGCGGGGTCCATGGAAAATAATTGAGATGCACTAGATTTTATAGTTGCAATAATCTAAGATAGGAAAAACTTTTTGCAGTACCGCCAAAATAACTATAATTACATGCAAACACCAAAAGTATTTCTGCATAAAATCATTAGTCTCACAGCTTGGGCTGGTACAAGAGCATTACCTTGAAATAGCCCCTCAGTTGGCTATTTGCAGCACTAATAAATATAATACTAATTGTTCCGTGACTTCCAAGCCACAAGATTGGAGGACCTTAGAGGAAGCACCTGCTTTAAAAAAAAACATTTTCTCAAAAAGTGCCAGAGACAAAACTACTTATAGCGTAAAAAGTTGCGTATTTTTGTGATGCAGCAAAAATTCTAACTTTGACTTAGATAAAATTATTAATATTGGCTTTACGATATAGCATTTAGTGACAAAAAGTGCCCAATTTTGACAGTTTTTTGGCGATATGGCCAATTGGCCATGTTTTAATATGGCTATGTTTTAATGTCAAAACTCTGCTGTAAACTTCTTCTTTTTTTAAAGTTGAAAATATTTTTAACTGAGGTCATTACTTTTAGATTCCAAAAATGTAAAAAATTTTAATTATCAAGGTCATCTTGCAATATTTGGTGTATTAAGAATTTTATGCATTTTTGTATTTCTTGCATGGATATTTCAGCATCATTGCTACATACAAATGTGTATTCAAATTGTATTGCTTTCTGCAATAAATAAAGGGACTTCCATGTTTTTGTTTGTTTTGTCTTGTTGATTTCTATTAAAACAGCTAAACTAATTTGGCTTTATGTGAGATTAATTTGTGTAATATTACATAATACCTGTTTATGGGTACATCTATTCATTATCACCATGTTATCCAATAGCTCCATTTATATGAAATGGAAAGAAATTCAAGATATAAATTGGTGATGCTGCGAAGTGGCCCAGATAAATCAGGCTGTACCAACATGAGGTCGAAGCAGCTCAATCACTCGGCCAGAGTTATTATCGTTTTCATAGCTACATGTTTTCTGAAAACTTCGTTTTGCAGTTAAACCGTGACATCAGAGGGTATCTGTCAATGTGATTGGTCTAATCTTCAATCTGTGACATATCAGTTCAGAGTTTGACATCACGGTTAATGACAAAGGAATTTAAAACTGTCAGGCAATGTTACTGTTTGTGAACAACCACAACAAACAACGCATGTCTAAGCTGAGTGTTGCACCTCATTGTTTCCCAAACAAAATGTGTTGCTGTTTTTCACAAGACACCAGTCATCACAATTTCAAACAACTTTTTTGTCAGTAATTGCAAAGTTTTCCTTTTAGGCTAAGCAGTCTGTTTGGTTCAGTTACAGTTCATTGAAGCATCTTTCAGCCAGGGCAAGCTGAACAAGTGAAACATATATCATCCATGTGTCACTGCACTTTGTTTCTTGAAATCTGTGCTTGTAATAAACAAAATTATTCAACTAAATCTCTGACATCAGAGTTTTGGAATGAAGCAAATTGCAAACTTGAAAAACACGTAGCTATGAAAACGATAATAAGCTAACGAACTTAACCCCGAAGTGCTTTTTGAATGACTGGAACTTAGGGGTGCAGTTTTGGCAGGGCCTCTAAAGCATCGTCACATGTCCAATTTGTTTAATTACATCATTGAAGGATGCGCATATCGTTTATACGCTTGGAATGTTCTCAATTGAAGATATGAGTGGTTAGATGGAACTCCAAAACACAGATAAGAATGCAAGTACCGAAGTTTTGCTTTTTCACATTTATCACAACTGTCAGAATTAGGATATGCAACTGTTACAAGAATGTTCCCACTATGTTGTGTAATACTTAAGCTGCTTGTTCTGTAATCAGTGGTTAGTAAGAAAATAATTCATTCTGCAACCATGGCTCATCTGAGGAGGACAGAATGGGACATGTCACTTATGAGGAACTTGACAAACCTTACAACAAATACCAGCTGTTACTATTGCCCACTAACTTATTGGTTGAGTGGCTACAGAGGAATCATTTATTACCAAATTCTTTCAATTGCGACACGTGTGGAACAGCTTGTAATATTAACAAACAGGCAGAGAACGTTGGATGGCAAGGAATGGCGTTGTAAAAAAAGGCTCTCGTCTGCATTTGTAGGACATTATGAATTTTGTTTTTGCGTACGTCGAAGGACAGTCATTGCTCAGCTGTGCTGAAAGAAACTCGATGAGCTGCTGTTCCACAGCCATAGACTGGGCGAATTACTTTAGGGATTTGTTCTCTGAATATCATGCCTGTTACATTATGCCAGTTCAATTAAACGGAATCATTGAAATGGACGAAAGTCTCTTCGGAAGAAAGGTGAAGTACCATAAAGGAGCAGCAAAGGGACTGAGGGTTTGTGTTTTAGGTTTGATCGAAAGAGCAACCATTCGAATCAAACTGTTCCCAGTGGATAAAAGAGATGAGGCCACACTGATGAGTGTCATCACAAGAAAAGTCAAGGAAGGCTCAACTATCCACACTGACGGCTGGAGGGCGTATTATAAATTAAATGAGCTTGGATATCAGCACTTTATAGTTGAGGACAAACATGCTTTTCAGGAGCATTACAGAAACATCCAAACAGGACAAATAGTGTCAGTAAATACCAATATGATCAAAGGTGCCTGGAAGCACTGCAAGGTACATAATATGTATGAAAGGCTTCCATTGTTTTTCCTTGACTGTTTCCTTCTCTGAATAGTTTTACATACTACTAAGCATTCTGTCGTATGTATCCAAGGGAATGAGAACATGAACATTTATATATAAATGGCCAATTCAATTCTGGATTGTCATCAAGATGTAGAGTAATACTTAAGTTACTTGTTCTGTTATCAGTGGTTAGTAAGAAAATAATTCATTCTGCAACCATGGCTCATCTGAGGAGGACTGACCAGAGGTCGCCTTGGATGACGAGGCTCCCTCGGGACAGAATAGGACATGTCACTTTTGAGGAACTTGACAATCCTTACAACAAATACCAGCTGTTATTACTGCCCACTAATTGGTTGAGTTGGTGAAGAGGAATCATTTATTAGCGAATTCTTTCAATTGCAACTCCTGTGGAACAGCTTGTAACATTAACAACAGGCAGAGAACGCTGGACAGCAAGGAAAGGCGCTGCAAGAAAGATAGAACTGCCATTAGTGTGCGTAAGTTCTCCTTTCTTGAGGGCTCTCATCCGCATTTGCAGGACATTATGAATTTTGTTTTTTGCGTATATCGAAGGACAGTCATTGCTCAGCTGTGCTAAAATAAACTCAATGAACTAAGGTTCCACAGCCATAGACTGGGCGAATAACTGTAGGGATTTGTTTTCTGAATATCATGCCCGTTACATTATGCCAGTTCAATTAGACGGAATCATTGAAATAGACGAAAGTCTCTTTGGAAGAAAGGTGAAGTACCATAAGGGAGCAGCAAAGGGACTGAGGGTTTGGATTTTAGATTTGATCGAATGAACAACCAATCGAATCAAACTGTTCCCAATGGATAAGGGAGATGAGGCCACACTGATGTGTATCATCACAAGAAATTTCAAGGAAAGCTCAACTATCTGCACTGACGGCTGGAGGGCGTTTTATAAATTGAATGAGCTGATGAGCACAAGCATGCTTTCCAGGCGCAGTACAGAAACATCTAAACAGGAGAAATAGTGTTAGTAAATACCAATAAGAGCGAAAGTGCCTGGAAGCACTGCAAGGCAGTGTTTGAGGTCTCGAGTCCGGCCTCGTCCTCAAGGCCGGCCTCGGAGCCATATTTTGATGGCCTCGGCCTTGGCTCGGTCTCGGATGCCAAATCCTTGGCCTTGCCTCGGTCTCGGGTGTCTTTGGTTAAGTGATGGCGGCCTCGGGACCGGCCTCGTCCTCGAGGCCACATTTTGATGTCCTCGGCCTCGCCTCGGTCTCGGAGGCTCATGCCTCGGTCTCGGTCTTGGCCTCGGATGTCCCGGCCTCGACTACATCACTGCTGCAAGGTACATAATATGAATGCGAAAGCATAAAATTGAGGATAAATCATGCTTTATTGATATTATATGTATTTTATAGTAATGATTCCAAATAAAATTGTAGCAAATATTTAAATCATGTCTGTGTATGTAGATTGTTATACCTTGACAAGTAATGTATTTGTATTAAATATTCCCTGTTTTGTGTATCTTTTTTTATCAGAAATGTAGACGATATATTAGTAAAGTTACCCAATTGTTTCAGGATGAGATTCAATGATATGACACCAGACCAGTTCAACAAAAGACAAAGAAGACAGTGTTACTACCTCTACACGGCGAACAGGCAGAACCCTTGATAGGGAAAGACGACTATCAGCTCGAAGGCGATCACGAACAAGTTTGGGTAAGAAATACTGTACATGACACTGTAAAAGTCATAATATGATGAATATGTGTAACGATAACAAAAATTAATTACTGCAATACTTGTATTATCACTCATTATTATCACTCATTAAGGAAGCAAAAAGAACATGTTTTGGGTACAAACCAGTATCTTAACATAATGACTCCTCACAAGGAAATGCTCAGTGAAGTGGCCGATGTGCAGTGCCTTGTGGCTTTATTAATGATTTTCCCAGGACTCCTGTGTGAAATTGCAGACGGGGAGCATGAAATATTTCAAAAACACATAGTGCAAATGTATTTTCAGACCTATCTGACAGTCATCCAGGAATTGCAAGCAGTGGGGCCACTCCAGAGAATGCAAAAGAGGGTAAGTACTGACTAAAAGCCATGTAATATTTTAACCTATATATTCTTTAAATACTACTAATACTAAACAACTTCCATAATAACAGTTGTAATGGAAAAGGAAACTTTTCAAGTAATATTGTGTAACAAACGCAATTATAAAGATAGGTTAATTATGGAAATTAGTGCTACTGTCATAACCAGTTATGATTATGTATGTTTCAGGAAATTCAACATTGGGAAGTCCAGTTCCAGGAACTTCAAGAATGAAAAGCAAGCAGAAATCCTTGAGTGCGTAACCAGTTCAGGAGTATATATTGTACTTGCCCAGTTTATTGTGATACTGAACAGCATGTGGCTTTTTACACCATTTACTGACACAAACAGTAACACTATTTATTTTCGATCACTCACAAAAACAGGCTTGTTCATGTAATTTCTTATGAACACGATCCAATGATAACATTGACTTTATTAGGCCCTATAGGTGTTTTTGAGGGGCACCCTGAGGGGACTACAGTGGTCCCTGCGTTATGAGACCGCCCCTTCTGCAGGAGTCCGGCGGTCTCTCGTGGGGGTGCGGTCTCTCGTCGAGGTAAAGATGTGTTGGCAAATATTCAAATATCAGTATATAAAATAGTAAATTTAGATTTGTTTTGTGATCTTACCAAGTTTCACAACTTAATCATCCAAATTACTGTTCTGTAGGTGTGTTTTGCCTCACCACCCACAAATTTAAATGCAATCCTGCATCATTTGCTAAAAGAACGAAAAAATTCACCAAATATCTACTGTCATTTAACACAGAGAAACTGTTACAACCTCTAACAATGAATCAGAAATGATACACATTCTGCAAGTAATTCTAAATTTAGATACTCAGTCTGGAAGCTCAGTTTAGCTTCTTTGTATCTTTTTTTTCCCCCTTTCCTGTTAGAAATGTTAACCTGTTACCTAGTTCATATTTACAATTTAATCTTCAGACAGAATTTATTTGGCATTTGTCTTCAGTGTGTACATTCCCATGAGATGATGAGTAACTTGATGAAATGTTTGTTAATCTCTTTCACAGCTCATGACTTCTAATAGTGTGGAACTTCAAACACAAGTGGACTTGGGAAATGACATGAACCTGGTCAATCTCCTGGAGAGCAGTGACCCGGAAAATGACAACAATGAACCAACACTGATATTGAATTCACCTTACTTTGATGACACAGGTTTTATAGATATACTTAAGAGCAAAAATAATAGTTTTACAATCTTAAGCCTTAATTGTCAATCACTTAATGCCAAATTTGAACAGTTGAAGATATATATTGAAAATTATAATTCTGTTGATCATGTTATAAGTGCCATTTGCTTGCAGGAAACATGGCTCACAGAGGACAGCGACCTCACACTTCTGCAGCTTGAGGGCTACTCCCTTATATCATCTCCTAGATCCTGCAGTGCACATTCAGGGGTAGCTATATACCTACATGAAAGTTTTAACTATAGAATAATCAAACATGATGATATTGTCTCTGCTATTTTTGATTATCAGATTTTGGAAATTAGTTTTAGCAATGCATTTCTGGAAACAAAGAAAGTTACACTGATAAACTTATATAGACCTCCAAGGCAAACTATTGATAATTTAGAAAATTTCGCTCAAGAATTAAACACTATACTTGACCATCACAAGAATAACAAAGAAGTTTTAGTATGTGGGGACTTCAACATAGATCTTTTAAAATTCAAAGTTAATTCACACTTCAATGATTTTTTAGAAATGATGATTTCAAATGGATATCTGCCGCGGATTACGCTACCTACCCGCCTAACTTGTCATTCAAGAACTCTTATAGATAATTTCTTTGTAAAAGCCACAGATAATTTAGCCAACACAACCTCTGGTGTTTTGTTAAATCAACTTTCTGATCATTTGCCCTATTTCATAATTTTTGACTCTTTTTCCCATATAAAACCTAAATGTAAATATGTAAATTATACAGTAAATAATATGAATGCACTTAATAGCTTTAAAGAAGCATTAGGAGAACAAAATTTAATGCAGATTCTCCCATCGCTTACACAAAATCCCAATAGCAGTTATAATAAACTTAAGGAAATTTTGGATAATCTGATGGCAAAACATCTACCAATTAAACGAGCTAAATACAATAAATATAAGCACAAAAAGACAAAATGGATTACAAAAGGCATATTAAAATCAATTTCATTTCGAGATAAATTATATTCAAAATTGAAAAATACTCCTATTCACCATGAACAATTCGAGACTTATAAAACCAACTTTAAAACTTATAACAGAATCCTGAAGCAAAGCATTCGTATTGCTAAAAAGAATTACTACAGAACTTATTTTGAAACCTTTAAAAATGATATAAAGAAAACTTGGGAAACTATCAATGAAATAATGAACAGAAATAAAAGCAATAGTTTTCCTGAATATTTTCTTGTTGATGGTAACCGTGTAACTAATCCCAACATCATAGCTAATGAGTTTAACAAATATTTCACGAATATTGGGACAAATCTAGCCGAACAAATACTCTCTCCGCCAAAATAGTTCTTATATGGATTACCTTGACTCTCCTACTTCTCAAAATTTCAAATTTCAATGCATAACTTCGGACGTAGTATTAAAAACTATTGATTCATTAAAACCTAAAACAAGTTCAGGTCATGACAGAATAAATAACAAGTTACTTAAATTAGTTAAATATCAGTTAGCAGAACCACTAGCACTTATAATAAATCAATCTATAAAGGCAGGTGCTTTTCTGGATCAACTTAAAATTGCAAAAGTCCAACCACTGTATAAGAAGAACGATAAATTTTTATTTGATAATTATAGACCAATTTCTATATTACCCAGTGTGTCAAAGGTTTTTGAGAGAATAATGCATAATCAACTCTATCAATATTTTTCTGAACATACACTCTTTTTTGATAGTCAATATGGATTTAGACAAAAGCATTCTACAGAATTTGCTGCTATAGAATTAATAGACAGAATAATCACACAAATGGACAATAACTATCTTCCAATCAATATTTTCTTAGACTTATCAAAAGCTTTTGACACACTGGACCATAGCATCTTGCTTCACAAACTTGACTATTATGGAATTAAAGGTAAATCTTTAGAACTTTTGAAAAGCTACTTGACAAACAGATTTCAATATGTTGACTTTCAAGATACCAGTTCCAATTATTTAGAATTGTAATGTGGCGTTCCTCAGGGGTCTATCCTTGGCCCCCTACTTTTCATAATCTATGTAAATGATTTAAATTCCGCTACTACTCATATACACCCTTTGATTTATGCTGATGATACCACTCTATGCACCAATCTCACATTTTTTCAAAACAATCAAAACTATGAAACAGTCCTCAATAAAGAGCTGGAGTCGGTCAGTGTATGGTTAAAACTTAATAAATTATCATTGAATATAAGCAAAACTCGTGCTATGCAATTTCATAACCCTCAAAGATATGTAGTTCACCCAAATTTGTATATTGAAGGACATGAAATAGAATTTGTGTCAGAATTTAATTTTCTAGGTATTGTAATTGACCACCATCTAAAATGGAACAGTCATATAGACATGGTATCAAAGAAAATCTCTAAAACCATAGGTATTTTGAATAGACTCAAAAACTTTTTACCTTCAGCAGCGCTACTTAACATCTATGGGTTACTTATTTGGGGTTGGAAAAGCCATAAATTATTTAAATTACAAAAAAAGGCCATCCGTATTATTACAAATAGTAACTTCAGGTCCCACACTAGTGGTTTATTTAAACAGTTGGGCACTCTCAAAATTATGGACTTATGTGCACTGCAGGACTTCAAACTTTGTTACAAATATGAAAATAACTTAGTCCCAGTATATTTAAAAAATATCATCAATGGTGAAACGTCTCACCATCATTTCACCCGACAGAGCACAAGTGTGAGGTTCCGCCTGCCTGCTGTGAGACATGATTTCGCAAGGAATGGTATAACTTATCGTCTTCCTAATATATTTAATTGTATGGATTCAACTATTAAAGACAAAATATATACACATAGCATTCAAGGTTTCAAATTCTATGTTAAAGAAAAGTTTCTACAAAGCTACACTACTGAATGTCTTATTCCAAATTGTTATATTTGCAGTCGATAATTAAGTTATTTAGGTTAAATTCCAGGTCACTGCTTCCATCACGACCAGGTTCATCATCAATTTTCCGTGCCCCTTGTGACAAAAATGTTTATTTTGTAGTTTCTAACCATTACTATTTTATTTATCTCATCATCTCATTATCTTTACAAATATTAATTATTATCTCAAATTATAAATGTAATTAGCTGAAGCACTTCATTTTGGTTAAATATTTTGATATGTATATATATTATAATTATTCGTATTTCGTTATATTCTTATTCTTTCTATGGTGGCCTCTCGACAGCGGTAACTTGCTTATCTTGGAGAGGTCATCCATGCCTTGTATTATTTATTTTAAAAATTGTTTGAAACATTTAACATTTTGTATTACCTACGGCAAAATAAACCTGTCTGAGTCTGAGTCTGAGTCTGTCTGTCTGAGTCTGAAGAGAAAAATAATTATCAAAACTTCACTAATCAGCGTAGGCCCTAAAGGATACGTAATCACTTGCATGCTATATTAATATTATTACTTAACAAACAAAAATTCTATAAATTTGTTGTTTGTACCTATCACTTTAACGAGGAATCAATCAATCCATTAAGGCATCACATTTTTATGGGACTAAAAACGACCAATATATATACACCTTTTAAATAATCCACTGGTCAAGTTTAGTTATCAATCTGTTGCAAAGTCATGGACAAAGTGCAACCTACATTCATCCATTGAAGTGTAAACATCCATTTTTAAAAAGAGGCAATTAACTATTGAAGTATTGCCATTGATGGTTTGATTGATTGATTGAGTTTATTTAATGCATCCAATTAGCACAAACCGCTGGTTGAATGATAGTTAACCCAATACATGTGTAGGTAAGGTGGCACTGTTGTTCCACTTCCTGTTTGATCATAACAATGTCTTGTAAAAAGCACATGTTTGAAAAAAAGTCAAATTACTATGAATCTAATTGTTGTCAGCAACATAACACCATGCAGAACTCTCTATGTAATCATTGTTGGTTATATCTATGCTAAAGTACACATTCAGACTTCTTTGATACTGAATTAAATGGCATCAAAGTTGCCAGGTAAGTTGGCAAAAGTTTTCTGTGTTGACATGGTTTTAGGAGAATTTTGATCTCTTACCTTGCATATTGTCGTTTACAGGGCAATACGTTTATTTTGCCCTCTCCAGGTATATCCCTTGCAATGAAGGTTCAGTAAATAGATAATTCCATGTTGATAAATAGACCTGAAAATGTCTCAATTGAGATATTTTTGGCAATAAGTCCATGGCTCAGCTCTGATATCTTCTACTTTGACAGTGTTCATGAGGCTCTTTCAAGAAACAGGTGACAAAACTTTAATCTTGTTGTATTGTTTTGCACTGATTGCTGGCTATAATCCCCTGTCTTGAGCCTCAGGTCAATAGACTCTGAACTTGACACCCATTTAAATGTGATTAAAACTGGATTCTCATTCAAAGGGTTGTGTGACCATGCCAATACTCATGTATGCTCAATTGAAGCATGAATCAACTGAAGTAACAACTGAAGTGTCAGCAATCAATTGAAGTGACAGCAATCGAAAGAGATAGCAATCAACTGAATTGCAATTAACAGATTCATTGAAGCACAGATAACTCAGAGGTAACTGTTTCTCTGTTGAAACAGTTAAGTAACATGAATTGCCTGCCTGAAGAAGCAATTAACTGGATTGCTATCACATGTTGGTCCAATGAGTGCGAAATTGCCGAAAAAACATCGTGGTTTCATTGCCGCATCTTGGTCGTTTCTGGTCTCTTCTTGGTCGCATAAGAGGATGAATTTAACCAATTCTGGTCGTTTTAGTGGTCGTTGGTCGCGTTAGACAGGTTGGTCGCATATTGGGGTAATATTTATGAAAAACGTTAATACAGAAGGCCTATGGTCGCATATAGGGGTCTGGTCGCTTATTAAAAGGTCGCTCAAGGCAGGGACCACTGTATTTCAGGATTATGCCAGTACAATCTTGGCACATTCTGTACATAGCCAATAACACAACCTTGAACATCTTTGATTCTTTCTTTTTTTCTCATTCTTCGCCGTGTCCTTCCTGCACTCATGTAACTGTGTGGAGGACGATGTTGAAAACAATAAGCACATTAAAAAAAATTTTTTTTTTAATCATCCATATTGAGGAGAATTCCATGTTTTGAAGCATTTTCTCTGTCTTCTGTCCTGACATACTTCTTAATAATATTATTTGCATACATCCTCCCTTATTTGATGAAATCACATTCTGATTTCAGGACATGTACTGTTCTTGTGTCTCAACAACCCAATTTTTTTGGGATCAGCAATCAAATAAAACTACATTCTTTGCATCATTAGCTGAAAGACACTTTTAGAAATTACTTCAGCTCCTTTTTCACCACCTAAGACAATTTTCTGGTAGTCTTCCTCACTCATGTGGATAAGACGCTCGACAAACCTTCCACTTTTGGTCCTAACCATTGTCTTGATTATGTGAATCTCTAAAAGGAATTATTCATAACATTTTCCATGCATACACTGTTATCTTTAATTTCAGCAACAAATGAAAATGGAAACCAGAGTTATTCAAGTATTTGTAGTGGCATTAAAATTTCCCATTTAGTTTAATTGAAATTACGTTTTCTTGGATTGCTTCCAGCCTTTGTTATCAAATGAGTAACTGTTCTTTTATTTCTGGAACAAGAGCAATTCCAAAATTGGAGCGGGCCCAGTCAGACAGCATGTAGTAATGAAACTGATTGGAATTCTCAGAAAGTTCCACAAACATATTAAGAGACTCATTTAGAGCTTAATTTTTTCTCAATTATAGACATTTTCCACCACTTCTAATATGCAGACTGTAGGGGAAAATAGATGTTAAACCCTGAACATTATTTCAGCTTACAAAGTTAAAAAGCTAAAGGTAAAATTATTTGAACAAAATTACCAATGTTTAGTAGCACCCTGTCAATAATGCATTGTTTGGGTTTATCTGTCTGTTTGATAGGAGATGAAATGAGTCTGGATGTAGTTGGTTACTTACGATAAGCAAGAAGAGGCTTCTTGCGAAAGTTGTTTACCTACCTTTTTGTAAGCTCAACCTCTCACAATGTCCCCACACCTTAAAAGCAGCTTATGCACTAATGGTAATAAGTCTTTTGAACTTCCGGAGAAGGGTGAACAGCCCCACAGCTACCAATCCTCAGCCCCAGTAAAAAAAGGTCAATGACTTTGGAAAGACAGAATTTGACTCAGATGGAAAGATACATTGGAACTTAGTGATTATTATTATCATCATCATGTTTAAATGTGAATTTATAACCTCTTTAGTGTACCTGCATCAGTTAACTGACTAGCTTCAGACAAACAGTATCAAAAGTAAACAACTCCTTTTTAGTTTGTTACTCGAGGAAAAATATATAAACATGGACATCATTCTTAGTTATCAAATTATATTCTACTTACCATAGAGTTGACATCACATTATCGACAATATTGCTAAAAATATCATCTACAAAAAAACCACTTACAAGTAGCTTTAGTCAATTTAACTTGTCCAATATCATATATACAACAATGTCATCTTGCACAGAAAAGAAAAGACAGTTCACTTTCTGCAAAAAAAATGAAAACAGTACAACCATTAATAGAATTACCACAAGGCCAAGGCTTCCTGTTGTTTTTCCTTGACTGTTTCCTTCTCTGAATAGTTTTACATACTAAGATTTTATCGTATGTATCCAAGGAAATGAGAACAATTAACATTTATCTTAAAATGGCTAATTCAGTTCTGGATAGTCATTAAGATGTTTTTCCATAAATTCTCAGCAAAAAAGAAATAGAATCAAGACAGACGTATAGTTTACTATTGGCTGCATAAATGTAATGCAGCAGAAAATGATAGCTTCCTCTAGATCTTACATGCAATTTTCCTCTAGCATAGCTTTCGCTATCAAGTAGCTGGGACTGTAGCCCCCAGCGGTGCAGATATACTTGTGTTGAAAATGGAGATTCATGATCTCAGAAGAGACACCAGATCACAATGTCACTACGGCTTGAGTCTTTTGCATATATTTACATTGTAGCAATTCAAAACATATTCTGTCCACATATGTTATTTAAAAATGGATCATGTTTGTGGAAGGCTTAGGGACCGTTCAGAATTTATGACTGGGAGGGGTGGGAGTTTTGGCCGAGGGGGTACTAACTTTTCACACATGTTTCAAGAGGGGGGTATTAATTTTTGACAACACTTCCAAGGGGGGGTAAGAAATTTTAACAAAGAAAAAATGTTAAAAAACACGTATAAACTCATTTTATTTGGACTTTTTTATGCGCAAAAGTCCGCAAAATGACGCGTGGCCATGTATAACGGTATATATGTATGTATTACCTTGCGTGTTGAGGAGGGGTACTAAAAATATGCGTGGAACCTAATGGTGGGGTACTAAAAATCCAAATGAAACTCAAGGGGGGGTATCAATTTTTTCCGTGAAGTTCCAGCAAAACTAGCATCCCCCCCAGTCATAAATTCTGAACGGTCCCTTAATGCTTTGCATCTTTCATGTGGGACTTGCAACATGCATTTCAGACACTCTTTAGAGCAGGACCAAGAAAAGAATGAAAGAATTAAATATAAATAGATAAATAAATCATATATAAAAATGATAAGACCCAATAAAGTAGCCCTCTCGGTTCAAAATGCCATAGTAATATCTGATGAATCCCTCTTAGCTTGTAGTTAGTCGAAAATCTGGCTGACTCAGATCCAATCATTTGAAAACCCATTCAGTAATCCTTAATTTCCCCAGTTGAGTAATCCCTGTGGCAACCCTTACAAATAGTCAAAATGACACAAAATTACTCTTTTGTTGAAGCCTGTTTGTTCTGATTGAGGGGAAGCCAAGAAAGGGGGGATATATCTGGGAGCCGAATGTTCACAGGATGATGAATAAGCCTTAAAGGATATGTTATCACAAAGACATTTATATCTTATCATATTCTTGTCTACATCATTTCAGTTTGTAATTTTATCACTCTATAATCAATGCCTGTATGATGGTGTCTTTAACTTATCTGGCTTCTATTAGTGCCGTTTTCTTTCTTGATTATATATGAGAGAGATAAAGAGAGAGAGAGAGATAAAAGACAGAGAGATAGATATATAGATAGAAAGAAAGAAGAGAGATAGAGAGATGTGACTATCTTAGTCATCCCAGCTTCAGAGGCACACCGAACAAAATTAAGGTTGAATCCACACATAAGATAGCACCATTTCCTTCAGATCGAGGGTCCTTATCTTCAGGTCAAGACACATTTTGTCACTGCTAGTGGCCCATAGCCAATAAAGCTAAGGTGACAGACAGTCAGGTGTTTACAAGTCCATGATGGAATTAAGGCATGCAAGCTTCACAAATGGCAATAATGTATATCTATGTTAGACTAGCCTAAATTTGGAAGACCTAAAATAAAAGAAAATAAATTTGACTTACAAGAAATGCACAAGCCAACTGGTAAAGATGACTGAAAGTGAGTGGCCTGTAAATGTGTCATTTTATAGAGAGCACATGCATCATGTACAGTTACCCTGCATCTGTGTCAAACATTCGTAAGAAATTAGTTAGCTGCCTGTAATCTTAAGTTCAAGATAAAATTTAATGATCTGCAGATTATAAAATAAGATGCAATGGTAAAGAGATATGCCTTGTATAAAGCATTTCATAATAAAAAAAGGATATGTGATAGAGTCAAGTGTTAAAGAGATATAGGGGAGAGTCCCCTCGATCGGAACACCTAACTTCAGAGGCTCAGTGAGCAAAGGGTATCAGTAACATGAAGTTCAAAACTGGCCAGAAAGACGAAGATTGAGTTGAAATATATCGTGCTACTGTATTATGGACAGAGCTCGCTTTGTGTGGACACCAGAACATTTTCAAAAAATGCTTGAAATTCTCACATCACAAACTTGGTATCCTCGATTGGACCACTGAGTTGCCTCGATTGGACCACTCCAGAAAGTGTTTTCTTTAATAACCCAGGCTATTCACATCATTTTCTAATCCAGAAACAACAGTTTCCTATTGTTTTAATGAATTTTGGACAAATACAAAAGTTGAATTTTGATGTTTTTCACATTTCAATGTTATTTCTGGAAAGGCCAATAGAGGGCATGTCAGCATGGGAGATAAATTTACATAATTAATTTTAGTTAACCCTGGGCCATAATTTCTTAATTTTAGGGATTAATGCTGCATAAAAACCTGAAATAATCATATTTAACAGCTGTCTTATCAATAAACATGTATCCATGAGGTGGTCCGATCGAGGACACTCCACTGGTCCAATCGAGGGAATAATTGTCATTTGCTAAATTTAAGCCAGTGCCCCGAAATTTATAGATAGATGAAGTTTTCTTTTTAGTTTTGTGAGACAAGTAATTGAAGGTCACTGAAATAGATTTTGAAAGATTTCCTAGCTGTATGTGAGTTCTGATAGCGTGAAACATTCATCACAATTTTAGATCAGACACTACCATTTTATACTTGTTATCTTAAATTCAAATATCAATGATTTTTCAAGTCAAACATTCATGACCATTTCCAAATGGTTGAAAAGGAATCACTCAAGATAGGACAGCTGTTCACAAGTTTAATAATTTTGTCATAATCAAAGTGTTCCGATCGAGGAACCGGTCCGATCGAGGGGACTCTCTCCTATAAAATATAAATATTGAAAATGTTAAAATCAAAACCGCCAACCACGCCCACAACTTAGGTGTGCTCTTTGACCAAAATACGCATGGAGAAACAGATCAATAAATTGTGTCATTATGCCTATATCAATTTGGGAAACTCATCAAAAACCTTGACAAGGAAATAGTTAAAACTGCTGTTAATGCTCTTATCTTGTCCCCCCTCATTTGGACTACGGAAATGGACTGTTGTATGGAATGCCAGCCGAATGTTAAATAGACTTCAGGTTCCTCAAAACTTAGCAGTTCAATTAATTGAGAAATGGAAAAAAAACATGACAGTTTTAGCCACAGTATACGACACAACTTCAGTTGTTACCAATATCAGCAAGAATTCAGTTCAAATTGATGACAATTGCATGGAAGGCTGTGAACAATAAGGGGCACCACAATACATTCAAGAACTTGGTAAAGTTAAATCTCAACATAGTGCAGCGGCATAGCAAACCAATTGGGCATTTTTGGAGGAAAGCATGAAACTTGGCACACCTTTAGAGCATAAGGAAAGAAAATTTTAAGATATTGGGCCACTTTGTATCTTTACCTGTAACAGGAACAATTACAAGCTGAAAAAGTCAGAACTGCCCGGACATGGGAAGTCTTTAAGAAAAATCTAAAAATCCATCAGTTTCAGAATTCATACAAGTGTGCTTTCTCATGCCTCAAAACGGAATATCACTATATAGTAAGTATGGTATTACTTTATACAAAATGACATATACAATTATTATACATGTATACATATAAATATATATGTCATTTTGTGTCATTATTATACAATTTCTTGAAAAGCAGCCAAAATGTCATGAACATTCACCTCATGACATCAAACGAAAAACAGAATCATATTTCAAACATGGATGCGTTCATTACATCCTCCGGCATTGAAATAGCATATAAATTAGAATTGTTCTACCGAGAAACTTCAGCATCATTGCCACATCAGTAGGCAATCCTGCCAAAGTGTCACATATATAAGTTTTGTCTTTAATTCTTTCCCTATAATTGCAATTTCCATGTAACATGAGACATTTGTCTTTGTCATGGTGCGCAATATTCTTGAAGCAGCCTCACCAAAAGCTAATTTGTTACAACTTGTTTGCATATGAATAGTCCCTATCACGAATAAAATGCACTTTAATGAAAATGCCAGAGTCCTTTTGTAGTTTTGCAAGTTTCCAATCTGACAATTCGAAACAAGCAAATTACAACTTGCTGGCTTTGACACAATTAGATGGCAGTGGGAGTTGAGCAGCTGTCACCTGAAGTTCATCATGGCAGTCATGTGTCTCAACTTTGGCTTTTCTGTTCCAAATAGCAGTCTCAGACTGTGACGTTTACAAAGTTGCTACAATTAAGTAAGGAATATATTGCTTTGCACTCTTTTCTCAGCGTCTTTTGATCTTTAAGAAATGAAGAAGTCTGTTTTTCTCAAATATTCTTCAACAGCTATCAGTAGACTTTTCTTCCTTGTTTTACCAAGCAGTCTACAGTACATTCACACCACTAAGATAATAAAATACACTTACCTTGCATAGAAATGTCACTGCAATTCTATATTAACCATGGGACATTCCTGTGGAATCTAGAACAATTGTATGTGAGTGACTGTTCAAGTTCCTGGTCACCATGGTTCTCCAACAAAATTTTTAGTCTACCTAATCTTTCACATTTTAAAAGCTTTTCACTTAATATTTTTTTGGAAACAGTGTATCTATAATTATGTGACGCATTGATTTAATTGACATGCCTGTGCATCCTGCAGGATTTTTATAATTTCAAAGTTACCCACTAAACTTGACTTGACAGTGGATATAGATGGCGACACCCGGCTCTCTATTGCTCATGATTCTTCTGTTGTGAAGTGTTAAAAATTCCTTTAGACTGGCGGGATTTTTGAAAAATGGCTTTATTTAAAGAGGTACGAGCATTTTGGGGTAAAAGTCGGGAACCCATCTTTTTAGCATATTTCAGGTATGCCGATTCCGAAAAAACCGGTTCCCAAGAGATATTCCGGGTCCTTCACCTCCTAATTTGCATAACAAAATGGCCGCCAAATTAGCAATTTTTTGATCGTTTTAAAGCAGTAACCTTCAATATATATAAGTTTAGGAAAGCAAAAAAGGCAAACTAAGTGTCTCAATCCATGTTATGAAGACCAAGGAATACTCACACCATTTTAGAATCAATTATACAAGTTTGATGGTCATTTATATGCAAATTAGTAGCCGCCATTATACAAAAATGCCTTTTCTTCAATAACTTCCTTACTAATCAAGCAAATTTAACAAATTAAAGTTCTATACCAATGTTTTAAGGGTCAATGAAGATGATGAAACCATCTATTAAGTCATAACACTCATCCAATATTAATTATGCAAGAATAATGGTCATTAGTATGTTAATTAGCGATGAAATATTACAGAAAATACCAATCTTCACAGTGTCATCTCTGCTAATCCAGGAATCTTTACAAATTAAAGGTCTGTACCAATGTTTTAAAGTCTATGAAGACAATGAACGTATTCATAAAGTCATAACTCTCATCAAATATTAATTATGGAAAAACAATTGTCATTAGTATGCCAATTAGCATGACATATTTCAGAAGAATAGATTTTCGTTATATCGATGATGCTAATCCTACAAACTTTACAAAATAAATTTTGTGTGCCAAGATTTTAAGGGTCAATGAAGAAGTCATTGACAAAGTCCTTACATTCATCTGATATTAGTTATGCAAGACCTGCAGTCAGTAGTAAATTAGCAGTGTCATATAACTGCAAAAAAAGTGTATTCTTATACCTTTCCTACGCATCAAGCAAACTAAAGCAAATGAAGTCCTCCAACAATTTTAGTTTTTTTCAAAGTTATTCTGCAATACTTCAATGCAGTCATGAACTCATTCAAAACATAGTAATATCAGTGATATCCCTAAATTTGTTTTGTTTGTTAAGTTTGCTGAATTAGCGACGAAGATCAGGGCTGTAGCTGGAATTCTGATTTGGGGCAGTCGAAGTTAGGCAGGAGCTCCAATTATTCAGCAGTGTCTCATTGCCTGAAAATGCCTTCTAAGCAATCTGAAGCACCAACTCCCCCATAAAAGACATGGAATCACTGTATTATCATTTATGTAGTGTCCAAATTAGTAAAGTTTGAATGTCATACACATATTAAATGCTTCGAATTAAACAGTCATCATGAAAGTTTATGAGTAAAATAAAGAAGGGCATAACAATTCAAATTGTTATTATTTGGTATTCTGTGTGGGATCAGATGCAGCAAACACATTTGAAAACTCAATAATATTATGCCTTCTTCATGGCTCTTCCCTCTCAATAACTCTTGCCTCCTCTCAAAAGATCTTGCCTCATCTCTAGCTCTTGCCTCCTTCATCGCATTCTCCATCCTTTCCAGTGACCCCAATCTCCATAATCTCCCTTTCTGCTTCCTTCCCAGCTCTTCCCTTCTGCCTGATAGCTCCTGTCTCCCACCTGACTGTCTCCTCCTAGCTCTTGTCTCCACAACAGCCATTCTCTCCTCTCTCTGACTTCTGTGTTCTCCCACTCAGCCCGATCCCAAGTTTTTCCAAGCTTTTGCTTTGTCAAATTGTGTTTCCTACCTCTCTACTCATCTTTCGTTTTCCTCCATGATATCTGCATTCTCCTCTGCCTCCTGCCTAACTCCTGCCTCCCTACTCAATAGCCCGTCTGTTCCCCCTTCACTGTCTACTTCTTTAAGTCTTCTTAGCTCCTTCCTGATATTGGTTTCCTCCGCCCTGCATTGCCTCCTACCCATCGGCTCTCCCCTCTCTGTCTGCTTCCACTAGCTCTTGCCTCCTTCCCCTGAGTGGTTCTTCAATAACTATCTGGCTACTCCTAGCTAACTAAATGAATCCTCCTTCCCCCTGATTGCTCCTAGTTTCTCTTGGTGCCATTCTCCTCCCTTGTTGCGCAATTGTTTCCATCAAGTGGTCCTATTAGAATATCTCCTGACCATCCCTACCTTTCTCACTCACTACCAGTGTTCCATGCACACATCAAATTTTTTTATTTTAAAAAATGAATACACTGTCTGCTCTTCGTGTAGGCTTCACTGTTATAAGGGGAAAGTAGCAGTTTTATTATAGTAGGAGTGTCAGTATTGCCTCAGAATATTTTTGCGTATTTGGAGTAGCAAGGTGACTTCATTTCTGAGTTGAGGGATCTTCCAATGATGCATATGATATCATCTTGATACACCCAGTCAGGAAGATATGATGGGACCTTTGCTGAATTTCAAGGCTGGCATGTGCCATCATGCATTGAGTCCCTGAAAATGCTGAAGAGACACCTTTTCCACAAATATGGCGTCGCAAATAATCACGCAAATAACTATTATTAATATATTATGAGTTTATGGCTTTATGAATGAGTTTTTTACCCCTGAGCTAGTGGTATGGAAGTTTTATTTGCAAAATTTGTAGGATTAGTAAGGCAGATATTAAGAAAAACATTTTGCTTGTTAGTATATATATATATGTACAAACGGCGATTAATCTTGTATAATTAATATTTTATGAATGTCATGACTTAATAAATAAATTCAATATGCCTTGACTCTTTTAGCTTTGGTACTGAAGTTTTAAATGTATAGTAGGCTGGATTAGCAGACAGGATGTGAAAAGCAACTTTTTTTTCTGTGATATTTCATCGCTATTTAGCATACTAATGACTATTATTTTTCCATAATTGATATTTTATTAGTGTTATCATTTTATAAATAAGTTCATTATCTTCATTGACTCTCAAAATATTGGTAAAGCACTTTAATTTTAAAGTAAACTGGATTAGCAGAGAAGATATACTAAGAAGATTGTTATTTACTGTAATATTTCATCACAAATTGGCAAATTAATGATCATTATTCTTGCATTATTAATATTGGATGAGTGTTATGACTTAATAGATAGTTTCATCATCTTCATTGACACTTAAAACATTGCAGAATTATAGAACTTTAATTTGTTAAATTTGCTTGATTAGTAAGGAAGTTATTGAAGAAAAGGCATTTTTGTATAATGGCATCCACTAATTTGCATATCAATGACCATCAAACTTGTGTAATTGATTCTAAAATGGTGTGAGTATTCCTTGGTCTTCATAACATGGATTGAGACACTTAGTTTGCCTTTTTTGCTTTCCTAAAGTTATATATATTGAAGGTTACTGCTTTAAAACGATCAAAAAATTGCTAATTTGGCGGCCATTTTGTTATGCAAATTAGGAGGTGAAGGACCCGGAATATCTCTTGGGAACCGGTTTTTTCAGAATCGGCATACCTGAAATATGCTAAAAAGATGGGTTCCCGACTTTTACCCCAAAATGCTCGTACCATCCACATATTTCAAAAATCCCGCCAGTCTACTTGGACAAACATGATATGAGCTCTGATCTTATTTATTACACTACCTTGGAATTGTTGAATTTTTAAGTCAACTGTGATGTGTAAGCTGTTTGTTGTTACAACTCAGTTATGCTTTTATTGTTGATAAGTTCAATGATACCTTGCTGATCCTTTACTCACTTGTTCATATAAACTTCTGTGTACCACATCAACTTGAATAGATCCCCTCCCTCACCCTTTCTCTATTTTAGAGCTATGGACCTTTGTTTCAAGCGGCTTTCATGAACGTTTTTACATGTACACTAGTACAATTTTTTCCTGGCTGTATTGAGGGCAGCCTTTATTTTAAGGGTCTTCTATTCTGCTGGGTAGAGAAGAGATACTTTATTCTAATAAATATGATGTAACCATTTTTTCTGACCATTGGAGTTGGTTGAATACTTTTCAACCAATTCTAGTGGGTTGCCCTCAACCAGTCAAAATGGTAGTTTCAACCATAATAATTGATTGATTTTGCCTCAACCAATTGATTGGTTGGTCTTTTCCCAAAAATCGACCAATCTGTTTTACGAGTGCAATAAGGCACCACAATACATTCAAGTACTGGTTAAAGTTATATCTCAACAGGAACAATTACGAGCTGCTGAATGCAGAGCCGGCCCCATGTAACAAAAGTAAGTTTGAAGATTGGGCAATTTCCTATGCCGTACCAAAACTCTGGAACAGTATGCCTGAAAAAGTCAGAACTGCCCAGCCATGGGAAATCTTTAAGAAGAATCTAAAAACCCAATCTGTTTCAGAATCCCCACAAGTGGGCTTTCTCATGATATCTCCAAACAGAATATTACTATATGGTACTATATGGAATTCCTTCACACAAAATGACATATGTACATTGTATATGTCATTTTGTGTGAAGGAATTCCATATGTGCTTTTGTGCAATGCTGCGAATTCAGTGGGGTTCCCAATTATTACACAATTTCTTGAAAAGCAGCCAAAATGTCATGAACATTCACCACATAATATCAAACGAAAAATAGAATCATATTTCAAACATGGATGCATTCACTATATTCTCTGGCATTGAAATAGCATAGAAATTAGAATTGTTCTTCTGAGAAATTTCAGCAGCATTGATTAAGTTAAATAGATTTTCTTAAAGTTTAAATCATTTTGCCACATCAGTAGGCAGCCCTGCCGAAGTGCCATATAAGTTTTGCCTTTGCTTCTTTCCCTATAATTATAATTTCCGTGTAAAATGAGACATTTATCTTTGTCATGGTGTGTAATTTTCTTGAAGCAGCCTCACCAAAAGCTAATTTGTTACAACTTGTTTGCATATGAATAGTCCCTATCACGAATAAAATGCACTTTAATGAAAATGCCAGAGTCCTTTTGTAGTTTTGCAAGTTTCCAATCTGACAATTCGAAACAAGCAAATTACAACTTGCTGGCTTTGACACAATTAGATGGCAGTGGGAGTTGAGCAGCTGTCACCTGAAGTTCATCATGGCAGTCATGTGTCTCAACTTTGGCTTTTCTGTTCCAAATACTTTAGCAGTCTCAGACTGTGACGTTTACAAAGTTGCTACAATTAAGTAAGGAATATATTGCTTTGCACTCTTTTCTCAGTGTCTTTTGATCGTTAAGAAATGAAGAAGTCTGTTTTTCTCAAATATTCTTCAACAGCTATTTTTTCTTTTTAATGGTATACTTTCCTGAGCAAATATCTCATTGATCTTAAAGTAAAAGTATCAAGTTTACACAAAAAAAAACAGAAGCTATTACGTTATATATATAATTCAACACTTACAGTCTGCATCGGTGGCACTGAGAAATCTTAGTTTTGTTTGAGAAATGCTTTTTGAAGGAGTCTTTTAAGGAATCACTTCATGTGGAAAGATGGGACTACAGAGATCAATACAAGTTGTTTTCAGAGATGGATTGGTTTCAATTCCAGGAAATTCACATGCATCTCAAATTCAAACCTTCTTAAGAGCATTTCCATTGAATGTTGTTCCAGACAAGGAAGATGCCACTCTTACAAACTCTCTTACAAACTGTATCATGCCGTTTGAATCATGCCTTAAAGGTGATTTCATTAGTACGAGATTCCTAGGTTCTAGACCCACCAAATACATGTCATTTTTAGTTAATCTGATTGGTTCAGAAACAACAGACGTCACACATTTGATTTATCAAACGTAGTATGTGCTGGTTTAGCATTGATTCCTCACAGCCAAGTGTGAACGACAAGAATCGCATGGTAATGAAATCACCTGTAAAGGGATATATGGTGTTAATGATGCAGACAGCAGACACCATATTTCATAGATTTTTTTTAGATACAGTGTATTTAGAAGTTAGAGCACCGAAAAGACAAATGAAAATTTAAGATTGTTGTGTAACTTGTTAGTGTCTGGGAATCAAATTAATATGCCAGGACGAACTTTGTACACCCAAAAAAAAAGGTTTGTGTGAAGACAAATTGAACATTAGCCGGTGTCGTCCAAAATTTTGCATAAATTCAGACAAAATGTGTGTGTATTTTTGACATAACATTGATCAAAGCATGCAAAAAATTGAACAAAGAGGTAAAGACAAACATTTTTTTTACAAACAAATGGCCTTGCAACAAAGTGTGAAAAAGCTCTCTTTAAGAAGCCAACGAGGAAGAGTGTGTCAATTGAAAAGGAATCAGTACTTAATGAGAAACTGGAATTTCCAGTTAAGTTATGATATCAGAAACTTATGAGGCCCTAAACTAGGTCTCTTTGTAGAATGTTCAGTGTCTGAGGAAATCCATAATTTGCAATTATGCTTTCAATTAAACAGTCATATGCAAAATTCCATGCTTAATTCCTACCAATGAATTACACAAGCTGAACATTTCATCAATCCTGAGCAGATAACAGATTCTTGAGTGTCCCCAAGAGCAGCGAATGTCAGCCACCTTTCACATTTTGAAGGGATTTCATCTAATTTGGTCTCTTGCCAATCTTCTTAATTGAAGGGATATAATTCAAAACCTCAGCAAAAAAGATTAAGAATCAGATTTAGATGCTTGAAATTATCTTGATAAGAGATGGTTAGAAATTTCAGAAAGATGTCAATTTAACTAAAATGCAAGGGTCTGCCACTGCAAATTGGCTTGAAGATTTGATTCTGCAATCGATCAAACATTATTGTGTGATTAGACTTAGATTTGCCTCAAACAACATCATCATCGGATTTGAAGCAGACTGATATGGAAATCTCATCTCACCTGGATGTCATCATGCTGTTACTAAAATAATGTTCTGAAGTTTCTTCTCAAGTTCAGTTCTTGCAATCCACGTGTAGCCCAGGCCATTGACCATATGACCGACATCTGAACTGCCTAAGAACCAAGTTGAGAAAGGTTAACAGTCTACAAATGAATCAGTAGATACAAAAAGGCATCATCAGGCTTTTACAGATGACAGCTCAAAAAAACTGACAAAAAGTCGGTCCAGCTCTGAGGCAAATATGTAGTTTTATGCATAATCATGTTTGACAAGGGACATCATCATCTTTCCTTTTTCATAGACTTCATTGTAGGTGCAAATAAAGCTGCAGCTTTGCAGACTTAGAGGATTTCCATTAGGTAGTTTATAAGCGTAGTGTTTATGGTCTTGATGAGAGACAGAAATCATAATATTATTCTTTGTGTTGGTTTGATGAACACCAGGGCAACATTGTCAAAAAAGACATACATTTACCACATGGGTACATCACTTAATTATAAGTATGAGTGCTATCTGAGATATTTTTGGTAAGACTTAGAGAGCGTTTGACTGTGTTCAGAGCAACAGCATAAAGTGTATAATATACATATTATGTAAAGGCAAATTGACAGAGCATGAGAGAATGATGACTGACCAGTGACCATGCATGGTGCTTTGAATGAAGCGGAAAATTTTCCATTGCAGAGTGCAAACTTTAAGGCAAAATTTACCTCATTTATAAAATTTAGACAAACGTGTTTCACTTGTAAGCAACAGCCAAATATAGTCTTTTTCTTGTCACATGCATATTCAATAGTAGCACACTCAGAGTCATCATGCCAACTTCATCTAGACAGAAAGCAGATTACTTGAGGACTCGGCCAGTCAGAGCAGTTCTTAAAAATGTGGCCCTTGTAAGGACTTCTCTGATAGCTGTGTTGTTCAAAAGATACCTATTTAAGAGAAGTAAGAGGGCTCAATTTGAATGCTGTAACATTGAATGTACCAGAGTCAAATAAAACAATTCTCCATTTGGTTTGGGCATGTGACTGTATACATTTTGTGAAGTAAATGTGTATAATCAGCATGCCATTTTAATATTGCCATGTAAACTCTTGTAAACAAAATACCACATGACACAGATGCTATTTATTCCCACATAAAAATAAATCATATTTCATGTTTGCTTAAATCTTCACTTGCCACAGAAAACATGCAAACAAGCAACTTCTTAAGTACCTATCCTTTTGGTTCATGTAGACAATATCTATCATAAATTATTGCATGTTTCATCTAAGAATCAGAGGAAAAACCTTGAGAATACATGCCATGGTGCATTTTTGGAAAAGAGCTAAAGAGAGCTAGAATTTTGCGTTCTTCAAAATTGAATGTCCTCTGACATGCTTGGCAATTATTGCTTGCCAATAAAGTTGAGTTCGCTTTTGCACTCTTACTATATTATACATCATTTTTTACATGCATATTTTCATCAAATGACCTGCATCTGAACTGAGAAAGAAGCCAGTCGAGTCAGGTGATCGCATTAGAAGCAATTATAGCTGGTCTTTCGAGGGTCATGTTGAGGTGGTCTTCAAATTACACAGTAATCATATTCTAAATGGTTATCTTGATGCTAATCATACTGGACAAGACTTCTTATAGGAGTATTTGTTCTCATCCAATGAGATGAAAATGGATTACAGCATGAAAGAGGATATCTTAGATATGCCTGAAACAAATGGCAGACAGTATTTTTTGGTATACTTTGCTTACGCAAAATCTAACATAAGTAATTGAACCACAAGGGCACTATAATTTCTGTTGGGATGGGGAAGGGTTTTTTTTTTAATATCAAGATTTTGACCCGTATTTAACTTTTTTGGAGCAAAGAAAATAGGCAGCCATTTGAAAGGATAGATTTGTTTTAGTCGAATGCAACATGACGCACAGATGGTATACATATTAGAAGAAATCATGTTTCATGTCAGCATAAATAACTTGTCTTTGCTTTCGACACAAGACAAAAGATGCCAACTTTTTAGAGTCCTATATCTATAATGAATTAAGATCACCATCGCATGTTTCATTTAAAGGTGAGATTAAAACATGCCATGATGCTTTTCCACCTTTGGAAAAAGAGCAGAAGAGAACGTGACTTTCATTCTTATAAATTGAATCTCCTCTGACATGCTTGCCAATGTCGCTGAAGTATACGATTCTTACTTATTTTTGACTTCCTCTTCAATTACCCTGCCAAACGAGGCTCTTCCTTCAAAAATCTCAGAAAATGCTTGGAATGAATCCTCATGAATCTCTCTCAGAAAATGCATCATTAAAAAAGGTATAAGGTATAAGGTATAAGGATAAATTCAAAATTTGTATTGCCGCTATATTCAATTTTTGTCCCGCGAATTAGTTTTGCCCCTTCTCGACTGACCACCCCTGCCACCCTCGTTTTCTTCCTGCACCCCTGGCAGTTGGACCATGCAATTGTGCTGTTAGTCCAAACAGTTTTATCAAGCATATATTTATTTAGCCTCAAATGCCTTTGCGCATCAGGCCATAAATTAAGATATGGAATGGAGTACATTTTCACTGCAGGAAAACTCCCAGTCCCACTCCCCCATCCTCCTAATACCTTAGACGCTGAAACCAAATTGCAATAAAAACCTCTCTGCAAGTGGAAAGCATCCTTTGTCTTTTTTATTACCGTCATCTTTAAAATCGGCACAAATGTTTTATTGTATTCATGACAAGCATCATATGGCCTGCAAATGCTTGTACTTATATTTATTTCAACACTTATCTGTTTACAAGGTAGTTTATCATGGATCATAGGATGATAAGGTGGAATTGGATCTGAAAACTGAAGAAGCACCTGCAATGAGATTATTTCCATGATTTGATTGCAAAAAAATGATTTGTCAAGAGCTGTGTCTACTAATTTAATTCATCTTTGCTCCCTCGTGTTTTATGCAATCGTTTAAACCAGGCACCGGCCAAAGACTAAATGCTTTAGAAGACTTCATAATGGATAATATCTACAAATGATTTGACAAGATATTAAATGGCTTGAAAATATCTAACCAGCTGCATGTATTCTTTTGGGCAAACATTGGTTTTCATTAAAACCACACATATATAGAATGCTGCTGGCGGAAGCTAATACAGATGATGCTTTCCATCCGTTCGCTCCAGCCGGTTAAATTTGGTTCATTTTTGCGAAATTTGGGTAAATTGTGGGTTTTTGGAATTTTTTCACTCAAAAACCAAGCTTTCAATAAACCTGAAACTTTGCGTGAATTGAGGTAGTATTGAGAGCTGATGGGACGAATTTATTCATATTTCTAACTCCAATAGTTTTCATGCACATGAAGAAAATCTCAGGATGATTCCTAAAATTGACTAATATCAAGTGCAAAAATGGCCATGTGGGACAGGTGATAGAAACTTGAAATTTTTTTTCTAAGCAGTTGATGAGATCATCTTGTATTTCTGCAAAAATGGTAGAGGTGTTATTTTTCATTTTTCTGGAATTAATTTTTAGAATTTCGAAGAAAAGCCTTATTTATGCTATATATCGTATGTAGGAGCCTTCCAAGACAAGGTGGAACCTTAGATAAAGAGCTGAATACATTTCTGAAAGTACCTCAGATGGACAAATTTTAATATTCCAAACTTTAAAGAGGTATATTGGTTTCTCACAAAAGGAAATAGTAAAACAATTATGTTGAGCGAATTTTTGCAAATAAGTTCAAAATTGACAATATGGGACTGTTGTGACAGATTTTGTAAATTAGATTAGTTGATACAGTTGCCTTTTAATGATGTTAAAAATATGAGAAGGTATCTTCAGTTATCCATATGTAAAAAAAATATCACATTATGCTGAAAAATATGTAAAATTCATGTGCATTGGCACTAATTTCAGTTTTGGAAATAACATCTAGTGACAGATGACCAGAATTTAGCAGATGTGGCTATATAATTATTAAGAATGTGGATATACTACATACCCCAGGGACCCCATTTATGGGTACAACGTAATGTATTCCATTGTAGTCATGAGAATCTGACTTGATTTCACACGAAAAGAACTGGACAAAAAAAAATTCCTGGTGATTCTAAATAAAACTGATTTGTAATGTTCAGAAGGCAATTTGAGGCACCTTAAAAAAAAATGTGCCCTTTATTTTGAATTCCATATGCTCTTGGAAGCCTCCTGCATGATATAAATAAGGCTTTTCTCCAAATTTTTAAAAATTAATTCCAGAAAAATGAAAAATAACACCTCTATAATTTTTGCAGAAATACAAGATGATCTCATAAACTGCTTAAAAAATAAATTTCGAGTTTCTATCACCTGTCCCACATGGCCATTTTTGCACTTGAAATTAGTCAATTTTAGGAATCATCCTGAGATTTTCTTCATGTGCATAAAAAGTATTGGAGTTATGAATACATTCGTACCATTAGCCATCGATACTACCTCAATTCATGCAAAGTTTCAGGTTTATTGAAAGCATGGTTTCTGAGTGAAAAAATTCCAAAAACCTACAATTTATCCAAATTTCGCAAAAATGAACCGAATTTAACAGGCTGGTGCAAACAGATGGAAAGCATCATCTACATTATATTCATAGTATATTATGCTCTACATCTCACCATGATATATGCTTAGTTTTGTGGTGATATCTTGAAAAATGAACCTTCAGCAGCCTTTTTCAAAGATATCAAGAGATGAAAAATACATTTTATGTTGAAAGCCCAACATTTTCAAAATGCTGTCAAAAGCAAAATGTGTGGAATATGTCCGAAATATTTCGCATGTGCTCATTAAACATATACATGTATATCAGGTTAAAATTTCATCAAAATCAGAAAACATGATGCGGGAAAATTTCTTGATTTTTGTCCATTTGGCGTGGAATGGCCCTGTTGACTTCATGGAAAACAACTGTTATCTAGACATTGAGACGAGCAATTAGGAAGGTGTCCTGTAGAAGATGAAAGTCTATGTCATCAAATGCTCATGTTCATCTCTTGCTACTGTCCTTGCAATAATTCAGTTATGAAAATTGTATAAATTTGAAATAATTCACGGAGTAACAGACACCATCCTTCCAGTAATTCTGTCTAATAAACACACTGTCAGAGGGACTCCAGAAATTGGATAGTCCAAAAATGTTAACTGATTGGTTATATAAGTTATCCTCAACAGAGATTCACCAAAAATGTTTACTGAATGGTTGAATAACTTTTCATAAACATCGGCTTTTGTTTCCGATTCTATTTCAAAAACACCTTGTGTGATCACTTATCTAAGTTGTTATGCCGCTTTGTTACATTTGTCCTATTTTCACTGGTCTCATAACTTGCAGTTTGGACTGATAACTTAAAATTATAAATATTTATCTTGTTATTCAATGTCATTGTTATGAATTAATGACAATTAAAAATTCCTACACTTAAAAGAAAACTATTTTGTGTGAAGTTCACTCTGCCATATATTGCTCGTTTGCATACTGTTTCTGACTCATTTGCTTTTTCAATTCATGGAGACCTCAGTGCAATGGCACACAATGTAGCTATGGCAATTATATGTGACAAGCGGTTGGTGACAGCAGTTGCACCCAAGCGCAGAGGAATAATTGTTGTCAACACAGATTACTGCGGGAATAAAATGACTGCTCACTCTTGTGCAGAGCACATGTGACATGCCTTGGTTAGTGTTAGGCAACAGGCTTGCTTCGAATTGAAAATTCAAACCCCCAACAAAAACAAGATAGTATTTACTGGAGATCATCTGATTGGAGATAGTTGTCAATTTTACCAAAATGGAGGGACTGGTCTCTACAAAGATTTTTACCTTAATTATCATCAGCATCACGCTGTCATAAGCATCATGTCAAAAATGGCTTATTACCTTTATCTCACTAAAATTTTGTTACAGGTGACTGGAGTGGAAATCAGTTGAGAATATATATTATCAATAAATGTTTCAACAGAATATTACGTAAATTTTTAGCATTTTCCTTGCATCTACCATGCTTAGTATGAAGTTTGATGCTTCTCTGAAACTACTAATCAAATAAGGGTGCCAGTAACATTTTATCATTGCCTAGCATCTGAAATATGGTTTAGCAAAGACACTTGGCGTGGGAGGGAGTAGTGGAGATCATCTTTATTATTCAGAATCCAAATTATTGATGAAAACAACTATTTTTGTTTGTGTCTGTAAATTTCTGGTTCTAGGATATGTTCTATCTCACTAACTTTTGGTCATAGAGACCTGATATATAGCTCAATGTGTGCAGAATAGCCACTTTCCCATACATTGATAATACATTTTTCAGCTCTAAGTGGTACGAATTTCAAGTTATAGGCATGATGCTAATGATGCACATATTTGGTAGTTTAATTGATCAAAATGCAGTTTCTAAAAAAAGCACTAGAGACCTGGAATTTGGCCCAAAATGTGCAAGCAACTTGCCTAATCATTGGCAATATATTGTTTAGCCCAAAGTGGTCAGGATTTTTTAGTTGTAAGTGTAATTTTAATGACAGTAAAAAAAAACATTAGAGCTGTGTGCACCTCAGTGCTAGATCAGCAGAGCATTGGGATCCTTGGACATGAAAGTGCAGTGATAGATGATTGTTTGACCCAACCAATGCAAACTTTAAAAGGCATTTCTGGAAATGAAAAATTTTCAAATTTTTTTCAGCTGAAATTTCAACATTTTCAAATTTTGACCTACATATAAATCAGTAGATACAAAAAGCCATCATCAGACTTATTGAGACATACAGCTCACACACAAAACTTGACAAAAAGTTGGTCCAGCTCCGAGGCAAATATGTAGTTTTATGATCATGTCTGACATGGGACGTCATCTTTTCTGTGTCATAGACTTAATTGTAGACAAAAATAAGATCTAAAGCTGCAGCTCTGGAGATTTGGAGGTTTTTCATCATGTGTGTATGCAAAGGCAAATCAACACAGTATGTGTGAATGATGATTGACCATATGTGATCAGAGCTTTCATTGAAGAGACAAATATTTTGTTACAGTGCTGCCAATAATATTCAACTGTTAACCATCTAACTTTCCAAAAGCTTGGTGGAAAGGTTTGACGCGATTTAAAAGGCATTGCTACTCTAACTGCTGGGTAACAAACGAAAGAAGTGATAACACCAGTCAACTGAGCTATTTTATAACATCGAGGAAAGCCATGAGATGTGAGATGTAAGCTAAATTTTAGACTCCGATTGACTAGTATAATTTATCTCACAGCACTAATTGTTGGTTTATGACCCAACTGAATTAGCGGCCAAATTAGTCTGAGATCTATCTGGGGGTATAAGCTGTGATATAGCGTGAAAATGTGAATCTATGACAAACTTTTACAACTTTGCAAGTGCACACTGTAAAATTTGAAATTTTGAGTCAGATTATATTATATTCCGATCGCCCTAACTTAAACAACAAGCTATGTTGGCTCAAAGGTATTATGCAACCATCTCACTCAATCATTTAAGCTGACTCAAAATTCAAATTTTACAGTGTAAAAAGGATACAACGACAATTGGTTAATCATTTGCCACCCCTCAATTGACTGCCATAAAAGTTATATCAAAACCTTTTGTGAGCAACAATCAAACGAGATTGGCAGTGAAATTCAAACAAACGTACCAGAGACAAGTTTCGCATGCCGAGCCTAACAGTCTTTTTCTTTACTCGTCACCGAAAGTAGATTACTTGAAGGCTCGGCCAATTAGAACAGTTGTTACAAGACTCGCCTTTGTAAGGACTACTGTAATTGGCTATGTTCAAAAGTGACCTATTTTCTGTTCAGACAAAGTGAGCAGGCTCAACCAGAGCGAGGCACCTTTGAATATACTGGAGTCAAGTAAGACAATTCTCAATTTTGGCTTGGGTATGTGACTGTGTACAATTTTAAAAACTGGAAAAAAACTCATCAATCTCAAAAATTCAAAAGAAATAAATGTGATAATATTCAGCACGCCATTTTGACATTTCTGTGTAAACTTAAATAAAATTCAACACGGCACACAGGTGGTGTATCCTGCATTCACACATGAAAAGAAATCATAACATTGTACATGTATCATGTTTGCTTAAATCTGTAAGTTGTCTGCCTTTTCTACAGAAAACAAACAAACATGCAACCTCTTGTACCTATCATTTGAGTTTATGTAGAAAATGTCTATTACAAATTATTGCATGTTTCATCTAAAAGTCAGAGGAAAAACCTTGAGAATACATGCCATGGTGAATTTGTAGAGAAAGAGATGAAGAGAGCAATAATTACATTCTTCTAAATTCAATCCCGTCAGACATGCTTGCCAATGCAGTTGAAGTGAGTAGCTTAATTATTTCTGACTTCCTCTTCAATTACTCTGCCAATGGAGATGCGTCCTTCAAAAATCCACTCAGAGAATTTGAAGTGCAAAAATCTCAAACCATGGAAATTTTAGTAAGCCATCTGAATCAGACCCAATCATTGATTTCATTTTGATAAACCTTCCAGTTTACTTGCAGCACACGATAGACGTGGACCATGCATGCAATAACACTGTTGATCTAAACGCGGAGTGTTTTCTTGAATTGACTCTGGCCACAAATCAGTTTTGTTGAGAATATTTTTTATTGTATAGCCTCACTTTAAAAGGCTTCAACCAAAGTATTGTGCACTTGAAATGCACATCAGTGCAGTGCAATGGATGAGCACAGTAATAGTATTTGTTTCTGCAACAACTAATATTTTTGCCTTAATTACTCAGCCTGGAGGTGGAGTATTGTAGGGGTGGGCATTTTCTGGGATCTCTGCTTGTGGGTTTGTGTGTTTGTTAATCGACTCCTGCCAACAATTCTCAATGGATTTAGGTTTCCTTTGGCACGATGTGTTCATTTGTACTACACAATACCTGATTAAATTTTGGTGAATATGCCTATAGGAATATTTTTGGGGCTACAGTAAAAGAAATTCGAATTTAGGCCTCTACCGTGCTACATGCACTTTAATAGTATACACGTCATTTTAGCACTAGCAGACCTAGAGATAGTTATATATTTCTACAGTCTGTTCAGCAATTGTGAATCTTGATTGAATTTAGTTAATTAGAGAATTCTACAGATTGTCATTGCTTCTTGATTGGCATTGGTCAGTGTAATCATCATCAAATGCAATTAATGGCTGCTTATCCAATTGGTTTCAGATCTTATTTATTTGTCAACAGACACGTCAATTGCATTGAAACTATATTATCAATTGAAGGTCATTTTACTTCATAATACTTTGCAAAGGACAAATAATCCTTTAAAAAATATTTAAAAAACCACACAGATCGATAGATAGACACACAAACTGATGGAAAGACGGTTAGATAAATAGTTAGATTGATAGATTCACTGATTGATTTCCATATCCATTAATAGCTCCAATGGCTCTTTGAAAACAGTTTATCTGATATGGTAACCATTTAAAAATATTCACTATAAATTTTGCAAAAATTATATGTTCTATGAATTACTTGATTATTAATAAAGGATATCATGATTTAGAAAGTTGTGTTCCGATTCAGTTTTAATTTGAAGGCAGGCTGAGGTATGCGATCTCCGAGCGCTCATTCTTTTGTTTTGGGACTAATGAAAATTAAGTTACAATTTGTTATGCACTTTGATGAACTTTATCAAGAAAATTGCTCAGGAAGCACATTGATTCCTAAGAGGATGACAGAATCTTGAAGCATCTTTCTACAGGGACAGCCAGTCTCGCCAACCTGTTGCATTTTGAAGAAATTTGTTCTAATTTGCTCTCTTAAATTCTTCTTAATTGAAGAGGTATAATTTCAAAATCAACCGGATAAAAATCGCTTGCGAAGGGGAATCGCATTGGTTGCAATTCTATCATCATCAAAACTAATTACTGATTGTTAGGCATTTCAGAAAGATGACAATATAAGTTAAATGCAGAGGAAAACAAATTAGGATTAAGATGCGGCACAGAGAAGAAACATTGAGTAATTTTGGCAATTTCCCCCTCAAGTGACTTTATGGCATGAGTATTAGAGCAAGCAGACTGACATGATGAGTAGCCCACATAATATTGTCTCAATATGCCCACCACATAGTTGTGTAACAGTAGAAAGTTCACAGGTTTTTATTAAAGTTGTGTTGAACAGACCCTTGACCACATCAGTTACATATACAATGTACATATATATATAAAAGATGTTTCGTCTTGTTTTGGGTATTCAATTTCAGTAGACCCATCTATATATGGTAGTCCATAGCAGATCAAAGAAATGCAATTGTTGCAAAATATACAAAACACACATGCATGGCCAATACGAGATAACAAATGACCATAATGAATAACTGCCTATAGCACATGTGCACAGACTACATCAAACTCACACACGACAATGTAGATGTTTATGAAGAAAAGCATGCCAAAGTGTCATGCAGAAGACCTGGGTGCACCTGATAGTTCCCCACATCACTGCTGTCTGTGTTTATCTCTCAGTCTTGGTGCATGTTTCACAAACAATGTGTTGATTCAGGCAGATCAT
This sequence comes from Platynereis dumerilii, assembly GCA_026936325.1. Classification (NCBI taxonomy): domain Eukaryota; kingdom Metazoa; phylum Annelida; class Polychaeta; order Phyllodocida; family Nereididae; genus Platynereis; species Platynereis dumerilii. The sequence goes on from JAPTHN010000007.1 coordinate 13,270,745, forward strand.
TAAAATTATTCATGTTTTTAATGAATGGCACATTGATACAGCACAACTGATTTCCAACCTGTGGAATCATGTGAATTGTTATTTTTTGTCTGATTAATTAAGTGGTTCTTGCTTGTTAGTTTGTAATTAGTGTCGCTCACAATGAAGCTAAGGGAGATGTTGCACGAAGTGCTCAAATATCATGGCTCTCAACATGAGCTAACAAGCAAATGATATTCACTGACAGGGTTAATCAGGAAATGGTGATTTCGCCAGGGAAGCCTATCTTGCAGCTGATACCCGGTCAAGTGTTACATAAGAAATGGGGCCAAAAGGTGACTAAGATATTATTATTATTATATTATTTATGTATTGAATAACACCATTATGTAGCTATCAATGCTCTTAATTGTTCTCCGTTGCCTCAAGATGTTACATTAGCACAGGAAGTGTTATCAGCTCATTTTGGGTTCTCATTAATTGCCAACTTCCAGCAAATGACAGCATGTTAATTCAATTAACATGAGAAGGTTTAATTACATTTTAATCAAATAGCTTGAGGATCATTCTCCTTTCTTTTGCAGACTGCAGCCACACAGGGCATGGAGCATGGAGCCCCTGAAAATAGAAGGCACATCAGCAGCCTCTTTGAACCACACATCTTTTGTAAGCCTGCAGACCAAAGATTTACAGAACGGCACAGAAATCCAGGACAGTCACTTTCAACATACATGTAGGCCTATCATTAAAATGTTGGATTATTACATAGTGCCTATTAGAGTGGTCGTTGGCCTGGCTGCAAGCCCGTTATCCTGTGTGGCATTCTTAATGACATCTTTAAAGATTGTTTCCTCCAGCATCTATGTCGCATCGCTAGCAACAGCCAGTTCTTCACTTTCAGCAGTTGCATCTTTTCTTTCTTGTCCGTATGGCTTGTTGTGCTCTGTGGACTTCTTCTGTACATGAAGTTCAACAGTAAAACCCACAACAAACCACAACATGCTATAGGTAACTGCTGAATGTGAAGAACTGGCATCCAAAGCTAGGGCATGTTGTGAAGCCCAATGCCTGGTTTGGTAGCTACAGTACAACTCAGTATTTTTTCCAAACAGATGCTCACACTTGCACTCCCAAACACTTCAAAGCACTTCCACACCTTTGCACCCCTCAGTCCTCAATTGTCGTTAAAATGGTAACAGTTAATTTCAATAGATATATCAAAATATTTTTATATCAACTCTACAGATTACTCTGCCATATAGAAACTCGTAACTTACATTTTCTACCTGAACTTCAGCATCAACTTCTTCCTATACAGTCTATGTGGTAAAAATTTCAGGGTTGCCTTGAGGATTCTCTTTAAAAGAAAAAGAAAGTTGGAGAAAAGATGCCGAAGGCAGAAAGGGACTAATGACATTTCTCTGAACAAATCATTCAATTCTTTAACAAACAACCTGACCAATGCCACTGCTGTATGGGGACAAAGCAGAACATGCCTTAAGCATTGGCATAATAGATGTCAGTACATGTATGCATTCATTCCTGGCTGGGTCTAATTGGCCCTACGTGTATCATTATCTAATTTAGTGCAGACTATGCATCATTGCAAACTCGTATCATCTGCAAGTCTTGTTCTCCTGATTTATAACTGACTAAATTTTCAGTAATTGTAAAGGAATCGTCTCAATAAATGTATATGAATATGACCAATTCCTTTCAGGTATACTTAGTGAACTAAAGGCAATTAACTGTCATATCAAGAAGTCTACGTCTGTAGCAGATAATAATGTAATTATTTCTATGAATACTGCGATCACTGAGAAAAGGCGATGTCCTGTCAACAGCCATATCGTCAAAAATTCTATAAAACAATGACGGTTGTAGACACCTGCTAAAAACGACATTGTTTGAATTAGCCATGATAAAAGTGACGTCACTTCTTTACTTGCATGTTGGCAAGTCTCAAGTTCATTGTACCCTGCTTCCTGCAAGGAAATAATTAAGAAACTCATTGTGTAAAAAAAAAATTGTTTATAATTCTATACACCTGTAAATATTTGAGATTTTAGCATTGTTTGTTTCATTTTTGCAGTGTTTTACTGTATTGTTAAACATTATTTGACTGCTGTCGTTTGGCAACGTTAAGCTGACAACACTATCTTTGTTTAGTTCTAGAGTTGTTTGCAAGAAATTTCCACCCAATTGTTCGAACTATAGAAATTATTTTGATCCGATACTATATCTCAATATTTCTATAATTACACCTTTATTGCCAAATACAGGAAACATCAATGAAATGCTGGAAAGAAACTAAACATAAGATTGGTCATTTTAAAATCATTAGGCAATTTACAACAAATTCCAATCATTAGCTAAATTGAGATGACAGGTCAATATTCTGAAGTACCATTTGCCCAGTGCCCACACATAGTATATAAACAGACTGTAGGAATTCAGTGGCCACTGGAGGTATTAGGCTCTCTGTGTTGTTCAACTGTAAGATAAAAAACTTTAAATTTAAGGAGCATTTTATAGTGGCTAGAAGGAAAACTAGAGGTTTTCAAAGTGATATCGTATGTTTCCAGGCCACACAGCACCAGAACACAATTCGTGAAACAAAAGAAAAATTAAAGTATATTTACAAATAATTTTGATAAGCCTTTAAATGTAGTTGTCTGAAATAGCTTGCAAACTTAACAGCAGTATGGTGAATGTCTGCATTGCAGAACTAAATGACCAGAAACTAGGTGCTATGATTTGGATCATGTTTTTTGCATTTGTATCCAAAATAATATGGTATTAGCAAAAATTCGGTGGATTGGATTTAACAAGGCTTAAAAGTTGCAACTTTTTGCAAAAATGTTCATAAGCCCATAACTCCGCTATTTAAAGAGAGCTGTTTCGCTACTTGTAAGCAGATTCAACTCAGCCCTTTTTCACTGCATTCAAATTTTAATCAATGAAGTTATTGAGAAAGAAGTAGCACCAATGCGGGAGATCTACAGTGTACATGAGAAAGTCAACTGTCTCTCCTTTAACTGTTCAGCTCTGTAACAACCTAGTCAAATACATGTACCTCAAACTCGTACAAACGGGATGTGAATGGCCTTGGGGAACCCCCTTAGATTCTACACACATGTGATGTGAATGCTTAAGCATCAATTAGTGAGACACAATCCTCAAAAGTGTAGACAGATGCCCTAAAAGCAAAGAGTGATCTTTCTGGCATGCAGATATACACCAGCACACACAATCAGACATCTGACTTTCCCACACTGAAAAAAAGGTTTGTGTAAAACCGACAAAATGAACGTTAGAATTTTGTGTAAATTCAGACAAAAGGTGTGTGTATCTTTGACATTTCATTGATTAAATCACACAAAAAAATTGATCAGGATTGACAATGAAATGTGAAAAATACACATAACTTTTGTCTGGATTCATAAAAATTTTGGACGGACACCAGCTAACGTTCATTTTGTCTGTTTTACACAAACCTTTTTTTCAGTGCAGAGTGTTAATTTGTCCTCAGGACAATCCTGTGTAGAAAATGTGTTGAATCAGATCAATTAAACTTCAGATCAGTCAACTTTCAGAGGTGGTCTTGTACATGTAAACATCTCCTGTAAGATATAATTTAAGTAGTACGATTTTGTCACCAGCCATATCTAGTTAGTACCCTGGATGAGTAACTGGTCAGCTGCAGGTTTCGATGCATTTATGTCCCTGACTTTCGGCATCCAGGACCAGGAATCAGGCCAGGTATCAGGCCTGCCAAGCATCCTCTCAAGATGTCTCCACTGATGACCTCCTTACACCTTATATTACCTTACGTATATTACCTTTTAGAACTTTTCTGCACCATTTTGTACATGGTTAAGCTTCTACTAATTGAATTCCTGCCATTGACACAAATGATGACAAAACCCATTATTGGAATATTAGTTCTGCATCTTGTGCTGAGCAAATAATCCAGAAGAAGAAGGGATAATTGGATCTTGTCTGTTTCCCAGTACACTCAGTAAAGGACCCACCACCTGCGAATGATAGCTGTAATGACAATGATTTAGTTACACAAACATTGTTGAAGGAAAATAAAGATTGACATAGTAGTCATCGAATTAACAGGTATTGCAAATGATTTTGTTGCTGACCGTAGACTCAAACATTATCAGTTGGGTATTCATTATTCAAGTCATAATTACTCTGAGAAGGATGTAAGAATAACCGGTGTAAATCAAGCAGTTACTGAGGCTGTTTTTTGCCTGTCAAAGCGAGAGGAGTGTGCATACAAAAAAGTATCACATGCAATTACGGGGTAGCTTTTTCATTAACAATGAATTTCTATAATATAATAGCCAATTGAATAATATTTAGTTATTAAGATGAGAGAACAAATTAGCATTAATTGCTCTATTTAATAATTTTGCATGTTTTTAAAAAATACATAAATAATTCCTTGTCCACTTTGGTGAAAATTATCAATTCTTTCCAGCCGATATTGAAATTGAAATTATTAAAATTGGTTGGGGAATTTCTAAGCATGCTGATATTTGATTTAGAAACAGATATTTTTAAGTTGTCAAGCACTCAAGCTAAATTATTAAATGTGGTATTGCCTTAAAACAAATTATTTCAAATTCAGGAAAACTTCTGAGGCCCCCCTCCTCACCCTACTAATTTGAAACCAAATTGCAATAAAAACCTCTCTGCAATGTGATGGCATGATTTGTTTTTTTTTTCAACACAGTCATCTTTCAAATTGGCATGAATGTTTTATTGCATTCATGACAAGCATCGTATGACCTAAAAATTATTTTACTTGCATGTACTTCAACACTTATCTGTTTACCAGGTAGTTTATCATGCAGCATAATTATATATGATGACAAAGTTGAATTGGATCTGAAAACTGAAGCAGCGCCAGTGGAATGATTCCGTGGTTTGAAGGCAACAAAACAATGAACCTCACCAGTTGGGATTGCTCTTTGTTTCTTTCGACAGCAACAGGTCAGCAACAACGAGAATAGACAGCATTAGCAACACATTAGGAAACAGCCACAATTAATCTTCCACCAATAAGTTTTGTCAAGAGCCGTCTAGAGCTGTATCAATTTAATTTATCTTTGCTCTCTCATGTTTTATGCAATCTATTAAACCAGGCACTGGCACTAGGCTTAAACGCTTTATAATTGATAACATAATACGCAGCATTTGACAAGAAATTAAATAGTTTAAAAATATTTAACCAACTGCTTGTATTCTTTTGGGCAAATATTGATTTCATTAAAACCACACTAATCAATTCAAGTTATTACATCAGATGTTTGTCAATTGTACATGTATGTATAATAATTATCATATATATTCACGAAAATTTACATTGCTGTTGACTTCATATCAAACAACTATTATTTATAAATCATGAAATGGCACAAGACAACCAATTAGGAATGTGTCCTTCGATATCAAAACTGATGGCAATTGTCCTGTGGAAGATAGAAGTTTCGTGTCATCAAGTCCTAAGGATCATCTTTTACAGGGTGGTCAAGAAAAAACTTTACTCTCTTTTTTTGACATAGTTCTATAAATTAGTCTGTTATTACTATCCAATCTTTTCTAATGTAAAGAGGATAGTCATGGCAACATATTGTCTGTAGTTTATTCCCCTGGGACATGATGTGTAATTGTGAGCTATGATTTTGCAGAAATTAAAAAAAGGCCATTTTCACACATCTTGCTGTCCCAAATGCAAGGCATTGCCATAAATTCATATATTTTAGGATTGCTTTCATATTCTTACAGTAACTTAGAGTTCTTCAGAAGTGTGTGGTCCCAGAATTTCAGCTCTCCTTGAGTGAAACTCAGTCTTGTGGGGAGCTTGAAAGAGAAGAAGGTTGATAGAAATTGCAAGCTACCATAGTTTATCAAAATGTGTCTCCTGTCGTAACGCCTTATTGAAATTAGAATCAATATTAGAAACATAATACTGAGATACCAACCTGAACTTCATACAAGAATGAGACCGATTCGATAACTCACTGAGTAGTGCCTCACGAGCCAAATACTGTGAAGTTTTTTCTTGACCACCCTGTATGACTGTCCTTGCAATAATGCAGTTATGAAAATTTTATATATTAAAAAATATATGGTGGGTAACAGACTCCATGAGTCCCACCAGGGCTGGACTGGCCCACCAGGACACCGGCAGAATTCCCGATGGGCCGATGCCCTGGTGGGCCGATTTGAAAGAAAAGAAAAAGAAAATCTGAAAAAAACCTGGTTCCCGTTTTTGCAACCCCAACATATTTGGTATCATTAGAATCGTCTTTGAAAGAGAATTCCAATGGTATCAAAATATTATTTCAGACCATTAGGCTTATAATCTTGATTAAGTTGGTTTCAATTATTTGTATTTTTTGCCATGGCCCTAAAAAGTGCCTATGTGGCCCATACAAGATCAGTGAATTAGCACTGTATATACTCAGAGGAAATTTCAAATTTTCAATATAATTTTCTATACCTGAACCTGGGCCATTAGGCCTGTTATAAAAAAAAGAAAGCAACCTTTATATGCGACAAAATTGTATGTCACCATTCCTTATTTAGAGATTTTGACACAGCCTTTGTTGTTACAATAATGAGCATTGGAGAAGGGAATATAGAAGTCACATTAAAAGATTATGTTCTAGATAATGGAGCCTTATAAGTTCCAACAACCAGTTGATTCTTGTGACAAGGGGTTATGGGTTTTGTAGTAAAAACCAATAAAAGCATAGGCCTACATGTCGCTCCACTACAAAAAAATACTTTGGCATTGCTTCAAGTATGAAGAAGAAAGTTTGTCTTTGGAGTTAGATCTATGGCCCAGCCCACACCCCACGCCACAGGACCGAAGTATTATTAGATTGACCGCTAACTGGGCCTGTGTCCACTGAAATTTCCAGGGCCGATTTTCTCTCCCAGTCCGCCCCTGAGTCCCACTAGTATTTTTTTCCAATGAAACACAGTGTCAGACGGACTCCGGAAATTGGGTTGTCCAATAATGTTAACTGCTTGGTTATATAACTTTTCATCAGCAGAGATTACATACCAAAAATGATTACTGTATGATTACATAACTTCTCATAAACATTGGCTTTTGCTTCCGATTTTATTTCCAAAACACCTCGTGTGATTAATTATCTTAAGTTGTTATGCCACTTTTTTTCATTTGTCCTATTGTCACTGGTCTTATAACTTGCAGTTTGGACTGATAACTTAAAATTATAAACGTTTATCTTGTTATTCAATGGCATTGTTATGAAATATGAATGAATAACAATTAAACATTCCTACACTTAAAAGAAAGCTATTTTGTTTGAAGTTCACTCTGCCATATCTTGCTCATTTGCATACTGTTTCTGACTCATTTGCTTGGTCAATTCAGGGAGACTTCAGAGCAATGCTGGCACTACCTAATACATGAATCAGTCTCATGGAGACTGACTGGCTAATGAGTTTCTTGATAGATGAGGAGAGTGTGGAATGTAGACACATGTAGCTATTGCAATTATATGTGACAAGCACTTCGCAATAGTTGTTGTACCAAACCACAGATGAATAATTGTAGTGAACAGACTCAACACGGATTACTGCGGAAATAAAATGATTGCTCACTGTTGCGCAGAGCGCATGTGACATGCCTAGGGTAGTGTTAACCAATAGGCTTGCTTCGAATTAAAAATTCAAATCCCCAACAAAACCAATTAAGAATTGGGTTCATATACTGGAAGTTATCTGATTGGAGATAGTTGTCAATTTTACCAAAATGGAGGGACTTCCATTGTAAAGTGGCTTGAAGATTTGGCTCTGGAAATTTATCAAACATCATAGTGATTACGGATTTTCCTCACTCAACATCATCACAAAAACACCAATTAATGGTATGGGATTTGGAGGAGACTGACATCGAGATATACTTTCTCATCCCACCTGGCTGCCATGATGCTGTTACTAAAATAAAGTTCTTGTCTTGTAAAGCCCAGGCCATTCATACTGTGACCGACATCTGAGCCGAAAAAGAAGCCAAGTAAAAGCCTACATCAGCAGATACAAAAAGCCATCATCAGACTTGTAGAGACATACAGCTCACAAATCTAGACAAAAAGTTGGTCCAGCTCCGAGGCAAATATGCTGTTGTATGATCATGTCTGACATTGGACGTCATCTTTTCTGTGTCATATACTTCACTGTAGACAAAAATAAGCACTAAAGCTGCAGCTCTGGAGATTTGGAGGTTTTCCATCGTAGTCTTTATAGGAAGTGTTTATTGTCTTCACATGACACAGAAATCATACACTTTGTGATGATTTGATGCACATTAGAGCAACATTGTCACAAAATATTTGATGGTTTTGATTTTATATTTTTGCATGACTGCCTTTAACAGTTTAGCTCTGTATTTCATAATTATCATAGTTATTACAACATTTTAATCAGAGCGATGAAACTGACGTGCAATTTAAAGAAAAAACAAAACAAGTTAAGGTTTATCAAGATGTATCGATTATGAACAGCAGCAGTACCTGTTACAGTGTAAGAAGGTTGCAAGGACAATGGGTTAATCATTTTCCACCCTTCAATTGACTGCCATAAAAGTTATATCAAAACCTTTGGTGAGCAACAATCAAACGAGATTGGCAGTAAAATTCAAACACACGTACCAGAGACAAGTTTAACATTCCCAAGCCCGGCAGTATTTTTCTTCACTCGTCACTATTATATTTAAAGCCAACAGTCTCAAACTGAGCCTGACAACTTCATCTGGACAGAAAGTAGATTACTTGAGGGCTCGGCCAATCAGAACAGTTCTTACAAGTGTCGCCTTTGTGAGGACTTCTGTAATTGGCTATGTTCCAAAGTGACCTATTCTCTGTTCAGATGAAGTGAGCAGGCTCAACCAGAATGAGGCACCTTTGAATATACTGGAGTCAAGTAAGACAATTCTCCATTTTGGCTTGGGCATGTGACCAGTCTCTACAAGACTAGATTCAGGCAGCAATGAGCAGCATTGCTGGGTCTCTAGATTCTCAGTGATGACACAGGTCAGGTGACCAGCTACAGCTGACATACAGGTCACATGACCAGCTACAGCCGACACTGCAACCAGCTAAAAGATACCCCTAAAAGAAGCCACACCCCCCTACCCACCAGATCCGAGAGTCCCTCTGGCATTGCATGCCATCGCCCAGCTCAGAGGACTTGTAGAGTCTGGCATGTGACTGTGTACAATTTTAAAAACTGAAAAACATAATACTCATCAATCTCAAAAATTCAAAATAATTAAATGTGATCGTATACAGCACGCCATTTTAACATTTCTGTTTAAGCTCAAATGAAATTAAACATGCCACACAGGTGGTGTACATTCCCACATGAAAAGAAATCATGACATTGTATCATGTTTGCTTAAATCCATAAGTTGTCTTCCTTTTCTTCAGAAAATGTACAAACATGCAACCTCACAAGTACCTATCATTTGAGTTTATGAAGAAAATGTCTATTATAAATTATTGCATGTTTCAACTAAAAATCAGAGGAAAAACCTTGAGAATACATGCAGTGGTTCATTTGTAGAAAAGCAGCTGAAGAGAGCAAGAATTACATTCTTCTCAATAGAATCTCCTCAGACATGCTTGCCAGTTGCAGTTGAAACGAGTAGCTTAATTATATTTCTGACTTCCTCTTCAACTACTCTGCCAATGGAAATGTGTCCTTCAAAAATCCACCCAGAGAATTTGAAGTGCAAAAATCTCAAAACCATAGAAATTTTAGGTAAGCCATCTATAATCAGACACAATCATTTATTTCATTTTGATAAACCTTCCAGTTTACTTGCAGCACACGACAGACGTGGACCATGCATGAAATAACACTGTTGATCTAAACAAGGAGTGTTTTCTTGAGTTTACTCTGGCCACAAATCAATTTTGTTGAGAATATTTTTTTATTGTATAGCCTCACTTTAAAAGGCTTCAACCAAAGTATTGTGCACTTGAAATGCACATCAGTGCAGTGCAATGGATGAGCACAGTAATAGTATTTGTTTCTGTAACAACTAACGTTTTTGCCTTAATTTGTTTTGGGAGACTAATGAAAATTAAGTTACAATTTGTTATGCATTTTGATAAACTTTATCAAGAAAACTGTTCAGGAAGCACATTGATTGCTAAGTGGATGACAGAATCTTGAAGTATCTTTCCAGGAACAGCCAGTCCAGCCAACCTGTTGCATTTTGAAGACATTTGTTCTAATTTGGTCTCTTAAAATCTTCTTAATTGAAGAGCTATAATTGCAAATTCACCAGATAAAAATCACTTCAGAATGAGATGCACATTGGTAGCAATTCTATCATCATCAAAACTAATAACTGATTGTTAGGCATTTCAGAAAGTCAATTCAATTTAAATGCAGGGGACAACAAATTAGGTTTAAGATGCGGTGAAATGAAGAAACATTGAGTAATTTTGGTAATTTTCCCTCAAGTGACTTTGTCATAAAACACCACTTTTAATTGCATGAGTATCAGATCAGACTGACATGATGAGTAGCCTTACATATATTGTCTCAATATGGCCACCAAGTAGTAGTATAATAGTAGAAAGTTCACAAGTTTTTATTTTAAATTTTGTTGCACAGACCTCCGACCACATCAGTCAGTACATATATATACATATAAAAGCTGTTGTTTCGTCGTGATTTGGGTATCCACTTTCAGTAGACCCATCTATATATGGTAGTCCGCACCGATCAAAGAAATGCAATTGTTGCAAAATATACAAAACACACATGCACGGCCAATATGAGAGAACAAATGGAATAGATTTCCTTTGCCTCATGACGAATAACTGCCTACAGCACATGTGCACAGAATACATCAAGCTCACACACGACAATGTAGATGTTTATGAAGAAAAGTATGCCAAAGTGTCATGCAGAAGACACGGGTGCACCTGATAGTTCCCCACATCACTGCTGTCTGTGTTTATCTCTCAGTCTTGGTGCATGTTTCACAAACAATGTGTTGATTCAGGCAGATCATTAAAATTATTCATGTTTGGATAGGAAATGGCGATTTCGCCAGGGAAGCCAATCTTGCAGCTGATACCCGGTCAAGCGTTACATAAGAAATTAGGCCAAAAGGTGACTTAGATATTATTATTATATTATTAATGTATTGAATAACACCATTGTGTAGCTATCAATGCTCTTAATTGACCTCCATTGCCTCAAGATGTTGCATTAACAAAGGAAGAGTTATCAGCTCATTTTGGGTTCTCATTAATTGCCAACTTCCAGCAAATGACAGCAGGTTAATTCAATTAACATGATGAGGTTTAATTTCATTTTAATTAATTAATTAGCTTCAGCATCAGTCTCGTTTCTTTTGCAGACAGCTGCCAAGCGGGGCATAGAGGCCCTGAAAATAGAAGGCACACCGGCAGCCTCTTTGAACAACATGTCACTAGTAACCCTGCAGACCAAAGATATACGGAATGGCACAGAAATCCAGGACAGTCACTTTCAACAATTTTGTTTAAATGTTGGATTATTACATAGTGCCTATGATAGTGGTCGTTGGTCTGGCGGGCAACTCATTATCCTGTGTGGCATTCTTAATGACGCCCTCCAGCGTCTATATCGCATCATTTGGTGAGCCCTCACATGACTCTTTGCGGGTTTGATGGCCTCCAGTGTCATATTTTTTGTATGTAAATGTTATTTGGGAAAAATAAAGACCGTGTCATTAAAAACAAAAATCACTAGCAGTCACGGACTCTGGATTTCTGATATACATGTGACTTGTTCTCGTGGAGTACCAACCTGGGCATTGGGTTCTCCAACATGCCCTTTGGATGTCAGTTATTCACTTTCAGTAGTTACATCTTCTCTTTCTTGTCTGTATGACCTGTTGTTGGCTTCACTGTTGAACGTCACATTGCAGCATGCTTTCCCTTCAATAGAAACGAAATGCGTACTCCTTGGAGAGCCAAATTGGTCATGGCTGCCTTGTCCACCTCAGCAGGGCTAATTTACAGTTATGCTGTGTGGACTTCTTCTGTGTATATTTTTTCCAAGCAGATGATCACACTTGCACTCCCAAACACTTTCAGACACTTCCATTCCTTTGCACTCCTCAGCCCTCCCTTACACTCAATTGTCACTGAAATGGTAACAGTTAATTTCAATAGATATATTAACATATTTTATTCAAAAATACTCTCAACATGAACAAAGCATGATAGCAATAACCTGTTGTCGATAAAGTAAATTTTTCAATTAATTTAACCATATTTTAGCTAATTTAAAGTGATTCAATTTTAGATAGAGCTGGGAAGTGAGGGCATGGAAGGGTGAGGGTAAGAACTAAAGGGTGTGGAAGGGCAAGCATCTTTCTGAGGTCATGGGAGATAGGAACATTGTTCGGTTTGTTCTGTACAGTGCCGCCTGTAAATAAGTAAAACGCATGACATTGTGCCATTGCATCAATGCTAAACCTCCTCAGCCAAACTGCTTGTGGAAGCTCAAATTCTCATCTGATGAGAGGAAAACATATTGGGTCATAAAGGCCGATATGTGAGGCATTTGGGATAACAATGGCAGCCAATTTTCTTTGCTGTAGTTGGAGTTAAGTATGGGTCAAAGTCTTTGATAAGTAAGTGAACCATCCTTCCCTATGAAATAACATTGGGTCTGTTTCACTTACTTATCAAAGACTTTGACCCATACCTAACACAAACCACAGCCTATACAGTCTGCGTGGACAAAATTTCAGATTTGCCTTGAGGATTCTCTTTAAAAGTAAAAGAAAGCTGAAGAAAAGATGCAGAAGGCAGAAAGGACTAATGATACTTCATTGAACAAATCATTCAATTCTTTAACGAACAATCTGACAAATGCCACTGCTGTATAGGACAAAGCTGAGCATACCTTAAGTATTGGCATAATAGATGTCAGTATGAATTAATCCCTTGCTGGGTCTGATTGGCCCTATATCATTATCTAATTTATTACAGACTATACACCATTGCACTATTGCATCATCTGCAAGTCTTCTTCTAACTAACTCAATTACACTGAAATGAAAAGGAACCATCTCAATAAACATATGTGAATGTCACCAAACTTCGCTTCACCAATTCATTGAAGGCATAGGCCTACTTAGTGAACTAAAAGGCAATTAACTGCCATATCAAGAAGTCTACGTCTGTAGCAGACAAGAAGTAATTAATTCTATGAATACTGCCATCCCTGAGAAAAAGGCGATGTCCTTTCAACAACCATATCATCTAAAATTGTATAAAACAATGAATGAATGATGGTTGTAGACACATGCAAAAAGAACATTTTTTATTGAATTTGCCATGATAAAAGCGACATCACTTTTTACAGTGCATCTTGGCAAGTCTCAATTTCAGTGTACCATACTTCCTACACTGTAAAGAAACTCATTGTGTAAAAAAGTGTTTTTTCAAATTCGATACACCTGTAAATATTTGTGATTTCAGCATTGTTTGTTTCATTTCTTGTAGTTTTTTAATGTATTGTTAAAAAAATTATATGACTGTTGTCGTTAAGCAACAGATGATTTCATATTTGTAGACATTTGAGGGAGAAAATACATCATTTTTCTGGCAATTTTCATTGGTCGAGAGAAGGTATGAAACCATTCTCTCCTGAAAAGTGACATAGCGTTTTACATGGGTGACCATGGAATTTTAAGCCATTGATCTCCTAACAGGCACTGACTTTAGCAGTTTCAAGTGAGAGTTTCAGTTTGTGTTTTACACATTTTCAGTACATAGTCCAATGTTGTGCATTCAGATGATCAGGATCAGGTGATCCATGCAATGACTGTTCATACGGAAAATAAACATGTATAATTGTGAATGTAACATTTTCTCAGAAGAGGGGCTCAGCTCAGGAGGCAGGACAATGGGCTACCAATCGCGGGGTCCTTGATCTGATTCCCACTGGGATTTTCTTATGATTGCTGACCACATCAATGGGCTACCATCCTGTCCTGAGGGACCATTCAGAATTTATGATTCTGGGGAGTTTTGTTGGACCTTTCTATCAAACATTTATACCCCTTTGGTTTCATGCTTATTTGTACCTCTCATACATTCCATGTGGATTATTAGTATGAGCTCTCTTCTTTTATTAAAATGTCATACCCCCTTAAGCATGTTGTGAGTAATAAGTACCCCCCTTGAAACATGTGTGAAGAATTGGTGCTCCGTCGGGCAAAACTCCAATTCCCCTCAAGTCATAGGCTAAATTCTATTTAGCGCTGTAAGGCACATAGATTCTGGACAAAAGGTAAAAATTAGTACTGTCCCACTTGAAGCATGTGGCACCCACTCAGGTAAAACTCCCATCTCCCCCGCAAACCAGTCTTAAATTCTGAATGGTCCCTAAAGCCCCTTTCCCACTGGATGCATATAGCCACGTTTCATTGCATAATGGCAAAAATCAAAAAATTTGTTCAAACGCACAAGGGTGCATGTCTCTTATTAGCCTGGGTAACCATATTAATTGATGTAATGCATGGCAGTTGCAGATCAATGCATATCTTTGCATTGGCTTGGCATAGGCCTGCAATAACACTGCAGATAGGCCGCATATCAATACATATTGGTACATATAACTGCATATGTTGTATTTTGTTCAGCCAAATTGCCTCTTACATCACCGAAAATTCAAGAAATTAGCACTTAAACTCCAGTTTACTTGCGTGTCAATGCATATCAATGCATATTGACACTTATGGATACATAGGCATCACATATGGTGGCATAATGCTGCAATGCATCTACGTTTGATGACATAGGTCTGCAAATTGGTATGCATAGCTCTGCATATAAGAAGAAAACGCAGTCCTCTTGAGTTAAAATTAAGCATGTTTAATTTTCATGATCTCCAACTGCCTATACACACGTTTCATTGCTTGTGCTGCCTTGCATTGCATAAGGTTGCATAGCTCTGCATTGCATTGCATAACCCTTTGCGTTTGTCCTGCGTTTCCAGCCTATGTGTTCAAACGCAGCCAAACGTGCTCAGTGGGAAAGGGGCTTTACTGATGTCATAGACAATGCTTGTGGCTTTTGGTCAAGGCATGATAATTTACTGTAAATAGATGTGAAGCCATTCAGAGTCAGCTTGAAACTGATTTAATATCAATTGAAACAATAAACAGTTGGACAGTGGACACAGGAGTGTAAAATCAACTGTTCATGAAGAAGTGAAAGAGTTCATGTGAATTGTGGTTTGACATGTGTGAACAACTGCCACAATACCAAGTCAGCCTTTGCTGTATAAAATTATGACAAAATTTTTCCAGCAAACATCACTTGCTTGAAGGAAGCAGAAAAAAAGTGACATGAAATGGGCAACTTGACCAATCACCTGGCAGGATTTTCTGATGTCAGACCAGAAATTTTGCTAAATATTTTGTTATTTGAAAAAAGTCTACAGATATGAAATCATCTGTAAGCTTATTAAACTATCTTTGTTCAGTTTTAGAGTTCTTTGCAAAATATTTACACCCTATTTGAATTTGTGTTCAAAATAATATGATAAATATTAGCAAAAATTCAGTGCGTTTGATTTAACAAGGCTTAAAAATTGCAACTTTTTGCAAAAATGTTCATAAGACCATAACTCCGCTGTTTAAAAAGAGCTGTTTCACTACTTGTAAGGTGATTCAACTCAGCCCTTTTTAACTGCAGTTAAATTTTAATCAATGAAATGATTGAGAAATAAGTAGCACCAATGCGGGAGATCTACAGTGTACATGAGAAAGTCAACTGTCTCTCCTTTGACTGTTCAGCTCTGTAGCAACCTAGTCAAATACCTCAAACTCGTACAAACGGGATGTGAATGGCCTTGGGGCACCCCCTTAGATTCTACACACATGTGATGTGAATGCTTAAGCATCAATTAGTGAGTCACAATCCTCAAAAGCGTAGACAGATATACACCAGCACACACAATCAGACATCTGACTTTCCCAAAGGGTAAATTTGTCTTCAGGACAATCCTGTGTTGAAAATGTGACGCCTCAGATCAATTAAACTTCAGATTAGTCAACTTTCAGAGGTGGTCGTGTATATGTACATGTATACACCTCCTGTAAAGTATCATTTAAGTAGTAAGATATTGTCAACCAGCCATATCTAGTTAGTACCCTGGATGAGTAACTGGTCAGCTGCAGTTTCGATGCATTTATGTCCCTGACTCTGGGCATCCAGGGCCCAGGAATCAGGCTAGGTATCAGGCCTGCAAAAGCCTCCTCTCAAGATGTCTGCACTGATGAACTCCTTACACCTTACCTTTTAGAACTTTTCTGCACCATTTTGTACATGGTTAAGCTTCTACTAATTGAATTCCTGCCATTGACACAAATGATGACAAAACCCATTATTGGAATATTAGTTCTGCATCTTGAGCTGAGCAAGTAATATACTTTTCAAGAAGAAGAAGGATAATTGGATCTTGTCTGTTTCCTAGTACACTCAGTACAGGACCCACCACCTGCTGTAATGACAATGATTTAGTTACACAATTGAGTTACACAAACATTGTCGAAGGGAAATTAAGATTGACATGGTAGTCATCGAATTACCAGGCATTGCAAATGATTTTGTTACTGACCATTGATTCAATGATTAATATTTGTGTATTCCAGTCATAATTACTGTGAGAAGGATATAGTTAATAACCAGTGTCAATTAAGAAGTTTACTGGGAGTTGTTGTTTTTTTTGCCTGTCAAAGCGAGAGGAGTGTGCAAGACTGTGCATACAAAAAATACCACATGCAATTACGGGGTAACTTTTTCATTAACAATCAATTTCTATAATATAATAGCCAATCGAATAATATTTAGTTATTAAGATGAGAGAACAAATTTTGCATTAATTGCTATACTTAATTATTGTGCATGTCGCATGATTATTTTTAGACCAGGAATAGGTGTCCTTGGAGTACCATACATTTTTTCATTATTTTTCAACTGAAGAAAGAAACAGAAAGCCATGTGACTGTACTGCACGTGGACATACTTGGGTGGATGAATGAGATCTCTGACATTCTTTTACTTGTAATAAGCCACACTCTCAAAACAGATTGGTTGATTTTTGGGAAAATACCAACCGTTCAATTGGTTGAGGCAAAATCAATCAATTATTATGGTTGAAACTACAATTTTGACTGGTTGAGGGCAACCCACTAGAATTGGTTGAAAACTATTCAACCAACTCCAATGGTCAGAAAAATGGTTACGTCATATTTATTTGAATAAAGTATCTCTCCTCTACCCAGCAGAATAGAAGCCCCTTAAAATAAAGGCTGCCCTCATACAGCCAGGAAAAGTTGTAATAGTGTATAATTAGAGTGGGTCGGGGCAAGAAGCCCGGGTTAGGTGAGAAGCCCCCCCAGGGTTATATCTAAACTTTCATTTTTGGTGCTTTTTCTTATTGACAGGATTGAAGCTAGAGGCTTTTTAGGTGACGTCATACATTTTCAGGGCAAACAGCACCAAACAATAGAATTAATTAAAGAAACAAAAAAAGGTGCATGCTTTTTGTAACTTTGATTAATTCTTCGAAAATGGTTGTCAGAAATAACTTTGGAAATTTTTAAAAGTATAATGGATATCTGCGTTGCTTCACTTTAGGACCATTACATAAAAATGATTTGGGTCATATTTTTTGCATTTTAGCTCAAAATATAGAGGTCATATCAAAATATGTGAGTTTGGGGCGAGAGGCCCCACATGGTATGGGGCATGAGGCCCCCCTTCACTGAGGCCTCAAAGCTGCTTCAGGAACCATTTTATAATGTGTACTTTGCCTTAAATCTTGATAGAATAGCTAATTGAAATCGAAAAAATTTGGCCGAAATTAAAACAGGGCAAAAAATATTTAAAAATAAATGTATGAACAGAAAAATTCTGAAATTCAGAAAAAGTGAATAGAATGCCTTAAAAATGATAGAAGAACCCCAAGAAATAACTTTCAAGCTGAATGCGCTCGCAAACAAAATTGCCATAGGATTATAATAGGGGGGCTTCTTGCCCAATGGGTGGGGTAAGAAGGCCATTTTAAGTTTTTTACAAAAAGGGCCGTAACTGCTTTATTAAAATTGGTAGACATTTGTTTCACTAGTTATAAGTAGAGTCAAGTGATCCCTTCCTGACAACAAAAGCATTTAAATAATCGACCACAAAAAGTAGGTCAAATCACACCTCGAAGTTAAGGGGGGCTGCATGCCCCACGCTACTCTATGTAAAGAGGTTCATGAAAGCCGCTTAAAACAAAGGTCCATAGCTCTAAAATAGAGAAAGGATGCGGAAGGGGATCTATTCACGTTGATGTGGTACACAGAAGTTTAAATGAACAAGTGAGTGAAGGATCGGCAAGGAATAACTGAACTTATCAACAATAAAAGCATAACTGATTTGCAACAACAAACAGTGTATAATCTGATACTTTATGCTATGATCCCAGCTTACACATCACAGCTGACTTAAAGATTTAACTATTCCAAGGCAGAGTAATAAATAAGACCAAAGCTCATGTTTGTCCAAGGAATTCTCAGCATTTCAGAACAGAAGAATCATGAGCAATAGAGAGCCGTGTGTTGCCATCTATACCCACTGTCAAGTCAAGTTTAGTGTATAATTTTGAAATTATAAAAACCCTGCAGGATGCACAGGCATGTCAATTAAATCAATGTGTCACATAATCATAGATACACTGTTTCCAAAATAAATATCAAATAAATAGCTTTTAAATGAGAAAGATTAGGTGGACTAAAAATTTGGTGGAGAACCATGGTGACCAAGAACTTGAAAACAGTCACTCACATACAATTGTTCTAGAACCCACAGGAATGTCTCATAGTCAATGCAAGGTAAGTGTATTTTGTTATCTTAGTGGTGTGTGAATGGACTGTAGACTGCTTGGTAAAACAAGGAAGAAAAGTCTACTGATTTTTAGAGCCATCTCCAGTGCCTTCTGGCGCACATGAGAAAAGTGAAGTAACATTCTTGCCAGCATCTGCAGAAAGCGTTTGGCAAACTTTTTACAGATTGTGATGAAAAGTAAAGGAGCTGCCATTGACTCTTGAATCAGGGTATGATTAATTATGAATATATCATATTTTGACTATTTTGTCATAATATGCAAAGACAGGTAACATTCAGTCAATTAACCTTTGCAAACATATTTTGCACTACCTTCTGCTTATCCTAAGCTCTTTGCCCCATCAAATTGAAATGAACATTTGTATCTATGACAAACATTTTACAACTTTGAGACAGTTGTACAATTCTTTGAGCTAACATAACTGGTTGTTTTAAGCTATGATAATCTGTCCATTGTCATAATTTAAAACAACAAGTTATGCTAGCTCAAATTAATATGCAACGTTCTCACTCAATCATCTAAGCTGACTCAAAATTCAAATTTTACAGTGTAAGAAGGATGCAAGGACAATAGGACTAATGGGTTAATCATTTTCCATCCTTCAATTGACTGCCATAAAAGTTATATCAAAACCTTTTGTGAGCAACAATCAAACGAGATTGGCAGTAAAATTCAAACACACGTACCAGAGACGAGTTTAACATTCCTAAGCCCGACAGTCTTTTTCTTTACTTGTCACTATTATATTTAAAGCCAACAGTCTCAAACTGAGCCAGACAACTTCATCTGGACAGAAAGTAGATTACTTGAGGGCTCGGCCAATCAGAACAGTTCTTACAAGTGTCGCCTTTGTAAGGACTACTGTAATTGGCTATGTTCAAAAGTGACCTATTCTCTGTTCAGATGAAGTGAGCAGGCTCAACCAGAATGAGGCACCTTTGAATATACTGGAGTCAAGTAAGACAATTCTCCATTTTGGCTTGGGCATGTGACTGTGTACAATTTTAAAAACTGAAAAACATAATACTCATCGATCTCAAAAATTAAAAATAATTAAATGTGATCATATACAGCACGCCATTTTAACATTTCTGTTTAAACTCAAATGAAATTCAACATGGCACACAGGTGGTGTACATTCGCACTTGAAAAGGAATCATGACATTGTATCATGTTCGCTTGAATCCATAAGTTGTCTTTCTTTTCCACAGAACACACACAAACATGCAACCTTTTTAAAAGTACCTATTACTTGAGTTTATATGTAGAAAATGTCTATTACAAATTATTGCATGTTTCATCTAAAAGTCAGAGGAAAAACCTTGATAATACATTCCATGGTGAATTTGTAGAAAAAGAGATGAAGACAGCAAGAATTACATTCTTCTAAATTGAATCTCCTCAGACATGCTTGCCAGTTGCAGTTGAAGTGAGTAGCTTAATTATTTCTGACTTCCTCTTCAACTACTCTGCCAATGGAGATGCGTCCTTCAAAAATCCACTCAGATAATTTGAAGTGCAAAAATCTCAAAAAGTAAGCCATAGCTATAATCAGACACAGTCATTGATTTCAATTTGATAACCTTCCAGTTTACCTGCAGCATGCCATAGCTGGACCATGCACTCAATAACACTGTTGATCTAAACGCGGAGTGTTTTCTTGAATTTACTCAGGCCACAAATCAGTTTTATTGAGGATATTTTTTTATTGTATAGCCTCACTTTAAAAGGCTTCAACTAAAGTATTTTGTACTTGAAATGCAAATCCGTGCAGTGCAATGAGTGAGCACACTAATAGTATTTGTTTCTGCAACAACTAATAATTTTGCCTTGATTTATTTTGGGTACTAATGAAAACTAAGTTACAATTGGTTATGCACTTTGATCAACTTTATCAAGAAAACTGTTCAGGAAGCACATTGATTCCTAAGTGGATGACAGAATCTTAAAACATCTTTTTATGGGAACAGCCAGTCTCGCCAACCTGCTGCATTTTGAAGATATTTGTTCTAATTTGCTCACTTAAATTCTTCTCAACTGAAGAGGTATCATTTCAAAATTAACCATATAAAAATCACTTTAGAATTAGATGCACATGGGTTGCAATTTTATCATCATCAAAACTAATTACTGATTGTTAGGCATTTCAGAAAGATGACAATTTAATCTAGATACATGCAGGGGAAAACAAATTAGATTTATGTTGCGGCGCACAGAAGAAACATTGAGTAATTTTGGTAATTTTCCCTCAAGTGACTTTATCATAAAACATTACTTTTAATTTCACGAGAATCAGAGCAGACTGACATGATGAGTAGCCAACGTAAAATTTTCTCAGTATGGCCATCACTATATAGAAGTACAACAATAGAAAGTTCACAAGCTTTTATTTTAAATTGTGTTGAACAGACGTTCCACAACATCAGTCAGTGCATATATATAAAAGAATATACAAAAGATTTTTTTAGTCTTGATTTGGGTATTCAATTTCAGTAGACCCATCAATATATGATAATCACACCTGGATCAAGAAATGCAATTGTTGTAAAATATACAAACATACGTGAATGGCCAGTATGAGAGAACATATGGCATAGAGTTCCTTTGTCTCGTGACAATGATGAATAACTGCCAATAGCACATGTGCACAGAAAACATCAAGCTCACACACTACAATGGAGATGTTTATGAAGAAAAGTATACCAAAGTGTCATGCAGAACACCTGGGTTCACCTCATAGTTCCCCACATGATTGCTGTCTGTGTTTATTGCTCAGTCTTGGTGTTTAACAAACATGTGTTGATTCAGGCAGATCATTAAAATTATTCATGTTTTTATTTGTGCTCAAGAGGGAAATGAATGGTACATTGGTACAGCACAACTGATTTCCAACCTGTGGAATTGCGTGATTGCTAATTTTTGTCGGATTAATTAATTGGTTCCTTGCTTGTTAGTTTGTAATTAGCGTCGCTCACAATGAAGCTAAGGGAGATGTTGAACAAAGTGCTCAAATGTCATGGCCCTCAACATGAGCTGACAAGCAAATTATATTCACTAACAGTTGATAAGGAAAAGTGATTTTGCCAGGGAAACCTATCTTCCCCTTGCAGCTGATACACAGTCAAGTGTTACATTAGAAATGAGGCCAAAAGGTGACTAAGATATCATTATTATCATTATTATATTATTAATGTATTGAATAACATAATTATGTAACAATGCTCATAATTGACCTCCATTGCCTCAAGCTGTTACATTAGCACAGGAAGAGTTATCAGCTCATTTTGGGTTCTCATTAATTGCCAACTTCCAGCAAATGACAGCAGGTTAATTCAATTAACATGATGAGGTTTAATTTCATTTTAATTAATTAGCTTCAGCATCAGTCTCGTTTCTTTTGCAGACAGCTGCCAAGCGGGCATAGAGGCCCTCAAAATAGAAGGCACATAAGCAGCCTCTTTGAGCAACACGTCACTTGTAACCCTGCATACCAAATATATAAGCAATGTCACAGAAATCTAGAACAGTCACTTTCAACATATTAAAACGTTGGATTATTACATAGTGCCTATTATAGTGGTTGTTGGCCCGGCTGCAGACTCCTTATCCTGTGTGGCATTCTAAATGACATCTTTAAAGAATCTTTCCTCCAGAGTCTTGAATCCTCAAGGCAACCCAGAAATTGTTTCTACACAGTCTGTATAGGAAGAAGTTGATGCTGAAGTTCAGGTAGAAAATGTAAGTGATGGGTTTCTCTATGGCAGAGTAATCCGTAGACTTGAGCACTAAGTGACTGAGGAAGTCCATCGACAGGATGTGCAGTATGTGCTTGGGCAGGTTGAGTAGTAGGAAGGAAGTGGAAACTACACGCAGCATTGTTGTGACTTTTGTGTGAATTCTGTTTTGTGAAAAAGAGGGAGCAGTCGGAGAATCCTGGATAGCTGTCACCTGGATGTGCTGCTGTTTTATCCGAGTGACAGCACATACGATTCGCACATTCAGGATAAAAATGGTGAGAAATGGAATGAGGAATGTTATGTTGTGTCAATGGTAATCATTAGTTTTGAAAATTCAATACATATTGTGTTGCAGGCAGGCAAACCTACCAACCTAGGCATTGGGCTCTATAACATGCCCTTTGCATGGATGCCAGTTCTTCACGTTCGGCGATTACGTATGGCTTGTTGTGGCTGTAAATGAGCCCTGGTGCAGCGGTCAACACAACCATGACCCTCCGTGGAGTGCACATTTTGTTTCTTTTGAAAGGAAAGCAGTTGCAAAATGATCTTGGCATCCAAAGGGCATGTTGTAGAGCCCTATGCCCAGGTTGGTACTCCACGAGAACAAGACACTTGTCGGAAATTCAGAGTCCGCGACTGTCTTCAAGAGAGAAAAGAAAGACGAAGAAAAGATGCAGAAGACAGAAAAGGACTAACTGACACTTCCCTCAACAAATCATTCAATTCTTTAACAAACAATCTGACAAATTCCATTGCTGTATAGTACAAAGCAGAACATGCCTTAAGCATTACCACAATATATATGTCTATATAAATTGATATCTCACTGGCTTTGATTAGGCCTATATCATTATAAGATTTAGTACAGACTATTCACCATTGCAGTATTGCATCATCAGATCATCTGCAAGTCTTGTTCTACTGATTTATAACTAACTCAATTACACAGTATTTGTAAAGGTATCATCCCAATAACTATATATGAATATCATTAAACTTCCCTTGACCAATTCCTTTCAGGTATACTAAGTATTAATTAATTGTCATATCAAGAAGTCTACGTCTGTAGCAGATAAAATGTAATTTTTCTAAGAATACTGCCACCACTGGAAAAAAGGTGATGTCCTTTCAACAGCCATATCACCATAAATTCTTATAAAACAATGACGGTAGACACCTGTAAAACAACATTTTTACAGAATTTCCGTGGTAAAAGCGACTTCCCTTTTCACTGTGCATGTTGGCAAGTCTCAATTTTGTTGTACCATGTTTCCTAGACTGTAAAGAAACCCATTGTGTAAAGAAGCGTTTTTTTGAATTTTTGATACACCTGTAAATATTTGTGATTTCAGCCTTGTTTCTTTCATTTATTGTAATTTTTTACTGTAGTGTCCAACATTATTTGACTGTTGTTGTTTGGCAACATTAAGCTGATTAAACTTTTTTTTTTAGTTTTGGAGTTGTTTGCAACAAATTTCATTCCTATATATCTCAATATTTCTATAATTACACTGTTATTGCCAAATACAGGAAAGTGACCCGACTCAACTTTCAAACATCAATGGAATGCAGGAAAGAACGTTAATAAAAGACTGGTCATTTCAAATCATTTGGAAATTTACAATAAAATTCCAATCATAAGTTAAATTGAGATGACAGGTCAATATTCTGAAGTAACATTTTCCCACACATAGTATAGTATATATAATAATATATTAGAGAGGTTTTGCTACACGTTCACGTGTGACGTATACGTGTACAAGTGCTATTTAATTACATTGTTGTCATGGCAACTCCCACGTACACGTCACACAGAAACGTGTAGCAAAACCTCTCTAATATACAGACTGCAGAATACAGAGAGACAAGAAGCCGGCTGGAGGTGATAGGCTCTCTCTGTTGTTCAACTGTTAAATTAATAACTTCATATTTCAGGTGCATTTTTTATAGTGGATAGATATCATATCATATGAGTAGAGCATTTGAATTAAGGTGACATCATAGGTTTCCAGGCCAAACAGCACCAGAACACAATTCATGAAACAAAATTATATTCACAAATAATTTTGATAAGCCTTTGAATGTAGTTTACTGAAATAGCTTGCAGATTTTACAGCAGTATGGTGAATACCTGCATTGCTGAACTTAATGGCCAAAAAATAGGTGCTATATATATATGATTTGGATCATGTTTTTTGCATTTGTGTCCAAAATAATCTGGTCTACCCAAAAAAGAGGTTGAACTTGAATATGCTTTGCAAAAATTCAGCGGGTTGGATAAAAAGGCTTAAGAATTGCACTTTTTACAAATATGTTCATAAGACCAAAACTCCACTATTTAAAGAGAGCTGTTTCACTACTTGTAAGCAGATTCAACTCAGCCCTTTTTCATTGCATTTAATCAATGACTTCCCTTTTCACTGTGCATGTTGGCAAGTCTCAATTTTGTTGTACCATGTTTCCTAGACTGTAAAGAAACCCATTGTGTAAAGAAGCGTTTTTTTGAATTTTTGATACACCTGTAAATATTTGTGATTTCAGCCTTGTTTCTTTCATTTATTGTAATTTTTTACTGTAGTGTCCAACATTATTTGACTGTTGTTGTTTGGCAACATTAAGCTGATTCAACTATCTTTTTTTAGTTTTGGAGTTGTTTGCAACAAATTTCATTCCTATATATCTCAATATTTCTATAATTACACTGTTATTGCCAAATACAGGAAAGTGACCCGACTCAACTTTCAAACATCAATGGAATGCAGGAAAGAACGTTAATAAAAGACTGGTCATTTCAAATCATTTGGAAATTTACAATAAAATTCCAATCATAAGTTAAATTGAGATGACAGGTCAATATTCTGAAGTAACATTTTCCCACACATAGTATAGTATATATAATAATATATTAGAGAGGTTTTGCTACACGTTCACGTGTGACGTATACGTGTACAAGTGCTATTTAATTACATTGTTGTCATGGCAACTCCCACGTACACGTCACACAGAAACGTGTAGCAAAACCTCTCTAATATACAGACTGCAGAATACAGAGAGACAAGAAGCCGGCTGGAGGTGATAGGCTCTCTCTGTTGTTCAACTGTTAAATTAATAACTTCATATTTCAGGTGCATTTTTTATAGTGGATAGATATCATATCATATGAGTAGAGCATTTGAATTAAGGTGACATCATAGGTTTCCAGGCCAAACAGCACCAGAACACAATTCATGAAACAAAATTATATTCACAAATAATTTTGATAAGCCTTTGAATGTAGTTTACTGAAATAGCTTGCAGATTTTACAGCAGTATGGTGAATACCTGCATTGCTGAACTTAATGGCCAAAAAATAGGTGCTATATATATATGATTTGGATCATGTTTTTTGCATTTGTGTCCAAAATAATCTGGTCTACCCAAAAAAGAGGTTGAACTTGAATATGCTTTGCAAAAATTCAGCGGGTTGGATAAAAAGGCTTAAGAATTGCACTTTTTACAAATATGTTCATAAGACCAAAACTCCACTATTTAAAGAGAGCTGTTTCACTACTTGTAAGCAGATTCAACTCAGCCCTTTTTCATTGCATTTAATCAATGAAGTGATTGAGAAAGAAGTGGCACCAATGCAGGAGATCTACCTGAGAAAATCAACTGTCTCTCCTTTGACTGTTCACCTCTGCAGCAAGCTAGTAATTCACCTCGAACTCATACAAATGGGATGTAAATTGCCTTGGAGCATCCCCTGAGATTCTACACATGGTGTGAATGCCTAAGCATCAATTAGTTAGACACAATCCTCAAAAGGGTAGACCGATACCCTAAAAGCAAAGAGTGATCTTTCTGGCTTGCAGTTATACTGTTATACATGAACCAGCACACACAATCAGATATCTGACTTTCCCAAAGGGTTAAATTTGTCCTCAGGACAATCCCCTGTTGAAAATGTGACACCTCAGATCAAGGAAACTTGATCAGTCAACTTTCAGAAGTGGTATCATACATGTTAATATCTCCTCCTGTAAGATATCATTTAAGTAGTCAGATTTTGTCAACCAGCCATATCTAGTTAGTAGGGGGAACCGGGGCACATTGGGACGCTTGTAACGTCTACTAATTTTGCTCAATGCTGAAAGCACTGAAGAACTCAGAAGTTTGCAAGAATATCACAAATACTATTGAGCTTAAATGCAAGGCATAATGAACTAGACTGCACCTACCCTTTTGCAGCCAGAAAGTCGTAAAAATGACTGTCCCAATGTGCCCCGGCGTGGCACAGCCAGGGCACATTGGGACATCAATTAAAAAATCATTTTAACACTCCATGTGCAATAGATATCACATATAAGTAGTGCGTAAGACAATACACAGTGCATTAACACCTTGCAGTGCCAATAGTTCATAACTTTAAACAGTTTTAAACATTTAACATAAATTGTCCTGGGTGCGGACATCTATGTAAGTAACACATAGATGTCCGCACCCACTTTGCGACAAGTTTGTTCATAGAGCACGGTAATCCACTATACCTCTATTCACTGTGGTCTGAATACCTATTGTCTGCTGTCCCAGGTCATTCAGTTGACCTGGACAGTGGACACATACATTCTGCCATATTAAGTGCGTCCCGATGTGCCCCGAATTCACTGTCCCAATGAGCCTCGATATGACTTTTACACCAAAATGCTAATTTCTCGGACACCTGTGAGTGTGTTTATCACGATAGAAATTCATAACTGTTCGTTACCATATATAAAATTCATACAAGCACTGAGAAAGCCTCGTTGTTCATGGTTTATCCACAGAATGGTTAGAATTGAACCCGTCTATATTTACTTTAGTAGTAGGAAAACAAACTTTTGCTCGCAATACTTCTGCATTTGGCTGTAAATTGTCCATAAAACCATGGAAACATCAGGATTACAAGATATGATGGCACTACCATATCATATACCTTGCCAGGATCCAAGAAAACCGCACCGTCCCACAGTGCCCCACGTCCCAATGTGCCCCGGTTCCCCCTACCCTAGATGAGTAACTAGTCAGCTGCAGTATCAATGTTTTTACGTCCGTGACTCGGGTCATCCAGCTTCCAGGAATCATGCTTGCAAAGCCACTGATGATCTCCTTACAACTTACCTTTTAGAACTTTTCTGCACCATTTTGTACCGGTTAAGCTTTTACTAATTGAATTCCTGTCATTGACACAAATGATGACAAAACCCATTAGCGGAATATTAGTTCTGCATCTTGAGCAGAGCAAGTAATCTAGTTTTCCAGAAGAAGAAGGGATAATTGGATCTTGTCTGTCTCCCAGTACACTCAGTACAGGACCCACCACCTGCTGTAATGACAATGATATAGTTACACAAACATTGTCAAAGGAAAATCAAGAGTGACAAAATAGACATCGAATTGACAGGCATTTGCAAATGATTTTGTTACTGACCGTAGACTCAAACATTAACAGTTGGGTATTCAAGTCATAATTACTATGAGAAAGACGTAGGAATGGCCAGTGTTAATAAAGCAGTTTACTGAGGCCTTTTTTTGCCTGTCAAAATGAGAAGAGTGTGCATACAAAAAAGGTACCACATGCAATTAGGGGATAACAATCAATTTCTGTAATATAATAGCCAATTTATCAATATAATTATTAAGATGAGAGAAAAAAATTAGCATTAATTGTTATATTTAATTATTGTGCATGTCACATGATTATGTTGAGATCATGCCTGTGGTGTTCTTAGAGTATCATACATTCTTTCATTATTTTTCATCTAAAAAAGGAAACTGGAAACCATGTGACTCTAGTTCACGTGGACATACTCGGTGCACAGGCACACCCCTGTATTAGTCAATGGATATTCAGTATAAATATCATCTTTTAAACAGATTGTACAGTCAGTCCAGGCGACTGCCTGTGCTCGGTGGATGAATGACATCTTGAGTCCATGGATTCCATGCTAAATGATATATCAAGCTGCAAAATAAATTGTATGTTTTTTATTGAAGAAGTTTTTTCATTTTTTTGCCAGTTATCGCTGTTTCAGTGGAATATAATTCACTAAATGTAAGAAACAATTGACATGCGAGGAGACTTGTTACAAAAGTTTAATTAAAAAACACAGGGTTAAACAAAACTCAAACCCTAAACCTACCCATAAACCTAACTCTATTTGTAACCCTAATTTTAAACCTAACCTTGGGTCTGTTTCCACTTATGATGTTGACCCTGTGTTTCGTCATTAAATTTCTGTAAAAGACATCCTTACATACTCATTGTTTTTGGCTGTTCAAACACATCTTGCAACAATGATTGCCACTTTGCTCCCTTAAATAACGTGAGCAGTGTATGATAGTTTATTGTATCGCCAGGGTGCTTCAGTGGTAGGGGAAGCTTGGGAGAGTTGGGCCGCAGGGAGGGTTGGGCCACCCTGATTTTTGAGGAAACTAAAAAATTTTTGAGAAAGCTGCAGCCACCAAAATTTTATAAAAATAAAAATCTTTCAATGGATGTAACATACTTGGCTAATTTGCTTGCCACAATCTTTAGAGAGAAGAAAATTCAAATTTGGATGAATAAAGTAAAAACTGGGCCATGTTACGAGTTTTTAATTGTCTGTCAGACAACAAGGACTGAGAAAATTTTCTATGGCATGCTTGGTAGGCTTGACTATTCAGTTATCATTAAAATATTTTGGAAAATTATTAGACTATCGGTTTTGTCATAATTGGGATTTAGAGAAAAATGGTGGAATTGGGGAGAGTTGGGCCAGTGCCAATACTCTCCCCACATAAGTTGCATTTACCCAGATTTATTTTTATTAAGACAGAAGAACTTGTCTAGAGCAATTTTCAACAGAGATTGAATATTTTTAGGCCTTAATAATTATTCATGGTCTAATAAAATTAGATATCAGGAAATATAGATGGGGAGAGTTGGGCCATCAGGCCGAGGCTTAAGTCTGACAGCAAACTAGAGTTGCAAGAGGCCTCAATTCAGGATTAATGACTTCTATGACCACCACACTACAGGTTAAAAATATTATGGCCTCAAGTACAGCTTTACTGAACCTGATATATTGCAATGGCCCAAGTCTCCCCCCTGAATGGCCCAAGTCTCCCACTTGATGGGGAGAGTTGGGCCAATTTTTTTCCAATTTTCATAGGGCTGTAGCTCATATGCTCTTGGGCAAATATCAATGCAAACCTAAAGATATTATTCTGAAATATTTCAAGAAGCAATACATGCATTAAGCATGTTTATATAATCATTACTGTTAGCAGGAGGTGCAAGAATGTAAAAAGTGGCCCAACTCTCCCAAGCTTCCCCTACATGAATCTATTAAAATAATTTTGTTCAGTTGAATATATGCTCCGAGTATGGAGCATTCAAAGTAATGTGACGTGAGTGACATTATTACCAATTTCGAGAGAGAAAAAAACAACAAGAACTCAACCGCTGCACTTTTGGATCATTAGCTCATGATTCAGGCTAACTGGTTATTTGCAATTGACATTTTTGTGTTCAAATAGGTGTGGAAGAGTACGATTAATGTATTTCAGTGTGAAAATATGGTACTTAATGGCGATATTGGGTCATATACTTTCACTTGCAAGCCACAAGTCCCAGCATCTCCAGGTCATCGGTCAAGATTTCAAAAAGGGAACATCTCTTAGGCCTACATGTATGTGTATGTCATAATCAAGTAGAGAAAGAAATGCGGAAATGCCCAGAAGCTTGAATACAGTCAACTAAAAAACTGAGATTGAGTGGTAGTCCTCCACATGTTACACATTTACATGTGTGAGGGATTTTTCTATTTACCCAGGACTGACAATGATACAAAGGCTGCCAATTTAATGACCTATCCAAACAACATTCAGCTGGAATTTAGCTCTTGGAAGGAATATTTTTGATTCACCACTCAGGGTTTGAACCTACGCATGCAAAGACCATTATGGAACAGTTCTGCGCCAGTGTTGTTTATGTTGTTAGACTTTTCGGTAGACGCACATCCGTGCGACAGGTATTCCGGTTCCGGTTTTGGGAAATAAACCACGTTCTTCTGAAATCAACTTGTTGGGTATTATATACAGACCATTTAATGGCGTGGTGGCACCGTTAACAACGGATCCATCTACACCGAAAAGTCTAACAACACTGGCGCTGGACAATAACTACTCTGTCACTCAGCTGACTTATAACCCAATGCACTGTAAAATCGGAGGCACTGATTCAGCTCAATTGATTGAGTGAGATGGTTGCACAAGTTGATTGAGCTAACATAGATTAATGTTTTAAGCTGAGATAACTCAAAATACCGAGCTGAGATAGCTCAAAATACTAAGCTTTGTTGACTAAGGTATTCAAGCTGAGAAAACTCAAAACAATGACCTGTGTTGACTTACAGCTCAAAATATTGAGTTTTATTGACTTATTGATCCAAGCCGACACAACTCAAAATTTTTAGCTGTGTTGACTTATTTTTAGTTGTTTTTGATTTATATTTGTGTGACCTGTCTTACATGTATAAAGTTATTTATGAATACGGGCTGTAATCCCAAAATATTGTTTGATCTGTCAAGGGGATCCACCTGATCCAGTATGCTTCAATTTAGCACACCATGGACAGGCCCAAGATGCATTCAACAAAGACTATTGCATCACAAGGAGATTTAAAAGTTAATTTCTTGTGAATAAATCCCAATGGCCTGTGGCTCATCTCAGTTGGTATATAGTGCTAGAAGCCTACATTTGAACATACTCTGACTTGGAAATGTTGGTTGATGTGTGAAAGTATGCATCTAATTACTCACACAAATTAATTTAAGAGAGATAGAATTAAAAAGTAAACAAGTAAAAGTGGTGTGCTGCTAATTTTTTCTCTGGGATAGTGTAATATAAATGTTTTTCTTGTAAGTAAATAATTATTTAAAACTAAATGCAGACTTATGAGAAGTGCTTGTTATAGATGGCGCTATATGTGGCATGACTAAGATGTCAAGCTATCTGCATCAACTGAAGCTTTCATGTTTTCACAGCTTAATGTTATGATTCGTTTGGACAACTTACAGCACTGAGCTATCATACCTTGACAACTTATAGGATTGAGCTATCATAGCTTGAAAATTATTAACATTCTCAGACAGCTCAAATTATTGCTTCAACACAGTTTTCAAATTTTACAGTGTGGGTACACGACTTAAACCTAGTCATTGCTAATTGGTCACAATGGTGGAGGGCTGGTCTGTTGGTCACGTAGATATGTATGGTAGAGGTTATGTTGCCACAACGTGAACACTACATTGGGGTTATTTTACAACATTGCCACAACGTCGCAAGCTGAAGTTGAACCATTGACATTGCCTCAGAATGTTGTGAAAACGTCGCCACAACGACGCATGCTAACAACATATCGTTGATGTTGCCTCACAACGTTGTGATAACATAATTTCTACCATACAATTATACGTCATTTGACGAACAGGGTGACATTGTTGCAACGTTGCTGCAACATCGATGTGCCCTTAGGGAATGTAGCTTACAATATACAGTGCCGCCTGTAAGTAAATTAAACGCATGACATTGTGTCATTGCATCAATGCTAAACATCCTCAGCCAAACTGCTTGTGGAGGCATGAATTCTCATGGGATGAAAGGGAAACAAAGTGGGTCATAAAGGCCGATGTGTGAGGCAAGTGGGATAAAAATAGCAGCCCATTTTCTTCGCTGTAGTCGGAGTTAGGTATGGGTCAAAGTCTTTGATAAGTAAGTGAACCACTCTTCCCTATGTTTTAACATTGGGCCTGCGTTTCACTTACTTATCAAAGACTTTGACCCATACCTAACTCCAACTACAGCAAAGAAAATTGGCTGCTATTTTTATCCCACATGCCTCACATATCGGCCTTTATGACCCAAAATGTTTTCCTGTCATCGGATGAGAATTCGTCCTTCCAGAAGCATTTTGGTTAAGGATGTTTAACATTGATGCAATGGCACAATATCATGCGTTTCACTTACTTACAGGCGGCACTGTACATATAATAGTGCAAAGATATTTTGTGAATAGAGTCTATAAAGAAAGCGAAAGGTATGGATAACAGACTGGCATTGGTCTAAAAAGTGAGACTTCTATTTTCTCTTGCATATATAACAAGTCATATAACAAGATCTAAAAGGGTCAGTGGTCTAAATGGGGAGTCTCCTATTCCTGTTCGCAGAAGCTTGTTACAACGGGAATCAAAGTAACATCAACTGAGGTCGGCATTATACAGTGAGAGGCTTTTTAAAACAAATTTCAATCACTAACAGAAATTTTGAAAAGAAAAAAAAACATGCAAGCCAGTTTAAGATATATATTAGGAAGACAGTGTAGGCCTACCAGGCTACAGTGCCAAAATGTGTTTGCGACAGAACTGAGTGCATTGGAGCACATAGCATGCCACCTTTTATTGCACAAAACACTCATACTACGAGACATGGAACAAGATTTCAGAGCAAATGCATCCATGGGAATATATACATATGTTACAGGCCATCATTATACAGGCCTCTGCCAAATCCAACACTCTTCGGTATTTGGGTCTCTTTTCCATTATTTCCAAATCATGATGCAGGCCTCAGAATTATAAGTAGACTACTGACAATGGTATACGTGCATAAATGTCAGAACTGTCAAAGAGAGAAGATAAAGAAGAGATTCTTTTGTGTTACTTCAGTTTACAGGAGACAAAATTGTTACAGCTTTTACCAATGAAGGTCTTTGCCTGTAAGGTTTCAACCCCGGGAATGGAACCCAAACTTTTCAATGAACCTTCACATTAGTAAATGTCGTCAATCGACTCTCATGAGCGCCCCAAAATGGGCCCAGAGGGCTTCGCTCACCAAATCTATATACATATATATATCTATATTTTTATCTGCAAACCTCATGTGTCATAACTCGTTTTTATCACACAGTTAAATCTGACTATGCAGTTAAATCTGACCATGCAGTTACAGATGAGTAAGTTTAAAAAATGCATGAATGGTAAAGGAGAACTCTTTTTGTAGATAAAACAATAAAAGAAAAAGATAAGAGCAGATAATCGTCTGCGGTGCACATCTCGCAAGGGACATGAAACAAAATCTCTGAGATGGATGCCTGGGAATATGTACAAATGCTACAAGTGTCACAGTACTTCCTATAGAAAAGCTAAATATTTTTCAGCATCGCATTACTATATAAGTGGCAACTGCATCAATGTTCAGTCAGTTCAGTTGGTTCCTTTATCACTGCTCTTCTATTGGTGTGTCTGAGTTCCCATTACCAACTTTGGCAAATAGGGACATTTTGCAAATGTGCTGATTTTACGAAATGATCAAAACACCAAGCAACCCAAGGGTTGCATGAATATAACTGATATTGTTGAGCTTAAATACAAAGCATTATTTAGAGATTAAACTGTGCTTGCTCATTTCCAGTTAGAGAGCATAATGTGACTCAACCATTAGTGTCCCAATGGACCTTGGTCATGGGGCACATCAGGATGCACATTGGCATGGAAATAAAGGCCTATAAAGCTATTTTTAACATTCCCAGTACACAAGAAAATATTTCAATAGGTATGATTATTTACCCAGCAAAAACAATTGCCAATAGATTACAATTTTTAGCAGTTCCCAACATTTGACATGAGGTGCGGTCACCAGTGCAAGAAGCTCCCACTGCTTTAGGCACAACTTTGTGGACAAAACATGGTAATCAACTGTGCCCACATCTTGGCTACAATAACTTGAAATTACACACTGAATCGTATAACCAGATAATAAGATTATAATGAATACAATGGATAAAGGTCAATGCACAACAAGCGTCTAGTCTCAGTTGCATCATTATAATGTCACCATGCAACTCAGAATCAAGAGCGGTCTAGCGAACCACGAGGTCAAAGCCACCACAGCTCACAACCCTTATTAGTCCTGAGAGGAGCATCCGGTGATGCTCTAACAAAGCTTTAAAGGACTTGTTCTGTCCTCAGCATCTCAAAAATTAGGAAACTAATTCAGCCTGAAAGGTTCTGAAAAGTCATTTATCTCAAGAGCATCCCAAACAAAACAGCAGCGTCAGTACCTCTGTAGGACTAATAACTGTATTTTTATGACTTTGTAAATAGGTATTTTTAAGCCAAATTTAATCGATAAGAAAATCATCTAAAGCCTTAGGGCAAGGGAATCTGTGCAAGAAGGCTGCATGATTCTGACACAAAGATAGGACCAAAGCTAACTGGTTTTTGTCATCAATATCTAACTGAAACTTCCATAAGCCAAGACACCTACAGATATTCTTAAATTTCAAAAATAGCATGCAACAATTTATAGCTTTATACATAAATTTGAAATCTTATTTATTAAATTACACCAATTTACATGTACATTAAGTGTATCAAACTGATCAAACCATGGGCCCTTGTAGGCCTACGTTCATGTATTGGATGCTTCATTTCGACATTGAATTTCCCTCTGATGTTATTTATCAAACTTGGAGAAGACACATGTCAGCACAAGCGTACAGCGCGCGATTTTTCGGGGGGCGAGCGATATTTGCCCGAATTTCAACATCCAGATTTAATACCGTGTCAAATCAAATTGACTGGAAATCATTAATTTTCGATTGTGTCTTTTTTAATCACCTGGCCAAATTTTTTAGCCTTTTTGCCTGAATCTTACTGTTTCCAAAACATTTGGGGGGGATCGCCCCCCCTGCTACGCCTATGCATGTCAGAAAGGTCCAGCACAGGTAATAGAAAGTAGAGTTGTTGTTTTTTTAGCTTTTGCTATGAGCTCATCCTGCCAACAGCTGTGAGGTGCACTGACAATACACTAGGAGGCAGCACAGTA
This sequence comes from Platynereis dumerilii, assembly GCA_026936325.1. Taxonomy (NCBI): domain Eukaryota; kingdom Metazoa; phylum Annelida; class Polychaeta; order Phyllodocida; family Nereididae; genus Platynereis; species Platynereis dumerilii. Next base: position 13,306,322 of record JAPTHN010000007.1, read on the forward strand.
TTTTTTAAAACCAAATATGCAAGACCAGTTTTTGATGAGTGGAGCCAGCAACCCAGAAAGAAACATGTTGATTAAAGGTCATGTTTAGCTGTAAGAGACAAATTATTGTAGGCAGGGATGCATAAGTACCATATTGATCACAAGGGCACATCATTTGGGGTTCTCATTTTGTCTTTGAAATGTTTTTGTGAATACAACAACTTTAGCTGTAGACAGGAAATGAAGGTGACGACAGTTGTATTGTTGTATTGTATTGTATATACTATATACTATCAGTCATGCACTGCAATGCAGGCACGGAATTCGTGGTGAGCCTTCCACAATGATACAGCTCAGGGCAGCCATAGTACGGCGCCCATGGGCAAAGACAAGGGGAACATTGCCCAAGGTATAAATACCAAGGACCCAAAAACCTTGACATTTGGTAATATATAATAATCATATTGTGTTAGCTTATGCAAAAAAAATATCCATCACCCACTTTTGACTCAAACTTGAGTGAAAAAATATAAGATCATTTGATTTTTGATTTGTCAATTCAACCCTTTCGGTTAAAAGGTAGGACACTGGAGTTTAAAGCAGAAAGAAATAATGGCGCATTGACTTAATCAGAGGTAACCAGTTTGAAAGCCCGCTTTTGAGATAGTTGACAGTTGTGTGTAAAATTCACAGGGAGTAGGACAAGGCACATCCTTTTGAATATGCAAATTATTGTAACACAATTCTTGGTTTGCAAAGGGGCCTCAGTTAAGTGTAATTAAGGCTGCAATTAGGTCCAGCTGCAAGAACACTGCCCGTCCTTGGAGACATTATAATTAATTTTATAAATAATACTGATAGGCAGCTGGCAGAGGCATGCGCCCAGGGCCAGGTACCACCACAAAGGAAGAGCGCATATGCAACTCCTACACTACATACATTACAATAGATTGCTAAGGCCGCATGGGTCTTTTCCTCACTAGGATAATGGTATTGAAACCAGTTTTAATCGCATATGGTTCATACTTGTGAAAATCATTCTCTCCAAATAGACCCCTAGGGCATTGTTAGGTGCTGTTTGTAAACATGATATCCAACAGCTTGACTTTGTGAAATCACAGATAGCTGTGATCACCGTAATTCACTAGAAATGAGCTATACCAAATGGTCTACCAAATGATATATTTGGTCTCCCAGGCATTGCCGAATCAGTATCACAGGGTGACAATTTTTTTCCAGACGTCTCATAAGGGGGCAACCATTAAATCAGTTTTTTATTAAATGATTTCTTCCACAGTTTTTGCCAAAATAAATTAATTCTCTTCAGGCAATCTCTTACTTTATGGTCAGGTTATTTCTTTTAGAGGATGTTGCTTGATTTAGGAACAACTATTTGCACACTCAAAATACATAATTATTGTCACTATTACCATGAAATAAATACTTTTTCTTTGAAGAAAACTGCAAGTCCCCCTCCCTGAAAATCATATTGTCGTCCCCTTAATTGCATATGTCAGGTCTCCACTCGTGAGGAGGAGGACTCTTAATTGTTACAACCTGTGACATCATTATAATAATAATAATAATATAATAATAGTAATTTATATAGCGCCTTTTCCAGTAAACTGCTCAAAAGCGCTTGTGTGAGTTGGCTGTTATTTGTAAAATGTCTTAAATAAGTGGGTCTTTAGTTTTCTCTTGAATTAATCCAGAGTCTCTGCAGCCATGACACTTCCTGGTAGCTTGTTCCAGAGTTTTGGTGCTGCAAAAGAGAAAGCTCTATCTTCAAATTTATTGTGGCTGCTTGAAGCTGGTTCCATCAACAAAAGTTTGCTGTTGCTCCTTAGGTTATGGCCCAGGTTGGGTTTGAGTTGGACGAGTTGCTGAATGTATGTTGGTGCTTGGCTGTTCAATGCCTTCCAAGTTGTGGTCATCAGTTTGAACTGTATTCTGGCAGGAATTGGCAGCCAATGAAGTTTCTTTCTGTGTGGTCCCACACTGTAATGTCGTTGTAACCTCTCTATGAGACGAACTGCTGAGTTTTGGGCTACCTGAAGTTTGTTCACCAGATGCTGAGATATGCCATACAAAAGGCCATTACCATAGTCCAGGTGGGGTGTGACCAAAGCATTTACTGCAGTTTTTACTATGTCTTTGTTCATAGACTTTCGGAGTTTGGAAATGTTTCGCAGATTAAAGTAGGGGAGGCGGGGGTCAGAAGTCACAAAATTTAAAAAAAGCCCTAGAACAGAGCAGGTGTTTGTTAGATCTGAATGACCTTTGGCACAATTATGCAGTGTTTAGTTGACTATGTTTGTATCACATGATAGCTGCTGTATTGTAAATAGGCTTTAGTCAGTTCACAATTATTTAAGGCAAAGTCAGCTGTGACTTTTTACCCCATGCCAGGGTCAAGAAGTCACAACCGCGGGGTAACAAGTCACATGCAATTGTTGTGAACATACAGCTCTATATGAGGTAATATGCATACCTAGACTTGATAGTCATCCTTGTGCATGAAATTTATAGTAAGCCTTCCAAAGTTATCTGCATGCAATGACAAGGCACCATCAGCAAAGCCTACGTCAGAAATTGCCCAAAGTTTGCGAAATGAAAACTTGCTGCAATTCTCTCTCAGATGTATTATTGATGATGAGTGATGATAAGATTGTAAGCTAAAAGCCTCAAGTGTGGAATATTTTACTTTCCTTAGCAGAGAATATTGAATTCACGGTACCCTATGGTAAAATATCACTGTGCTGGGGTGAAATGTCACACTGTGACATTTCACCCCTCAGATGTTTTTTAAATTCAACGCATGATCATGGCAACTTGGTGACCAAATGGCCAAAAATGGGTTCACAGCATGAAAGACAATTATCAAAGGGACATTGAAACACTAGGACAACTTCCTAGGTCACAGTGACCAGACATTAATAGAGAAAGTTCAGAATCAATAAAACCTGTTTGGGACACCAAAAATGCATGAGGTGGGTAAAAACCCACTTTGCATAATTAGCATAATTTTCATATTCCCTACAGACCTTCTTCTCATAAAAGCGTCCCAAATGATGATTTAAGCTTAATAATTAGGTCACTGCAAGTTGGTCAAAAAGGCCTGTGACTTTTTACCCCTGTGACTTTTCACCCCCTCTTCCCCTAGGCATTTCGGCACATTTTGTTTACTTGTTTCTCCATTGTCATGTTTTTGTCCATGGTCACACCTAAATTTCTGACATCCTCTGCTGTTTTGATTGAAACATTATCAACTTTGATTGATGAAAGCTGAAGTTTATTCAGTTGGTGTGGCGTGCCGATCAAGAGAAGTTCTGTTTTGTCACCGTTATTGCACAGTTTGTTTTCATGGAGAAAATTTCTAATTTCTGTGATATAATGCATTTCTCCATTTTCTCATTTGCTATTTCTTGATCTGTGACGTTTGGCTTAAATGATATAATGAGTTGCTCGTCATCAGCGTATTTCTGATCCTCAATTTTGTTTCGTGAGGCAACTTCATTAAGTGGAGCAATGTAAGAATTGAATAGGATTGGACCAAGCTTAGACCCTTGAGGGACACCAAATTTGAGATGAAGCCTATGTGATGTTTGGTCATTTACCAAGACTGATTATGATCTTTCTCAAATGTATGACTTAAACCAGTTATGAGCTGAGTTGCACACGCCATATCTGTTTTTCAATCTTGCCAGTAAAATATTGTGATCAATTGTGTCAAAAGCAGCTGACAGATCTAGCAGTACAAGCATTGTAATTTCACCCTTGCTCATATTCAACATTGTGTCATTGTGGATCTTTGTTAGAAGGGTCTCTGTAATATGAAATTGCTTATATGCTGATTTCTTGTCATCATCAAGTTTGCTGCGAGCAAGGTGATCCATGTATTGTTTAATAACTGCACTTTCAATTATCTTACCAAGGAAGGACAAGTTTGATACTGGTCGGTATTTTTTCTTGATCAGATCGAGTCCTCCTTTCTTTAAAAGTGGCTTAACCAGTGCATGCTTCAGATCAAGGGGCATCTCCCCTAAAGTCAATGATGTGTTGACTATTTCATATATCAATGGAAGAAATTCGGCAATGCACTCAAGCAGTAACCATGTGGGGATGGGGTCTAGCTGACAGTGCTTGACAGGCATATTTTTTATCAATTTCTTAATTTCCGATTCTGATAGGGTTTTGAACTGAAATCATTTGTTGCCTGTAAAATTGTCACTAACTGCAGTGTGGTTGCTGCCAGAATAACTTAGAAATAACTGAAAAATTTACAAATATATTGAAGGACAATCCCGTTGTAGAAATTTTACTGACACCATATCGCATCATTTAGACAAGCGCTTTCCTTGCAAATATGTTAAATTTAATAAATATAAACACAAAAAGTCATGTTGGATCACAAAAGCTATTCTAAAATCTATGTCTCATAAGGATAAGTAATACATTAGATTAAATCACTATCAGTTAACAGCCTTCAATATCATACATCTCTCGCAAACTTTAAAACTTACAGTAAAATATTAAAGCAAACAATTTCTCATGCAAAAAAGCTTTATTACAATAACTGCTTCCAAAAATTTAAAACAGACATGAAAAAGACTTGGGCTACCATCAATAATCTGATAAATAAATCAAAGAAAATGAGTGATTATCCTAAAGAATTTCTAATAAACGATACTCCAAATTCTGATGTTAAAACCATTGTCAATAAATTTAATAAATATTATACTGAGATTGGTCCGACATTATAGCCAAGAATATAACTTCTCTGAGAAATAAATCGTTCAAATATTATCTCAATAACCCAGTACAATCAATGTTTTCATTTAAAATGGGAGGAACCGAAGATGTAATTAAGGCAATAAATTCTTTGAAACCCAAAACTAGTTATGGGCAGGACAAAATAACGAATAAACTTTTGAAATTCATTAAACACGAAACAACATTGCCTTTGATGCAGATTATTAATCAGATATTTCAAAGTGCAGTATTTCCAGACTCTAGGAAAATTGCAAAAGTTATGCCATTGTAAAAAAAATGAAAAAAATCTCATAAGCAAGTATCACCCTGTTTCCATTCTGTCTAGTGTGTCAAAGGTCTTTGAGAAAATAATGTATAATCAGATCTATGAATATTTTGATAACCTGAAACTTTTTTACCAGAATCAGTAAGGCTTTAGGAGCAAGCATTCAACAGAATATGCAGCAATGGAATTAGTGGAAAGAATAATTGACGAAATGGATAAAAATAACACACTGATAAATATCTTCATGGATTAATCAAAGGCCTGTGACCAACTAGACCATCAAATTTTATTTCACAAATTGGAATACTATGGCATAACAGATTTATAATCATAACAGAAGTTAAATAAATTGTCCCTGAATATCGAAAAATCAAAGGCCATGCTGTTCCATACTTCAAATAGACAAGTGGAAATACCAAATATTTTAATTGATGACATCAAAATTGACTTTTCAGATGAATTTAACTTTCTGGGGCTTGTTCTAGATAAACACTTGAAATGGAAACCTCATATATCCAAGAAGATAAGTAAAACAATAGGTATTATGACTAAAGTAAAGAAATATTAACCAGTTGCTGCACTCCTAAATATATACAATGCATTGATTTTGCCCCACTTACATTACTGTTCCTCAATTTGGGGCTGGCAATCCCGTAATTTGTTTAAACTTTTAAAAAAAGCAATATGTGTGATAACCAACAGCAAGTAGGGGAGGCGGGGGTCAGAAGTCACAAAATTTAAAAAAAGGCCCAGAACAGAGCAGGTGTTTGTTAGATCTGAATGACCTTTGGCACAATTATGCAGTGTTTAGTTGACTATGTTTGTATCACATGATAGCTGCTGTATTGTAAATAGGCTTTAGTCAGTTCACAATTATTTAAGGCAAAGTCAGCTGTGACTTTTTACCCCATGCCAGGGTCAAGAAGTCACAACCGCGGGGTAACAAGTCACATGCAATTGTTGTGAACATACAGCTCTATATGAGGTAATATGCATACCTAGACTTGATAGTCATCCTTGTGCATGAAATTTATAGTAAGCCTTCCAAAGCTATCTGCATGCAATGACAAGGCACCATCAGCAAAGCCTTAGTCAGAAATTGCCCAAAGTTTGCGAAATGAAAACTTGCTGCAATTCTCTCTCAGATGTATTATTGATGATGAGTGATGATAAGATTGTAAGCTAAAAGCCTCAAGTGTGGAATATTTTACTTTCCTTAGCAGAGAATATTGAATTCACGGTACCCTATGGTAAAATATCACTGTGCTGGGGTGAAATGTCACAGTGTGACATTTCACCCCTCAGCTGTTTTTTAAATTCAACACATGATCATGGCAACTTGGTGACCATATGGCCAAAAATGGGTTCACAGCATGAAAGACTATTATCCAAAAGACCTTGAAACACTAGCACAACTTCCTATGTCACAGTGACCAGACATTAATAGGGAAAGTTCGAAGTCGATAAAACCTGTTTGGGACCCCAAAAATGCATGAGGTGGGTAAAAACCCACTTTGCATAATTAGCATAATTTTCATATTCCCTACAGACCTTCTTCTCATAAAAGCGTCCCAAATGATGATTTAAGCTTAATAATTAGGTCACTGCAAGTTGGTCAAAAAGGCCTGTGACTTTTTACCCCTGTGACTTTTCACCCCCTCTTCCCCTACAATGCTCATACTAGTAATTTGTTTAAACAGATACTCTCAAAATACAAGATATATGTGCACTGCATGACCCCAAATTCTGTTATAAATTGATAAGTGGTTTGACTCCGGTTTTTTTATGCTGGGCCCTTGGGCTGTAAGACAAGATCTATCATAGTACAGGCTTCTTAAGGCTCCCAGCGTTCTATATCAATTGGTATAGGGAAAAGTGTCAGCAGGAGAACATCTCTACGATGTAGTAATATGAAGTGGAGCATTGAAAAATAGATTAGTGTTGCAAATACTTCAGATTGGTCCATACATGCTGCAGTACACAAACCTTGTATAAAGGGATTAACAAAGTAGCAGAGCTTGAAACAGATAGCGGTGAGCAGGTTGGCCGACAGGAGAGGTAGTCACAGTGAAAGCTTAGGCGACATGTCATGTGATTACATACAGATGAGATGCAAATGAGATGCATATGAGGTCATCTCAGTGTCACTCAGCCACACCCCCATGGCCAGCCAATGGAATTTCTTTGGCCTGTCACATGACTGGTCACTCCCCCCTCTGTCTGTGGTCCTCCTTAGGATCCTGATCCCACCCTTCATTCGTTGATGTTGCAGTGGTGGCCAGTGTTCTGCTGCAGCCTGCAGCTCCTATTGCACATGTGACTGTGATATACTGATATAGTGATGTAAAGGAAGCTTTTCTCAGGATTATACATATAATTAGTATAGCCTCTCTTTTCTTCAGATACTTCTTGCTTCGGCCTCTTTATAAAAAAAAAATGTTTTCTTGTTAGAATTTCTTTTTTGAGATTAAATGTTAAGCTAGTTTTTTTTTCAAGTCGAGCTGCTCTTCACCTTTTTAGGAGCATTCAGTTCATGTCACCTTTATATATTGGAAAAGGTAATATAAAAATTAATAAAGATACAGATAGATAGGCAGATAGATAGAAATATATCTACAGATGGAAAGATAGAAAGACTGATCTATAGATCGATGTTGACAACAAATTATGGGGTTTCCACATTATTATTTATTGAGGGGGGGGTTGTGAGGCTGTGAGCTCAGTGGTAGCATGCTGGGCTCCAATCCCTGGGTCCACGGTTTGAATCTAGCTCTTGCTGGGTCTTCTGAGACTAGGTTGCATGCATGGCTGTTTCAATTATCCAACAGCATAATACATAACTTAAAAGCCCCAATCATATCCATCTATCCCATATATATCTTACACCTTTTCAAATATATTTTTTTTATACCATTAACAATATTTCAATATTCGAAATTTGTTATCACCACAACCAGCGTATCTTTTTTTTAAAAAAGATTTTCTTGTTCCTACACCAGCTAGATCCTTTTTCCGCTACAATTCATAACTACAACACCAGACATGCAACTGACCTGCGTCTGCCTGCCGTAAGACTTGAATTTGCAAGAAATGGTATCACGTACAGGTTTCCTAGATTTTACAACAATATGCTTGACTTACTTGAACGAGGAAGTTTTACATATAGTTTTCTAGGTTTTAAGTTTTATATAAAGAAAACAATTTTAGAAAGTTATACTAGCACAGCACACTAAGCACAGGTACCAATCCTCATTGTTATGTGTGTAGATATTGCATTTATATTTTCTCCAAATTTTAGATGGTCACCTCTTCAGGTGTGTCAACTGCAGGTTTTCTCTGTTTCTTTCTAAACTTTTCTTTTAAAAACATTTTTAAAGCTTCCAGCCACTGTACCTAATAATGCATGGACAAATGACAACAGGGACTCTTTGACAACAGCACAATATTGCCTTTGAAGAGTTCCTGTAGCTTAGGACCGTTTCAGCAAAGCGAAACGGATTTGTGTGCAAGGACGGAAGACGACACGAGGTGGCGCCGCAGGCGCCACTCTCCTGCACCCTGGTGGACAGTCATTCCGCTTGTGACGTTTGATGAAGAGTGAGCAGCTCATGGACTACCTCCTTGTTTCTCAACTTTAGCTTGTCTACAGGTCATCACAACACTCTGCTCGGGGTGGGAACAGTCCTTGAACTTACCAGCCATGTGTTTGACACTCCACACTCTGTCACAACGTGGAATCACCCATTATTTGAGCCTGCTTACTCACCAGTGTGAGACCACGTGCATCATGCACCCGCGATCATGCATGGGATTTTTTGCTGACTCATCATCACAGTAACCAGAGGACAGCACACCAGCTGGATGATCTCCAGTAGCTGACTTCCATTGCAACTTTTTTCCTGCTCATTTCATCGCAAGACCAGGTGGAATCCTGCTATCGGGCTACTACGGAAAATCCACGAGGATGGACTTAGATGGTCTCCATGGCAACAATATAGATTTGCACTCAGTGACCTCAAGCTACCCCCATCTGGCATCAATGGGCCAAGACGCTGACAGCACAATCCATCATTATGTTGATTCTGCAGGGATGTATTCTTATAGATTTATTTTCTTTCACTTTTTTATGCCAACTTCAGATGCTTAATGTAGTATTCTGTTCCTTGGAACTATATATAATACTTTTTCCAATTTTAGTGCATAATCAACATTAATTATTCTGATCATCTCTTTCCACCAGTTTTTACTTTATTACTATTAATATTACATGTTCAACACATTTTAGTGTTCATCCCAATTATTTTCATACACAAACACCTCTTTTTTATCTCACTGTACCATCACAACATTTTCCATACATTCATCTTACATAATCACACCAAAAATAACTAAATAAATAAATTATATATATTATGTTTTCTCCAACCATACCTTCGGGGCAGTCAGTTGCTGCCACCACCCCTTTGTGCCATTCTAATTAAACATATATAAAAATAAAACAACAATTTATTCTCTTGCCACCACACCTTCGTGGCTTTCTTTCTGCCACCACACCTTCGTGGCAGTCACTTGTTCTGCCACCACACCTTCGTGGCATTCTATTTACACATATATAAAAAATAAAAAATAATTTATTCTCTTGCCACCACACCTTCGTGGCATTCTATTTTCCTGCCACCATACCTTCGTGGTAGTCAGATGTTCTGCCACCACACCTTCGTGGCATTCTAATTAACATATAAAAAAAATTAAAAAAAAAAAAAATAATAATTTATTCTCTTGCCACCACACCTTCGTGGCATTCTATTTCTGCCACCACACCTTCGTGGCAGTCACTTTCTGCCACCACACCTTCGTGGCATTCTAATTAAACATATATAAAATTTAAAAAAAAATAAAAAATTTATATAATAATTATTATTTTCTTGCCACCACACCTTCGTGGCATTCTATTTCTGCCACCACACCTTCGTGGCAGTCACTTGTTCTGCCACCACACCTTCGTGGCATTCTAATTAAACATATAAAAATAATAATTTATTCTCTTGCCACCACACCTTCGTGGCATTCTATTTCTGCCACCACACCTTCGTGGCAGTTACTTGTTCTGCCACCACACCTTCGTGGCATTCTAATTAAACATATATAAAAATAAAAAAAATTAATTTATTCTCTTGCCACCACACCTTCGTGGCATTCTATTTCTGCCACCACACCTTCGTGGCAGTCAGTTGTTCTGCCACCACACCTTCGTGGCATTCTTTTTAAACATATATAAGAATAAACAATAATTTATTCTCTTGCCACCACACCTTCGTGGCATTCTATTTCTGCCACCACACCTTCGTAGCAGTCACTTCTGCCACCACACCTTCGTGGTACTAATTAAACATATATAAAAATAATTTTTCTCTTGCCACCACACCTCTGTGGCATTCTTTTTCTGCCACCACACCTTCGTGGCAGTCACCTGTTCTGCCACCACACCTTCGTGGCATTCTAATTAATCATACATAAAAAAATAATAATAATAAAAAATAATAATAATAATTTATTCTCTTGCCACCACACATTCGTGGCATTTCTTTTTCTGCCACCTCACCTTTGTAGCAGTCACATGTTCTGCCACCACACCTTCGTGGCATTCTAATTAAACATATATATACATAAAAATTAAAAATAAATAAATAAAAATGTATTCTCTTGCCACCACACCTTTGTGGCATTCTTTTCTGCCACCACACCCTCGTGGCAGTCAGTTGTTCTGCCACCACAACTTCTTCCCTCCATTTTAACATATAGGCTACAACATTAATTTATTTTCTTGCCACCACACCTTTGTGCCATTATCTTGTTCGGCCACCACTTGGTGGTCTTCTAATAACAGTCAAAGATAAAACAAATTTATTTCCCTACCACAGCTTCATCCCATTGTGGTATTATCTTTCTGCCACCACCTTCATGTTTTTCAAATTAACAATTTTAAGATAAAATTAAAAATTATAAGATAAAACAGTTTATTTGCTGCCACCTCATCTTCGTGGCATTATTCTTCTTTCTGCCAGACTTCCCTGCCTTATATTTCTTCCAACAGCACCTTCATCCCATTCAATTGGTCTGCCATTAGACCTTTGTGGTCTCTTTCTTATCCCACCACACCTTTGTAAAATCGAATATAATTAATAAATAAATATGAAAAAAATAATAATAATAATAAAAAATTTTAAAGAAAAAAAAAAAAAAAAATTTTTTATTCATGTCACATTCGTGGCATTAACATTTCTGCTCCGCTACTCCCTTAAATTTCTCTACAATATTCTCGTAGCTGTTGTCCTATCACACACACCTTCTGGCCCACCATACCTTCGTGCCTTCATTTTCTGCCACTACACCTTCGTGGCTTTCAGATTGTATCAATAATTTTTTCCTTTTACTGTTGCCACACATTCGTGGATTTTTGGACCTAAATCTTTCTGTTAATTCGTCCACACCTTCATGTTTAAACCTATTCTCTTACGGTTAATATAACCCTATCGGTAGTGCCAACACTACCTTCCCGAAACCAATTTCATAAATTCATTCCCATGCCTCAACTCCTGGTAGGCTATGACTAATTTTAAAATCACATTTTTCATACTCAATTGTCTTTCCAGATACCACGACACAAGACCATGGTTAAATGACTGAGAAAGCCTCCAGAGTGAATCTTGAATCGGGGTCCTGTCCAACTATCACACCCCAGATTAGTGTTGCGAGACGACCACCTGTGTTTTGTCAAGTGCTTTGCCCTGCCGGTAAGGGCCATCATCCCTAGTACAGGACTGGTTTGCCATCTGGGACAAGGATAGGACCAGTGTGGGTAACAGAAGCCCAAAGGTGCTGGACAAATGGGCCTAGAAGTGATTTGGCGAGCCCAGCTGATGGCGGAAAGTCACAGTGGGGGAGGGCCGGCGGATATTTGCTGTTCTATATATAGCCCAACCAATACTGGAATCAACTCCAAACCAGTTTAAGAGCTCATAATGTTTCCTCCAGTGCCACACCAGTTACTGCCTCACGACACTCGACGGGACGACGGAATGTCGCACTTCCAGGAATCTCCGCCTACTACTATCAAATGGGACTAGACCCTCATCGCACCCAGTGAGCCAACATTCCCATCACTGAAAATTCGACAAGCAGTATTGACTACCCCGAAGGCTTGGGGGCTGATACCACCAGTCAATTCAAAATACCAGACAGGATCTGCAACATCATCTCCTTTCTTCACAATCATATAAATGGGTGACTATCCCTCCACAATCCGTGGCTTTAAGTCAGTGACCTTACTTGCTCATAAAGTTAGAAGACATCAGGATCCACGACACTCAAAAATTTCGGATTGGGATTAACCGGAAATCTTGGTCTTCACTCTCTTGGACCATGGCTGCAGGATGGCATGAGAATAAACGATCTGCGAACAGCTTCCAGTCCAAACCATGCCTTACCTTACCTGGGAGTAACATGCTCAATTCCTACTTTCAAGCCAATTTGGCCTAGTCTACCTTGGTTGACGGCGGAAAGTCGCAACCGAGGTCCGGCCACCTTAACATCGTTCTACTGACCAGGGTCTTTTCCCCAGAGCAGTGTCACTACTCTGTCCTTCTCCTCCCTCTCCGTCTTCTTGGCGCAACCAAGCCGGTCTCGACCTTACTTGGTTGTTTGGGTGCTCTCTTCGTTCTCGCCAAGAAGACTCGGATCGCATCCCCTGGAATTCTCATGGAAAATTCATCTACGCTATACCCAATCATGAACATTTATATTTCCATATGATTAATTTCCGATGGATTTTTCACAATTGTATGTTCTGGAGTGTTATAAAACATTCTAAGTTTTGTATTAATATTAATAATTAATAATTAAAACATTTTAATTTCCAATATTGTGGTCGGTGTTGTCCTTTCACACAAAGGACCGTTTCAGCAAAGCGAAACGGATTTGTGTGCAAGGACGGAAGACGACACGAGGTGGCGCCGCAGGCGCCACTCTCCTGCACCCTGGTGGACAGTCATTCCGCTTGTGACGTTTGATGAAGAGTGACCCACCATCCAGCCCCATGCATCCACCTTTCCTTAAGACTTGGCCTCTGCCTAAAATTCGGCGGTTGACAGCGGAAAGCTGCAACTCTTGGTACTTCAAATTTCTTTCATCCAGGGTGCTCTCTTCGTTCTCGCCAAGAAGACTCGGATCGCATCCCCTGGAATTCTCATGGAAAATTCATCTACGCTATACCCAATCATGAACATTTATATTTCAATTTCCGATGGATTTTCACAATTGTATGTTCTGGAGTGTTATAAAACATTCTAAGTTTTGTATTAATATTAATAATTAATAATTAAAACATTTTAATTTCCAATATTGTGGTCGGTGTTGTCCTTTCACACAAATATATTTATGATCAATGTAATATACTATGGAATGTTAACATTGCACATATATATGAGCTACAAATAAATCATCTGAATCATCTTATTGGTTGTCTGGTGGTTGAATCCAAAAAGAGGCTGTATTAAGAGAGGCATCACCACAAAATGAAACATGATTTTAACTCCAAAATGTTACAACCTATGCATATTTTGGATTGAAAATGTATGAAACTCGAATAAATATGTTCAACCCAATAAACAAAAATGTTCAAGGAAGGATCTGTTCAGGAGGCCACCAAAACATAGACCATCATGGACTGGTTAATGGGAAACACCTAAGCAAAGTTAGAGTCCAACCTAATGCCAAATTCAGCTTGTTCAACCCCAAAAAGTGATTATTTGCCCCATTATTTATATGTTGTATTAAATTGTTAATTTGACATGATTTTACCTATTGGTTGCTGTATCGATTGTCATGATCATTTACAGAAAGAATTTTCTGATAATAGAAAGTTTTTGGAGTTGACTTTACTTTCAAATATGTCACCAGTCAGTCTAGTTGTAACTACTTGCCAGAAGAACATTTTGATTGATTTTGAAGGCTTTGCCATTAGAGCTCTTTGCAGATTGGCGGTCCTTTAGAAAAATTAATTTTCTACTTTTCAATTTGCAAACTGGCTCTGCCACGTCATTCACATTTACCTGTTTTCTTCAATTGTCTTATTAGATGAGTACCATAAGTCATTTAATTAGTTTGTTTATTGACACCTATGCTACAAGATATGATATGCACTGAATCAATTAATTAAAGCGTAAACTGGCACAAACAAATCTTTAAAACGATTTTAAGCCAATGACATCACAAGTCGAAGTTGAAAGTTGATTTTGAAACAGTTTGGACCGCTAATCCGCAAAGAGCTCTAAGGCAGATTTCACGAAAAGCTGCAAAATGACTTACCACAACTTGTCCACAAGTTGCATTAGCACAATACTGAAAAATAAAATTTGTCATTGTCATTTGTCATTGTCATTGTCATTGTGGCTTCCTACTTTTATTACTGTTTTTACAAGCCCCTGCAGGTTGAGTATGTATATTTCTACTGTGTGACCAATAGATGCTGAACAATAAGGCCAAACACCAGTTCACATGTTGTGAGACAAACTGTAAGGCGAAGACCTCTAGGCCTGTCCCTAGCGATGCAGACCGGACCACCTGTTAGAGGGTGGTCCGGTATTTACAAAAGTGGTCCGGTCCTGGTCTGGTCCAGGATGAGGTGGTCCGATTTTGTTACTGGACCGGTCCGGAAGCGGTCCATCGGCATTTCAAAAATTATGATAAAATGAGGGTTAAAACATGCTATATGATATAAATTTCATTTTTAGAGATGACAAAATTCATGCGATACTCTTCATGACATTAAAAATCACTGGACCGGTCTGGACCGGCACTTGACTGGTCCGGTCCAACACTGGACCGGTTTTTTGTAGGTGGTCCGGTATTTTGGCGGTCCATGGCTGGACCGCGGACCGGACCTGTCCAAGGCGGTCCGGTCTGCAACACTAGGCCTGTCCCTGGTGGCTAACATGAGACGGTACATTTTATATGGTTCATCCGCAACCTTACAGGGGAATATCAATGAATATGTTAAAATTCGACTTTACACCTTAATTTGCAGTTTCCAAGGTCTTTAAATTCATAAGCTTCACTAACAAACATGCAAGCTACATTGGCTAGAGGTTGGGCCAGCTGATAAATGCTTGTGTAATGTGCAGGCCCTATTGACAACAAAGGACGACTAGGTTACCCATTGGCAAGCCACTTGTAGGTCATCTGACTTCAAAGGCTGCACAGTGCATACAAGTGACTTGTTGTTTTCAGATGAAAGGTGCCTTGATGTCATGGTACACATGTATATATAACTAGAAATGTCATAACCAGAAACCGGTGAGTGATGCGCTGCCCGGACTGAGTCCTAAAGTGATAGGCTCATGCTAATTTTAGTTTAGAGGAAGGGTAGGTTATATTTTTTCTGAACGAAATCCAAAATATTGGGTGCTACAGGTCAATAGTTTGATCACAATCCCATTCCAAAGTTGCAATTTTTTGCTGACCCAATTCTGAACGGAGGTCCTATGATGTCACTGGAGGAACCCATTTTCCATCTGCCAATGCTAAAAAACAAATGTTTTCTTTGTATCTAAAGATTGGCTAGAAATAAATTGGGAAAAACTGAGCACAATAAATTGCACTTAATGCAGGTTCTATTCCAACCACTTTGAACATTTTATTCAGAATTATTACCAAGATAAACAAGTTTTAAAATGGACAAATTGACTCTAGAATGCCTGCTAGCTACTGCTGCAGCCATCTAATATACCCCTTGCACTCACTTCACCCCTTGGCCCACTTTTGGGATGGAGCTGCAAGCAGCCAAAAATGGCCCAAACAAGCACTGTTATGGGTGTTAGGAACTCTATATTGGTGTTTTGTGGATATATTATCAATATATGATTATGAGTGGTGCATAAGGAGACTAGAATTCTGTATTTACAAACTTAAGAGGGAGTTTGATAAACACACCCATGCATATTCATCTGGTCACATGACCAGCAGCATGCCATATTTGGTTGCCTTCACTGACATCACAGCAAAATAAGGTCAGTCCAAATCAGTAGTTTTAAATGGAATTTCTAAGGTGTTGGCTGGGACATGATAGATTAATTTGAAATCAGTTCATTGCATATTTATCTTTTAGAAAATACATTAATATGATAGGGCGAGTCCATGATGAGCCTAACTCTTTAAGGGTGAATCACACCTGTATTCGTCGTTAGTGTATATCCCTCCATGTAATATTTCAGTAAAATGTTGGCTCGCAGGATCACTGCTGTCTTGGCTAAATACACATTTCCTGGCCATCCCACTGACCCAAACTATCCACCTGTCTTTGATTTTACTCTCCTGTCTTTCTGCGCAGGAGTAATTTACCAGCTTGTTATTGTTCTCTCATTTACGATTGGCAACACTGCTATTCCTTTAAAAAAAACGTGCAAGCACTTTTAACAGTTGCTTGCATCCATCTATGTATCTATGTATCTATGTATCTATCTATCCATGTATGTATGTATGTATCTATGTATGTATGTATGTATGTATGTATGTATGTATGTATGTATCTATCTATCTATCTATCTATCTATCTATCTATCTATCTGTCTATCTGTCTGTTTGTCTATCTATCTATCTATCTATCTATCTATCTATTATCTATCTATCTATCTATCTATCTATGTGTTTAGCTGTCTATCTATCTGTCTATCTATCTCGAGGCCTTCCCTTCCTTCCCCCACTACATTCCTCCCTCCATTCCTTTGTTCATTCCTTCCTTCATTCCTTCTTTTCTTCATTCCTTCCTGCATTCTTTCTACCGAATTTGCAAACACTGGATCTAGTTGGCACTAGGATGCTTTTAGGACAAATTTAGTATAAACAAATTTTTGATAACAGCTAACTTTTACAGTTAACATCAAACAGGACTGCTACAAGGTGTGTCATGTTTGTCACACCTATTTCGATGTGATAAATGGACATTCTTGAAGTATAAAGTATATGCTGACCTGCTTTTTTCACTTCTAAGGGAATACTTGATATGTGAACAGGAATTAAGGTATGTTTTTCTTTAGGCTTTCTTATCATTGTCAGCTAATAGTAAATAACATGTCACATGAAATATTGTCCATTAGATTTTTAATATGATTGCACCATTGAATTGCAAAGTTTAGCATCATCACAGTGTTAGCTTGATTGAAATGGTTGGCCAAGTCTAGATAGTGTGGCATGGTAATGAAGGTATCCAATCTCATACTCAGAACTCCATATTTCACTGAATTGAAAGCAAGTGCCCCCCTCAAAGTTACAGTAATGTGTCACGTGTTGCAGCCAGGGCCCATCTTTACAGGGAGGTTCAGCAGCCACAGCTCATAGCCACACTGGGAAAGTGTGTGTGAAGACAGTGGTGGAAAGATTAGAGGAACATTTGTTGCTAAACTGCACAATAAAGCCACTAGAAGTAGAAATAAAGACCCAGTGACAAACTATATGACAGGAACAGAACATTTATGTGAAGAAGGGCAATGGAAGAAGTAGCAGGTGCCCAGTAGCTTCTACATAAAATTAGGCCTAGATGTTAACATTTCAGTGTGTGCAAAAAATCTTCCTTACGAAACCGAGAGCTGCTTACCCAGGGGGGAACCCCTCAGGCAGCGCTAATTATATGTCCTTGAGAATGCTAATAACTACGAATAGCTATTAGGATGACATTAATGAGATCAGATGGAAACCTTAACATGGTTATTTTCACAAAAATAAATTTAATATTGACAATTTGTGTTGTTTTGCATTGATTGTACACTGCACAGTTGCATGATTTTATTATGGACCTTAGACGCAGCTTGAAACAAACAGACTAGGACGCAGGCACCTCTCCATTACAGCATCTGTAAGTCTTCACAGTTTCTACATGGGGGGAGGGTTGGTGAGTCGAAGTTGGTCTTGTGGTAGCGTGCTGGACTGCCAATCGCTGGGTCCAGGGTTCGAATCCAGCTCTTGCAGGGTCACCTGGGCCTATGTTGGACTGCTGTTTCAATCATCCTTCGCCTCATTGCCGTGTCCTCCTCCTGTCCTAATTAGCCTTACCATGTGCATAAATACCGGACGTAAAGCACTCATCCCACTCATCCATCACAGTTTCTACAGACTCAAGTGCACAAAACAAGTTTTTCAATCATGACGAGATCATTATTCAAATATTAATTCTATGAAACTCCCAATATCACATACATTTGACAGACAATAATGATACTCAAAATGTTTACCTATATATATATTCCTTGAAATTACAGGCCAGACACAAGATGTAGAGATTGTTACACAATGGCAAAAATAATAGGGTGCCATTGATTGATAGCTATAGGCCTAAAACTGCAAATTTCATAAAGTAAGTTCAAGTCTGGCCAGGTGATCATGTTCTCTATGAAAGTAGACAAGGTCATCAGGATACTCTGGATCAGCCGAACCCTGCTGGTTTCTTCCAGACAAAAGTTGTGTGAGTTCCTCACACTCGGGTTTTTGTTGACTTGCTAAAGCACTCTAAATTGAACACCAGTGGCAGCACAGTGCACATGTTCATTAAATTGTTTGCCAGATGTGCAACACGCATCCTGCAAATGATAGAACACCACACTATAGCTATATACTATGACACAGTGATCGCCCCCGCAGGTCTCGGGCCTCCTCGTGGCGGTGGGTGGTAACACTAAGGTGAAGACCTGTATCCTTAGTGGCCAACACGAGACAGTGCGCAAGCACACGCCTCCCCGACGGAAATGGGGCAACCTGTTTGCCGTGGGTTGCGACCCGTGTCGGAGGATGAAGGGGTCCTGGTAGTTGAGTTGGTTGGGACTAAGTTGGTCCCTCCCATACAATACACTACTTTGGCCTGGATTTCTCCTAGACGGGAGGCTGGATTGGCCCGATCCAGTCAATCGGCTTGTCATGCTAAACCGATAGGACTTTGTCCTATTGGACATGGCTTATGGGTCAATCGAGGAAGGTTAAGACCCGGATACTCGCCTGCCGTGGTCTCTAGTATCATGATTGAGGCAGCATTGCAGACCTAGCCTTCTCAAGAGTATATCCTTCATGTATCCCTGGGGCTTGGGTACTGGGCACTGCCCTGCCCCTGATTGCCTCCCCTTGTTGGGCTCCGAGGTGGGTGGGGAGCATGGAGGATGAACCAGCAGAAATCTTCATGGCTTCCTCTAACCACAACTCTAGCCAAGAAACAAAACGCTTCCGAATGTCATCTGAGCTATCAGATGCATTTGGCAACATGTTCACTAGCTACTGGCCCAGGTTTATTACTATTACTGGGACTGACCATGACTTTGAGTCGATGTCGATGATTAGAATCTTTGAGACCCTTGAAGAATTAATTGGACCAGTTGAAAGTGGCCGAAGGCTCAGAAATGGTTCAGTCCTGGTGCAAACTAGGACAAAAACGCAGTCTGAGACACTTTTAAACACAACAGATTTGGACGGAATCACAGTCTCAACAGAGCCTCATAATACGCCAAACCAGTGCCGAGGTACTATTATATCGCGTGAAAGTCACCGCAGCTCCGATGAAGCGATCACAAGATGGCTGAGAAAGAAGAACATAGAACTAGTGAGAAGAATTGACCTAAAGAAGAGAAACCCACTCCAACAGCAGAAGAACAAACTCCAAATCCTCATCCTAAGCTTTCCTGGAAATCAACTACCAAAAAAAACCAATATTGGTTTTGAACTGTGTAAAGTGAAGCCATTTATCCCGAACCCTCAAAGGTGCTTTAAGTGCCAAAAATATGGCCACGTTATCTCCAAATGCCGAGGACAGGAAAGATGTTCAAATTGTTCAGCAACAGACCACACACACTCCGAAGAAGAGCCATGCTACCGTCCACCAAAATGTGCCAACTGCGGCCAAACACATCCTGCATACGACCGCAACTGTCCAAAATGGGTCATAGAAAAAGAGGTCCAGCGCCTTAAAGCTACTCAAAATCTCAGCTTTCCTGAAGCAAGAAGAATTGCCACCCAGACCAATGGTGAAGCCACTTACTCTAATGCGGCTGCCATGTCTCCTCATCAACGCTCCACCCCACGCCGTAAATTGCAACTAGATCAGCACTCCATCTCCAGGACAACTGCCACACCCAAGGACGACAATCTCTCGGGAACAACTACCAGTCCCAAGAAACACAACAACTCACCAAGAGACCACTTCCTCAGACTCTTCGAGCATATGGAAGACAGGAACTTCACACCACCTCAACAACTGACACAGAAGACTCAACAAAACCAAAACAACACCAGTGACCTGGAAACCAACAATCAAGAGGTTTCCATGGACACTGGACCATCACAAACAGACAGCCCACCTGAGGCTGCAAAACCAAAGTCACCTGCAGACAACGATTTGCAGGCACACAAACCTCAAAAACCATCGACAACAACTTCAACAACTGCTCCAACACCTAAGTCCAGTAAAGGACTTACAACTCAGAAAGGAGCAAAACCCATAAATCGAAACAATTTCAACACAAAAGTAGTTACAAAAAGGTAACACATGCCACATTACAAAATCAACCATATTAAAACATGGATAATATAGTTCAATGGAACTGCCGCGGTTTCAGAGCCAATTTTGATGAGATTAATATACTAACTCTTGATCACCAACCTATCATTTTATGTCTTCAAGAGACATATCTGAAACCGTCGGACAGTATCCAACTAAGAAATTATTATATGTATAATACCTATGGAAATATTATCAATGATAGGGCCCATGGTGGCTCGTCCATCCTCGTAAAGCAGGGAACCATCCACTCCCGTGTCAACATTGACAGTAATCTACAAGCTGTTGCTGTTAAGATAACAGCACATAAAACATTTACAATCTGTTCTCTGTACATACCTCCAAGTCATCACCTCACATATCATGAATTAAACAATTTGTACCATCAATTACCATTACCATGTATTATACTTGGGGATTTTAATGGACACCATCCTATGTGGGGAAGCCCACATACCAATAATAAGGGTCTTATCATTGAAGAATTTCTTGCTACGACTGATCTGTCTTTTTAATGACGGCACTTGCACATATCTACATCCTGGTCATGGCACATACAGTCCTATGGACCTAAGTGTTAGTGACCCAACATTATATCTAGATTATAATTGGTTTGTCCTTAAAGACAGCCATGGGAGTGACCATTTCCCAATTATACTAGAATGCACATCAGGTTCCCAAACATCAAGCCACCCCAGGTGGAAACTAGATAAAGCTGACTGGGAAAATTTCAGTAATATGGCAGCGAATATTCTTACCCTTCAAACATATATGAATATTGAATCCCCTATGGAGAAATTTACTGAGGATTTAATTGATATATCAAATATGACCATTCCAAAAACAAAAGGCGGCACTGCAAAAAGAACAAGGCCGTGGTACGACACGGAGGTTAAGGATGCAATCAAAGAGAGGAAAAAAGTCGTGAGAATGTATAACACCAACCCAACCAATGCCAATCTGGAGAAGTTTCGTATTCAAAGAGCAAAAACAAGATGTCTTATTCGACAAAAAAAGAGGACCACTTGGCAAAATTATATTTCGAAATTGAATAAAAGGACACCTCCATCGAAAGTGTGGCAAATGATAAAGAAAATTCAGGGTAAAACATCAACATCTCAAATTAGTCATCTTATTGTAAATGAAGAAGAATACACTACACCAGAACAAATATCAAATAAACTGGCAGAGAAATTTTCTTTTAATTCTTCATCAGAAAATTACACTCCAGAATTCCAACGCTATAAAGCTCAGGCAGAACGACTCAAGTTGAACATACAATCAAATGATCTTGAAGACTATAATTGTCCTCTCACCATTGGAGAATTACAAAAAGCAATTGAAAAAGCTGTGGACTCAGCAGTTGGACCGGATGAAATCCACTACCAACTCTTGAAACACCTTCCTCCTCCATCTTTAGAGGTTCTCCTCAACATCTTTAATAAAATTTGGGATTATGGAACCTTCCCTGCTTCTTGGAGGGTAGCTACCATAATTGCTATCACAAAACCAAATAAGGATCATACAGATCCTACAAATTACAGGCATATTGCCTTGACAAGTTGCCTATGCAAGACAATGGAAAGAATTATTAACAACAGACTTGTATGGTACCTTGAATCGAATGATTCCATTTCCGAATTCCAATGTGGCTTTAGAAAACAAAGAAGCACAATAGACCATCTGGTTAGATTAGAAACGTATATAAGAGACGCTTTAATAACAAGGGAACATGTTGTAGCAGTATTTTTTGATTTAGAGAAAGCATATGACACCACCTGGAAATACGGCATAATGAAAGATTTGTTTGACTTTGGTTTGAGAGGTAGACTTCCTCATTTTATTGGCTCCTTCTTAGAAGATCGATGGTTTAAAGTGAGAGTTGGGTCAACACTTTCAAGTGAATATCCCCAGGAGATGGGTGTTCCCCAGGGAAGCATTTTATCTCCCACATGCTTTAACATAAAAATAAATAGCATTGTCAAAGCTATTCGTGAAAATATCATGTGCTCACTTTATGTCGATGACTTTCTTATTGCAATGAAGTCCAAGCAAATGTCAACTATAGAAAGACAGTTGCAACAAAATTTAAATAAATTACATAAGTGGTCTCAAGAAAATGGCTTTAAATTTTCTAAGTCCAAAACAGTATGTATGCACTTCTGCCATCTTAGAACTAACCATCCTGAGCCAACACTTAAAATTGATAATTGTGCCATCAAAGTAGTAAATTCTAATAAATTTCTTGGAGTTACATTTGACTCAAAACTCTCCTTCATCCCCCACATAACTGCACTTAAGGCAAAATGCCTACAGTCTCTGAACATCTTGAAAGTAGTGGGAAAAATAAACTGGGGTGGTGACACCACTGTTCTTCTCAGACTTTATCGTGCAATGACTCGGGCACGTCTCGACTATGGCTGCATTGTATATGGCTCAGCAAGACCATCCTATCTTCGATGCCTGAATACTGTACACAATCAAGGAATCCGCTTGAGTCTTGGAGCATACAGGACATCTCCAGTAGATAGCCTGTATGTTCTGGCAAAGGAACCTCCTTTATCACTCCAACGACTGAAGCTATCTCTACAGTATACTATCAAACTGGCTGCGAATCCTCTTAATCCTGCATACAAAATTGTCTTTCATCCTAACCATACCGAACGATATGAACAACGACCAAATGCCATTCGGCCACTGGGATTGAGGATGAAACCCCATCTTGAGGCCGCAGGAATAGACACATTTTTTATTGCTGAGAACAAAGTTCCACAAATTCCACATTGGAGTATAGAAACACCAGTTGTTAACACTGATTTAGAAAGCCTGAAAAAGGCAGAAACAGATCCAATAGAGTACCAAAGAAGGTTCTACGGTATCAAAGTAAGATATCATGATCACAAATTCTTATATACAGATGGCTCAAAAGATGGAAACCGAACGGCTTATGCTGTAACTTCCTGTAAATCAAACCTACACAGTGAGCGCATCCCAAATGAAAGCTCAGTATACACTGCTGAGCTTTTAGCAATCTACAAAGCCGTATGGCTTGCTGGAATGTCTGAAAAAGACAAATTTGTAATTTGTTCCGACTCTAAATCGGCAATTCAAGCTCTTGCAAGCAAGAGATTAGATCATCCCATATTACAAGACATACTCATGCTCCTGTCTGGATTAGACAGCAAAGAAATTGTTTTCTGCTGGATTCCAGGTCATGTGGGAATTGCTGGAAATGAAAAAGCTGATCTTATGGCGAAAAATGCTCTTTCCAAAGATCTTACCGTTGATACTATTCCGTACACGGACCTCCGTCCAACTATCAATGATTATATAAAATCCGGATGGCAAGTTATGTGGAACGCATGTGAGAATAATAAACTGAGAGTAATCTTTCCCAGAATCAGGGATGTACAACACATTACCTCCAGAACACGGAGAGACCAAAGTGTGATTCACAGGTGTCTTATTGGACATTCAAGACTTACTCATTCCCATCTTCTACTGGGCGATCCAGCCCCGGTTTGTGAGGAATGCCAATGTCCCCTCACAATCAAACACATCCTAAAGGATTGTAGAGTTTTTCAAACACAAAGAAATACACTTCTCCCAACAAATCCACTTCGACTTCTTGTAGACAAGCCAGAAAACATAATCACATTTTTGCACCAAACACAGACATACTACAAAATATGAGGAAAATAAACAAAGATAAATAACACCCTAGTAAGCCTCGATATAGCCCAATAAGGTGCTGCAGAGGCGTAAAACACAAACACACACACATGACACAGTGATCAACTTATAGACAGCACTATAGTTGTTTCCCTCTTGCATATTTAGACATAGATACAGGGCCTGTAGCCCCAATCATCCATCTATCCATGCACATATTTAGAAATAACTGCAATCATTGTAAAACTATTAGACACAATATAATGTATATTACCATACATGTAGATAATAGAGGACACACTCGATATAATAGCACCAACTTTAATGTTTCATATATGAAAAAGAAACATACAAATCAGGATACCCATTGTGAGATTAAAAACAAAGATTCGGGACTTTGTCAACTGTTATTATCGTTTTCATAGCTATATGTTTTTTTGAAAACTTCGTTTTGCAGTTAAACCTTGACATCATCAGGTATCTGTCAATGTGATTGGTCTAATCTTCAATCTGTGACATATCAGTTCAGAGTTTGACATCACAGTTAATGACAAAGGAATTTAAAACTGCCAGGCAATGTTACTATATGTGTACAACCACAACAAACAACCCATGTCTAAGCTGAGTGTTACACCTAACCAAAAGAGTTTCATAGTTTTCCAAACAAAATGTGTTGCTGTTTTTCACAATACACCAGTCATCACAATTTCAAACAGCTTTTGTTGTCAGTAATTGCAACTCTCCTTTGAGGCTAAGTAGTCTGTTTGGTTCAGTTACAGTTCATTGAAGCATCATTTAGCCAGGGCAAGCTGAACAAGTTAAACATACATCATACATGTGTCAATGCACTTCGTCAGTTTCCTGAAATCTGTGCTTGTAATAAACAAAATTATTCAACTTAATCCCTGACATCACAGTTTTGGAATGAAGCAAATTCCAAACTTGAAAAACACGTAGCTATGAAAACGATAATAACCAGAACACACTACTTTAGACATATGAGCAGTTTTTTGAGGTCTTTAAATTCAAAAGCTTCACTAGCCTGCGGCCTTACAAGCACCAGTTGGTGACTTACATTTGCAGCAAGCTCAAAATAACCAAATTAGCATATATAGGGACCACATAACAGAGAACTGAAAAAGCCTGGCAAGAAACAACTACATCAACAGGGTCACTTCACCTTTATGTCAGTGACACCACTGACACCTCCATCAGTCCTGGAATAGATTTAAGTGATGCAGAAATAAACTAACTCAAAGTGCAGGCTCATCAGCTACATTCACTGACACATTTTTGAACTGACAGCAAGAGGTAAGTAGTACAAAGAACACTGTAAGGTGAACTGTTATAACACTCCTCAAATTGCGAATTTGTGATAGGCTACATAGTGAAAAAGGCATCTGTTTATGGATTTATGAGACATTGTAAGTCTCTTTGAAGATTGCCACTAAAAGAACAAGGCAGGATGATGCAGATAAGTGGATAATATGTGTTCATACCAGACAACTTAGGAAGTGAAATATCCTAAGCAACCATTTAATAATCAGGGGGGCTTGGAGTTTTCCTCAGAGGGAAATTATTTATTTCACGGTAACGGTGGCAGTAATTATTTATTTCGAGTGTGCAAAGTCGCCAAATGTTCATTCCTAAATCAAGCAACACCTTGTTAAAAAAACCACATGAGAAATTATTTAATGCAAGACTGCCCAGAAAGAATATATTAATTTCACCACAACTGAGCAAGAAATAATGTATTTCAAAAAAACTCCAAGACCCCTTGAGATTAAATAGGGCCCCCTAATCTCAGTTGAAATTAACGTACAGTCTGGCAATGGATATTTTATTTAAAAAATAGTACAACTGTAAGGTAAGGTAAGGTAAGGTAAGGTAAGGTAAGGTAAGGTAAGGAAGGTAAGGTAAGGCGATGACAATAGAAACAATAAACACAAGCTATAAGCTTTTTACCGACAAATTAAAATAACAGAACTAGATGAAGTGATGAAATTATATAGAGAGGGAAAAATGAATAACATATATTTACAGTTATATTCTTACACTATCATACAATGATTCATACATGTATCAATGCAATAGTGTTTATCATTACATTAAATTTCTTCAGAGAATTTCTCAGACACAATAAACATGTTCCACATTCACATTGATTAAAGTACTTGTTTCTCCGCAAGTCTGACTTGAATGATGCTATATCAACTGAACATTTCAAATGAGTTGGCAAAATATTCCGTAAAGAGAGACCTTGATAACTTATTGATCTTTTTCCATATTGAACTGTATTGAAAGTAGGTTGCACTAACTTGCCATTGTCCCGCATGTTGTATGGAAGGTTTGTTTCTCAAAGAAGGAGCTTTCTAAAGGTGGCGCTAGGCCATGAAGTACCTTATAAACAAATTCAACTAAGTTATCCTTACTGGTTACATGTAGCATATTTTTGCCTGTTTTTATAAGTAAGTCATTGTATGTACTCTCATAATCATTGCAAACTAGTCTTAATGCTCTTTCATTCAGTTTTTAAATTTTCCTATCGTGACCTGGAGAGAAAGTTTGATAGGCCATTGAACAGTAAACAAAATTTGAAGCAACAAATGCCTCATAAATCCTGAGTTGTCCTTCATAATCTACTGTTTTACATAATCTTTGAAGAGAATTTATTTGCCTTGCAGCCTTTTTGCAGATTAGTGATAAATGATGATTGAAGTTCAACTTATTATCTATATGAATGCCTAACAATTTCACAACACCT
This sequence comes from Platynereis dumerilii, assembly GCA_026936325.1. Lineage (NCBI taxonomy): Eukaryota > Metazoa > Annelida > Polychaeta > Phyllodocida > Nereididae > Platynereis > Platynereis dumerilii. Next base: position 13,333,364 of record JAPTHN010000007.1, read on the forward strand.
TCTGATTTGATAGTGTTTACTTCAACCTTGAATTCAATTTCAGTATTGCATCTGCTGAAGCATATTGCCTGAAACTTTGACGGATTAGCTTTCATATAGTTTACTTGGAACCAAGTGATGGCTGTTTCAGCAGCTTTCTCAAGTGTGTCTTTAACCTTTAATTTATCCTTATGAGAATATGATAAAGTATTATCGTCAGCATAATTGTACACATCACATGTTTTCTTGAGCTCAAATATGAAATCATTTATAAATATGTTGAATAGAAGAGGACCCATGATTGACCCCTGTGGGACACCTGATTTTAGATTTAACCATTCGCTTCTAATATTTCCTAACTTTACAGCTTGCTTTCGGTTTCTTAAGTGACTCATGATAAATGAGCAGGCATCTAATGAGACACCATACGCATGTAATTTTGCTATTAAAAGTCCGTGCGGCAAACTGTCAAAAGCTTTTGAAAGGTCTATTAATACACAACCAACATGAAAATTATTATCGAGGGCTTTTCTCCGATTTTCAATACATTTCACAAGTACATTATTGCAGCTATACTGTTTTCTATAAGCAGATAGATCATTTGACAAATAGTCTAACATAAAATCTAATAATTGATCACAAAGAACTTTCCCAAATACCTTTGAAGTGGATGAGAGTACACTTAAAGGTCTGTAATTTTCTTTTGCAAGTTGATCAGACTTTTTATAGAGTGGTGTTACCTCTGGTTTTTTATTGCTGTCTGGAAATTCACTAGTTACTAGGCTTTTATTTACTATTTGATTGGGGGAATTACGTAAAGAGCTTGAGCCCATTTTTAGAAATTTTGGGGACTTTTGATCAAAACAAGTTGCTTTGTTTGGTTGAAGATGTTTTAGTTTGTTTAGCAGAGATGACTGACTAACTGTTGTGAAGTTAAACTGTTGTTCATTGTTTGTATAGTCATTGATTAGTTTCACACTAGGGTGATCCCTGTAGTGGTCAATGACCTGAACAGCTGACATTTCCTTAACTTCGTTTGATTCACAGAGATCACTTGTAACATTTATAAAATATTCATTAAATGCATTACTAACATCTATTGGTTTCCCAATCAAAGAATCATTTTCATACAATGTGATATTTTGGTTGGTCTGTTTAACATTGCTGGTCATAAAAGGTTTAACAATTTCCCAAAAGTGTTTCCCTTTACTATTGTCAGAATTACAATTATCTTCAAAATATTTTAATAAAGATGTCCTCTTTAGCTTATTTACGAGATTCTTTGTTTCTTAAAGTTTTGCCATGACTCCTGACCTTTGCTTTTGTGGAATTTTCTTCTCATAGTTGTTTTTATGTTTATAGCTTTTCTTAAATTGTCATTCATATAAGGTAGCTGTTTGTACTCTATTATTTTCTGCTTTTTTTGGGTATTCTTGTTTACAATATCTAATAGCAAAGTATTGTGATACCATAATTGATCATCAACATCATCAAAAAGTTGACCTATGTGAAAAGGTGCCGATTCTAGATCACTTTTATATGATTTTTCATTGAAGTGCTTATTGCGCCTGAGCGTGCCAAGTCATTTCAACTGCTCACTTGCTGAGTGGCTCTGATGACGAGTCAAAATTACGTGGTTGACTGAACACACTCCAAACAAAAACAATTTAGGGATTAAGAAGAGATTGAGTGTCAATACCAGAGGAGTAGCCAGATTAAAATGTTAGGGGAAGTATGGAAATTACAGAAGAAAAATGATACTAGGGTTTACAATTTGAATTCATCTGGTGAACTGCAGTATATTATGTATAATATATATTGAACTTTAACTTCTGAAATTACAATTAGGTAATTTCTGGGAATTATTTCTAAATATTTTTGAGTACTGTGCCGGTCAAGATTTTTTTTAGGAGAAACATTTCTAAAACTATAACATAAATTAACCCAGGAGTGCATGTAATCAATATATTTGTATTATTTATTCTAGTCCAACTATCTGCCTGTCTATCTGCTAACTATCTGCCACTTTGTAATCTGTATATATATGTACCATCTGTCTATCCACCAATCTATCCATCTTCCGATCCATCTACAATCTATTCCATAGGCAAACCACATTTTTTGGAGGGTTGGCAAGATTTTCCCAAATTTCATAATCTACCTTTCATATCATTTGAAATAAAATACCTTGGTAACCTTTGACTTTCAATAATGTTAACTTAGTTATCTGCCCGAATATTCAGCCTCCTTGCCCGAATTTGAGCCTCCCTGCCCGAATTTTTAAAGTTCTCCTAAAAATTTGGGGGGGGGGGCTGCTATCTATCCATCTATCTATCCGTACTTTTTATTCATATCCCAACTGATTGGTTGACTGACTGGCTTACTGGGTCTGGCTGTTTAACTGACAAGCAGTACTTGATTTTAAAATTGTGTTATAAAATGATAACCTATGTAATACGCACATTTTGCATCACATCAAAGTTTCTAACTAATTTAATTAGTTTATTCCTGTATAATATAAGTTTGATCAGTTGAATGGACCCCAAAACTGATCGATGTATGCCACTGGATAATGAATGTACTGGAATGGGTGTGGACAACAAACTTGGGGATTAACAAAATCAAGCAAGCCTGACCAAATGCATCGTCACAAGTCCTCAAAATCACTTGGCAGTGGAAAGTGGCCTGGCACGGATAGGCGCATGAAGCAATAAATGTCCTGTAGTATACTATTTTAGGTTGGTCTGATGGGCAAGTTAATTTTGTAGCAGCACTGATATAATTATGGAAGTCGCTAATAAATATAGAAATATTCAAGGATTGTCTTATTGATTTTGGATTATTTGTTAGAATTACATCTAGTAGTGTAGGGTTATCTGTGCTTTTAAAATAAGTCGGATTTTTCAGTAATTGTTTGAGGTCGTAATTGTCACAAGTATTACTTAATTGGTTAGGTTTTTGCATGAAATTTACATTTAGATCACTAATTACATAAACACATTCACTCTCTGAGAAGCACTTATTCAGCATGATCTCCAAAACAGAGTTAAGATTAGAGACATTTACATTTTGGTGGTCTATAAATATTTTTTCTGGGTTGTTTTAACTTGTATTACAATACTTTCTATTCCAGACTCATTTACAGCGATATCCGATCGATTTCTATGTGGGATTGTGTCTTTGACGTAACATACTAGTCCACCACCATTGGCATTTCTATCAAGTCTGTGGATTAAAAAGTTATCAACATGAAATTGAGCATTGGGGAAGGAGCTGTCTAATTTGGTTTCTGATAGAAATAGAATGTCACTATGACCTTTTAGTAATATTTCATATATCTCCATATACCAGCGTGACAGACTGTTAATATTTGTGCATTTGGTCTGTGCGTGTGCTGGCATTTTCCCTGCACGGAACATCTGATAGAGTTTTTAAAAAAATCTTTAGAAGATTTAAACTGATGAGGAAAATGCAATATTATATAAAAATCACCAATGTCACTGAACCTCATAATGAGGCAGTGTAATGTAATCTGTCATCCACAGATGTACATTGTTCTTAGAATGTAATGATTATCAGCAATAATGACTTATGCAAACACGTCTTGCACAATCAGTTCAGTAACCTTTGCTTGTGGAGATTTTGTTTACAGATCACACCTTGGCAACCACAACCCGACCAGATTACACAGTTACACACAGAAGTGGATAAGGTATCTGCTCAACAGAGACCTAGTCACATCATTATTGACTCGCTGCATCAAAGAATCAAAGTCCAACACTCCTGGACCAACAGGTCACCACAGCTCACCAGCATCATCGGTCCTGAAGGAGCATCCAGTAACGCATATTAGGCCTAGTAGTTGATTCAGTCCTCTTCAGTATCCATAGCTTTAAAAGAGGAGACTGATTAAGGCAGATTGAGTCCAGCAAAACAATCATGTTTTGAGGACATCAGATAAAACACTATAGTAATTGACCAACTAACTGGTGGGACAATTTGACATTTATTATTTTAAATTATGAATACTGTCATTAATTCCTCAACTTTCTAGATTATTATTGATTGAATATATTATGAATGTACAGGTAAAATTATTCAACCCCTTGGTATTTTCCCATTGAATTCAATTGTTGGCGTGTCTTGCAAAAATTTGTGCAAATCATGAAAAAAAGGATAACATCAAATATCAGACAACATAATGCCAAACTGCTGTGAATGAGACCTTAATCTGGCAGGCAGTTAACATTTCGCATTGGGGTCAAACATTTCAGAAATCATTCAACCCCCTGGGAATGGCATTTGAGCAGGGGATGGAACCTTCTCAAAAATTTTGACCCATACCGGCCAAACGTAAAATGGAGCCTTGTCAACTGGGTTTAGTTATGCTTCACATATTTAGTATATGTTGAGTAGTATAGATTATGCTATCACGCTTTTAATGATTTGATACATTCTGGTGTCACCCCACTAATTTTTGCAAGACCAGTTTACTATTGGAGTAGGCCTATATAGGAAAACGTCAAAGGGTTTTAATAATTTTGCTGCCAGGTGTATGCTGCTTGTGCACCTATGAAAATTACATTACGCCATAATTCAAGGGGTGTTCAGAAAGTTCACGGCATTTTTTTTATATAGGCACTTATACATATTCAATCCAGAACTATGCATTTTTTACAGGATAAGAAAGCTGCAGGTTGTCATGAAACAGAAACAGCAGCTAGGTGGGCAGTTAATACTGAGATCAAGAAAGCCAATGAATTGTGGCTGAGAGAGACCTCGCTGTATCACTTGTATCAGTGATATTGACAATAATCATTGATACAAAAAATATAATTTTAGCTCTAAAACATACTCCCAAGTACACCAAAAGCATTAATTCATACACCTGGCCTGTTGAAGACACTGTTCCTTGAAGCCCTTCAGACAAAGTTTTGTGAAAGCATTTCAGTCATCCAAAGTCTTTTCTCCTCTGGTGCCTGAAACTATCGCCCCCAGTGACTAAAGTAAGCGAAAATCAGGACTTATGCAAAGCTATATGTCACAGGAATAGCTAGATGGATAATGCTGTCCCTTTAGGTCTCTTGTTCATACCAATGAATGAATGTTTTTTGTCATAAGTCATGATGTAATTAAGGCCCACATCCTGCTGCCTGCATCTCTCTTGCCACATCTTGCATGCAGGAGTGCTTTCCCACAAGGGTTCAGCGTGAGAATAGGCCTACAAACATTTGATGTGTTTGAAGTTATACTTAGATGCTAATATCATATTTCTGGTGCCAAATACTGTCTATCTGACTAAAACAAGTGATAGAGAGAAGTCTTTCCCAGCCACAATTCATTGGCTTTCTTTGTCTCAACATTACCTGCTCCACCCAGCTGAACTTTCTGTTTCCACGGCAACCACATAATGACCTAAAAATGTCCAAATTGTGCTAAAGTTTGGAAATCCATTCCAAAACTGCTAATTGCTGCATTTTATCCTGTAAAAAATTCTTAGTTCTACATTAAAATAGGTGTCCATGTGAAAAAAGCCACAAACTTTCTGAACGCACCTCACGCCTGTTACAATAAAGAATCGGCCTTGAAAGGTCAAATCACCATATTGTGACCTTATGGCTGAGTTTCCGTTCTATCCTGCAAATGGTTCACATTCATTATTGTGTAATAAAAGCTTCTCAGGAAGCTACTATTGTGTAGGCCTAATAAATATATTATGAACCATCTTTCTTGTTAATCATATCATATATCACATCATATATTGTTGAACGCAAAGGAACAGAAGACAAAAGCGAGATCTAGATAATATGGCCGCAGTGCCTTTAATGGCTAAATCTGACGCACAAACCACACACACACAATACAGACAGAGAACACACAGACAGACAGATCAACATAGATTAGGGACCGTTCAGAATTTATGACTGGGGGGGGGGGTGGGCGTTTTGGCCGAGGGGGTACTAACTTTTCACACGTGTTTCAAGGGGGGGTATTAATTTTTGACAACACTTCCAAGGGGGGGTAAGAAATTTTAACAAAGAAAAAATGTTTAAAAACCTGCATAAACTCATTTCATTTGGACTTTTTTATGCGCAAAAGTCCGCAAAATGACGCGACTCTGTACGCGTGGCCGTGTATAATTGTATATATAAATGTATTGCTTTGTAGGTAAGGGGGGGTACTAAAAATACGCGTGAAACCTAAGGGTGGGGTACTAAAAATCCGCATGAAACTCAAGGGGGGGTATCAATTTTTGACGGGAAGTTCCAGCAAAACTCCCACCCCCCCAGTCATAAATTCTGAACGGTCCCTTAAGTGAGCTGCTCTGGACCCACCATACAAGTAATATTTCTATATAATAATAGAAAATAAATTATCAAATAGTAGCAATAAATATAGTCGAATAAGTGTGATCAATCAGTAATACAAATAAATATAAGTAACACTCTAGAAATAAGGATGGTAGATTAATATAGGTAGATGCAAAGGAAGACGCTATGAGGGTGACTTAAGGTCGGAGAACTGTAGGTAAGAAAGAATTTTAAACAAATACAATTGAATTACCTACCAGGAGTAGAATAAGAACCAAGGGCATAAGGCCCACATCATTTGTTGCCTTAATTTTAGAAAATGGCTCAGTCAAAAATGGGGAGAAAAATTTTGACTTGATATATAGAAAAATAATAAAATTAGTTTTGAATGCTACCACCCAAGGGCTGGACGGGCGGGGAATTTTGACCCAGAGGCCACTGACTGATGGTATTTATATGAGTTACAAATTTGTCACAGCTTGACCGACAACCGTCAACCATGCGCCCAACACAGAAACAAGTGAGGGAAACAAGAGATTAGAACACAGCAAACAATAGAGTCAGCAACACAAAGAGAGGAAATTGAACTCAAAGTACTAAAGACCATGAGAACAGCAGACATAAAGATGGAGCAGCCAGTCCATCCAGCATAACCCCAAAAGGGGGACCCGCTCCCTGTTCCCAGTTCAACATCTTTTAGTGCTCTAACCACTAAATCCCTACCATAAGGCTTGGTGAGCTTTGTAACTTGGTAAAATATAATTAATTACATGATGCTGGCACGCTTGAAAGCAAAATACATATAATATTATTGCATATCTCATGAGCATACTATGTCATAGTATGACATCCCATAATATTCTTGACACCATTTAGTTAGCTGCTGTGTGTGTCATCATGCTGATTTAAGTCGACTTATCTCATCTGTTGGTGACAAGCAACGAAGGGATTATACAGCTGATTTTTACTTTAAAATCAGTTTTGACAAATCAAATGGCCTTTTCTTGATCATGACTAATCAAGAAGCCTCTTTGTTTTCCAGGTTAAATGTAGAGCAGACGATACTTCATCAGCTATCATGAGTCACAAAGTGCCGTTTTCACAGTGAAACAGTCCACTCTTGTTGCATTTCAAATTTCCAGGCTGTAAAAGAAAATGTTGAAAAAGTGAATCTAGAACATCTAATTAAGAAGAGCATTAGTGGTTGAACATACATGCAAAGTCGTGATCACTGCCCAATAAGAGTTTGGATATCCCCATACTACTTTCACAAGGTATCATAATACATTAAAAAATTCATGAAATTATATGCCGAAGGTTGTGAAAAATATGATGGTAGAAACAGAAACTAAGTAATCTGGGGTTCTTTTGCATCAGCTACACACATTGTTACGTTTTTCATAACATACAGCAGACTGAAAATAATACTATTTTTTGTGTTTTGTTTTATCACGAATCCATGATACGTTTTTCATAACATAAGGCAGACTGAACATAATACTATTTTTTGTGTTTTGTTTTATCTTGATACATTTTCAAAACATACAGCAGACTGAACATAATACTTTTTTTTGTGTTTTGTTTTATCATGATATGTTTTTCATAACATACAGCAGACTGAACATAATACAATTTTTTGTGTTTTGTTTTATCATGATACGTTTTTCATAACATACGGCAGACTGAAAATAATACAATTTTTTGGTGTTTTGTTTTATCATGATAGGTTTTTCATATAGTGCTGTGGCAATTGAGCACATTTGGGAGATGACCCCAACAGAAGGTATAACAAAGCACAACCTATACCATCTTGTGCAGAATACTGTCTGGGATCTGAAAAATATGGTTGTGGTGATTTCAAAGGTGTCTGACATGTTCAAAAGAGCATATATCTGATGTAAAGTAAGTTACGAAAACAAAAAAAATTAAAAATCACTTTTCTGCCTATATGGGCTCCCCTATGAAACTTAAATGCTTCAAAATGGTCCTAACTGATGCCAATGGGTGTATAATAGTATATTCTAGGCTATTTATTTTAATATTTTCTAAATCTGACAAAGTAGGGGTGTTTTAATGTCAAAAATTAGCAAAAAAATATTTCATTTTCAGATTTCCGAGCCACTTAAATTGCATAATACCAGAGAACTATTCATCAAATGTGAACATATTATACATCAAAATTTTCCTTATTTAGTCCTCTATCCAGTGGTATATAACACATGTAGGTCTGAGTAATAATGTAGCCACAAGAAGACAAAATGCTTCCCCTTACCCTTATTTTTCGAAAATCGCATAAATTTTGCATCTGCAACAAGAAATGTGCAAAAAAGATATTTAATGAATAACTATTGACCACATTAGCAAAAGAAGCTCTGATGAATGCAATCCTTCTTTATTCAGTACATTTTGGGTGATTTATGGGTTTAATTACTATATATATGGTAGTTCATGCATATATTATGGCATAGTATAGGAATGGCCCCCTAATCAACACAATCACGACAGCATTTCCTACCAGCAATTACAACTTGCATTTATGTCTGATTTCATGTTTCTCTTTCAAATTATAACTTATTCAATTACAATGTTTCATATTTTCTACATTGTGCGATATCATTCACATATAGGCCTTGGTTTTTTATGACCATGAACTCTAAATCAGATGTTGTAATGTCATGATTAATTCATTTGTGCCATAGGTGTTGTTTTTTGCTTTTTTGAAAATGTCTTCGTGCTTGCTTTAAGAGCTTTTTGATAAGTGACATAAGATTTTTTTGGGAGCAAGTCACACCCCAACAAAGAGAATCACCACCAAGGGCCCTTTACCAAGACAAACAAGAAACTAACTTTGCTGAAAAAAGCTTGCATCAGAAAGATTGCAACCTTTTTCAATGCAACAAAATTAGGAGGGTGATATTGCAGATTGGCTCCAGTGACTACCCTACAAAGAAGACATAATCCCGGGGACATAATAACTGTCTTGCAAGATTTTTTGGAAGTATAATTTATACACAAGCATAGAAAAACTAAACCTGCTACATGTAGGTGTTACAGAAGTTTATTTCTGAATGCGATATTAGTTCTACTGAACAATAACCAAACACAACCATGTGCAGCTGACATTATCTAAATGCACAGCTTGTAAAAATACTCTTTGAACCATCCTGCATCCAACGAAAATTCTTACAAGAGAATATCCCAGAAATGTGAGAAGAAAAATGCTGTTGCATTTGGAAATTGAAACAGCATCTTGACAATTCAGAGGGTTTCTTCTGGTCACTGAACGCAGACGCAAAAAATGACATCGTGCAGTCAAGTGAAGTCACAATCAAGAAAACACTGCAAAAAGCGTCTGAATTGCTGGAACACATAGCAACTGTTACAATCACAAACTTAGAGACATTTTCTAAATGGAAATAAAGAGCTGAAGGGATGAGGAAGCAGGGGCGGACTGGCGGCATTTCGGGCCCGTGGCAAAATAAGTCAACGGGCCCCTACGTCTCTACCATCAGCGCTATTTCCAATTAAAAAAGAAAAATTCTACGGGTCTAATTTGGCAAATTGGTTGGGGGCCTCCATATGAGAGGAGGCTGTGCTTTTCAGTTAGTGTATTTTGGTCACGTATTCATGCACTTGACAGCAAAATTTTGCTCTCTTCTTAAAATTTTTATTTTTTTGATATCTTGTGGGCCCCCCTGAGTGAATGGGCCCGTAGCATTTGCCACTTTGCCACATAGGCCAGTCCGCCCCTATGAGGAAGCTTCCAGGTCCAGACCTGGCTAGGAATTCAGAATGCCATGCTGAAGGTACCTTTGTCCGACCACATGTACCTGGAGGTATGTTTCTCAACATACAAAGGCATACTTACCAGATGGAATATGGTCACAAGCTGTCGAAGAACCATCATTTCCACACTGCATAATTTGCAGTGTTGCTCCATCAACCCCACCAGTGTTGGTGCGGTTGATGGAGCATATTATGTCCCATCACGTTTTGGCAGAAGCAATGAAGCATAGATTGTAAATATTTATTTTTTAATTGTGAGGATCCAAGGACCTCAGTCCACGAAGGCTGTCGCCTGATTTTGCCCCACCACTTTAAGAATGAAACTGATGCCCCTGTGATTGAATTGCACTGAACTTCCTAAAAAAAATTCAAACTGGGCAATATGTGAAAACCATCACATAATTATAATATAAATATAATTGGTGTTTCTAATTCTATTCTGGTGATTTGCCATTGGAAGTCTAATTGAACAGCGGATGCTGGTGGGCAGTGTGCCCACATCAACCTATGCACCTTGTAAAATCTGGGTGTTAAAAGTTCTTAAAAATCATGGAGAATCAGGATAACAGCTGGTCCTGACATTCAGAGCAGTTTCAGTAGGGCTGTATTGAAGCTCTCTAATGATGGTACTTGGATTGCACCAATTGGTACCAAGTCCAAGTTGTCAACGGATTGTCCCGGGGATGAGGCTGTACTTGTACTTGTCATGATGCACAACTTGTCATTCAATATTGGCTAGCAGGTGCCAATGTACATTGCACATATTGTGTGATGTTATTAGCAACTTCTCCTCCCATCGCCTTGAAAAACGGAATTAATCTTCTCATACATGCCACTTTAGCAGTGTTTAGATTCAGGAGGATCTTTGTTACAGTTCCCGGCTCTTGGCGGCATGCAATTCCTAGTAACAAACCCGGCAACCCTCCATTGCACCATCTCAATGGAATAGTGTTGCATTGTCTCTACAGATCCCAGATGAAACATACTCGAGGTGTGGGTGCACTGAGGACTTGTATGCTTGCCCTGTAATGTCCTAAGGACATTAGCTCGGGGTTCGTCTCAGGAATCCCTGTGTTCATGTTTCCTTGTTAATCACATTCTCAGCAAAATATTATGCGTCATTTCACAGAGGAAACGAGTTGAGTGAACCCTGAATGTCTTTAGAAGCAGCAGAGAAACATTTCAGAGTCAATGGTCAGCACACCAGTGATGTAGTGGAGGTAGGTAGATCCGAGGCTGAGCTGAGAAGGAACACCAGGCAGGAGCCACTGAGACTGAGGCCGAGGCCTTCAACAGTGGCTCAAAGACGCCCTAGACCTCCGAAACTGCAGCAAATCACTCACGAATATGGTTGTTGATGTCAAGTGGTGAACTACTACATCTTGTTGAAGCCAAGCAGTTCAGATTATAATGATTATGGAGAAATTGAAGGAATACTCACAGCAAGAGTTCTGATTGGTCAATAGGAAATGATATGGCATGTCGGTTGTTGTGCACTCCAGTTATGACTAGCTAGTGTATTGATGTGACTACATGATTCTTTGCATGATTTTCCGCATGGCAAGTCAATTTGGTTTGCATAAGTCACACAAAACTATTGAAAACAAAACTTTAAATCTAAATGTTGGATCAACACTGTTTTGACAATGTATCAAATGTTGAAGGAAAGTAAGCAGTAGACCTACATTTTTCTTTGTATTTCATAATAGCCAATTTTTACTGTTACACAATTGTCAAAATGTGGTTATTTCTCCTTTCTAGTAAGCCAGCAGTCATCCATGTTATGTTGCAGTTGACTCACTTCATTTTTCTCCAAAAAATATTTACTTAAAATGATGAAATTATATTATGAAGTGTGACACAGACGCTGGAACAATTGTTATTTGGAAAGCTGCATACATTGTAAGTACAACGCACCAGATCGTTTCAACACTTTTCTTGATTCCCTGTCAAAAGTCGTCCATCAAGCCAACTTTAGTTCAAACATTTCACAATTAAATCCTAAATTAAATTATAAAGAAACTACAGATCTGCTGTTTTGTGGCAAAAATCAAATTGCATTTTACCCTTGGAACCGTAAAAATGGTGTGCATCCTCACTTGGGAACAACCATAATGTATATATATATTAAATCCTTATAAGCAACAGTCTGCTGTTCTCCATAATTCATTAATATGTTCCTTAGTAACAAAGAAGAAATTAACAACTCAGCTTCATCATCAAGACTGTCAATCATAATATCTCTTTTGGAATAATGACAAATTTCTGATATTGGCGAAATAAGGGTATGGGTTTGACTCCCTTTGGTCACATACATTAGAAAACTCATGTGTGTCATATATCACTGCCTGGAGGACAAAATAGGGAAAGCTAGAAATCAGATATAAAGGCAAGTTGTTGATTGCCCGGTGAGAATTGCTGTCATGCTTGTGTTGATTAGGGGCCATTCCCATATTGTGCCGTAATACATGCCTGAACCACCATATATATAGTAATTAAGCCCATAAATCACCCAAAATGTAATGAATAAAGAAGGATTGCATTCATCAGAGTTTCTGTTGTTAATGTGGTCAAATGTTATTCATTAAATATCTTTTTTGCACATTTCTTATTGAGATGCAAAATTTATGCGATTTTCGAAAAATAAGGGTAAGGGGAAGCATTTTGTCTTCTTGTGACTACATTATTACTCAGACCTACATGTGTTATATACCACTGGATAGAGGACTAAATAAGGAAAATTTTGATGTATAATATGTTCACATTTGATGAATAGTTCTCTGGTATTATGCAATTTAAACGGCTCGGAAATCTGAAAATGAAATATTTTTTTGCTAATTTTTGACATAAAAACACCCCTGCTTTGTCAAATATAGAAAATATTACAATAACTAACCTATAATATACTATTCTACACCCATTGGCATCAGTTAGGACCATTTTGAAGCATTTAAGTTTCATAGGGGAGCCCAAACAGGCAGAAAAGTGATTTTTAATTTTTTTTGTTTTCGTAACTTACTTTACATCAGATATATGCTCTTTTGAACATGTCAGACACCTTTGAAATCACCACAACCATCTTTTCATGATCCCAGACAATATTCTGCACAAGATGGTATAGGTTGTGCTTTGTTATACCTTCTGTTGGGGTTACTCCCTGTTTTAAGCCTCTTTTGAGAATATGCCACAGCACTAATAACATACAGCAGACTGAACATAATACAATTTTTTGGTGTTTTGTTTTATCATGGCATGTTTTTCATAACATACGGCAGACTGAAAATAATACCATTTTTTTGTGTTTTGTTTTAGCATGATAGGTTTTTCATAACATACAGCAGACTGAACATAATGCCATTTTTTTGTGTTTTATTTTATCATGGTATGTTTTTCATAACATACGGCAGACTGAAAATAATACAATCTTTTTGTGTTTTGTTTTATCATGATAGGTTTTTCATAACATACAGCAGACTGAACATAATACAATTTTTTTGTGTTTTGTTTTATCATGATATATTTTTCATAACATACGTTAGACTGAAAATAATTGTGTTTTGTTTTATCATGATAGGTTTTTCATAACATACAGCAGACTGAACATAATACAATTTTTTTGTGTTTTGTTTTATCATGATACATTTTTCATAACATACGTTAGACTGAAAATAATACAATTTTTTGTGTTTTGTTTTATCATGATAGGTTTTTCATAACATACAGCAGACTGAACATAATACATTTTTTTTGTGTTTTGTTTTATCATGATACGTTTTTCATAACATACAGCAGACTGAACATAATACAATTTTTTTGTGTTTTGTTTTATCATGATAGGTTTTTCATAACATACAGCAGACTGAACAATGAACATAATACAATTTTTTGGTGTTTTGTTTTATCATGATACGTTTTTCATAACATACGGCAGACTCGAAATAATACAATTTTTTGTGATTTGTTCAGGTACGGCAATGCCAAGTGGATAGCAAAAGAAATGATACTTCATTACAGCCTCATTTTCTGTCTGCCGGATGTTATTTTGAAAGACCTGATTTTAAAACAGCTTTGCAGACTCTGTTACCCTTTTAAATCATTTTTTAAACAAAAGAAAAAAAAGACAGTAATCATTATTTCTTTTCTCGAAACAGAAACGGGGTATGTGATACAAGCCTGATGGACATAAGGAACTAAGAGGTGTAAAACAAGATAGCTGTTATTTTGAATAACAAGTCAGATTACAGAAGCTCTGGAAGGTCAGGATTCCAAATTTGGAATGTCTTAATTCTGCACAAATAAACCTGCCGGTGCAAGATGCCAAGTCACTTAGATCTATAGTAAGATGCTGGTAAGTGAGGGTGGACTTACACACCACATAGATAGATAGATAGACAGACAGATAGATAGATAGATAGACAGATAGATAGATAGATAGATAGATAGATAGATAGATAGAAAGATGAATAGATAGATAGATAGATAGATAGATAGATAGATAGATAGATAGATAGATAGATAGATATCTATATCTATCTAGTTAGGTGCTGGTGAGTGAGGGTGGACTTACACACTACAGCTGGGAAGTATGAGTGTTTACCAAAAATACAAGTGTTGACCAAAAATACGAGTGTTGACCAAAAATACGAGTGTTGACCAAAAATTTGAATGTTGAACAAAAATACAAGTGTTGACCAAAAATATGAGCGATTGCCAAAAATATGAGTACAATTGATTACAAAAAAAAATATGAGTGTTTACAAAAACTACAAGTGAGTACCAAATTGAGTGTACACTCATATGCGCAACGTCGCGGGTTCTAATTCAGCCATGGCATAGGGGAGTTGGGCAGATCTTCCTAAAACCACTACTTCACCCAACCCAGATATAATGGACAAAAGGCAGTGATGGTGATCGAAGTTTGCTTGACAAAGGGGTGCTTGAATTCCTCTGCACTCTGGTGCCACTCCCCAGGGAGCTGAGAAAGATTCATGCTTGAACACTGAACAGCCTTGCCAAGGATGTAATTGTCAGATATATGAGAGTGAGTGGATCGTTAAAATGCAACTTTAACTTCGTATTACAGTACAGTACTTTGTACTGTGCATTATATTACTTACTGACCTGAATGATCTAAAGGCTAAAGAGAATAGTTATGGTGTGACAGCAGAGTGACAGGCGATTTCATAGCTTTCCCGTTAATATAAGAAATGTAAACAGGTAATGAGGAATACCATAGACAAGTAGAACATCAAGGCAGGAGCGTTGCCAGAAACCATGAAATGGGGGTGGGGGTTTGTTCCAGATGACCTTGGCGAGGCCCGTAGGGCCAAAGGCTAGTCGGACAGGGGCCTGGGGGCCGCTTTAAGCCCCCAGAAGCCGACAGATTTTATGTTGCTGAATTATCAAACAATAGCGCTAAATGTAGTAAACTAAGTGTGATAGTCAGTAATACAAATAAATATAAGTAACACTCTAGAAATAAGGATGGTAGATTAATATAGGTAGATGCAAAGGAAGACGCTATGAGGGTGACTTAAGGTCGTTTTATCATGATATGTTTTTCATAACATGCAGCAGACTGAACATAATACAATTTTTTGTGTTTTGTTTTATCATGATACATTTTTCATAACATACGGCAGACTGAAAATAATACAATTTTTTGTGTTTTGTTTTATCATGATAGGTTTTTCATAACATACAGCAGACTGAACATAATACAATTTTTTGGTGTTTTGTTTTATCATGATATGTTTTTCATAACATACGGCAGACTGAAAATAATACAATTTTTTTGTGTTTTGTTTTATCATGATAGGTTTTTCATAACATACAGCAGACTGAACATAATACAATTTTTTTGTGTTTTATTTCATCATGGCGTGTTTTTCATAACATACGGCAGACTGAAAATAATACAATCTTTTTGTGTTTTGTTTTATCATGATAGGTTTTTCATAACATACAGCAGACTGAACATAATACAATTTTTTTGTGTTTTGTTTTATCATGATATATTTTTCATAACATACGTTAGACTGAAAATAATACAATTTTTTTGTGTTTTGTTTTATCATGATAGGTTTTTCATAACATACAGCAGACTGAACATAATACAATTTTTTTGTGTTTTGTTTTATCATGATACATTTTTCATAACATACGTTAGACTGAAAATAATACAATTTTTTTGTGTTTTGTTTTATCATGATAGGTTTTTCATAACATACAGCAGACTGAACATAATACAATTTTTTGGTGTTTTGTTTTATCATGATAGGTTTTTCATAACATACAGCAGACTGAACATAATACAATTTTTTTGTGTTTTGTTTTATCATGATAGGTTTTTCATAACATACAGCAGACTGAACAATGAACATAATACAATTTTTTGGTGTTTTGTTTTATCATGATACGTTTTTCATAACATACGGCAGACTGAAAATAATACAATTTTTTTGTGTTTTGTTCAGGTACGGCAATGCCAAGTGGATAGCAAAAGAAATGATACTTCATTACAGCCTCATTTTCTGTCTGCCGGATGTTATTTTGAAAGACCTGATTTTAAAACAGCTTTGCAGACTCTGTTACCCTTTTAAATCATTTTTTAAACAAAAGAAAAAAAAGACAGTAATCATTATTTCTTTTCTCGAAACAGAAACGGGGTATGTGATACAAGCCTGATGGACATAAGGAACTAAGAGGTGTAAAACAAGATAGCTGTTATTTTGAATAACAAGTCAGATTACAGAAGCTCTGGAAGGTCAGGATTCCAAATTTGGAATGTCTTAATTCTGCACAAATAAACCTGCCGGTGCAAGATGCCAAGTCACTTAGATCTAGTAAGATGCTGGTGAGTGAGGGTGGACTTACACACCACATAGATAGATAGATAGACAGACAGATAGATAGATAGATAGACAGATAGATAGATAGATAGATAGATAGATAGATAGAAAGATGAATAGATAGATAGATAGATAGATAGATAGATAGATAGATAGATAGATAGATAGATAGATAGATAGATAGATATATCTATCTAGTAAGATGCTGGTGAGTGAGGGTGGACTTACACACCACAGCTGGGGAAGTATGAGTGTTGACCAAAAATATGAGTGTTGACCAAAAATACGAGTGTTGACCAAAAATACGAGTGCTGACCAAAAATTTGAATGTTGAACAAAAATACAAGTGTTGACCAAAAATATGAGCGATTGCCAAAAATATGAGTACAATTGATTACAAAAAAAATATGAGTGTTTACAAAAACTACAAGTGAGTACCAAATTGAGTGTACACTCATATGCGCAACGTCGCGGGTTCGAATTCAGCCATGGCATGGGGGAGCTGGGCAGATCTTCCTAAAACCACTACTTCACCCAACCCAGATATAATGGACAAAAGGCAGTGATGGTGATCGAAGTTTGCTTGACAAAGGGGTGCTTGAATTCCTCTGCACTCTGGTGCCACTCCCCAGGGAGCTGAGAAAGATTCATGCTTGAACACTGAACAGCCTTGCCAAGGATGTAATTGTCAGATATATGAGAGTGAGTGGATCGTTAAAATGCAACTTTAACTTCGTATTACAGTACAGTACTTTGTACTGTGCATTATATTACTTACTGACCTGAGTGATCTAAAGGCTAAAGAGAATAGTTATGGTGTGACAGCAGAGTGACAGGCGATTTCATAGCTTTCCCGTTAATATAAGAAATGTAAACAGGTAATGAGGAATACCATAGACAAGTAGAACATCAAGGCAGGGGCGTTGCCAGAAACCATGAAATGGGGGTGGGGGTTGGTTCCAGATGACCTTGGCGAGGCCCGTAGGGCCAAAGGCTAGTCGGACAGGGGCCTGGGGGCCGCTTTAAGCCCCCAGAAGCCGACAGATTTTATGTTGCTGAGTATTGATTCTGAGCAGTTTTAAGCTATTATTCTTTCAAGGAAGATCTGGCATAAAAAGCTAAGAAATTCTGTATTTTTCAAAACTTTTCTGCAAGTTATCATTATACAAACTATTTGGGAATTCCCCCTAACTCTGCGCCATGATCAGGACATGGGAAAAGTGTTCTATAATGTTTTAAACAATTTTTTTTTTGTACTTTGGATTGGATTGGAATATTTGTCCAAGTTGCAAGGGAGTGTGTGAAACTCTCATCCTTTGGTTGTTAGCATAATCAGAGACAGCACTGGAGATTCCTCACAAATAACATAAATGTCGAATTGTCCATTATATATCAACCCCTAGCTAAAAACCCACATACAACTACAATATATGCAAGTGAGTAATTTTCTGGAATCTAAATCCATTGATTTAAAACCTTTACCATAGACTCCTGGGTTTAAAATGACATTCTCCAATTTGCAGACATGGTCTCTCAGAAGAAAACGCCTTATATTTAAAAGACAATTCTTTAAAATATAAGTGGCGTTTCAGAAGAACAATTTACTGGCGCCGCAAATTTTGATTTTCTATATATTTAGGCCCTACATCAAAGCCGACCAGCAGAATTTCCACCGATTTATATTCTTGACCAATTAGTTGTTATACAGCGCTAATCTGGGAAAATACACTTAATTGCACTAAAGTTGAAACAGATGAAATCTATGTTAAAAATAGGTTAGATCTAAAAGGAACAAGTCAAAGAAATATTTCAAATTTTTGTAAAATCCGCACTCATTACCCACATATGGGTCTGACGTCGAGGAAAACCCCTGGAACAAACTTATGTGATGAAAAATATAATTTTAAAATTGCATTTTCGCATCAAGTTCATACATGTATGCATTTGGCACTTATAAGGATTTACTTCTAAAAGTCTGGTAAATGTGACTTTAGTTTCGGGCCAAAGGGGGGGGAGTTCTGACCCCTATATCGTATATCCCCCCCTTGGCTACGCCCCTGCATCAAGGTAAAGCCTGTTGTGTAAGGTATTATTTTTCTAGCAGGAATCCGAAAGGTATGTGACAGCAAATAAACATGGATAAATTCTACGAATCAGATGTCATAACTCCAAAAGGCTCATGTTGACGAAGAGTCATAAGCAATTTGAGAAAGTATCACAATTTCCAGACAAAGGAATTGCAAAAGATTCCATATAAATTTGAAAACTGCATTAGATGCAATATAACCGGACTTCTTAGCATCTTCTTTCAGAGATTGTCATATCATGTGCATCAAATTGGCCTTTTGGTAGAACAGTTAGAGGCCCAGACAGAGCAAAAAATACCTCCTTACGCAAGTGCTACCCTCGCGCCATGCTATTTCAAGATTAAGGTTAGCAATGGAGGTCAAGGTCACTCATGTAAGAACTCATTAAAGGTCTTACCATGATACACAATCCCTGTGCATTTAGTGATCCTATGATATATATATGGTTGCCAAGTTCACAGAAGTAGGTCAAGCTCACTTATGTCAGAACTTGTTCAATGTCTTATAGTGATACATAATTCCTGTGAGTTTGACGATCCAAGGGTCGAGTGGAGTAATTGTGGATACAAGCTTTTCACAATTATGGCTGCCAAGGTCACAGAAAAAGGTCAAGGTCATTTATGTCAAAATCAGTTCATTGTCTTATGGTGATACATGATCTCTGTGAGTTCTGTGATCCTATGATAAATACAAGAAGTGGAGTTACTGTGCTTTTAACAAATATGGCCACCAAGGTCACTGAAATAGGTCAAGGTCACTCATGTCGGAACTCATTCAAGATGTTATGGGGATACATAATCCCAATGAATATGGTGATCCCAGGATCATTATTAGTGGAGCTATTGTCCGCACAAGCTTTTCACAAATATGGCCACCAAGATCACAGGAGTAGGCCAAGGTCACTCATGTCAGAACTCTTCAAAGGTCTTATGGTGATACACAATCCCTTTGGATTTCATGATCCTAGGATCAATACAATTTGAGTTATCGTGTCCTCAAGGATGGTGGACAGCTAGACAGCTAGACAGACAGACAGACAGACAGATGGCTGCCACTGCCCTCTGCAATATCCAGACCATGTGAACTTGGCCAAGGGTAAAAATAATGTGCAAGCACTTTAAGAGATGCTTGTAGACAGACTGCCCATGATAGTATCTACCCCTTTGCCAGTCACCTGCACAAGGGTATCTGGCATGTGAGACCTGCACAAGGGTATTTGTCACTAAGACCTGCTGGGGGATATCTGGCCTGTGACCTACTTTTGGTGATTGACCTTTGACCTGTAGAAACTCAGCCTGTTTGTTTTCTTTATTAATTTTTTCATCTCAGAAAGACACCAAAAGTTTATCAACGCAAGATAAAATTCTATTGAGACTGTATGCAGAGTTTTAATGACAGAGATGAAACAGCATGACCAAGGCAGTTGTCATAAGATTCAGAGCCTTCCTCCCACAACAGAGATGCCGCTTGCAAGCAAGCAAGCATCTCTAAAAACAATATGTCCCCTTCCTGCATAATACCTGAGAGGATGCCCCTATATAAGAATCCATGGACTGAAATTTAGTGTATATGTAGCATTCATGCAGTGGCTGCCACTAATCATGATGCAGCTACTGATGTTGGGATATTTTCAAACGTGTAACACACACAGGAGACACAACTACAATAAATAGGATATAAGGGCACTACACACTACTGCTGGAAAGTAAGTGAAACAGGTGATTTTTCCTGTTGGGTAAATCCTAAACATCCTCAAAGAAACTGCACATGAGCATGAATTCGCATCTGATGCTGCCATGCATGAGATAAATGGCTGCCACTTTTCTGGGCTCTACTTAGAAAACTTTGTATAGAGGACAAAATATAATATAGGTAAGTAAAACCCCCAGACCAATGTAATTTTAGCGGAGGACTGGAGTTGGAAGGGAGGAAGGTCATTAACTTATATCAGACTTCACCTGTATGTTACTGTTTGTAGAGGAAAGGAAATTGCTAACAATTTCTATGATCTATCCTAAATACACCTTAATTATCCTCCTTTATAACACAATATGTTTTCATCTCATCAGGTAAGATGATGGGTTGATCAATTTTTAGAGAATGTTTGGCACTAACCCAATGGCAAACATTGCCCTAAATTCACTTAATCTCTCGAAGCATTGTAGATAGTGGTATATAATGAGCACTATCGCCCAGTGATCAGCATTAAAATTCAAGTTAATCTGGTCACACAACAGCCATCAAAATCACATGCCATGGCTGGCCGTAAGAGAAAGTCGGTGACGTCACTCCAAGTCAAATACATTCAATGGAAAACTCTGTGTCTTTCTTGCTACCCAGCAAAATTAAATTTTTTTGCAAATCTGCTTCATTCCAAAATGGCCTCCACCAGGAGCACCATCACATGCCATGGCTGTAATATAATATGGAAATGATTTTTAATATAGATGTAGTAGACAAATAACGCTAGCAGATGCAAAAAGAAATTTCTGGTGTCTTTATTGGTTTGATAGATGTTTAATAGTTATATGCATTGCATGCAATATACTTGTTTTACCATAGAGCTATAAGGGGTAAGTCATAGATCCATGGTTTTACTTAACTAAATTTTTAAGCCCGAAGGGGGCTTATTGCAATCGTGCACGAGCCAAAATACGGTTTGGCGTCTGGTCTCTTTCATCTCGCACAACTTTTTGTGCAACCAACGTATTCCTCTCAATTTACACTAGTCCCTTTATTGTGGAGTAAACTCGGGAACGACATGCTTTCAGCCATGTGTGTATCTGTAATCCATGGTAAAGAGCGTATTTCGTTACGCATTTCCATTTCACATCGCTCTCTCGTCCGACATGTTTTGATCTGATCGCAACATTACTTGCCCCGCACCAAACGTTTTCGCTGCCTCTCATTGGTCCAAAATGAAACTGACTGGTGGCATCCTCTGCCAACAATTCTGTGTAGAAATTTGACAGGTGCCTGTTGATGGAAAAAACGATGTTTTCCCCGCCGAAAATCACAATAACATACCAGAATGTGAACGATAGGCAGTTCCATTTGCCTGTGAAGTATCTTCTGTCGCATTATTTAATTGAAAACATCATTTATTGCCTAGTTTTGGCCAGAATAAGTCCACTGAAATTTTGTTTCAAGAAAAGGTTTTGCCCTGCGATGCAACCCAGACAGACTGACTCCTGCTGCCCTCTCGTGGAAAAAGTTGATTTGCTCAGCTGCAAACCATAGGCATTGGCATCACATCAAAATGATCATAGTGCTGTAATAGCTTGTAATGCAGTGCTGTAATAAACATTGCTGTAATAAACAGTGCTGTAATAAACAGTGCTGCAATAAACAGTGCTGTTATAAACAGTGCTGTAATAAACAGTGCTGTAATAAACAGTGCTGTAATAAACAGTGCTGTAATAAACAATGCTGTAATAAACAGTGCTGTCCGCTAATACATTATCTTACCTATATTGTTACCGCCAAGTGTTAGGCAAGCTAACAATGTTTCATTGGGCAAGAGTGAATGTATGTTGATCAATTCATTGGCATAGTTAATAAGTTTAGATTGTAGCTTTGGAGGCCCGCTGAAATTTTTTCACCTGAGGGCTTTACGTGCTTGCACGGTATTTTTATATATTTCTATTTGTTTTTACTAATCACTTACTAACAGGCGGGCCCTGTGGAAGATAAGTTTGTACTTAATAGGTTTGCCCTCAATAAATAAAGATTATCTATCTATCTATCTATCTATCTATCTATCTATCTATCTATCTATCTATCTATCTGATATACACATGGATATTAAGTTTAAACTGAAAATGAGTCACCAGCAAAAAATATTAAAGAAAAGATGTTTTATATAGGTACAGTTGTAGATAATCTATTAATTAGAACATATATACCCTGACATTGTGCAGTCCTGAGATCAAAGTGTACTTACAGCACATTTCATCAGAGGAATGCCATTCAGAAAAACTAATGACCGGCTTTGCAAGTTTAACAGAAAAAGAACAAAATACAGTTGATTAGCAGTGGCAGTAGCCGTACATTTACTCCAAAGTCACCAGCCATATCACCATAATACACTGCCGAATGTATTACCATAGGATGTAAAATATCATGACAGATGCAATTACCAAGTAATCTTTTGTGGCATTCTTCCTTTTTTTCAGCCACACACGCTGATTCATTTCTTGTACATTTTCGCAGCAAAAGGAAATTTGCACAGATAAGTTAATGCTATGTGGGCAGCAGAGGAAATGATACTTCATTACAGCCTCCTTCTTTGTCAGATCGCTTGTCTCTTTTTGCCACGTGCTGTGCACTGAAGGAGTGAGTGTCTCATCAGTGCATTAACCCCTGATCTATCTGAGACTACCAAGAATATATTATAAGAAAGCTGTGGAACATACTATGGAATTAAATGAAGATATTGGCAATGTCACCTTTATTAATGTGTATTAATAATGCATAGCATGGTCACAAATCGACTCACATTTCAAAATATGAAGTCAAATTGGGTCTGAGCACAATATATCTCAGTATCCCTAGGAGCTTAAGGCCCAGAAAATCACATTTACTTTGGGGTGAATCGGGACACTCCGTTATTTCCACAATTAATATTTCCTTCCTTACATAAGTGAAGGTTTCTTGTGAGAGTAAACATTAGAAAACATGTTCATTGTTCATTATGCCAAAAATTTACTTTGAGGAAAATGTGAAATCAATTTCATTTATAATATTCCGATTTTTTAAAATGTGACAAATCGCAGAAATATATGGAAAATTGTAACAGTTGTTTTCTGCTAATTTTGCTAGTGATTGTGAATTCCACTATGAATGATGCAAAGTTCAATAATATTCATCAAAAGGCCATGATAGTACATTCAAATGAAAATTGGTAGGGTATATTTTGATTATGCCCGAAACATTGCCATTGACCTGGATCTGGACCCATGACCGTTTTAACAACTCTGGACCCAGGACAGTTTTAACAACTTTGAACTTTGACAACATCACAAAGGTTCCAGTCAGAAGAAAATCACGCAAATCACACAGAGGTAAACCTGCTGGTAGACAGAAGATGCATAGAATTGGAACTGTTTTGAATGTATTTGAAAGATCACAAGATTGTAAACAAAAGCATGTGAGTCCAAAGGACTTAGTTTCGATCAACAAGGTATCTGATTATCACCTTGGAGGCTTTATGAATATGACTTTATGGAATTCAAGATCCATCATGAACAAAATCACTTCTATCTGTGATTCAATGTTGACAAATAAATCAGACATTTTCTTGATAACAGAATCGTGGATTGATGATATAAAGAAGCCCTGTGTAGATGCAGAACTGAGAGCAACACTTGAAGGTTACAGTGCAGTGCATCTTCCAAGATCAACTAAAAGAAAAGGAGGGGGCATCAGTGTTTTAACAAGGTCCAATTTAAAAGTTGTGGTAAACAAGACTGCCACGTACAAAACATTTGAAATACTTGACTTGAAGATCTACGTGAAGGCATCAGATACATGTTTATTTAATATTGTGACAATATACAGACCTCCCAGATCAAATATAAACAATTACAATTTTTCTGAATTTATTGAAGAATTCACATGTGTACTTGAGACGGTCCAAACAGTTGCTGGACATTTGATAATTTGTGGAGATTTTAATATCCACATCGATGATGCAAACAATAGTGAGTCTCAGAATTTTCAAGATCTCATCACTTCATTTGGGTTGTTCAACCATATCCATCAGCCAACCCATGAGAAAGGTCATACCCTTGACTTATTGATCACTCGTGAATCAGATCAGTGTTTTTCTGGGATAGATATTGATTTCAGTATGCCTTCAGATCATGCTGCCATACATATTAAGACACACATCGGTAAATCATTGCCAACGAAGTCGATGAAAAGTTATCGTAACATAAAGGGATTATGTGTTGATGAGTTGAAGCATCTACTGGAACCATCGTTTGATGCAATATGCAAGCTGGATGATCCAAATACTATGGCCCAACAGTATCGTGACGTGATCGAAACAACAATAGACCAACTCGCTCCGATGAAGATGAAAAAGATCGTAGACAAGCCAAGACCGCAGTGGTTTACACCCGAGTTAGTAAATGAACGACAAAAACTGAGACAACTTGAACGGAAATGGTTGAAATCAAGACTTTGTATAGATAAGGAATTATTTGTAACAGCAAGAAGTGATTACAAGAAACAAATTGATGAATGTAAAACAGACTTTTTTAGATCTAAGATTGATAATGTAACAAATGATAAAGCCTTGTTCGCAATTGTGGATGAAATCTCTGGATGTAAGAGTATTGTTGCTAATATTTTGCCTGATGTTGAAATGTCTATGTTACCAGAACTGTTTGCTGACTTTTTTTGTGGATAAAATTGCTCAAATTCGCTTAAGACTTGACAATGTTATTGTGTCAAATGAAGAAAGTGTCTATGTAGCCGATGAAGTTGTAACATCTACTGAAAATGGTTTAAATGCATTTCATCATCTTAATGTTCAAGATGTCACAAAGATTGTGAATGGCATGAATGGAAAATCGTGTTCATTAGACCCAATACCCACAAGTATTCTGAAGGACTGTTTGCAGGTGTGGGCACCAGTACTAACTGCAGTTGTTAATCGTACTTTTGATGATGGTGTTTTTGCAGCTGATTTTAAAACAGCGATTGTTCGACCACTTATCAAAAAACATGACCTAGACCGTAATATATTGAAAAATTATAGACCGGTATCAAATTGTTCGTTTTTGGACAAATTCTTAGAAAAATGTGCCTTTAAGCAGCTAAACGAAAACCTTAGCTCAAAGTCATTGTATGGAAAGTTTCAATCAGCTTATCGCGAAAATCATGGTACGGAAACGGCACTGTTGAAGGTCTATAACGATATTTTGTTGGCTTAAGACAACAAAAAAGCTGTCATCCTTGTTATGTTGGGTTTGTCGGCAGCGTTCGATACCATTGACCACACAATTCTGCTCAGACGACTACGCACCAGATTCAAAATTGGTGGTACTGCTTTAAGTTGGCTTAAATCTTTTCTCTGTTGCAGAACCCAGCGAATAACAGTTGGTGGGTCAATGGTGTCGAACAAGCGGACCTTGGATTACGGTGTACCACAGGGCTCGGTCCTTGGACCTGTTTTGTTTTCACTCTACGTTACGCCTCTGGAGGATATTATAGCCAGACATGGATGTCAAACAGTAATATTCGCTGACGACACTCAGCTATATGTAACATGTAACGATGAGAGCAGTATTACAAAAATTGATAAATGCGTTGATGATATTCGATCATGGATGAGCAATAACTTTCTTGCTCTAAATGACACAAAAACAGAGGTTGTACATATTAGATCAAAATTTGTAAGATCTCACAGTAATCAAACTGAAATTAGTATCAGAATTGGCGAAACACACATAGGACCGAGCTCTGTGGTGCGAAATTTAGGTGTAATGTTTGACAGTCATGCAACATTATCTGAACATATTAACAATGTATGCAAAAATGCATCATACTCGTTGTGGCGAATTGGAAGAATTAGGCATTTATTGGAAAGAAGCAGAACTGAAAAGCTAGTTCATGCGTTTGTTACCTGCCAGTTGGACTACTATAATAGTTTGTTATTGGGTGCCCAAGATTACCAGCTTAAAAAATTGCAAGTGATTCAGAATTCTGCAGCTCGTGTTGTAGAAGGTTTGAAAAAGCACGAGAGAGATCATATAACACCAGTGCTTAAGAATTTACATTGGCTGCCTATTAAGCAGAGAGTTATGTTCAAAGTTCTTTGTATCGTCTACAAGTGCATCCACTTTAGTACAGCACCAGTATACTTAAGACAGTTTGTAAATGTTAATGAGCGGGGATATATGAGTCTCCGAAGTGACTCAGCAGTGACTTTGAAGCGACCACCTCCACCTTGCACATAGACATTTGGTAATCGTGCATTCTCGATGGAGGGACTAGCATTATGGAACGGACTGCCTGTTCATATTAGATCAGCATCTTCTTACAGCCAGTTTAAATCAAATCTTAAAACTCATTTGTTCACGTCATATTTTATTTAATTTTTAGAACATTTGTTGATTTTATACGTAAATTGTTTTAAACTTTCAATGTTTTTAATGTTAAACCAGTATGTACAGTGTGTTGAGATCATTTGATGGAATGCACTTGAAATCAATAAATATTATTATTATTATAATTATCATGACCGAACATACATAATCTCATATCTGGTCTATTATAATAGTACCCTGAAACCATTTTAAATTGAAAAAAAATCCTTTGATTTTTTTGTGGCTCTGGTATTAAGACTTTTTAAGGTAACAGCAAAGTTTTGACCAGTTGTGAGAATTCAGTTGCTGCAGTGGAAAGTTTAAGGTGCTGCAGTTCCTCACTGCCTACAGTCAGACGGACAAAACCCTATCACAATTTTCGCTGGTTTGAAAAGAAGATAAGAAGAAGATAAGATTTTGTTATTTAAAGTCGTTGGTGATAAGTCAAACAGTTACAACATAAGCTAATAAGCTTTTTACCAACAGATAAAATAACAAAACAAGATAAAACAATGAAATATCTTGAAAATGAATGTATATGAATATGTAGCTAAAATGATTATATGTAACTGTTTATTAAACCAACAAAAGGGAAATGGCATTAACCAAGTGGAATGAAATTATCAAGAACTGATATTAGCCAATAAAAACCACTGACAGTGTAACTCGAATACAGCAAACTGAAGATGGATACTGTACAAATTGCACTGAAATTTCACTAAAAATAGCCACACTTATCTTTATAAGATCCAACAAGGTTTCATTAATCAAAAATAACCATTAATATCAATAGTAGAATTACACAATTTGTGACTAATGGTTGTGAAAACAAAGTAATCGACTATGTACAGATATGGTGATTATCAGCTTATGGTACAACTGGGTGGAAACATTGGAAGCATCAATTTGCCAGTCCAGTACATTTCATGAATTCAAGGGTAACGGAATCATCGGGGGGTCATGAAAATTGACCTTTATTGAGACATTACTGAAGATATGATGAATAAAATCATCAATTTGTGATTTATTCTGATTTATCTGTAGGTAAACTGGATTTTTTGACATGCAAAATTTCTGACATATGCCCGAGCAGTTTTTTGTGGCAAATCAAACTTTGGGTAACGGAATCACGAGCAAAAACACCCATTTTCATGATTTTTTTATCTCATCGTCTCATTTAAGAAAAATATTCCAGCTATGGGAGATAGAAACAGACAGTGCTCATCCCAGGAATATATTCTCAAAGTAATTCCATTTTCATAGACTTGGGTCTTCACCGATGGAAATTGTGCTGCTCCCTTTAGGATGGAATTTTAAGGGAATTGTATGATTCCGTTACCGAGTCAAATGTGATTCTGTTACCTTTAATTGAATTTAGCCTATGGAGCCAGACAATAATAAAATGGGAAAAAATATATTAAAATTTTGAATTTGAAAAATATTATCATCAAGTGATGTTAACATCAAACATCAAGAACTAAGTTATCCACTTACATTGATGCCTCGAAAAATGGCATTTTTCATGATTTTTTTTAGTGAAATAAACAGTAATGAAAAAAAAAATCACAATTTCTGATGAACATTGAAAGAAAACAATCTAACCAGCATAAAGATTTCGAAATTTATCTAAATAACAAGTAACCTTACATATCTGGATCACAAATATTTTGAAAATTGTCAGTGCCAGGTTACTTCATGCAAGAAAAGGTCAGGTTTGCGTGGAATTCATGATTTACAGAACTTTACATCCATGAGAGCTTACCGAAAACTTTCAGGCCCCATTTATCTAATAGAATTTAGACAATGTATAAGCCTTAAACTCGGTTTTTTAAAGGAGTTCCAAAATTAACACTGCACTCAATTTCATTGGTAGAACAGCAGTTAGTGCTCGGTGGTGGCAAAATTTCTCATTTACTTCGCTTTTCTGTTGTTTCCTAACTTACAACAAAGGTTTGGTTAAAGTAAAGTAAAGTAAAGTAATCTTTATTTAACGTCGGATATCACAAAGCAGACAACATAAGCACAAGTGCTTTTTGCCGACATATTAAAAACGATGAGTAAGTATATACAAATGAAGGGGTACAATTATGGGTATATACAGATGAAAAATTACATATGAGACAAAAATCACGTGAATTGACTAAAAACAGTTAATTTCGTGAATAATCATAACAGCATTTAAAAACATCTAATAAGTTAAAAATTTATAAAATAGAAAACCTTAAAGAACCTTTTCAGCATAAAATAACCAAAACAACATATCACAGACAGGAGGGCAAATGCAAGATTACTCAAAAACGTGTTTACTTAGTGCTATTTTAAATGACTTGAACTCTCTTTCATTTGTAATTGAATTTGGAGATGCATTCCACAATTTACTGGCCTTATACTTCAAAGAGTTTTTTCCATATCGCACCGTATTGAAGTTAGGTTGGCGAATAAGAAGTTTTACAAACAAATTGCTGTTCTACCAATGAATGCAGTTTCAGCACCCAGTCTGCAACAACTTTTTGACCTGGGAAATTCATCGCTGCAGCATGGCGCTCGCTTAGGGAGACTGAACAGATCGACGCTGATTATTTTGTTGCTTTGTTACAGTCCTTGTCATACTTACGCGGAATCTCAAGGTTTTTTTTCTATACTGTTGAACTGTGATGTCAGAGATGACTCTATTCTAGCATTGCAATATATGTTAATTAACTACAAGCTGTGATGTCATTTCAAACTGGGTCAGATTCCCCAGCTTCTAGCCAATGTTGATCCTCCTGAACTGAGCATCACAGTTTCAACACAGTGTCAGAGTAAGAGTTTTATCTGGGATAGCCCCTACAACTAAGTCATCACAGCTTCATAGCCAATGGGCTGACAGTAAACTACCCATCACAGTTCAAACATTGATATATTGAATGAAGCATTACATTTTTGATCCCAATGATTTATCACAGCAATCACCAGTCTAATCCTACCAAATGGCAGCTTTGTGAGCATTCACAGTATACAACTGTTATAATCCCCACAGAGTTGTTTGATTAATCTACAAACTTGCTAACTTACAACTTTAAACTTTGATGGAAGTTGGTATAAACAGAAGCCTTTGACAATTTGTTTGTAAACACATGGCTTATGTTATGTATATTTGTTCTGGCAGCCCATTGGTCGAGAGGCTGTGATGTCAAACTTGCATGGGTTTTCCCAGACCCAATTTTCACTCTGACACTGAGTTGAAACTGTGATGCTCAGTTTGGTGGATTCGCATTGGTCAGAAGCTGGGGAATCTGACCCAGTTTAAAATGACATCACAGCTTGTGATTAATTGACATATATTGCAATGCTAGAAAAGGGTCATCTCTGACATCACAGTTCAACAGCATAGAAAAGAACTTGAGACTCCACGTAAGTATGACAAGGACTGTAAAAAAAAATTTGAAAGCTGAAAGACTAGATTCGAGTTTCGAGTGCAGTGGTACAACCAAGCCAAAATTTTGGGAACCTAGGCCTACATGTACGTGGGTATTCGGCAACATCAGTACAACATTTCATGGCAATACCTCAAATATCAGTTAGTTTTATGTGTGAGCAGTTTATGTCATCAGATGAGAAGCCGTGTTTTCACAATTGGTCAAGTATGTTTATTGGCCTCTCCTTGATGTCTAGTTGTGTTGGTCTTCTTGGCTCATTGATGGAATCTTCGTTACAGTTCCTTGGATCATATAGAATATCTTCGATTAATTTTTTTATGTGCATGCGCCTGACTTTGTGTCTAGATTACATTATCCACAAGCTTTGCACTGGCCACAATTGATAAAAGTTTCTGCACCTCAGATGGCAGCCGCAGTAACACCATTACAGTATAAGGCAACTAGAGGACCCCCATGCTTCTTGGAATAAAGGGATAGGCCTACAAATGAGTAGCAGTGTGGAGTATTGTGGTTCATCAATGTCATTGTGGTGCTGACATGCGTTGGCCTCAAGTGTAAATGATGATTGGAAAGGTGTTGCCATCTGGTGAGTGGAGGATTACAAAAACGACTGTAGGTGAAGAACTCATGGAT
This sequence comes from Platynereis dumerilii, assembly GCA_026936325.1. NCBI lineage: Eukaryota > Metazoa > Annelida > Polychaeta > Phyllodocida > Nereididae > Platynereis > Platynereis dumerilii. Next base: position 13,364,526 of record JAPTHN010000007.1, read on the forward strand.
GTTAAGTACTGTGAAGGTAAAAATCCGTAAAGGAAGAGTAAAGAGGAAGATTGATGTATGACATGGCCTGATCCATGGATAATTGAGGATTCCTATGCAGAAATAAAAATCAGGCAAAAAGGTAAATTTCTAATATGGAATAGGATATATAGAATTAGCCGGTCGATAGGGGAAAGTTGAAAGGATTGAAATTGTGTAGTTTCGTTAAGTTGGTTTTTAGTGTCCTGATTTGTAACAAAGAACCTGTTTTGTATTGTTTATTTGATGGCCCCCTCTTCTGAACCCAGGGAGAACAACTCACTACTACCATTGCAGGCACGTGAATAGAGCTTTGTGGATAGCATACATGTGTGGATGGGGTGTTAGAAGTAACAGATTGTTCTGTTAAGAGAAAAATTTGTAGAGCTTTTGAAAAGATGAAGGTTGATGTATAGCATGGCCAGATTCATGTAGAATTGGCGATTTGTATACAAAAAGGAAATCTGAGCAAACAACAAAAATATAAGATAGGATTAAGGCATTACTGGCTTAGAATCAAGGACTTGCTCTACCGGACCAAAAGGTCATCACAGCTCAACATCATTATTGGCCCTGAAAGGAGCATCCAGGGATGTAGAATTCAAGTGTAGGTTCAATCTCGACAGTATTCATGACTGACCAGGTGGTTGATTTCGGAGGATTCAACCAGCACTGCAAAGTATAGTCATATCTTTTTGGGACATCAGATGAAAAATACCAGTAAATGATTAACTGGTATAATGCTTGGAAATTTAACATAGAAAATAATTATAGTAAATTTAATCAAGGTATATGTACCCTGTCCTTACTCATATCAGAGCAGATTTCCTGAAAGCACATAATTATTATTATGGAAAGTCAAAAGGCTTAATTCATCAGACGAATGCCACTTCCAAGAACCTATGAGAGCCACTGGAAGTGTAACTCCAAAACAACATAATACAGGTGAATAGAAATAGATATACAAGGACAAGGTACTTTGACTCAAGAATCACCAGCCATATCACCATATACATATTATACATTGTACTGGCAAATGAATTACCAGAGTACCATTGGATGCGAAAATGATGACAGATGCAGTTACCAGTAATCCGTTGTTTTCTTCTCCTTTCTCTAAGCCACACTCACTGATACATTTTTCATACGTACAGAAAAAGGTAATAAGCACAGATAAGTTAATGCTATGGGGACGGCAAAGGAAACGATACTTCATTACAGCCTCCCGCTTTGTCCGCCAGATTACTTGTCTCAGTCAGTCATACACTGAGCGTCTAAAAGGAGTGACTAAGTCTCATTCGGTACATTTACAATTCTAGATCTATCTGAGACTACTGAGACTACTGAGAATATATTTTAAGAAAACTGCATTAAACATTCTTAATTAAATGGAGTGAGTGAGTTGGTGTTTTACGTCTCATCAGCACCTGAGTGGGCTATTTAGACTTTCAGAAGCCAAAACGTCTTTGTTCTTGTCTGTAGGGTGTTTGGAGAGGATGTTTAATTAATGCGGATTGTTTTACCGGGTGATATGCAGGCAACTAGTAGTTCTGGAGAAATCTTGTTTGTTCCTTCTTTGGTCGATCTCGTGCAGGTGATTTCTGCAAGACAGCCATGAATAGGTTCCTCTTGAGTTGATTCCTTCTCCGTGGGAATGAATGCAAAGCTGGTCGAGGGCAATCTGCTACTTGATCAATTTTGTCCATGGTTTCATCATCCCAAGTCATGGGATAGGGAGGGTGATCTTCTTCTACAAGGCTCTTTCTTGAAGACTCCACATGCATGACCAAAAGCAGGGCGGTCCCCTCTATAGTTAACACAATGTGGGGGTCTGGAGCATGGTTTATCTCTCGTGTGAGAATGATCTCGATCACCACAATTGGCACAAATTGTTGGTCTTCTATACATGTACTGCTGAAATGGCCATATTTGGCAATTGAAACAGCGCTTTTTTGGGGCAAGAGAAGATGAACTCTGCACTTCTCAAAAGCAACAGGTACTTTCTCTGGAACTTTGTCATCTTTGAATGTCTGACATTGTCTGTAGTAATTCAAATCCATTTCGTTGGGACAGATGTCTGAATTGCTCAATGCCACGTTTCTGGAACCACTTCTCTAACTGAGAGTCAGAACATGTTTTACTCTCTTTCGAGAAGATAAGGCCTTTGCCTCCTATGCACAAAATTTATAGTTATATAATTGTTATTAATTCCATTTATTAGCAAGTTAATTAAGTGTGGCTATTTTCAGTGAAATTGCGGTGTCCAACCACTTCTACCCATCTTCAGGTTGTTGTATTCGAGTTACACTGTCAGTGGCTGTTATTGGCTCTACTCATCATTAACTGTTCTCAGCAATTTCATTCCACTTGGATAATGTGATTTCCCTTTTTACTGGTTTAATGCAGTGGACAGTTACATAAACCATTTTAGACACCCAGAACATACAATTTCAAGATACAAAAAGAGGTCTGAAAAACTAATACTCTATATTGCCTACTTTAAACACTTTCTAATCATTGCAAATATCTTCATTTAATTATGCCCTTTCAGGTTTCGGGGTAACATTAAGGTGAAGACCTCTATCCTTAGTGGCCAACATGAGACAGTGCGCTTGCACGGTGTGTACCCTACCTTACAGGGGAGTACCTATGAATATGTCATTTACCGTGTTTCCAAACCAGATTATATGATAACCGGGTAACCAAGATCGAAAAGTTAGCGACTGGACTACCAAGATTTCAATGGACAAGACAACCGCAGATGACTTGATTGTCCCTAACTGCCCCTTACACATGACAAAAAATGAACATTTCCTTGTGATAAAAGTTGTAAAGAAATCACTTTTAAAATGACCTGTCTGCAATTGCTGTTTATGCAGTTATTGCAGACATTTGCAACACAGTTGCAGGAAAAATAAAGCGTCAAACCAACGGAACCTTTCTTGTTCAACCTCAGAATAATGATCAAAAAGAGAAACTGAAAATCAGTCAATGAAATAGATAGTTCAAAAGTCTCCATTGAACCTTTCAGTTTCAAAAGACCAGGCAAAGGCCTTATCTTCTCGAAAGAGAGTAAAACATGTTCTGACTCTCAGTTAGAGAAGTGGTTCCAGAAACGTGGCATTGAGCAATTCAGACATCTGTCCCAACGAAATGGATTTGAATTACTACAGACAATGTCAGACATTCAAAGATGACAAAGTTCCAGAGAAAGTACCTGTTGCTTTTGAGAAGTGCAGAGTTCATCTTCTCTTGCCCCGACCAAAGCGCTGTGTCAATTGCCAAATATGGCCATTTCAGCAGTACATGTATAGAAGACCAACAATTTGTGCCAATTGTGGTGATCGAGATCATTCTCACACGAGAGATAAACCATGCTCCAGACCCCCACTTTGTGTTAACTGTAGAGGGGACCACCCTGCCTTTGGTCATGCATGTGGAGTCTTCAAGAAAGCGCCTTGTAGAAGAAGATCACCCTCCCTATCCCATGACTTGGGATGATGAAACCATGGACAAAATTGATCAAGTAGCAGATTGCCCTCGACCAGCTTTGCATTCATTCCCACGGAGAAGGAATCAACTCAAGAGGAACCTATTCATGGCTGTCTTGCAGAAATCACCTGCACGAGATCGACCAAAGAAGGAACAAACAAGATTCTCCAGAACTACTAGTTGCCTGCATATCACCCGGTAAAACAATCCGCATTAATTAAACATCCTCTCCAAACACCCTACAGACAAGAACAAAGACGTTTTGGCTTCTGAAAGTCTAAATAGCCCACTCAGGTGCTCATGAGACGTAAAACATGCACCAACTCACTCGCTCCATTTAATTAAGAATGTTTAATGCAGTTTTCTTAAAATATATTCTCAGTAGTCTCAGTAGTCTCAGATAGATCTAGAATTGTAAATGTACCGAATGAGACTTAGTCACTCCTTTTAGACGCTCAGTGTATGACTGACTGAGACAAGTAATCTGGCAGACAAAGTGGGAGGCTGTAATGAAGTATCGTTTCCTTTGCCGTCCCCATAGCATTAACTTATCTGTGCTTATTACCTTTTTCTGTACTTATGAAAAATGTATCAGTGAGTGTGGCTTAGAGAAAGGAGAAGAAAACAACGGATTACTGGTAACTGCATCTGTCATCATTTTCGCATCCAATGGTACTCTGGTAATTCATTTGCCAGTACAATGTATAATATGTATATGGTGATATGGCTGGTGATTCTTGAGTCAAAGTACCTTGTCCTTGTATATCTATTTCTATTCACCTGTATTATGTTGTTTTGGAGTTACACTTCCAGTGGCTCTCATAGGTTCTTGGAAGTGGCATTCGTCTGATGAAGCCTTTTGACTTTCCATAATAATAATTATGTGCTTTCAGGAAATCTGCTTTGATATGAGTAAGGACAGGGTACATACACCTTAATTATATTAACTATTATTATTTTCTATGTTAAATTTCCAAGCATTATACCAGTTAATCATTTACTGGTATTTTTCATCTGATGTCCCAAAAAGATATGACTATACTTTGCAGTGCTGGTTGAATCCTCCGAAATCAACCACCTGGTCAGTCATGAATACTGAGGGGATTGAACCTACACTTGAATTCTACATCTCTGGATGCTCCTTTCAGGGCCAATAATGGTGTTGAGCTTTGGTGACCTTTTGGTCCGGTAGAGCAAGTCCTTGATTCTAAGCCAGTAATGCCTTAATTGCCTTATAATGTGTGACTTAGGCTGCCATCTGAGGTGCAGAAACTTTTATCAATTGTGGTCAGTGCAAAGCTTGTGGGTAATGTAATCTAGATACAGGTCACATGCAAATATATAGACCTGGTAATCATACATGTACTAGCAACTAGCAAGGAGGTGAGACTGACGCAAGGTGACATTGATGATATACAAACCTCTACCTGCAATGCTCATAGAACATGGGGACAGTAGGCCTAAGTGAAAAGGGTAATGGTTTGGCACTGAGTCAGAGCAAAACATACTCGACCAATTGTGAAAACATGGCTTCTCATCTGATGACATAAACTGCTCACACATAAAAACCCACACACATAGTGACACAGCTTAAAAACTAACTGATATTTGAGGTATTGCCATGAAATGTTGTACTGATGTTGCCGAATACCCATGCAGGCCTAGGTTCCCAAAATTTTGGTTTGGTTGTACCACTGCGACCGAAACTCGAATATAGTCTTTCGGTTGTTATATTTTCTCAAATTTTATTAAGAAAACGACGAAATAATCAGCATAATGCCGATCTGTTCAGTCTCCGCAAGCGAGCATCATGCTGCAGTGTTGAATTTCATGGCCAAAAAAAAAGTTGCGGACTGGTTGCTGAAACTGCAACCAAAACCGTGGTTGTAAGGTTGGAAACAACAGAAAACCGAAGCGAATGAGAAGAGAAATGTGGCAACCACCAAGCACTACTGCTGTTCTACCAATGAAATTGAGTACAGTGTTAATTTTGGAACTACTTTTAAAAACCAAGTTTAAGGCTTAGACCTGGTCTACATTCTGTTAGTGAAATGGGGCCTGAAAGTTTTAGGTAAGCTCTCAGATCTATGTAAAGTTCTGTAAATGTACTGGACTGGCAAGAATGTGAGACAAATTGATGCTTTCAATGTTTCCACCCAGCAGTACGATATCTGCACAAATGACATTCTTTCTTTTTGCTGTTTTCGGCATGCATGTTGTGTATTAGTGTGCAGCTGATGGGGAGGGACGAAAAGTGTATAAACACATTAATAAAGGTGACATTGTCTCATACTCTCATCATTGCCAATATCTTCATTTAATTACACGGGATGTTCCACAGCTTTCTTATAATATATTCTCAGTAGTCTCAGATAGATCAGGGGTTGATGCAGTGTACTGATGAGACGCTCACTCCTTCAGTGCACAGCACGTGTCATAAAGAGACAAGCGATCTGGCAAAGAAGACGGCTGTAATGAAGTATCATTTCCTTTGCTTCCCACATAGCATTAGCTTATCTGGGCAAATTTCCTTTTGCAAAAATGTATACAAAAAGTGAATCAGTGTGTGTGGCTGAAAAAAAAGAAGAATGCCACAAAAGATTACTTGGTAATTGCATCTGTCATCATATTTTACATCATATGGTAATACACTCAGCAGTATAAGGTGATATGTCTAGTGACTTCGGAGTAAATGAAAAACATCTGTATTTTGTAATTTTTCAGTTACACTTTCAAAGTCATTAATTTTTCAGAATGACATTTCTCTGATGAAAATGTGGTATAAGAACACTTTGATCTTAGTGTTGCACAATGTCAGGGTATATAGGCCTATTCTTATTTTATAAGCTACTATTGTATATAAAACATTTTTTCATTAATATTTTTTGCATGGCGACTCACTTTCAGTTTAAACTTAATATCCATGTGTATAGATAGATAGATAGATAGATGAAGTTCAAACTAATCTTCCACAGGGCCCTCTTGTTAGCAAGTGATTGGTAAAAACAAATAGAAATATATAAAAAATAATTAAAAGAAGTAAGCCTATATTGCATATAACTATTAAAATGTATTAAATTTCCAAGTGTCGAATCAGTTATTCGATTAGAATCGATTACTGCTAATTTTCATCTTAATGTTCCGAAATCAGCCCTGGTCAGCCATGAATACTGAGAAGCTAGTGGGGATAGAACCAACACTTGAATTCTGCATCCCTGGATGCTCCTTTCAGGACGAGTAATGGTGGTGAGCTGGGATGACCTATTAGTCCTGTGCAGCAAGTCCTTGATTCTGAGTCAGTGCTGCCTTGTAATGGTGTGACTGAGGCTGCCATCTTAGGTGCAGAGACTTTTATCCATTGTAGTCAATTCATCATAGGCAAATATGTATACATATATGCCTATAGTAATCTAATCATACAACTGAAAAAACGCTTACTTTTTACTGCACGATTTGTAGAACTTTGGCCATCTGATGAGAAAAAGATTCAGTGTCGAGTATCTATCAAACCAATATAGACATCAGGAAACTTCTTGTTACATCTGCACGGGTTATTTGTCTACTGTATCTATATAATATTAAAAAACATTAAAAATCGTTTCCATATCATTATACTGGTGCTTCTTGCATGTGGAGGCGCTTTGGAATGAAGCAGATTTGCAAAAAAATTTAATTTTGCTGGGTAGCAAGAAAGACACAGAGTTTCATGCTTTCACAATTCCTTTGTCCAGAAATAGTGATACTTTCTCAAATTGCTTATGACTCGTGCATGGTCAACATGAGCCTTTCGGAGTATGACATCTGATTCCTATACAATTTATCCATGTTTATATAGTTGCTGTCACATACCTTTCGGATTCTTGCTGGAAAAATGATGCTTTACATAACATTCATTGCCTTGATTTTCTACTTGTCTGTGGTATTCCTAATTACCTGTTTACATTTCTTATATCAACAGCTATGAAATCACCTGTTGCTCCTGTCACACCAAAACCATACTCTTAAGCATTCAGATTATTCAGGTCAGTATACAGTGGGTTGCAGAAGTATACACCCCCTCTGGATTGGTCTTTCATTTCCTGACATATCTTTCTTCTGAAAAGAATCATCATTCCCATATTGCTACATGGTCATACAGTGTACTGACCTCTCTTACAATCTATATACACCATAAAATGCTGGATGGAAAGTCATGGTAAAGTAGAAAAAATTTAATTAGTGAAAATGGATGTTGCGAAAGTATACACCCCCCTTGTAAGTTGTGATGTTCTTTATTGATAACCGTGTTGTTTTGACTGGAAGAAGTAAAATTATGGCATGAAACATTGATCTCTGATTAGTTTTTAACATTTTGGATTGTTATACCTTATTTGTGTAACTTTTGCAGATGGAAAATATAAAAAAATCCACGTAATGCAATAAAAATTGTAAAAATTCAATATAAAAATGAATCAAATTTTATGTAACAATGTTGGTAAGCTGTATTTGAGAAATTTAGAACTTGAGAGGGTAAACAAAAATATTTTTGAGCCTTATTTACACATCAGCATCCCCCATAGCAGTGTCAGAATGAACTGACATTGTGACCTGACAGAAGGTGTTGGGATGCCATTTTCTTAAAAAGCCCCAAAAAAGCAAGAAATTAGCTGGACAGGCAGGGACGCACCCTGATACAACCTAGAAAAAGTTTCGTTTCAATATCTGCGATAAAAGTGGAAAATACATACGGTCAAATTTTTGGATAATTTTCATATTTTGTCATGTCATTGGAAGACTACTAATAATATCACTGAAACTCCACTGAGCATTGTCAAATTGCACCAACTTGATATTCATAACCGTTAGAACCATGCACAATGAATGGTTTGATTGGAAACAGAAAGTTTTAAGACACAAGACATCAAATGGGAGAGTGCCAAAACTAAGCATCATCACCAATTTATGTGACCATACGTATTTTCACTTCTGTTGCAGATATTGAACCAAAACTTTTTCTAGGTTGTATCAGGGTGTGTCCCTGCCTGTCCACCTAATTTCTTGCTGTTTGGGGGCTTCTCGAGGAAATAGCATCCCAACACTTTCTGTCAGGTAACAATGTCAGTTCATTCTGACATTGCAATTGGGGATGATGGTGTGTAATTAGGGCTCAAAAATGTTTTTGTTTCCCCATGAAAGTTCTAAACCTCTCAAATGCAGCTTATCAACATCATTAGACACTTGATTTACTTCATTATTGAATATATTATAATTTTATTACAGTGGGTGGATTTTGTGATATTTTCCATCCACAAAAGTTACACAAATAAGGTATAACAATCCAAAATGTCAAACACTAATCAGAAATCAATATATTATTCCATAATTTTACTTCTTCAGGTCAGCACAACACGGTTATCAATAAAGAACATCACTACTTACAAGGGGGGTGTATACTTTGGCAACACATATTTTCACTGATTTAATTTTTTCTACTTTACCATGACTTTCATCCAGCATTTTATGGTGTATATGGAATGTAAGAGAGGTCAGTATGACCATGTAACAATATCACTGTGCACTAACGAGAGGGGTACCCTCGCCATCAGGGTAGCCATTGAAACTCTCGATTCAAAGTAATTTTCTGTCACCCTGAGCTTATTACATAAAATACAGAGCCAATATTGGTCAAGCATGTAGTCTGAATGTTATACTCACCATAGGACTTGCGTTGCACAGGTGATTGGACACAGAATTGTCATATTTTTCATTGTAAATTAATCGCCAAGGCGAGGGTAACCGAAATAGCCCCTCGAGGGTAACACCATTTTCAAGAATTGTCATGGCGAGGGTACCACCTGAAATGACTGGTCTACAAATAGTTTTTTTTCGCTGTTCAGCCATTCTTTCATTGTGATATAAACAGCAAGTGATGTTACTAGATAGATTAGATAAGATAGAGAAGACAGATAAGAAAGACTGATAAGAAAGATTATAAATTATATAGATAGATAGATAGATAGATAGATAGATAGATAGATAGATAGATAGATAGACAGATTTACAATGATGGCCTATCAAGCACCAGCTCGTTTGTGTTTGGACATAACAATTTAGTAGGCCAAAACATGATCCATTATTATTCAATTCTTCACTATCTCAAATACATATTACACAAGAACATACATTCACCTCTTTGAATAAAACGGACAGCTTGTAAAGTCTGTACAGTGTATTATCATCATCATTTTCAATAGCCCTAAATTTTTATTGACTAGGTAATGAGCAAAAACTAAAATAAAATCTCAAATGGTGCGTTTTGCACCACTGATGATCCAAACATAAAAACATTGTGAATCTCATATCAAAAGCTTATAACAAGCATGTTACTGTCAACGCATTAAAAAAAACTGTAAAAATACACCCCAATACAGGAAGAAGCTAGAAAGGAAGACCCACCTTGACAATGCAGTTGTCAAGGATGGGAGACATTACATAGGTTGAGCACTTCACACTAACTTCACCTGCAACCCAGGAACGTGTCGCAGCATCTAGGGCCTATTCTCATAAAAATTAAAGATATGGGTGGATAGGAAATGCTTTAAAATGTATTATGTGCCATTTTGGGAACATACATTCCTGTACTTTAAAGTGTTGTTCTTGATTCACTTTCTCTGCTTGTACTTACAGTGTTTTAAAATAACAGCTTAAAACAGATACGTTTAGCAGTCAATCAAACTTAGTCCAGCATTTCATATATGATCCGATTCTTGTGATTGGTTGGTTCCAAACACACTTTGCTGAACAGTGATCAACTTAGACCACATTTGACAAGTTCAGATCGCATTTAAAGTCATTTATATGGAATATAATTTCCAGCATTCTTTATAAAGTGTTATTGTAATCAAGGTATTTTTGTACCTTCTCCATAAATGCATACAATAACCTCCTGATGGCACAATGACGTTATGCCATAATGTGTTATCGGATATTTTAGATAGCATAAGAAATAAAATTTCTAAAATGCATCACAAATATGCAGTCAGATAGATAAATACACCGATTTATAAAAATCAAATAGTTAGGCTTTAGATAGAAAAATAGACAGGGACCCAGATAAATAGATACATGTAGATAGATAGATAAATAGATAGATAGATAGATAGATAGATAGATAGATAGATAGATAGATAGATAGATAGATAGATAGATAGATAGATAGATAGATAGATAGATAGATGAAGTGAAACCAATTTTAATTTCATTTATGAGTTTATATTTTTTTCACAAGTGATGAGAACTACCAGATAACTATTTTGTTGCATTTTGTTAGCAGATTACAGTTTTTGTTTGTGTTCTTGTTTGATTGTTTGTTATCATCACTTATTTCTTGCAATGATTTCAAGAGTGTTCAGCAAATGCAATTTCCTCAGTCTTTGTTACCTTCAGCAACGTGAAGACTGTGACCTCGGTCTAGGAAGAAGCCATAATTACTTTTAGAAAGTTTCACTGTGGATGGTATCACTTGGGATAAGGGCATTTTGAGCAACTTTCTTGGATTTAAAGACTATAGTATTTATCTATAACTCCCCTCATGTCCTCTCTGCCTGTGAGCAACTCCTCCAAAATCTATAGGCAAACACATATACAGAAACAGAAAATTATGATACAACATTTGTGATTATGCTCCATCCTGATTAAGATTATAAGAATCGACTCTCTGGTTAATGAATTTGCCAGTCAGATTTCAGAGTTGAGAATTTAATTACGGTTTTAGCATTTAGATTTTAGATTTTAGATTTGTTTTATTTTCCAAACACATAGTACATACATGTATACAGAATAGTTCATACAGCTTTTAAAAAGTGGTGTGTTTGAAGCATGTGCACGCTAGTCATACAACTGTTACAGGCATAGCCTGGCATGCACACACAATTAGAAAAAAAAAAGAAACAAAGAACAACAACAAAGAAATAAATAAGAAAATGATAGTAAAACGGAAATGCTAAAGGAATGTCGGACAATAAACAAGTTAGTGATGACATTAATACATCAAATATAGATTGATTATAAAAATAAATAGATAATACAGACAAGTACAATATAATATTTTGCATTGGTGAACTGCTTACTTTTCCAAAGCTTTTATGTAGGCCTGACTGGTTATATTCATCTAGCTTGTTTTTATATACGAGTTCATGCAGTTAAAGCCACAATTTACAGACTTCCACAGTGGGGTACTACAGAATGTGCCTAGTATTGGGCAATTGTATTCTCATTTGAAAGGTAGTCAATTAATTTGACTTTACATTTTATATTTTGTTATTTTGATTTTATTATGGTTGTACCTCTTTTTGTGTTTTATTCTTTTATTTCATTTTCAGTTTGACTGCACAGCATTTGATAATAGCTTCCTTCTCAGTGCTCATCTATATCTATCTATAAATAAAATGAAATTGATAGGGCATTGCAATTGTGTTCCTGATTGGAGTTCCAGATTGGTATATTAACTTCAGAAGTGCAATCATGTGTCAGTACATGCTGTTATCTGTTGCAACAAAGAGCAAATTGAAGGCTGATTCATTGCTTCTCCTTACAAGACAGTTTGCTCAGTTTGTGAATTTTGCTCAGACAATATCTTGCTTTACCCTCGCCAATCTCTTTTGGTGGGTACCCTCGCCAACCGGAAGTGACCCTCGCCCAAATCTTCCAGTACCCTCGCCACTTCCGTGTTGGTACCCTCGCCATTTAGGTTGGTACCCTCGCCATTTTAGGTTGGTACCCTCGCCAAAATGCTGGTACCCTCGCCCTGTCATTTTTTGTTTTTTGTGGTACCCTCACCTCGAGTGAATTTTAATTTCATGAATATCTTACTTCATCTTTCTTGTGTGAGTCTGGCACTTGGCTCTGATTCATTCCACAGGCCATTTAGCCTGTCTAAACAATTTGAAGCCCTCATTCCCCTTACAGTGGGTTGCAGAAGTATACACCCCCTCTGGATTGGTCTTTCATTTCCAGACATATCTTTCTTCTGAAAAGAATCATCATTCCCATATTGCTACATGTTCATACAGTGTACTGACCTCTCTTACAATCTATATACACCATAAAATGCTGGATGGAAAGTCATGGTAAAGTAGAAAAAATTTAATTAGTGAAAATGGATGTTGCGAAAGTATACACCCCCCCTTGTAAGTTGTGATGTTCTTTTTTGATAACCGTGTTGTTTTGACTGGAAGAAGTAAAATTATGGCATGAAACATTGATCTCTGATTAGTTTTTAACATTTTGGATTGTTATACCTTATTTGTGTAACTTTTTTGGATGGAAAATATAAAAAAATCCGCGTAATGCAGTAAAAATTGTAAAAATTCAATATAAAAATGAATCAATAATGTAATGATGTTGATAAGCTGCATTTGAGAGATTTAGAAATTGAGTGGGTAAACAAAAATATTTTTGAGCCTTATTTACACATCAGCATCCCCCATAGCAGTGTCAGAATGAACTGACATTGTGACCTGACAGAAGGTGTTGGGATGCCATTTTCTTAAAAAGCCCCCAAAAAGCAAGAAATTAGCTGGACAGGCAGGGACGCACCCTGATACAACCTAGAAAAAGTTTTGTTTCAATATCTGCAATAGAAGTGGAAAATACATACGGTCAAATTTTTGGATAATTTTCATATTTTGTCATGTCATTGGAACACTACTAATAATATCACTGAAACTCCACTGAGCATTGTCAAATTGCACCAACTTGATATTCATAACCGTTAGAACCATGCACAATGAATGGTTTGATTGGAAACAGAAAGTTTTAAGACACAAGACATCAAATGGGAGAGTGTCAAAACTCAGCATCATCACCAATTTATGTGACCATACGTATTTTCACTTCTGTTGCAGATATTGAACCAAAACTTTTTCTAGGTTGTATCAGGGTGTGTCCCTGCCTTTCCACGTAATTTCTTGCTGTTTGGGGGCTTCTAAAGGAAATACCATCCCAAAACTTTCTGTCAGGTAAGAATGTCAGTTCATTCTGACATTGTAATTGGGGATGATGGTTTGTAACTAGGGCTCAAAAATGTTTTTGTTTCCCCATTCAAGTTCTAAACTTCTCGAATGCAGGTTATCAACATTATTAGATAATTTATTTCTATATTAAATATCTTACAATTTGTATTACAGTGGGTGGATTTTGTGATACTTCCATCCTCAAAAGTTACACAAATAAGGTATAACAATCCAAAATGTCAAACACTAATCAGAAATCAATATATTATTCCATAATTTTACTTCTTCAGGTCAGCACAACACGGTTATCAATAAAGAACATCACTACTTACAAGGGGGGTGTATACTTTGGCAACACATATTTTCACTGATTTAATTTTTTCTACTTTACCATGACTTTCATCCAGCATTTTATGGTGTATATGGAATGTAAGAGAGGTCAGTATGACCATGTAACAATATGGGAATGATGATTCTTTTCAGAAGAAAGATATGTCAAGAAATCAAAGACCACTCCAGGGGGTTGTATACTTCTGCAACCCATTGTACATTTTTTGCAATTTCACTTTGAAATCACGAAGTGAGAGTTGTCATGGCCACCCTGATGGCGAGGGTACCCCCTTCGTTAGTGCACAGTGAATATGGGAATGATGATTCTTTTCAGAAGAAAGATATGTCAAGAAATGAAAGACCACTCTAGGGGGTTGTATACTTCTGCAACCCATTGTATATGTCACAGGAATAGCTAGATGGATAATGCTGTCCCTTTAGGTCTCTTGTTCATACCATTGAATGAATTTTTTTTGTCATAAGTCATGATGTAATTAAGGCCCACATCCTGCTGCCTGCATCTCTCTTGCCACATCTTGCATGCAGGAGTGCTTTCCCACAAGCACCATGGCAAAACTGGATGAGGGTAACTGAGTTATATATCAATTTCGGCCGACCAATTTTTCAGTTAGACACACAATTTACTTGCAGTTACCTTAGTCATCATCTACAGTTACCCTTGTCATCCCAATATTGAAAAATCAGTTACCCTCGTGCAGTTTTGCCACAGTGACAAGGGTTCAGCGTAAGAATAGGCCTACAAACATTTGATGTGTTTGAAGTTATACTTAGATGCTAATATCATATTTCTTGTGTCAAATACTGTCTATCTGACTAAAACAAGTGATAGAGAGAAGTCTTTCCCAGCCACAATTCATTGGCTTTCTTTGTCTCAACATTACCTGCTCCACCCAGCTGAACTTTCTGTTTCCATGGCAACCACATAATGACCTAAAAATGTCCAAATTGTGCTAAAGTTTGGAAATCCATTCCAAAACTGCTAATTGCTGCATTTTATCCTGTAAAAAATTCTTAGTTCTACATTAAAAATAGGTGTCCATGTGAAAAAAGCCACAAACTTTCTGAACGCTCTCACACCTGTTACAATAAAGAATCGGCCTTGAAACGTCAAATCACCATATTGTGACCTGATGGCTGAGTTGGCGTTCTATCCTGCAAATAGTTCACATTCATTATTGTGTAATAAAAGCTTCTCAGGAAGCTACTATTATGTAGGCCTAATAAATATATTATGAACCATCTTTCTTGTTAATCATATCATATATCACATCATATATTGCCATAAGGCTTGGTGAGCTTTGTAACTTGGTAAAATATAATTAATTACATGATGCTGGCACGTTTGAAAGCAAAATACATATAATATTATTGCATATCTCATGAGCATACTATGTCATAGTATGACATCCCATAATATTCTTGACACCATTTAGTTAGCTGCTGTGTGTGTCATCATGCTAATTTAAGTCGACTTATCTCATCTGTTGGTGACAAGCAACGAAGGGATTATACAGCTGATTTTTACTTTAAAATCAGTTTTGACAAATCAAATGGCCTTTTCTTGATCATGACTAATCAAGAAGCCTCTATGTTTTCCAGGTTAAATGTAGAGAAGACGATACTTCATCAGGGGCGGACTGGCCTATGTGGCAGAGTGGCAGCTGCCACGGGCCCAACCACTCAGGGGGGCCCATGCAAGGTGCCAAAAAATAAAAAATCAATTAAAAAGTTAAAATGGCGATCTTTGTGACCAAGTTTGTGACCGTGTGATTCAATAATACTTTTATATTAGGCCCCAATGTGAGAGGGCCGATGTAGAAATGGGCCCCTCCACCTTTGCATAAATCGAGTAGTATCACAAATAGGAATGTGGGGGCCCTTTGGCTTATTTTGCCACGGGCCTAAAATGTCGCCAGTCCGCCGCTGTACTTCATCAGCTATCATGAGTCACGAAGTGCCGTTTTCACAGTGAAACAGTCCACTCTTGTTGCATTTCAAATTTCCAGGCTGTAAAAGAAAATGTTGAAAAAGTAACTCTAGAACATCTAATAGAACATCTAAGAGCATTAGTGGTTGAACATACACGGCAAAGTCGTGATCACTGCCCAATAAGAGTTTGGATATCCCCATACTACTGATGGTAGAAACAGAAACTAAGTAATCTGGGGTTCTTTTGCATCAGCTACACACATTGTTACGTTTTTCATAACATACAGCAGACTAAACACAATACAATTTTTTGTGTTTTGTTTTATCATGATACATTTTCATAACATACGGCAGACTGAACATAATACAATTTTTTGGTGTTTTGTTTTATCATGATAGGTTTTTCATAACATACGGCAGACTGAAAATAATACTATTTTTTGATGTTTTGTTTTATCATAATAATAATAATAATAATAAAAGACTTTTATATAGCGTCGGTTTCAAATAAAGAAATTTGCTCACCAACGCTTGAGTTTGTTATGTATTGTCATAGTAAGTAGTGAAGAGGTGTGTTTTGAGATTGCTTTTAAAGCTGCAAAGAGTATCCATTTTGCGAAGCTTTATTGGCAGCTTGTTCCATAGAGAAGGACTCGCTTTTTTGAAACTTCGCATACCCCAGTTGTTTGCCCTATCATTGTCCACTTCAAGCAGATTAGTATTGTTATTTCTGAGGGATCTTGACGATACCCTGAGTTTTAGTAAGTCCATCAAATAATTTGGAGCTTGTTTGTTAATAATTTTCCAGGTGGTCGTTAGCAGTTTGTACTCAATTCTCACTTGGATTGGAAGCCAGTGGAGAGCTTTTCTTTTATGTGTAATATGTTCGCGTTTACTGATTTTTTCAATAAGTCTGACAGCTGAGTTCTGCGCTACTTGCAGCTTATTCAACGATTTATTTGTTATTCCATAAAGCAGACTATTATAGTCAAAGTGAGGTGTGACAAGGGCATTATTGCTTCATGCGCCTATCCGTGCCAGACCACTTTCCACTGCCAAGTGATTTTGAGGACTTATGACGATGCATTTGGTCAGGCTTGCTTGACTTTGTTAATCCCCAAGTTTGTTGTCCACACCCATTCCAGTACATTCATTATCCAGTGGCATACATCGATCAGTTTTGGGGTCCATTCAACTGATCAAACTTATATTATACAGGAATAAACTAATTAAATTAGTTAGAAACTTTGATGTGATGCAAAATGTGCGTATTACATAGGTTATCATTTTATAACACAATTTTAAAATCAAGTACTGCTTGTCAGTTGAACAGCCAGACCCAGTAAGCCAGTCAGTCAAGCAATCAGTTGGGATATAAATAAAAGGTATGAATAGATAGATAGATAGATAGATAGATAGATAGATAGATAGATAGATGGATAGATAGCAGCCCCCCCCCCCAAATTTTTAGGAGAACTTTAAAAATTCGGGCAGGGAGGCTCAAATTCGGGCAAGGAGGCTCAAAATTCGGGCAGATAATTTAGTTAACATTTTTTTAAGTCAAAGGTTACCAAGGTATTTTATTTCAAATTAAATTTGGGAAAATCTTGCCAACCCTCCAAAAAATGTGGTTTGCCTATGGAATAGATTGTAGATAGATCGGAAGATAGACAGATTGGTGGATAGATAGACAGTACATATATATACAGATAACAGAGAGGCAGATAGACAGGCAGATAGTTGGACTAGAATAAGTAATACAGAGTGATTATATGCACTCCTGGGTTAATTTATGTTATAGTTTTAGAAATGTTTCTGCTAAAAAATGTCTTGACCGCCACAGTACTCAAAAAATATTTAGAAATAATTCACAGAAATTACCTAATTGTAATTTCAGAAGTTAAAGTTCAATATATATTATACATAATATACTGCAGTTCACCAGATTAATTCAAATTGTAAACCCTAGTATCATTTTTCTTCTGTAATTTCCATTCTTCCCCTAACATTTTAATCTGGCTACTCCACTGGTATTGACACTCAATCTCTTCTTAATCCCTAAATTGTTTTTGTTTGGAGTGTGTTCAGTCAACCACGTAATTTTGACTCGTCATCAGAGCCACTCAGCAAGTGAGCAGTTGAAATGACTTGGCACGCTCAGGCGCAATAAGCAATAACTACTGTTTTAGTGTTCTCCTTGCTCAGGTTTTTCCTGATATGAGAAATGTTTCTGATATTAAAGTTTTTCATAACATGAGGCAGACTGAAAATAATACTATTTTTTGTGTTTTGTTTTATCATGATACATTTTCATAACATACAGCAGACTGAAAATAATACTTTTTTTTGTGTGTTTTGTTTTATCATGATAGGTTTTTCATGACATACAGCAGACTGAACATAATACAATTTTTTGGTGTTTTGTTTTATCATGATAGGTTTTTCATAACATATGGCAGACTGAAAATAATACAATTTTTTGTGTTTTGTTTTATCATGATGCATTTTCATAACATACAGCAGACTGAAAATAATACTTTTTTTTGTGTTTTGTTTTATCATGATAGGTTTTTCATGACATACAGCAGACTGGACATAATACAATTTTTTGTGTTTTGTTTTATCATGATACGTTTTTCATAACATACGGCAGACTGAAAATAATACAATTTTTTTGTGATTTGTTCAGGTACGGTATTGCCACGTGGATAGCAAAAGAAATACTTCATTACAGCCTCCTTTTCTGTCTGCCGGATGTTGGCCTCGAATTGTCATACACTGGGCAACAGGAGAGATATGGTCTCATTGCCACATAAATTTACAATTCCATATCTGAGACAACTGAGAACATATCATGAACAATGGCTTAGCAACACAACATAATATATATATACATAAACACACATTTACTATGATTGGAGTCTCCAAAGGTAATTAGTACAGGCCCAAAAGTGTTTTAGACCTCTGGCCTGGAATTGGTTATTTCATTAAACTAATAAATGGTAATTTTGGCAACAGTAATTGAGATAGCTGCAGCAGATTTAAAGATACAACTTTGGATTCAAGCATTGTTTGATGTACATAATACTTGTTAATGACATTACTTATTAAATTACCATACCAGACACGCACTTCCACAAATATGTATTTGAATCTAATGGAGTCAAGAGAATTTGACCTGCTGCCCTCAGATTAGAAAAAAATTTACAAACTAGTTTACTACACTGCATAAAATTCATTATGATTTGATACAGTATAAATAGAATGAGCTGAAATTTTACACACACACTCTTATATGCCAACCTCACTTGCAAAAAAAAGTCAGGTTTGATCTGCCTAAGATTTCCAAAATTTGGGGCGCCAGTCCCACCCTACTCCACATATTTGACCCTGTCCGCATTTAATTACGGCCGATCCCGCAAAAAGCGGCCCGTTCCGCAACCATGTATCCGCGTTTTATTACGAAATCAAGATTTGGTCTCTGGCCTCCTGTCGGGAGGTCTGTAGCCATCTAATCAGAGGCGGATGGCTCCAAATAGAATCACTAAGAATATATCAGCGCAGGGCTGATGCATCGCCTCGAAAAAAAGACAGTAATCATTATTTCTTTTCTCGAAACAGAAACGGGGTATGTGATACAAGCCTGATGGACATAAGGAACTAAGAGGTGTAAAACAAGATAGCTGTTATTTTGAATGAAAAGTCAGATTACAGAAGCTCTGAAAGGTCAGGATTCCAAATTTGGAATGTCTTAATTCTGCACAAATCAACCTGCCGGTGCAAGATGCCAAGTCATCTAGATCTATAGTAAGATGCTGGTAAGTGAGGGTGGACTTACACACCACATAGATAGATAGATAGATAGATAGATAGATAGATAGATAGATAGATAGATAGATAGATAGATAGATAGATAGATAGATAGATAGATAGATAGATAGATAGATAGATGAATAGATAGATAGATAGATAGATAGATAGATAGATAGATAGATAGATAGATAGATAGATATCTATATCTATCTATCTATCTAGTAAGATGCTGGTGAGTGAGGGTGGACTTCCACACCACAGCTGGGGAAGTATGAGTGTTGACCAAAAATATGAGTGTTGACCAAAAATATGAGTGTTGACCAAAAATACGATTGTTGACCAAAAATGCAAGTATGAGTGATCACCAAAAATATGAGTGTTGACCAAAATGTACCAAAAATAAGAGTGATCACCAAAAATATGTGCATGAGTGATTACCAAAATTATCAGTGTTTACCAAAAATAAGAGTGATTACCAAAAATATGTGAGTTCCATAAATATGAGTCAGTTGCAAAGTCCGTTTACCAAAATGAGAAAATGAATCCTGACGTGGAATGGGGCAATTGGGCTGTTTTTTGTGAAACCACTCCCAAATTTGGAATGTCTTACTTCTGAACAAATAAACCTGCTGCAGCAGGATGTCGAGTCACTCTGATCTATTCGGGTGTTGAACAAAAATGCGAGTGTTGACCAAAAATGCGAGTGTTGACCGAAAATTTGAATGTTGAACAAAAATACAAGTGTTGACCAAAAATATGAGCGATTGCCAAAAATATGAGTACAATTGATTACAAAAAAAATATGAGTGTTTACGAAAACTACAAGTGAGTACCAAATTGAGCTGAGTGTACACTCATATGCGCAAGGTCGTGGGTTCGAATTCAGCCATGGCGTGGGGCGTGGGGGAGTTGGGCAGATCTTCCTGATACCACTACTTCACCCAACCCAGATATTATGGACAAAAGGCAGTGATGGTGATTGAAGATTACTCGACAAAGGGGTGCTTGAATTCCTCTGCACTCTGGTGCCACTCCCGAGAGAGTGGAGGAAGAATCATGCTTGAACACTGAACAGCCCTGCCAAGGATGTAATTGTAATAAGATCTATGAGACTGATTGGACCGGTAAACTGGAATGTCAACTTTGTATTACAGTACAGTACCTTGTACAGTGCATTATTTTACTTACAATGGGTTGCAGAAGTATACAACCCCCTAGAGTGGTCTTTCATTTTTTGACATATCTTTCTTCTGAAAAGAATCATCATTCCCATATTGTTACATGGTCATACTGACCTCTCTTACATTCCATATACACCATAAAATGCTGGATGAAAGTCATGGTAAAGTAGAAAAAATTAAATCAGTGAAAATATGTGTTGCCAAAGTATACACCCCCCTTGTAAGTAGTGATGTTCTTTATTGATAACCGTGTTGTGCTGACCTGAAGAAGTAAAATTATGGAATAATATATTGATTTCTGATTAGTGTTTGACATTTTGGATTGTTATACCTTATTTGTGTAACTTTTGAGGATGGAAGTATCACAAAATCCACCCACTGTAATACAAATTGTAAGAATTTAATATAGAAATAAATTGTCTAATGATGTTGATAAGCTGCATTTGAGAGGTTTAGAACTTTCATGGGGAAACAAAAACATTTTTGAGCCCTAATTACACACCATCATCCCCAATTGCAATGTCAGAATGAACTGACATTGTTACCTGACAGAAAGTGTTGGGATGCTATTTCCTCGAGAAGCCCCCAAACAGCAAGAAATTAGGTGGACAGGCAGGGACACACCCTGATACAACCTAGAAAAAGTTTTGGTTCAATATCTGCAACAGAAGTGAAAATACGTATGGTCACATAAATTGGTGATGATGCTTAGTTTTGGCACTCTCCCATTTGATGTCTTGTGTCTTAAAACTTTCTGTTTCCAATCAAACCATTCATTGTGCATGGTTCTAACGGTTATGAATATCAAGTTGGTGCAATTTGACAATGCTCAGTGGAGTTTCAGTGATATTATTAGTAGTCTTCCAATGACGTAACAAAATACGAAAATTATCCAAAAATTTGACCGTATGTATTTTCCACTTCTATTGCAGCTATTGAAACGAAACTTTTTCTAGGTTGTATCAGGGTGCGCCCCTGCCTGTCCAGCTAATGTCTTGCTTTTTGGGGGCTTTTTAAGAAAATGGCATCCCAACACCTTCTGTCAGGTCACAATGTCAGTTCATTCTGACACTGCTATGGGGGATGCTGATGTGTAAATAAGGCTCAAAAATATTTTTGTTTACCCACTCAATTTCTAAACTTCTCAAATGCAGCTTATCAACATCATTACATAATTGATTCATTTTTATATTGAATTTTTACAATTTTTATTGCAGTAGGTGGATTTTTTTATATTTTCCATCCACAAAAGTTACACAAATAAGGTAAAACAATCCAAAATGTTAAAAACTAATCAGAGATCAATGTTTTATACATAATTTTACCTCTTCAAATCAAAACAACACGGTTATCAAAAAAGAACATGACAACTTACAAGGGGGGGTGTATACTTTCGCAACATCCATTTTCACTAATTAAATTTTTTCTACTTTACCATGACTTTCCATCCAGCATTTTATGGTGTATATAGATTGTAAGAGAGGTCAGTACACTGTATGAACATGTAGCAATATGGGAATGATGATTCTTTTCAGAAGAAAGATATGTCTGGAAATGAAAGACCAATCCAGAGGGGGTGTATACTTCTGCAACCCACTGTATACTGACCTGAATAATCTGAATGCTTAAGAGTATGGTTTTGGTGTGACAGGAGCAACAGGTGATTTCATAGCTGTTGATATAAGAAATGTAAACAGGTAATTAGGAATACCACAGACAAGTAGAAAATCAAGGCAATGAATGTTATGTAAAGCATCATTTTTCCAGCAAGAATCCGAAAGGTATGTGACAGCAACTATATAAACATGGATAAATTGTATAGGAATCAGATGTCATACTCCGAAAGGCTCATGTTGACCATGCACGAGTCATAAGCAATTTGAGAAAGTATCACTATTTCTGGACAAAGGAATTGTGAAAGCATGAAACTCTGTGTCTTTCTTGCTACCCAGCAAAATTAAATTTTTTTGCAAATCTGCTTCATTCCAAAGCGCCTCCACATGCAAGAAGCACCAGTATAATGATATGGAAACGATTTTTAATGTTTTTTAATATTATATAGATACAGTAGACAAATAACCCGTGCAGATGTAACAAGAAGTTTCCTGATGTCTATATTGGTTTGATAGATACTCGACAAGAGCCACTCAGCAAGTGAGCAGTTGAAATGACTTGGCACGCTCAGGCGCAATAAGCAATAACTACTGTTTTAGTGTTCTCCTTGCTCAGGTTTTTCCTGATATGAGAAATGTTTCTGATATTAAAGTTTTTCATAACATGAGGCAGACTGAAAATAATACTATTTTTTGTGTTTTGTTTTATCATGATACATTTTCATAACATACAGCAGACTGAAAATAATACTTTTTTTTGTGTGTTTTGTTTTATCATGATAGGTTTTTCATGACATACAGCAGACTGAACATAATACAATTTTTTGGTGTTTTGTTTTATCATGATAGGTTTTTCATAACATACGGCAGACTGAAAATAATACTATTTTTTGTGTTTTGTTTTATCATGATACATTTTCATAACATACAGCAGACTGAAAATAATACTTTTTTTTGTGTTTTGTTTTATCATGATAGGTTTTTCATGACATACAGCAGACTGGACATAATACAATTTTTTGTGTTTTGTTTTATCATGATACGTTTTTCATAACATACGGCAGACTGAAAATAATACAATTTTTTTGTGATTTGTTCAGGTACGGTATTGCCACGTGGATAGCAAAAGAAATACTTCATTACAGCCTCCTTTTCTGTCTGCCGGATGTTGCCTGTAATTATCATACAGAGGGCATCAGGAGAGAGATGGTCTCATTGCCACATAAATTTACAATTCCATATCTGAGACAACTGAGAACATATCATGAACAATGGCTTAGCAACACAACATAATATGTATACATAAACACACATTTACTATGATTGGAGTCTCCAAAGGTAATTAGTACAGGCCCAAAAGTGTTTTAGACCTCTGGCCTGGAATTGGTTATTTCATTAAACTAATAAATGGTAATTTTGGCAACAGTAATTGAGATAGCTGCAGCAGATTTAAAGATACAACTTTGGATTCAAGCATTGTTTGATGTACATAATACTTGTTAATGACATTACTTATTAAATTACCATACCAGACACGCACTTCCACAAATATGTATTTGAATCTAATGGAGTCAAGAGAATTTGACCTGCTGCCCTCAGATTAGAAAAAAATTTACAAACTAGTTTACTACACTGCATAAAATTCATTATGATTTGATACAATGTATATATTTGCATGTGACCTGTGTCTAGATTACATTACCCACAAGCTTTGCACTGACCACAATGAATAAAAGTTTGTGCACCTCAAATGGCAGCCTAAGTCACACCATTAGGTATAAGGCATCACTGGCTCAGAATCAAGGACTTGCTCTACTGGACCAAAAGCTCAACACCATTATTGGCCCTGAAAGGAGCATCCAGGGATGTAGAATTCAAGTGTAGGTTCAATCCCCACAATATTCATGACTGAATATCAGACATCAGATGAAAAATATCAGTAAATGATTAACTGGTACGATGCTTGGAAAACTAACATAGTAAATAATTATAGTAAATTTAAGTAAGGTATATGTACCCTGTCCTTACTCATATCAAAGCAGATTTCCTGAAAGCACATAATTATTATTATGGAAAGTCAAAAGACGAATGCCACTTCCAAGAACCTATGAGAGCCACTGGAAGTGTAACTCCAAAACGACATAATACAGGTGAATAGAAATAGACATACAAGGTACTTCGACTCAAGAATCACCAGCCATTTCACCATATACATATTATACATTGTACTGGCAAATGAATTACCAGAGTACCATTGGATGCGAAAATGATGACAGATGCAGTTACTCAGTAATCCGTTGTTTTGTTCTCCTTTCTCTAAGCCACACTCAACTGATACATTCATCATATGTACAGAAAAAGGTAATAAGCACAGATAAGTTAATGCTATGGGGACGGCAAAGGAAATGATACTTCATTACAGCCTCCCACTTTGTCTGCCAGATTACTTGTCTCAGTAAGTCACGCACTGAACGTCTAAAAGGAGTGACAGAGTCTCATTCGGTACATTTACAATTCTAGATCTATCTGAGACTACTGAGACTACTGAGAATATATTTTAAGAAAACTGCATTAAACATTCTTAATTAAATGGAGTGAGTGAGTTGGTGTTTTATGTCTCATCAGCACCTGAGCGGGCTATTTAGAGACATACTTTCAGAAGCCAAAACGTCATTCTTCATGGTTGAGTGATGTTCTTGTTGGTAGGGTGTTTGGAGAGGATGTTTAATTAATGCGGATTGTTTTACCGGGTGATATGCAGGCAACTAGTAGTTCTGGAGAAATCTTGTTTGTTCCTTCTTTGGTCGATCTCGTGCAGGTGATTTCTGCAAGACAGCCATGAAAGGTTCCTCTTGAGTTGATTAACAGTTTAACAGTTTAACAGTTTATTATGTTTGAGTGCCAAAAAATTATAGCACATCTCATCAGCACTTACAATCATTAAAAACACTTATTAAAATTCAAAATTCAATAGTCTTTGAAATAGTCTTTGATTCACGTTAAAATAACTCTTAAAATTTAAGAAATCGACAAGTCCATAACACTCAAGCTCCGTATGCCTGTCGAAACAGGAAAGTCTTCAGCTGCTTCTTAAAATTATCTGGTTTCAAAACTTTAATGTCCTCTGGAAGGCTATTCCATACCCTTGGCGCAGCCCACGTGAAGGCTCTAGTACCCATGGTACTCGTCTTACATCTAGGTGTCTTAAGCAGAAGTCTATTGCTAGACCTTAACACACGTTGAGGTTGCTTGACCTCAATCAGATCCCTTAAATAATCCGGGGCAAGTCCGTAGACACATTTATATGTCAAAAGGGCTATTTTATAATCAATACGATAGACCACCGGTAGCCAGTGAAGCTCTCTCAGATGTGGAGTAATATGGTCAAATTTCCTCACATTGCAAACTACTCTGGCCGCACAGTTTTGAAGTTTTTGTAATTTATCAGTGACATATTTTGGAGCCCCATAGAGAATCGCATTGCAATGTTCGAGGTTACAAATGAGTGAACTAATTGTTCTGTTGACTTCTTGTCTAAATATTTCCTTATCTGTCTTATGCGTTTCAGTTGATGATATCCCTTCCTGCACACCACATTAACATGCTCAAGCATATTAAGTTGTTGATCAAAAACCACACCTAAGTTTTTCAAAGATTGCACCGGTGAAATCATGCAGTTACCCACTTTGATGTTGTCAATTTCAACCTTCGCCAGTTGTTGTTTAGATCCAACAATCATGAACTCTGTTTTCATGTCATTTATTTTTAACTTATGACATAACATCCAGGATCGAACGTCGTTAATGCAATTTTGTAAGGTATCGACAATCTCAGTCTGCGAAACTTCTGGTTTCGGATTAAACCCAAGGTATAGCTGATGGTCATCTGCGTACCCTCCAACATGCACTGCTGGCATATGTTTTCCAATGATATCATACAGCGAGCTGAGATAACCAAGGAAAACAACCGGCCCCGCACAACTTCCTTGTGGCACACCGTACTTCAGTTTATGATAGTCAGATAGGGTGTTGTTAACCAGGACTCTAAGGTCTCTGTCTGCAAGGTACGACTGAAACCAGTTCAGTACATTACCTCTGATGTGGAAGCGATTTTTAAATATGTCACACAGTATATCCAAACTCACCGTATCGAACGCTTTTTGAGAATCCATGTTGTTAATAATGTCAGAGTGGATTTTGACTAACAGAGTCTCTGTGCTGTGATTGCGTTTGTACGCAGAGTTTTGACTTCCGAACATGTCAATGTTGTTTAACCACACCAAGCTGTGATATGTATATACTGTGATATAATGTGATATAATAATATTTCTGCACTGTGATATATTTGTTATTTATTTATTTATTCTGTTTTAACTGCATGTGATTCTGATAGAGCATGTCAATCAAATGAGTTTCATTTTTCAATGATTCAATAAAGTATTATCGTATCGTATCGTATCGTTTTCGAGATGGTTTACATATTGATTTAATCCAGCTTTTTCTACGATTTTGGAAATAAAGGCAAGATTACTCACTGGACGATAATTTTTGTGAATATTCTCTAATCCAACTTTTTTCAAAAGCGGAATTATGATCGCACTTTTCCACTTGTCCGGAAAGACTCCGTCCTTAAGGGAGGTGTTAATAATGTCAGTAATTGGAGTAATCAGCACATAAAGACACTCTTTGAGCAGTGCCGATGGAATGGGGTCTAACATAGATGTTTTAGTCTTTGACCCATTAATCAATTTTTTAACGTCATTCTCCGTGAGTGGTTTGAAATCTACCAATGAGTCAATATTTACATTATCAGCTCCATTCTGGTCAGCGATGCTGATGTTCTCCTCATGATTTTATCAATTTTATCAATGAAATAGTCAGCAAAGCTTTCACACAACAGTTTATCATTTACACAATCAGGGTAAACAGATACTTTTTCACCATCTGTCAGCTTTGTAATGAGCTTGTAAAGTCTCTTTTGATCACCATCACATTTCTGTATTTCTTTACTGTAGAAGGTCGCCTTGATTTCATTACACCTTCTGATGTATTCACTTCTAGCCGTTTTAAATTTTACATGGTCTTCAACTTTCTTCGATCTCATCCATGCCCTTTCCGCTTTCCTCTTGTCTCTCTTCAAAGATCGAGCTTCATCGTTATACCACGATGCTGATGGTTTGATCTTAATGGTCTTCGAGATCAATGGGGCATGGGTATTAAAAATATCATTCAAAGTTTGATCATATAAAACAGCCTTATCATGAGCAGATTTGTTGCCCATATTCATCAAGTCACACACTTGTCTATAGGTCTTTCTTGAATTTTACGATGTCAATATCCTTCACCTTCCGGTATGAAATATCTTTGGTTAAATAATCCTCTGTCTTGAGAGTAGTTTCGATCCCCACAAACGCATGGTCTGAAATGAATGACATAATCTCAGGTTCAGATATAAAGATATTTTCATTTGCTCTAGTAATTATCAAATCTAGGGCATGGCCATGTTCGTGTGTTGGTATCCATACATGATTTTTTAAATTCATGTTATCCAGTAAATCTTTAAATTTGATAGAATCGGCACATGCATCGTTCTCCATATGTAAATTAAAGTCACCGCCAATTAATAATTTGTGGGGGGTAGTAATCCACAGCTCAAGGTAAGATCCAAATTCAACAATAAATTCATTTACAGAACATTTGTTCTTATCAGAGTAGGGGGGCCTGTAGACCACCACAACAAGAAAATCCACATTTTTGATTTTTACAGTCCACTCACAATACTCAAACGACTTTGCAGGACAAATGGGCTTCTTCACAGGTCGAAAATCGTGTTTGCAGATCAATCCAACTCCTCCTCCAGGTCTGTCAGATCTCGGATGGTGATCGAAACAAAATCCTTCTCTGTGGGAATGAATGCAAAGCTGGTCGAGGGCAATCTGCTACTTGGTCAATTTTGTCCATGGTTTCTTCATCCCAAGACATGGGATAGGGAGGGTGATCTTCTTCTACAAGGCGCCTTCTTGAAGACTCCACATGCATGACCAAAGGCAGGGTGGTCCCTCTACAGTTAACACAAAGTGGGGGTCTGGAGCATGGTTTTATCTCTCGTGTGAGAATGATCTCGATCACCACAATTGGCACAAATTGTTGGTCTTCTATACATGTACTGCTGAAATGGCCATATTTGGCAATTGACACAGTGCTTTGGTCGGGGCAAGAGAAGATGAACTCTGCACTTCTCAAAAGCAACAGGTACTTTCTCTGGAACTTTGTCATCTTTGAATGTCTGTAGTAATTCAAATCCATTTCGTTGGGACAGATGTCTGAATTGCTCAATGCCACGTTCTGGAACCACTTCTCTAACTGAGAGTCAGAACATGTTTTACTCTCTTTCGAGAAGATAAGGCCTTTGCCTGGTCTTTTGAAAGGTTCAATGGAGACTTTTGAACTATCTATTTCATTGACTGATTTTCAGTTTCTCTTTTTGATTAGCCTATTATTCTGAGGTTGAACAAGAAAGGTTCCGTTGGTTTGACGCTTTATTTTTCCTGCTACTGTGTTGCAAATGTCTGCAATAACTTCATAAACAGCAATTGCAGACAGTTCATTAAGTGATTTCTTTACAACTTTTATCACAAGGAAATGTACATTTTTTGTCATGTGTAAGGGGCAGTCAGGGACAATCAAGTCATCTGCGGATGTCCTTGTCCATTGAAATCTTGGTAGTCCAGTCACTAACTTTTCGACCTTGGTTACCTGGTTAACATACAATCTGGTTTGGAAACACGGTAAATGACATATTCATAGGTACTCCCCTGTAAGGTAGGGGACACACCGTGCAAGCGCACTGTCTCATGTTGGCCACTAAGGGTAGAGGTCTTCACCTTAGTGTTACCCCGAAACCTGAGGGGGCATAATTAAATGAAGACATTTGCAATGATTAGAAAGTGTTTAAAGTAGGCAATATATTAGAGTATTAGTTTTTCAGACCTCTTTTTGTTATATCTTGAAATTGTATGTTCTGGGTGTCTAAAATGGTTTATGTAACTGTCCACTTCATTAAACCAGTAAAAAGGGAAATCACATTATCCAAGTGGAATGAACTGCTGAGAACAGTTAATGATGAGTAGAGCCAATAACAGCCACTGACAGTGTAACTCGAATACAACAACCTGAAGATGGGTAGAAGTGGTTGGACACTGCAATTTCACTGAAAATAGCCACACTTACAATGGGTTGCAGAAGTATACAACCCCCTAGAGTGGTCTTTCATTTCTTGACATATCTTTCTTCTGAAAAGAATCATCATTCCCATATTGTTACATGGTCATACTGACCTCTCTTACATTCCATATACACCATAAAATGCTGGATGAAAGTCATGGTAAAGTAGAAAAAATTAAATCAGTGAAAATATGTGTTGCCAAAGTATACACCCCCCTTGTAAGTAGTGATGTTCTTTATTGATAACCGTGTTGTGCTGACCTGAAGAAGTAAAATTATGGAATAATATATTGATTTCTGATTAGTGTTTGACATTTTGGATTGTTATACCTTATTTGTGTAACTTTTGAGGATGGAAGTATCACAAAATCCACCCACTGTAATACAAATTATAATATATTCAATAATGAAATAAATCAAGTGTCTAATGATGTTGATAAGCTGCATTTGAGAGGTTTAGAACTTTCATGGGGAAACAAAAACATTTTGGAGCCCTAATTACACACCATCATCCCCAATTGCAATGTCAGAATGAACTGACATTGTTACCTGACAGAAAGTGTTGGGATGCCATTTCCTCGAGAAGCCCCCAAACAGCAAGAAATTAGGTGGACAGGCAGGGACACACCCTGATACAACCTAGAAAAAGTTTTGGTTCAATATCTTGAACAGAAGTGAAAATACGTATGATCACACAAATTGGTGATGATTCTTAGTTTTGGCACTCTCCCATTTGATGTCTTGTGTCTTAAAAGTTTCTGTTTTCAATAAAACCATTCATTGTGCATGGTTCTAACGGTTATGAATATCAAGTTGGTGCAATTTGACAATGCTCAGTGGAGTTTCAGTGATATTTTTAGTAGTCTTCCAATGACGTGACAAAATATGAAAATTATCCAAAAATTTGACCGTATGTATTTTCCACTTCTATTGCAGATATTGAACCGAAACTTTTTCTAGGTTGTATCAGGGTGCGTCCCTGCCTGTCCAGCTAATTTCTTGCTTTTTGGGGGCTTTTAAAGGAAATAGCATCCCAACACCTTCTGTCAGGTCACAATGTCAGTTCATTCTGACACTGCTATGGGGGATGCTGATGTGTAATTAGGGCTCAAAAATATTTTTGTTTACCCACTCAAGTTCTAAACTTCTCAAATGCAGCTTATCAACATCATTACATAATTGATTCATTTTTATATTGAATTTTTACAATTTTTATTGCAGTAGGTGGATTTTTTTATATTTTCCATCCACAAAAGTTACACAAATAAGGTAAAACAATCCAAAATGTTAAAAACTAATCAGACATCAATGTTTCATGCCATAATTTTACTTCTTCCAGTCAAAACAACACGGTTATCAATAAAGAACATCACAACTTACAAGGGGGGTGTATACTTTTGCATCGTCCATTTTCACTAATTAAATTTTTTCTACTTTACCATGACTTTCCATCCAGCATTTTATGGTGTATATAGATTGTAAGAGATGTCAGTACACTGTATGACCATGTAGCAATATGGGAATGATGATTCTTTTCAGAAGAAAGATATGTCTGGAAATGAAAGACCAATCCAGAGGGGGTGTATACTTCTGCAACCCACTGTAATTTATTTACTAATAAATGGAATTAATAACAATTATATAACTATAAATTTTGTGCATAGGCCTAATGTAATGATTGTGGAAAAAAAATGTGACAGTAACTGTTGCAGAAACAAAATAATCCACTGTTGACTCACCCCATCAGCTGCTCATACACTGATACATACATCCAGTACACACAGCAACAAAAAAAAAGCTTTCACAGAATCCGATACATTACTGTTGGTTGGATAATGGACAGAAGGAAATAAGACTCTCACAGATTCTTCCTTTGTCAGATTGTAAGCCTCAATTTGTCTTACACATATATGGTCTAGTCAGTACATTTACAGTTCCATAGGTCTGAGAGCTGAGTGTAATCTAGCCAACCCAAAAGTTATACGCCTAATTTCACCAACAGAATTTAGACCTGGTCTAAGTTGCTCCGAAATTTGGAATGCACTCAAGTTTCAGTTGGAACAGCAATGCTATACAGCAAGAAACATTCTTAAGATCGGGTTTAATTAGAAAAGCTGTATCGGAAAGAAGAGTTACGAAGCCCAGAGAACCCTGAGCAATGGTTTTTAGAAGTCATTCAAGGTCTTAATGTGATACACAATCCTTGGTCTGAGATAATAACAGTTTAGTAATCGTGTGCACAAGTTATTTTACGCAAATGACTGCCAAGGTCACAGACATAGGTCAAGGTCACTCATCTCAAAATTCATTGAAAGTCTTACTCTGCTACATAATCCGGGATTATCCCTATTATAGTTTGGTGATCCTAGGGTCAATATAAGAGGAGTTATCATGTACACAAGCTATTCACAAATATATGGCTGCCAAGGTCACAGAAGTATGTCAAGGTCACTCATGTCAGAACTCATTCTAGGTGTTAGTTTGCACAATCCCTGTTACTTTCATAATCCTAGGTTTAATATTCGCGGAGCGACAGGCAGTAGTGTTTGAAAAATTCCATTTGGTTCTTAACTATCCTATTCTGTTTTGAAAACTTCATTTTTATTATATGCTCACGCCCGTCGCGTCAGCGAACTTAGCTTAACAACAGCTCATAATAAATTTTGAATCTGTCAGTGGAGTGAGAATGAAGGACAGCCTGTACCTACCATGGAGTTGGTCCCTGATCGAACAGTTAGTTTCGGTAAAAGTAAACATCCCTGAATTTCTCTTGCAATACTGCAGTAGTGTTTGAAAAATTCCATTTGGTTCTTTTAAAACTATCCTATTCTGTTTTGAAAACTTTTTTATGCTCATTTATGTCGTCTGCATGAAAAAAGCTTATTTTGCTGACAGGTGTCGCCACCGGTGTAGCATCATGCTTGAAGTGCCACACCCAGGGAAAATGACTGAACTATCAGCAGCCTGCTTGGGAGCAGTGATGTGTGAAGTTTATTTAAGGTGTGAAGTTTAAAAGCTGATTGCTATTACCGTACTTGAATAGCATCAATTAATTTAGGCCCGACTGATTGTATTCTTGTTTATCACTATAAAAAATAGAACAGTTAATTTGAGCTCCGCGAATCTATGGGCTCAATCCCAATTAAACGGGCAAATTCCAAAAATAAAGAAAGTTCAAAGAGTATTGGCTGTCATTTCTAGTAGAATCATTTTACAACTTTGAAATTTGGCAGTTATTTAGACTACTTATATAGACATTTAGTCATATACAATATGCATGTAATATGTGATTGGAACTGTGGTAAATTCCACGTTGAATGGCCGAAAAACGGAAAAATGGCATGTCCAATGGCTGTATGGTTTCATATAATATGACGCTGTGGCACTATTTTTGCTGGTATTGACTTGAGAAATAAATGGAAATGTGCCTAACTATAATGTCCTTCATACAAAAAAATTCATAACTTTTTAAAAAATCTATAAATACGTTTTTAGGGTTATTTAAAAAAGTCACATAATTCTTGTAAATTACGTTACCAAGATTCAAGGCCACTTTAATAATGTTAATATTTGCCAATTCTTAAATTTAAGAACTTCATTGCCAAGTATGAAAAGTCTAGTTTTTGGTGCAATTTACGGTTTTGAAATATATTGAAAACTCACTTAACAGGAGGCCAAAGAAGCTCGAAAAGTGATTTTGTCGTTTTTAGATGTAAATTACGTTACCATAGCCCACAGCAAGACCAATAGAGATAGAAAAACAATTATTTTTAATTTTTGTAGGCCCTTGATGCCTGAGATGATTTGGTAAATTTCATGAATTTGTGATGATTATTTTTGCACTGAGAAGAGACGAAGTGTTCAAATTTGTGTAAATTAGTTCTAAACAGTGTAAATTACGTTACCATTTCTCAATTTAACCTGTGAAATTGCATTGGAAATGAGCAAAATAAAAGTTAAGATTAGTGAAAGATATTCCAGAAACTGCACCTCTTGACAATATATAAAAGATATTGAGCAAAAATTTCCATTTCCGTGATGGTCACTTTTTCACTTTTTTTAAGACTGGAATTTGCCCATTTAACTGGGATTGAGCCTATTAAATATGGCATTGCCATCTGCATATTACAAACAACGTTATCTTGTACGTAAGCTTTTCACAAATATGGCTGTCGAGATCACAGAAAAAGGTCAAGGTCAATCATGTCAGAACTCATTGAAGTTCTTGCCGTGATTCACAATCCCTGTTAGTTTGGTGATCATAGAATCAATACAAATGGAGATATCTTGTACACAAGCTTTTCACCAATATGGTCTCCAAGGTCACAGAAGTACTGCTGCTTTTAAATATATTTTAAAATATATTTGCATTAGGGGTTCTTGGCTTTCTGTTATTAGAACAAAGTTAGAAGTCAAAATACCTATATATACTGCCTGGAAATATGTACTTCTAAAGTTCTTCCTTTGGTAACAAAAATCCAGATATGCAAACATCAACCTAGTGTGGGCGAATAAAATATGAAAAAGGGCAAGGAGCACATTTTTTTCAAATGAAAAAAAAAAAAGAAAGTCAGTATTTCGACTCAACATATTTCACAGTCTGTCAGGTTTGTAAGCTTCAAACTTTTCGTAAAATGGCACAGATCTGCTGCCTGTTGTAGTTTAAAGAACTTAGGATTTCTTTGCTAGAAATAAAGATCGTATAAGCCAAATGTGCAAAGATCTAGAGCCATGTGTTCACCATTCAAACAAAAAGTCAGGAATATGTCTACTAAGTTGTATTTCAAAGAAGCTCACATCTTGTGATACAGACCTTCTCCAGGCACATTTGCAGTTTTAGAGGTTGCTAAATTCATAAGCATCCAATGCCTGCAAAAGCAACATGTTTTCCATATTAGTTAAAGGTTGGAGCCTGGCTGATAAACACAAGCATACCACGCAATTGGCATCAAAGAACTACTCGCAGGTTACCTTGGAGAAAGCCATTTAATTGAAGGTCATCCAATTTCAATGGGCTGCATGTATCGTCTTGTTTTTCAATGAAATTTATCATGCTGTCATGATGTACATATTTTGAATTTGTTACAGTCCTTGTCATACTTACGTGGAATCTCAAGCTTTTTCTCTATGCTGTTGAACTGTGATGTCAGAGATGACTCTATTCTAGCATTGCAATATATGTAAATTAACTACAAGCTGTGATGTCATTTCAAACTGGGTCAGATTCCCCAGCTTCTAACCAATGCGAATCCACCAAACTGAGCATCACAGTTTCAACTCAGTGTCAGAGTTAAAATTGGGTCTGGGAAAAACCCATGCAAGTTTGACATCATAGCCTCTCAGCCAATGGGCTGCCAGAACAAATATACATAACATAAGCCATGTGTTTACAAACAAATTGTCAAAGCCTTCTGTTTATACCAACTTCCATCAAAGTTTAAAGTTGTAAGTCAGCAGCAAGTTTATAGATTTATCAAACAACTCTGTGGGGATTATAACAGTTGTCTACTGTGAATGCTCACAAAGTGCCATTTGGTAGGATTAGACTGGTGATTGCTGTGATAAATCATTGGGATCAAAAATGTAGCGCTTCCTTCAATATATCAATGTTTGAACTGTGATGACGTAGTTTACGGTCAGCCCATTGGCTATCAAGCTGTGATGACATAGTTGTAGGGGCTATCCCTGATAAAACTCTTACTCTGACACTGCGTTGAAACTGTGACGCTCAGTTCAGGAGGATCAACATTGGCTAGAAGCTGGGCAATCTGACCCAGTTGGAAATGACATCATAGCTTGTAGTTAATTTACATATATTGCAATGCTAGAATAGAGTCATCTCTGACATCACAGCTCGACAGCATAGAAAAAAAACTTGAGATTCCACGTAAGTATGACAAGGACTGTAAGTAGACATGCTGACTGACACAAGCAAATAGAGATGTAAGTCGTTCCTCAGGATGAATAACAATCAGTCAATTAGAGAATGTTTATAGTTCACAGCTTAATCTGACTAGGATGTCAAAAGCCAACACATGTCAGTTTGCAATTTGCAGCAGAGCACCTGGGCTACATAGGCGTGGGTCCGGGGGCCTGCAGCCCCCCTCCCCAAAAAATTGGAAAATCACTTTTTCATGCACTTTTTGGCAGGAAATTTTGTGAATTTAATATTTTTGGGACTATTTGGGCAATTTTTTTGGGCAGCCCCCCCCCCCCCAAAATTCATTGACCTCCTACGCCTATGTGTGGCTAGTTATTATGCAAGCTTCAGATAAGATCAAAGAAATGTAATATCAGGTTTATCAGCAGCAAGCAGCCAAGTCATCATTTAGGGGCCATAATAATCTAGATGCTAATCTGCTGACGTTTTCATGCCTCTGCAGATAGGGCATTATCCTCAAGAAGCCATATAAGCATTCTACAAAGAACAGATAGATGGCAAATTCCTTTGTTCTTTTCTTATCATTTGCTTTTATAAGATTTTGCTCTCAATAAAATTGTCGGATGTTAACTTTTTACATCTTCAAGTATTACACTGGTCAACGATGATTTTGCTACCTGAGGAAAAATACCTCTATAAACCTAATTCGAGCGTGCTGATTCCAAATCTAAAATCAGAATTGCTCCAGAACGTCTAGATTTTGAGTTATGGCCATGTCAATATTTGGCAAACAAGCAGGCGTGAGAGCAAATCACGTGTAAAAGAAAAAGAAATGTGTTCTAATCTACTAAAATTAGGTTTAGAAATTATTTTATCATTTGTAGAGATGAGTTTAATATCCTGAATGAAAATATGACCCAATTGTTTACTTAGACTTCTCCAACTACAAATATTTGAGGGTAAGAGGTGTCAGAAATAGGCGATTTTCACCAAGTAAGCTCTGGTTGGTTTATCACTATTTCAAGATATGAAAATTTTGCTTGATCATCATTAAAGAATGGGCTATGTGAACCACATAAATTGTTGCAAATTTGATGATTTAATTCTCCACGATTTGATTTCTTCTAGACAGAAATTGTTGGTTTGAGCAAAACAGTATGGAAAACAGTTAAAACCATGTCAAATCTTAGGCACTGGTCTACACAGTGGCTGAGGCTGGCTCTGTGGGCAGTGTAGTTGCATTAGAGTGTGGTATTTGGAATTATATCTGCATTACCTGACCCTTCCAACCAAAACATTTTAATTTCAAATTTATTGCATCTCATTTTCCATCAATTTTTTTCATATTCTTCATAAAAAAACCAATCATCATAAGAAATTACTCAGATACGTTTTTCTCACACCCAGAAACTATAATTTATCAGTAGGAGTTGCACCTTAGCCATTTTCATATCTCCTAACGGGAATATATTGAACAATAACAATTTTTTAAAAAATCACCCATTTCTGGAGCCTGTCACTCGCAAATTTTTGTATCTGGACCTGTCTGATTGAAATATTTTGGCTATATATTGTTTCAGCATCTTAAAATAACTTATGTTAATACTAAGATAAGCTTACTTTCCAGTATTCAACAGTGCAGAGTGCATTTCTTTTACACGCGAATTGCTCTCATGCCTGATTATTTGCCAAATATTGACATGGCCATAACTCAAAATCTAGACGTTCTGGAGAAATTCTGATTGCAGATTTGGAATCAGCATGCTCGAATTAGGTTTATAGAGGTATTTTTCCTCAGGTAGCAGACGGAAATTTATTTTTGTTGACCAGTGTTATTTACAAAAGAAATGAATGTATTTTGTTTTAGTTTTGACATAAGCATTGGAGCTATACATAATAACACATTGAAATTAAACAATCAACATAATATCACTCAACACAACACAAGATCTAAGAGCCACTTATAACAATAAACAAATGTTTAATTCTTTCTATTGGAATTAAGTCTTTTTAGATGTTTTAAGATCATAATTATCTCTTTGAGCCATGCAGTGAACGCTTGAACGCATTGAAAGCTTAATAAAATATTATGCTCAAGTTGTCTTTGATAATCACGTGCAAGTGTATCACCTTTTTTGTTGTAAAGTTCTGTCCTTATTAATAACAACAAAATGTGTAAAGAGCAATGAATTTTGGGGCATAAGCATTATCATTGATATGGCAGAGGCATTTATCAGTATCGGTGAAGTGGAAAGAATATATTCTGAAGGTATTATCATTTATATGGCAAAGGCATTTATCAGTATCGTTGAAGTGGAAAGAAAATATTCTGAAGATCTTTAGGCTTGCAGCATTGCGCTACTCACCGCCAAAAGAAGAGAGGTCCACTTTTCGTACAATACGCCTCTGAGCTCGTTAGATCTACC
Organism: Platynereis dumerilii; assembly: GCA_026936325.1. Taxonomy (NCBI): domain Eukaryota; kingdom Metazoa; phylum Annelida; class Polychaeta; order Phyllodocida; family Nereididae; genus Platynereis; species Platynereis dumerilii. The sequence goes on from JAPTHN010000007.1 coordinate 13,402,445, forward strand.
TCCATGTCTTTCTGAAAGTTTCCACATTTGAACTGGCTAAGACCCGAAATAAGGTTCCATAAAATAACTGCAATGTTTATAATTTCCGTTTTCTATGTGCAATCAGAATGAAACATGTTGCTAAGGTGCCATCAATTCAGTCAAAAGAATATTTTATTTGCAATTTCGGTCCTTTCATTCAGGCCACATGGTATTTTAAAAAGGTTGCCAGGCTGCATTGATGATGGGAACACATGCAATAGTCCTGACTGTTTCTAAGCTTCCTCATCACAACACAGGAGATCATTTCAGAAGCTTCAAATTGTCTCCTTTGATTTGACATACTGTTAAGTCTACAGTCTATCACATTTGTGAACTTAAAAGAATAAAAGAGATGAATCAGGCAATGGGAATGACAATAACTAAATATTTCATCCGAAGAAATATCACAAGAACAAAGATCATATTTACAAGCCAAAGTGCCAAAATTTAGCAAGATATGGAATTTTGTATAACCATTGGCGTCCCTATTAGGGTGGCCCAAAAAAACAAATTTTTTATTTTCTATTCGCACACCCCCTCATTTTAGGAGAAATTGTGAAAAAAGCACCCTGTAAAAATTTCAAAAAAATCGGTCAAGTCTTAGTGGTCTCTCAAGGCCCCTCCATTCTCAGCAAAATGGAAAATTTCAACCATTTTCGCCAATACGCGGTTCCTCATAACTTAGTCAATTTGTGCAGTACTGCATTTTTTTGCCATGGTTGGATAGGTCTCAAAAAGAGCTTCAATTTGCATACCAACATTATTGGTCTAAGATAATATCTCAACTCCCATGGTCTCTTCAGATTATACTTTTCATGAATGAAATTGTTGCTGAACGACCGATCCTAATAAAAGCCAGGCTATTAATTTATTTTTTTGTAAATTGCTGTGATTCTTATTTTCCCAGTTCCAGAAGTACCAAATATTAAAAAAAAAAGATTTTTGACCATGGGAATGCCCGGTTTATGAGTGATGAAATTTTATGTTGAAGTTTGTCGCAAACTCATAAAATAGCAGGGGGGAATTGTAGTATTTCAAATTCATATCTTCATCCAAATTTATTACAGGGCAACATGATGGGTACCACTTGAAAGACAATATTCTTATGTTTCACATGATATAAATTATGTTGTCCTATATTTAACTCTTATGGAGTTGAACTATCAAATGCAACAGCCCGTCTCCGATGTTTTCAGCACTTTAGACAAAATCTAACATTAAAACTTTACAGCTCCATGGTAAAAAAAAAAGTTTTACGTTTTATTGGGTCATCCTGCCTTTTGGAGAATAAGAACATGTTACTTGACAGTGAAATTTAATGGAAATCTTTTCTTGAACAGGTTTAGTCATTCAGTAAACACTTTCGCACATAAGCACTGTGAGCTGAAGAGTCAATGGGAGTCAGGATATCATCCTAGACCATTAATGTTGGTATGCAAATTGAAGCTAATTTTGAGACCTTTCCAACCATGGCAATGAAAATATTGTTCATTAAAACTTGACAAAGTTGTGGCAAACCGCGTATTGGCGAAAATGGTTGAAATGTTTCTTTTTTTTGTCAGAATTGAGGGGCCTTGAGAGACCACTTAGACTTGACTGATTTTCATGAAATTTTAACAAGGTGCTCTTTTCACCATTTCTCCTAAAATGAGGGGGTGTGCGATGTGAATTTCAGAAAAAAATATTTTCCTGTACATTTTTAGGCCACCCTAGTCCCTATGGGGGGGCACGGGGGGCACGTGCCCCCCCCATATTAGACCTGTGCCCCCCAGGTGCCCCCCCAGGTGCGCCTCATATGAACTTTCCAACTCTCTCTGGCTAAAATATACAAATAGTATATCGGGTGTTCCCCCCCAGAAAATCGCGTGCCCCCCCCAGGTGCCCCCCCGCTCGAGACACCCCAGTTACGCCACTGTGTATAACTATCGCACCAACCACCAAACTAAAGCCCATTGCACACGGGAGATCTTCTTGCAAACCATTCTCCTGCAAACTGTTCTCAACCCTGTTTGCAGTCCATTTTCCTCATGTGCAGCCAACTGAGAATGAGATGTTATGACTTGAGAACCGTTCTCAAGGTATCTAGCAGTGCTAGATATTTGGAGAACGGTTTGCAAGGATTTTATTACATGACAATCGTATGAAGCAGCTTGAGAATGATTCTCAGCCCATGCAGTGACCCAGATACTGTTACCCGTCAATAGGAGTGGAGAGATAATCTGGGTCACATTAATTCTTTGACGTACATGGTGTATACCTCTTTTCAGAGGGATACAGAGCTTGAGGGGTTGAGAATGAGTTGCAAAACTATCTTCCGTGTGTAGCGGCTTGCAAATGGGTCTCAAAAGTTGACATTGCAAATGGTTAGCATGAGAATGGTTTGCAAAAAATCTCTCATGTTCAATGGGCTTAAAGGTCCAGAGAATGCCTACTTTAATTACTGGAAGCCCAAACACTTCCTATACAAACTTCTAATTGACACATTTGCAGTCATTAATTTCACAAGCTTCGCCTGCCGGGCTAGTACCAGCCGACGGAGAAAACAGTTTGACCGAAACTGCTTTGACCCGAGCTTGGTAAATGCCTGTGTAGCGGCACCAAAAGGACTAAATGTAGGTTAAAGTAAGGCAGGCAACTTCAAGGTCATCTGACTTCAAAGGGCTGCATGTACCCGTGGTAATTTCAGATGAAAGTTGCCATGTCATGATGCATAAATGTCCTTGACATATTGCTATTTGAGCCACAAAAGCGTCAATTTTACCAACAAAAAATAACATGCAAGCACTTTAACAGCTGTTTGTAGATAGACTATCTATCTATCTATCTATCTATCTATCTATCTATCTATCTATCTATCTATCTATCTATCTATCTATCTAACAATGTATATTTGTCAATATATATTTCCCTTCCTGCCATCCTTCCTTCCTCCCTTTCTTCCTTCCTTTGTTCCTTTGTTCCTTCCTTCCTTTCTTTCTTCTGTCCTTCCTTCCTCCTTCTCTGTTTTTATAGTTTTAAGCTTTTTAATGAATTTGCAAACGACCACCCTGGCTGGCACTTGGCTGTTGCTGTTGCTGTCACTACAGCAGAACATTTAAAATTTGCGGGGAAAACATACATTTTAGTTTAGAAAATAAAAATTTATTGTCATGGAAGTTTAGGGGGAACGGGGGCACATTGGGACGCGGGGCACTGTGGGACAGTGGGGTTTTCTTGGATCCTGGCAAGGTATATGATATGGTAGTGCCATCATATCTTGTAATTTCACATCCTGATGTTTCCATGGTTTTATAGACAAATTACAGCCACATGCAGAAGTATGACGAGCAAAAGTTCGTTTTCGCTACTACTGAAGTAAATATGGACAGGTTCAATTCAAACCATTCTGTGGACAAACCATGAACAATGAAGCTTTCTCAGTGCTTGTATGAATTTATATATCCTAACGAACAGTTATGAATTTCTATCTGTATAAACACACTCACTGGTGTCTGAGAAATTAGCATTTTGGTGTAAAAGTCATATCGGGGCTCATTGGACAGTGAATTTGGGGCACATTGGGACGCACTTAATATGGCAGAATTTAAGTGTCCAAGGCAACTGAATGACCTGGGACAGCACACAACAGGTGTTCAGGCCACAGTGAATAGAGGTATAGTGGATTACCATGCTCTGTGAACAAATTTGTCGCAAAGCACTGTGTGTTACTTACATAGATGTCCGCACCCAGAACATTTTATGTTAAATGTTTAAAACTGTTTAAAGTTATGAACTATTCGCACTACAAGGTGTTAATGCACTGTATATTGTCTTACGCACTATAATTATATGTGATATCTATTGCACATGGAGTGTTAAAATGATTTTTCAATTGATGTCCCAATGTGCCCCGTCATTTTTTCGACTCACATTTTGCTCTCTGGCTGCAAAAGGGTATGTGAAGTCTAGTTTATTATGCCTTGCATTTAAGCTCAATGGTATTGGTGATATTCATGCAAACTTCTGAGTTCTTCAGTGCTTTCAGCATTGAGCAAAATTAGTAGACGTTAAAAGCGTCCCAATGTGCCCCCTTTCCCCCTACCAAAAGTTGATGGAAGCAAGATAAAATTGTGTTGAGACTCTATACTAAGTTTTAAAGTGATAGGTGAAATAGTGCGACCTTCTATATGGTCAAACGCTTCCCGAAAATTCCTCCTGCAATCCAGGCTGCAAGCAGCTGTAAAAATTAATAATGATAAATTGTTGTAAGCTCATGGACGCTCATTGGTGGAGTTGTTTACTGTGTATGCCCAAAGCATATATAATCACTCACAAATATCCACAAAAGACTGTCATGGATTTTGGCCTAGTCTTTTGACTTTGACCAAAGAGCCTATTTGACTATTAGCCTATTTGATATCAGGCTCAATTTTCATTGGCTGTTGGATATTAGATTGGAATCTCATTGAATTCTCAGTGTATCCAATCATGGCTCTGTGGATATTAGGCTTGACTGTCATTGGCTAGGATATTTAGCCGGATTCTCATTGGTCAGGATATTAGGTGGCATTCTCATTGGACAAACTATTAACTACAGTGCCCCCTACTGTGGATATTAGGGTGGATTCTCATTGGTCAAGATAATAGGGTGTATTCTCATTGGTCAGTTCACTATTATCCAAAGTTGGATATTTGTCAAAATCCACAATAGTATAAAAGAGTTATTGCGAGTGACTTGGGCATGTATCCAAGGTATAACACCTTTGCCAAAATCCACCATAGTTGGGAGTGAGCAATAATGAGTGATTTAGGCATGCGCCCAAATGACCTATATTTTGCCCAAAGGCCTCGCGGATATTTGGAAGGATGCGATGACTTTGGGAAAGTCATGCCAAAAGGAGTCGTAATGCCCAAAGGCCCTATAGTTTGCCCAAAGACCCTATAATTTGGCAAAAGTCCCTATATTTGGCCAAAGGCTTAATACCCATGCCCAATTGGCCTATTGGGCACACAAGTGGATATTGGCGGTAACATTTACTGTCTCATCAAAACACATTTTTGAAGAAAGGATATTTCCAGAGAAAAAATATAATTAATCAAAAATTTTTTATGTCTACCAGAGGGATTAAAGAGCCTTGCAGAAATGTATACTAAGTCATTGTACAACAAAATAATGCAAAGAACTGCACTGGAACTTGTTTGATGTTTAATTAACTGTCGCTAAACAAGGTTTTGCACTGAGTAAGTTCTTTCACTATCAAGAAATTTTTGGCATTTGCGCAATGTTTATTCCACATCAGAATATAATTATCCAAAACTGAAGTACATTCCTTTATTTTGTAAAAAAACGTACAGAAAAACAGTAGGCACCAATATCTCTGAGAAGAAAAGGTAAGCAAAAATCAGAGGGAAATATCATCAAAACAAGTATAAAGTATACAAGAAAGTATTTTGCCATTCCTTTGTTCTTTCTATGACATCTTCAAGAGGACAATTCCCTATCGGCAGAGGCATGAAAACGTCAGATGATTACCACTCAGATTAATATGGCCCCTTGATGATTGCAAGTGCAGCTGGCCTGCTAGCTACAGATAAACATGTTATTGTAATTCTTTGATCTCATTCTAATAATATTCCACATGCATGAGTAATAATAAGTTTCTGGAAGCACTTGGAAGTACTTGGAACAAAACATTACTCAACACAGCACAGATTCCAAGAAACAATTATTATATATTTTCACAAAACTAAAGTTTAAAAAATGTGTATATCATCACATGGGCTACTGTTTGACAAAGAACGATATGAGAACAGAAGCATGGGAATCCCATGGACTGCTGAAATGACTGATCACATACAATGCACACTTCGAATGGAGTGATGGAAAGTCTAAATCTCCTGTCTGACTATCTAAACCCGCAATGTTCATGATAAGCATTTTCATTTTCTTTTAACAGCCTCGGCCATAAATGCCTACCTTACCATTAGAGGCTTCTGAATGGTGACAGAGTATAACAATGAAAAACCAGTCCAGTGTCTATTATGCAAACATTTCCGATACTCTACACATGAACACCATTCCTTCACCATGGCTGCTGTGATATATTTTAAATATTTCTGCAATCACATTACAACTGATCAATGTTGCATCATAGAACTGCATGGTCTTGAGACAGAGCCATCCTCTCATTGCTGGATTAGTTTGCACTTGCCCTGCAACCATGCAACCTCCAGTCTTATAAAATATCCAATCCCTTTTTTAAAAGGTCTGACATAGAATTAGAGTGGACTGTGGCACTGTGAAAATGGCACTTTGTGTGTCATCATGCTGATGATTTGTCATGATCAAACCCAATACTTTCAATGTTAATTTGATTGAAGGACACTTATCCCACTTGTTGGTGACAGCCAAACAAAAGGATTATGCATATGATTTTCACTCTAAAATCCGTTATGAGAAGTCAAATGGCTTTCTCTGGATCATGACTAAGTATAGCTTATTCACCACGGGAGAGGGAATATGTGATTTATCACCCGAGGGCTTTAGCCCGAGGTGTGATAAACACATATTCCTGATCCCATGGAGAATAACTGGCTTATACCGTGAGACAAACACTCAAACACTCAAACATGAGAGGATAACTGGACAACAAAGAATATAGGAATTATTTCCCTGTAATACTGGCATGTGATTGGCTGAGAGGTGTCGAATGGTATAAGCCTCTTTGTTTCCCATGTTGAAAGTAGAAGATGACACTTCATCAGCTATCATGAGTCACAAAGTGCCATTTTCACAGTGCCACAGTCCACTCTAATTCTATATCAAAGTGTTTGGCTGTAATATAAATAAAATCTCACATCAAATTTTCAAGTATGGAGTTATCCGTGATGTTCTATTGATCAAAATTAGGCCACACATAATTGATCTTTAGCTTCTCGGATCCTCTCAAGGCACTTTCTCTAGGGTCGGTCGGTAGGACAAAAAAAAAAGTAAAAAAATTTTTTTTTATAATGTCAAAAAAATTTTTTTTCAATTTTTTTTTTCCATCGGCAGTGTATCTATTGTGTCGGCGGGTCCGCGAAGCTAAGAATCAATTATGTGTGGCCTTATTGACAGAACCAACAAGACATCAGTAAAACATTCGCACATTCAATTTTATATCATTTCTGTGAGTGACATCAAACTGTGAACTGTGTTTCTCTCACAAGAAAAAAAAGGATTAGTTTTTATTATCGTTTTCATAGCTATGTGTTTTTTTAGAAACTTTGTTTTGCAGTTAAACCGTGACATCATCGGATATCTGTCAATGTGATTGGTCTAATCTTCAATCTGTGACATATCAGTTCAGAGTTTGACATCACAGATAATGACAAAAGGAATTTGAAACTGCCAGTCAATGTTACTATATATGACAACCACAACAAACAATGCATGTCTAAGCTGAGCGTTACACCTCACCAAAAGAGTTAAATTTTTTTCAAAACAAAATGTATTGCTGTTTTACACAGGACACCAGTCATCACAATTTCAAACAACTTTTCTTGTCAGAAATTGCTTCTCTCCTTTGATTCTCAGTAGTCTGTTTGGTTCAGTTACAGTTCATTGAAGCATCATTCAGCCAGGGCAGGCTGAACTAGTGAAACATACATCATCCCTGTGTCACTGCACTCTGTCAGTTTCCTGAAATATGTGCTTGTAATAAACAAATTATTCAACTTAATCTCTGACATCACAGTTTTGGAATGAAGCAAATTGCAAACTTGAAAAACATGTAGCTATGAAAACGATAATAATCAACACTTAAGGAAAATTTGGTGACTGCTACTAGTAAGGTATCACAGTCCGAGTTACACTGAGAGAGGAGGATGCATCACAAAGCTAACTCAACCTAATCTTCCACAATTGCAAGTACTCTTACAAAGGGAACTGATACAGATATCTGTGTATTATATCAAATTAGTCCACATTGGCACTTTTTACACCAATGGTACAGATGAGGCAATGATAGCAAATTCAGATACTTCTGCACATCCTGTCTGCAGTCTCTCACATTTGCAAGCCTCAAGCACAAAACGCGTGCCTTTGAGAATGCAAAGATGTTTTTAAAAAATTTTATGTCGAGAAACAAATGTCATAATAAGGCAAGTGCGCAAAGGTCATACAATCCAAAGAGTAACAATGCAGCAAGCCATAGGATTTTGCTCCAATCAAATTAGGACATGCTTATGCCGACTTAGTTCCGTCTGCTGGAAGTTCAAATGCTGCCGATAGTGATATGAACTTCTCAAACATTTGCAGTTTTGCCAATTATCAATTTCATAAGCCACACCAGCCTGCAAAACACAACATATATGCTACATCATTTAGAGTTTGGAGCCGGATAAATGTGCAGTGATTCTTGACAAGCCACTTGAAGTCATCCAACTTCAAAGGGCCGCATGTACCATGTTATGTTCAGATGAAAGTTGCCATGATGAATTAATGTCCTTTTATCAGCTACAATTATATACAGCCATTCCATTGAAGTCCTTAATGAGATGGTAACATTAAGTAACATTTAAAGATTTAATGTAATTCTCACAAAAATGTTTTAAAAAGCATCAATTTTCCTGCAATATACATTGATATATTATGACTCAGCTGACAATTAGTCATTGTCCTACAAATATTATACAAGTTCTTCTGTAGAACTTTAGTAATTTTATCACTTCTTAATCTCATCCTGATATTCTAAAAGCTTGGATTGTAACAAGTTTATGGAATTTTACACAGTCCTAAAACCAGTTATTTAAAAATAATAATCAAGTCTTCATCTGCGAGTAATGCAGTAGATGCCTTGTAGGTTTCTAGATATATTTGCTTTGATCATTACATCCAAGCCGATCACCTTTTCTTGTCAATAGCTTTGTCAATAAATTTGTCAATAACATGTCTATCCAGCATGTATGTGAAATGTAGTCTTGTATCTATTAAAAAAGACAGCCATAAACTTCACAGGCTTTTGCCCATAAGCAGAGATCTCCCTTTTAATTTACGATCTGCAGGGACTATGCCTCAAATTCGCTCAAAGACTCAAAGATATCATTGCAGTTTTGTGCCATACTGCATCAGATCTTTTCAGTAAAAGTGCCATTTCACCTGTATATATTTTGTATATATGTTTATTTAATTTTAATTTTTTTATATACATATACATATATCTATATGTTGCTCTTTTATCTGTATACTTATTTGTAAATATTTAAAGGTATCTCTTGTTTACATTTCAACATTGTAACTGTGTAAACTATGTTGCAAAATAAATATATATACTATACTAAAAAAAAAGAAAGTACTTTAGAGCTCAATGACTTCCCGTATTTAGCAAAGCTTCCACATCTGAGATGGGTAAATCAAGTCTCATAAAAAATTAAAAGTGACTACATATAAAATTATCTTCATTAGTGAAATCAATTTGTCCAATAAAATTCTTTTGCTTGTACCCTCGGTCATTTGTTTCATGTCATCATCAACAACTTTGCCAGACGGTGTGATCAGTCCTAACATTTCTCACGCTAGATAGCATTCTACAGTGCACGATATAAAGATTTAACAGATCTCCATAATAAATTTCTGACCGATGAGGTAAAATTAAGAGAATACTCTACCAAGATATAGTAGACAATTTCCTTTTTTCCGATGTTTTGACCTTCAAATTTCAGGCTCTTTGAGGCAATGCTTCCCAAGGTTATAGACCAATATGGCCGACATACTTTGGTTTATCATGTCCTAAGCAGGGGAAAAGTGCTGGTTGTGCATATGATTCAGATATTTTTTCTATTCTGAACAGGTCTAGCCTCAAGCGTTTAATCAGATGACACAAAATGTGTGTCTTTGGGAATAAAAAAATATTTAAAAGATTTAATCTCAAGAAACAAATGTCATATAAGACAATAGCACAAAGATACAGTTATCAAAAGGGCAAAAAGCTAAATGATATAGGATTTGGCGTGACTATTCAGTATTCATAAAGTACTGACCAGACCAAAGGTCAGAAATACCCCTAGCTGTGTAGTTTATGTACCGGTAGTTGAAGTTTACATACAACTGATAGTTCATATTGACATAATTATTTGCAGTTTGGCAGTCATTAAATTCGTAAGCTTCACCAGCCTTCAAAACACAACATGTATATGCTACATTAGTTTAGGTTGGAGCCTGATGAATGCCGATGTAGTGACACCAAAGAACTAGGTTCACAAGGGGCAAGCCACTTGAAAGTCATCCAACTTCAAAGGATTAGTTAGGCTAGACTTTTTAATTTTAAGCTTCTCAGATCGACCGACACAACAGATTTTCTGCCTATGAAAAATTGAGCACAGCAAGAATTTTTATCAAATTGACATTATAAAAAATTTAGATTTCACTTTTTTTTGTTCTACCGACCTACCCTAGAAAAAGTGCCTCCAGAAGATCTTAGAAGCTACTAAAGATCAATTATGTCTGGCCTTATTTTCAGCTGAAAGTAGTCACGATGTCATGATGTACATGTAATCCTTGAGAATGTTATTTATAACTATGTAACAAACATCATTATTACCAGCATCCTATTACTTAATTATGAAACTGCAGAAGTTCTGCCTTCGATGTTCATCAAAATGTTATCATCTCGTCATTGCGGTTTTGTAAATCTTCCAACAAACTTCAGTTGATATTTCTTCAAAAACGCATTACAACTGTTGGTCTTTAACCACAAAGCCATCCTTCTATTAATGGTATGGTTTGCAAACAAATTCTATAAAATACATAATTGTCTGTGATTTTCTATTGATAAAAATTGTTGACAAAAGCAAAAACAACAAGAGTAAAACATTTGAACATTATATATATATATCATATGGCTAGCGGAAATACTGGCTTCCCATTGGCCGACAGCCGTGCAATATTCTACGATATTGCACGCATGTTATTGCACGCTCATTTTAACATGTGAAAGATTGGACGGACCTGAGAGGAAGCACCATATTTTTATGCTGCTGCAGCCACAAGCAGACAAAAAGGTTGTGGTTTTCAATTTTACTAAAACATTTATTGCACAACAACGGAGGCAGATAGGAAGATGGCTTTGACGGCAAAAGATGCGCCTGTTAAAGGGCTACTTGGATATCAACTTTTTGTGCTGATTATATTATTTGTTGCTTCAGAATAGAGCATTAAGTGGCCAAAAAAACAGCTTTTTGCCGATTTTTCAGAGACTTTGTTGTGTTTAAAGGTCTAAAGTCTGCTATAGAGTTTAAGAAAAAAATCGGAAAAAAATCCATGATCAAGTATATCATTTTTGGATTCCAATGTGTGAAAAAAATATTTGTGAGTGAAATAGTCATTGATTTTTGACGCGATACATTTTAAACAGGCGGATCAAAAGAAACACAAAACGAGTTTGGACAAGGAATTCAAGCCTTTTTCTTTGCATTTGCCACAAAAAACCATATGATATAACAGTTATTGCACATCACCTTGTGCAATATCAGTTTTTATGGCACCTCGGTGACTAATACTGCACTCCGGCTGCGCCCTCGTGCAATATTAGTCACCTCGGTGCCATAAAAACTGATATTGCACTCGGTGCTGTGCGATAACTGTATAATATTCATTGCATTTTTGTGTGGCTTTTTTCTTCCTGTTTGCTTGTACATGACATGTGGCAGATACCTACTCAAATGAGTGAGTGAGTGAGTGAGTTTGTGTTTTACGCCCCATCAGCACCGTTGTGGGCTATTTAGAGGCAACATTGGTTTAGCAGATTATCTTCAATCTTATTTCTCATAACTTTTAAAAGTAGTCAGTGTCCCTGAGGAACTGTATTAGACTTGATGCTGAATTTTCTAAGAACAAATGTTTAAGGTTATCTGATTGAAATGGTCGATGGTGTAGAATGTTATTACATTCTAACAGAATATGTTCAATTGTTAATGGATTCTGACACTGTTCGCATAGTGGTGCAGGATTACAGTTTAATAGGTGTGAATGCGTAAGTCTGCTGTGCCCTATAAGACACCTATGAATTACGATTTGCTCTCTGCGTGAGTGCACATCAATTTTTATATCTTTCATGACTTGTGGTAGTATTGTGCGTAGTTTGTTTCGTTGGCAAGCATTCCATCTTACTTGCCAACTATACTTGGTAAAGTCATTGATATGCTTTCTAAAATCCGTGTAAGGGACGACATAGTCAGTTAAGTTTTTACTTAAGGCTCTCTTCGCATGAAGATCAGCCATCTCATTTCCTTTGATATCAACATGACTTGGGATCCAACAAAATATAATCTCATTGTTTTCTTCCATCGCTGCTAAGGTAAAAAGAATGTCTAATACAAGAGGTGTTTCCACCTGCTTGTTAGCTATTGCCTGTAATGCAGACTTTGAGTCAGAGCAAATTACAAAATTGTTAGTTTCTGAGTTGACTGCCATTTCTACCGCCTTGTAGATGGCTGTCAGTTCTGCTGTGAATATTGAGCAGACATCAGGTATACGTTCATTACAGTAATTTGTTTTTGCAGAGTTGACTGCAGTGCATACCCAGTGAGGAGTCCATCCTTGGATCCGTCTGTGTAAAGAAACTTGTATGACGGATACCGGGATCTTATCGTAAAGAATTTACTCTGGTATTCCAGGGGACTTGTCGAAGATTTTCTTAGACTTGTCAATATAGATATCCCTGTATTTTATTAAATTAGTTCACATTGGCACTTTTTACACCCATGGTACAGATAAGGCGATAATATATATAACACATTGCAAAATCCGATACTTCTGCACAACCTTTCTACAGTCTCTTACATTTGCAAGCCTCAAGCACAAAACGCGTGCCTTTGAGAATGAAAAGATGTTTAAAAAAATTTTATTTGAGAAACAAATGTCACAATAAGGCAAGTGCAAAAAGATTATACAATCCAAAGAGCAAAAATACAGCAAGCTACAGGATTTTGTAAGACTATTCATTGCTCCAATCAAAGTAAACAGCATGCATATGCTGACTTAGTTTAATCTGCTAGAAGTTCAAACACTGTTGATAGTGATATGAACAGTTGCAGTTTTGCCAATTATAAAATGTATAAGCCACAGTCACACCAGCCTGCAAAACGCAACATGTGAATTTTTTGATCGAGTTTTGAATAGCTATTGAAATCTTGGGTGTATAATGTACAAATTTGTTGATGGACTATTTAACAGTCAATAAACTACTACTACTATGCTATATCAGTTAGAGTTTGGAGCCGGATAAATGTGCACATTGTGCAGTGATTCTCGAGAATTTAGGTCAACCTGGGACAAGCCACTTGAAAGTCATCCGACATCAAAGGGCTGCATGTACCATGTTATGTTCAGATGAAAGTTGCCATGATGAATTAATGTCCTTTTATCAGCTACAATTATATATAGCCGTTCCCTTGAAGTCCTTAATGAGATGGTAACATTAAGTAACATTTAAAGATTTTATGTTATTTTCACAAAATGTTTTAAAAAGTGTCAATTTTCCTGCAATGTACATTGATATATTACTACTCAGCTGACAATTAGTCATTGTCCTACATATATTATACAAGTTCTTCTCTTTTTTTATCACTTCTTATTCTCATCCTGATATTCTAAAAGCTTGGATTGTCCTAAAACCAGTTATTTAAAAATGATAATCAAGTGTTCATCTGTGAGTAATGCAGTGAATGCCTTGTAGGTTTCTTGATACATTTGCTTTGATCATTACATCCAAGCCCATCACCTTTTCTTGTCAATAGCTTTGTCAATAACATGTCTATCAAGCATGTAATGAGAAATGTACCTCAGAGCTGAATGACTTTCCGTCTTTAGCAAAGTTTCCACATCTGAGCTAGGCAAATTGAGTCCCATTAAAGTGACTTCATATAAAATTTTCTCAGTAAGTGAAATCAATTTGTCCAACAAAACTCTTCTTTTGCTTGTAACCTCCGTCTTTTGTTTCATGTCATCATCAACAACTTTGCCAGACGGTTTGATCAGTCCTGACATTTCTCAAGCTTCGAGCATTATACAGTGCACGAAATAAAACAGATCTCCATGAAAATTTCTGACGGATGAGGTCAAATAAGGAGAGTACTCTACCAAGATATTGCAGAAAATTTCCTTTTTTCAGATGTTTTGGCCTTCAAATTTCGGGCTCTTTGAGGCAGGGGAAAAGTGCTGGTTGCCCTTATGATTCAGATATTTTTCTATTCTGAACAGGTCTAGCCTCAAGCCGCAGGGTAATTTGATGTAGTGGGAGTTTACATACAACTGATATAAAGTTCATATTGACATAATTATTTTCAGTTTGGCAGTCTTTAAATTTGTAAGCTTTACCAGCTAGACTGGCGGGATTTCTGAATTATGTGAATGGTCGAGCATTTTGGGGTAAAAGTTGGGAACTCATCTTTTTATTATATTTCAGGTATGCTGCATCCAAAAAATTTGCATATCAAAGTGGCCGCCAAATTAGCAATTTCTGATTGTTTCAAAAGCATAACCTTCAATATCTTACTGTATAGGAAAGCAAAACATAGGCTGCGCAGCAGCAAACCTTCAGCGAATAACACATTTAGAAGATTACAATTACATCATAAAATTGGCGTGTTTACCAAATTCCGTATATTATAGGTATGCAACAGTGGTCGAGTAATGGCGTTCTATTATCTGTTATTAGCCTGCTGCCCTGCGATCTACCTGTGTGCTTGCCAGGGTTTGTAAAAGCAGGGAAAGGCCTTATTATACTAATTTACTTATATTATGGTACGGTTTTTATGCATGCACCAATTTTTTTCCGATCATTCAAAAAGTGTTAAATACAAGTCAAAAAGCACAGCTACATTTTATAGGTGATTCGTGTAGGAAATGGCATTGCTGTATACGCAATAGTGGGCACGTTTTGGCTCCTATAAGAAAATAAGTATTTTTAATATTTTTTCTCAATATTACAAAAAGTATAGAATATGTATCAGTCAGACCATGAAAAGGCACAACTAGACCACATAAGTCATATGTGTAGCAAACTTTATCCATGTACATGCAATAGTGACCAAGTCTTGGGCCAGAAACAAAAAATATATTTTTCGTTTTTTTTTTCAATATTTCAAAAAGCATTTAATATTTTCCACCAGACCTTTCAAAGGGCACAACTAGACCTTATGGGCCATGTGTGTAGTAGCCGCCATTATTCAAGAATGCACTTTCTTCAATAACTTCCTTACTAATCAAGCAAATTAAACAAATTAAAGTTCTATACCAATGTTTTAAGGGTCAATGAAGATGATGAACTCATCTAAAAAGTCATAACACTCATCTAATACTAATTATGCAAGAATAATGGTCATTAGTATGCTAATTAGCAATGAAATATCACAGAAAAGAATAATCTTCTTTGTATATTCTCTACTGATTCAGAAAACTTTACAAATCAAAGTTCTATACCAATGTTTTTAGAGTCAAAGAAGATAATGAACCTACTTATGTCATAACACTCATCAAAAATTAATTATCAAAAATAATAGTCATTAGTAGTGATGCCATATTTCAGAAAGGAACAGTCTTCTTTGTATCTTCCACGCTTATTGACGATATATAAGTTATCGTGCAAAGTCTACCAACTAAAGTTCTCTTACAACAATTTTTTAAGGGTCAATGAAGATGATGAACTAATTCATAATGTAATAACACTCATCAAATATTAATTATGGAAAGATAATTGTCATTAGTAAAAATATTAATTATGGAAAGATAATTGTCATTAGTATGCTAATTAACAAAGAGATATTACAGAAAAAAAATATATATGTTTTTTTATAACATCTCTGCAAATCCAGCATACTTTGCAAATAAAAGTTCAGTACCAAAGCTTAAAGAGTCAGAGGATGATGAATTATTTATAGAGTCATGGCATTCATCAAATATTAATTCTGCAAGAATAATCGTCATTAAAAAATATACTAATTAGCAATGCCTTATTACCGAAAAAATATGTTTTTCTTTTAAAATATCTTCCTCACTAATCCAACAAATTTTGCAAATAAAACTTCCACACCACTGGTTTAAGAGACAATGAACTCATTCATAAAGTCATAAATAATACATTAATAATGTAAGAATAATAGTTATAATTGTATGATTATTAGCAATGCCATATTTGCAGAAAGAAGTGTTTCTTCTGAATTTTTAGGGACTCAATGCCTGGTGGCACATGCCACTCTTGAAATCCAGCAAAGGTTACACCGCATCATCCTGACTGGGTGTGTCAAGATGACATCATAATGCATTATTGGAAGATCCAACTACTCAGAAATGAAGTCATCTTGCTGCTTCCAATACTCAAAAAATATTCTGCGGCAATTGTGTCACTTCTTATATAATAAAACGGCTACTTTCGTCTTACGCAAACAACAAGCTATCTTGGCTCAAAGGAATTGTGCAACCATCTCACTCAATCAATTAAGCTAACTCAAAATTCAAAATTTACAGTGTTGTATAATTGATTTTAAAATTGTGTTTTATACCCTGGTCTTCATAACATGGATTGATCCACTTGGTTTGCCTTTTTTGCTTTCCTAAACAGAAAGATATTGAAGGTTATGCTTTTGAAACGATCAAAAATTCCTAATTTGGCGGCCATTTTGATATGCAAATTAGGATGTGAAGGACCCGGGATATCGCTTGGGAACCGGTTTTTTCGGATTCAGCATACCTGAAATATGCTAAAAAGATGGGTTCCCGACTTTTACCCCAAAATGCTCGTACCTCTTTAAATAAAGCCTTTTTCTTAAAATCCCGCCAGTCTAAGCCTCCAAAACACAACATGTATATATGCATCATTAGTTGAGGTTGGAGCCTGGTGAAAGCCGATGTAGTGACACCAAAGAACTAGGTTCACCAAGGACAAGCCACTTGAAAGTCATCCAACTTCAAAAGGCTGCTCAATGTGCTCATATCTAGTTATTTTCAGATGAAAGTAGTCATGATGTCATGATGTACATATATGGCCCTGCAAACAAATCCTATAAAATACTATAGAGTCTCATCCCTTTTCCAGCATGTTAAAAATACATAATTGTCTGTGATTTTCTGATAAAAATTGTTGATAGAAGCAAAAACAACAAAACTAAAGCATATGAACATTAAACAATTTATGTGTGTATATAGCATTTCTGTGATGTTAAACTGCGATAAATTATATTTATCACAAGACAAAAGACAAAGACAAAATATTTTATTATAGTCTCACCCTCTTACATAAATCTATTGATAAAAACAGTACATAGAGGCCATTCTTCAAGAATTATGAGAGACTCTAAAAAATTCAGAAAAGTTAAGATCAATTATCACAGTTTATAATATATATATAACAAAATTTATATCACAGACTGAAAAGAACTGGTTTAAAAACTGGTTAAAAATTGGTTAAAAGCCTAAGCACCATACATCAGTTCTCGCCTTCTTCTAAGGATTAAAAGACACATATTGGCTGAGAGTTTAATTAAATTGACATTACTAAAAATAAAAACAAATTTATCAACATCATGCAGTAACATAAAATCATGGCATAAATCAATAGCAGCAGTAGTAACCAGGGTCCTGAGATCATCATAGGCAGTACAATTTAAAATAGCATGGATTTCTGTCTCTACTTCTGTCCCACAAAGGGGACACATTCTCTCTTCAACTGCTAGGCCTTCAAATCTTCCGGTTTCCAGACGCAGGGGGGCGACACCACAGCGGATTTTAGCAACAGCACTTCGTTGTGCCCGGGTCAGATGATGATCAAGGAGATATGGTGAGGTACCATACTCTGTTTTTAGCAACCGATATGTCCTCAATTTGTTGCCACCAACGCCTCGGCTACTGTTGTCTCGGTTGATCTCCATTAACCAGCTCTCCACAAAACAGTCATGCATCTTCCTCATAACAATTCTACTGCCAAATAGAACCTGCGAATTTCTGTCCCATACCTCAATACTCTGGGCAAATTTAACCAGCTTATAATAAGAGTTCTTCGTGCCACTCAGAGCCAACCGAAGTGCCCACGCATGCACCCTGAAGTTGAGCCTATCCACCGGCAAAGAGTCCATCCTGTAATACTGACGAAAAACACATTTCCACTGACGCTCAACCGGATCGTTCCAGCCCATCTCTCCAATCACTGCGTTGTTTGGGGTGTAACGCCCTACCCCAAGAAAGAACCGACCAGCCCGGAACTGAATTGTCTTAATATGGGAAAACACACTTGTGCCCCACACTGCAGCACCATAATCAATGATGGACTGTACCAGAGCATCATATAACTGAGAGAACACATTAAACGGGACTCCACCATGAACTTTGCACTTGGCAATAAGTAGGCCTAATGCTCGGGTACCAGCCAATGCCACCGCTTTTGACATCACAGTTAAATCCAGAAATTCAGTAAACACTAATCCAAGATATCTATATTTTTCAACAGTCTCCAGATTATTATCACCACATTTAAAAACAAAATCCGATCTTGGCGTGTGAGGACCCCTCCTGAAATGCACAACTTGGCTTTTTGTAACATTTACTAACATCTTCCACTGTGAGCACCAGGCATGTAGGCAATCCAGCATTTTCTGTAAACTATCTTCATTAGGCGCCAATAAAGCAATGTCGTCAGCATAGAGTAAAATGGAGACATTTTCTTCGTTAATAGGTATTCCACTGTTCAACTTCTTAATTTCTGCTACTAAATCATCAATGTATAAATTAAAAAGCAGTGGGGAGATAAGACAACCCTGTTTCAATCCAGTGGACACGTTGAACCATTCCGTCTTGTGGCCATTAATGCGAACACAACTTTTCACATCCTGGTAGAGGGATTTTAAGGCACTGAGAAATTTGTGACTAATTCCATGGTCTTGGAGTTTGCGCCACAAAAGTGGCCGCGAGATTCTGTCGTAAGCCTTACTGAAATCAATGAAAGCAACGAAAGTGCTCATATTTCTCTTCTTACGAGAGTCAATAATTTGAGACAGAGTGCTTAGATGGTCAACACAAGCCCGTCTTTTCCTAAATCCATTCTGTTCGTCACTGATCCGTTGATGTGCTTCCGCCCAAAAACCAAGGCGCCTATTCAGAATACCAGCATACAGTTTGTAAACGGCTGATGCCAGGGTAATCCCCCGATAATTAGTGGGATCTCTCAAATCTGCTGTAAAATTCTTTGGAATCGGGTTGACAATAGATCTTGACCACATCTCAGGAACCACACCACAATCAAAACACTTGTTAAACAGACTATGTAGGTATTCCACAGTGGTGTCATTACGGAGCACCTCGACAGGGATCTCATCCAAGCCAGTTGCCTTTCCATTCTTAGCTGAAGAGAGTGAGCACCTTATTTCCTCAACAGATATCCCAGCATCGAGTGACATGTCAATATCAACACCATGATACTCCTCCTGGTCCACAGTGCTATAATCACCACCACCAGCATTCAATAGTGTCTCAAAATGGTTCTTCCAGGTAGTCATCACTTCATCATAATTTCCAGACACTACTCCATCACCATTCACTGTCTCCCATGGTATTCGAAACTTTCTGGTGCTGCTCATACCCAGTCTGCCCACATACTTCCAGTATTCCTTCGGATCTGTTGACTGTAGGTTCAATAAATCTGTCTGCATTTGGCGCCAATATCTTCTTTTCTCAGCTTGCACCGCTCTGTCTAAGGCTTTTCTCTTATTCTTCGCGATCAACTTTAACCGTTGTTTTTCTTGCGCACCAGCTTTGCCTACGGCTCTCTGGGCAGCTGCATGTTCCTTCCACATTGCGGTCAGATCATAAGTCCAGTATGGCTTCTTAGTTCTCCTCCGTCTGTTATTTGATCCTTCTGTATATGTTACCGTCTTGTGAGGAAGATGCGAATTCATCTCAGCTTTGACCATGCCACAGAACAAGTTATAGCTGTCATTAATATCAGACTGACATGAGATATCTTGCTCTATCCTGTAAATACAGCTCTGGATTTTCTGCAAAGTCTCACTTGATGCCATGAAGTGATCAGGGATATTGGAACACTTATATTTAACACTCTGCGTTACGGGTATGTTCGTGGACTGGCCATCCATGCATGCAATGTTCGGCACAAAAGCTGAAATGTCAATGGACCAGGTCAACAGGTTATGGTCAGGTAAAATTTGAACCGGGTTATCCACTGTGCCCAAAAGCCCGGATTGCCGAAACATGTCATCAACCCTGTGAACCGAAAATTCCTTAAACTTCACACATGAAAAATGTTTATAACTCGCTACATGAATTCTCATATATGCAAAATACTTCTCCGTGGCTTTTTTCTTCCTGTTTGCTTGTACATGGCATGTGGCAGACACTTACTCAAGTGAAACTAATGTGTCATCCAGTAGAAAATGAATTTGTGTTTATCAATGGGTCTGAAATTTGTTATAACGGTTTTCATTGTTTTTGACAGCGTTTTAACTTCGGTGCTTAATGTGAATTGATATTGAGATTCTGTATGATGTATCGCATCGGTATGCCTCATACATCACCTGAGCACAACATATCACAAATCATAAACAGTTTTTTTTTGGTGCTAATTATGCAATTTAAGCTAATTCGATAATCAAATTTGAAGTCAAAATATCATTGAAAGGGTCATTACTTTGTGCTTGCAAAAAATGATCTGGATTGGTTGTTTTCTTTGAGATAAAATCAAGACAAAAAGAGACCAAAAATAAATTGCAGAGAAAGCCATGAGGTAACATCTTCCATGCAAATGACAGTAATTAACGCCTCAGGAAAATGTGGTGACTGCCTACTGGGTATCACAGTCATAGTTACACTGAGAGAACAGGATGCATCACAAAGGTTGCTCAACCTAATCCCCTACATTAACAACTTCTCTTACAAAGGAAACTAATATAGATATCTCTTTAATTAGTCCAGATTGGTGGTTTTTGTACTCATGGTACAGACAAGGCAATGATATAATACAGTACAATCCAAATAAAGTGCAACTACCTCAGCAGGAAGGAAGAATCAGCCACTACTTCACCCTTTCACACCTTTTGGCTACCCCTGAATCACTTCCTATCTTCACCTACTTTAAACTACCTTTTTTAATTAATTTAAATAACACCACTTTAAACTCAATCACCCCTCATTATGTTTAACTGATTTGAGATTGTGCCAGTTTATTAATTGAAATTAAATTGCATGAGAACTGCCTTGATAGATTTCTTAATATGTGCTAGGGTTGTTGTGAGGAGTCAAAGGTAGTTGCCAGGAGATTTGGGGTGGAGAGGAGAAAGGAGGTCAAAATAGGTAATCAGAAAACAGTATACACAGTACAAAAACCAGGATTTTTTTTAAAATCAAGTCTTCATGTCTTCAGCTGTGAGCAATGCAGTGAATGTTTTGGTTTCTTGATATATTATGCTTCGCTCATCACATCTTAGTGAATAACCATTTTCTTGTCACAAGCAAATAACATGACTATCCAGCAGGGATATGCAATGTACACATAGATAAAAGTGACCACGATGATCTTAATTTTAGTTTCTACTGGCATGAGACAGGTAGTTAAAGTGAAATCAATTTGGCCAGTAAAACTTGTAACCTCAGTCGTTTATCCCATGTCATTATCCACAAGTTGCCAGGCAGTTTGATCATCTGGACCCATGCCACAGTCCTGACAATATACAAGCACCATCATAATTTTACTATTGAGAAGTATGTCAACGTAATTGTTTAATGTACTAGAAGTTAATTTACTTTCAACCGATATAAAGGTTGTGTTGACATATTAGCAGTTTTAGCAGTCTTCAAATTGATAAGCTTCACAAGCCTCCAAAACACAACAAATATATAATCATGATAATTAAGCTACATTAGTTACAGGTTGGGGCCCGAAGAATGCCGATGCAGTGACACCAAAGGAAATATAGGTTAGAAAAAAATTTATCAAAGGAAAATCTCATCAAGGCAAGTAACAAGTAAACAAGAAAGTAATTTGTCTTTGCTTTGTTCTTTCTAGTACGTCTTCAAGAGGACAATGCCCTATCTACAGAGGCATGAAAATGTCAGCTGATTACCACTCAGACTAATATGGCCCCTTAATGATGGCATGTGCGGCTGGCCTGCTAGCTGCTGATAAACATGTTATTGCAATTCTTTGATCTCATTCTAATATTCCTAAAACTTGGACAATAATAACTTTCTGGAAGTACTTGTGACAAAATACTAATTTCTCAACACAGCACAAATTCTGAGAACCAATTATTATATATTTCGGCATCAGTAAAGTTTTAAAAAAATTATGCAAGAATACATAGGATGCAGTTTGACAAAGAACAATATAAGAACAGAAGTATGACAATCACATGGACTAATGAAATTACTGGATTACATAATAATGTACACATCAAATGGACTGATGGAGTATATAAATCACCTGTCAGACTAAACCTGCAATGGCTATGATAGACATTTTCATTTCCTGTCGAGAGCATCGCCATAAATGCCTACCTTATCATTAGAGGCTTCTGAATGGAGAATATAATAATAAACCATAGTGTGTATTGAGCATGCATTTTCTGATACTATACACATGAATACCATTCCACCACCACAGGGGCTACTGTGTTATTTTAAAGATTTCTGCAATCACATTACAACTATCACTGCATGATCCATAAACCCGTCCTCCCTATAGCTGGATTAGTTTGCACTTGCCCTGCAAATATACTTGATTAAATACTGAAGCGTCTAATCAATTTATGAGCATGTTTAAAATTCATAATTGTCTGAGATTTTCTAACGATGACAGTTACATATACCCAACAATAAAGTAAACAGAACATTCAATGTTTTATACATTTCATTTCTAAGATTGGTTTCAGACTGTGAAAAAAACAGGATTTTTTACTAATTAACACCTCAGGAAAATGGGATGACTGCAGCTCAGCATCACAGTCTGAGTTACACTGCCAGAGGGATGCTTCGCAAAGCTAACTCAACCTAATCTGCCACATTTGCAAGTACTTTTACAAAGGAAACTAATATAGATATACCAGTATTATATCCAATTAGTCTGGATTGGAGCATTTTATACCCACAGTACAGAAAAGGCAATAGCATAATATCTATATATATAGCACACTCAAACTTCAGATACTTCTGCACAACCTGTCAACAGTGAGCCTCAAGATTTTCATAAGATGGGACAAAACATGAGTCATTGGATTAAATTTAATGTCTAGAAAAAAAGTCATACAAGGCACGAAGTGTACAAAGATCAAGTTATCCAAAGTTCAAAAATTCAGCAAGATATAGGATTTTGTGTGACTATTCGTTGCTCCAACCAAACTAAAGGTCAGAAGTATACCTACGTGGATATAAACTTCCTTTTAACATGTGCAGTTTTGGCAGTCATCAAATTAATAAACTTCACCAGCCTGCAAAAAACAATGTGCATGATGCATTAATGTCTGTGAAGTGACACTGGGGGATATAGGTCAACCTGAGAAGGGCTGCATGTGTCATGTTATGTTCAGATGGAAGTTACCATGATGAATAAATGTCCTTTAACTTGCAACAATGACAAGCAGCCATTAGCTTGAGTCCTTCACGAGATGGTAACCTTACAAATTTATTGGCCCTAATGTTATTTTGACAAAAATGTATTTTTAAAAAAATAGTCAATTTTCCCTTACTACACCATAATATATATATATATATATATATAGCTGTTGTTCTCAAAAGATCATACAAGTTCTACTTCGGAACTTTGATAATTTTGTTCTTAATCTCATCATATATTCCAAAAGCTTGGATTGTAACAGATTTCTGGAAGTGTACACAGTCCTAAAACCAGTTGATTAAAAACTAATTATTAAATCTTCAAGTCTTCATTTGTGATCAATGCAGTTTTGGCCATCATCAAATGCATAAGCTTCACCAGCCAGCAAAAAGATTCCAAGCCAATCACCTTTTCTTGTAAGTAGCCTTGTCAATAGCATGGCCATCCAGCATGTATGTGAAATGTACATCTGAGCTGGATAAATCCTAAGCTTCAGTCTCATAAAAACGACCACGACGTTCTTGATTTTAGTTTTAAAGTTGCCACTGGCATGAGACTGGTAGTTAGAGTGAACTCAATTGTCACACGAACCCATGCAACAGTCCTGAACAATATAACAGCACCATAACTGGACCAAAATAGATACATGTAATTTCAGAAGCTTCTATAATTGTCTTACTTGATTTTATATTTCTCAAATTTTTAGTGTTATTATACATGCAACCTACAAAAAATGTTACAGATCTCCATGGTAATTTCTGACCGATGAGGTCAAATAAAGAGAAAACACTACCAAGATATTGCAGAAAAACTTACACAGGAATTATTTGCGTTTTTTGTTTTTTTACCTTCAAATTTCAGGCTTTTTTAGGCAATGCTTCCCAATGTCATAGGCCAAAATGGTTGACATTTGTGTGTTTATCAGGTGTAAAAGTGGGGGAAAAGTTCTGGTTGCCCATATGATTCGGACATTTTCCTATTCGGAACATGTCTCAAGCTTTTCATAAGATGAGACAAAGTGTATGTCTTTTGAAATGAAAAGATCTTTAACAGATCTATCCAAAAACACAATTGTTATAAGGTAAGTTACCAAAAGGGGAACAAGAAATTCTTTTAAAAAAAGAGGTTTCTTCAAACACATATTTTATTTTCCAAATATTCAAATAATGTTTTATGTATGTGTAGTCACATCTATACCTCCAATGTACCAATGTGAGTGTGTGATTTAACAAACCTAATACATGTTACCAAAGGTTGATGACTAAAGGTGTCCAACTCCAGCAATACCCTGTGTGACACACAGATTCCAGTAGCATCTAATTTTATACTCGCATTTTACCCCAACTGGCCATCTTTGGGATGACTGGTCCAACCACAGAGGGCAATTAAATGACATGTTTACAACTGCTTGCCACATGCTTATCCAGATGTTGACAGCATTTGGTACATTTTCCCAGGATAAAAATGATAACAGCAAAGGACGATATTAAGGGGCTTGAATTTACCAGGCCCTTTTCTAGTTAAATGGCCATTAGTGAGGGACTTGGTTGGCCACATATAAACAAATGACCTATAATGACTTCTCTAAAAATAGATTCTACTGGAATCTGCTTCGTTCTATACCATTGCAAGTTGGACACCTTTAGTCATCAACCTTTGATGTTACCTCATGATTAGACATGCCTAATTAGAGGTGTTATTAACATAGACAGCAAACCAAGCAATGAGAAGCCCTTTTATATTCTTTGTCATGATCATGAAATTTCTATTTCCATAACAACAAACTAATTGTGGCTTGCATGATATTTGGATTATTACACTTTTAGACTGGTCAGTTTGTGAGAAGTAGATATATCTAATGTTCTCATAGGCCTACAGTGTTTTCTTTTTTCACTTGTCTTATATGGTCTCAAATCTTTATACACTTAGGCTATAATTTTTTGAAGGAAATCTCTATGGGATAATATTATGCTCCAGGTGTGACAGTGAGTGAGTGAGTGAGTGAGTTTGTGTTTTACGCCCCATCAGCACCAGTGTGGGCTATTTAGAGGCAACATTGGTTAGATAGATTATCCTGGAACTAATTTCTCATAATTTGTAGAAGTAGTCATTATCTCTGAGGAACTGTGTTATACTGGATGCTGAATTTTCTAAGAATAAGTGTTTGAGATTACCTGATTGAAAGGGTCAGTGATATAGATTGTTATTACATTCTAACAAGATATGTTTGATCGAAAGTGGTACTTGGCACCCTTCGCACATTGGTGCTGCGTCATTGTTTAATAAGTGTGAATGGGTTAATCTGCTGTGCCCTATAAGACATCTATGAATTACGATTTGCTCTCTGCGTGAGTGCACATCAATTTTTATATCTTTCATGACGTGTGGTAGTATTGTGCGTAGCTTGTTTCGTTGGCAAGCATTCCATCGTACTTGCCAACTATACTTGGTAAAGTCATTGATATGCTTTCTAAAATCCGTATAAGGGACAACATAGTCCGTTAAGTTTTTACTTAAGGCTCTCTTCGCATGAAGATCAGCCATCTCATTTCCCTTGATATCAACATGACTTGGAATCCAACAAAATATAATCTCCTTGTTTTCTTTCATCACTGCTAAGGTAAAAAGAATGTCTAATACAAGAGGAGTTTCCACCTGCTTGTTGGCTATTGCCTGCAATGCAGACTTTGAGTCAGAGCAAATTACAAAATTGTTAGTTTCCGAGTTGACTGCCATTTCTACTGCCTTGTAGATAGCTGTCAGTTCTGCTGTGAATATCGAGCACACATCAGGTATACGTTCATTACAATAACTTGTCTTTGCAGAGGTGACTGCGTAACCAGTCAGAAGTCCATCTTTGGACCCATCCGTGTAAAGAAACTTGTATGATGGATACCTGGATCTTATTATGAGGAATTTACTCTGGTATTCCAGGGAACTTGTAGAAGATTTTCTAAGACTTGTCAGGTCTAGAATACAAATTGGTAAAGGAAGGGTCCACGGAGCAATGGATGGAACCTGCACTTCAGCAACTATGCAGTTGTCTTTGTTTATTATGTCATAGTAGGGTTTTATTCTAAGCCCTAAGGGTTTTATAACACTTTGTTTAGTCATATAAATTTGTTGGTACTTTGGCTGAAATACCGGGTAAAAAGCCGGATTTGTTGGACATGCTGCCAGTTTTACAAAATATTGCAGCGAAAGTTTTATTCGCCGTAGTGACAATGGTGGTTCTTTCGCAAGGACATATAGACTCTCGATTGGCGATGTTCTAAATGCCCCAAGACACAGGCGAATGCCGAGATGGTGTACTGTATTTAGACATCGGAGGTAAGACGGTCTTGCTGATCCATATACAATACTCCCGTAATCGAGACGTGATCGGGTTATAGCCCTATATAGTCGTAGCAATACAGTGGTGTCTCCACCCCAACTGAGCTTGCTGACTACTTTGAGAAGATTAAGAGATTTTAAACCTTTAGCTTTAAGTTCATTGATATGTGGAATAAAGGAGAATTTAGAATCCAGTAAAACTCCTAAGAATTTGTACTGGTTTACTACTTTGATTTTCGAATTTTCTAACATTAAGATTGGATCCGGCTGAAAGCTTCTGGGAGGATAGAAGTGCATACATACCGTTTTATTTTTGGAGAATTTAAAACCATTCTCGTATGACCATTTTTGCAACCTGTTTAGGTTAAGTTGTAATTGTTGTTCGACACTTGTCATTTTGGTTGACTTAAAAGCAATGAGGAAATCATCTACGTATAAAGAACACTTGACATTCTCCTTGATATGTCGGACTATGTTGTTAATCTTAATATTAAAACATGTCGGAGAGAGAATACTTCCTTGAGGAACTCCCATTTCTTGGTTGAAATTGTTGGATAGTGTGCTTCCTATTCTGACTTGGAAGTTACGATCTTGAAGGAATGAATTTATAAATTGAGGAAGCCTTCCCCGTAGACCCATTTCAAGAATGTCCTTCATAATTCCAAATTTCCAAGTGGTGTCATAAGCTTTTTCTAAGTCGAAAAATACTGCAACTACATGTTCTTTCTTAATGAAGGCATCTCTTATGTAGGTTTCGAATGATACTAAATGGTCCAAGGTACTTCTTTTGGACCTGAAACCACACTGATATTCTGTTATGGCTTCAGTTGATTCCAAATACCATACTAGTCTATTGTTGACCATCCTTTCCATGGTCTTACAAAGACAACTGGTAAGTGCAATCGGACGATAGTTAAGCGGATCACTGTGATCTTTGTTAGGTTTTGGGATTGGTATTACTATCGCTTTCTTCCACAGCGTTGGGAATGTACCAAAGTCCCATATTCTATTATAAATCTGAAGCATAATTTTAAGGCTTGTTTCCGGTAAATGCTTTAGTAGTTGATAATGAACTTCATCTGCTCCAGTAGCAGAGTCTTTAGCCTTATTCAATGCCGCTATGAGCTCTTCCATGGAGAAAGGTATGTTATATGCTTCAGAGTTATCAGACTGGAAATTTAAATTTTGTCGCTCGGCCCTCTCTTTAAATTGTTGGAATTCTTGGGTGTAATTGTTCGATGAGGAATTAAATGCGAATTGGTCACCTATTCTATTTGCAATTTCCTCAGTTGTGGTTATCTCCTCTTCGTCGATGACAAGATGTTGAATATGTGTGGATGTATCTCTACCCTGTGTCTTCTTTATCATTTTCCATACTTTGGAACTGGGTGTACGGGTATTAAGTTTGGAGACATAGTTTTGCCAGGTAGCCCTTTTCTTTTGTCTTATTATCCTTCTCGCTCTTGCTCTGAAGATTTTAAATATATTTAGATTTTCTGGTGTTGGGCGAGATTTAAAGGCACGTAATGCTTTTTTGCGGGCTTTGATAGCCTCTTTGACCTCTGTGTCAAACCAACGTTTAGGGCTATGGTGAGGATTGGCTTGAGATTTCGGTATTGCTTTATTTGCTATGTCTATAATATCTTTTGTGAAATTGTCTACAGGGGAATCGGAATCTGCATATTTCTGTTGGGTAATATTTTTGTTGCAGAGTTCTGAGAAGAGATTCCAGTCTGCTTTATTGAATTTCCACCTTGATAAACCGGAGTTAGGCCCAACATCTAACGATTTCAATAGAATTGGGAAATGATCACTTCCATGTGTATCCTCTAGTACTTTCCATTGAAAATCTAAAAACAAATTTGGATCACTTATGCTGAGGTCAATAGCAGAGTACGTGCCATGTCCTGAATGGAGGAAAGTATTTGATCCATCATTGAAGATACAGAGGTTATTATCATTTATAAAATTTTCAATAAGTTCACCTCTGTTGTTCAGGTCAGTACTGCCCCATAAAGGACTGTGACCATTGAAATCCCCAAGAATAATTGAGGGAGCAGGTAGTTCTTGGTATAAATTATTAAGATCTTGTCGTGTCACTCTCGTACTACGGGACAAGTAAAGAGAGCATAAGGTAATCGTTTTACGTAATGGAATGCGGATGGCAGTTGCCTGTAAGGCGGTAGTTAGATTTAGGTGTGTATGGATTATACCATGTTTAACCAGAATGGTAGAACCACCTATTGCCCTGTCATGTACAATTTCTCCGTAAGTATTATACATGTGAAAGTTTCTTAGGGTAATTTTGTCTGAGGGTTTTAAAAAGGTCTCTTGGAGACATAAGATGTTCACTTTATGCTCAGATGTTATTATTTTTAGCTCGTCATAATTTGCTCTTATACCTCGACAATTCCACTGAATAATGTTGTTCAAGGAATAGTGTTGCTCTGTCATAAGTTAGTTTTTTTTTTTTGGGGTTTTAAAGTTAAACACCAGGGGATCACGATTCAGAGTGATATTGGTGTTTGACCTTCCCCCTGTAGATGTGTTAGGCGGACCAGGTTTTTTTGTGCCTGGTGGATGTTCTTGGTCTGTGTTCTTTAAGTCGGGAGTTGTATTCTGGTGTTGTATTAGATTTGTCTGGGTTTTTTGTGGTTGTTTGTCGTGGGTGGGATTGTTGGATTGGTTTGGTTTGCCCCCCTGACCCATCTTTACACCTCTTTCAGCAGCGGATGGGGTCTGCGTGTGTTGGACGATGTCATTTTGATTGTCTTTTACTACCTCAGGCGTAGAGAGAGGAATTTGGAGGTCCATGTCTTCCTCTTCCTCTTCCTCAGTCAATTCAGAGTTGACGGTTTCATAAGACTCGTTGAGGTCCGACCCGCCAACCTCTGTCGCTAGCATCTTTGACGGTGTTTCGGAATTTCCATTATCCGATTTCCTTTTGTTTGTTTTTGTCTGTATGTCATGTGAGAACGTTTTGTTAGTCGAGTCTTGTTTTTGTTGGGTTTGTTTTGTATGTGCATCCAGGAGTTCATCCATCTCTCCTCGGGCGAACAGTGCACAGAACTTCTCAGTGTGATTTTGAGTGTTGTACTTAGAGTATTTGTAGTTTGGCTCAAGTTGAACCTTTTCCCTCGGTGTCGATCTCTGTGATGCCCTGGGAACGGATGATCGTTGAGTGTCGGATCCCTGGGAAAACAGAGATCCTGCAGAGGGACCTGCATCCCCCCCACCAGCGACCTTAGCGTAGCTAAGGGCGCCATATTTTGATTGAGCCATCCTTCGTGCTTCGGGGAATGTTACATTGGAGCTTGCCTTAATCTCCAGGACCGTTTTTTCAAAGTTCCATCTCGGGCATGTCTTGTCAAAGGAAGGGTGGTTCCCCTTACAATTTACACAATTTGGTGGGTGGCCACATGGCTCATCCTTTGTGTGGGAATGGTCTGAGCCTCCGCACCTAGCACATACTTCTTCACGGCTTTTACAGTTTCTAGTGATGTGTCCATATCTTTGGCAACGATAACATCTTCGAGGATTTGGGATATAGGGATGTACCCTACAGACCTCGAACCCTATTTCTACGGCATCGGGCAGCCGGTTTCCCTTAAAAGTGAGACTGAGGGTCTCTACCGTGGAGCCGTCTTTTGTTTGTCGTTTACCCATTCGGTAAATATCGATTAACAGGAACCTTCCGAAAATTAAACCATTCAAGTAGCTCATCATCGGAGCTCTCATGGCTATCATACGAGTATATGACACCTCTGATTGAGTTCAGTCTCTCATGGGGAGTCACCTCCACTGCTGCTGAAGCAAGGTTGTTCATGGCAAGTAATTTCTTGGCCTGGTCACTGTCGCGACATTTAATTAGAAGTGAACCAGGAAACCGCCTGACGTCCAGAGGGTCCCCGATTGCCTTATAGATGGCTTGCGCCCGTGTCACTGCTGAAATCCTTCCATATTCTTCATCTTATCCTTTAAGTACGATGTATCTTGGCCAAGGGTCAGTTTCACATTCAAATAATCCAGCTTGAGAAAAGTTTCGATTGAATAAAGCCATATAGATTTCCTTATTTCATCCTTCATGTTCCCCACCCACCACGGAGCCCAACCAGGATAGGGCAGAGCCCAGTACCCTAGTCCCAGGGATACATGGAGGATATACTCTCAAAAGGCTAGTCAGTAGTACAGCCGCAATCATAGTACGGGACATGGCCGGCACATATACTTGATCATAACCTCCGTTGATTGGCCCATCAGCCATGGCCAATAGAACCAAAGTCCTAATGACAACATGACAAGCCGATTGACTGGACCGGGCCAATTCAGCCTCCCGTCTGGGAGAAATCCAGGCCAAAGTAGTGTATTGTATGGGAGCGGCCAACTTAGTCCCACCCAACTCAACTACCAGGACCCCTTCATCCTCCAACACGGGTCGCAACCCACGGCAAACAGGTTGCCCCATTTCCGTCGGGGAGACGTGTGCTTGCGCACTGTCTCGTGTTGGCCACTAAGGATAGAGGATTTCACCTTAGTGTTACCACCCACCGCCACAGGGAGGCCCGAGACCTGCGGGGGCCCAGGTGTGACAGTCATGGTTGAGTGGCTCCCAAGGTCATGCAGTGATGGAGCTGCTGAGCATCAAGAGGGGCAAATATCAGAAATATATACTTGATTTGTAAAATTGTAGTCACAGTTACCTTCTCTGTAGCATGAGTACCCTCCTAATATTGGAGGTAAATTTGGAGGGCACTCCTGCTATAGGGAAAGTATATCTGCAAGGCCAACTTCCTAGTGCCCCCCTCCAGAAACTCAAGAAGCTCCACCACTGCAGTACACATAAATTGATGACAAATAGCACTTGGCTGCTTCTTTTTGCCCCTTTAGTTAGGGACCTCCACTGTAAAATCTTTCCTCATTTGGAGCTTATAACACAGATCTGAGATGGTCCCTACAAAAAGCAATATATATACACTGTATATAGGATTATGAGTGGATGTGTGATTATTCGTAAAGCACCAACCAGACAAAAGGTCAGAAATACCCATAGCTGTGCAGTTTGATGAAAGTGGAAGTTTACACACAGCTGATATAAAGTTAGTATTGAGATAATTATTTGCAGTTTGGCAGTCATTAAATTCGTAAGCTTCACCAGCCTGCAAAACATGTGTATGCTGTGTTAATTAGAGGTTGATGTAGTGACACTAAAGGACTAGGTTCACCAGGGGCAAGACACTTGAAAGTTACCCAACTTCAAAGGGCCTGCATGTATCCAGTTATTTTCAGATTAAAGTCGTCATGATGTTCATATATGGGCAGTTTTACAGTATTTGCACTCAAAGTGTCTCATGGGGGGTCAAAATAAAGTTTGAAATTTGAGAATTTCCATCATTCTATCATAAAAATAACATATTACTGTTTCTATAATCAAAGAGGACTGAAGTGATTTGGTGGTTTACCACCAAAATACCGCTACTTAAAGTAGGCAAGGGTTGATTCTTGAAAAAACTGTTTATCAGGAAAAATATCCGTCCAGAAACAATTTTCTCCCATTCTTATTCTTGAAAATCAAGCCCACATTGTTGCATAGGAACATCAAAACCCATACAAAACTTAAATTTTGATTAAACATGCCACTTTTTTTTTTTACCATTTTTATTACGAAATTACAGAAATCTGGCTTGCCATTACCCTGAAAGTTTCTGTTGAGTAGGGTACTAGTCTCAAAAGACACATGATTTCCATGCTTAATAATACCTAGGTATCCTATTAACCCCATGTCAAGTTTTGTTACTGTACGATTGAAACTCATGGTGTTCGGCTGTGTCAAACATAGTGTTTTGGAGCAAAAAACCGCTGAAAATGACCAAAAATCAGACGCCTTTGGAAAAATCATCTTTGATGGCTCCATTAACAAGATATTTGGTTATTATCCTTTAAAGTCATTCAGTTAATAGCGAAAAATTACAATTATATTGATATATGACACAAATAAATCCACTTTTTCTAAATTTTGATTTTCTCAAAATAGAGTAATAGATAACGAAAGATCATATATTTGACATTTTCAATACTTATAAAAACCCTTTTTAGGCATCCAGGTTTACTTAGTACATTGTTTTCACGTGTGATTTGCTGGCAATAAATTGTTTGTAAATATATTGTTTGTAAATATATTGTTTGCATATTTATGTTGCTGTCATACCTTTTGTAAATAGCATATTTATCTAACTGTGTGTCACTTTTTAGTAAATTTTGTAAATATTATATTCATCAACCTGAACATTTTTCTATTGACTTCATTTCTCTAAGATTTCATCCTTCATAAATTTGAATATTTTGGTGCTATGTACTATGGTTCTGTACCATCTCAGTGCTAAATTTCGCCTGTAGATCTGGCCTGTTGTGATTTAAATGTATTATTGCTGCTGTGATTTACTGTTTTATCTCAATACGTAGAAGTAGCTTGAGCCACCTCAGTGCTAAATATTGCCAGTATATCTGGCATAGTGTGATTTTAAAATATAGTATTGCTACTGTGATTAATGTTTCGTTTACTTATGTAGAAGTAGCTTTAGAATTTTTATATTTTTTAGTGTGTTAGTATTAGAACCAGTTTCTGTTCTTGCTTTTTAACCTGTATATTGCTATTTCATGTAACTGACTTTTTGGTCAAATGTGACCTATGTTTGAGTCAATAAAAACCTATATATAACCATGGCCGTTTCTTCAATGAATCCAGTGTTAAAACGTACGAATCAGAGCAAAATTTCTGATGGGTTGGAGAGGACATTTTTTGACATCATGAATTTTAATTTCTAAGAAAATGTATGAACATGGCCTGGATATCTTTTTAACTTGTATTTGTCACATACTCGTAAAGGCACACGATTGAGCAAAAGATACACAAATAGCTTGTTTTTCCTACAAAACACTTAGTGTTTTTTCTATGGGTTGGAGAGGACATGCTTTTTTTGACATCACATTCAAGCCTCACATTCGGAAAACCAGTTATGGTTAGTGAAACAAATTTTTCTGTTTTACCTTGAGATATGTCTCAAGCTTCAAAATTAACACAAACAGTATACACATTCTTTGATACTTACTCATAACAACATATAAAGCAACTGTTGGTCCATCGAAAACAAAATTTTTGACATCTGCCATTTTTTACATTTTAGGACCCAAGTCATGTTGTATATAACTTATTCACATGAAACGTGTTGTATTTCATACCCTAGCCGTAGGTCCAGAAAGGTATCATTAACATGAATCACAACTGATTGAATATATTTTTTTCTGTTCATCTTGAAATTATCAAAAAAGTCTGTGAGACATAAAAATGTGTCAAACTGTGTCTTAAATTCCTCACAGCTTCAAAACAAAGCATTGCAGAAAGGTAAAATATGGTGCATTTATATGTCAGTGTAGGACAAGATTGCCACTGCCAGAAATTTCGATACACCTATCATAATTTTCTCGTAATAATTGCATAAACATGAAAAATCGGCTGAGTGCACATGCTGTAAAACTGCCCATATGTCCTTGAGAATGCTATTTATAACTACAAACACCATTACCAAAACATAAGTTGCTCTACCAGATAATGAAATAGACCTATTTCACTGAATGGCCTGAACATGGACCCCAAATAACTTTTTTGCAATTAAATAATTCTTAATTTGCTTTTCACACACAGGAGATTTATACACTCTAAATCCAAAAACACAACTTTCAAAATTTAAATTTAAGTAATGAGCAAGTTATAAAGCCTTGAAGTTACATTAAAATGCAATAAAAATACTCCAGCTTGGAGACACCTTGGCTGGACCAATCACAGGCAAGGGTGGAAAAGCTATTAGCCAATGGGATTTAAGTATTCAACACTTTGGACGTTCAACAAACAAAATGTAATCATCACATCATTGTGGTAAGTCTCCCACCAAACTTCATCTGATATGGAGTAGCCACTTGTACAAATATAAGGGCATTAAAAATGGCATACACAATGCTTATTCAGCACAAGAATACGTCCAAACAAAAACATCTGAAGTACATTCCTTCCTTTTGGAAACAACAACATATGGTTATGGAAAGATAAGCAAAAAGGTGATCAGAGGAAAATCTCATGAAGGCAAGTAACACGTAAACAAGAAAGTAATTTGTCTTTGCTTTGTTCTTTCTAGTACGTCTTCCAGAGGACAATGGCCTATCTACAGAGGTATGAAAATGTCAGCTGATTACCACTCAGATTAATATGGCCCCTTAATGATGGCATGTGCGGCTGCCTGCTTGCTATTGATAAACATGTTATTGCAATTCTTTGATCTCATTCGAATATTGCTCAAGCTTGGATTATAATAAGTTTCTGGAAGTACTTGTAGAAAAATAATATTACTAAACACGGCACAAATTCTGAAACCAATTATTATATATTCTAACATAAGTAAAGTTTCAAAAAAATTATGCAAGATATATACATGGGATGCTGTTTGACAAAGAACAATATAAGAACAGAAGTATGAGTATCACATAGAATAATGAAATTACTAGATCACATATAATGCACATGTCAAAATGACTGATGGAGTGTATGAATCACCTGTCAGACTAAACCTGCAATGTTTATGATTGACATTTTCATTTTTTGTTGACAGCCTTGGCCATAAATGCCTGCCTTACCATTAGAGGCGTCAGAATGGAGAATATAATAATAAACCACAGTGTGTATTGAGCATGCATTTTCCGATACCATAGTACACATGAATACCATTCCACCACCACAGTGGCTACTGTGATATTTTAAAGATTTCTGCAATCACATTACAACTATCACTGCATGGTCCATAAACCTGTCCTACCTATAGCTGGATTAGTTTGCACTTGCAAAAAGCAATATATATATACAGTGCCGCCTGTAAGTAAGTGAAACATATGAAATTTATACCATTGCATCAATGCTAAACATCCTGAGCAAAACTGCTTGTGGAAGCATGAATTCTCATCCGATGAGGGGAAAACATATTGGGTCATAAAGGCCGATGTGTGAGGCATGTGGGATAACAATGGCAGCCAATTTTCTATAATGTAGTTGGTGTTAGGTATGGGTCAAAGTCTTTGATAAGTAAGTGAAACACAGGCCCAATGTTATTTAATGGGGAAGGGTGGTTCACTTACTTATCAATGACTTTGACCCATACCTAACTCCGACTACAGCACAGAAAATTGGCTGCCATTGTTATCCCACATGCCTCACATATCGGCCTTTATGACCCAATAATGGCCAATATGTTTTCCTCTCATCGGATGAGAATTCATATCTCCACAAGCAGTTTGGTTAAGGATGTTTAGCATTGATGGAATGGCACAATATCATGCGTTTCACTTACTTACAGGCGGCACTGTAGGATAATGTGTGAGTGTGTGATTATTCATAACAATAAAGCACAAACCAGACAACAGTTCGAAATACCCCTAGCTGTGTAGTTTATGTAATGGAATTTTACATACAATTGATACTGACCTGACCAAAGGTCAGAAATACCCCTAGCTGTGTAGTTTATGTACCGGTAGTTGAAGTTTACATACAAGTAATGATATTAAGTTCATATTGACATAATTATTTGCAGTTTGGCAGTCATTAAATTCGTAAGCTTCACCAGCCTTCAAAACATATGTATGCTGTGTTAATTAGAAGTTGATGTAGTGACACTAAAGGACTAGGTTCACCAGGGGCAAGACACTTGAAAGTTACCCAACTTCAAAGGGCCTGCATGTATCCAGTTATTTTCAGATTAAAGTCGTCATGATGTTCATATATGTCCTTGAGAATGCTATTTATAACTACAAACACCATTACCAAAACATAAGTTGCTCTACCAGATAATGAAATTGCAGAAGTTCTGCTTTGGATGTTCACCAGACAAAGTGTATTCATCACATCGTTGTGGTGCCGTGGTAAGTCTCCCACCAAACTTCATCTGATATGGAGTAGCCACTTGTACAAATATAAGGGCATTAAAAATGGCATACACAATGCTTATTCAGCACAAGAATACGTCCAAACAAAAACATCTGAAGTACATTCCTTCCTTTTGGAAACAACATATATAATATGGCTATGGAAAGATAAGCAAAAAGGTGATCAGAGGAAAATCTCATCAAGGCATGTGTAACAAGTAAACAAGAAAGTAATTTGTCTTTGCTTTGTTCTTTCTAGTACGTCTTCCAGAGGACAATGGCCTATCTACAGAGGCATGAAAATGTCAGCTGATTACCACTCAGATTAATATGGCCCCTTAATGAGAGCATATGTGGCTGGCCTGCTTGCTATTGATAAACATGTCATTGCAATTCTTTGATCTCATTCTAATATTCCACAAGCTAGGATTACAACAAGTTTCTGGAAGTGCACAACCAACACAATATTACTTAACATCTCAATTGGTTCTTTCTGTACAAAGCAGCACTGCCAGTAATTGTATTGATTGCAAGCACGAAATAATTGAAAGGGTGCTTTGACGATGGCTCTAAATTATTCTAAAAAAAAATTGTCTTTTCATAGGTACGCCATTGTTTTAATGGTAACAGCCATAAAAGTGAAGGGAGCTGGTTTTAAAGTTCATGGCCACAAATTATCATAACGCATTTATAAAGCATTGGAAGGTATTCATTATGAAAATGCCAGATCAGTTGTAATGCTCAGAAACTGCACCTCCAAAAAATTGACGAGTCTGATGGCAACAAGAAACTGAAAAAATATTGTAAAGACAATTTGTAAGTGACCTACACCTGCTTGTGGTTTTTCGCATCTCTCATCTTGCATATAAACATTTGGAAAAGAAGCTGTTTCCAAGGCAAAACGTTAGGGTTGCTTCAGTCATGGACAAAACCTTTGCATGCATTCATCACGCCATCTGTTGAATTGCTACCCAGCTCTTTCCAATTATTCAGAAAAGTGCACAACTTTACTTTGCCTCAGTGCCTTAGGCATCTTATCGATCAATCTGTGGATAAATGAATAAGAAAGTGGGACGTACTCAAGGTACATAATATGCAGTGTTTATATTTTCTGCTGTTCCATATTTTTTCTAATTTTTTTATCAAATTGCAATGGAATTTATATGTTCTCACACACTAAAAGAATTTGAATTCTCAATTTGTACACAGCATATGCATATGCATTTAAACGGTGAACATTGATGATGATTAGTGATGCGGACCGGACCGCTTTGTATCGGTACGGTCCAGTACCACCACCTCTCTAGTACCGGACTGCCCCCATTTCCAAAAAACCGGTCCAGAGATTGTCTGTACCGGTACGGACTGGTACAGGGAAATTGGTTAAAATGCCGAAAAAACTAAGAAATGAATTTTTCACACCTTAATTTTTCGAACTTCTCTGAGGATTTTTGGCGGAAATTGCACATAAATCAAAAACCGGTACGTACCGGTATACCGGACCACCTCTCCCTGAACCGGACCACCTCACCTCTGGACCGGGCGGTTCAGGATCGGTGGGGGGTGGTCCGGTCCGCATCACTAATGATGATGCTGATCCCAATAATATCTTGTACATCTGACCTTTATACCAACTACCCTCTGAGTTTTCCTTGATTGTAAAATAGTCAAGGAGATCCATACAACGTCCTAAAATATTCAGATCTATATCAAACAAAGCAGTCTCAAGAAATCCACCTCAGAGAAATTATTTATTTCAAGAGTGAGTGAGTGAGTGATTTTGTGTTTTACGCCCCATCAGCACCGGTGTGGGCTATTTAGAGGCAACATTGGTTTAATAGATTATCTTCAATCTTATTTCTCATAACTTGTAAAAGTAGTCAGTGTCCCTGAGGAACTGTATTAGACTTGATGCTGAATTTTCTAAGAACAAATGTTTAAGGTTATCTGATTGAAATGGTCGATGGTGTAGAATGTTATTACATTCTAACAGAATATGTTTAATTGTTAATGGATTCTGACACTGTATTTATTTCAAGAAAGCAAGGAAGGAATTTAGGCTCTTATCCATATTTCCCCCCTGGTTATCTAATGGTTGCCCTATAATTGATGTACTGTGACACCTTGGCAATCGCATTGGCATTGTCTGGCGTCACTCGTGTCACCGCTTGTGTCAATATGACGCGTAACTTTGGCAAATACAAAGCCACTTATGCGCATGAGACCATCATCACTTGAAATGCAATTATTGTTTTAGTATATCAGTTTCAGAAATCACCAAATGTTGTTGAAAAGGTCAATGAAAGTAATCGTATTGAGTTTGCCAGAAAGAATAAGTTGTCTGCTGCAAAATAGTTGTCATGATCTGAGATACTTCTACAAACATCCAGCTGCTCCATACCGGTTTTTTAAATCAATACATTTATCATGAATAAATATACTTATACATGAGTGTGTATATATTGTGAGAAACACTAAACTTTGGCAGGAATGCAACAAATATCATTGACACAGAAAATATCACGGAAGGAATAGGTTATGAAATTATGAATCGATATGGACCTATAGGTTCCGATATCTATAGGCCAACATACGTTCAATGACAACTTCTCTCCGACCCATTCCGAAAGTGGTATGTGTCCTAAAATTATGCTAAATTCATAACAAGACATGCAATATAGCAGTTCAAAAAATTATTGGCTGACAAATGCAAAATTTTATTAGGGAACTGACCATTCATGTCAGCGAAATATTTACGAGCATCATAATTTTGTTTTACGCACCGGACTCTTGTCTGACAAATTCAACCTTGAATTGCTTGATCCAGCCAGCCAATCAGAAGTTTGTAAAATGATGGAAAATGTAGCCCACAAGTAATATACATTTAGCATGGCAGTCAGCCTGATCAGGCCTATATTATATACACATTGTACAAACATGAAGATTACCGGTTGACGGCGGTTGTGTTGTTTAATAAAATATTGTGGAGACAAACAAATGGTGGATACTTAGAAAAATGTGATATACAATGAACATGATGCAATGTGCTAATGGTTTTTGCTGTCTGCCATGGTGTGATATCAGTCATATAATTAAGTGTCAAAAACAAAGGCTGGTTTTCAAAGCAAAAAACTGAATCTACTCATGCATGGAATTGGGTCATTGAAATCCATCAGTCTCCTCCAGCTAAAGCTGTTCGACAAAGAGAGACTGTGTCAGTTCGGCGATGTCCCATAAATTATTGGCCATCATTGGCCCTATATATTATATATGTATGCATGTCTTCCAATGCTGACCTATGGGAAGTACCATGTGATGTCATACTGCCAGCCCCCCTCCCCCTCCCCACAGTTCAAGAAAAATAGCTTTCCGCAATTTCTGAAAGATTTTTTGAATATCTTTTTTTTGGATGGGGTGATCTTTCTGGCCTTTTTTCTATACCGATAAGGCTGACA
Source organism: Platynereis dumerilii (assembly GCA_026936325.1). Classification (NCBI taxonomy): domain Eukaryota; kingdom Metazoa; phylum Annelida; class Polychaeta; order Phyllodocida; family Nereididae; genus Platynereis; species Platynereis dumerilii. The sequence goes on from JAPTHN010000007.1 coordinate 13,442,784, forward strand.
TCCTCCAATAAGCACTGCCATGTTCGCCACTTCTGGTATTGTTGTATTTCTTTTGATTTTTGAGGGCACACTAGACCTTCAACATCTTCGTCTCTCTTCTTGGTTTTCCATCATTCCTTTTCATATAAAATAACAAAACTACATTTGCATGTTTCTGTATCTATCTAATATTTTCATGTTTCATTGACCTTCTCACACAATAACCATGCTGCATGTGGCAAGCCAAAAGCCCCATTTTGTGGACAGCCATCTTAATATTTTGTTTTGACATTTTATGAGGTAGGCATATGGTTTAGCAATCAAAGTTTGAGGGGGCAAAATCAAATACTCTTTTTTTAATGTAAACAGAAACAGTTCTAGACGTTATTTTAACCATTTATTAGTAAACCATTAATTCTCGCAGTAAATATTTGTTAATGAACAAAATAAGAACAAACAACCAGATATTGATATGATTTGTAAAGAAATGGTTTTATTTACATTATGGACTTTCAATGCAAATACAAGTACATCAACCTGTGATCACTGTAAAATAGTTTATACTACAGAGATTTTCAAATGGCAGCATTTTTCATGGTACAATTTTTTTTTGGCTGATGGTCCATTCGAGATTAGGTTTTGTACCTCCTAATCTATTTCCAGGATACATAAAGTATCACTGCCATATTTTCAGAATAATAACCTCTGGCGTCAATTTGGCACTGTTCATGGTGAAGGGTTCGATCGAAGCTAATGCAGTATGAAGCGAAACACCGAATTCTAATAACCTCACAAAATGGAATTGCATATTAGACCTATGATTGGCTTTCGATGTGTTCCTTCAATGCCAGCAAGAAGTCTTCGAATCCCACTCGGCCATCTCCGTCAGCATCGCACTTGGCAATCAGCTCATCAATGGCGTCGTCAGAGACCTGGTCGGAATAGCCGGCTTGTTCCACGATCTCCTTCAGGTTATCGGCAGTGATGTAACCGCTTCCGTCAGTGTCCAGAGCATTGAAGAGTTCTCTCAAGGTGGCAGCACTGAAAAATTCAAACAGACGAAATATTTTTAATTTAGGCCTATCCCAAAATTTGTTTCGCAGGAAATATTAAAGCAAAAAATGTCATCATTGAATGATGACAGATGCTGAAAATCAGCACCAAATGTTGGTAAGACAAAATTTCGCAATAGTAAAGTCAGATTTTAAAACTGCTAATTATTTGTGCATTATGATATTACTTAACTGCCTCTAACAAATAAAGGCAAATCAATCAAACACTTAGAATTGATCATGTAAAGCTTACATGATGAGAACAACGGCTACTTTGAGAACAGCGGCAGCAAATTCTTCGAAGGAGAGGTTGCCAGATCCATCCTGGTCAGCAGAGGCAATGATAGCCTAAGGAAGAAAAGACAACATATTGAAAATAATGCAATAAGTACAGTTGAAAATAATGCAATGTGCAAATTGCAGTTGAAATTAATGCAACATATACACTATTGCATTCTATATAGTGTTTCCATCAGTAGTCAAGACCCATGCAGGCCAGGAAATGATCTCACCAAATATAATGCTTGAATCACTGCCACAGATATAAGTGATTAAAAATTAAGATTAATTTGAAATTGATGAAGTCAGTCATGAGTGAACCTTTAGTGATTATGTGTAAGTTAATGAAGTTATCTTAAGTACAACTAGTGAGAAAAGACATGATGTTTAACAGTCTTTTCTTTGAACTTTTGAAACACATCTTGAGTAGTTCACGAGTGATAGATTGTAATAAATACTTGAATGATAATATATAGAACACTATGCATGCTTTATTAGGCAGCATATCTTATCAGTATCATCAAATAATAAGTCTATAAACAACTCAAGATAATTATAAGGTGGTTTCCTCATTGGAAGGTTATCTATGAGAGGTTCATTGAGAAGCTCAAGATACACTGTAAATTCTGAAATTCTGAGTTAGCTCAAATGATTGAGTGAGATGGTTGGACAATGTGTTTGAGCCATGATAGCTTGCTGTTTTGAGTTATGATAATCTTTATGTTGTTATAACTTGCAATCACAAGCTATCTTGGCTCAAAGGAATTGTGAAACCATCTCACTCAATCAATTAAGCTAACTCAAAATTCAAAATTTACAGTGTAGTGAGATTAAAATTTATGCAATCCTTCCAAACTTGACTTGCAAAACAAGCTCTTAAATATGATATTTCTTTGGATATATTGACAATGAATATCTCAATATCTCACATCATCAAAACGGATAATTTCTCTTAGAAATATCAAAAGCCAAGTATCACCGGATTGTTTGATCATCATTGGTCGCCCAAGCACTATCTCTGAGCAGAAGGGTTGAGAGTTTGTGCAAATTACCACATATATGTCTATATTTTTTTAATTGCATTTCTGAGGAATTCATACTCAAAAATTTACCTCAGCTCAAATGGTATAAAAAAAGAAGTCAATGCCTTGGATTTTCATTGTGAAAGGTAAGCAAAGGAGGTGTCTTCACCTTCTCAGCAGTTTATAACTGAATGCTCATGTGAGTTGGATATTCTGTATATGTAAAAATTCTGCTTGCTACATTTTAGTCAGAATGTGTCTGAATTTCAGAGGACTGAAACAATTACACATGCGCTTTTGCACTGCCCATGACTGACAAGTTGGTATGCTGTAAAGGCAATGGAGAGTAGCCAGGCTGCAGACAGGCGAATTTCAGTATAAGCCTGCTATGACACTGGGATCTGGGCAACTGGGACAGCTCCTAGAGATCAGGTTGGTGCACAGCACAAATGCACCAGATTTTCCCAGCATTGTACTTGCTGACGTGAAAAAGAGTAGCACCAGTGGAATAATTGGCAGCACACCAATGGTGACGGAAATGGGGTACCTGAATTAGGTTGGAGTGATTAGAGGTGCACTTGGGTGTCTTGTAAACGTCAGTGGTTATACTAATTGGACTGAGTATATAACTGAGTATATAACTTCAACCCCCTCCTCCAGTCATCCATATTCATGACACCCAAGACTTTTGGTGCCCTTAAGAGCAGACTTTGTGTCAAGTCGAGCTCTGCCGTACTTTTTTTCTTAGAGTGCAGAACACCGAACAACTCCCAAGGACTTAGACGGGGGGAACATTGCCCATGCAATGGCTATGCTCCCATGCCACATACATTGTACGCCAGTTTTGGTAATTTGCCATGTGATGATGAGTGATGAAATTACCAAGTCTAGGGGTCTGACACAAACAAGTGCCCTGCTAATTGATCTCCGTCAGGGTGTTTCACCATAGAACACCAGAAGCCTCCATTTGATGCCCCTTGGGCTTGCACTAAATACAAGAACTCTTAACCACTAGGCCAAAGGGAACTTTAATTTAGAGGAAAGTTCTGTTGATTTTTCTGTCTCCAGATATACAGTGGTGCCTGCGTTATAAGACTGCCCTTTCGGTGGTCATGAAACAGTCTCTCATGGGGGTATGGTTTCCCATCAGGGTGCAACATGCAATTAAGATACTACTTTTTGGGAGAGGAAGGTGGTCACATAAGGCAAGTCGGTCTTACAATAGGGTCTTACAACACAGGTACAACATTACAATATAATTAAGAATTTGAAAAAACTTGTCCACTGGAACACTCTTCACTGTTCAGTAAAAATTCTGGCAATATGGTTATAAAACTATATTTAACATGAAAATCATGCATACCTCGCACTGGTCATCGGTTGGCTGGAAGCCAGCATTCTCTAGGACTGTCTTGAGATCATCAGCAGAGATGACACCATCACCAGCTTGATCAACGCTGTCAAACGCCTCCTTCAACTTGGCCTTTACTGCTTCTTCGTCGACTGGCATGGTGCTGGTTTGGAGATTTCTGTCCTTTCTCTTCAAAAAGTGAGGATTGTGGTGCCCAGAATGCAAGTATATTTATACATACAAACATTGATAAGGATCTCGCATCTATCACAGATAAGAGCATCATAAGAATTCGATAAGTCCGAGAAGGCGGGAATTTTTGGCGACCAAAGACATCGGCCAAGCTGGCTCATGCATACATTATGGTCATCAGATTAGATCGATAAGATTGGTTAGCCATGTCCAACACACCCACTTATTACTCAGAAATCCACCTCTGAATAGGTAATAAAATGTGTTTTTGACATATTTCAAGATTTCACCTCAGGAAATGGTTTAGACATACAATGTATTAGTCGTCAAAAATATTGGAACACTTTTTAGGTTACAGTTCTTATACCTTTTATTAATGTCTACGTCGCAAACCTAGCCATGACATCAGATTTCTTAAAGGTGCTTGGGGTGGGTGGATTACTCAGTGGTTACGTTCTGAGCTGCACATTGCCAGGTCCCGGATTTGATTGCGAACTCTGGCTGGGTCGTCTGGACCTATGTTGGATGGCAGTTTCAATCATCCTTTGTCTCATTGCCATGTCCTCCTCCTGTCTTATATTCTTAATTAGCCTACCTGCTGAATAAATACAAGACATTAAGCCCCAATCATCCATATTAGAGGCGCTCTCAGACCTGTGGGCTTTTAAAACTATTAATTTCTTCATGATATCAGGTTATACATTTTGGACACAGTTTAACAGTTTATTTATTTAGTGACAAATAAACTAAATTGAATTACATGCGTGGCCCAAACTTTGCGAAGTCTAAAGTACAACCTGCAGGCTAATGACATCAAGTCAGGCAGAGTAGCCTCAAAAATGATTGGTTCAGCCAAGGAAGAAGTATTTTTGTACAGAACAATGTTGGTTTTTGTATCACAATGCACCTGGAAAAACATACATTTTAGTTAAGTAAATAAAATGTATTCTCATGGAAGTGTACCAAAGTTATTTCGAAGCAAGATGCAATTATTTTGAAATTGTATGCAAAGTTTGAATAAGATTGGTGAAACAGTGCGACCTCCACAGTGTTGACAAGCTTTTCCAACTTTCCTCGTACAATAGAGGTGCGCGACACTGCGCGCAAGCAAGCATCTCTAAAAACTGTAACAAGAATTCCATAATCATATCTACCTATATAGTATATAGGATGTGTTACTACCACCATAACCAGGGCAAAATAAAAAAAATAACATGCACAAGGCACCTTAAAGGGCATTCTGCACATCAGATAACTGCTGTGATGTCCTTATTGTTGACCTCTTGTTGTTTTGACAAATTCTCTGTGAGCTATAAATAGATCTGGGTGGGAAAGCCCCTCAATGACATCACAGGACTCCCTCCTTCCAGTTTTTCTAGGATGGTTTTCCTGGGTCTCTAAAATGGTATTTAAACAATGTGCATTTTCCTGTAAAGTTGATCAACACAATTTTTGCCAAATTAAACCATGTGTGCAAAGTTTGAATGAAATTGGTGCAGTATTTCATCTTGAAATTTGTCCACAAGATTCCAGAGAAGACCAGTAACAATAAATAGTCAGGAGTTCTGATTTATATGGTTGTTTATAAATAGTTTATGAGAGCGTGGGTTAATAAATGGCAACTGACACATTCATGACATGGATAAGATAGTGTGGGATGCATGTAGTCCAGATTTCAAATTCTATTTTCCAAAACATGTTTGATAAAGATTAGGGTCAACATCCAAAGAGTAAACTTATCGGAAATCAAGATATTTTGGACTTACAACGTGGCTTGGCATGCCATTGGTATTTTCCTGTACATTCATCTCTTCATGATAACAGTACGCAATGTTCAGTTGTTTTTATGAAACAGTTTATGTTATATTCAGGAATTATGACTTGGCTGTTAATCTTGAGGTGGAGATGGTTTTGTTGGATCATCTTCTTCGATGGTGTGCATAGTTTACGCAATTCACAGGTTCTGCCTAGCTTGGTTGGTCTGCATGGTGAAGGTGTTTTCTGCAGTTGGATCCATCTCGGTGCTAATGAATGTGGGACTGGTCTAGGGTAATCTGCTGCTTAATCAGTTTTGTCTTTTTCCTGTTCTACAAGGCGTCTGGCTTCTGAAACCACACATACTTGTCTTTCAGTCAGCAGTTTCAAGATTTAGTTTTCCTTCTTGAGGACTTTACAGTCATGGCTAAATGCAGGGTAGTCACCCTTACAATTTGCACAATGGGTTGGCAAAGAGCATGGTTTATCTCGCGTGTATTTCAATCACCACAATCGGCACAAAATTGATGCTTGATCTTCTGCATGTACTACTGTAATGACCATACATTTGGCAATTGAAACCGTGTTTCAGGTGGGGAATGACTGGACAAACTCTCCACTTTTTCAAAGCTACAGGTACTTTCTCTGGTATTTTCTAACCTTATAATGTCGGTATTAGTAATTCATAAACTTTCTTTTGGGAAAACTGTCTAAAATGTAATTCCATGTTTGTGAAACCATTTTGTTCATTCGCAGTCAGTGCATTTTTGCTTTCTTTGGAGAAGACAATTATTCGGTCTTTTGAAAGGTTCAGTGATGACTTGGGTATTCGTTGTTTGTCATTCTTTAGTACCAGGAGGAACGTTCCATTGGTTTGCATGGTATTTGATGCTATCTTCCAGACAATTATGTTCTCTCATCTCAAGCCAATTTTCAGACTTCGACATTTGTGAGGGGCAGTCATAGTCAATCAAGACATCCAAGGATGTCATTATCCATTTGAAACTAGGTAGTCAAGTCACCAACTTTTCAGCCTGGTTTCCCGCTGAGGGACACGCACCTTGGTTATCCGGTCTTGTCCCAGCTGTGTGGTTTACACAAAGTACATTTCCTGTAAAGTGAATATTTGCTAAGTTTAGTAAAAAAAAAAACTCATTTCAATATAACTGACACCATTTCTTCAAGAATTACCTTATCAATATAGCTCCTTACAAGGACAACATTGATTTAAAAAATACACAAGCATTAGCATTTCAAACTCAAACAACAGTTATTATATCGGTCCTTATCAAAAGACTAATCTCATGCGGTACAACCCATTACATTTTCCAAGTAGATGCTCACACTTGCATTCCCAAACACTTCTTTGCTCTTCTTTGCCTCTGCAGTGCCCAACCCACACTCCAATACAAAAGACCTTCAACTGCCATGAGACAATATTTCACTAGATATATAAATATTAGGGTGTGTCAATTTTTAATTTTTATGCAAATTCAAAAAGCACTATAGTCCCTAAAATGTGCGTCTTGACCTGGGGAATCCAAATCTGTTCTCAAAATGGCGATACGACAATTTCACCTACTTCAATTTTGGTTCAAAGTTTCAAAATTTTCTTCCGTTCTCAACCATTTTTGCCAATCCACGGTTCTCTATAACTTTGTCAGTATAATTTGTCATACAGCACTCTAATTGCCACGGTTGGAAAGCTCTCAAAAGGACCTTCATTTTGAAGTGAAATACATGCTTGTGTTCGGCTGGCAGAGGTGTCGAGCCACTTGAATGGTATAAACTTACAATACAACAACCATTTTACATTACTGCAATTTCAACAAGCATGAGTTGCTTGGAACACTTGCTACGTAGTTTCTAAGCTTCCTCTAATTGGCTGATGATCAGTCAAGGACCAATCAGAGAAAGTTAAAATGATACGTAGCAAGTGGCCTTGTAACTCATACTAATTGAAATTGCAGTAATGAAAGCAGATCTCACACTAAAATGACACACATTTCTTCATTGAAAAAAATCTCCATAAATTGCTCAATATGGTTGAAGCAGGCGCGACATTGGTATTTGAATTTGTAAACAGTTCTCTTCAAGCCAGACAGATATTCACAAAACAATAAATAATACAGCTTGATAATAATAAAGATATAAATTAAAATTCAAATGCTTATCAGGTCTTGCTCTTAAATAAGGTAATCAGCATAAGAAGACATTGCCATAAATAGTTTGGACCATTCACTTCAACTTTTTTTCTTAAATACAATATGAGTACGAAAACATGTGTCCAATTTGATACCATTTCATCACTCGCACAACAATTGTGTATTTCATCTTTAAGAATTTTATCTTATCAAGCATCTTACGAATGCCAGCTTTGTAATTTACTCATCTCCAATGTATAATTCTAACCACACACAAAAAATAATTGTTCAGACGATAATTAATTTTTATCTGGGCAGTTACTGCAATTTCAATTAGTATGAGTTACAAGGCCACTTGCTACGTATCATTTTAACTTTCTCTGATTGGTCCTTGACTGATCATCAGTCAATTAGGGGAAGCTTAGATACTACATAGCAAGTGTTCCAAGCAACTGATACTTGTTGAAATTGCAGTAAAGAGTTTTTAAAGTTGCCTTTGAAATGCGTTTATATATACACGTATGATATTATCACACATATACACTCACTTCAAAAGCCACTTTAAATATCTTCCAAAAAACTCTTTAACTGCTGATGCACTCTTAAGATGTCTATTTTCATCGAGCAGGTTTTGCCATGATGAAACAGCATAATTAATTGCATGTTTTTTGTTTTTTTGTCGCTTCTTTTGTTGTTGTTTTTTATTCACAGAAAATTATTGAATGATCCAGAGAACTGTTGATGGAAATGTGACTGTCTGAATCATGCAATATTCTGCAGTTTCCCATAAATTCAATTACACCTAAAATTCAAACTCCTGCAGAACTGACAATAATAGTTAATATTTATCATACCTCAATGGTGCATCTAGTTGCTATCATTCCAAACAGGAATAAAACAGTAAAACAAATATAACTTTTCTAGGTTGAAAAAATCGATGATGCTAACAAACTCCCGCCATCATTAAAAAAAACACTAATCGTAACAGCACTTTTTTTATGCGAAAACTCTTTATTCTTATAAATACTCCAGCTATCTAATCAATCTATATTCACAAATAAACAACACAAGTGATAGGAGTTGACAGTTCAATCTTTATTCTTCTATTTTTTTATTGGATTTTGAAATTAAATTAGAACGCTGCAGACTTGCGGCAAGACTCTTTTAAATAGAACATGCTTCAAAAAGAAAATGTATCTCGGACAAGTTTGACGACATGCTCAGGACAAGAATAACCACTTGTCACATTCCTGGAGGCCATATAATATATCCAAACTAATTGTTTTTGTTTTCAAACAAAATCAAAAAAGCTAAATATTTCAATCAACAATAGCAATTATGAATTGTTACAAACCGAGCCACATGGTACATGAACCTCCAGTATTCTATTCTAAAATTCAACATTTTGACATTCCTCTTCCTTCAATGCAGCTTCTTAGAATGACTTCATGTGAATAAGAACATCAGGAATTATTTTTTCGAAATTCAGATGTGTTCCTCCCTAATTTTCAGATTTAGAAGAAAGAAAGAAAAAAACAGATTCTTGAGAACTGCATTTCCAAAATTGTTTGTGCAAATACATCCAATTGATAAAGATAATATGAAGTCTTCTACTCAATGATGTGTCCTGTTAAATGCTCAAATGACAACACAATCGAGTACACTTGAGAGTAGACTAAAGCTGCCAGACTTCTGAAACAGACTACAATCCATCTGTTTGATTAGACAAGACCTTTCTAAACAGAAAGTGACAACAAGTGACCAGGCCTGCAAAATTGCATCAGGAAAAATCAAGAAAAACATCTAAAATATTACTGGGGAGTGGAGACCTAACACAGCTTGATAAACTGCATATTCCTGTTTGATGTATACCAACAGAGCGACTTTTAAAAGTGGTGAAGCTGTTTTTAAAAATTCCTCATACAGAAGGTACCAAGTTGGATACATTGGGGGAGACTGCCATGGTAACATCTCCAAAACATCATTACATAATATATATGTTTGCATCTACATATTGGAGGTTTGCCACATAATATCTGGTAAGGTTTATAACTAACATATGCAAATACTGTGCTCAAGCAGAGCTGGAAGACATGGAAGTGGAAAGACGAAGGGCTCCCCACCTACAAGTTTCACAAAAAAAAAGATTTCAAGGGAGCCCTTTTGTTTGTACATGTTCCAGCATACATAGATTACCAAAATGCTCTCACTTGTGAAGAAATATCTGATATACACTTTTGACTTTATCTGCCAGTGCCATGTTTGATTTTCCACCAGCCAGCTATGACCAAGAGGTCCTCTGCCAGCTTGCAAATACTGCCAGCGTAATCATCTAGCTCAAGCAACAAATACACCAGCTGGCATGATGTTGTATGCAGCTATGTTGCCTTTTTAAAAAAGAATGATAACCAAGGTTCTGACAACTTGTGAGCTGGCAGTTTAGAAGATAGCAAAAATGCCAGCTGACAAAGTCTGCAAGCTGGCAGAATACACTGAGAATATACAAGGAAACCACTGGTTGGTGAAAATCTGCCAGCTTGTGAATTTGCCAGGTAGGATACAGTTCCAAAATGAGTTTAACTGCCAGCTGGCCATGTGGTGTAAATCAGATAAAAGTGTAAATCAGATAGGTGGGGAGCCCTTCTTGATTAAATCCATGCAGTGGTTGTCTCATGTTTGTGAGTTGATAAATAATAGTTTAAATGGACACATGACACCCATAACGATGAAATACATCTTAGCAACATTTGTTGACGATGTTTCAAAGAATATAATTTTGTTAGATTGAACACATTCTTGTATTCATTGTTTGTTGTAAAGCTTCCAATTAAACCGTACTATATATTTAGGCCTATTTTGATTGAAGGGCTCCCCACCTACAAGTTTTACAAAAAAAAATTATTTCAAGGGAATCCTTTTATTTGCACATGTTTCGGCATACATAGATTACCAAAATGCACTCCCTTGTGAAGAAATATCTGATATACACTTTTGACTTTATCTGCCAGTGCCATGTTTGATTTTCCACCAGCCAGCTATGACCAAGAGGTCCTCTGCCAGCTTGCAAATACTGCCAGCGTAATCATCTAGCTCAAGCAACAAATACACCAGCTGGCATGATGTTGTATGCAGCTATTTTGTCTTTTTAAAAAACAATGATAACCAAGGTCTGACAACTTGTGAGCTGGCAGTTTAGAAGATAGCAAAAATGCCAGCTGACAAAGTCTGCAAGCTGGCAGAATACACTGAGAATATATACAAGTAAACCACTGATTGGTGAAAATCTGCCAGCTTGTGAATTTAAAAGGCAGGATACAGTTCCAAAATAAGTTTAACTGCCAGCTGACCATGTGGTGTGTGTGTGTGTGTGTGTGTTTGTTCTTTACGTCTCATCAGCACCTTGTTGGGCCATTTAGAGACATCCTTGGTTTGTATCAAGGGAGTTAATTCAGTTGGATTGGTGTTTGGTAATTATTTTGTGTTTCCTGTCTTTGTCTTCATGTTCCTTTGTCTTTGTATTTGTTCTCCTATCACTTTCAAAGCAACAAACAAAAAATCATGTTGAATCAAAACAATAATGGCTCCATAAAAATCGTCTGTGAAGTCGTGCTGAGTGACTAGATCAAGTACGTCTTTTTTGGTTGCAAAGGTGTCTGGTGGCCAACTGTGCATCCTTTGGTTAGTTCGCTCAGTCAGTTTGGCACGCAGTTTGTCAAAGCCAAGCATTGGTACCAGATATGAAACTGCCAGATTCAGGTATTTTTGTACAAACATTGGTCGTTGAATGTCTCCATTTGGTACTCTTCCTTGAAGGAAGCGGAGAAGATATTCTCTGTAAGTGATCTGTTCTGGTACTGGCTTGTCTTTTCCTTTGTTAACTGGTTGTCGTTCCTTTTCGTTAATTTCTTTCTTTCGTTCTGCTTCCTTGTCTGGTGAATAGTCTTCCCTTACTTCCTCTTGACTCTCGGCTGTTTCTTCCTCCTGTGGATTCTCTGGACCTTCTTCTTTTTCTGCTTCCTGTGGAACCTCCGGAACCTGTTCCTTTTCTGCCTCTTCATATTCTGCTTCCATGGATTCATTGTCGGGTGTCGTGCTTCTGTCATCATCTGAGTCTTCATTTTCCTCTTTTGTGTCTGTTTTAGTTGTGTGTTCTTCGTCCATTGCTACCTCATGAGGAGCAGTGGTGCCAGCTGATGGGTTTGGTTGTTCAAGGTCTGCCTGGGAAGTAGGCTGTTGTGTGGTGGGGGTTGTCTGTGGAGTGGATTTTTCAGGTGTTTTTCCCGAGTGTCTGTTTGTGTCTTTTGTGTTCTCTGTGTGTTGTTGGTGTGATCTGTTGATGCTGTGTTCTTCGAGTTGTAGCCGTCGTCTTGGGGTCGCATGATGTTGAGGTTGTGGATAACCCGCCATGTCCGCGTAGCTGGGGATTCCTGCGTGCTGGTCAACAATCCTTCTTGCCTCTGGAAAAGATATTGCGTGGGTTGCCTTCAATGTGAGGATTTCTTTTTCTTTTGTCCACTGTTTACACGTTTTGCTGTAAGAGGGATGATCTTCCTTACAGTTGACACAAAGAGGAGGGGATGAGCAAGGTTGGTCTTTGGATTGGATGTGGTCCTGGGATCCACAGTGGCCACACACTTCTTGTCGTTGGCACCACTTGCTCAGATGACCAAAACGCTGACATTTGTAGCATCTTCTTGGATTGGGTATATAAGGTCGAATCTTACATTGCTCCCAAATAACTTTAATGCTTTCAGGAAGAGTTGTGTCTGAAAAAGTCAAGATGAGAAGCTCTCGATTATCCTTCTGGGAGATTCTATGAAAATGAATAACATCAGTGAAAGTTTCAAACCATTCCTGTAAATCTTTGTCCGAGTTCAAGTATGTGTGTGTGTGTGTTTGTGTTTTACGCCTCTGCAGCACCTTATTGGGCTATATCGAGGCTTGCTAGGGTGTTATTTGTCTTTGTTTATTTTCCTCATATTTTGTAGTATGTCTGTGTTTGGTGCAAAAATGTGATTATGTTTTCTGGCTTGTCTACAAGAAGTCGAAGTGGATTTGTTGGGAGAAGTGCATTTCTTTGTGTTTGAAAAACTCTACAATCCTTTAGGATGTGTTTGATTGTGAGGGGACATTGGCATTCCTCACAAATTGGGGCTGGATCGCCCAGTAGTAGATGGGAATGAGTAAGTCTTGAATGTCCAATAAGACACCTGTGAATCACAATTTGGTCTCTCCGTGTTCTGGAGGTAATGTGTTGTACATCCCTGATTCTGGGGAAGATTACTCTCAGTTTATTATTCTCACATGCGTTCCACATAACTTGCCATCCGGATTTTATATAATCGTTGATAGTTGGACGGAGGTCCGTGTACGGAATAGTATCAACGGTAAGATCTTTGAAAAGAGCATTTTTCGCCATAAGATCTGCTTTTTCGTTTCCAGCAATTCCCACATGACCTGGAATCCAGCAGAAAACAATTTCTTTGCTGTCTAATCCAGACAGGAGCATGAGTATGTCTTGTAGTATGGGATGATCCAACCTCTTGCTGGCAAGAGCTTGGATTGCCGATTTAGAGTCTGAACAAATTACAAATTTGTCTTTTTCAGACATTCCAGCAAGCCATACGGCTTTGTAGATTGCTAAAAGCTCAGCAGTGTATACTGAGCTTTCATTTGAGATGCGCTCACTGTGTAGGTATGATTTACAGGAAGTTACAGCATAAGCCGTTCGGTTTCCATCTTTGGAGCCATCTGTATATAAGAATTTGTAATCATGATATCTAAATTTAAGATCGTAGAACCTTCTTTGGTACTCCAGTGGGTCTGTTTCCGCCTTTTTCATTTCTTCCAGTTCAGTGTTTACAACTGGTTTTTCCATACTCCAGTGTGGAACCTGTGGAACTTTGTTCTCAGCAATTAAAAATGTATCTATTCCAGCGGTCTCCAGATGAGGCCTCATCCTCAATCCAAGTGGCCGAATAGCATTTGGTCGTCTGTCATATTTCTCTGTATGGCTAGGATGGAAGACAATTGAGTATGCTGGATTAAAAGGATTTGCAGCCAGTTTGACAGTATACTGTAGAGATAGCGTCAGTCGTCGGAGTGATAAAGGAGGCTCCTTTGCAAAACATACAGACTATCTACTGGCGATGTCCTGAATGCTCCAAGGCTCAAATGGAGTCCTTGATTGTGAACTGTATTCAGGCATCGAAGATAAGATGGTCTTGCTGAGCCATATACAATACAGCCACAGTCGAGACGCGCCCGAGTCACTGCACGGTAAAGCCTGAGAAGAACAGTGGTGTCACCACCCCAGTTAATTTTTCCCACTACTTTCAAGATGTTCAACGACTGCAGGCATTTTGCCTTAAGTGCTGTTATGTGGGGGATGAAGGAGAGTTTTGAGTCAAATGTGACTCCAAGAAATTTATTAGAATCTACTACTTTGATTGCACAATTATCAATTTTAAGTGTTGGCTCAGGATGGGGAGTTCTAAGATGGCAAAAGTGCATACATACTGTTTTTGACTTAGAGAATTTAAAGCCATTTTCCTGAGACCATTTATGTAATTTATTCAGATTTAGTTGCAACTGTCTTTCAATAGTTGACATTTGTTTGGATTTTAGTGCAATGAGAAAGTCATCCACATAGAGTGAGCACATGACATTTTCACGAATAGCTTTAACAATGCTATTGATTTTTATGTTAAAGCAAGTGGGAGATAGAATGCTTCCCTGAGGAACACCCATCTCTTGGGGATATTCACTTGAAAGTGTTGCCCCCACCCTTACTTTAAACCACCGATCTTCTAGGAAGGAACCAATAAAATGAGGAAGTCTACTAGTCTGGGGTCCACATCCCAAATTGGGAAAAAGTTTGCCCCCGATTTTTATATAAAGAAATTTGGTGTCTTTGGATAGGTAACAAGTTGAGCTTTCAGAATCTGCTAGGTGTCGCTCTGAGACCATTCGCATAAGGTTGCTATGGCAACCAAAACATAATAAAAGTGGTTATTTTAGTATTTCATCAATATTTTACAAAATATCAAATAACAGGAGAACTTTTAATGCTACATTCACCAAATTTTGGAAATATTTTCAGATTTGGGAGTTTTTGATGACCACTAGGTTTTTTTGACAATTAATTTTAAAAACCTTCCATTTTTGGGTGAAAATAACCTTCAAATACCCCTTTTTCCGCTATGTGCTATATTTCAAACTTTGCAGCTCAACCATATGTCATTATATATTCAATTTTTGTTGTGCATTAGAATGCCCTGGAAGTGGGCTACACATTTGCCATATAATAGCCAAGCCAAGCCTTTGCATTTCTGTTGCCACGGCAACATAACATTATAATTCAAAATTCAAAATGAACGACTCGAAAGCATGAAATGTGACTTAACCCAAAGACTAGGGCTTCTATCCTCATGAAATTTGGCAAATGTATGTAATTATTAATTGTTTATCATGTAATATAACAATCTGATAACTTTCTTTTTAAGAAGTTCCATTTTTAGGTTAATTAAACCCATAAATACCCCTTTTTTCCACAATTTACTATATTTCGAACACTGCCATCAAACAAATTTTGAGTTTATATTAAATTTTTATTGTGCATTAGGATGCCCTGAGAAAAGGCTGAAAATCTGATATATTATGGTCAAGCCAAGCTGTTGCATTTCTGTTGCCAAGGCAACATAACATTTAATTCAGAATTCAAAAGGTCCAACTCTAAAGTACAAAATGTGACATAGCACGAAGACCAGAGTATATATCCTCATAAAATTTGGCAAATTGTGTAATAATGAATAGTCCTTGCGTGGATACAACATTCAGGTGACTGTCATTTAAAAACATTCTATTTTGGGGTAAATATTACCCATAGATACCCTTTTTGAAAACACATTTTGTATTTCAAACCCTGTTGTTCAGCTATTGTATCATAATATATATCAAATCTATTTTGAGATACACATTGCCCTTAAAGTGGGCTATTTATTCGACATATATTAGTCGAGTAAAGAAATTGCATTTCTGTTGCCATGGCAGCCAAACAATATATTTGAATATTCAAAACTTCAAACTATTAAGCATCAAATATGGCATAACTCAAAGCTGATTCATGGATCTTCATGATATTTGGCAAGAATATGTAAAATGAATAATTCAACAGTTTACACACAACTTCTATAACTGTCATATGAAACATTCCATTGAAGGGTGACCTAGACCAAAAAAAAAAAGTTTTACAATGACCTAATAAGTCTTGTAAGACATTGTACACTCTTCCAATCAACCATACTTCATAGCATATCAATTTTGTTTTCAGAATCAGAATGCTTGAAAGTTGGCTATAAATATGACATTCAAGAGTCAAGCAAAGCCAGTCCGTTGCCATGGCAACCAAATATATTTTAAAATAAACAAGTTTTAAACAGAAGCCTGGCTTAATTTAAAGCTAAGGAAATATCCGTTTGAAATTTGGCAGGTAGGGTCTACATAATGGTATCATTCTGACTAACAATCAGATAATTAAACATTTGAATGACTGTCATTGGCAAAAATCATTCTGCTTTGGGGTGAATGAGACACATCAATGACATAATGAATAAACAATCAAAAGAATGGGTCCTCATATTATTTTTCAGGCCACTTTGCAGAACTTTTCCAATTAAGCTGGCACTTCAAGAAACATGCAACTTCTCAACAACAGTGTTGAGCCAACCTTCTCTTTTCAAATTTCCCTTGTTTTCACACATGTTGTCAGTCTGTTCATTGCTTATGGTCAAGCGCGACCTCTCCTTATGGGTGGAGGGTAGTTTGTTCCTATCCCTTTCTTTCATAATAATCCTAATCGATACAGCGCTACACTTTTATGGGCAATCCAGGTGCATTGTATTACAAACGCCATAGTTCAACTTGCCCATTTTTTATTTGAAGTAATTATAGTCTATTGGGAGCGAAATATTTGCTCGCCAAAGCTTTCAGCCATTTTCTTTGAAGTCATTATCCAGCTCAAGTCACAGATGATATCACTTGTTGAGCAATAGTTAGTTTGGTATGGAAAGATGATTGCAGAGAGTAGTCAGCACTGCATCTTGGTTCAAAGCTGGTTTGGTGGACATACCTATTCCTTGAACCATTCAGACCCCGTTAATATGCAACTCAACAGTGGCATAACAAAGAGGGGGCATGTGCCACTCAATCTGTCAGGTGCACCCAAGAAAAAAGTGTAATATATTAGCACACAGTACTAAATGTATGTGCATGCCCCTCCGCCTCCCCCCCTCCCCAAAATTGCATGAATCCCAAGTACCACTCTTGTGCTCCCAATGCATTTCTCCACCTCCCCGATACTCAAGACTCCTAGATATGCATGACCTTGTCATTTGGATTTTCAATAAGAAGTACAGTGGTCCCTGAGGTGTAAGTCATAATACATACAAAATCACAAGAGGAAAGATAACAAATTGTCTAGTGCATTACAAAGTGTTGAGATCCCAGAACCTGACCTGACAAAGGGCAGAGTAAACCAAAACAAACCAGAGTCAGTGGTAAGGAGGTGTGAGACTTAGGACCCACATGTGATGTTAAGGACTTAAAGGACGTCCAACCTTCCATCTCCTCTCACACAAGAAATGGGAATCTAAGAACTAGAGCTTCTGGATAGAGACCTGAATGTCACAAAACCAGCACGACATGCCATCACCGGAAGAGGAATTTGTTCTTTAATCTCTTAGATGGACTTTGCGTATTGTGTAAACAATGTTTTTCGTATTTTTTGTAAATTCTGCAAAGTTGTTTGCATAAAAACCTATATTTATATCCCTGCCTGAGGAGAGAATCACATAATGAAACCTCCTCACTGAGAAATCACTGTCATGATCACAAGCCCTGGCAAAACTGATGATGCAAGAAGCATAGACACCATAAGCTGGCTTTTCTGGAATATTAGATGCAACAGGATATGGAGAGTTGACAATCTTGAAATTGAAGTCATCCCTTTTGTCATATAATTTAGTGTGGAATTGGTTATCCTGGATTGTAATTAGAATGTCCAAATAAGAAGCTTACTTATTGGATCGTGTTTCCTTGGTTATTGAGAGCTCTTATATTTGTTTCAACTTGTTGCAACCACTTTTAGCATGTGACCCTCTGGAAGCAGCTACCAGAACATGGAAGCAGCTACCAGAACATGGAAGCAGCTACCAGAAACAAATCTTTCAAGATGCCGAATTTCCAGGTCGTATCATACGCTTTCTCTAAATCAAAAAATACCGCTACAACATGTTCCCTTGTTATTAGTGCGTCCCTTACGTACGTTTCTAGTCTAACCAGATGATCCACTGTGCTTCTGTGCTTTCTAAAACCACATTGGAATTCTGAGATGGAATCATTGGACTCAAGAAACCAGACAAGTCTGTCGTTAACAATCCTTTTCATTGTCTTGCAGATACAGCTTGTTAAGGCAATGGGCCTGTAATTAGTAGGATCAGTATGATCCTTGTTTGGCTTTGGGATTGGTATAATTGTAGCTACCCTCCAAGAGGCAGGGAAGGTTCCATAGTCCCAAATTTTATTAAAAATGTAAAGAAGAATCTCTAGGCACGGGAGAGGGAGGTGTTTTAGAAGTTGATAATGGATTTCATCTGGTCCAACAGATGAATCTTTAGCTTTCTGGAGTGCCTTAGTAAGTTCTTCCATAGTAAGAGGACGATTGTATTCTTCCCGATCATCTGAACATATATTCAATACCAGGCGTTCTGCCTGTGTTTTAAAATTTTGAAACTCTGGAGTGTAATTTTCTGAAGAAGAATTATAGGAAAACTTTTCAGCCAGCTTATTTGCTATTTGATCCGATGTAGAATATTCTTCTTCATTAACTATGAGATGGCTTATTTTAGATGTTGATGTCTTTCCTTGAATTTTTTTGATCATTTCCCACACTTTAGACGATGGTGTTCTTTCATTTAGATTAGAAATGTAATTTCTCCAAGTAACCCTCTTTTTCTGTCTTATTAGACGTCTGGTTTTTGCCCTTAAGATGCGGAAATTTTCCAAGTTGGCAGCCGTTGGCCTGGTGTTGTAGGCTCTAAGAGCTTTCTTTCTTTCTTTAATAGCCTCCTTTACCTCAGCATCATACCAAGGTCTTGATTTACGAGGAGCTCCACCTTTTGTCTTAGTGATGCACTTGTTGGCGATTGTTGTTATATCTTCAGCAAACTTTTCTATAGGGGAGTCAACATTTAAGTAAGCGTGAAGATGAAGATTTGCTGACAGTTTGCTGTACAATTCCCAGTCAGCCTTATCCAATTTCCATCTAGGATAATTGGGCGTATGATTATTTGATGTGGATTCCAGAATAACAGGGAAATGATCGCTCCCATGGCTGTCCTGAAGGACATACCAATTAAAATCTAAAAAGAGGGTGGCATCACAGACACTTAGGTCTATGGGGCTATATGTACCATGACCCGGATGAAGATAAGTGTAGGATCCATCATTAAAGAGACATAAATCATTTGATGCAAGGAATTCTTCGATGATTTGACCTTTGTCGTTGCTTTGTTGGCTTCCCCACATTGGGTGATGGCCGTCTCCGAGGATGAGGCATGGTGCCGGAAGTTGTTCAAAGAGATGGTTCAATTCCTGAATTGTAAGATGATGACTCGGGGAGATATACAGAGAGCAGATAGTGAAGGTTTTATGTGCAGTTACTCTTACCGCAACAGCTTGTAAATTTGTGTCGATGTTGATACGAGAGTGTATAATGCCCTCTTTTACTAAAATGGAGGAGCCGCCATGGGCCCTATCATGGATAATATTTCCGTATTTGTTGTATATATGATAATTTTTCAATTTTAAACTGTCGCTGGGTTTCAGAAAGGTCTCTTGAAGACAGAAGACAGATGGATGAAGCTCAAGAGCTAAGATGGAAATTTCATCAAAATTGGCTCTAAAACCGCGACAATTCCATTGGATTATATTATCCATGATTTATGAGGGTGTTTTAATGTACTAGAATATTTTGTTATTTTCTACTTTGAAGTTTGAAACTGTTTCTATTTAAGCCTCTTCCCCTTGTGTTGGATTGTCCTCTGGAGGACTGGGGTGTTGAGGTAGAAGAAGAAGATGGTCTAGGAGGAGGGTCGTTTGGTGGAGGTTTCTTAGACGGTTTTGATGGGGGACTTGGGTCCCGTCGGTCAGCCCTAGGTGGGCTGATTGTTTGTGGTGTACCAGTTTCCATGGAATCCTCAAGATTTTTGGATCCATGGTTGCTGGTACTGTTTTGCGGTTGAGAAGATTGTTTTGGTTGGATGGAGTTTGTGGTCGCTATGTGTTTTTGTAGGATAGAAAATTGATCTGTTGGAGTAAACGTTTGCTCCATGAAAGCAGTTGTTCTCGAAATGGAACGAGAGTCCAATTGAAGCTTGCGACGAGGGGAGTTTCTTTGTGTAGGTGTCATTGCTGCTACGCTTGCGAAATTAACTTCCCCAGTGATCTGTTGGGCAAGTCTGCGTGCCTCAGGGAAGCTGATGTCTTTTGTTGCTCGTATTCTCTGGACTTCTTTTTCTTCTTTCCATTTTTGGCAGTTTCGATCATAAGAAGGATGAGCTTCATTGCAGTTCATGCATTTTGGTGATAGTTGGCACGGCTCCTCCTTTGTGTGGGTATGTGTAGTTGAACCGCAGTTTCCACATCTTTCTGGTCCATTGCATCGTGACATTACATGTCCATATTTCTGGCACCGGTAACACCTCTGAGGATTCGGAATATAAGGTTTCACTTTGCACTTCTCATAACCAATTGGACATTTGTTTGGTAGCTGTTTCCCAGGGAAGCTTAATACTAGGAGCTGTAATGGTTCCTTCTTTAAGTTTATTCTTCTGATGAATCCAATATTCCTCTTTCCTAGCCATCTTGTAATTTCATCATCTGAACTCCGGTGACTCTCTCTTGATATGATTGTTCCCCTGGTTGAGTTCAGTGTCCTGTGTGGCTCTGCACTCACTGGGGCTCCGTCTATATCAGTAATTGACAACAGTTTTTCGGACTGGGCCCTTGCCCTTGTTTGAATAAGGACAGCGCCGGTACGCAGTGTCCTGCCACTCTCGACTGTTCCAACTAGACTTTCAATTTCGTCATGAATTTTCAGAAAAGACATAGACTGCAACGCTCTGTTGGTCCCTGTAATAACAATATAACTGGGCCAATGATTCCCAAATGGATTGGTCAGTGCATCTGAAAGGTCAGGTGCATATCGGAAGCGTTTAGCTTCTGGAGATATTCCAGTATCCACCATTGCGGACCCAGCCTGGTTTCCCACTGGAGAACGCGTGGAATTTTGACTAGTAGCCATAAGAAGTTCTGTATTTCATCCCTCATGCTCCCCACCCGCCGCGGAGTCCAACAAGGGGAGACCAACATGGATAGGGCAGAGCCCAGTATCCTAGTCCCGGGGATACATGAGGGATATACTCGCAAAAGATCAGACCTGCAATATAGCCTCAAATCATGGAAACAGTAACCATGGCAGGCAAATATCCGGATTCTAACCTTTCTTGATTAGCCCATCAGCCATGGCCAAATAGGACCGAAGTCCTAAAGACAACATGACAAGCCGGTTGACTGGACCGGGCCAATCCAGCCTCCCGTCTAGGAGAAATCCAGGCCAAAGTAGTGTATTGTCTGGGAGGGACCAAGTTAGGCCCACCCAACTCAACTACCAGGACCCCTTCATCCTCCGACACGGGTCGCAACCCACGGCAAACAGGTTGCCCCATTTCCGTCGGGGAGACGTGTGCTTGCGCACTGTCTCGTGTTGGCCACTAAGGATACAGGATTTCACCAATAGTGTTACCACCCACCGCCACGAGGAGGCCCGAGACCTGCGGGGGCGAGTTCAAGTAGCTAAGGGAGGAGAAAACCACTCCCTTGGAAGTATTCAAGGTCCGATGTGGCTCGATTATTACCGGTGTACCTGCAATATCTGTCAGCCCGAGGAGTTTCCGAGTCTGGTTGTCGTTTCTGGTCTTAAATAGAACAGTTCCATCTCTCTGCAAGGTTGTCTCTGCAGGTTCGCAGACTTCTTGAAGTATGGTCTTGTAGATGGCGAAGGGAGATAGCCTGGTCGATGGTTTGAACACTATGTATCTGTGTCGGTACTCTGACTTTCGTGTTGTCGTTTGTCGATTTAGTAGTTCCAGGTCGATGCAGTCATCCGAGGATGACCGCTGCCTTTTTAGTCGAGACTGTGAATTTGGAAAAGAGTAAGCCATATGAATTTTGGTGATTCATCCCCCATGCTCCCCACCCACCAAGGAGCCCAACAAGGGGGACTAAAATGGGTAGGGCTGCGCCCAGTACCCTAGACCAGGGATACATGGGGGATATACTCGTAGAAGGCTTGGTAAGATATACAGCTGCAATCATATTAAAAACATGGCCAGCATGTAGACTTGGTCAGAACCTTCTTTGATTGACCCATCAGCCATGGCCAAATAGGACCGAAGTCCTAATGACAACATGACAAGCCGATTGACTGGACTGGGCCAATCCAGCCTCCCGTCTAGGAGAAATCCAGGCCAAAGTAGTGTATTGTAAGGGAGGGACCAACTTAGTCCCAACCAACTCAACCACCAGGACCCCTTCATCTTCCGACACGGGTCGCAAACCATGGCAAACAGGTTTCCCCTTTTTCGTCGGGGAGACGTGTGCTTGCGCACTGTCTCGTGTTGGCCACAAGAGATAGAGGCCTTCACTCTTGTGTTACCACCCACCGCCATGTGGAGGCCCGAGACCTGCGGGGGCGGCCATGTGGTGTAAATCAGATAAAAGTGTAAATCAGATAGGTGGGGAGCCCTTCAAAGACATTACATTTTAAATTGATGTATAGGTTATTAGTAAGATTACAATTCACTTCTTTGGGTTGATCACAGCCTGTAAACCTGATATGCAAAAGTGGAGTGGACTGTGAAAATGATGGCACTTCGCGAATCATCATACTGATGATCTGTCAAGATCATACCCTATACTTCCAATGTTAATTTGCTTTAAGGAGACTAATACCACTTGTTGACGACAACCAGACGAAAGGATTATGCACCTGAGTTATACTCGAAAATCAGTCAATAGACATGACAAATCAAATGGCGCCTTCTCTCGATTATGGCTAATCAAATAGCCTCAATGTTTCCCATGTTAAATGTAGAGAAATGATACTTCATCAAGTATTATGACTCACAGAGTGCCAACATTCATTTTTTGCATATCAAGTTGACAGGCTGTATGCTTGACCTTTCGAAACAGGAAGCAATCACAAGTGGTCTGACCCCATGAGTGATAACATCAGGAAAGGGCAAGAGGAAGGAAGCAAAAATATCATATAACTTCAAATTTTAAAATTAACCTGAGAACAGCAATAGAAGATGCCAAATTGAACTCCTTGACATCTGTCGATAAGAACTGATATAAGCAACATGGTCCCAATAATTGGACATCATACGTGTCATGACATTGGCCTACAAGCAACCTACGTGTAAATCCACATACCAGGACATCACAGATAATACATTTATCTTAATATTTGACCCCATCATATCTTTGCATTGATGACAAACAAGAATGTTTGTTAACAGTGAATCACAGAGATAAAGTTCTGACATCCACGCCAAGTCGGTTAATAACAATACTCTGTAAATCAAATGATGTAGCTCCACTGGCAAGATTTTTTCTCACACTTTTATAGTTGAAAAGACGAAAAATCCATTTACTAGATAATCAGCCCATACTACTAGTTGAATATACTGAAACGGTTAAAGAAACTAAACATTTCTGAAATATATAAAAAAACATCTACAAGTATATAAATGTAATTCTTTAATTGAAAAGACTGTATGGTAATGGAAATCTGGACAGGCGGTATATCTTCGGGTTGGGGTAAGATGAACCATCCCCTTTCAGATGAAATGAGGAACATGCACCTGCATTTTAAACCGAAAACATAGCAAGCGTTGCATAGCAGCAAACCTTCAGCGAATAACACCTTTAGAAGACTACAATTACACCATAAAATTGGCATGTACCAAATTGCATATAGGTGTGTGCAATAGTGGCCCAGTCCTGACCTGGAATTATCTCTATTCGCCCGCTGCCCTACCATCTGCCCATCTGCCTGACAGGGTTTGTAAAATTCAGGACAAGCCTTACTAGACTAATTTACACATATTATGGTGCAGTTTCATGCATGTACATTGTACAACGTATAGGTTAAGAAAATGTGACAAGAACTTGAAGAAGGCCATGCATGATATTTCAAGTGTTGTAAGTCTGTCTCTTCTGAGTTGCTTACCGCTCTCTCCTGCTTTGGCAGATTACATTCATCGCATCATATGTACATATATCATCATCGAATAAGATCTGATCATAGAGGCCCTCAAGGGGCCTGCGATCAGTATTATACCTTACTTTACCTTCCCTTACCTTACATATTAATATTTAGTATTTAATAAGGGGCTGACCACACACTCTACTCTCTTACCAAGAACTAAAATGGCAAGGCTGATGGCTGCCTGATTTTGCGCCTATCAATATAATTTTTTGGACCTATCCAAGTCAAATTCATTGCATAAAGTTTTTTTTCTTGGAATTTCACGAAGTGCACATCTTCAACTGTCCATTCTTTTCATAGTACTGATTTTTCATAGGATGTTTTATGAGACATCCACTAGGGCAATTCCTTTTAATAGCAGCTTGTGTTGCCCTACCATTTATATTAGCAGCACAGCTCCTCTTACTCCAAGAATTTTATGCAATCTCGTTAGCACTCTGGAGGTCACTCTCTTTCACCAATCTCATTCAAATTTACTCTACATTCTCTGTAGGTTTTTAACTTTCGACCAGTCACTTTTGGTGCCCTTCTGTGATGGAAAAAATTATAAAGAAACTAAAATGGACTAGCTTCCATGGGTCAAAGGTCAATCATGCCTTCTTCTTCTTATATCCGTGACTGGTGTGCCTGTGTTGGAACCATGCACTAAAAGTGCTTGCACGTCATGTTTCATTGTTAAACACGGATGAGGCCAGAGTATTAGACGAGCCATCAACGAAAGCTCCAAGTGCAACAGGAGCTGAGCTAGGTCAAAATGTCATCGTGTCAGACTTACACCATGAGAGTACATCCAACACAATGACATTTTGGGCTACACAAGCTGCTAAAATGTCAGATCTGTAAATCAGACTTCACGGAGTTGCCCACTAGTCACTCGTGGTAAGGCCACAATATGACTACAGGTGTTCAATAGGAAACACAGTGACCCCTGATAACTCGAGTGATTTCCAGTAGGTGTTTCAGGTCTGAAGAAGGATCTGAACATAGGAGTGGCCCCCTGGAGTCAAAATCATCAGATGCCCAAACTGGAGTCTAACAAAATTTAACAGCATGTCCATAATTATTATGATGGATGTCAGGCCTGGTTATCATATTGAAAAAAAAAAGGTGATACCAAAATATCTAGATACAAGCTGTGATGTCCTTTTACACTTGTCCGGACTTCCCAGCTTCTAGCCAATTTGAATTCACCTCCACTGGGCATTGCAGTTTCAACACAACGTCAGAGCAAAAAGGACAGCATCACAGTCACGGGTGGATTAACTGGTATATATATGGGCCTCTCATACCTTACTGATAAGAGTCTGAAACAACTCCATAAAAAAAAGTAAACAAAAGAACTTCTGAGGACTGAACATGATGTTTTAATCATGTTTTGCAAACTACCTGCAGTGTTTCATGATCCTTGCAGTCATCCCTCACCATCTAGCACACTGGTTGGAGCTGACACATCAGTAGTTCCATAAAATCCATGAATTAGTACAGGTAGTTGTATTGTCTATAGCAATGGGCCTCAACTGGGCTGCAACTGGGGGAAAAGGCTTAGACTGGTAATCTGATCATCAAGTTAAAATTACCAAAGAGGGCAGCACTGCCAAGTAGCTCCCAGTACTCTCAATTGCATGAGTCCAGTGATTTTCTTGTCAAGCAATTGAGAGGTGCTGCCCTCTCTGGTAATTTTAACTTGATGGGACCCTTTGGAGCTGGACTGGGAATATTTGTTAGGTTTCTGTCAATGGCACATGCTGAAGTATTTTGTTTTTCTTTCCAGGAACAATGGCAGTAGTGTTGAAAAAAAAAAGTAGAGCTTGAAAGGGAAGCCGAGGGGGCCTGCTATCAAGTGTTTTCACGTAATGGGCCCTAACCCACCACAGTTAGCACGCATTTCCAGGGAGAAGAGAGATGCGAGCAAAAGTTTGTGGGTCCAATTCGAACCATTCTGTGGACAAACCATGTACAATGAGGCTTTCTCAGTGCTTGTATGAATTTTATATATCGTAACGAACAGTTATGAATTGTTATCGTGATAAACACACTCACTGGTGTCCGAGAAATTAGCATTTTGGTGTAAAAGTCATATTGGGGCTCATTGGGACAGTGAATTCGGGGCACATTTAGACGCACTTAATATGGCAGAATTTAAGTGTCCAAGGTAACTTAATGACCTGGGACAGCACACAACAAGTATTCAGGCCACAGTGAATAGAGGTATAGTGGATTACAATGCTCTGTGAAAAAATTTGTCGCAAAGCACTGTGTTACTTACATAGATGTCCGCACCCAGGACAGTTTATGTTAAATGTTTAAAACTGTTTAAAGTTATGAAATATTGGCACTACAAGGTGTTAATGCACTGTATATTGTTTTACGCACTACTTATATGTGATATCTATTGCACATGGAGTGTTAAAATGATTTTTTAATTGATGTCCCAATGTGCCCTGGCTGTGCCACGCCGGGGCACAATGGGACAGTCATTTTTACGACTCTCTGGCTGCACTTGGGCAGGTGCAGTCTAGTTTATTATGCCTTGCATTTAAGCTCAATAGTATTGGTGATATTCATGCAAACTTCTGAGTTCTTCAGTGCTTTCAGCATTGAGCAAAATCAGTAGACATTAAAAGCGTCCCAATGTGCCCCCGTTCCCTCTACTTAGTTTCTGCGTATTATCCTACTGATTAATAATCCCGTGTTGGCCTTCCCTGGTACAAAGTTTTTTATTTGATTTTTTTTATTAGTTTGTTTTCTTGTGATTAATTTAAGGAGGATCAGAGGCTTGCGGCCACGGCACAGCAAGAACCGTTGGTGCCTGGAGGGCAGTTGCCTGGACAGAAGGAGCAATCTGTGGAGGCGGCCGTCAAATCACTTAGGGAAGAGTGAGTGAGTAAGTTGGTTTTTTTACGTCTCATCAGCACCTGAGTGGGCTATTTTGAGACATACTTGGTTTGTGTCAAGGTTCTTGATATGTTAAGTCTGTTAGATGTGACGGTTGCTCTTTTGGTGCTTGTCATTTTTCTCTTGTCTAGGCGAGGAAATTTTTGGTCTGTTGAGCTGTCTTGATTTGTTGTTTTGGATGGTTTATTGTACTCGGCAGCTGTTTCTTTCTTCTTCGGTTGTTGTAGCGATAGTTTTCTCCGTGGAGCTGTTTCTTTCTTCTTCGGTTGTTGTGGTGACATTTTTGTCCGTGGAGCATAAGAAGAGGATGGTTGACTTTGTTGAATCTTTTTACTGGGTGGTGTACGTAAATCAGATTCAGGATATTTCACAGTTTCTCCCGTCTTTGGTCGGTCTGGTGAAGGCGTTGTCCGAAAGACATCCTTGAAAATGTTCTCAAAAAGTTGAATCCTTCTCCGTGGTGACGAATGTAGTACTGGTCTTGGGTAATCTGCGTCTTGGTCAATTTTGTCCATGTCCTGTTCAACTATGCGCTTGGCTTCAGGAAAAGAACATCCTGTGTCAATCTGAAATTGTACAATTTCTTTTTCTCTCTTGAATACTTCACAGTTGTGGCTAAACGCAGGGTGGTCCCCTCTGCAATTGACACAATGCGAGGGCCTGAAGCATGGTTTGTCTCTCGTGTGAGTGTGATCTCGATCACCACAATTGGCACAAACTGTGAACCGTCGACATGTTGTGCTGACGTGCGCCATACAATTGGCAATTTAAACAGCGTTTTGGTCGAGGAAGGAGTGGGCAAACTCTGCACTTTTCAAAAGCTACAGGTACTTTCTCGGGTACATTGTTGTTTTTGAATGTCAGTTTTATGGATTCATAACCATTTCGTTGGGACAAACGCTTGAGTTGGGTAATGCTATGTTTTTGGAACCACTTTGTGAGTTGTGAGTCCGAGCATGTCTTGCTCTCTTTCGAGAATATAATGCCTTAGCCTGGTTTTTGGAAAGGTTCAATGGAGACTCGTGTATTCGCTATTTCATTGACAAATGTCAATTTATCTCTTTGTGCGTCATTCTGTGGTTGAATGACAAACGTTCCATTGACTTGACGCCTTATTGTATCTGCTACTGTGTTGTCACAAATGTCTGCAACAATTTTGTACACAGCGATTGCTGATAGGTCCTCTAGTGATTTTTCAATACCAGTTATCACGAGGCAATTTTCATCTTTTGACATGTGTGAGGGGCGGTCAGGGTCAATCAAGTCATCCGAGGATGGTCTTGTCCGTGGAAATCTTGGTAGTCCAGTCGAAAATTTTACGATCTCAGCCTGGTTTCCCGCTGAGGGATGCACACCTTGGTAACCCGGTTGACGTACGACCCGGTTTGGAATCATGGTAAATGAGATATTCATTGATATTCCCCTGTAAGGTAGGGGACACACCGTGCATGCGCACTGTCTCATGTTGGCCACTAAGGATAGAGGTCTTCACCTTTAGTTAGTGTTACCACCCACCGCCACGAGGAGGCCCGAGACCTGTGGGGGCTCACTTAGGGAAGAACAGGTAAATACCATGGTATCACAGCTGACATCCCTCGCCTCATCCGATGCGGGCGATAAGGTCATTCTGGTGACGTTGGACACTCTAATCGATCTGGCGGTGCAAACGCAGCATCCTGATTTACCATTTTTTCAAAATCTAAGGGTGCATTGCCTCAGATGTAAAGATGAGGTTTCGTTCACCATTGTCGTAGGCGAAATATTGGCAACGAAACAGGAAGATAAAATGCTGGCGATTGTACAGAAATTGTGCAAAGAGTCAAAAGTATCCCAAGGGCACACCCAGAAAGGAAGCCGGATCAAGCAACAGGGAGAGATAAAGCGCCACACATAATTGATTCTTAGCTTCGCGGACCCGCCGACACAATAGATTTCCTGCCAATGGAAAAAAAAATTTTTTTTGTTGACATTATAAAAAAAAATTTTTTCACCTTTTTTTTTGTTGTCCTACCGACCGAACCTAGAAAAAGTGCCTTGAGAGGATCCGAGAAGCTAAAGATCAATTATGTGTGGCCTTATGTTTGCGCTGAAGAGGGCCACATCTCTAAAGATTGCCCGAAAAAGATTGTAAAACCGTCAGAATAGATTAGATAGGCCATGGTTTTGAAATTAAGCCATAACGTGCGGAGGGTGAGGGTGTGGCTTTGGGGCCAGAGAGGGGACACGGTAGAGTCTTTTCAGCCACCTCCACTATTGGTTTCAAAGATTAGACCTGACATTGTCCTCCTGGATTTGGGGACTAATGACATTGTGCAGGTCCGGTCAGTACATTTAATTGCAGATAAGCTGGTAGGGCTAGCGGAACAATGGTTGGTTTTTTCTAAAGTGGTAGTTTTGCTGTTAATGGTGCCTATAGAACTGGGGGACTTAAAGGGTTTTCTCAAGATGAATTTAGGTTCCTTATGACGAAGCTCAATGATCACATGAAAAAGATAGTGGCAGAACACATCCATCAGGGGAAGAACATCCTTTTTGTGATGGAACCCTTGTCAGTGAGTATATGGTCAGACGATGGAATCCAATTTTGAGGGGAGTGTGTGTGTGTGTTTGTGTTTTACGCCTCTGCAGCACCTTAGTGGGCTATATCGAGGCTTGCTTAGGTGTTATTTGTCTTTGTTTATTGTCCACATAGCATGTCTGTATTGGAGGAACTAACTTTGTAGGTTGTTGAAGAAATTATTTAAGGATCTTCTGGGCTCATTTTAGCGCAGTTGCGAATAGGTTGTGGCAGATAAGAAGGATCAGAGCAACTGCTCCTTCTTTGGTAAATTTGTAATTTTTAATAGCTTTGATGAGTTCTGACTTTGTATTGAAACCATCTTTGTTGAACGGCCCCTTTGCTTCCTGTGTATGTTGTACAAGTTGTGTGCATTCTCGGTGAAGTCTCAATGATGCAAGAAGTGTTTTTGTATACTCAAGATAGTCTTCTATTTTATTGTAGGAGACAAGTGCTGAGCGCTTATGTTATTGTTGTATTGTGATATACCGACAGAAAATAAAATTTTACTTACTTACTTACTAACTTACTTACTTATTTACTTCTGTGAGCTTCCTTCTACTAGTTTGCCATTTGTTGTTTAACACCGAGCAGACAACTGCTGCAGCTGACTTCATTAGGTGTCCTAACTGTTCTTTTTGACATGAACTGTTCTGACGATGTTCTACCAATTTCAGGATAAGAAAGAGCAGATCGTGGATAAGAAGAAGAATCATAGTTCCATATTCAATCTCTGTGAACAGGTGTGATGCTGTGGCTTCCGAGATCTCGGCAAGAGTACAATATTTTTCTTTTGGCCAGCAGCCTGTGTTGTTCTCTGCAAGAGAAGTCCATATCCATTTTCAAGGCCTGCATTTGTCAGAGTACTTTTAGAATTTTCTAGATGCTTCTCAATCAAAGCTAGGCGGTCGTACGTGGTCAGTGATAAATCTTTGTGTACCAATTTGAGGTAGATGTCTTTGTTGGATGCAGTCATAACTTCATTGCATTTTTTTAGGATTCTTGTTCTCAGAAGCCAATGCTTCTTTCGTCTTGGCTAGTTCAGGTGACATCTTTGTTTTAGGGATATCAGTAGAGGAAGTATGCCTTTGTTTCCTGGGTGATATGCATGTAACTGGTTCAGGAGAGTGCATGGTTTTTTTCTTCTTTGGTCGGTCTGGTGAAGATTTCTTCTGCAAGACATCCATGAAGAGGTTTCTTTTCAGTTGGATCCGTCTCTTTGGTGATAAGTGTAAAACTGGGGTAATCTGGTCCATGGTCCATTTTGTCCGTATCCTCTTCTACACAGCAACTGGCTTCAGGGAACGATATTCCTGTGTCAATCTGTAGTAGTAGAGTCAAGGAGGGTAAATCCGTCCACTTTTAACAACTGAACAACCACCAAAAAAATAAAAAATTGTTAGATTAGCCAAGGCCAAAAAATCCAATATTATGTTTATATTATTATAGCTTAACCAAAAGCTCTCTATATTAGCCATCCAACCTCACACTAGACAAAACTAGATGGGATGAAACTAGAGACCAACCACCAATCAGACAGAACAAGATATCCTGAAAACATCCAGGCTTAAAATACGCATAGCCTTTACCATAGGCTCCAGGTATCAGGTCAGGCCAGACAGATGCAAGACATTGCAGTCTCACCACCTTCGCCCTGCCAATTAGAGACTGATGACGTCTAGATGACGTCACGGCCTCTGCGCAGCGCCACCAGGTGAGATCCTAATATCTCTAATTTTGGAAGAGAACTGACATGATTCAGTGTGAAAGTTAGGAGCAGGATGAACAAGTCGTAGCAACATGACAACAATCCAAAACCTTCCACCAATTCTGTCCAAATATTTTTTTCAGGACAGTTGGGAGAAGCTTCTCGAGTGGTTTGGCACCGTCCTGACTGGAATTTTATTGATAAATTATGGGTTGATCCGAGACAGACCATGCCCCAGCCGAGACCTACATTGAAGGTGGAGTTACAGAAATTCTGTGATGTAGAATGGATTAAAATCACTGCTGATGTAGTCTGAGTACTTCTGACATATTGTGGTAAAATCCTGTAAGCTTTTCTTGATCATAAGCAGGAAAATATGTGATAGTACAGGAGGGTATGTAAACTTTTGAAACTGTCATAAAATTCAGTTAAGTGATAATATCATTGAATCTCATTGCTATTGGATTTTTAATGGTTCAGAAGCGTTTAGACACATGCAGTGCACTGTATTTCATGCATGATTTGCCTATTGTTGTTGAAATTGCCCTCGAAGTAGAGAAATCGGTACTTTTGCAGAGGGGTATGTAAACTTTTGGGCAGAACTGTAGAGAGCTTTTGGTTAAGCTATAATATAAACATAATATTGGATTTTTTGGCCTTGGCTGATCTAACAATTTTTTACTTTTTGTTGGTTGTTCAGTTAAAAAAAAAAGTTAAGAGGGATAGCATGCCTCGGCCTTCATTACTGTGCACTGTTATGCACCATCCATACCTTAAACACTTCACGGCCGAGGCAAAGGGCCATCAGTTGAGAGATATTAGTTTCTATCTTCTATTACATTTAATACATAGTTTGTAAAACGCACTTAAATGTATATCTGCAATTTGTAGCGCTATATAAGTAACATTAATAACAATGATAATAACTCCCCAATAATAAATCGATGTCAACTTTTTGAGCGTTCACAGCAGACATCTATTATAATCCCAGCAGAATTGTTTGAGTAATCAACGAATTTGCTAATTTACAACTTTAAACGTTGATGGACATAATATAATCAAAAGGCTTTTACAATTTTTGTAAAAAACCTGGATTCTGTGATGCATAGTTGTTATGACGGCCCATTGACTGACAGGCTGTGATGTGACACTTGCAGGGGCTATTCCAGACCAAATTTTCACTGTGACATTGTGTTGAAACTATGATGCTCAGTTGAGGTGGATTCACATTGACCAGAAGGTGGGGAGTCCGACCAAGTATAAAATGGCATCACAGCTTGTAGCTATTTTTACATGTATCGTAATATTCGCGCAGCGAAACGGCCAAAGGCCGTTTCGCACAGCGAAACTTAGCACAAGAAAGGTTTCAAAAATCTGTGCAGTGATGGTCTAAACATCAATGGTCGACAGCAGGAAATTAGGTCAAGTGGTACCAGCTTCTTATCAATGATTTAGTTTTGAATTTAACGAAACATAACATATTCATATTCAAAAGTGTCTTAAAAATTCAAAAATATATTCTCCATTAATATTCCCTGTATCTATAATTTTTATGGAATAGTTAATTATAAGCCTTGACAAGCTAAATTAAATTAGGGACCGTTCAGAATTTATGACTGGGGGGGGGGTGGGAGTTTTGCTGGAACATCCCGTCAAAAATTGATACCCCCCCCTTGAGTTTCATGCGGATTTTTAGTACCCCACCCTTAGGTTTCATGCATTTTTTTAGTACCCCCCCCCCCTTTCGACATGCAAAGCAATACACAAATATATACTGATATACATAGCCTGGCGTACAGATTCGCGTCATTTCTCGGACTTTTGCGCGTAAAAAACTCCAAATAAAATGAGTTTATGCATGTTTTTTAACATTTTTTCTTTGTTAAAATATCTTACCCCCCCCCCTTGGAAGTGTTGTCAAAAATTAATGCCCCCCCTTGAAACACGTGTGAAAAGTTAGTACCCCCTCGGCCAAAACTCCCACCCCCCAGTCATAAATTCTGAACGGTCCCTTATTAACATGTAATTCATTTCTTTTCAAAACAGACAACAAGAAAACATAACAAAATTAAAGTTACATAATCTTTGTCAACTGATGATTATGTAACAGTGAGCAATTAATCTACATGCAGATCATGTTATTGTTTTTGTTATCACTATTATGTAATATCAACAATCTAGCACAGACTTAAATTTGGCAGCTTTCAGTGTTGTCTTCCTTTTTACTATTTAGCTCAGTCTGGAACCAGACTGCTTCTTTCCCAATCCCCTTATTTAAAATTATTTAAATAACTGAATGCTCCCTTTTATGAAATAAAGTATGCTCCCTAGGGTAAGATCTTTCCCAATCCCCTCATTTATTTCACAACAATTAAAAATTATTAGATTAATTGGATGATCCCTCTAATGAAACACAGAATGCTCCCTAGGATGAGTTGCAAGCACCGCTTGCAGTCTGGAAGAATTCAGCATGAATTAGAATCCAAGGGGGGGAGATAGAAAGTGAGTCCACTGGAACACTTCATAATGATACATAGTATCCAACTATTCATTCTATTTGGACAAACAGACTGTAGCCACTTATATGAGGCAGTTTTAAGTTTGAATATTAGCAGACGACAAATGACAGTTATTTGTTTAATTTGTGCCACATGTGGCGCCATCTATACCTGTACCTCTACACAGGTTTTAATAAAGTCACCACCTTTCATCTATTATAAGCAATACATCAAATTTTGTCATGCCACGTGGGGGATATATACCAGATACACAACTTCATATCATTACTTTGAGTTTTTTGACATATTAAAAGCCTGTTTACAGCGATTTTAAGAGAGCCATTTTATGTCAAAATGTATGATGTGTGATTTTCATAAGACATGCCAAGCTTCTGTTGTTCAGAGCTCAGACTCTTCCCATCAGTCTTGACTTGGTTTGGGTGAGAGGGAACAGTATAGTTAATGTGACTTTATACCTGCCTCTGGTAGGGTTCTCCTGAAAAAAGGAGGAATTTACTAAAGAAGAAGAAGAAGAAGAAGAAGGGTAGGCACACTGATTTTAATTTTGTTTCAGCTGACCTCCCATTTCTGACTGTCCCTCCACGATGTGGAGGCTTTTAATCAGAGGGACAGGTACAGTCTGTATTTAGCTGATTATCTATCAATTCTATTTATCCTTAATCCTATTTATTTGCTATCCTATCTATCTATCTGTCTATTTTTGATCTATTTTATCTTTCTAATAGTTTCTAGTATAAATTTCTCCTTTTTTTCTGTATTTCCGTCTTTCAATTTCTTTGAAACAGTAACATAACTGCCTTTCATGCATTGAATATTAAATAAATGTAATAAAAGTTATGGTAAAACCATAAATCTTAAAAAACCTTTTTAAGTGCTGCGCGAATTTTATGGCTGTGCCATTTACATATTACCGGTACCAGAGAATAGGGATGCCAGCTGTGACATGGAGTTCACACATGACATCAAACTTCAACAGCATGAAAAACAATGTGAATTCCAAGTAAATATGACGAGAACAGTAATAACAGTGACCATCATACACACACCCTTTATTTGATTTAAGGTATAAGCATGCATAATACTTGAGTATCATAAACAAAATAATAATCTCCATCATTGTACAGGTACATTTGATTGATTGAAAAAAAAAACGTTCTTGTCAGCAAAATCTTTCAGATCACTTCTAAAGGGCAGACCTGTAACATACATCAGTGAGCAAAGTATCTGCCGAAAGAAAATTAATCGAAGGTGATTCACATGTTTGAACTAACACTGTGCTTGAACCAGGGTTGCTCTCCCCCAGACATAGTGCCTTCAGTGGAGTGCTGCGGGAGTTCTTCTTTTTTGGTAATAGAATCATCCCCAGACATCCGGAATGAAAGTGGCACGTTTACCCAAACGCACCCGCTTAGTTGGAGATTTGGGGTAGATTATATCTTCCGGCTCCCTCTTCCATAGCTCAATATGGCTTACATTAAATTTGGAGAGTTTTGTGAAATATTGAGTCGAATTCGTGAAACCTTGACCAGCAGGAAATTTACCAATTTTTTCTCGGTTGAAGTGCACTGTGCTTTGGTCTATAAACCCTGCAAAATCTCCGTCCATTCCAGTCTGGTGTGCGGCTAATATCGTCTTTGTAGCATCGATGACAGGAACATCATTTGTAATAGCAGTCATGACTAAATAATTATCATATGCAGGACGGGCTATGATAACATCCACAAGTTGGTCCCACACAAAACTATTATGAGCAATGAGGAAATAATCGATGGCATGAATACGGAATAATTCCCCTTCATTTTGAACTACAGCCCTGACATCTGCAGGTTTATACAATTCTTGATTCTTGAATCTGATGTTGTATCTCCGTCCTACGAGTAACGCATCCCCGAGGTAGTCCAGGTATTGTTCCATAGAACTGAGCGTGTCTAATAATCCCTCATCGAATAAGATATCTCCGTTTGCATATCCATAAAAAACGCTATCATTCACTTGTCTTTGAGCTTCGTAAAACATGTCTTTTAAGTAGGGAATTTTAAACCTTGTGAGCCGCGGGGAAATCACCACCAACCAACCCAAACTTTCCGCTAACTCGGTTAAGGCTGCATCACCTTCATAAGTATAGAGTATCAACCTGACTCGAGGTATAAACTCAGCCCAGTTCCTTAGGGTGTTTGAATAAAGTTGGAATTTCGTCGGATCATTTTTGAATGATGTGAAAATTGTCAAAATGGCAGGCCCCTGCTTCACCTCCTCTCTGGCGAATTCAGGCTCGAATGAAACAATTTCTTTTTTAGGCACAGAAATAATTTCAGTCTGTTGATGGTTGTACACCATAAAAGTGATCGCAATAAAAATAATTAATGAAAATAAATAGCGTTCGTTCATATTGTCATTAAAATAACTCAAGTCCCTATAAAAAGGTAAACTTGACCATATTGTTGAGTTATATCAAGAAATAGGCCAATCCATAGTTTTTGGCTCGGTCAAGGGATAATTGATGACACAAGTATAAAGTGATATTACATCGAAAATGGACAAAACACGAATATTTTACAAAAGAACCATAATATAAATTGATCATGTCATAACGTTTTCAAATCACTATTGCTCTTGCACAAAAATATTCATATCCACCATTCAGAGAGAACATTTGGAACCATCTATCCATTGATATGAAAAACACAACTAATATAGTCCAAAGATTGACAAAAGAAACTAAATACCAACCAACAGAGGGTATGGACAGTAAAACAGGTTGTAAACAGTAATATCTATTACTAGTGTGATTAGGCATATCTAACCTACTTTCATGGTCTGTTGGACCAACAGTTTGACACAGCGTTTTAGCTTTTCCGGCCCAAAGTACATATAAAAGAATTACTCGGTACACTTCAAAGTTACCAAAGCAGAACCTGGGACAATAAACACATACATATCAGGATCAAGAAAAAGCATTTATTTAAGGAATATGTGACATATTTTGAGTATTTTTGTGCACAATGAAGGTCCTTCCGCCCTGATTGGCAAATGCAAAGATTTTCTACTTTTTTAATAAGACGGTGTTGCAAGCAATGCAATCAGTAGTTTTTACAGTTGCTGCCTTTCAAGAGATTTCACAGTTTCCCAATCCTCAACACACTTGTCATCAATAGACATGGCCAATTCCGTATCACCGCCAGACTCAATCTCCCAAAGTTTGTCAATATCACTTTGAAAAGAATTACTGCTGATAAAATTTGAAACTACTTCCTTACCAAGTCTGCCGCCTGGAGCTGAGGGACCATTGAGAACCCATCCAAAGAGCATACGAGAAGCAAAAGGTTCAC
The DNA here is from genome assembly GCA_026936325.1 of Platynereis dumerilii. NCBI lineage: Eukaryota > Metazoa > Annelida > Polychaeta > Phyllodocida > Nereididae > Platynereis > Platynereis dumerilii. The sequence continues at coordinate 13,479,959 of JAPTHN010000007.1, forward strand.
CAGATTTTCCTTGTCTGACTTCAAAGGGAACCAATGCCTCCGCGTTATCCTGACCAAGTAGAAGCTGAACTTTCTGACCACCTGCGACAAACTGAAGACCTTTGAGATGAGGAAATTTGGTGACATCAGGACACGAAGTGGTGAGAGGAATTTCATCTACAACCTACATTGGCAATGTTAAGACTCTCTAAGCCATCTAGTGAATTTAACTGCAAGTTTACGACTTCAGATGAGAGATTCTCATTAGTTTTGCTGATGGTATTTAACTTGTATGACATTCTTGTACCACTAATACCAAGACCATCCACAAGTGATCTGCTACAGATGCTACGTATTATTCACTATTGAATGCGATGCAGTGAAAAGTCATAGAAGTGGTTTAGATGCATTTATTTAACTCATTGTAGTCATGTTGGACCATTGATTGGTGAATCTGACAAGAAAAGAAATAACCTATATTATATAAATGAGTTTAAACAAAATAAATATTATCTATTTTTACACAAATAAATGAAGTTTTTAACCTCAAATCAGTCTATGGAGTCTATATTAAAGCTACTGATGATTAACACTTGTGAATGAATATGATACTATACAAAGGAAAATAATGAGTTAGCCTACAGAAACCTTAAATGTCCAATACACAATAATTGGATGACACAAATTGGCTAACCAAAGTTACATGAAAGATAAAAAATAAGTTTATCCAGACATAAAATATACAAGAGTAAGATGGTACTTACAATACGTAGCATCTATGTGCATCTGCATTCAAATATGTTTTAAATATGTATTGAAGTTGTAGGAAATATTCCTGAATGTAACTTGCTTGAAACATGAATGACCAGTGTCACATTTGTAACTGTTCTGACACTGTACAAAGCTGCTGTTGTGATTCACAGGTATGGCTGATTGGGAAACTGTGAAATCCCTTGAAAGGCAGCAACTGTAAAAACTACTGATTGCATTGCTTGCAACAGACGGTGTTTCAAGGTCAAGGTGTGCCTCTTTTATTATATGTATCACTGCAGGTGTTACAGTCGAGGAAGGAGGAGTGATTATATTTGGCTGTTTGAAAAGGACATCAACTGACGTCACTACATGTCCTAAGGATGTTTTACATTGAAATGAGTGCCAATGTGTCAAGAGACACTAGGGTGCCAATAAAATACATAGTGAAAATAAATATATAAGTCAATATGAAGAGTTACTAGCTGTGCAGAAATGCATTATCATGACACCAATTTATGTTAAAAGATGACTGAATTTAATGACTGACTTGGAATCTGGATCTGGGATAGTTTCATTGCAGCACATTGTTGTAAGTTTCCTTTATAGCATAACCAGTTTAATAATCCTGTGGTGTATAATTTCATATTTTTATATTGTTCTTTTTATATATATGCACATAAGATTCTTGATGGTATAATGTGATAACTCCCTTCAGTTCTTCAATTAATCAAATGACAATCTTATGATAATGTTACATTGATTCATGTATACATATATTTATGTGAAATTATGGTGACAATGTTTATTTCTCTTGTATACAGATTTACCAATCAACATCTACTTGGTTGTGTGAAATAAATGCTGCATCAAACTCATCCTCTCGTTATCCCTCGCGTCCAGAATGTCCAGAGATGACTGAATGGCACTGAGGCTTATGATATCAAGTTCATCCGATGTTCAAAGTATTGTAAGCTTGTTCCTTCAGCGAGTATTAAAGCTGCTTACCACTCTCTCCTGCTTTGGCAGATTACATATTATATATTTTCTGGTATGCATAACATTGCTTGATAAAACGACACTTTAATAATAAAGGGAGGATACCAGCCGAGGGTGAAGATGCAGGGAAGGATGCAAATTCAGTCATCTTACACTGTAAAATTTGAAATTTTGAGTCAGCTCAAATGATTGAGTGAGATGGTTGCACAATTTGTTTGAGCCATGATAGCTTGCTGTATTGAGATATGATAATCTTGTTGTTATAACTTGCAAACAGCAAGCTATCTTGGCTCAAAGGAATTGTGCAACCATCTCACTCAATCAATTAAGCTAACTCAAAATTCAAAATTTACAGTGTATAACCTTTTTATCCCACACCATTTGGTTTCTTTCAGAGTTCATCGTTTAATTGCCTGTCTATTATTATGTAACCCCATACAAGCAACATGTCTAGACATTTTGTTTACTCTGGACATGCATGACCGATTTTCCTTATAAATATCAAGCAGGGAAGGATATCACAACTCAGTGCTTGATTGGGCAAAGACAGGGAAGGATATTGTGATCCATCTTTTGATATGCCTGCCTTGCTAGTATCCTTCCCTGCAAATTTGATAAAACACCCTTTAAACACGACAAACAAGGATATTTTCAAAATAGAAAGCAAAATACCTAAAGTTAGTTCTATGAAAACATTTTCAGCTACTTTAAATAGAGACTAGAGAGTGTGTGTTGGGTGTGTGTGTTTTTGTGTTTTATGCCTCTGCAGCACCTTAATGGGCTATATCGAGGCAGGCTAGAATTTTATATGTCTTTGTAATTTTTCTTCATATTTTGTAATATGAGAGACTAGAGAGTACTGCCAAAAAAATGTCAGGTGTTCTGAACCCTCCGCCGAATAAAACTGATGTTCATTGTGCAAATTACCGTATATAAGACGAATTCTAGAAACTGTAAAGTGCATTAGAATGGAAACACTATAATTAAGATTGCCAGGCCCGTAGGCTAGGGAGAAGTCAGGCCCCGGTATTCGAATAGGTTAAATATAAATTCACTAATGAAAAAATTAGTCAGGCATCGATGATCATTGTTATAGACTGTGATGACATCTGACAGTTGCGAAATGTTCAGACTAAAGTGGACCAAAATTGCCAAACAAGAAAAGACGCGGGCCCTCGGACTCATAGGGTGTCACCGTACATGTACAGGTCCACCTCGTGGCCTGGTGCCCATGTCCTGATAAAATAACAACTGCTAGTAAATTGCCATTTAAATTTGATCTAATGCAGCTAGAAGCATAATAATTTTTTTTGTTGAATGCAGTAACATCTATTCAATACTACTTTAAAGTGTCAGCTTCCCAGCTTCATCCGACAATTTTCTAGGTTGAATTCAGTCAACTGTGTCTAAAATTGTCTTTATTTCTTTAAATTGACATTGGCATAGTCATGGTACTGCAGTAAGAAAATGACTCGGTGAATTTTTTTAATTTTTTGCCATTTGTTTGAATGTAACTTGTTAACAATGTATACACATTTTTTTTCACATAACTTAGTAGGAAAACAATTCCGAAAATCAAAAAAAAAAAAAATGAAACTTTCGATTTTCGGAATTGTTTTCCTACTAAGGCACACGTATTAGTGTACATCCATTAAGAAGACATTTCTGAAGTTTTTGTGTGACTTAATCATGTGATGCTTTTATCCTGTGGCACAAAACCAAAAACTCAATTTATGACTTCTGAGCAGTCATCAGACTAAACATGCCGTTACCATGGCAACCAAACCAGTTGGTGAAATTTTTTTGTTTTTCATTTTTGGAATGTAAAGGTCCCATAGAGTGCTGATGCAAAATTTTAGAAAAAATATATATGATCAAACTGCCATACTTGAGTCACCTTAACGAAATTTTCAAAAAACATGTAGCTTTGAAAACGATAATAAAATAGATGACGTGCTTCACGCATCAACACATCTAAAACCAAATTCCCTGTGTTTTCCCTGAATTTGAGGCCAAATTAAAAATTCCCTGATTTTTCCCTGCAGGGATATTTTTTAACCATTTTCCCTGTTTTCCCTTTCTGGTGGGGCCCCAGATTAAGACAATGGTAACATATAACTCTCACGTCACTCTCTCCCTAATTTCATCTTTTGTCCATCTCAGATATTTTTGGGTTTTTGCAAAGAGCACTCAGACTAATATCCTTCAACAATTTATATAGAAGTTTCATGAAATCCTACTTTTATTTTACCAGTAGGAAATATTACTGAATTTGACAATATCTCTTACCATCTTCGTTGATGTCAGCCGTGTTAGAGAAAGTCACTCAAAAAGTATGATGATGTACATTACCACACTCAGTGGCGGACTGTTACACATATACATGAGCTACAGAATGTGGAGACAAGAAGTCTTTAAAACACGGAATAATATGGTGTGTGATGAAGATGGATGTTGAAACTGAAGCTATAAGATTTGGAGAAATAATATTGAAAAATTCTTAAATACTTGCATTATTACAGAATACAACACAATATTTTCTTCATCAATGCTTTATTTTGTCGATTAATTAAACTACACTATATAATTCATATCTAGTTCATTTATACATACTACAAATTTGATATTCAATGAAAACATTTATGGAATACCATTGATTTTAACATGGATAAATAGGTTTCAAAAAACTAAGTTGATATCAATTATTTAGCTAAATTTGCAATCTATTTACATAAACAATCAGTCCCTACACAACACATTTAAATACTAAATAAACTTCTAGATCAACACTAAACTCAAACTTTGCCATATTTCCTTATAAATATTTTGAATATATTGACATCGCCATTTACAGATATTGAGGAATAATACAACTACATTAAAAACATCCATATATATAAGCAGGCCTACTATATGTAACACATTTCAACAGAAACCATTCCTGTGCAAGATGATCTTATTTATAACTAATTATAACTAATATCAGAGAATAATTTCTATACACAAAAAGCTACCGATTGTCTGGCACAAACGTGTTTAAATCTAATAGTGATGCAAGAATAAATTAAGGCCATTTTCGAACAGTATTGGTTTTGTGAATATGTCTATTCCCAGTTTTATGGTAGCATCTGCGGTCTATTTTATTTTACATCAGAATTTGTTTCTCTACAGTCACTGATCATAACTTTAGATCATAATCTTGTCATCTAATCAATGAACTGCTAAACTTCACTATTGTTTTAACTAAGTAAGCTTAATCCTGCCATATTTCTCAGACAGCTCATGAAGGCCATGAGACATGGCTGAAAGCTCTTGGTGAGTCCAAAAATAGACCTTTGTAATAGGAAATCATAAATCTTCACTTTTGTTGTTTTCTTAACTGTGTGTTCTCATGTGTTTAACAAGGCTTCTTTTAAACCTGAACTGTTCATCACAAACTGAGCATACATGCTTGATGTGTGATTTAAGATGGCTGTCCAGGTGATGTTGTCTGTTGAACTTCTTGTCACAGACCGAACATTCGTACGGCGTCTCTCCCGTGTGTAATCTCATGTGTAATTTGAGAGTTCCGGGAGCGTGAAATCTTTTCTCACAAACTGAACAGCCATAGCGCCTGTCGTCACTATGCTTTCTCATGTGCAGCTGAAGATGATCTTTGCGACTGAACTTTTGGCCGCAGACTGAACATCCGTAAGGTCGTTCTCCTGTGTGTGTTTTCATGTGAGTACTACAATTTCCTTTCGCAGCGAACCTCATCCCACAAACGGAACATTTGTACGGTTTTTCGCCAGTGTGTGTTCTGAGATGAGATACCATATTTCCTTGTGCCCTAAACTTTCTGCCACAATAAGTGCATTCATATGGCGTTTCCCCACTGTGTTTCCTCATATGAATTGCAAGATTTCCGGACATCTTGAGCCCACACACAGAACAGGTGAACGGCCTCTCTCCAGTGTGTACTCTTTGGTGTTTCTTCAGGTCGCCTTTTAGTGCGAATGCTCTATCGCACAGCGAACATTGATAGGGTTTTTCTCCGCTGTGTGATCTCATGTGGACACCAAGGTTTCCATGAGTTGCAAACTTTTTCCCGCAAACCGAACATCCATATGGTTTCTCATCAGTGTGTGTTCTCATGTGTACAGCAACGTATGCCTTTAAACCGAACATTTTTCCGCAAATGTGGCAACCGAAGCGTTTCTCACCGCTGTGTGATATCATGTGCTTTTTGAGGCCTTCTTTCAGCCTGAACATTTGACCACAAACAGAACATTCATACGGCTTCTCTCCGCCGTGTACACTCATATGTTTGGTGAGATCAACATTTGCGTAGAAGATTTTTCCACAAACAGGACATTCACAAGGATGCTCCTTGCTGTGTCTCTTCATATGTTCTTTGAAGTTTCCTTTTGCACTGAACCTTCTGTGACACACCGAACATTCGTATGGTCTTTCTCCGCTGTGCGTTTTCATGTGTGTATCAAGAAAACCCTTCCGTCTGAATTTTTTTCCACAAGTAGAACAACCATACGGCTTCTCTCCTTCCGTATGCAATAGCATGTGTTTCACTCGCCCGGCATGAGAACTGAACTTCTTACCACAAACAGAACAACCGTAAGGCTTCTCTCCAGTGTGGCTTCTCATATGTAAATCGCGGACACTTGCTTTACCGAACATTTTTCCACAAACTGAACAATCAAGTTGCTTCTTTTTGCCAAGTTTTCTACTCAGTGCCACTTTCCTCTTTAGTTTATCGCCCCTAGTCTGCTGGCCTGCTTTATCTGGCACAACACGAACACGGTCATATTGTGTGTCATCATCCATGGAATGAGTTTGTGCAATTGCAGATTCCATCTCAAATCAATCACAGAAATTTCAACAATTACAATGACTGCCTCAAAAGACTCCAAAAAGTATAATTCACGCTGTCAATCAGAGCAGTTCGTTAATATCCATCAAGCTAATTAAGATCCTGGTTTAAACTGTTGTGTCCCTCAAATCCACTGAATGTGTGATGCCTCCACTGAAATTCCTGTTCCAAACAGACAGCTTAGCTTTCTGAAAAGTAAAAATTATTATTTTATTATCCTGAGAATGGAATTGCCAAAACTTTAGGATTATTTATATAAATTCTAGTATACAAATACCATACATATGTGGCAGGAAAGTGGCAGTTTTCACTTGCTGAAACCACATACAGTAAAACAAACTAAGGTAAAGGTATACGTTACTTAACGTGGGTAACCAGAGACTTATTTACATGCAGTTTGGCCCACGGCACCTCCAATTAATGTCTGATGCGAACGACAATGCCGTGGAATGATATGATGGGTCCCTCGCTTGTGAGGCGAGTGCGCTACTGACTGAGCTAACTGGGCTTAACCTAGTTTTATCACTTAGTATATGTGATAAACAAATATTGATGAGGTCCAAACTTTCGTCCACTAATTACTAGTGAGTTAGTTGGTGTTTTATGTCTCAGCAGCACCTGAGTGAGCTATTTAGAGACATACTTGGTTTGTATCAAGGCTCTTGATAATAGTATGTTTTGTTTATTACATGTGGAAGGTGCTTCTTGTTGGGAGTGCTTGTCATTTACTTTTGTCTGAGTGAGGAGACAGGTGGTATGTTGTGCTTTCTTGTTTTATTGGTTTGGTTGTTTTCTTGTTTTCAGAAGCCAAAGCTTCTTTCAATTTGGTGGGGTTGAGTGATGTCTTTGTCCGTAAGGAGTTTAGAGAGAATGTTTGACTTGTCAGGATTGTTTTCCTCATTAATGTGCATACAACACTACTGATTCAGGAGAATTCATTGTTTCTTCCTTCTTTGGTCGATCTCGTGCAGTCGATTTCCACACGACGACCATTAAGAGGTTCCTCTTTAGTTGAATCCTTCTCTGTAGGGATGAATGCAAAACTGGTCGAGGGTAATCTTCCACTTGATCAGTTTTGTCCATGTCCTCATCATCCCGAGTCAAGGGATGGGAAGGGTGATCTTCTTCTAAAAGGCGCTTGGCTTCGGGAAACAATATTCACAGTTTATCTCTCTTGTGAATATGATCTCTATCACCACAATTGGCACAAACTGTTGGTCTTTCACATGAACTGCTGAAATGGCCATGTATTTGGTAATTGAAACATCGCTTTGGTTGGGGAAATGGAGGACAGACTCTGCCCTTTTCAAAAGCTAAAGTTAGTTTCTCTGGAACCTTGTCGTCTTTGAATGTCAGTTGTAGTAATTCATACCCATTTTGTCGGAACATGTCTTAATTGTTCAATGATGAGAGTGCTGGTCCCTCAAAATTCTCAGTATTAGTCCCATTAACATTTGAAGTGACATTTATTTTCATTTCAAAGTAATTCATCATTTAAAATCATGTCTCTGGCTCATTCAGAACCTATTTTATGACAAAAGCAAAATTCCAAGAATTTAAAGAAAGCAAAAAAGTAAGATTAATCATAATATTTCAATATTATATATCATGTACAGCATATGTGTCTCACACATATAATTGTCCATTGTGCTTCGCATGGTCTTACACATATGTACAACTCTTTAAATCATGTCTATAGCTCATTTAGAACCAATTATATGACAAAAACATCATTTTGGGAACAAAAAAAACTGCAAAAAAGCAAAAATCAGGTTCTTTCAATATACATCATGAAGCAAGTGTTTCTTAATATTTGTGATTCCAAATATGTTTGGTATGGTTATAAACTTATTTTAAGCTCTTTAAATCATGTCTATCTCATTTAGAACCCATTTTATGACAAAAAAACAGCATTTTTGAGGTCTCGCAAAATGCAGATAAAGGTGATGATGTCAGTTGTAGTAATTCGTATCCATTTGGTTGGGACATACGTCTGAATTGTTCAATGCCTTGTTTCTGGAACCATTTCTTTAGCTCAGAGTCAGAGCATGTTTTACTCTCTTTCGAGAAGATAAGGCCTTTGCCTGGTCTTGTTTTTTGAAAGGTTCAATGGAGACTTTTGTACCGGCTGTTTCATTGACTGATGTCAGTTTCTGTTTGTCATTCTCAGGGTTAACAAGAAAGGTTCCGTTGATTTGAAGCTTAATTTTTCCTGAGTTCATAAACAGAAATAGCTGACAGGTCGTCAAGTGATTTCTTGACACCTTTTATCACAAGGCAATGTTCATCTTTTGTCATGTGCGAGGGGCAGTCAGGGTCAATCAAGTCACCCGAGGATGTCCTTGTCCATTGAAATCTTTTTTTCGATCTCCCGCTGAGGGACGCGCACCTTGGTTACCCGGTTGACGTACGTTCCGGTTTGGAAACATGGTAAATGACATATTCATTGATATTCCCCTGTAAGGTAGGGATGAAGTATAAAGCTTGGTACAAGTGCAACTCTGTAAGAAGAGCAGACCTGTACAAGTGCCACACAGTACAGGAGTAGACACACAGAAAAGTAGAGTAGACCTGGTCCAAGTGCTTCACAGTACGGGTAAAACACACAGCGCAGAGATTGCAGTACAGAGAGCAGGTACAAGTGCCACACAGTACAGGTGTAGACACCAAGAAAAGTAGACCTGGTACAAGTGCTTCACAGTATGGGTAAAACACAAAGAGAGAGCAGAGATTGTAGTACAGAGAGCAGGTACAAGTGCCACACAGTACAGGTGTAGACACAAAGAAAAGTAGACTTGGTACAAGTGCTTCGCAGTACGGGTGAAACACACACAGAGAGCAGAGATTGCAGTACAGAGAGCAGGTACAAGTGCCACACAGTACAGGTGTAGACACAAAGAAAAGTAGACTTGGTACAAGTGCTTCACAGTACGGGTGAAACACACACAGAGAGCAGAGATTGCAGTACAGAGAGCACGTACAAGTGCCACACAGTTCAGGTGTAGACACACAGAAAAGTAGACTTGGTACAAGTGCTTCACAGTACGGGTGAAACACACACAGAGAGCAGAGATTGCAGTACAGAGAGCAGGTAAAAGTGCCACACAGTTCAGGTTTAGACACACAGAAAAGTAGACTTGGTACAAGTGCTTCACAGTACGGGTGAAACACACAGAGAGAGCAGAGATTGCAGTACAGAGAGCCCGTACAAGTGCCACACAGTTCAGGTTTAGAAACACAGAGAAGTAGACTGGGTACAAGTGCTTCACAGTACGGGTGAAACACACTCAGAGCAGCGATTGTATAGAGAGCAAGTAAAAGTGCCACACAGTTCAGGTTTAGACACACAGAAAAGTAGACTTGGTACAAGTGCTTCACAGTACGGGTGAAACACAAAGAGAGAGCAGAGATTGCAGTACAGAGAGCAGATACAAGTGCCACACAGTTCAGGTTTAGAAACACAGAGAAGTAGACTGGGTACAAGTGCTTCACAGTACGGGTGAAACACACTCAGAGCAGAGATTGTATAGAGAGCAGGTACAAGTGCCACACAGTTCAGGTTTAGACACACAGAAAAGTAGACTTGGTACAAGTGCTTCACAGTACAGGTGAAACACAGAGAGAGCAGAGATTGCAGTACAGAGAGCAGATAAAAGTGCCACACAGTGCAGGTGTAGACACAGAAGATGAGAGCTTCAATTTGCTGGGTTTTTTTTCTATGAAAGCTCTTGCTTGTGTTCAAAATTTGGTTTGTGTGTGTGTCGATCTGAAAGTTGTGTTTTTAGATTTTTGAACAAATAAGAGGTTTCAACGGTGAAAAATATAAGGTATAACAATTAATGTTCAACAAAGCATGAAACCACTAGTAAATAAAATAGAGGGAGTAAAGTCTAGGATTTGCTATAAGAAGACAAGTTAATAAATAAGAATACAAACATATATAGCTCTGATATGAAGCTGAATAGTGTGTGCTTCGTGCGACAATTACTGATAGGCTGTGGAGATGGTTGAGTCCAAGTTGCACATAGACGGTCAAAACAGTCCTATGTGCTTGGGCGGCATATTCCCTTGCGGAAATAGGTCAGTTTTAACAGTCTAAGTTGCACCTTGTATGATATGCAGGTCAACAGTCACAGTCAGGTGAGCAGGGGAATCCCCAATTCTTGTAGTGGCTTGTCAAGGAAAACAGGCACCCCATGATCTGTTATGCCAAATATCTGTTATGAAGCAGGTGCCCAGCTGGCTGGCAGACTGTCAGCTGGGATTTTCCCAGCTGGCAGAGTTGTCAGCTGGGAGTCAATCTTTGGTGCTCAACCGATGAAATTTGCAGTCAGGTAATGAGAAAGCAGTTGAGGTGGCCGGCTGGGAAAAATTATATTCATATCAGCTGGCTGGGAGGTGCTGAATGACACTTGGGCTGGCTGGCAACCCAGCTGGCAGCATAACTGATATTTTCTCTAGTTGCACAAAAATTTATCTAACTGTCACAAAAGATGTGCAACCAAGAACTTACACTGATATGGGCATTATAATAACACACTGTCATGAGGTGTCCCTGTGAAAAGTAAAATATCTTCCAAAATATGCAGTGTGTGACCAACAAAATTGCCACAGGACACCCAAGAATTTCCAACAAGAACCTATAGGGCAGATTTCACCAAGAGCTAAGCCAGGCAGGACTGTACCCATGGGGGGGGGTGTAACACCCCCCTCCCCATATTTGGCCAGAGGGGGCCCAAGATAGAGGTAGCTAAAACACGTTTTGGACTAAAAAAATTACCAAGAGGGCCCCCCCCAATGGACTCGATAAATTTGTTTCAGAGGCACCCTGCCTCGCTGACACAAAATTTACTTCAAAGGGCCCCCTCTCATAACTGAATGAACTTATTTCAGAAAGCCAACTAAGGAGAAATTTAATTCAGAGCCCCCCCCCCCCAATGACTCGAGAAATTTATTTCAGAGGGCCCCCGACTGACTTCAAGAAATTTATTTTAGAGGGCCCCAAATAAACTGAGCATTATTATAAACCCAACATTGCAAAATGGCTTAAAATGGCACTTCCTCTTAAAATATCGAAATGAAAGTTAGCACATGCCTAGTAGTTGCCATCAGGTATATTTGTCACAATTTTAACATCTCCAAGTGCAATACTTCTGTGTCAAATTAAACTTTGGAAGTCCTGTGCCTCTTATGTGAAAATTTCACTAGGTGCAGTAGGTGGCTTCACAGATAGCCCAGTTTTGGAGGGAAAATCTCCCACCAAGTCATTCTGGCAGTGGACATGAGTGAATGAACAGCTCACTCTAAACTGTGATTACTAGTTTACAGTTACAATACACATTAGAAGTAATTTTACATTTATATTCTATTCTATTCAGCTATTCCAAATTTCACTTTGATATATGTATATATATATTCCAGTCTGATAGAAATGTTCTATTTGATAAATTAAGTCTAAAATTGGGATATATTGGGAAACAGGGACGGACTGGCAGCATGTCGGGCCCCGTGGCAAAATCAGTCAATGGGCCCCTTACGTTCCAACCGTCTGTGTTATTTCCAATTAAAAATTTTAATACTACAGGCCTATATTTGCAAATTATTAATTTATTAGGTTGGGGGCCTCTGCATGAGAGGGTTTTGTCCTCTCACTTGGTAATGTTGCAAAACAAAATCATGAACCTGACAGTGAAATTTTGCTCTTTTTCTTTACTTTCATTTTTTGACATGTTGCATGGCCCCCCGGAGAGGGTGGGCCCGTGGCAGTTGCCACTTTGCCACATAGGCCAGTCCGCCTCTGTTGGGAAATTGAAGCAGCTTTACTGTGTGGAGTCAATTGGACCACTTGTAAGAGAGGACCACAGATAGGGTAATGAAATAATAATATTCACTGCATATATATATATATATATATATGTTTATTTAATATTTTATGTTTCCAGTAATGTGATAGTATAGAATACGTAATATATTTTATTTATATAATTGGTACTTATATTGATAAGAACATATATACATATGTCAATCAATTCTATTGTATCAATGGTATTGCAATCTATTAACTGTATGTATTCACAGCTGATAGTGATAACTATTTATATATTGTTGATTATATCTTACATGTGATATTTATATCCACAGGGTCGTTGAATACTTGTGGACTATTAAAGACTTAAAATGGAACCTGGAGTCTCTCGTATTTTTGGGATCAACCTAACTACCGTACGGAAGAGAACTATAACACTTTTAGATATATTCAGGCGCAAAAATATGGAATGGTATGCCAATGATATTAAAAGCTTTATTTCTGTAAAAGATTTCAAAGACAAACTTAAGACGTGGGACGATTGTTCATGTCTCTGCAAGGTAGACACACAACTTATATTTGAATGAAAGTTTATATAGTTCGAAAGTTAAATGAAAGTTTGCATGATTTAAATTTTATTTAAAGAGAATTAATTAACGGTCTGTAATGAATCATCTTGTTTTTTTGTTTGTCAATTTTATTTGTTGATTTTTAACTGTTATGTAATAGCTCTCAGCTAATGTTTCTTTTTAAATGTAAATCATGACGTTAAATAAATTTTATTGTTTATTGTTATTATTAATGAAATGTCGCAGAAGCAGAAATGATACCTGCAATGATGAAGTGACACAATGGGGGATGAGGAAGGCCTTACTGTTAACTGATACCTACTCAAAAGCGAGTATGTCCCAGGAGAAAGCAGGACCGTAGGACAAGGAGGGGCCACAATGGAAACCTTTGTTAACTTCTTTAAAGTTGAATCCCACAGAATACTGCTGCTCCACCTATTGTACTCCACAGTTCAACAAAAATACCCCAGCTGGTGGCTCCCCCGCTCTGTCAAATTGTTCATATGCATTAGAAATGCCACAGATTTTTGAAAACAGGGGTGGGCTCACTCGAAAGCTGCTGACTCAGCCAGGAATAATGGCTCTAAACCATAAATGCACACATTTTGGGTCGATATACAGGCCTATAATTCTATCCAACTTTCATAAAAATCGGAGAAGGAATCTTTGAGATATTCAAGTTTATCTTAAGAGGGACTTATTTTTGTTGAACTGTTTTTCAAAATGTTCACATATTGTACACCACGTAACTCTCAAAAAACATCGGTAACCCCCCTTCAAAGGCATGTTTTTCAATAAAGTGTATTTTCAGCTATATTCCTGTAAGTCTTCATAAATATTTCATGGATATTGTTCGAGTGACACTGCTTTTCGTTATAAATCCCACACTCTTTTAGTATTTTACTGTATGTTTCAATGTAATGACATTAGATTTTTAAAAGATCATAGTTCGAAAATTATGTTGGATAGCCCCCTTATTTTTTTTTACGTTGGAAATCTTCCTTTTTGAAGAACTTTTTGGCAAAGTTTCATGAATATCTCATGGATTTTAGATTTCTTGCTAAGTGTGGGATTCAACTTTAATGGCAGAAATGTTGTCATTGATGAAGAAGTGATAGTAATATGCCTCGGCACAGACACAATCTTTAAGTTGAAGGAAGTATATAAAGAGCATATGTAACAATTAAGCCTGCTAGTCACATTTAGGCAAAGGCACCCCTTGCCCATTGTGTGGCTTGAGGTGCCGATCAGGCCACTTAAGAGCGGCCCTCTAGGAGAGCGGCTATGATTTCAGACCAATTAATCAACGTGGAGTAAAGACAAGGAAAAACTTCAACAAAAGACTAAGGAGAATAATTAGGAAATTTCCAGGAGTTCACTGCCGTTCCGTACACAAAACTCTGATGGTCAAACAGGGTATGAATAGGGTTGAAGGATGGATGATTGGGGCTTTACGTCCTGTATTTATGCACTTGGAAGGCTAATTAGGACAGGAGGACACGGCAATGAGGCAAAGGATGATTGAAACAGCAATCCAACATAGGCCCAGGTGACCCGACAAGAGCTGGATTCGAACCCTGGACCCAGCGACTGGCAGTCCAGCAAGCTGCCACCAGACCAACCCTCCCCCACCCCCTTGGTATAATAGGGTAGTAAACCCTGAATCCTTCTACCCAGATGGGCTGCACCTGAGCCGGAAAGGGAAGGCGGATGACTTAATGCATGCTATAACACAAATTCTGTCACTGGACTTACTGGAATTAATAGACAGAATGACCCAGCAGAGGACCAGGCCTTGTTGTCCTTGCAGACTGCAGAGATGCCATCTCAGAGACACGTTTCTGAGACATGAAAGTAATTATAGTTCAAGACGTGGAAATAAAGTAGTTCAAGGCAGGCTTAATACTTACAAATATGGATATCATACTTTTAGATATTAGGCACAACAATATGGAATAGTACGCCAATTATATTAAAAGCTCTTTTTCTGTCAAAGATTTCAAAGATAAACTTAAGTGGGACGATTGCCCATGTCTCTGCAAGGTAGACACACAACTTATATTTGAATGAAGTTTATATAGTTCGAAAGTTAAATGAAAGTTTGCATGATTAAATTTTATTTAATGAGAATTAATTAACGGTCTGTAATGAATCATCTTAGCTTTTAGTTTGTTGATTTTATTTGTTGATTTTTAACTGTTATGTAATAGCTCTCAGCTAATGTTTCTTTTTAATGTAAATCGTGACGTTAAATAAATTTTATTGTTTATTGTTATTAATAAAATGTCGCAGAAGCAGAAATGATACCTGCAATGACGAAGTGACACAATGGAGGATGAGGAAGGCCTTAACTGATACCTACTCAAAAGTGAGTTTGTCCCAGGAGAAAGCAGGACCATAGAACAAGGAGGAGGCACAATTGAAACCTTTTTAACTTCATCAATGGCAGAAATGTTGTCATTGATGAAGAAGTGATAGTAATATGCCTTGGCACAGACACAATCTTTAAGTTGAAGGAAGTATATAAAGAGCACGTGTAACAATTAAGCCTACTAGTCACATTAAGGCAAAGGCACCCCTTGCCCATTGTGTGGTTTGAGGTGCCAATCAGGCCACTTGAGAGCGGCCTTCTAGGACAGCGGCTATGATTTCACACCAGTCACTGGACTTGCTGGAATTAATAGCCAGAATGATCCAGCAGAGGACCAGGCCTTGTTGTCCTTGCATACTGCAGAGATGCCCTGTCAATCCACATCTTCAGCATGCTGACTGACATAATGACGCATAGAACTGAATGTATTACCTGTTTGATGAATTAGATTATGTTTTCCTTTGTTTCATGTCTTCTGTGAACATCTGAGGTTTGGTGCATGAAGTCCCTTGAGGCTGAAACCTGGTGGCAAGGTAAATGTACACACATCATTCGTGTGGCAGAGTGAGTTGGTGTTTTTCATCTCATCAGCACCTGATTGGGCTATTTACAGACATACTTGGTTTATATCAATGGTCTTGGTATGTTTTGTTTCTGAGATGTTGAGGGTGCTTTTTGTTGGGAGTGCTTGGCATTTTACTTTTGTCTGTTCGAAGAATCAAGTGGTATGTTGGATTTCTTATTTTGAGTGTTTTCTTGTTTTCAGAAGCCAGCGCTTCTTTCTTCTTGGCATGCTTGAGTGACGTCTTTGTCCTGCGGGCGTTTGTGGAGAATGTTTGACTTATTCAGATTGTTTTCCTGGGTGATGTGCATGCAACTGGTTCAGGTGAATCCATCATTTCTTCCCTCTTTTCTTAGATCATAATACAGATTCCTGTACAATTTCGACAGCCTTCAATTCGTACAAGAAGCTATCAGAATAAAGGCAAGTACAAAACAGTCAAGAGAGCGCAGGAAGCATACAGGATTGATTATTGCGCTGGTAACGACCATTCTTAGATCATAATGCAGATTTTTGCAAAATTTCTATGGCCTTCAGCTCATGCAAGAGGCTTTCAGCTTCAGGCCCCTTAAGTTAAGGGCAAGTACAGAACAATCGAGAGAGCACAGGAAGAATTTGGGATTGATTGACCATTCTTAGATCATA
The DNA here is from genome assembly GCA_026936325.1 of Platynereis dumerilii. Lineage (NCBI taxonomy): Eukaryota > Metazoa > Annelida > Polychaeta > Phyllodocida > Nereididae > Platynereis > Platynereis dumerilii. Next base: position 13,496,507 of record JAPTHN010000007.1, read on the forward strand.
ATGCAGATTCTTGTACAATTTCTACGGCCTTCAGTTCATGCAAGAGGTTTTCAGCTTCAGGGTGAGTGACTGAGCGAGTTAGTGTTTTACGAGGGGTGTTCAGAAAGTTCGAGGCTTTTTTTTCATATGGATTCGTATTTTCAATCTAGAACTATGAATTTTTCACAGGATAAAATTCAGCATACTTGGAATGGATTTCTAAAATTTTGGACCATTCGCACATTTTTAAGTCATTCTGTGGTTGCCATGGAAACTGAAAGTTCAGCATCTTGGGGCAGGTAACATTGAGACCAAGAATGCCAAGAAATTGTGACTGTGAGAGACTTCTCTCTGTCACTTTTATAAGTGAGATTGACAATATTTGACACAAGAAATATAGTACTAGCTTGTAAATATGCTTGCAAGCACACCAAATGTGTGTATTCTTAAACTGAACCCATGTAGGAAGGCACTCCTGCTTGCCAGATTTGGCGAGGGAAATTCCGGCGGCAGGGGTGTGTTTCCCTGACTACATAAAGACTTGTGAAAGCATGGATTCACTGGTATGAACAAGAAACCAAAATGGGCAGCATTATCCATCCCAGCTATTCCTGTGACATGTTGCTTTACATAAATCCTGGATTTCCCTTACTTTAGTCCATGGGGGCTATAGTTTCTGGCACTGGAAGAGAAAAGGCTTTGGATGACCAAAATTCTTTCACAGAACTTTGTTTTGAGGACTTCAAGGAACATTTACTTCAATGGGTCAGGTGTATGAATCAATGTTTTTGGTGAGCTTGGGAGTATTTTTAAGGCTAATATTATATTTCTTGTGTCAAATATTGTCAATCTCACTAATGCAAGTGATAGTGAGAGGTCTCTCACAGCCAAAATGCATTTGCTTTAGCGGTTTCAGTATTGTCTGCCCCAAGAAGCTGAACTTTCAGTTTCCATGGCAACCACTGAATGACTTAAAAATGTCCAAATTGTCCAAAATTTTGGAAATCCATTCGAAATATGCTGAATTTTATCCTGTGAAAAATTCATAGTTCTAGATTGAAAACCAGTGTCCATATAAAAAAAAGCCTCGAACTTTCTGAACGCCCCTCGTATGCCCCATCAGCACCGGTGTGGGCCATTTAGAGGCAAAGCTTCAGGGTCAGAAAAATAAGTAATTACCCCTATCCATTTAGCCATGCACCCTCTTTGTTATACATTGAAGTATGATGGTCAATATAGTGAAATTGAGTAAAAGTTATCATTGAGCATTGATTGTATTTGGTTTATCTGCAGGATATACGACAAATCTTGAGGAAACATTATCATGGCAAGTCTGTCATCAGAGAGCACAATGAGAAGACAGTAAGTGGCGACAGCAGACGCATTCTAGTTTCAGCAGCTGTAAATGTTCTGATGGAAAGACATGGCACATAGGAAGTTCACATGTAATACCATTTCTTGTTGCACAATTTTTAAAATACATTTATATTATTCCATCATGTGAGTGAATAAAGATATTGAATTGAATTGAATTACTACTATTTCCATATCAGCTTAAGAAGGTTGCCACAAGGGGCTGCCTTGGGCCCCATTAAATTTGTACAACAAACTAAACTTGTGATAAATCTCAAACAGTTTGTCAGTTGTGTTGGCAGACTATTGTAATGCCTTTATTCACGCGTGGTAGACGTCACCACCCACCAGTGCAGATGTGGAAAATAAACAGGATTTTTCTTTGACATTTTTTGAGAAGACGAAAGAAGAAATCTACGAGAATTTTGTTACCATGGATTCTATGAATATACCCAGACACTAGAACTGATGAGATATTTAACCGACATTCATCGAAATTGCTCAAGGAGCACTCTTTGAGAACCCTTGTTCAGGTTGGTCTAAGTAAAGTATGTCAGCTGCATCTGGAGGTGATTTGAACCCATCACAATGCTTTCAGGCTGCAACTACACCTTCTTTACCCAAACTTACCTATGTGTGCACCAACATCAACGTACTTCATCAGGGGATTCCTTCTGCCAGCCAATCAAAATTCAGGAGATCACAGAGCCATCTGTTGAATAAACTGCAACCTAAATTGATCACAGTGCCTCCTGCACTATAGCCTGTTTCCCAGCCATCACAAAACAGGCCCATTGGCCATGGGATATCCCAAGAATACAAAATATATATTTATAGCGACTTCCGCAAATATAACCGCACACAACGGCTGTCATATTCCCATAGGGGGCGCTTAATACATACACCTTTGTATAATAGAACAGAATAAAGACAAAGCATTCGATCATTCTGCCTGTGGCTGACCTTTTGAAATCGTCACCACCCCTCAGCAAGCTGTAACAATACAGAATATAAAAGCAGCCATCAAAGAAGTATCAGACTTTGACAAAGATGGCACAGAGGTCAAAAGGCATAGTAGTGTACAGAGCCCCAGAAAGCAGACATTCCGTGGACACCACCATCCTAATCCCTGGCCAACACTAGAAACATCACTGGACTTGAAAATTCATTATAATGGTAATAATGCTATCAGAATGAGTTAGATTACATGTAATGATGCAGTGTCTCTGCCAATCACATGGACTTTATTGACTATGTTTCACTGTCCCATGCTAAGAACTTATGCTCATTGAAATGGCTGTGACAAACACACACACAGAAATCTCCTCACATAAGCTATGGCAGAGCTTAATTAATATACCAAGCTGAAAGATGACACAGAAACAAGAGTTATCAGAAGTGATAACATCACTGAGACACGAGACAAAACAGGCAAGTCATACATCCGTTGCAGACTAATTAATAAGCTCCATGTGATAGATAACCAAGGCATCAAGATTATTAAGATAGTCATAAGTTGTAATATGGGGACTTTTATGTCTCCTGATAAATCATCGCAAAGTAAATAAATCTTAAGTGAACCGAATAACCCATTCGATGAAAATCACGAGCCTCACTCTCAACCAGTTCAATTGCCAGGATAACAATCAGCATTCAAAAGTCGATTAACTAAACCAAGTTTTTTTTTTTAAAATTGGTATGACACCTACCAAAAAACCTTTTCAATGAGAATCACAAGCCAAAAATAACGGTCTTTTTAATAACAAAGAAGAAGTGTAAGCCTCACATTTAACCAAATAAGTTGACGAAGGAGCTAGACATTGCATTGCAAAACAGATTTTAACAAAAATCAGCTAAATCTTTATTTGGAATAACCTGGTACAATAGCCACGCAATCATAATTTTGATGAGAATCACAAGCCAAAAATATTTTTCGACTTTTTAATAACACAGAGTCCCCATATTCAACCAATTAAGTTGATGTAAGAGTAAAATGTACGGCAAAAATGATCAAAGAGAATCAGTCATATCTCCAGCCATATCTTCAATTGGAATAATAGCCACCGAATGATCCTTTTGATGAGAATCACAAGCCAAAGTAACACTATGACCTTTTAATGACAAAGAAGACATGAAGGCCTCATGTTTTAACCAGTTAAATTGATGAACCAGAACAATGCATGACAAAACTAATTAACGAAAATCAGCAATACAGCTTTCCTACTCACATTTGAAAAGTGAATTCAAGGACTTTTCCGGGATTTATGCAGGACGAAAATAATCAAATTTTGATTATTTATTTCCCACAGAAACTTATACAGATTCAAAAGGACACGTATCTATGCATTGCAACTGGATTTTCAAGGATTTTTTTCTGCAGATCATCAGGATTCCAGGACCACCAGATATTTTGCAGTTTTTAAGGACTTTTCATGGACTTTCAAGGACCACTTAATTTTTAAGGACTTTTAAGAATTTTCAAGGACTGTGGGTGCCCACTGCCCAGCTTTATCTTCAATTAGACAAAATTACCAACAAATAATGCTTTTGATGATATTCACAAGCCAAAAGTAACATTCATGACTTTTTAATAACCAAGAAGATATGTCGGCCTCACATCAACTAATAACATAGGCGAAAAATGAGCATGCAATTTGATAAACTAAGATCAACCAAAATTAAATTTGGTACAACAGCCACAAAAGACACAACCTTTGAGCATAATAAATATTTTATGAATAATACATACAAAACAAGTATGTACATTCTTTGAAGTTTGTGCTACAACATAAATACCAATATCATGGAAGGGCATATAAAATATGAAGGTGTTAAAAATATATATGATTCAAGCAGGTTCAGATTTTATAGGAGCTTTTAACTGTTCCTTTAGGGCTTTCAATCTGGCATTGATGTCAGTGAGGCTCATCTCCTGCAAAATATATATTTTTTACAAAACTCCTATGAGGTCATTTATGGATATACAGTGCAGCCCCCTATATCGCGCTTCTCTATATATATACATGTAATACAAAATCAAATGTGATTCACACAAAGACTAAGCCTAATTATGTGTAGGATAATTTTGAATGATTTAGGCCTAACAAGGACATTTAGGCCTAATGAAGACTTGGAAAAAAAAGAAAGTTGCAAATGTCAACCTCAATTTTTTTTTCATGAATTTGAATAAACTTGTAATGACTAAAATAATACAAACTGACCTTTTTCTCAGGTTGAAATTCTCTTTTCACTTCCATAGCTGCCTGGTTTAACTTCGGGACAGACTGCAACAAAATTATAATTTGTACCATTTTTAAAACTTTGTGAGGGATAACGATCAACCAGCATGAACAGCAACGATAAAAGAAAGTTTCAATTTACAAATCGCTCCCCAAAAAAAAGCTATATAGAATTATTATTTCTTTATCATAACCATAATGGGAAAATATTACTTACTCCATGATCAAAATATTCTGGTGAGAGGCTCTCCAAAAACAGCACTCGGTTTTCAAGCACCCTTAATCTTTCAAATACATCTTTAGGTATTCCTGTAACATGAAACAAGTGTCTCATAATAATTACATCAATTCAGTTTTGTCAATTTAATATTGAAAACATGAAATGGTTCATACTGACTCCTTAAGCAAAAGTGACAACTGAATTTTATTGTAATGACATATATACATTTTTTGATACATTTGAAATGCCAGTAAAAATCTAGACCATATTCTCACCTCTTTTAATTCCGACATGAGTCTCCACATTCCTCAACCTCTCCTCCATCCCTTCTGGAATATCGAGGATGGGTTTTCTATCTTGAACTTGGGGAATAATATTTCGCGGTTTGGAAGGGGGTGCAGTCCTTGTTTGGCCTGGAAGCGTCTGAGGTCCGTACAAATTATGAACTCTCGTGACTGAAAACAGGCAATAAAACTTTTGTAATATTTCTTTAAATTACATTACAACTCCCCATGCCTGGAAAAAGTAGGGAATTTGGGCATGTCATTGCCTGGAAATTTCCAAATCTCACTGGAAATATTTGAACGTCCAAATTTTTTACTTGGAAGCAGTCATTCGATTTGAGACCATTAATTTGAAATTTTTTCATACTTTATGAAATTGCCTGGAAATTCCCATTTTTTCTGGCCCTCTACTCCCTTTCATTTATCACTTACTCATTGATAACAAATGCAAACTTGAGTCTGTAAATCAATGACACCGCAGAAGCCATTTTGTCCATAATAATGATCACAGATACCAATGACAAACAAGACAAAATTTAATACTGATAATATATTACCTTTTACATGACTTTTTGAGTCTGTGTGGGGTACAAAAACTGCATCAGTTCTGGCGCAACTATCCTCTGAAATTAAAGGAACCACAATAATAAAATTTTCATCGAACAATAAGAACACAGATTCAGACAGAGCTGGAAAAATATTCATTGAACATAATAAACTTACCAGGATCAATTATTCTGTTACAAAACTCCCTTTTATTCCCTTCATCGACTTCAAATTTCTTTCTTTCAATGAACGCATTGATTCTTCTTTCAACCTGGGGGATATATTGACAAAAAAAGTAAGTCTAAAATAAAAAGATTAACAAATTATTCCAACAGCTTAAAATGTTAACAACACATCACTGCTTAAAAACAGCAGTAAATTATTCTATATTACATCCATATTACAAGGAGACACAATAGCTGCTACAAGAGGTTCTAACATTCCAAAGGCATTCCACTAGTGTAAGTTGATTTTAAAGAGAGAGAATTTTTTTGTTTGATTGACATAAGCATGGAAGTATCTAGCCTTTAAAAAAATATGCGACGCGAGACAACATGTCCCAACATACAAACTATAAAGCCTCAAATGCTGCCTCATTCAGTACATAACTTTAACCACATTTATTCCCATTCATACCTCTGAGTTAGTAGCCCTGACTTGCACCAGAGAGGGATCCAACTCGGGCGCATTTTCCCTCCGATATTCCATATTGAATAAATGTTTCCTTTTCATTGGTCTTCGAGATCGAGGCTGCTGATTCACATCACCATTCACTTCCATGCACTCCTCCTCCTCCTCATTCTTCTCCTTCTTTACTTTGGTACGCTGTAACTCCTGTTGCATTTTCTGTTGCAAAAAATATCAATTCATCGATTTATTCAACTTTAATAATAGTTCTGTCATCAAACTGAAGAAGATGTGAAACTACAGTTAAACATAAAATTCATGAACTACATAATTTTATAAAGGCTACCTGTAAGTCATCAATAAATGTTTGCAAATCTGACAGCAATGTCTCCTCTCTGCATGTAGTATTCTCTGAAGTCACATTTTTCACCATTTCCAAATCCTTGCTGCAGAAATACGATTGCTGCAATAGAAAGAATAGAAGTTCAATGAACATTAATATTAGAAACAAAAAGGTAAACAATTGGCAATTGCACACGAGAAGTATCCAATACTATACACAGAATATTTTTTTGACAAGTTGCAGTAAGTTACTTCATGTACATGTATGTACAAACAAGTAGGCTTATCCTGGCTTGCATTAAACAGTGTTAAACGTTAAGTTGTATGAAGCTCCTGAATGGACACTCGTGCCTCACACACAAAGGCGAGAGTGTCCTTGCACAAAAGATTTGAGGCCTCTTCGAAGTGTGAGTGCTCGCACCGAAAAGGGTAAAGTTCTACAGCACAGCAACGTTTCGCCGATGGGGGAAGGTTTCACAGGTGAGGGGCGAGGCTCTGTAAACGAGGGGTGAGATCTCATCGGTGAAAGCAAGAATTCATCGGCTAAGCGCGAGGGACCCTTTTGCAGCTTCATAAAATTACTCATCCCGAGTTTTAATGCTCGCACAAATCAAATGTGAATTGCGGATTATGAATTGCGGAAGTTTAAACGATGAGCATCATCAGAGCATGAGAAGTCCAGAACAGGCAGCTGATCGGCAGCATTAGGCCTAAATTTCTATAAAATTTCTACAATTTAATTCTTGCACAACTATTCACATGGTGGAGGATGGCTATCATATTTAATAAGCCTATCAATGATTATTATCATTGCAAAATTTGCAATGCAATGTTTGCAGGTTTGAGTTTCAATGTCAAATGACATACCATGACAAGCAAGAGAGTACACTGCATGTACTGTGTACTTAGAATTAACATATATTGCAAGTGCAAGTCTATCAATTTCACCTTTCCCAAGAAATCTTTCAAACAGTGGAGAAAACTCTCAACAACACTTCCATCCATTTTTTTTTTCTCCCTTTTTGCCAGCAATTCACCAGAGGGCAACACTTTGAGGAAAAACGCCCTCTTGTGACTTATTTTTTTAGGGAGATCTCATTTTATTTTATTTTTTTAAATATTTCAAAAATTACATCCAACAACTTAATTAACCCAAATCTGTATGTGTGGAAAATTGAAGTTGATAGCAGGGGTATGCTGTGGTGGTCAGGATGTTTAGGGGCACCTGTTCTTCAATTGGAGTTACTCAATGCTCCCTGCAAGTCGTCATTCCTTCAGAACGAGGTTCGGGCAACAAAAAATTCATCATGGTTGATTCTGACTTCAAATGGCCCGTTTCGATATAATCTGCACGTAAGTTACGTATTGATTGCTTGAATATGTTGTTGACATTCTATCCTTAGTATTTATCTAGTTGTTGGCTGCATAGAAATCTGCTGGTTGTGCCAAATTTGAAGTGAAAATTGACGACCTCTTTTCTTTGAGGATTACCTCGATTATTCAATATGGCCGCTGCTTGTGATCTGACAAGTGCCGACTTCTCACTGAAAATTGATGTTTATTGCTTTGACACTTTAATTGACAGTCTGAATTTTGTGTTTATTTAGAGTTAAGAAGATGGTGTGCTGAGCTACACTAACAATGGTGGGCGGAGACTTTGTTGGAGCGTTTGGGAGTGGATTTTAAACTTGACAGCAGTGTGCTTGTCAGATTTTGACAAGACAGTCTGCTTCATTCAATCAACAAACTAAAGGAATTCTACAGTGCCAAGACACAGGTTGTCATCCTTTCTCCACCTGATCGCCATGGTCTTCTTCTAGGAGTTTGTGTGCTGCTATTGTCTTGATTGTGAAACCCTCAAATTGTTGCTAAAATGTGGTCAGACTCTCCAGCCAGTGAGATGGCTGCACTGGCTGTGATACAGTGTCGACCAAATTCTCACCCATTCCAAGAGAGACACATTTCTCTACACGAGCCTGTGAAAGTTGGAAGGTCCGTAGCAAGAGCTCGACCTGCCCCGAACAATGCCATCTTTGACTGCAAAGTGCTCTCCAGAAATCATGCCTTGATGTGGTTCGAAAATGGAAAGGTAAGCATCTTTATATTTTAGCGCTGAAGTGAAACTCCTGACTGTCAAAGAGTATGTCACCTTGGTGTACTCCTTTTATGATAATTCACTGGATGTTGTGGCAAAGCATGACGATTTGTCAAAAATGTCAATGACAGTATGGTGATGCATGGTCAGACTCTCTGACCATGCTGACTACTGAGTCTACTGGAAGAACTGGGAGGTTGCTAATGGTTCCAAACACTGAATAATAATGTAATAGTCTCAACAATCGTTATATATGTCAGTATGTATGGTGCTAAGTGTTTTTTAGTGAAATTGAATATATATTTGTTCACTTGCCTTCATGTATATTGACATGCTGTTTTCAATTTCCTGATGTTAGGAAATTTGAAGCATGCGTCATAACTCGGGACATGTGCTTTTGCAAATGCAAAGTTGCAGTCTTTGATTTTACAACATGTTAACAACAGGAAGACAGACTTGTTCACTTGGGATCTGTTTTTATCAAAAAATTTAATAGAAGTTGTCTTTTTGTGCTCAATTTAGTGAATTTATGAATCCAATAGATTTCTGTAGAACTACAGAAGTGTAGAGGCTGTAAACCAAGCGGTTAAATACAGCCTGTGACACACTTGACATATTGTTCTAAACCCTCTTCATACAATACAGACTGTATTGAGTGCAGTAATACAAAATATTGATCAATGACCTTGCAAGTTTGAATTCAATGATTCAGTTAAAGGGTTAAGGTTAAGAAGTTCATCATTTCAATAGAGGTTAGAAAAGATTATTGTTGTCAGTGTCACATGTGGTTTGTTTACCATGTTTACCTATCACTGCTATCAGTACAGTGAAGTTGGTGTTGCAGAGTACTATTAAGCAATACTGTAGCATGGTCAGTCACTATTTACCAGCTTGGTCTACTAATGATTCAATTTTGTAACAAAAAGCTTAGTGCACATTATTTTTGCTGCAACTGCACACATGGAACCCAACAAGTGCTATATTCTGACTTGGTGTTCTTAATTCAGGGTATAAAATAAGCGTGCAACGATCCCAAAATGTGCAGTGATCAATCTGAAATGTGCAGTGATCAAACTGAATTTGTGCAGTGATCAAATTCACCCTTTTAAGCTGAATTATGGTGAACTGCATAATTCCAACAATATATTTTCAACAAGTGTAAGACATTTGCCCACCTGATGATAGTTTTGGCAATTTTTACTGCTTGACAACTCAAAGACAGTTCTGAGTCACTGGTTTATTGTTCATTAGATTGTTGAGATGCAATGTAGGAAGAGTATAATCTTATAAATCTTGAAACACTGCCTCAGAGCACAGGCATTACGAGTATTCACAAAACTTCTGCATCAGACCATAGCCATGCACTGCTCATTATCACTGCAGACACACCAAGGTTGGCAAGTCCCCTGAATCAATCACCCTGCTGTAATTCTGCACTAATTGGTTACAGCCATTGCAGGCTGGGTTGTTGATTCAGATTTACCACTTTTTGCTGTTTAAGGAGGTGAGCATCATGCCGGCCATTCAGCGGGAGGGCTGGTAAATGATCAAAATGCTTGTGCTTGAGAGGTGGCAAGAAATTTTCCCCAGATAATTTTATCTGATTCTTGTACCATAAGTGCAACGGCTTTGAAACTATACTCCTAAAAACTATGCGATTGAGAGTAAATCATCCAGTTCATGAATTTTAAAATAGTCATTTATAGCCAACCACTTTGTTTCTTATTGATCTGCTGAGGGGCAACATTGCAAGCTAAACAGACCAAAGGGTTCAGTATAATATCAAAAATTAAGACCCCTCAACACAACTTCATCTGATACAAAATTCTTTCTGCATTTGTTGAAAGTTTGTTTCGTCAGCAGATTTTAGTCTCACCAACCACAGGCAATGCCCATTTGGCCACTTTTAAAATTCCAAATCATTATAAATTGTGACAAGATTTGGCCAAGTTGAGACAGACCTCACATTGCCTCGACAAATGTTTGATACCATTTGATATGTTAATTGCAATTTTAAATTCTATCGGACATAGAATTTACTGAAATTTATGGTAAGCACTAAAAATTATATTTAACTCTCTGCAAAAAATCAGCTTCCTATTATATATTTTATCCTATTTCATAGGGGTAAATCAAGTAATTCTGTGTCAATTTGACAAATGGAGCCTGGTTCAGAATGCCTTGAAAATTTACCAGAATCAAGGTTTCTCACAAGAAGGCACAAATTCCAAATAATACAGTCTCAGAAAGTTCAGGACAAAAATGTGAAAAAACTGCAATTTTCAGATTTTTTGGACGACCTGTGAAATAGACACAAATGCGCTGAGGTGGCTGAAACAATGTGTTATAACACTTGGGCTACATTAAAACTTGTGATTGTAGGACCCTAGGTTTTACACTGAGTTACATGCCTTCAAATTTCTGGACTTTCAAATATTTTACAGAAATTCAGAAACTATTCAAGATATCACTGTATTGCAAGGATTTGTGCTTTCTGGTGAGAAACTTTGATTCTGGTAAATTTTCAAGACATTCTAAATGAGTTGAATGGGAAAATTTTCTGAAATTTCATGTAATGACATGGAATTATTCATACTAGGCCTATAGTCTTTCAATGACTCCAGTAACATATTTTGTTGCATGTATTTTCTTTTAAACTGCTTTACAAATAAGTGTATCTCCTTAAAAGTTTCCTGGAACAGATGGTGATCAATAGACTTATGTACAAATTATTTAACTAAAGTTCTGTCATGTTCAATTTTCGACCTACGTTTGGTTGACTACTGAAGAAAGACAGTTTGTTGCTTTATTTATTTCAGAAGTATAGGAAAGTAAGCAGTAGAGCTGAATCAGACACTATCAAATTAAAAGAAGATAAGCAAAAGCCCATCAACAAGCTGTTTAGAAACATGTACTGATATTTCATGTCATAATTTTAGATGATAATATTTCACTTTTCAATTGAGCCATGCATGAACGCTGGCACTTGAAAACGCCGATTGGTCGCCGATTGGTTCGCACGAGACAATATGTGCAGTGATCAAATTTTCTTATTTTATACCCTGTCTTAATTTGACACCATACGTACTTCAGATGCCTGATATATACCCTGCCAAGATGGATGTTGAGAAAATTGGCCTGGTGCCCACTGCCCACTTTATCCCACAGACTAGGAGGGTTATTAACCCTCAGAGGGGTAAGAACAATATGCCAAGTGTGTCATAGGGTTGTTTTATACTCTGTAGCTTTAGATATAGTATTTCTAGGAGTTTATGAAGAGACTGACAAACATTGTTTAGTATTTCAAGATGACATGTGGATTTTGTGTATTTAATCCACTGGATCGTAATTTTGAGAAATCACTCTGTCAGTAACTTAATTCTTCAGGAGTATAGTATAATGTTGAGCATTTTGAGTTCTAGAAGTTTCAACTTAATGAGTTGTGAACTTGATGAGTAAAACTTCAAAAAGTGTAAGATAGTTTTAACATCATTTTACAGTGTAATTATGGGCGGTGGGCCGGTGGCCAAAGGCCATCCCGCCCATATTGCTGTAGTGTGAGGTTTGGTAGTCTCAGTTGTCCTCCCTATTGACGATGATTTCACTTTGCACAGGCTGCCCCAGACTTCCAGTATGAGTCAAATACATCAAATACCTTGACATCTCGCCAGGCATAACTTATGAGTGACCTTGACCTACATCTGTGACCTTGGCGGCCATATTTGTAAAAAGCTTGTGTACAAGATAACTCAATTTCTATTAATCCTGGAATCATGAAACTAGCAGGGATTGTGTATGACAGCAAGACCTTGAATGAGTTCTGACGTGATTGACCTTGACCTACTTCTGTGACCTTGGCGGCCATGTTTGTGAATATCTTGTGTGCATGATAACTCCTCTTGTATTTACTCTAGGATCACCCAACTAACAGGGTCTATGTATCATTGTAAGACCTTGAATTAGTTTTGACACCAGTGACCTTGACCTATATCTGTGACCTTGGCAGCCATATTTTTAAAAAGCTTATATACACGACAACTCCATTATTATTCTTGCTGGGACCACGAAACTCACAGGGATTTTGTATCACAGTAACACCTTGAATGAGTTGTAACATGGATGACCTTGAACCATTTCTGTGACCTTGGTGGCCATATTTGTTAAAACTTTACGTAGGCCCTACATGATGACTCACAAGCAACAGAATCTATGGCGGTGGCCGTGGATAGGAGTCGAGGTGGATAGGAGTCGGTGGTAGATAGGAGTAGGAGGTGGATAGGAGTCGGGGCGGCAGATAGGAGTCTGGGCGGCGGACAGGAGTCCTGGGCGGCTGATAGGAGTGGGGCCGGCAGATAGGAGTGGGGCCGGCGGACAGGAGTAGGGGGCATCTCGTGCACTCATTTCTAGTACACTTTGTGTCATCATCATATCATTTGCATTTATGAATATAATTACGTTTAAGTTTACTTACACTTAAACTGAAATATATACCACCATCACCTGTGCTCAGCAAAGCACTCCATGCCATAACTACCGCCCATTGCACACTTGTGTGCCTTCTAGTTTTCTTTTTAACATTATATTCCAGACTTCCACACCATTTGCAATACATGCTATTTTTGTATTGAACAAAACTATTCGGGTGTTTGCTCTAAACATTTGTGGATCTGTGGGAACTGATAGACCCATGTGCTGTCCTGCTGTGTGGAGTAATAGACATGATGAAGTTGATGTTCTGCTTCTGATGCTACTGCTGCAACCATCTGTATGATCAGGCTTTGGATGCCCTTAATATGAATCTGGAAAACATTGGCTGGCTGTGTAGTAGATTATGCATACACCCCCATGATTGAGTCGGATTGACCACAGCCTACAGTAAACAGAAGGTGGCCGACATAACAACTTATAGACACTGTGCAATGAAGTTCAGCTGGACAGCACAAACAAAAATAGTCATCAACTGTGATGTCTGGTTGTCTATTGTGTGTCCAGAGATGGGTTCAGGGTCCCACATGTTGCCTCTGTTGCTCATTGTTGGAGGCTATAAATATCATAGATATTCTATGGGCAAAAGATAGTGATTGCCATAGTGCCATAACAGAGAACATTGCCATTGCTTATTGATGCTGAGTTGGCATATTTCTTATCTAGCTACTCGTAGCTAGCATTTCATAGTTGTTGATAGGAAGAGACTGGAAAATAATACTCATTTTCTAGCACCGATATCAGATCGCTTGATCAGTAATCTGGTGCATTTGTTCATTTTGTTGTCACCTTCTTAATATCATGATGGTGATTCATTGGTGATAATGCCCTTACTTGTAGATTAGAAGATCGTACTCGGTCATTAGACATGAGGCGCTACATGTGACATTGCATATTTATGCACACATATCATGGTCAATACGGTATAATCATAGATCGAAGAGGTTGCATAGCATAGGGAGGTTGCTCATGGAGTGAGTCTTGAGGGTGCTTTTTGTCTGGAACATTGTACTTTTCCTCTGTGGATCTGTGAAAATTGAGTTTAGTCATAATTTCTTCAGTTATAAACACAGTGTAGCGACTAGACACTAGATTCTGATCATTCATAAACCTTCCTGCAATTGGTAGTGCGCACCAATGGTGTACTTATTTCTTGATCTTTACATCTGGATCTCCATCAATTAGCCTGAAACTTCTAAACGCCCTGCAGAGTCAGACTGACATGGAATGACTTTGACTGTCAGTGTAAATGTATTTGGTGCATCCTGCTGCCAATGTAAATGGACGTGGGCCTCCCAATAACTCCCATGTGGCTTGCGTTGGCCAGCAATGACCAGGAATGACCTCTGAGTGACCAGTGTCCATCTGGCTACAGTGTGCTATGTCTGACCAAGGTCTGACAGGGCACCAAGCTGGGCCTGATTGCTCTTCCTAATGGGATGCCCCTGAAATGGCAGGCCTCTTGTTCATGTTGCTGGCCTCTTGCAGTTCACAATATATGTGCTGGCTCATAAAGACTCTTTAAAGAGGCCATTGGCCGGTGTTCCAGATGAGCTTATTGAAGCCGTATTCCTAGAATGTCTGCCTAATGTAACTTCTTGGTCATTTTCTGTTCTATTTCTAATTCTGTTTCCAATTCTGTCACGACAGATGTTGTTTTGTTGATCCTATATTCTGCTGAATCAGTGCTGATTCAATAGAAATAGAGAAGTTTGACATATACTGGTAAGTTGGATATCAGCCACAGGAAAGCATCGTTATTATTTTGAAGGCCAAATTCAACTTTTCAAAATGTGATGCATCATTGACTCAGGTTGTTATTTCCAAAAACGACTTTCCTGCTGATATTCTACTGTTCTGGTCAATCTTTTGGTCTACACCTATTCAGCTATTGCAGTCAGTTGGTTGCCATCACCGACTTGCAGTACTGAGTTGGGAGTAACCTGGTACGTTGTTTTGTTGATCCTTTGGTGATTATTTCCGGGGATTGATGTCAGTGTGAGCCATATCCCAGGTCATGGGCCCAAGACTGTCTCAATGCCAAATGTAAACAGGGGAAGACTGGAGTCAATATTGACAGAGGTGTCATTCGTGACTAATCATATCACTGGGCTTTTGGCCGGTCAATATAAGCTTGAAATTCTCTCCAGTCGTGGCTGGTTTGCTGATTGCATAAAACTAATGACTCCCATGAACACTGCAGATTGATTCTGATTGACAGATGCAGTTGATAATCAGCTGATAATCTTCTTGAGCTTATCATTTGTCACAGCATTTTGTGAATGAATTGTCATGCAATAGCCTTGTATTTTCAGCTAATCACAAAATGCTCCTGTTCTACTATTCAGGAAATCCTCTAAATCATTTCTATAACTATCGGTCCAGCTGGTGTCTTTATGGTTCACTGGAGCTCTTGACAGAACCAGTCAGGTTACCTGCCAAACGGTGCAATGTTTATTTCCCTAAACAGGTGTAGCAGACAGAGTTTTGCATAAACTAACACTGCTTTTATCATCAGATTCTTATTCTTGTATTGTCTTATTTGTTTCTTTCCTCAAGGTTTTACTTTGTTTTACCACTGTTCTTTTAATGTAAATTTTGGCTGAAGGTCACAAATGTATTGTAAAGTTTTTGCTTTTTTTAAGGTGCCTTCTTGTGACATCTTTCGACCAAGTTGGTATGATAAAAGCCACGAAAGTGTGTCAATTGTTATATTTTTCCAAGCAAGTCCAAATGATTTATTGTGTGTTGTCACCCCACTTCAAAGTCTATCTGCTGAGTATCTGGGATGTTTGACTTAATCTCGTTCGTCGTTCATTAGGTTAGACCTTGCTGTTGACTCGTAATGGAGATCCATCAAGTTGACAGGAACAATATGAAAGTCATACATAGCAATTGTATTCCAAGTAATGTTGTTCCATGACAGTCATGCATGAGTTGCCTTGGCCATGAATGGGGGAAAATGTCCTCAGCATACCTGGCTGGTTATTGTGTAGTTTGTCCATTATCCTATTTCGTGAATTGTTGGAGAAGACTCCCATTGAAAACAATCTGAAATATATGAACTCTTTAAGTTGAGCAATTTTCTTCTGAATTGCATTCAATTATCATGATTATGAAAACTCGTCCAAGTGCTGGTTCTTACTTCATTGTTAGTGTCAATCATGACAGTGGGACTGTCCAGGTTCTTCCAAATGGCGTTTAGTCATATCTGGTCAAACATTATTCACCAGCATTTGCATATTAAATGATGTTTATTGAACTTCTATAATGATGTGTCATAGCAGTGTCACTGTGACCTTCTATAGCATGTCTGACATTGTCTTGTCTGACTATGTCAAGGTGCCAGGTTGTGTCAATCATACCATTTTGAGTGTCAAGTTATGTGACCCTACGTAGGCATGGTTGCTCAGTGTTGCCAATTTGCTGTAGGTCACATAGGTGCTGATATTCTGAAAATGAATGTGTGATAGAAAGTTTTATTAGTGTCTTGTTACTCTTTTAAAATGTCCTATTTGATTTTCAACGACATTATTGTCCAAAATTTATCAGATGAGTCATGGCCAACAAAAATTGTTATACCAGTATTGGCAAAATGTTCAACTGAGGTGTATATATATATCCTGCACTGATATCTCAACATGATCAATGATCTAGCAGTCTTCAAGTCTCAGACTGTCAACAGTGTGAGAAAAGCGGTCTTTCCTGTTTGCTCTGGCAATGTTGTGACTGTGGCCCTGTCTTTTGTGGGGGAGGACTGAAGCCTCAGCGAATGCTTGGTGCCTGGGCACTAGTCCTCCTTGTCAGGTCATGACTCATATTGCTCTTCTATTGCCCTTGTTTAAACATGTCTCTTTCTTTTCTCCTTGTTATCCGGTTGAGACCCGTTGTTCCGACATTTCCGGGAAGTTCTGAGAAGAATATGTTTCCCCAAATAGTCTCCGGCTGGTAGTGCTGAGTCTGCTCCACACACAAGTTCCAACCAGAGTTAATGTCAAATGATGAAAACATGATCAGTTGGAGGGATTTTATTTTGTTGAAAAGGTACCTGCACACGCATTGAACATGAGGAATATTTCTGAAAATAAACATACAATAGCGTACATGTCAGACGTTGGAAAATTTCCACTATGGGACGGAGTCTGGTTTGAAGCTAAATATCTTATTTAAAACTCGTTAATTAGACTAGCAGGGCTAGTCTTTAGGGATACTAGGTGTCGTCCAGTTCCGAGTCTACCATCTCCATGGCAACCACAGTAGTAGTACTGTCTATTTACACAAGGTGGCTACACTTTCTTCTTCTTCTTATTGGGAGTTCTCTCCTGTGTTTTGGAGCTCCCCTATTGATAGTTATGATATGGTCAATGATGTCAATATTGATAGTTATGATATGGTCAATGATGTCAATCAATGTTAGTCAGTGATGTCAACCGGGATATCAACCAGTGATATCAACCAGTGATGCCAGCCCCTGATGTCAGCCACTGATGTCAGCCACTGATGTCAGCCACTGATGTCAGCCGGTGATGTCAGCCACTGATGTCAGCCACTGATGTCAGCCACTGATGTCAGCCACTGATGTCAGCCACTGATGTCAGCCGGTGATGTCAGCCACTGATGTCAGCCGGTGATGTCAGCCTGTGATGTCAGCCGGTGATGTCAGCCACTGATGTCAGCCACTGATGTCAGCCACTGATGTCAGCCACTGATGTCAGCCGGTGATGTCAGCCGGTGATGTCAGCCACTGATGTCAGCCACTGATGTCAGCCACTGATGTCAGCCACTGATGTCAGCCGGTGATGTCAGCCACTGATGTCAGCCGGTGATGTCAGCCGGTGATGTCAGCCACTGATGTCAGCCGGTGATGTCAGCCACTGATGTCAGCCACTGATGTCAGCCACTGATGTCAGCCACTGATGTCAGCCACTGATGTCAGCCACTGATGTCAGCCACTGATGTCAGCCACTGATGTCAGCCGGTGATGTCAGCCACTGATGTCAGCCGGTGATGTCAGCCGGTGATGTCAGCCACTGATGTCAGCCAGTGATGTCAGCCACTGATGTCAGCCGGTGATGTCAGCCACTGATGTCAGCCACTGATGTCAGCCACTGATGTCAGCCGGTGATGTCAGCCACTGATGTCAGCCACTGATGTCAGCCACTGATGTCAGCCACTGATGTCAGCCACTGATGTCAGCCGGTGATGTCAGCCACTGATGTCAGCCGGTGATGTCAGCCACTGATGTCAGCCACTGATGTCAGCCACTGATGTCAGCCATTGATGTCAGCCGGTGATGTCAGCCGGTGATGTCAGCCACTGATGTCAGCCACTGATGTCAGCCAGTGATGTCAGCCGGTGATGTCAGCCACTGATGTCAGCCACTGATGTCAGCCGGTGATGTCAGCCGGTGATGTCAGCCACTGATGTCAGCCGGTGATGTCAGCCACTGATGTCAGCCACTGATGTCAGCCACTGATGTCAGCCACTGATGTCAGCCACTGATGTCAGCCGGTGATGTCAGCCACTGATGTCAGCCACTGATGTCAGCCACTGATGTCAGCCGGTGATGTCAACCGGTGATGTCAACCAGTGATGTCAACCAGTGATGTCAGCCACTGATGCCAGCCACTGATGTCAGCCACTGATGTCAGCCACTGATGTCAGCCGGTGATGTCAGCCACTGATGTCAGCCGGTGTTGTCAGCCGGTGATGTCAGCCACTGATGTCAGCCGGTGATGTCAGCCGGTGATGTCAGCCGTGATGTCAGCCGGTAATGTCAGCCGGTGATGTCAGCCAGTGATGTCAGCCGGTGATGTCAGTCACTGATGTCAGCCACTGATGTCAGCCACTGATGTCAGCCGGTGATGTCAGCCACTGATGTCAGCCGGTGATGTCAGCCACTGATGTCAGCCGGTGATGTCAGCCACTGATGTCAGCCACTGATGTTAGTCAGTGGTCAGCCATTGATGTCAGCCACTGATGTCAGCTGGTGATGTCAGCCACTGATGTCAGCCGGTGATGTCAGCTGGTGATGTCAGCCACTGATGTCAGCTGGTGATGTCAGCCATTGATGTCAGCCGGTGATGTCAGCCACTGATGTCAGCTGGTGATGTCAGCCAGTGATGTCAGCCAATGATGTCAGCAACTGATGTCAGCCACTGATGTCAGCTGGTTATATGATGATGTCAGCTGATGAAGTCAGCAATGATGTCAGCCGGTGATGTCAGCCGATGATGTCAGCCAGTAATGTCAGTCAGTGATGAGGTGAACAAACTGCTGATCGACCCCCTGCTAGTCTTGCATATGGAAATATGCCCCTGTCTAGTTGAATTAGTATCACACTGCTAAATTGAAATACAATATTTTGTGTAATTCACCATCCTGTACATATGTCCCTGTAGTAATATATCATGTACATGAACTATTTAAAAATTCTGTCAATGAGACGTGATGACAGTGCATGCTGCATTAGTAAGATAAATGTTGTCATGCAGGAACTGAAAATATTGTTAATTGGTTTTATGGGTTTTTAACTGATAACTACTTCATCATTTGGTTGGGATGTGTGAAATCACTGATTGGAACATGTGGAATCTATACACAGGCAATGGATAATAATTGTCAATAAATCTCATATGAAATATGGCAAAGAGTGCAAGGTTTCATTAAAATGACTTCTGTTAATTACGATAAACTGATGATTACACAATCTAGAATCTCAATTTAAAGTTTCTGATTAAATTTTTGTGTTGTGGACACTTCTAGCCATTATCTACATGGTGTTGAAATTTGTCGTTACACGAAATTGTATGATGAATAATGAGAACAATCATGATATGACTAAGTGACCACCTCTTTGGACTGTGGACTGTGATGCACATATTAAATGCTATTCTGCTGTTTTAGCACAAGCAAATTTCATCACAAATGAATTTGAAATGATGGTTCATATTATGCAGATTTAGCTCTATTTCTCCCTAGTGATGCACGGATAGTGAAAATAGCCGGATACCGGATACCGGATAATCCGGCCAGACACACTGCCGGATACCGGATAGCAACCGGATAGCAACCGGATAGTAGGAACCGGATAATAAACATATGAAAAAGGTGCTTTTCGGCATTCGCGGCTGATAATAAATTTTTTTTTCTCATAGCCAAAAGATACCATGTTCGGCAGGAGGACTGTTCCTCTGGTGGAATGTTTTTATAATGTTCTGTGACTGAATAATTTGATTTTGGAGATGATTGAATCATGTTTTCACTCTGTTCAAATAACACTCTTTAATTTATTATCGAAATTTTAGCCTTTCACTAAGTTTTGACCATGACAAATATCCGGTTCTGATATCCGGTTCAGATACCTAATTCTGCCGGATACCGGATATCCTGCAAATTTCAATATCCGGCCGGATACCGGATACTGTGCCGGATATCCGTGCATCCCTATTTCTCCCTGATTCTTAGTCGCTGCCAGTCTGCCACTGGTGCACGATTATCCATGGTTACATGGGAAACTAGTTACCCTTGTGGGCCACAACTTGTAGCAGGATTGTTGCTCAGTGTCTGACAAAAACACATTGGCCAAAAGGGTGGTTGGTACACTAACTAGTTATGTTGTGGCTGGCTGCCAACTGGAGGGCCAACTTCTGGGCAATACATGAAATCTGTCTGCTGACAGCGTCTGCCATAACACTATTAGCATTTGCTGAACTTATGCACTTTGAGTCCCATGTTTTGTTGGATGAGTAATCCAACTTTATGTCCTGTATTTTTAGCCTGGCTCGCCAGGCTAATTCAGGAGTAATGGTCTGAAATATTGTCTGTCAACTCTACTGTTCAATAACTGCAGGTTCAATATATCTGTTTTTGTGTTTTATTGGTTTGTTAGGGTAGCTAGATGTATGGAAATTTCAAAAAAAAATTTTTCCCAAAATTTTTTTTTCTAAAATTTGAAAAAGAAAAAAAAAATTCAACTTTTTTTCAGTTACACAAATTTTTTTTTTTTGTTTCATAAAGAGGAAATCGGGCAACTTCTGTTTTTCAAAATTTCAACATTCTTTGCTCCAAGATTTAAAATTTTTTCAATTTCACCAATTTTTTCAAAGGAGGAAATTGGGCGACTTCAGGATTTAAAAAAATCATACACATTTTTTTCGTGGTTATTTGGATATTATTTTGTACATGGAACAACCACAATAACCGCACTTCCACTTGCCGCAATTCAGAACCACCTTTCTCTGCCATTACATTTCCAAAAAAGTAGACTTAACTATTTCACCAGCATTGCTACATATTTTTCCGTCATCACTGCCACTTGAGCCAGGCTTTGATATAAGGCAGGGACCACAGCAATGAGGCGAGAACTAGGTCACTCTGAAGATACATTTTTGGCACAGGGTGAAACATCCGTGCAGCATGGGTTGCCCATGAGTTGCCCAGGTGGGAAATCAGAACCTTGACCCTGGGAGTAAGCAACCCAGCCCACTACCACCAAGCAGCCTCAGCTATTGTTTTGTAACTTTGACTCTTGGCCTGTCTTTTCTTCTGTTTTGTGAGTGGTCAAAAGTGTAATAGCAATGACTGTTGAGGGTCATGACTGATGCTGACGCCCTGGAAGTTTGCTCAAATGACCAGCTCAAATCTGTTTAGTTTACTTGTGCCACTGCAGAGGCGTAAAACACAAACACACCTTTCAAAACTTTGAAGTACCCCACAGCCCACATTAATTGTTAATTTGTTCAGTCCTTGTCCATTTAGTGGATCACTGACCCTGCCTTTTTACCTTCAGCGAACGAAGTTCGAAGAAGGTATTGTAATCACTTGGGTAAAAATGCTGTCCGTCCGCCGGTCGGGCGGCGGGGGGGATTAATAGTTTCCGGCCCAGCACTTGGCCTCTATTGAATGTACGTGGTTAAAATCTGGTACACATCTAGCCTGTATGGTCTAGTTGTACCTTTTGATGATCTGATGAATAGATCGTAAAAACTTTTTGAAATAATTAACAAAATATAAAAATTATTATTTTTCGTTTCCGGGCCAAGGCTCGGTCATTATTGCATGTGCATGGATGACATTTGGTACACATGTGGCCTATATGGTGTAGTTGTGCCTTTTGATGGTCTCATTGACAGATATTCTATACTTTTTGAAAAAATTAGAAAAAATATAAAAACATTGTTTTTTTGTTATTTGGGCTAAGACTCTGTCACTACTTCATGTACATGGATAAAGTTTGGTACGCATATAGTTAATATGGTCCAGTTGTGCCTTTTGAAAGGTCTGATGGAAAATATTATATACTTTTTGAAATATTGAAAAAAATAATAAAAATTTTTTTTTTGTTTTTGGCCCAACATCCGGTCACTATTCCATATAAATGGATGAAGTTTGGTACACATGTGGCTTATATGGTCTATTTGTGCCTTTTCATGGTCTGACAGATGGCTATTTCATAGTGTAATATTGAGAAAAAATATCTAAAATAATTTTTTTTAATGTCGCAGCCAAAACTTGTCCAATATTGCATATACAGTATTACAGTAATGCAATTTTATAAACAAATCACCTATGCAATGTAGCAGTGCTTTTTGATGCGTATAACACTTTATGAATTCTTGGAAAAACTTCAGAAAATTATAACAGCATTCTATTTTTTGGTTTTCAACCGACACCTCATAACCTGTACTTTGTACATGCATGAAACTATACAATAACATGCGTAAATTACTCTAATAAGGCCTTTTCCTGATTTTACAAATCCTGGCAAGCAGATGGGAAGATAGCAGGGCAGCGGGAAAATATAGATAAATGAAGGCCACTACTCGACCGCTATTGCATACCTATAAGCAATTTCGTAAACATACCAATTTTATGATATTATTGTAATCTTCTAAAGGTGTTATTCGCTGAAGGTTTGCTGCTGCGCAGCCTATGTTTTACTTCATGGATTTCAACAATTTGACATTGAAACATCTGCAGCGTCATCTTGCCTTGTACGATTGGATTCATGTTTAAGTAATTCAAAATACTACTAAATTGAATATTTTTTACTGGGTTTAGCATTTGGTTCCAAATCTCTGCCAGTGTCACAGTGACAATTCCATGAACTATCTGTATTTGGCATTAAAAGTTTATTGTATGCATCAATACAGTTGTATGTCATGATGTCTGGATATATCAGTTGGTGAACATATTGAAGTGCTGGACGAGTATCATAAATCAATGCTGCTTGAATAATTTAAGCGTCGTTCATGCTTGGCATTGCTTGCAACCGGTGATTCTGTGTGTTTACCAAGATACATGCCATACGTCAGAGGTTTAATGAGCTAAATTAGAGAGCCTGGTGCAAAAGCAGATAAACTGGAAATTGCAACAGCAGCTGAACAAAGCTTAGGGGGTTATCAGGTGCTTTGGCTTCAAGCCATCCCATGTTCATCCCATGTTGCCTGTGGTCATATGAAGGCTGAACACGTTCTTTGTAATGTTTCAGCAGTTTAGAGGTAATAGCTCAGCCATGTTAAGCCTGAAGCTCAGTTATAAGGTCTGAAGCAGCCAGTCTAAGCACTGCTAAGCTTAAAAGTTAAATGCTTTTTGTGGTTTTCAAAATTGAGTGTTGAGGTGGCCGTGGCGTTTTTAATTGTGGTTTTAGTAACAAACGGTATTTCATGTTTCAGGAAGCTAGGTTGTCGCGTTACAAATTAGATTGCTTCGACATTCTCTAATTATCATTATCAGTCCCACTGGAGCTTTCAGCATTGTTTTGCCTCATGGTCCCTCGTAGCTGATTTACTCAATTTTAAGCCAAATCGACTTTTCAATTTGCCTCCTATCAAGCAGAAATATCTGGATTCTCTAGCATTGATGAAAATAGAAATCTCTTGAGCTTCCCGCTCAGTCATAATAAACATTGCATGTTTTTTCCAATTTTTAAGTGTTTTTTTTTTTTTTGCTGGAATGCTATTTTGCTGTCATTGGTTTACTATGGAATGCATTAATTAACATGATTGGCACCACAAGCTTTATTTGCATGTGGTTTGAGTTCCTAAATTGATGAGTTTCTAAGCAAGATTACTTGCAGAGTTGGGAACGGAGACACTGTAAGATGCTCATCTGTCATCCAGTTTTCTTTTCTGGGGTAGTATGCTGTGTTCCCTACTATTTCTTTGTGACTAGAAAGAAAGCTTTATTTGGTTCTTTGGTGCATAAATTCTGGATTCCATGAGATAAATGGCTCGTTTAACTTCCCAATTTCTGTCATCTTGGAACTACAGTAAAGGGTTGTAATTTCCACCAGACTGTGTACATGGTGTAACAATGTTACGGTTCCTTGTCTGGTAACAAAGCATCGTAAAAGCAATAGAAAGAGGGAATGAAAGAAAGACCTCTTTTATATGCAATCTGAATCATTTCCAGAGACGGGCATTCAATCAGGGTTGCTACAGATGCTGAGTTGCCTGCAAACGGTGGGTTTCCTTTTTTCAAAGGTTTGGCAACACCTTTCATCTTTCATTCGTGATTAATCAATCTCATTTTTGCTGTAGCTTACCAAACAGACACTAATGCTTTGTCATGTTTATTGTTTCCTGCTGTAAAGGTCTGTTTGGCTGAATATTGACCATTCTCCAGGCTTCCAGCTCACATAGGGCAGTTCCTCTATTGCAGTTGCCCTATTATGCCTCTCCAGGCTATTCTATACACTAGTATACAGTATACACCACAAACGTGATGCGGACTGAGCATTTGCCCAGAAGGGTTCGTATGCTAAGTGCTTGGGTTATCCTGGACTGGCAGCGTTTGCCGATCTGCTGATCAATATTTGTGCCAGACATCTCAGTCAATATCGGGTCTGCGCCTCATTGCTCACTGCTGGCCGTTCTACTGGAAAATGAACGTGGCAGCACCACTGAGTCCACCGCTCTCCCTAAATGTTGTTGTGAAACAGTCTCTTTAAATCTCTAAGAGACTAATAGTCTTCTGTTCTCACAGGTCTGCTGTCTCAAACGTTATTTGCTTGTTCAGTTGTTGTAGAAAGTAGAGCCTGTTCAACCAAGTTGATCCGAGGCGACTTCCAATTCAAAGCAATTGACTCAAGTTGATCTTCTCATTGGAAGGGTGGAACAGGAAGGGCGAAAGGTGGTTAGGGTTTTTTCTTACCAAGAAGTTTCTGAAGAAGTCTTTCAGTCATGGAAGCATCACCCTGATAAATCTGCTGCATATTACATATTGCATAATCATATCAAATAATCTTAATAGAAGCAACTTCCCGCGACAGAACATCAGAAACATAATTGTCATTTATACAAGTTTTGATAATGAGAATGTATGGGTACTGTATGCAACATACTAGATATTTATACATGTATGATATAAACAATTCAAAGGATGTAGCATACCAGTAGATATATATATCTGTATTGACAACTGCTTTGCTAGCCTGTTTGTCAGAAGCTGCACTTGGTGTTACAGGTTTCTGGCAAAGATTTTCGTTGCCCACGGCCCACACAGCATCTCAGCATCTGTAGCAACCCTGATCGAATGCCCATCTCTGGAGATGATTCAGATTCTGAGATTGCATATAAAGGAGGTCTTTCAGACTCTTTCGGGTGCTTTTACGATGCTTTGTTACGGTGTAAGGACTCTGTTACATTGCAGCGCGGCCTAGTGGAAGTAATGTAATCAACGAACCCTTCTGCAACTCTGTGGTATTATATTCTGGAGAAGTTCCTTCGAACATCTACTTGCATCTTGAGTTCTCAGAAGCATTGAGTGGCCATGGCTAAGCATTATAAAGCAATAAGACTGAGACTGCAAGACATGTAAGAGTCGTAATAGAACCAATTCACCATGAAATACAATGTCTGTAAATATCTAATTTAATCCCATCACAACTGACCATGGATCCCTTGGTATTTGGCTGATTAGTTGGCAGCTGGGTGGTGTAGTGGTTAAGGTTCCCGCCTGCTCCGCTGAATGTCTTTGCCTGCATGGGTTCGAACCCCGGGTGGGGAACCCAAAATTTTCAGTATACCTTCTTGAGCAAAATCCCAGCTGGATGTCGTTCGGATGAGACGTTAAATTGGCGGCCCCTTGTATCAGTGTCTGTGCTGGACAAGTAAAAGATCCCTCACATTGGGTAAATGTGTAACATGTTGAGGACTCCCGCTCTCTCTTCAATCAACCCTCGTGAGTGCCCAGAACTGGGCTTAGAGGGCTGCACTTACCATATCTATCTATCTATCTATCTGGCTACTATACGCTATAGGAATACTACTTCAAGCAACTACTAGCTGGTCTCTTTCATCTTAATTATTTGAGTTGAGCATTTGTTCATCAATATAATTATAAACACTGATAAATTATTCTGGTAATTGGGCTCTTTTCAATAGCGCCATGGTTTGAAGCATGCACATGTATCTGGTCCACTATGTTGTATTCGTACAGTTCTATTGATTAAAAGAAATTAACATGTCTAACAACAATTGGAAAAGAATGTATATATCCTAGAATAGGTTATCGTAAAAATCCTAAGTAAACAGCCGTATTCTGAAATGTTTTACTGTCTCCGACTCTCTGATTACTTCAAAGATGATGTGCAATTCTTAAAGAATCATTCCTGAAGTCTCTTTGAGACATGGCTATGATAGCTGCCTCTGTTTGCTTTTGAGATGAAGGTCTTGTTCTGTTCTGTGGTGAATGATGATAGTCAATACTCAGGCTGCATAGAATATGAAGAAGCTATTCCGCAAAAGAGATTGTTCCTTGGTAATTGGTGATGCTTGTTCCCTGTATACGAGGGGCGTTCAGAAAGTTCACAGCTTTTTTTTATATGGACTCTTATTTTCAATCTAGAACTATGAATTTTTTAAAGGATAAAATTCAGCAGTTTTGGAATGGATTTCCTAAATTTTGGACAATTTGGACATTTTTAAGTCATTCTGTGGTTGCCATGGAAACAGAAAGTTTGGCTAGGTGGAGCAGGTAGTACGGAGATCAAGAAAATCAATGAATTGCGGCTGAGAAAGACTTCTCTCTGTCACTTGTATTAGTAAGATTGACAATATTTAACACAGGAAATATGATATTAGCTTCTAAATATACTTTCAAGCATACCCAATGTTTGTATTCTTACAGCGAACCAATGTGGGAAAGCACTCTTGCATGGCCAATTTGGCAAGAGCGATTCAGGTGCCAGAATGTGAGTCCTTAACTACATCAGGACTTATGACAAAGCATGGACTCACTGGTATGAGCAAGAGACCTAAAGGGACAGCATTATCCATCCCAGCTTTTCCTTTGACATATTGCTTTACATAAGACCTGGTTTTCCATTACCTTAATCACTGGGGGCAATAGTTTCAGGCACTGGAGGAGAAAAGTTTTTGGATGCCCGAAATGCTTCCACAAAAACTTTTCCTGGAGGGCTTCAAGGAACATTTATTTCAACACATCAGGTGTATGAATTAAAGCTTTTGTAGTACTTGCAAGTCTTTTTAAAAGGTAATATTATATTTCTTGTGTTAATTATTGTCAATCTTACTAATACAAGTGCCTGAGTGAGGTCTCTCTCAGCCGCAATTCATTGATTTTCTTGATCTCCGTACTACCTGCTCCACCTAGCCAAACTTTCTGTTTCCATGGCAACCACAGAATGACTTAAAAATGTCCAAATTGTCCAAAATTTTGGAAATCCATTCCAAAACTGCTGAATTTTATCCTGTAAAAAATTCATAGTTCTAGATTGAAAATAAGTGTCCATATAAAAAAAAGCCGTGAACTTTCTGAACGCCCCTCGTAGTATGAGACATATACGGAGTACGGTCCAATCTCGCCAATTAGTTAGCCAAGCGAAGGAATCGCTGACTGCCAGCAACTTGCAAGCGATACAGCTAGGCTTTTCTGCATTGCAGATGAGTATATTTCATTGCAAGAGGTCATTGTTCCCATAAATTCAAATTGATTTACCCCTTTGTTCACAGTCTATGGGGGCATATAGGCCTGACCAATATTTTGACCTCGCAATTACAATACTTTGAGGCTACCAGATATCTCAATGACAAGTGACTGTTCTGCTTGCTATCAGTCCGTATACTAAAATTTAATTTTGTTGAATTTCACCAGCTGCTACTTTTACCGAGATTTCATATTGCTTTTTTCTCCGAGACTCATTTCCTTGAGTCTCAATAAGAATGTGGGAGAAACAAGCCTATTCTTGTTAAGTGTCTGAATGAGAATTTTCCGTGTTCTTCCATACATAAAAACACTCTGCTGCCATTTAACGTCCCTGTGAACCAATTAAGACCTTGTCTACCAGAAATATGCATTTATATTTATGATCTTTTTAGCATGCTGAGCTGCTTCCTCCTGTCTTATGGCATGCTTATAAATGCTTTGTCCTTTGCTGTTTATAGCATCAATTATCTCCTTCTAAGCTTGTCGACTCATTATCATTGATTCAAGATAATGGTGCAAATGCTGCTAATGCGGCTATCTTATTGTGTTCTTGGCCGGTCTTTGTCCTGAGACTTCGGACATTGTTCTTTGGATAATATTGAGAAATATGAGAGATTTGTGGGAGTGACATATCTGTTTATTTGCCAACCAGCTGTTGTTATGTTTGACGAGGGACCACGAATTAAGCACAAATACCATAATGGCAATTATGGACATATATAATATTTAATAATAATAATATTTATTTCTATAAGCATTACATAAAAATCTCAATGCTTTTCACAATGGTAATAGACAGATAAAACAATGTGTATATATTTAACTAAAATTAGGCAACATCATAATGACATTTAAAAAGATGAGTCTTAAGTTTGCTCTTGAATTGTTCATAAACACTGATTGTCCTCATATTGACCGGTAGGTCATTCCATAGAGCTGGCGCTCTAACTGCAAACGCATGACTGCCGTATGTCACTGTTTTCGGTGGTGATGGACGTTTAAGAGTAATTGCTGCATCGCTGCGAAGTGACATGTAATTTCTGTTGTTGATGGTAATGAGTTCTTTCAAATAAGCAGGTGCAGTAGAAGTGAATATACATTTAAAAACAATACAGAGGACTTTAAAAATAATCCTCGCCTTGACAGGCAACCAATGTAAATCTTTAAGAATTGGAGTAATGTGTCTTCTGTCATACCTTTTCATACCACACACAAGGCGTGCTGCAGAGTTCTGAAGATGCTGGAGTTTTTTAATCTGATTATCAGTGCAGCCGAGCAATAAACTGTTGCAGTAGTCAATTCTGCATGTCACAAAAGCATGTATTAATTTTACAGTTCGATCATGATCTAGTAGGTGCCTACACTTGCTGATGCGCCATAAGGCATACGAGGCATTTTTACACACGTTCTTTACATGGTGACACATAGTGACATTCTCATCAAAAAGAACACCCAAATTTCGAACGACAGCAGTCGTGCTGATTGATGTTTCGCCAACTTTAACACTTCTAACTGATAGTTCACAATTTCTCTTAAATCTAGATGAAAAGCAAATAACATCAGTTTTGGCATCATTGAGAGCCAGAAAATTTCTGATCATCCAGCTTCTAATCTCGCTCACGCAATTTTCAATTATTGATACACTATTTGAATTGTTGCAAGTCAAATATAATTGTGTGTCATCTGCAAAAATTGCCGTTTTACACCCATGTTTCATGATAATATCTTCTAGGGGAGTGACATACAGCGAGAACAAAACAGGTCCCAAGACCGAACCTTGGGGTACGCCAAATCTGAGGGGCCTGGCGTCCGACACCATCGACTCACTGACAGATACACGTTGAGTTCTACCACAAAGAAATGATCTTAACCATTCAAGTGCTTTCTGAGTTATTTGAAATCTGTTTTTGAGTCTTCTGAGTAGTATTGTGTGGTCGATGGTGTCGAACGCTGCAGAAAGATCAAGCAAAACTAAGATGACATCATTTTTGTTATCCAGTGCCAGCATTATGTCATTTTTGACCTTGAGCAAGGCAGTTTCCGTACCATGCCCTTGACGATAGGCTGATTGAAATTTGCCATAAAGAGAGTTGGAAGTAAAATATTCGTTTAATTGTATGAAAGCACATTTTTCTAAAAACTTATCCAGAAACGAGCAATTTGACAACGGTCTGTAATTTTTGAAAACATTCTTGTCAAGGTCATGCTTTTTAATTAATGGTCGTACAATTGCTGATTTACATTCTTCTGGAAAAATACCAGATTCAAATGATTTGTTGACAATAATTGCTAGCACTGAAGTAAATGAACAGTAAATGGCTAAAAACGTCGATATAAATCTTCTCTATTCACGGGAGTATATACCTTTTGTTTGTAGCATGCTTTATTTGGGTTGTTGCATAGTAAACATATTTGAGTAGAATGGACCTTTCAGCAAATTCTTTAGACACTGAGCTCTTTTTAATGCATCAGCTTTGTATTGTTTTCTTATAATATATCTTCTCAGATTCAGAGACTCTACTACAGAACGCGTAACTTGTTGGTTATTTTGAGTTCACATTTTTGCTCTGTTTCAACCATCTTTGTCTTTAAACATGTGTCGTTTGACTCGTTTCAACAATTTTTTTCCCAATTATACATTTCTGATTGAGCTGTTCATTATGTGTCATGAACTGACAGGCACCTTCATGATCATGGACGACTGCTGATCAGTCAATGACGTGATGAGGTTGATTGTTGAGAATCCAGAAAGCCAGGAAAATTGAGTCATTGAAATGACCCAAAATTGCCAAAATGCATTGGATCAATGATTTGTCTTGATTGTAATCATGTGCATTCATAATTTGTGACCAAATGCTGCAATTGATGACAATTTGATTTTGTCACTGCTTTTCCTTCAAGGATATCCGCTATTCAGGATTTTGATATTTGAAATTTGAAGAAATGCTGAACATTTTGTTGGCAAGGTCTTCTTGCCAATCAAAAGTCTAGCTGAGACTGTTCCCTGTTCAGTGCTATCTGTTCCTCTGTAAATTAGAACAGTGCTGCTTGATTATTTACACAATTTCTGGCCAAGAGAGATTGTTTCTGTGAGAAGTATGAGATTATTCTGCTTGGGGAACTGTGTTAACATAGTTAGGAATGGCACAGTTCTTGGCTGATTGACAATTTCACAAATCACATTAAATATTAATAAGCTAAATCTATAATTCTATATGGGGGATCTATGGTATATTTATGGTCTGAAGTTCTATAAAACTTGATCATTAATGCCTCATGTCTGGTTATGATGATCAATACATAAATGGCATGTGAAGTGCGAATACTGAAAATGGTAAGTGTCACCACCGATCAGTGATCGATAGATCCATGAATAGTCCTGATGAAGTGGCCATATAACAATGTGTAATGATATTAAGAAATACATTTGGCCAAAGCATGGCTGCATCAAGTTACAAAATTACCAGTTACCCTGTTTTTACACACAATATGGATCCTTGACAGACTAGTCTCTTGAGTCTTGATCCTTAGTCATAGATAGATAGATACATAGGCCTAGATACTGGTCAACACCTCACAATTGTCTTTCATGCCAGTATTTTACGATATAATGTAATATACACACTATACACATGATATAGGAGTGAGGAGTGTCTTTTGTTTTTTCGCCTTCTTGGTATGTGACGTTGTGTTTTTGGAAAAAGACGTCACCCGAGAGATACATCATAATGCTTAAATGCTATCATATCTTAGCTGCAGGTAAATGCAAATGTCAATGATATATCCATACATTTGCCACCCAGAAGCCTTAGTGCAGCTCCTCCTTATCCTGGAAATTATCCATATGTTATCCGAATGATGCTGTGTTTGCCAAAACATGCATACTTTTTGCATGGTGTGCTGTGAAATGTAAATGCATTATATGTATCACTGTTTGATACAAGTCCATGACTAAACATTGTATGTAATGCTCTATGCCTGTGTAATGTCACCAACAAGTCATTCATGTGATTATCTTCGCTGTAGGTCTGAGTTGCATTAGCTGCTGTAGCTCCAGCATTACTTACAGAGTTACAGTACTACTTAAGTTAGCTAATCATAGTAATGTGATAGTGATGCTTGGCTGAGGTGTGTAACTACTTCTTTTCCTACTATGTTATCATTCTGGAAGTGACTGCAAGCGAGTAAACGTCAGTAAACGCCAGTAAACGGAGTATGTTTCGAATATATGTTTTGATGAAATACATCCTCGGGTGTTCAGCGACCTGAGCTGCCTACATATTTTATGGCCAAGAATAGAAGCCTCGGTGGTTAATGTTTTCTCCCTGACTTGGGTCTGTCTTCTGTTAGATTCAGTATTCATGGCAAGCTTAGGCTTCTAAAGGTTGCCTAGGTGTAAATATTGGTCTGACATTCAGAACTTAAATGTAGATTCTATTGTCCAGTTTCGAAGTTTTCATAGACATGACTGAAAAAAGTAGAGTATCCTACTGTGTCATTAGACTGATTACCTGGAAATTTTCTGTCTTGTTGAAAATTTTGTCTAGAAAAATATCGTTTCCGGGAGGTTTTGTTATTTCAGATTTCCTAGAAATTAAAAATGTTCTGGGAACTTCTGTTCATAACATCGTAAGTTACTCTGTGGCATTTGATCGTGTGGATTATGTTGTATTCGATCTATCAGGGCAACCTGGGTGTTTGACCTGTGCTCTTCACATGCTTCAGTAGGGTTGTTCACCTTTGCAACCATGTACCAATATATCACTGTCAATGCCTCAATGCATCTGCTTAGCTGATCTAGTGGCTTGATTCTGCAGTTAACTTGCTGAAATGTTGCCTACTCTCACTGAACGTGATGCTGAAGTTTTGAAAGGACAAGTTTCGGAATAGTATTTTCTTTATTAAATCGACTATATCCTTGGCAACCTTGTAAGTTATCCAATATTAGTGTTGTAAAAGGGTGACAGATCTGGACTCTTCAGGGCTCAGTGTCTTCAGCTTTTGGATGGTTTTTGCCCTGAGTCTGTCCAAGGCTTTTCTTCTTTTTCTTTTTTGTTTCAACCTGAGAAGAGAAATTGTGTGATAAGTTACAATTACATACTCCTATTACTTTACAAGCAATCATCTTCTCGCTTGTCAACTCCAGAACTTATCATTGCGTGTCACAGTGTCACTGTACAGAATCTACGGATAAACATTTGTCGTCACCAGACTCGCCATACTCAATACTTGTAGTCCTTGCAACTTTCTTGGCTTGGTGTGTGAGAATCTCAGCGTATACATATCTTAGTACTGCTTACTCAGAACTACTCTCTAGTCTCTCTACATCTTTCTTTAGTCCGTAAGTATGGATAGACATAAGCTACGGCATCAGATTCTTGTGGCAGTGCCATTTTTCTCGGATCTTTCATCTCTGTTCTGGATGACTTCAAAGTAGTCTGTATCTTTGTGTCTGCCTCATCTTTCCCAAGACAGAGGTAACTCACCTCAGAAGTTGCTAAATGGCGGACGGCTGGATGCACTGCTATAGTTTCTTGATACATGATCGTAGACTAAATGATGAGATGGTGTGATACCTATTTTATCCTAGCTTATATATTATACTTTTCCATGAAGAAATGAAGACTTGTTTACTAG
Organism: Platynereis dumerilii; assembly: GCA_026936325.1. Taxonomy (NCBI): domain Eukaryota; kingdom Metazoa; phylum Annelida; class Polychaeta; order Phyllodocida; family Nereididae; genus Platynereis; species Platynereis dumerilii. Next base: position 13,530,266 of record JAPTHN010000007.1, read on the forward strand.
CCGCCTACCAACTTGGCTTTGTGTCATACAGGTTCATGCTGCACTAAAATTTCTAATCTTGTGCTCAATCATCTTAGGGCAATTGTAAATCTATATTCTCGATTCAGTAGAATATAGATTGAAATATACGTTCGCTTTTCAATCAATTTCTCCTTCATTTACTCCCAGCAGTTTTGAATTTAATATGTTGTTACTTGAAGTCATTTATTTTGAAATGATACTTTAATAATCAGTCTCGATGAAACTTGGTAAATTTGTTTTGATTTCAAGAAATATCAGGAACTGTGTTCGGATTACCCCACAAATGTATATTCCTATGACGTAAATATGAACCAATTAAGGGGAGAAAATTGCTGCGTGGGTGATTGTTTTTACTGTTAGTTGCATCTCCGTGAAGAGACGGCTCATTTTGCATCACGAAGGAATGTGTAATAGCAACAAGTATTGGTAACATATATGCAGATATATAACAGCATCTTGTGACATTATTGTCCAACCTTTCTGAAGCAGTTTGTGGAGGAGGTTTTGAAGTTCTTAAATAGATGGATGGATGATTGGGGCTTTACGTCCGGTATTTATGCACTTGGTAGGACAGGAGAAGAACGGGCTGAAAGATGATTGAAACTGCCATCCAACATCTGAAGCAAGCGATTTGCGGCCTAGCACCTCCTCTCCTGCTCTCCCCCAGTTCTTAATTAGCAAACTGCTTGGTGTTGCCAATAATGATTATCATGTATAATATGTCAATATCTCAGACTACTGACTTTCAAGTGCTAATTTCAAGAGTTTCTGTTCTGAGTACTGCAGAGCAAGAGATACTCATGCATTCTGAAAGTAAAAAGATGTGGTTGTATACATGACATTGGTGTTTTGAGAAACAACATTCTGCAATACTGGAGCTCTCAGATATTTGCTGGTCCATCCACCTGTCTCCTCAAGAAGTATAATTTGCTGGCTAAACTTACCGTGTGTTTATGCTGAGTTGTGCCTATTTCTTAGTAATCAGATAAACCCACCTGTTTACTTAGTTACATATATATGAATTTGTGATATGATGGCTAGATGCAAAAACTAAAGGTAAACACATGTCTAAAATGCTTTTAGCTGAAACCACTCATCCCTCTTGATGTGAGAATGGAAAATATCTCAGAAAATTCAGGTTGTATAATGGAGCCCAATCAACTAGAAGCTGCTGCTAGTATGTGGACTATATGGAAGAAATGAATATGCATGCGAAACCATTGTCTTAATCTAATCCATTAGCAGTGATTAGGCAATTTCCGGCCATTAGGGAAAGTCATACTGTGGCTGACTGGCTGTTGTAATGCTCAATGCCAGCATCATGCAATGCTTAAAATTTTAAAGCGAAGAGGCTAATCTATGATCAAGTTACTTTCGTTTCTCATAATTTACCATGGTAATGTCGTTTTAACAACATTCCGTCTTGTCCATGCTATTATCTAAAAGAGACTACATAAAAAATCTTTGTCATGTTGTGTTTTGCTCCTACTCAATTTGAGGCAGGAGTCAACCATTGGTGCTTCTTCGGCCAATGCATATTCCCAATCAGTGACAGTCACTCCCAATGTGTTACGATACGATACGATACGATAATAATTTATTATTATCGTATCGTATCGTATCGTAACACATGGAATTGAATGATGAAATTTTTCTTAATTCATTCTGGTTTCAATTGCTACAAGTGCTTTAAAAATGCTAACCTTTTTAGGAGTGTACAATACTGTTTCTGACGATAATCCTAATATGACTTAGTCAGATATCTGACCATATATTATGTATAGTTTATAATTAACACATCATTAACCTTGTTCCTTTTGTTTTGCAGTTCTACCTCCAAGACACGAAGAGCAGTAATGGGACGTTTGTTAACAACCAGCGACTCAGCAAAGGAGCAGAAGAGTCGGCGCCCCATGAGGTCTACTCGGGGGACACCGTGCAATTTGGCGTGGACGTCATGGAAAACTCCCGGAGAGGTACGTTGATTTGGAAAAAATTTTATCTCCAAAATTATTTGAAAATGGTGCTGTCTGTTGTACTTTGTGTGGTGATCGTGATAAGCTGGTGTTGCATTTGTCCCTGAGGACAAGCATCCTTCCAGTGGGCAACCTACCTCCAGTATGCTTGCTCTTTCTCCACATTTTGAAATTTGGATTTTACTTGGGAGTGATTTCCCACAAATTGAAATTGCTCTCTTGATTTGCTCAGGAGAAGGGATGTTTCCAGTTGCAGGGACGTCCTACTACAAGGTGTTGACCGGGGGACTTTGATAATGTAGATGGCGAGTTTAAATTTATGGGGTTTCGTTTTGGCTCCTGTTTATCACGCCTTCTTGTCAAGTTGACAGAAGTTTTTGACGTGCCAAATTTGGTAACTAGAGATTTGTACTTAAATTCTTTGCTTGTCTTAGAGTAGCGTCAAAGGCGCAAGCAATTGAGGAGCACCAGCACTCTCATCACTGCTAGACATGATAGATCTGGCATGATATTGTTTATCATTCTAGCAGTGCATGGTTCTTGCCACTCAGTTGCCAGGAGATGGTTAGATCTGGGTTAACCTGTAACATGACACTTGTTATGAAACATGTGAAACAGAAATATCTTGGGAGGTGAATTTGTGTATGTTGTATGAATTTGTATCATAACTGTGTCTTGTATGATAGCTGTGATGGCGTGTTGCTTGTGTTCTCCTGGTCAAGTTAGGCCAGACATAGTTGATCTTTAGCTTCTCAGATGTTCTTGAGGCACTTTTTCTTGGGTCGGTTGGTAAGACAAAGAAAAATAGAGAAATTTAATTTCAAGTTTTTACAATGTCCATTTAAGAGCAATTATCTGAGAAAATCAACCGATTTCCAGAAAATTTGGAATGTGCCCCGTCACGGAATCGTTTCATACTTTGTAGAATTGAAGTATTATGGGATAGGAGTTCTTGAGAAAAATTTTGAACCTGTCAGATTATTGGTTGCCATGGTAACCATGGCTCCATTATTTAGGGCCAAATGAGGTAAATTGGCAAAAACAAAAAGTCAAAATTATGCATATTTAGCTCATATTTCCACCTGAAAGGTGGTAATATATCGCTGCACTACTCATTGTGTCTCGAATAGTCACTCTTGAACTGAGTAATGTCATTGTATTTTTAAATCTAGGGTCAATGGGGTCTGTGTAATTACGGCCTAAAAAAGGTATCTTCGAGGCTAAGGAGAATTAAAAAAATTTCCCATATTTAAGGGCCTCATATCTTCTATGGAGGTACTAGTTGAGCAAAACAAAGCATACACATGATGAAACTGACCTTTCCTCTACAAGAATCAATAATAAAATCACGGTGGAACCATAGATTGAGCTTACGAACAAAGGTGGCGCCACCTATGTTTTTGGATATTTTGAGATTTGGCAAAAAAGGCTTTCGATTAAGTGGTGCCACATATACAATTATTGTTTCAGAAATCTCAGATTTATTTTTGGTACATTTCAATTATGAGTCTAACATGGCAGGCCATCACTGTTGCCATGGCAACATTGTAAAGTCAGTAGCAGCGCCCCCAAGTGAGCATGTTTGCCAATTTCCTCAAAAACGCCACTTTTTCATGAAAATAGGCAAGTTTGAAGCCACTGGTACCTGGGTAATGGTAATATATGTCTATATTATACATTGTACCTGGACTGGTCACTCTTTAACTATGAATTGGTATTGTATTTTGAAATCTTGGATTAATAGGGTCTGTGTAGGAAGGGCCCAAGAAATCTATGATTGAAGCTAAGAAAATTGCATAAAATTTCACATTTTTGGAGCTTTTTAGGGGCTCATATCTTCTATGGAGGTATTAGCTGGTGGAAACAAAAGGTACAAACTATGAAACTGACCTTTCCTCTAAATGAATCAATAATAAAATCACGGTGGAACCATATATTTAGCTTACAAATGAAGGTGGCGCCATCTATGTTTTTGCATGTTTTAAGATTTTACGAAAAACGCTTACAATAAAGTCATGCCACATATACAATTATTGTGTCAGAAATCTCAGATTTCTTTTTTGGTACATTTGATTTGTTACTCAAATATGGTAGGCCAGCATTGTTGCTATGGCGGCATTGGTATGCCAGCAGCAGCGCCCCCAAGTGAGCATATTGCCAGTTTCCTCAAAAACGCCACTTTTTCATGAAAATGGGCAATTTCTAAGCCACTGGTACCTGGGAAATGGTAATATATGGCTAAATTATACATTGTGCCTGGACTAGTCACTCTTTAACTATGTATTGGTATTGTATTTTGAAATCTTGGATTAATGGGGTCTGTGTTAGAAAGGCCCAAGAAATCTATGTTTGAGGCCAAGAAAATCGCACAAAATATCACCTTTTTAGAGCTCTAGAGGTATTAGCTGGTGGAAACAAAAGGTACACATTATGAAACAGACCTTTCCTCTAAATGAATCAATAATAAAATCATGGTGAAACCATATATTGGGCTTGCAAATGAAGGTGGCACCATTCATGTTGTTGCATATTTTGAGATTTTCCGATAAAGGCCTTCAATGAAGTAATGCCATATATACAATTTTTGTTTTAGAAAACTCAAGATGCCACTTTTTCATGAAAATAGGCAAGTTTGAAGCCACTGGTACCTGGTAAATGGTAATATATGGCTATATCTAGTACTGTGCCTGGACTGGTCTTTCTTTAACAAGTGTATTTGTGTTGTATTCTGAACTCTTGGATTAATGGGCTCTGTGTCAGAAGGGCCAAAGAAATCTGCGTTTGAGGCTAAAGAACGGGAATGAAATTGCACATGTTTTAAGCCTCATATTTCATTGGTGTGCAAGGGGAAATTTGGGGTACACATGATAAAACTGACCTTTCCTCTACATTAATCAACAATAAAATCATGGTGGACCATAGTTTGAGCTTATGAAAAAAGGTGGCGCCACCTATGTTTTGCACATTTTGAGATCTTGCAATAAAGGCTTGCAATAAAGGCATGCAATAAAGTGGTGCCACACATACAATTACTGTGTCAGAAATCTCAGATTATTTTCTGGTACATGATATGTACCATTTCATTTGTTGCCCTAACATGGCAGTCTATCACTGTTGCTTGTCAACCGTACCCCCAAGACAAATTCCCTCAAAAATGCCTTTTTTTCTTGAAAATGGCCCAATTCGAGACACTGGTTCTCACCGACAAATATAATAAGAAATTTAAATTTTTAATGAAAACTGTTTCTTTCCAACAATATTTTCAATTTAATTTATATTTAGACCTGTTACCCCATATCAATATGTTATTTGCTCTTCTAATTTTAGGTATTCTTAAAGTTGAATCTCACACTTCACACAAAATTTCAAATACATAGATAAGAATTTTATGAAATTTGGCCAAAGCATTCTTTATGAGGCCTGATTTCCACTGGGTAAGATTCCTGGTGTCTGAAAAGTATATTGTAGAAATCAACCAGCACATCAAATTTTAAAAACATTTTCTCTGACTCGAATTAGTAGAAAATTGAGCATTTTCAAAACAAACAGACAATATGGAGGTTACAAATACGAATCATAAGAGGCTAAGGGTATGCTTGCGTCGGACAGCTCTTTCTTTTAAAAATACATTGGATCTGCTGCTGTTTAAGAACTTTTTATTTGAAAAAGTCCATGTTAGAGCAAGAGGTAGATTGACCTCAGTCCCAACTAAGTGGTACACAAATTCAAGTCAAATCATCACCACAGGCCTGTGAAAGATCCTTCAATTTGACTGAAATACAATTTTTTCTGACTTACACTGAGCACCATTAAAAACGCAACATTTTAAAAAAACCGTACATCCTCTTGTAGTATCAAAATGCACATTCATCAAGATCTGCTTTATCCTTAATATTTTTTTCCAAAAACATTCAATGGAGAGCTTTTGGAAGTCTTGTACCGATCATGTTAAAATTTCATAAGAATAATTCAATTCAATATGCAACAAAACCAATATTTTCATTAGTGAGTTTTCTATTGAAGAGCAATGAGTGAACTGAAGTTTCAAAAAGAACTCACTAGAATTATTGCTATATGGCGAAATGTGAACTATATTTCACAAAAGTTACCAATATGCATTGTAAGACCAGCAGTGAGGTCTGTGACAGATTTGAAAATTATTGAACAAATAGAACTCAGAAAATTCTGTTGTCTAACGATGTTCAGCATACGATTTCGACACAACCGCTCATTTGAACCTAGATTTAAGGATATGAAAAACACACTATGAGTATGCTAAGATAATATCAGTGCTGATGTTTTTGATCACAAAGGAAGTCATGAACAAAATACTTGCACTTAATACAGTACTTGGATAGCAATCTCTTGGCTAATGGATCGGGCAAAGTGTCCGAATCAAAGTGATACCTCCAAATGTTCGACTCAAGCAATCTTTATCCTTTCATGTAAAATGGCATTTTTGAGGAAATTGGCAAACATGGTCACATGGGGACGCTGCTGCTGACTTAGTAATGCAGTCATGACAATGTTGATGACCTGCTATATATATGTTAGGACAAAAAATGAAATGTACCCGAAAAAAACTGCAGATATCAGGCACAATAATTATATATGCGGCACAACTTCACTGAAAGCCTTTTTGGCGAAATCTCAAAATATGCAAAACCTAGATGGCGCCACCTTCGTTTGTAAGCTCAATATATGGTTCCACCATGATTTTATTATCGAATCATTAAGAGGAAAGTCAGTTTCATAATGTGTACCTTTGTTTTCTCCAGCTAATACCTCCATAGAAGATATGAGCGCCCAAAAAGCTCTAGAAATGTGATATTTTGTGCGATTTTCTTGGCCTCAAACATAGATTTCTTGGGCCTTTCTAACACAGACCCCATTAATCCAAGATTTCAAAATACAGTACCAATACATAGTTAAAGAGTGACCAGTCCAGGCACGATGTATAATTTAGCCTTATATTACCATTTCCAAAGTACCAGTGGCTTAGAAATTGCCTATTTTCATGAAAAAGTGTCGTTCTTGAGGAAACTGGTAATATGCTCACTTGGGGGCGCTGCTGCTGGCATACCAATGCCGCCATGGCAACAATGCTGGCCTACCATATTTGAGTAACAAATCAAATGTACCAAAAAAGAAATCTGAGATTTCTGACACAATAATTGTATATGTGGCATGACTTTATTGTAAGCGTTTTTCGTAAAATCTTAAAACATGCAAAAACATAGATGGCGCCACCTTCATTTGTAAGCTAAATATATGGTTCCACCGTGATTTTATTATTGATTCATTTAGAGGAAAGGTCAGTTTCATAGTTTGTACCTTTTTTTTCCACCAGCTAATACCTCCATAGAAGATATGAGCCCCTAAAAAGCTCTAAAAATGTGAAATTTTATTCAATTTTCTTAGCTTCGATCATAGATTTCTTGGGCCCTTCCTACACAGACCCTATTAATCCAAGATTTCAAAATACAATACCAATTCATAGTTAAAGAGTGACCAGTCCAGGTACAATATATAATATAGCCATATAATACCATTACCCAGGTACCAGTGGCTTCAAACTTGCCTATTTTCATGAAAAAGTGGCGTTTTTGAGGAAATTGGCAAACATGACTCATAATTGAAATGTACCAAAAATAAATCTGAGATTTCAGAAAAAATAATTGTATATGTGGCACCACTTAATCGAAAACCTTTTTTGCCAAATCTCAAAATATCCAAAAACATAGGTGGCGCCACCTTTGTTCGTAAGCTCAATCTATGGTTCCACCGTGATTTTATTATTGATTCTTGTAGAGGAAAGGTCAGTTTCATCATGTGTCTGCTTGGTTTTGCTCAACTAGTACCTCCATAGAAGATATGAGGCCCTTAAATATGGGTAATTTTTTAAATTCTCCTTAGCCTCGAAGATAGCTTTTTTAGGCCGTAATTACACACACCCCATTGACCCCAGATTTAAGAATACAATGCCATTACTCAGTTCAAGAGTGACTATTCCAGACAAAATGGGTAGTGCTGCGATATATTACCACTTTTAAGGCGGAAATATGAGCTAAAAATGCGTAATATTGACTTTTCATTTTTTGCAAATTTGCTGATTTGGTCCAAAATAATGAAGCCATGGTTACCATGGCAACCAATAATCTGACCGGACCAAAAAATTTTTTCTGAAGTCTCATGCCATAGTACTTCCATCCCACAAAATATAAAACGATTCTGCGACGTACCACATTCCGGTCGCGGGTTGATTTTCTCAGATAATCGCTCTTAATAAAAATTGTGAGTAAACTCAATTTCTTCACGTAGGTAGAAAATCTGTTGCATCAGTCGATTCGAGAGGCTAAAAATTAAATATGTTTGGCCTTACAGATGATCAGCATCTCTACGAATAGCCCAGATTTTTATTTATCACAGATTATTTTGTCATAGGCTCATAGCAGTGTTGGCCTCCTGACTCTCATTTTGTTTCATGGGTGGGTCCTAATTGCATTGTATAAAATGAACTTTGGAAAATTGCATTAGAATTTTAAAAGGGAGAAAGAGATTATCACATCATATTTCAGATATTTTTATGACCTTCTCAATGCCACATCTCAAATGTTAAATTGCAGATGTGTTTGAATTTGAAATATGAAAATAATGCGGTAAATTGCTGTCATATATACTTGAATTCATGCCATGGACTGAATGTTTTGTGCCAGTCTGCTAGACTAAGTCTGTACTTATTTAATGTATATTTATCAATGCCAAAAATAGCATTATTATAAGGCATTGCCAAAATATAATACTATCAATAATCAGTGTCATCATACCGTCATACCATGACTAATATCTGACATTATATTTTGCTAACTATTATATTGTGTTTTTTATTCCATATCTTGGTCAATCTACACAATACTACATGTTATTTATCTGACGTGGTCCTTTGGTTTTGAACTTTTGACTAGAAATGACTTCAAATGAGGCTCAATCTTCTGAGTCCGGGGTCTTGACCAGTGTTACCAGCATTTTTGCAATTTCCTAATTGGCTCTAGGGTTTCTCTGTGCAATTCCTAGGATTGCTTGGGAAGCTAAAAGAGGTTGTAAAAATGCTGTTTTGTTGACTGAACTGAGTAATTGTCAGCCGACTCCTTTGCACTTGATGCACTGAGGAGACACTGGTCATTAGACTCTGTCAGATGTCTGGTGCAATGTATTGATTGTGGACAGCAACTGCTGGTTATGTCAATTGTGTGATATTGCTGTCATACAAATCAGTGTTGCCAAATCAAGTATTGTCTGCCTTATCACTTTGAGCATCTTTGAGAGAGTACCTTCTGTCTGAATAACTCACGACAGTTTGCTCCTTGGCACCAAAATTTAAATCAACATTCTCCTGTCACTCTTCAGATCAGAGTGTTCGTATGATTCTTAGATTCTCTCATGGAACAGTGAGATAATTTTCACCTGAATTGTGCTTTGTGTTTAATTGCGAATCTCCTCTATTAATTAGGGGGGGGGAGGATTGGTAGCATGCTGGGCTGCCAATCACTAGGTCCAGGGTTCGAATCCAGCTCTTGTCGGGTCACTAGCCTACGTTGGACGGCTGTTTCAATCATCTTTCGCTTCTTTACCATGTCCTCCTGTCCTAATTATTCTGCCAAGTACACAAATACAGGATGTAAAGCCCCAATCATCCATCCATCTCCTGTTGTCCTTCCTATCAGAATGTTCGTATGTCTCTTAGATTCTCTCGTAGCGTGGTGAGAATATTTTCACCTAGATTGTTCTTTGTAATTAATTGTGAATCTCCTCCATTAATTAGTCCAGCCTGACTGCTAATGGCCCATCGCTTCTTCGCCTGTCTATCCTTAACTGTCTGGCAGTCAAGTTTTCACACCTTGATTACGCCAACTGCACAGCTACACTACAGTATCTTCTTTGAGATAGTATAAGCTCATGTTAGCGGTATACTGCTAAGACCCCCTTTCCTTCGTATATTGCTCATCTTTTTTTACAATTTTAGGCCATTTCGATCATACAGCGCCAAGAATTGTTATAAATTAATAAAGACACTTTCCAAAACTCAGTTATGGGTTACTTTTCATATCTTGATTGAGGTGGCCCTCAATAACTGGACATTGAAAGTTATTGGTTGTTTAAAAAAAAAAAAAGGTAAATAAATCTTATAAATTTATGCCAAATCTTGTCACACTTCACACATTATAGTGCAGTCGAGGAGTGATTTTAACATTTAGTGGAAATGATAACTAATGGCATACCCAGTAATTAGTGACTAAAGTTTTCTGGCTATCCTTATCATCATCATGTTTATCATAGAACAGTGCATAGCCATTGCAATATAGATATTACAAGCACCAAACTGTGAAACAGAGATATATGCATGACCCAATCAGCTAATAGCCAAATGGATAGATAACATGATGAACATTGCACTCGAACGGTGTAAATATCAGAGTGACCTTGCTGGCTTTGCCGCAGTTGAACTGCCAGATTGGATGGTTGATGTTTTGCTGCAGCTATATAATGACAGTTATGACATTGATAGGATTGAAAGGATTGATGCCGTTATTGAAAACAAATTTCTTCAATTTCCTCCATTAATTGTAAAACTGTAAGGAAGAAAAAGATTCGATTTCATGAATAATCAATACTAATTATTATCCGTCTTCATGTTTCACTTCTCCAAAAAGAAAGAAAAGAAAAGCTTAAAACTATGAACTAGCTGCTGATCTGTGATTAATACCATAACAAAAGGGAAAAAAAGATCATGAGATGATGTTTCACATAATGAAAATGAATGGCACTTGATGAATCTCTATTGTCAAGTGTGAAAATTGACAGGTATTATATTTATAACTTACGAATATTCTTGGTTGGTCTCGCCAATGTCATTTATAAAAGCCTTGCTGTCTTGGAACACTGAATCGTTCTACATTGACTCAATTAAGCCTCTAAATGTCTTTGAAGCCCACCTTAAACATACGGCATACGCCCCCATTCTTTCCTTTATACAAAAATAATAAATATCCACAGAAGGGAGAATAAATCACAGGAGATGGAAAAAAATGAAATGTCATGCCCACCAGATGTTCTGAAGTCTTTGCTACTTAAATTTAATTCCGGCTCTATTTTCTTGTTGCTAAATTTGGGGACGTCTTGAACAAGTTGAATGTCAGCCTTAACGGATGTGGTGGCGATGATGGTGTCCAAGGGCTGTGCGAATGTGGGAAGCTACTTTAGATGCTCTGTGTTGAAAGGCTTGCCTTCTGCTGCTACTTCTGAAGTATTCTGACCTGCTCTGCTCTCTCTAAGAGTCTCCACACTCCGCAGTATGCTATGGTGAATGGGTAATTACATTAGCGTCAGTGGCGTTTAGTGACTGCTCAGCAGTATAGTGAATTTTAATGCAATGCCTTGGACCTATGGAGATGAGTCTCTCCTGTGCTGTTTTGTCTGAGGAGTGTTATCTCTCAATTGAGCCGATTCGGTGTTTGATTCACCACGTAGGCCACTCGAAATATATATGTCTAAGTTTGTCTGAGATTATACAATTTGTCTGTGGCGTGTGGTAGTGTGCCTATCGTATTCTATAGTCTACCAAAGCAAGGTCAAAACCATCTGCTCTGCAAAAAAATGTCCATTTAGATATTTAAAACTTTCGATTTGTTCAAGGAGACAAGGACAGAATAAAGTGACTCTTTATGTAAGTAAAATTCACTTTGAAATGTGCAGAATCAGTTTTTTGTCTGGTGTAAGCTATGTCCTTGCCATTGTGGTCTCATTAGTCTGGTTAGGGGAACGGTTAGCTCAGTGGTAGTGTGCTGGGCTGCTGATCGCTGGGCCCAGGGTTCGAATCTAGCTCTTGGCAGGTCACCTGGGCCTATGTTGGACAACTGTTTCAATTATCCTTCCGCATTATTGCCTTCTCCTCCTGTACTATTTAGCCTACGAAGTTTATGAATAGAGGACAAAAAGCCCCAATCGGTCTGATGTTGTCCAATTCTGAAATAATTGATTTACTCTTATCAAACCAGGTACCTCATTGTGTGTCATTGTATTATGTACAGATCCTGAACTGTTCATTTGATTAAAATGATTATTTCTTCCCTTTTCTCCTTTCAGTTACCCATGGGTGCATCATTGCCAGCATACAGCTCTTCTACCCCGATGGCAGAGAAGCTACTTCAAGGTGATTACCCTCTTTCAAACTCATCAATTACTGAATGTTGTACGCTGTACATACAAAATACTACAGTAGATTACTGTTTACGTGGTTGTGGTGTATCTTATTCTATGTATCTGGAGCAATTCCCTGATCTGTATGCAAGGGAGAATGGATTGCATTTGCCGGCACTGGCTGCTCTGCTTTGTATTAATCAGTTAATTGCAGATAAGTCGCAAGGTGCAATACAAAGAGTTGAAGGAAATTTGATGCTGTCATACAGCTAGGACTGAAGAGCTTCTAAGGTTAATTCAGCGTCTATGCAAAATGCATTGATGTGAGAATCATAGCAATGAATGGGGAGGAATTTCTGTGTTGCAAAGGCATGCAGATTTAGTTATTGAGGCTGTATTGGGAGGATGTAGTGGGTTTTGATGCAATGTTCCATTCATTAGGTGAGGCTGAAACATTTAGTAGGCTTTTATCCCGAGATTAAAGGGATCCATCAACACCACACAGGCTCCATGAAAGTGCGAATGTAGATATTGATTTTCCTCAGAAAAAATTACTTCTTTTAAAAATTCCTTTACACTGGCTTCTGTAACAAAATTCTACCATTTGATGATGTAGACTCCTCTGGGATGCTAAAAAGTGCTAAGCGTTAAAATTCACAGAGAAAAATATCCCCAAAAAATACTCTGAAAGGGTTAAACTGCACAATTTATCATGGAACCAGATGATGCCTTCAACATGATCAAGGTGAATTCTGCTACAGATGTGATTTAATTGAATCCCGATGAATCTGGTTTTACGCTGATTGTAAATGGGATTTCTGAAGCCATTTGTTCCTTGAAATCATTACAATTTAATAATGACTTTAAAATGTAATGAATTTGGTTTCTTTGATGAATATTGATGCCTGTAAATGATATAAATGTATTTCCAGAGCCTTTTCATTTATGAAGCAGATTTTCTTTCTTAAAATCCTGCCTTTTAAATGGATCTGTTCTAAAGGGGAGTTCATCATGTTCATCAGCCATCTGATGTATTATCTTTCTTTATCCTCTGGAAATAAATAAATAAATAACTATTTATTTAAAGTCGGGTTGAAAAACAAAAAACATAAGTTCACATTGTACTTGTACAGCTGACTAGAAATAACAAATAAACAGAATGTAAAACGGGAAAGATAAAACTTTTGACAAAAAGGTAAGATGACATATAAAACCCAGAATATATAAAAGAAATCAATTGTCTAAAATTAGGACAAGGAGACCATGTTTCAGTTATTTTTCCAAATAGGAAAATAAAAATCTGTTAGTTGATATATAAGTCAAAATCTTATTTTAATGTTTCAAAAACCTGATACATCACATTTGATATGTTGAGCAAAACTTGCAGCAATAGAAGCTTCACAATGATTTCAATTTACTCCCACATTATATGTCGTAGGTGTTTGAACAAAACATTTTGACATTAAGATTCCTAAAGATGCCTTAAGATAACATAAACATCATGAAGCATTAAATAGTCGAGCTTCATCTTATTTGATTAACTGGTTTACAAACTATGTTACTAGTCACAACATCTGTGAACTGCATTAGTTATTTAAAGTTTTCTGCAAAACACTTCGCTTCTTCTGCAGCTCCAGACTGGGGAGTCTTGTTGACACGATTTACATGATTACTGCTGCTGTTATTCAATATATACAGTTCTCAGTCTGCAGGGAAAGTCCAAAACATTACATATCTGGTAGAAAGTCCAAAATTGCTTCAGCTCAGCTGCAGCATCACCTCCACCAACTGCATCAGTACTTAATGTAGCATCAATAGCCAGAGTGCCAGCAGCAGGCTGTCAGTATCAGGCTGTCAGCAGCAGCAGCAACCTACCATCACTTGTCGCTAAAAGGCCAGAAATGTACACTCGGTTGTAACAATGGCCGCTCGCCAGATGCTGTTTGCTCTTGACTCCAGACTGTCTACTTGTCTGCTACAGTCTAAATCCACTCTATCTACTTTTTCTCCTATCAAATACTTTCCCATTTTTCTGCCTCCTAGACTGACTGGAGTTTTCACTCTGTCTTGAGTAATCGTGGTTATCTTGCAGTATATCTCGAATCCTCGATGCCCTAAGCTTAATTTTTCTGGCGCAAAAGTCGAATGTTCTTACTTCTCCATTTTTCTCTCAACTCTAAATTTTTGCCAGTCTTTCCTTCTATACTTCTATGCAGTTCTACAGCGACTGTAAATACGATTTACCAGTCTAAATCAGACTACTAAATAGTTCAACAGTCACTTTTCTTGATTTTTCTCTCACTCAGAGACTAAACTTACTCTTGAGGTTTTTCTGTACATATCTCTAGCTCTCTCACTCTCTCTTCAGCAACTATAGCAGCTATAGTGTATACATGATATAAGTCCGATTTGTGTTTTGTACAGCACGTATTTCATATCGCACATATACATATGATTGCTCAGGTTTGCTCAGTCTGTGGCTGACTCACACTCGCAGGACAAAGTCATGCCAAACACTACATTTTTCTCACATTTCTCTGAGCTAGCTGTATGACAGATATGTGTTGAGTTGTCTGCATGAGTGCTGTTATTGTTTATGCAGATCTGAATGCAAAGAATACCACTGAGTTACCTTGGCTATCTATTTAGTATTGGAATCAGCACACTCACTGAACAAGTTTTGCAAGTACTTAGTGTGTAGTATGAGCAGCCAATTCAGCGCTGATTCGATGAGAGTTAACTTAGAATTGTGTCAAGGACTCAAGCTCTGGTCAGTTGCTCTGCCATCAATATTATTCCCTGACAATTAGTGAGAATTTCCCAGAAATCATTTAAATTTTCATGCACAATGCGTACATATTTGAGCTATTAAAGTGAGTCTGTCATTATGATCGTTATTTGATATATATCTATATTTGATTCATATATTCGTCGAACATCAAACATTTAACATAATAACATTGATTAACTGAGTCTCTTGCCAGCTAAATGCTGAAGCTGTTCGGGAGATGTATTTTAGATCTCCGTAGTTGGAAGTTACGTTCAGTTTTGTTGCTTGCTGTATGTTTATACCCTCAGCACATAGATCATAGGGCTCTGCTGGTGCACTGATAGCTGGACCCAGGCTGGTATTAAAAATTCAACAAAGAGCACCCTGGAGGTCGAATAAAAATAGTCACTGTTGTAAAACTCATAATGAATGATAAATGAAGCCATGAGGTTTACTGAGCAATCTACATCTAGGCACTCAGACAAAAGGGAGGCTATGAAATGGTGTAATTAGGTCTGGACATGTAAGACGATCATTAATTAATTGATATGATACATGATTAAACATTGGTGATGATGAAGTCTTGGTGTACTTGAATGAAGTAAGCCTTCTACATCATGTACATCTAGGTTGATCTATGGAATTGTATCCCCTTCAATGAAGAGGTTATTGCTCTGTGGTTATTGCTCTGTGTCTGATAGCTTTGATTGATAGAGCTAACATGGTTTGCAGGCAACTGAGGCAAGGTCAAACTCGTGTTGTGCTGAGTCTTGTTGACCTAACTATGGCCGTATCAAGAGGCCTGGTCAACATCACAGACCACTAAGACCCAGGGGCCGAGGGCATCTAACATAATCTTAAGTACCCCCTCAGACACAATCTCAAGGATTAATCTCAAGTACCTCTCTGATATATCACTCTGATGTATGTTGCATGTGGTCAGACTAGGTTCTTGTGGCTGGCTTGTAACAAACAAAACAAGTGTGCTGTGTGTGATTTAGCAGCCACCTGGAATTCCCAGTGCTCTGTTGTTAAACGCAAGTGTGTTTTTACGAGGTTCATTGCAAAGTTGGGGTTCCCACCGGACAGGGAAAATGGTGACAAAAAATTCCCTGCAGGGATAAATCAGGGAATTTTGAAATTTGACCTCAAATTCAGGGAAAGCACAGGGAATTTGGTTTTACATGTACATGGGTTAAGGCGTGAAACAAGCCCTCTATTTTAAGCAAAAATCCGTAGAAGTCATAGTTTTTGATTTCCAATTAGCGGCGATAACCCAACAATAAGCCCGAATAAGGTCAGCGAAAATGTACGGTGAAGCAGGGAAACTACTAGGAATTTGCTCGCCAAATTTCAGTGGGTACCCTGAAAGTAGTCACTCTGAGTCTGAGGGATAATGTGCTCCATTATCCATGCGTTGTCATAAATCAAATCGAAAGTTTGAATAAGTATACTGTAGTTATTCTTACATCATATTCAAATTGTGCTTATATAGTTCAAAAAATTGAGAGTAACATCGTTATGAAAGATAAAGATTCACTTCTTTAATCATTTTAATCTGTTAATGTTCAATTTCCACTCTAATCAGTCAAGGAAATTACCTTCTGCTCATGACAGCCACTGTCTTCAGCCCCACATGACACTCACCCAAGCACTGTCATCTCTCTCCCATGACATTCTCAAAGTGTCATGGCCCAGCCATGACTCAAGCAGTGCTCAGAATCTTCTTTGACAGGCTATTTAAAAATAACTGCTGCTACTATCACTTCCAAACTTGGCATAAAGTTGTTTAGCAGTATCAACTAACTCAATAAATTTAGGCAGGCTTATCCATTACATAATGAGGGAAAGAACCCGAAGGCTTCAGAGAAATTAGGAAGCTGTCATCAGCTGCTGATCAATGACTTTGCAGTACCTTGCGAAATCGGATAGAATATGTCCCCTCTACTGTCATGCCGCTGTTTGATGAGGATTTGTGCACAGAGATCAGACTTCCTTTTGATACCCAACTGATCAACCCCCACATCAATCATCCTGTCAGGGCCAGGACTTATAATATATATAGCTATAATTGCAATTGTCATCATGTGATGGTAATTTCCCAGACTGCTAATTGAATGCTTTGTCTTAATAGTATGGGTTGACTGAATTTCGGTCTTTCAAGGTGCTGTTAAAATGATCTTAATGAAATATTAATTGTATTTCTTTGTCTTTTCCAGTCACTCCAGCTCATATCCCGGTTCTATACCTGGGCCAGGGGCCAACATCAAGTCTCAGGAACTTTATCAACTTGCACAGTATTTACAAGTAAGTTGTGTAATCCTTATTCTGATTGTTTAGTTACAAGAAAGACCTGTTATCTCCCTCTTGTAGTCTCTGTTAAACAAGAGTTTGTCTGGGTTGAAAAATCGGTTCTTGGTGCAAATCTTACGTAGCTCGGCCACTTGCTTCCTTGATTCATACTAGAGATTTGTCATGCTGAAAACTAGGAAGAAAGAGAGGAATAGTTAATTTTCATTAATGATACATCAAATTATTCATAAAAGATACCCTGTAACGAATAATATAGATGAAGTGAGTTACCCCGTGTGCATTCAACATGGTTCAAGTAAAAGTCATGGATGGACTAAATAATAAAATGAGTTTCATGCAGAATAGTTCATTCCTATTTAACCCTTTGAATTCTCTGAATTTTTGAAGTAGATTTGAAACAAAAAATTTTTATTGTGACAAATCAAGATGCCATTGTAATGTTTCATGAAATTGTCTAAGGATACCACAAAAGTGTCATGTTGACCTGATTAATGAGATTAATGACATTTTTGTGAATCTGTGTTTCAGGAAGCCCTACATAGGGAACAAATGTTGGAAAACAAACTAGCGGCCTTGCAGCGGCTAATAGAAAATACACAGTCATGTTCGGAATCAGGGTGGCAGGCATTGATAGATGAAGACCGGTTATTATCTAGAATAGAAGTATTGGAAAATCAACTACAAGCATATGCAAAGGTGAGTGATTGGAGTTGCTATGGTGTCTGTTATTGACTCAATTTAAACTGTATTACTCTTGAGACTAAATTGCAATCTGATTTATCTCGTAAGGAAATATTTGACTTATCTTTTGTTTTGGATTTTTCAGAATCAAACAGAAGAAACGTTACGGCATGAAATTGTAGCTTTGCAAGAAGACAAATACAACTACGAAACGACCTCAAAAGAAACGTTGCGGAAAGTTTTACAAGAGAAATTAGACGCTGTTAGGAAATTATCAGAGTTGGAGGTGAGATTTTATCAAAGATAGATAAATTTTGATAAAATGTTGATGTAATGTTAGATGTTACGAAGTCGCAAATTGATATTTAAGGTCGGTAGCCACCGGCCTTCATGTACATATATGAGGGCCCTGACGTCTGGTGTCCACTTGCTTGATACCTAAATCCTATGGAAGATGATTTCGCCTTGCACAGGCTCCCAAGTGGTCCCAAACTATCTGAAATAGCTGTCCCATGTTAGGAACTGGCCTCCTATTCTTTTACAAGGCTGTACAGGGCCATTTCATGGAGATATTGCCAAAAGAAATGCCATAATACGATGGATAAATACTGCCCTAGGCAATGAGCAATTGGGTCAATTGTTGGTACCCCCCCCCACTTCTCTAATGCTTTAAGTCACCTCTAGAGGCACTGTTAAGAAGCAAAAACTCCACAGAATTTTGTGGACCTATGTTGGTGGATATGTGTGGATAGAATTTGGTGGATAGAAGTTGATCAATAGAATAAATCCTATAATAAAGTGAGTGGAAGAAGTTGGGTGGATAGGAGTCGGGGTGAATAGGAGTCGGGGTGGATAAGAGTCATGAATAGGAGTCGGGGTGGATAGGAGTCATGAATAGGAGTCGGGGTGGATAGGAGTCATGAATATTAGTCGGGGTTGGATAGGAGTCATGAATAAGAGTCAGGGGTGGATAGGAGTCATGAATAGGAGTCGGGGTGGATAGGAGTCATGAATAGGAGTCGGGGTGGATAGGAGTCATGAATATTAGTCGGGGTTGGATAGGAGTCATGAATAAGAGTCGGGGTTGGATAGGAGTCATGAATAAGAGTCGGGGTGGATAGGAGTCATGAATAGGAGTCGGGGTGGATAGGAGTCATGAATAGGAGTCGGGGGGTGGATAGGAGTCATGAATAAGAGTCGGGGTTGGATAGGAGTCATGAATAGGAGTCGGGGATGGATAGGAGTCATGAATATTAGTCGGGGTTGGATAGGAGTCATGAATATTAGTCGGGGTTGGATAGGAGTCATGAAAAGGAGTCGGGGTGGATAGGAGTCATGAATAGGAGTCGGGGGTGGATAGGAGTCATGAATAGGAGTGAGGGTGGATAGGAGTCATGAATAGGAGTCGGGTGGATAGGAGTCATGAATAGGAGTCGGGGGGTGGATAGGAGTCATGAATAAGAGTCGGGGTGGATAGGAGTCATGAATAGGAGTCGGGGTTGGATAGGAGTCATGAATAGGAGTCGGGGTTGGATAGGAGTCATGAATAGGAGTCGGGGGTTGGATAGGAGTCATGAATAGGAGTCGGGGTGGATAGGAGTCATGAATAGGAGTCGGGGTGGATAGGAGTCATGAATAGGAGTCGGGGTGGATAGGAGTCATGAATAGGAGTCGGGGGGTGGATAGGAGTCATGAATAAGAGTCGGGGTGGATATGAGTCATGAATAAGAGTCGGGGTTGGATAGGAGTCATGAATAGGAGTCGGGGTTGGATAGGAGTCATGAATAGGAGTCGGGGTGGATAGTAGTCATGAATAGGAGTCGGGGGTGGATAGGAGTCATGAATAGGAGTCGGGGGTGGATAGGAGTCATGAATAGGAGTCGGGGATGGATAGTAGTCATGAATAGGAGTCGGGGGTGGATAGGAGTCATGAATAGGAGTGGGGTGGATAGGAGTCATGAATAGGAGTCGGGTTGGATAGGAGTCATGAATAGGAGTCGGAGTGGAAAGGTGTCATGAATAGGAGTCGGGGTGGATATGAGTCATGAATAGGAGTCGGGGATGGATATGAGTCATGAATATTAGTCGGGATTGGATATGAATCATGAATACGAGTCGGGGAGGATAAGAGTCATAAATAAGAGTCGGGGTTGGATAGGAGTCATGCATAGGAGTCGGGGGTGGATAGGAGTCATGAATAGGAGTCGGGGGTGGATAGGAGTCATGAATAGGAGTCGGGGGTGGATAGGAGTCATGAATAGGATTCGGGGTGGATAGGAGTCATGAATAGGAGTCGGGGGTGGATAGGAGTCATGAATGGGAGTCGGGGTTGGATAAGAGTCATGAATTGGAGTCGGGGTGGATAGGAGTCATGAGTAGGAGTCAGGGTCGGATAGGAGTCATGAATAGGAGTCGGGGTGGAAAGGAGTCATGAATAGGAGTCGGGGTGGATAGGAGTCATGAATAAGAGTCGGGGGTGGATAGGAGTCATTTCTAGCCTTGCGGGTCCCATGCACTTTGTTCTAGTTTTCATTTTGAACTATAGACTTCTACCGACCTTTGCACATTATCTTTATGTGCCTTCTAGTTTATTTAAGGATGTTGTGTCTACAAATTGTAAAAGCTGAGTCTGATGACTTCATGATAAAGCTTGAAGTCTTCAATTGCTGAATTTTATGTTTACAAATTGCTGAAGTTAATGTCTGATGACTGCATAATAAAACATCTTATCATGCAATGTGAATTTGTGGAGATCTTGTTGGGGAATATTGCAACAATTGATATTAAGTTTTGCTCAAAATCTGCGACAATGACTTAATAATAGCAACTATCTGCACTGAAAATACAAGGGAAGTAACTCTGTATGTTACCTTTGATTATTTTCGCAGCAATCTTTAAGTAACACGGAAGAAGAATGCCAGCATTTAAAAGAAATGTGCGAATCATCGCAGAAGGAACTTCAAGAATTAGCAGAGAAACACCAAGAGCAGATCCAGGAGGTGGAGAGGCTGCAGCAGGAATTGCAGGTCAGTTTAGGGATTAAGAAATTAATGCGATGTTTCTCACGTGTTCTGTATTGAGTTGTCTGCCTGA
Source organism: Platynereis dumerilii (assembly GCA_026936325.1). Lineage (NCBI taxonomy): Eukaryota > Metazoa > Annelida > Polychaeta > Phyllodocida > Nereididae > Platynereis > Platynereis dumerilii. Next base: position 13,551,317 of record JAPTHN010000007.1, read on the forward strand.
GAATATTCTCTGTGGCCGAATACTCAACCCCTGTATATTTATGGAAAGAAAAAATGTAATGAAAAGAAGCCAAAGAAACTTAAAAATGTCCTTGTAATCATGTAAGCCCCTATTCGCATTAATACGGCGCTGTCTGATTTTACCCGTTCGATTTAGTTTGTAAATATTAATTATTTCTTTTTCTTTCGGTCTCTATGAATGTATATACAAATAAGTGTTCTGTTTAGCTAACGAGCCAATAGATTCTGAAACGCATGGCATAACTTTCGCTAAGTTCTAGTATGACAAGCAATTAGAATAGTGGAACTTAGGTTGTGCATGGAATATTTAGATAAGCACAGTTAGGCCTATATATTATCTCGTAATGTTATGAATGATTAACATTTTGTCTTTGTTTGCAACACAGGAGGCAGAAAAAGCCCGAGAAGAGGAGGTACAAAAGGCAGAGACAGAGAAAACGGAATTACAAGAAAAGCTAGATGAGATGATCAAGCAGGAAGAAGTGTTAGCTGCCAAAGTGGAGTCATTACAAGCTGACAATGACTTCACCCACGAACAGCTGACTAATATGAAAGGTATGCAGTCAATCCAGTATAATTACAATGTAATATGTAACATTGGAGAATTAGAATTAACTCTATTGATGATTAAATTCATCAAATATCTATCAATAATCAAGTGGATGACTGTTTGGGTATTATGATTGAGCTGAAAAATTCAAGTATCCTTATGATTATGAATTACGATTTAATTCGTATTCTATTATTTTAAGGACAGTGGAGTAGTTCTATAAGAATTCTCATTCACCGAGAACTGTTGACTTCTTTACTTCATGCTGATTATAACTTATAACCTTCGCTTCAGAATCCTCGTGTAAAGCATGGTCATACTAAGAGTTCATGATTCACCAGTCATAACTACTCTTTTTATTGACAATAAACTTGCAAAAGTCACCTTCAACCTTGATTCTAAATTACACATTCTTTTTCAACTCCTTACTGTTACCCTCGGCATGACTTGTATGTCATAAATTAACTTAGCTACAAAAGTGCTTGATCTAAATCCCACCTGCCCTGATATTTACCTTATACCCTCTTCAAGCCAAGAGGTTTTTTTTCAATCCAAGATTTTATTTTTTTGCAGCCCGCATGGAAGCTATCAAGGAGAAGAGCATCGAATGTGGGGAGAATATAGAAATTCCTGAATATGAATCTCAAGGTCAGTCTCATAATTTCCAGTGCATGGAAAAGCTACGACTCATTTGATAGATAAAACTGTTTCTCTGATAGATTTATGGCTGTGTATTAGGTATAAGGTTCTGTATAACCTTGATGGGGGTCTCTAAAGGCCACTCTTTGTTTGTGACTGATAACTGAGGGATTGGATTTCAATCCATGTAGAATTATACAAACTTGGTGCAAAGAAAGTGTGTGTGACATTGACATGATTGTTTAATGCTATTTGGTCACTCCTATATTGATGTTTTATGCTCAATCTGTATATACATCCTTATATTTGCAATCTTATGTTATTAGACATTCATGTAACTTTGTTTACTGGAGAGAGAGGGAAAGAATATGATATGTTTTAGTTCATTGATGGAAAACCGCAATTGTAACCGCTTATATTGAGTAAAATATAAGAACTAGCTGACCTTTTTTTTATCAGTATCTCCTAATAACTTGCTCTTTTTAAAACTTGTCCAAAAATAAGGTTACCTGGATTAATTTGTAACAAAAAGGCCTATATATTTATATTCCCAATATCACTCTCTCAATCATGAACAAGTTACTTGTAATACACGCCACACAGTGGTGAAGCTGAAACAGCTGCAAGTAAATTTCAAAATCTACCATTGGAAGGTCGATGTAATGTATTACATCTATCTATTTACTAATAAAAAATCCATGGTCTCCTTATCCAGGGATCCAAGTGGAGCTGGTGAACCTCCTCGACCTCCAAATGCTGCAGGCGTCTTCCAAGTCGGGCGATGGGGAGGACGATGACGAGGAGGAGGACGAGGACTCTGACGACCAGAGCAAAATTAAAGGTATATCCTCAATATTTCTGAATGTATCATTCTCTGTTAGATTTTCAGTAGCATTGTGTGGTATATTGTAGACTGCATGATGAAATGTACAGACAGTTAGATATTCTGATTTTGTATAGCTAACTATCTGTTTGTCCGTTTTGGCATCTGTGTTAGTCGGTTAGACCCAAACTAGTATTAGAAATCCCGCAAATTGATGCAAAGATGGACAAACGGATAGCTATCTTAGCAGTTAAGATAGTGATAACAGATGCTGAAGGTAAATTGGTGGCAATTACAAGTTGATTTTAGTGAAAACTGCTTTCAAGATACTGTTTCAGACTCAACTGAAAATAAAGGTATATTTTGATGTCTGGTGATATGATCAGTTCCTGAAGGAACAGGGCAACTCATTTCTGAATCTGTACTTCCCTGCGAGAATATTTAGATGCTGAGGTGTGGGGGGTAACAGCCAAGCCATTAATACAGATAATTAGTAGTGATCAGTTGATAGTTGTACTTAATACTTGGGAGAAATTTCTTAGGTAACATGAAAGTTTAATCATTTTGGACTGTGAGAATTCTACTCTTGGGGAGGCATTCTATTGAAATTCATTAAATTCTGCTGCAGATAATGTACTGAGTAAGAGATCACAGCCTGAAACTACTTCAATCAGCTGTCTCTCTTTCAAGTCGGATCATGTTACTTTGGTTCAGAGGGAGTCTGGTCTCAGTTTCATTGATCTCTCTCTTAATATGCGGTTCTATTTCTATCTTAATTGATTGAATACTTGATATTTGAACTGCAGATTATTTAGTAGAGAGAGATTGTCGTCTTGAAAGCAGTTTGCATTGTATTTACCAATTGCATCGTAATTAGGGTTGATTGATTTGTTATTGATAAATTTCGTTATTGGTAATTTTATTTTTTGTAAATAATACACATGGTGTTGATATTGAATGATTTAGGAGTCCCCGTTGTCTTACATTTTATTGTTGTGTCTGTCCAGTGTCTGCTGTTTGTCTATCAATTTGTGGAAATGTCTCTTCAATGAAATGTCTTTGAGCATCTTAAATGATTAATAGCTCTGAACTCCTGTAGTATAGATATATTCTATCTGTAGAAATCTTACGTTTCTTTCTCACCTCATTGTTTTCCAGTGAATCTTTCTAGTTCTTCTGACAGTGGTACTTTGTCGCCGTCTGTAGAAGGTACATATCTAGTTATAAATGTTTTGTTGTTGATTATGCATTTATGTCTGTTGGACAGTGTTGGTATATCTTTCTGTTTCTCATGTTTGACTCAAATTTATGTTGTGATGTTTGTAATTTATCTTACTTGATACCAAAAATATATGAAAATTACTAATAGCTATTTGCTTTATGAATTTCAAAAATATTTTTGATTCTCCTCTGTATTTAAACAAAATGCTAAATTCCGACAATGCCAACACATACAGAACCAAGTCAGTACCTACACCCGTCTGGTGTGCAATTAGTCTTTACCTCTTCTTAAAATACCTAAAAATAATTTTGTTAACCAGCACGATACTACCTGAAAAACCTCATTCACCCAAATATGATTGCACTCTGACGGCATAATTTATGTTTTCAGAAAAGTTGCATAGAACTCAAGGGTTAATAGAGCAATATAAATGTGAGTAATATTTAGTTTCGTTCTTAATTTGAATGATGGTCCTCCTGGGAGGTCATTCAAATGTTATAATGGTCGCCTTTCTCTTTTCCAGTACGGTTACAAGAATCGGATAATCGCTTGAAGGAGAGCAAGGACACGGTCGAAAAGTTACAAAGTGAGTGTTGTAAATCAAGTCAAAATATGCGTCGTTAGTTTGATGATTTTTCCAACTGATTAATTGAAATACTCTGACAAAATTGATAATTCCTACAATTTCAGTCTTAAAATTGTTCCTTCCAAACCTATCAAAGATCAGTTAGTAATAAAATTTGAATGGATGCGTAAATGAAAGAGAATCGTCTTTGATAGAAAAGTTATTTTAGGAAATGTTCATTATTAATGAAATTATTTTTTGCACAGGCCAACTTGAGCAGGCTCAGTCGGAAGTTGTTTCCCATGCTAATAAGATCTCAACGTTAGAAGGTTAGTTGACATTTAATATTGTGCTGAAAAACATTGATCTACTTGATGTATATTGCGAAATGCGAATGGTATTTAAGGTGATGCATGTGCATTTCGATCCTTAACAACTGCTATCTAAAACGGTGGTAAGATTTCTTGACAATGAAATTAATACATCTTCTGATCCACTCTTTGTTTCCGCATCATCAGAGAAAATAAGAATCTCAGATATTCATGTGAACCAAGTGGTGGAAAGCACAGTAGCAGACTTAAAAAGTAAGTTCTCTCAGCAGCAGACTAACCTTCGTTCATCTTCTGCCTGTCTGCTCACTCAGTTCTGCTTTGTTCAGTTGCCTTGTGGCGTCCTCTAGTGTTTGCTCTCTACTCCCCCTTGTGGATGATTCATGAACTAATAGAAATCTTTCTGTTATTTGTGTCTTCTTTGGAATTCTGTTTGATTGTTCCTATTAATATCCGTAATATCAAAAGATATTAATGTGTAAATATCATTGTAAATAATGATTTGAACTACTGCGTATTGAGTGTATAGTAAAACTTAACCAAATGAAGTGATAACTGCAATAATCATCCACACCTACCACAATCACTTAAATTCCTATTTACATCTTTTCACTTAGTCAATTTTGTTTGACTGATAGTTTCTAGCTTGTATTCCATTATAGTTTCTTTATTATGACACTTGTCTGCAACTACAAAATCCATTAGTAGAGGCCCCAATTTTACTTTTAAAACTGGGTGTTTAAACCTCGATTGATGAAAGTCAGGTGCGCTGAAACTGATTCAGATGGAAACAATCTTTGGAAACTTACTAGATAGTTGTTTCAAAAACGTTTGCACATTGCAAATTAGAGTTATCTAATATTTGGAAGACTGGGAATTTCGTTTATAAAAATTGTGCTATTGGTAGAACAGTCTTGATTGGGAAGTAATGTGATTAGATTGGCATTCAGAATTATAAGGATAATTAGGAAAAATTAAAGAATTATGGGGCTGTCGGTGCAAGAGCTGAAAGCCATTTGGAGCAAATTTTGTTGTTATACTACAGGCATCTGTGTTTCTGCTTGATTTTGTAACATTCCTTAATTTGAGTTTCAGCAATTTATTTCACAGTTTCACTCTCCTAATTAGTGTAGCTACCTGACCTGTTGCATCAGTACTGAGATTCCTTCTTTACTTTATTTACCAATTTATACGCTTAATTTTGTAACAGTATGTGCATCATTTTGTAACACTACCACTTACTATTTTCATCAGTGTAGAATGTGTGAGAGGTGAGGAATGTTTTGTCACTTTGGACGGGAGTCGGTGAATTCAGTTTTTGACAATCTGACTTTTGTTCCTCCTTGGTTATGAATTGTTTTATTTGATGACGATCAAGCAGCTTTGAGGGAATTTTCGACTATGAAATTCAATTGGTATTGACGGAATTAAGTAAGATGTAGATTTGAGGACAGAGGGACGTTGGAGACTAATGGAGACTCATTGGAGAGGCATTCTTGAGATCAATGGGGTAAATGTGTAGCGGAACCACAGACACCCTCCTCTTGTCTATCTGTTCTCTATCTGTAGCGCACAACAACTTGTGTGTGGCATGTCTCACTCTGTCCGTCCTAATCACTTCTCCTGCAGCTTGGGACGTTCTCTGATGAACTCTCAGTCGGCTGGCTTTGGTGGTGCCCTGGTGCTTTCTCAATAACCCGGTTTTTGTTCATTTCAGTCCAACTAAATGAGTCCAGAAAACAGTCAGATAATAGTAATGAACTAGTACGACAATTGAAAGGTGGGTCTAGGTGTTCTTTGCACTACACAAACGCATTAAAATATCTTGTCACTCCACGCGTATATTGCTTCATTTATGCTGGTTGCATTTCCTAAGCTAACGGCAATATGTGAGTTTGTTTTCGTGTGCTGTTTATGACTTATTTGTGCAATTATGCGGCACTCAATCGCGCACTTGGTAAAATGCTTTGGTGGTACATTACAACGCAACAATGTCTATACAAATAATATTCTGTAATATACATGTCATTTAGATGTCGAATTTAGGATTGGTGATTATAATACTTCTTTTTAATGGTCTTGGGATCATTTTCTTAACAGTTAGGCTAAGTAGACTTAATGGATGTTATTATACCTGCATCGTAAATTAATAAACGAGCTTACCTTGCAGAAGAAATAGGCAACATGGAGGAGGAGTTAAATCACTACAAGGAGGAGGCAGATCGAAGAAATATTCCAAATTCGATAAATGAAGCAGACACAAATGACCTCACAAATAGCAACAATATCGCCAACCACATCAACCACACGTCATCCAACCACCTGGTCCAAGAAGTCGACCGACTTAAAAGTAAGTTGATCATTAACCACACTGCAAAAAGGATGTATAAGTAAATTCACTATGTACACTAACGCCCTCTCTTTGCTTTGAGGTAGAGTATAATGCTCTATGTGTTGTTCTATTTCTAGTCATATGTTGTTTTTGAAGGCATATATAATCTTAACAAATTCACTGAAAGTCTATGCTTCAGTAGCACTTAAATCCTATTTCTCACGGAAGTCCATGGGTTCTAATTCTGTCAAATTTCTTTCCTACAGGCATGCTACATGAAGCAAAAGAAGCACAGAGAAAAAGTGAGAACCAGGTGGAGAAATTCAAAGGTAGGACTAATTTCTTTCTAATGTTTTGAACTTATTGTTCAACCTTTTACTCAATGTCTGGTGTACTTTATGCATAGGCAAGCATTACAAAGCATTGTAGTGGCTGTTACTATGTGACATTTTAAGAAAATTGATGAGATGGAAACGAGCCAGAAGGCACTGGAGTTTCAATATGGGCTCCTGCTGGATTGGGAATTTGGGATATTTGTCATAGATATTGTGTTATGTAGCTTATAGATAGATAATGATTAGAGAAATCACTGAGAAATGTAGTCTGGTTGGTTTTTGCACAGAGGTCAGTCTTTGTAGTATATTCATTGTGAACATTCTAACCTTAGGCGTCACATCGAAATATCTAATCATCTGAAATCGTTGAATCTATTACTAAGTATAAGATCGACAGGATCGCTCATCAAGATGATGCTGTGATTTCTTTTTATCTAGCTCATAGATTTGTCATTATCAAATGATTATACAAACCAGAATGGAGAATCCCCTCGCATCTATCTCCATGCAATATTATTATGGGCTTGATAGCCTAATACTTGGGAAGCTGTCAATACATGTATCAATAATGGCACTTAATTAATTTGCTATCTTTTCCTTCTGTTTACTTGGCAATATTTGCCATAAAAAAGTGCCTGACAGGTTTGCCAATGAATTGCTTGTTAATGGCCCCATGCATGGAAAGTGGCAGTTTTGCCATTGATCTGTTTGTTTGAGGCTGTAAAAGGAGGTTATCAATATATGGAGATGGTTTAGTTGTATAGGCCAGAGAATGTCAATTAGTGATTACATTGGTTTGCATGGATTCTGTTTGACGGTGCTTCTGCTTGATTGAAAATGGGTAAAATGATCACTAACAAGTCACCTCAACTGGTAGTGAAAGTAGGGTATAGCTACTGTGTCAATAAACTGAAACACTGCCCTATTCTTTCAATGTCTTTGCAAACAATAATTTCAACATTTATTTTAAGATCAAACCTCGAAACCTTCAATTCTTAATTAGCCTCATTCTCAAGACTTAGTAAAACAGTAGACCTCTCTACTAGATAACTATTGAAAGAACAAGTTACTCTCAAATGGATCTGATGCCTACCCAAGGCTTCCTATTGCCAAAGTGGGATTGTTAATATGGTAGGTACTAATGCCTTGATAAGTCTGTTATTAATGAAGGATTATCTGAGCCAACCTGAGCACTGACTTTTGACACTTCATTTGAAATCTATGATATTGATGATGTCATTTCCAGATTATTTAAGGTGTGAGTTGCATATCAATTGGTGACATGACCTCACCCTGGGTCGCCTGGGTCACCCTATAATCCATCAACAAATCCATTTTCCATCTGGTCCATGTTCAATCTAATCCATGTTGTAGCCTAGTATTCTTGTTCTCTCTCCTATTTGTTAATCACTAAAACTTGTTAATTTCACTCTTCGCCGCTTCTTGGAGTGGTTCATCAATAATCAGTATGGTGGTGTATTGGTCGTGTGCACTGGACCATGTGTGCTCCCTGGTGCTTTGGTGTTACAATGTTAATTGTCACAGTGTGATTTCTCAAGTATCTAATGTCTGATTCTATAATTAGTACCTTTCTATGGGAAGTAGTGTAGTATGTCTGATTTTGTTACGTATACTAGATTTCTACTGCAAAAAAAAAAATTAAAATTACATTACGGAGGATTCTGTCAAATCTATGCAACATTAAGATGAATGTGATAAGTTTTGTGTATTGTGATGATGGTGAAGTCTCAGTTATCATGGTTATGGTTGAAAGATTGTACCAGGTATTTCGAAATTTGTCAAGTGTGCTCTCTTGTCATTTGCTACTTCAGCTTCTTGGTTATGATCAATTCCTTATGTCATCGGAAGATATTATAGCAGTTACACCTCTCTATGTTTAGCTTACCTTTTTCTCGGCGGGGTATAACCCACCAGCACCCCTTCTCTTTCTAAAGGAACACCTTTAAGAGGCCCCCCTTGAAAGAAAGAGGAAATCAATAGATGTCTGGTCATTGGTTGGTTTGGTGCTTGATGAATATTCATGATGTTTATGTGGTGGCCTAGCCAGCCAGGCTGTCATCTGTTTTATGTTTATGATGCGCTTGCTGGATGTTGTTACAGGAAGATGCAGTGACACCGTATATCATAATTAGGATGGCTTAAATGTGGATTGCATGTTTGAAATGCATTGAGATTGGATTATGAGGATGGATGCACTGTGTTGATGATGCTGCTCCTCTGGCAGGGAGCCAACAAAGAAGCTGCTCCATGGAGATGGCATCTGCATCATCAGCTGAACCAGCAGCAGCAGCAGCAGAGCCCTGATGCTGATGACAATGCTGCTCCACGTGCATTTGTGTGCACCCAATGAATCAACAGCTGGCTCCATGTAGACCTGAGGGGCAGGAGGCCTAAGGATTATGCATATTGGCTTACCTGGTGGCTGTACACTTGTGGCTTACTCTCATGGCTTACTCTATTGCATTACTCTGTTGCGTTACTGTTGTTGTCAATATGCAGTGATATGACCAGTATGCATTCAATAAAACACTATATTATGCGCTCTATGGATCGAGCCTTCAATAGGATGTATGTTACGGCATGCCATAAAAATGTGTTAATGCTGTGGCGATCTGACACACAGTGACTCTATTACAAACTGTGATACCATCAGGCGGACTCCATTGAATTTACTTCATTCACGTTTCATTTACATTTCCTTTGAGTCTTCCATGCATGCTTGCATTTTATGCGTGCATTCAATGCATTGGATACTGTGAAAAGGTGCTTTTTACGAGTGCTGATTTACAACCTACCATGGCCGTTATACGGAGGCAGCACACTAATGTTGCCCACCCCTTCACATGCGGACTACCTTACCAAATGGCCGTGATATGCGGAGGGATGCCCCCTGAGCCTATTCCTTCTGTTGTTATTGAGTACAAACCGTCCCGGAAGCGCAAGTACTTTCAGTTGTCATGTGATGGTGAGTAGAGCAACAAACAGTGATGATTCTGGTGTCAGTGCTCTGAAAATATGCTTTCATTGAATTACCTTGGTACCTGTGCTCGGCTGAGCAGGTAAAAGATCCCTCACATGGAGTGTGTAACATGTTGAGGACTCCTGTTGTCTCTCTCTATCTTTATCTCATCAATCAATGTTCTGGAGAAACCAAATCTGGCAAAGGGAACTGTGTTTTCGGTATCTGTTATCTTCAGCTCTGTTGTATTACTTTCAAGCAAATCTCTTTCATTGGCACAATGTATATCTGATAGATCGACATTGTTCTGTATCATCTCATGTATTGATTGACTTTTCCTCTGTTACCTGGATCTGTCTAGTGATCATCAAGTTAGATCAAGCTTCAAGCATCTGTTGCAAACAAATGTATCAACATTGTGAGTTGAGAAGTATATTAAGTATATTGAATTGTACAACAACTGGTTATACTGTCATTGTTGATATAGGCATCTTTAATGGTATAGGAATACTTGTCACTAATATCTGCCTAAACAAATAATGTTGTTAAAGTTTCTATGATATTTGTAATGTTTACAGTATACTATAACTATAAATTACACATAACATGTCTTCAAAATTCTACACATGCTTTTCAGCATTTTGAAACTTAAAGACGTGAATATTTGTTATGCTTGCAGTAATTCTCTCAAAGCTTTAAGCCTTCAACTGCATAGCAGAAGAACAGTGATATGCTCAAATTACAATCTAATTGCCTTTCCAATTAGTAACAATTTTAATATGCCTTGTTATTCTAGCATTTAGTTTGGTTTCTCTCGAGGCTGTCAGCCAATTAAAAGCTTTTAGTGTTAAACCAATTATGGGCTTATATTACTGTCAGGTTTGACTTGCAGCTGTCATTTTGAACCTCTAGGGTTTCCTGGTGTTGAGCTTTTCTTGTTGAGAATAATGGCTGATAATGGTGAATTGTGCCTTGTGATAATGGTGCAAGCTCCTTGTATAATCTGAGGGTTTTGTAAAGTACCCTCTTTGAAAATTGCAGTGCCTCTAAATCATGTAAATTGCCCACACTGGTGTTGAGGGGCCATACAACTCAAATTTACTCACTCACTTTGAAAATTGCAAAGATTTTTTTTTACCAATTTGATATTTGTTCCATTTAACTATTGTTAGCTGAAGTTGTAATTAATAGGTTTCAAGTGTTTTGCTGTATCTTAAATTGTATTGTTTCTATATCATTATGAGCAATGACTGAGGTAACTCTGTAATTTATCCTGAAGCCTGTGTGTTGGAATACACCAGTCAATAGAAATTCAATTTCGTTTTTGTACCCTTCTGGATGACATTTTTACCCTCGACGATAAGCTGCCTTACACAAGCAGGTGTTGCTATTATTTGTTTGCTGATGATGTGCAACAAAGCTTCATGGTCAACTTTTTGCCTTTTTATGAACTCATAAAAGAAGTGATAAGCACATAATTTGACAAATTCATTCAGTAACAGCTGTTCAAGACTTGACGACTATTCAATTTGTGGATGACAACTGAATGATATTATATTAAAGTGAATTATGTGCGATGAGTATTGAGTAATAATATCAATGAAAACTGAGCAAAAAGTAAGATAAATAGCGCGTATCATCATACCATGTCAATATTGAACAGAATGCACAGTGAATTGATTAAAAAAAGAAACAGATTAGTAGAAAGGGATGGAGGAGACATGAAAGTTAATGTAACAAATCAAGAAAAAAATTTAACGGTTATTATGGGGTTGATGAGGGAATTGCATGTAGGAGTTGGCGGTCCACCTTAGCATGGCGCCAATGCCTAGAAGAGAAAAAGAAACTGACAAAAAAGGAAGTAGAAAGGAAAGGTCATTGAACCCTCAACATTCGTCCTCATGGTTAATGTCAACTTTTATTGTGGTTTGATCATGTTTTGGAAATTAAAATAACATGGTTTCAAGCTCTATTAATATCTAAATAATCTTGGCTGCCTGTCTTTTGCAATAATCTACTCCTTAGGTGATTTGGTGATATATAATTTAGTTAAGTTTATTGTGCCATTTCCATCTCATCAGTTTTCATTATATAACATTTTCAACCGGTACTGTGATCATAGTCCCATCTTGAATCTATCTGTATGTCAGTTATTCTATGTATCTAGTAAATGACAAAAGACTCTTCCATATAGTGAGACATATACCTGTCATGAAGCACCTATCTGCCTGCTTTAACCATAATCCTGCTTCTACTGAGCTATCTCTCTCCTCCGGTAGTGTTGGTGGCTACAACATTGATTTATTTATATTTGTAGAAGACCTAGATGAAGCCCAGAAGCAGGCCAAGAAGTCTTCAGAAGACACAAAGCAATTACAGGCGCAGCTGAATGACGCCCAGAAAAACTCCAAAGAAAAGGCGGATTATATATCAGAGTTGCAAGGTCAGTGTCAGTGTATTGCATGACCAGTAAAATGAAATAGTGTCTTGTGGTGTTCTTTTAAGCCTTGAAATATGAGAGTCCAATAGGGGTATTAGCTCACCTTTGTGAGTTGTTCTAATAAATTGAGAGAAGTCGCAATGATAATATAAGAACCATGTTTCTTTGGACTTACATATGCCTCTAAATAGCCCACACTGGTTCTGATGGGCGTAAAACCACATGCTCACTCACTCAGTAAATTAAATACCGTACTTGAGGGTATTATCAGCACCTTAAGCAAAAGGAGATCATGGAAGTACCAAAACTAGGTCAAATGCCACCATACAAGCATTCTGCAAACTGGCATAACCATTTTGCAAAATCCCACCATACAACAGTCCCAGTCAGTCTAGTTCCTGTGCCGGTGGGGACCTAAATGTAGATGGAGTTATTGGAGGGTATTATCAGCACATAGATGGTATTTTAAATAGTTTGGTGCTTAGTAGTATTGTTAAAAGTGTCAGATAGTGCAGCCAATGGACCCATTTTGGGTAGAATCATTTTCTCACCTAGTAGGGCCCTCTGTCACCCATTCCTTGTCATAGCACAACTCAGGCCATAGGTCTGATTGTGCTGCTAATAAGATAGAAATGTGGAATTAATTCAAGTAAAACTGAATATATGGTGTAATGTACTTGTGGGAATCTAATGCAGTTGTAAGGTGTAAGATACCAAAATGCTAATACAATTCCAATGCATTTACCATATATACTCAAATAAAGGACCCCCCTCGAATAGAGGCCCCCCTCGAATAGAGGCCCCCCTCGAATAGAGGCCCCCCTCGAATAGAGGCCCCCCTCGAATAGAGGCCTGGGTAGGTGCTGATAATACCCTCCATTCTACTTTTACGGGTTACCGCTTCAACACCCCTCCACAATTTGGACAGTGCAATGCATAATGTCTCAAAAATGGGCCTAATGCCTTGACAGGAATAGGACCTAATGTTTGGGACCCATTTCCAGAGCCCTACTTCCTGTTTCAGCTGATTGGGATGGTTAACACAACATAACGTCCTTTTATCTCGGGAGTTAAAAGTGACGATTTAAAAAGTGAGGTGTTATTTCTTGTGCAGAAACATGTGACCTGAGGCAAGTTAGGCCCTCAGTTAGGTTGTAATGACTACCAAAACCCTACAAGAATTGCCTCATGATCATTAAGGAGTTTTGGCACCAAGACACGTGCGCTTGACTAAGCTGCAAACAAGCAAAAACTTCCATGGGTGCTGATAATACCCCCCTACTGATAATGCCCTCAATTACGGTATTTATAGTTTTTTGCTAGACCAAATTTGGCCTGTTTAACATCTTGTTTGAAGTCCCTTGGACTCTCGTGGATCTGGTAGAATTGTGACATGTGAGGACTTATGATGTGCTCCGTAGTCTGTATTTCTGCAATTATACCTTGGTCGTTATTATAGATGTCATGGTGCCACATTGGTGGCAATGTGATGTTTAGGGGACACAGGTTGTCTCTTTAAAAATTAGGCTTATTTGTAGATTGTGATTTGTGATTTTGTCTCTTCCCAACAACAGAGCAACTCAATAAAGCCGAAGGTACCACCCAAGAAGTCAAGCATCAAATTCTCTCGTTACGAGGTAAGAGTTTCACTCGTCTCTTTGTAATAAGTTATTAATGCTTTGGCTTGCTCCTGGGAAGGATTGCGGTTTTATCCTTTTCACAGTATGCAACATCTTCAGCATTCTTCATCGAAGTTATCGTAAGAAGCATTTTGGCCAAGATTTGTGAAAATTCACTATTTGAGAACATGTGGGTCAACCAATGTTTGGATATGTCACCAACAGTGTGGTGTATTCAAATAAGCAGTCGCTGACTTACAAACGATCTTCTCCTGGAGCAAGCCAAATTAATTGTAAATTAGTGGGTCGTAGGCTTTGGATTCTTAGTGTTGAGAATGAAGGACCTTTCAGTGGTATATGAGTATGTACATGAACGGATGGTGTTAATTGCATGCTCGCCTTTAGTTTGGATCATTTTCGTTGTACAGAATTCTTCCAATTTAGTAAATAGAACTGCTCCGAGGCACTGAATGTGAAGCACAAGATATGCACAAGTGTGCCTTGTTTATCAGTTTTCTTTATCGGAGCATATTGTTTAATTTCAACAACGATCAAGTGATGTCATGTTGCATTGGTGGCCAGTGAAGGAATGCTGTTTCTCGTTAAATGCAATCAATTAACTCGTTCAATTAACTCATTAAATAGTTTGGTTATTTGTTGTTGTCTTAATTACTCCTGATGCTGGGCAGAACATTTGCTGATGAAATTGTGGAGTTACGTATTGAAATAGGCGGGTTGGATATGCTATTCTACCTTTGACACAGTTCAAATTTGTGCGAAATACTCTAAAATCAAAATTGTAAGTCAAAAATTCAGTAATTTTCTTCATAATTTGAGTTGAATGTTTTTTGCAATGTTCCTCAGCATCAGGAGTAAGAATAGACTTATTCGTCTTAGATCAATAGGTCATGGAAACTTTCAATGCACAATAAAAACATAAATCTTTTGAGAAACAGAAATCAAACAAAATCAAATATTAACTGGTGATGATTTTAGAATTCAGACCCATTCTATCACTATGGCTACGTGTGAATCCGTACACTAAACCAAAAGACCAATTGTTGTGGTTTTGTTTGACTCAACACTGACATGGCATGGATTCGTCCATTTTGTTCATGCATTCTTGTGTTTGACAAAGTTTTGTTTTTATTACACAAAACACCGTGTATATTATTTTACCTGTTGTGCACATATTTTGACTTCTCTTACGTTCTTTGAGTGGTGACCCGTGCACTGGTCCTTTCGTGTTTTGTAAATTCACCTCCTTCATAATCAACACTGTTTTCGTTATTTGATGTGTTAATCACCCTGCACTCATCACTTCATTCCAACTCACTGCAGTAAAACAAAAATGTCAGTAATATTTTGATTAATTAGTAACATTCACGTAAATTGTAGTGGCTTTTCAAATTGGATTTGTTTTCACACTCCTTTTGGATAATTTCACAATCTAATAAAAGCATCACATTGCTGTGTAGTGCTGAATATTAACCAAAATTTAACGGAGAAATCCCAGATAAAGTTAAGGGATATTGTAGAAATTATAAGCAGAATTAGTTGGAATCTAGTGATGACACACAGTTGCCACGGCTGCAAATTTGGGTTGCTCGTAACTTGTTTTTGAGCGCCTGGATTTGCGGTGGCGCACTCTGCACTGGTTTGTTGCTGCTGGAGTTCTTCCCATGACTAACCCTGGGCCCTTTTTGTGGTCCCCTTCATACAGATCGCCTGGTGGAAGAGCAGGAGCAAGCGAAGGCCAAGAACGAAGAGTCGGAAAAGCTTCGAAGTGAGTGCCTGTGGCGCGTACCTCTTGGCCTGCAACTCGTCTGGCATGGCTGAAGGCCTGGCGCATTAAAGGCATCACACACGGGGACCAAGCAACCCACCGCTGGCGTGCGCACCTCTCGCGCACCTCTCGCAGTGCATACACACTTGTGCAGCCCTCCCTCCTTGTGCAGTGCCCCTATCTTCCAGTGCACCCCTTGCCAAGTGCACTTCTTTGCCCAGTGCACCTTTTTGCCACCATGACCTTTTAATATATACAACAATTTCATTAATTCATAAAATCGTAACCGTTTATGACCGTTTTATACATTGCCTGACTGGTTTGAAATTGCTATTCGTAATCCGTCTCATTGCTAGTCATTGATCAGTATTAAATTTGATGAAACAATTCAAACAAATCATAATTTTGGATTTAGAGAAAGTACATTTAACATGGGTACTGCACAGTGCTGTCAAAGCAATATATGATGGGGGCATTGCCATGGTTAATTACTTTTGACTACATTAGTTTCCCACTGCGCGTTGCTGTGAGTTGCTTGTCCCTGTTGAAATGCCTTTCTTGCTCGGCGTCCTATCAAGACTTGAGATAACTCGCAATCGACTCTTCCCTTTAAACATGGCTACATTCAGGCTGAGCTGCTTCCTCTGTACTTTTGTTTAACATCCAGCATTGTCTTTCTCTTTTCATTAACAAATCATTGCTGCTAAAAATGTCATTTTAATGATTAGTATTAAGCCTGCCGCTTTGACATGCCAGAATGGCAGATTGTTATTCGTAATTTATAGAATCCTTAATTGACAAGGTAGTTTGAATTCCTTTCGTGTAGTAAATGACCAGTTTGTTGATTAGCGTAGCTTTGATTAACATTGTTGCAATTTGAAGGGATTATTCGATTGGTATGAATTGGCAAAGGCAGGCCATTTCGTTTTCCATTGAAGATGGATACTTTCGCAAGAAACTAATCTACGATAAGTTTCTGATGTTATGTGAGGAGGAAGAGTTTAAGCTAGGATGCTAGAGGGGTTAGTGGTACAACTTACGAGCTAATGTGGTGTTTTACAAGTACTGATTGAATACGATTCAACTGTTAGCTATTGATAAGTTATGACAGTATTTCTTAAACAGACTTCTGTACGAAACATGTCCAAGTGATGTTTCTTACTGTTATTTTGATTCGCCTCCTAGAGGATAGGCTGCCATGTGCCTTGCTATTACAGTGCAGTCTTAGTGGACCAGCTGAATCTAAATCTTACTATGTCTGAGATAGGAAGGTTAATATTGCACTGGATAGCAGTTAGAGTGAACTACCAATCTAGGTTGTCTGTTTGCCATATGTTAAGCATGAATGACAGCTAATCTTTTATACGAGAAGAATGCAGAAAAGACGAGGGGCCGAGGGCGATATGAATAGACTTGTGAAGAATAGAGTGAACAATATTTCTTGGTTGATATTGCCAGACCAAAAGAATATGAAAACATAATTATAGCCTCATTGTTCTTAATGAATAGGCTTTTAAGTATGTATACATTTTATGGTATGTACACATCTGTAGGTTAGATATTATGTAAATAGTTGTACATATTGTAAAATAAGCCAATGAATTGTGCAGCATTCCATTGTCATGACAATTGATGACACAGGGAGTACACTAAGGGTGTCATTCGATGAAACATAGGATTTTTTGTAGCATTCTATGAATTAAATTATTATAATTTATACGAAGTCAGTTATTAATCCATGATTCAATGGCCGAATACACAGGTTCAATGATCGCATTAATCGGATAAATCATAAGAATGTTATTTAGAATTTTACTTATCTTTGTACATAGCGGCAGTGTGTTCAATGCATTTTCCTTGAGCGCATTCCTTTATATTGTCAATAATTGTCTGGATATTCTAGACCATATAATAATTAACTGTTGATCAGCCAATGTAACATAGCATTAAGACAATTGTTTGAAATTACAAAACTAAATTTAGTAAATTGTTGAATAATGATCGTTACTAGTATCGAGTGATTAAGTTGCGGCATGCCAATGATTGCATTGAAATCAAATAGTTTGTCATAAGTGTCGAAGCATGTTGTCATGGTAAAAGAAAACCCAACATGGTCGGTAAATGTTAAGATTTTGAATTGAGTGCTTATATTTCACCTCAGTGGTGAACCTTTACAATTTTGTGATTTTATTTGATATTTCTATATTTGGTTTTTCTGCTCGAAAGGCTTGGAATTTTATAGGAATGAACTGATTGAAGTTCAAAACCTGTTAGGAAGTTATTCATCAAATTGTGATGAAGATATAATCTATGATCAAAATTTTAGGGCGCAATTGAAGAAATTTTATACAAAATTAAGCAATGAATTGACACAAATTGTAAAATGATGACATGTTTAGCACAGCGTCAAAGCTTTATGTGTAGTGCTGTTCATTTTGAGTGGTGCTTTCTCTCAATAGCAAAGATATTTGACTATTATAAGTTGTTCTTTGTACGAGAGACAAAATTGACAGCAACTTCATCTCAGCCATTAAATTTTTGATGTATCTATTGTTTGCATTTGACCGTTTTAAAGCTGCACAACTTAAACCTGCATTGGTTGACCTTTTTAATCAAAACTTAACTCTTACCGAGATTGTGTGACACATTTTTGCTGTGTTCTCATAATATTATTGTGCATTTTTGCATTGTTATTTGTTGAAGATGTGATAATCCTTTGATTTGATAATCCGTTTTTCGCTGCTTACAAAGTACTGTTCCATTCTTAACCCCAATTGTTCTAATGGCACAGTCGAGTGTACAGGCAGTCCTGCAGTTTTAAATTGTACAGTTTTTCCATTAACTGTAGATAGTTTATTGAAGAGCTTTAGTCTGCTGATTGAGAGTTCATCCGAATCCAAATTTCATATTTTGAATAAAAATCCATCCGCCTTTATAAGTCTAAATGTGCTAGGAGCTGTCACTGTGTTGTAAGCACTTAGATGTGTGTGGCTAGTATTTATTGTTTTTGTAGTTTTTTATTTAATTTCTAAATGTCTTCTCTCCTCAGTTGTTGACTCATTGTTCATTTCGGTTGCAATCACAAGAAAGGTGTTTGTTGATCTAAGTTGTAAGTGACTCCGATTTAATATGCGTCAAGTATGTGTCGAGTATGACTTATGGAAGGTAATGTCAAGATATAATATCAAGATATCAGTCCAACTGTCTTCACTATTGACTATTACAGCAGCAGGTAATGATGAATTAATATTTGGGGAAAAGCGAATTAATTAATGTCTCAGAGTAATGCATTTGAGCTTATCTTGCGCTATTTTGCAAATTGTAGATAGGAACAAGACATCAATGAATTTTTCTGAGTCATACTCAGGGTCCGTCTAGAATTTTTGCAAATTGCTGTACATACTTACTCTGTACAAAAATCCATTGAAGTACATACGATTTGTGGATATATATACTAATGTAAATGTTTTATAATATGGTTATCCTTTATCTCAGCCTAAAGACATAGAAAGTTGTAAATTAATAGATGCATGTACAATTGATATATTATATTTATTTCCTTTGAAAAGATAAGAATTGACATTTCAGACTAATACTAGCATATCCTTTGGATTATGTAAGAATTAATATAATCGCCGCATGATATGATTGTAATATATGACTGAGACCTTTGTATGATTGCTCAATAAACTAGTTAAATGGCCATCCGCCTTTCTTGTTATTGTCAGCCCTAATCTTGTGTCCATCTCTTCGAAGGAACCACCATTTACTGCCGTATTATTATTTTCTGCATGCTGCACTTTGTTGATGCTTTGATTTCACATGCAACATGACCTCAGTTGAGTTCTTTTGCGTTTATCATTAAGTTCTAGACTTCATCTTGTCAAACGTCGACACGTTGACATGAGGTGATTTCGTATTTCATTTCTACCTTCACTTTTTAAGTTGACTTGGTTTGTGTGAATGTGTATATATGTACAGTGTCTGTCTTGTGTGTGTTTGTTACGTCTGTCTGTCTGACAGTGTGTTCTCGTAGTCCTGTGATGTGAAACGACTGGTGCTGGTAGTGCCGTGAATGTGCTAGTACACCTATAGGCCTACAGTTACGGAGAATAGTGCCTGTTAAATGCATGGGGCGTGTATGTTACAAGAGTGTGCTACCTGTGTGTGTGATAATGGTAGATACTACCGTAAATGAGTCAGGAATGCCTTAGTGCAGTACTGCCTAGTGTTTGGACAGTGTGTATCTGAGCCTGGTTAAGGAGAGCCCATTATAAAAGACGTGTGGTTGTGTACATGTGATGAATGTCATGAATGCCTTGCTTATATCTGAGCCTTGTGATCGATGTTTGCCGCAGAAAATTTGGATGAGGAACGCTCGAAATGCAGTCAGCACATCACAGAGGCTGAGGCCTTGCAACGTACGTATCCGCAGTTGCTTGTGCACCCTCCTCACCTTGCTTAACCCCTTTTAGTTTGGATATAGCTCCATTATGACCTCCGATTAACCAAATAGCTAGGGAAGTGTCTAATTGTCATAAGTAGTCCTAATATTATAATAAGTCGGCCCGATTGATTGTGATATTTTAGTTTGTGAGTAGGTGTGATCTAACATTGTGAAATTGTTAAGCAAAATGATAACCATGTTTATGATTTAGTTTGAGTGATATGAGTAGAGCTAAGAATAGGCTAAGTTGCATAGTTCTAGCATTGGTTATAACACATAGTTGATAAGATGTGATACAATGGGATGCTGCATGATTTGATTAACTTGATTGCAATTGCATTGTATGGCTGCATTTTGCTCTAATTGGTTCTTGGGCATTGTCAATTAATCAAGACTAACTTGCATGAAGAGATTAATTACTTAAGGTTCAGGTACTAATACAGAATAACCACTTCGAGACAACATAACTGTGAGATGATTTATGTTATCAGGTTCAAATTAATGTAAAAAGTTGTACATGTATTTGTAAGAAAATAAGCAAATTTATGTTAAGGTGGAGTATGATTTATATACCGGTATGTAATCACAATCTAAGATGGCACTGGATGTTTTTCATTAAGTTATTCACACTTTCTTGAAAGAATTTATGATGTAATGATAGGCCTAGCAGTTATTCATATTTTAAAGCCACCTGTTTAATCCTTGACAGTCTAATCAACCTATTTGGTGAAGTTGATGCAATCGATTGTACGCACACATTAACGACACCTCATTATCTGTAAGCGGCACACCTATGCTCTTGTTAACGCAGCAGTTCATTTCAATTCTTTTTCACTTTTGGCTTCGTCTCGCTTCTCCGCATTGTTGATTTGTGATTTCTTTGCAGAGCAACTTCAAGACGCACAACAGACCGCTAAGCAAAGTAAGAATGAGGCTGAACAATTGCGAAGTAAGCATGCTCTATTTCTTTGTTGCTTTACATGTACAGCATATATATATATCTATATATCTTGTATTAAGTGTGATTCTGTGAGCGAGAAAATGCGGCTACAACAAGCAGCCTTGATTGTTGATTTCCACATCTTGATTTCTTGGGCTTTTATGCTGTTATATTCATTTCACATGCCTTGAATTTGAAAATACTCCTTGAAAATAAGTTGGACATCACAATTAAAACTTGCAGTCAACCTTTTAGTATGCCTATGCTGGTGTCCAAATATCAACTTTATGGACGTTTGATCCTGGATGTTGTAAGACTATTCAATATTACATCCAAAAACATGTTTTAAAAGTGATTAGTAGATGACACACAGTTAAAGACGAAAAGTATGAGGGTCCGATGGCAGCAGTTTGTGCTGCTACTGGATAACCATTACTACTGTACTGTCAATATTAAGAAAAGTTCTAAGATCAGTTCTTAGGCTAATCTCACTGATACTTCTGAAAGTATACTCTAGAACTACAGAAACTTTCCTTCAAAATCATGTTCCACGTACATTGTATCGGTGGTGTGTTGTAGTGAGGTTACACTCGGTGCAAGAAGAGCTTGAGGTTGCCAACAGGGTGACTGCCACTGTTGCAGTGCCTACTGGATCTGCCGTCAGTGCCGTGAATGGAGACGAGGGCTATAGCTCCCAGTCTGATGCCCAGAAACAGGCCGCAAGGAACAAAGGTAGGTTGCTTTCTCTTAATCCGATCCTGGTGTATTTTTGTGCCGAGGCTTTTCCAAAGATGGTAGGGTCCACCACTTTGTAAATGATGAGGTCTCTTGGGAACCACTCTCCTTGGATGCAATAGCAGAAGACACCAGTCGAAATTCAATTGTATTTGGTTATTGAAAACTCATTTTGCTATTCCGTATTTTGTAAGAGTTGCTGGAAGAGCATATATTGGACTAATATATTGACCACGGACTTTCAGCTTCATTTTTAAATGCAGATAATATAAGTTTATATCAAATTGTTGAGTTTTGATTCCTGATATTCTAGAAGACCTGAACAAGACAGATGAAGATAAGAGTGAGTTAGAAATCCGGAATGGTTGCCCTGGCGACAAAGGTGAATTAGAACTGCTGTGGCCAATCAGAGCATGGCTTTCATTTTGTGAGCTGATTCAATAGTGATTGTCAAAGTATTGACAGATTCTGTGGTCAAAGCATGTTGGATATGGATCAGCGCCACTGGATCATAAAAAACCTCGCTGAAACTAGACTATTGATGGATTTTGATTGGAGCTTGAAACAAATTCCCTGACTGAAATTATGATGTCCTTCTTTTATCAATAACTTGGCTGATTGATGTTAATCCACTGAAGAACTTAATAAATCCCACATATTTATCCGTTGAGTCATGAATTAATAAAAAGTCACCTTGGTTAACCATCAATGCCACTAATAAGATGCCTTTTAGTTTTTAACTTGGAATTCATTATTTTTCTCGGAACTTATTCATCGTTTGCTCGTTAATGGGACCAGAATTGTAATCGGCTTGATCAGTATTTGTTGGTATTTGATTTGGCTTTAATTGCCTTTTATATGTCATGTTTCTCTGATTCGAGGGCTAAATGAAAATTAAATCGGTGCATGAGACCTAATTACTTAACGCATGTTAGATCTGCCAGTGAATTTAATTCAACATAATTATAAGTTATCTACTATGTTGTACTACTGCTGCGGAAATCTTTGAATATTAATGTCATTGGATCTTGTTTTTAGCGTTATCTTTATATAATTCTTGAATTTCTTCTGAATATTTCTGAGAAATCTCTCTGAAAATTGATTGTATTATGTTGTGATTGTAGCAGACTTCGCCTGCCTGAAGGAAGAGTGCGCCAGTTTGAGGTTGAGAATTCAGGACATTGAGAACGAGATGAAGATGTAAGGAGAATTTTGCAAACTTTTATAAAGGGCTATTTGAAATTGAGTATTATATTATTGTGTGAGACATTACACTACATTAATCTATCCTAGTTAGAAGTGTAATTGGGCATGCCCTGACTGACAAGCCAGTCTGCTATTAAGAGCAGGTGAGAGGAGCGTGGCTACAGACTGCTGAATTTCAAGTCGAATTGGGTATCAAATTGTCAAATTGGCATCTAGGCCGCTGGGACAGCTGCCTTTCAAGTCCGTGCTCAGCATAACTCAGCAGAAATGCTTGTGTGTCCAGACCTGATTGGCAGTATCTCCAGTGAAATGTTGCAGCCTGCTCCCTCAAGTCATGAAAGAGCAGACTGATTCAGCTTCTGTGATTTGTTCTGTGCTGCTATCATTTTCTGTTTCAACTTGGCAAGTTGTGCCATACTCCTTACTAGAATGAACTCGCTAATTTGACAGCTTTACAATTATGCTTTGTTTACAGGTCACGCAGAGAGAACCAGCAGTTGCAGACGGAGTACATCAAACTGCAGCAGTCGTATGAGGAGCTGGAGACGCTCAAGGACCGCCTGGTGAACAAGGAGACCGTCTGGAAGGACAACCTGACGGACGCCCAGAAGGAGTCCGACCAAACCAAGTCTGAGGTGCGTAGTGTACAATTAATTCTTCTTACATGGTGCATATACGTTTTGATGATGGTCCAACAATTTTCGTGGAAGATTCTTGACGTCATGAGGTCAAGAGTGCGTTTAGAAGTCGTACTGTGAATTTGAGAAAATATCTTCATTCATTCTTTACTCTCTGCTGGGTCTTTATTAACAAATAAGTATGGTGACATCAGTGTGTAAATGCATCTACGATGGTACTGTCATACTTTGCCATGAATGCAAGGCTGGTTCTCACTGTGTTCATAAAGTATTTGTTTGCTTTTTTGCAGCTATTGGCAGCAAATGTTGAGATAGCTCAGCTGAAGGACAGATGTTGTGCTTTTCGAGAACAAATCAGTTTATTGAAGTCAGAGATCAGTGACCTCGTCGAGGAATACGGCGGTCTCAATTTCAGGAGTAAAACTGTAAGTCAAATTTCCATGCTCTGCTTTCGTTTGGTTGTTTATACTTTAAAGAAAATGTTCGTAATGGAATAGAAATTGCTTATTTGTATCAATTTACATTGTCACAAATCGGTGCCCCAGATTTTTTTCAAAATTGCTAAATTCTGGGTATCTGTAAACGACTTCTTTGCTGACCAGTTTGGGAAACATTTGTTAAAAATTAGCAAAACCCTTTACCATCTATTCATCTGAGCAATTGCACAATTTCGAATCTTGGACTTGTTGCAAATTGTAACAGACATTGTAACTAAAAATATTTTATCTTTACTTTGCAGCTTTCAGTCATATCAATGGTGCCCATCCTCCTCCTGGTTTTCGCAGTCATCATGGCATTTTACCCAGCGTTGTCACTTTTCACAGTCACCTCCGACCCTCCCCAATGACAGTAGAAGAAATAGGATGTAGTTATACCTCGTCTGGTCAATGTAATTATTGTGTCAGCGTTTGACAGTGATATTGCATGTTTACTTGTAACAATCGCGGCAGTGGAACACTTCCTAAATTGAGGACAATTCTTCTCAATGCCATTTATTTGGACTGTATTTTGGCTATAAGTTGGCAAATCTTACATTACCTGAAATTGCTTTAATCTAAAATCTCTTTTAGGAATTCAGTTTAGAGCTTTCGCAAGGTTGTGTCTCAATTTTGCTCAGTCTCAATTTAGCAAGTGTTACCGCTGTATGTACTGTGAAATGCGGAATCTAACAGTACGCAATCATGTGATCAGTTTTCAAGAGAAGAGAGCATATAATGTAGGAAGTACTTTGTAGATCTATATCAATTAGTACCACCAGCCTTAGACGTTTGGCTGTCTGTATTTGGGTAAATGACTCCATGTAAAAGGCAGCATTTCAATAGTTCAGTGTTTGAAACACAAAGACTTACAATATAAGACATCAGCCTTAGTAGATCCCTAGCAGTACACATCAGTCTCTTATGCACAAGATTTCTCTCCTGTCACCTCAACTGATTGGGGTTTGTCTTTGACAGTTGTTGCCTGTACATATGTTGTATCTCTATGTAGCTGCCCCCTAAAGGTCATGCGGATTGCGTTTCGTATGAACTGCTTTAAGGTTGTCACGAAGTTACTTATCCTCAAATAAGAAGCATTTCATCTCTACTCTCTTAATCTCATTTTCAACTGCTATCTGTATATATTGAAGGAGTAATAAACAATGTATACCCGTATATAATATATAGATCAATTGATGTATCATAATTCTTTGTAAATATTTTGGAGTTGTATATTTGATAGAACAATTTGATCGGGTTGGTTTGGACCTGACCTTCACAAAAATCATGTACTTTGTGAAATTATGTATGAAATAACATGAAATGATATTATGATGATATTGAAAATGACATAAGTATTCGGTGATATCGCTTACTGTGTTGTAATATTTTGTGTGTTGTTCAAATTGAACAAAGTTGACCTGAAGAGACTGACTATTTAGTTTATTATTTAGCACACTGCTTCTCTTTAACAAATGACACACCCCCACCATTGCATGAAGTCCTTCAACAAATTATCCTCGAGATACCAAGACATAATACGCATTGTGTATTACATACGCAAGGGCACAATCTTCGGCTGTTTTAGGCACATCACAAGTTACATTTCAAGTCACATTATGGTACTAGGCCTAATTTCTATGATAAGTAATTAACCTCTTGAATTGGGCTATGCAAAGTGTAATTATCCATGTATAATAATAATGTAGATAAATTTGCTTATAGAACTATCATGTGGAATCGTTCAGAACTCCTTACACTGTCCACTGTGTCCAGAAGGCTGAAATAATATAAAGAAGAGGTCCTTTCCATTTCTCAAGTTCAAATGATAAATAAAGACTAAATATAGTGCGTTTTCTGACTCTCACAGAACTGCTCTACATTGTAGTTGTAAGTAGATGTAAAGCTTAAGGTTATGCATGGGAAATAAGGACTTTTAGTAAAAGCTGCTGCGGAACATGCTAATATGCTTACAGATAAATCAGTATAACAAAATGTGATAGTTTTTCCAAAAGAAGTTTCTCGTTCATTGCAAGGAATTCTGAACGGCCCACAGCACAGTCTTGTGACTTTAGCACGTGCCAATATGGTTATCCTCAGGTATCTTAGTCATAATCTGTCAAGGTTTATAATTAATCAATCTCGCTGTTGCCTATTGCTAAATAGCTTGCAATTAACTGCCATGGAATGAATGCTTAACTGCTGTAAAAATGCTTTCCTTTGCGTGTACAATCATAAACTGAATGTTTTATAGAAATGATACACCTACAAATTACGAAAGACTAATTTGCATAATCAGTGCACAGCAACAGTTGATTTTCTCAATAATTGCCATATAATTATGTTAAAAATGATAGTTTAATTATGATAACTAATGGAACGAGTAATGGGTGAATGTGCCTCCTTCCTTTGCGAGTCCCGCAGCAAATTATGTTGCCATGGTAACCTGAGCAAGCTTTGCAGTTTGAGCATTTCGTTTTCGTTTGTCAGGAAGGAGACTTTCCCAAATGGTCTTAGCTAACATGACATTTCACTGAGACCATTACGGGAGTTGAGCTTTGAAAGTTACGCTTGAAGGGGTAAAATCGAAGTGTTGTGATCACGATAAAAATAAACAATACATGTACCAGCACTACTAGCCAATATATACCATATATATAGAACATATATAGGAAATATACAGAGTGCAATCAAATAAGATAACAAATACAGCTATACGCGCCTGGGTTAACCAATGCCACACGCATCTACAAGAATACAAATATTACCAACTGTGTGCTGCACTGCAAGCAACCCATTTTAAAATAAGACTAAACAGTCTATAATGGGTTGCTCTTTCTCAGATCTTTGCATCAAGTATATCATTGAGGTTTGGTGGCTATAGTTGATACTTGAAGGTGCAGTTACGATATGTATAAATATAATTCACAGTTCATCTGGTAATGTTTGTGTGCTGTCAGATAACATATAATATTATGTAGTATTATAGGGTTGTTATAAACTATATTATATAGCACGGAACTGATTAAATCATGTGGAACAATGGAACTGTTCGATAAACAACTAAATTAATGATGTTTAAGATCTGAGGTTGTAATAATGAGTAAGAGAGCTTCGAAGTGTGAAGTTGATGATTAGAAAAGGATTGATGATTTGAAATTGTAATGATCTTTTTTTGTTTTGTTCTGGTTAGATTATTTATACGATCATGATATAAGATTAGTTGCGATGTAATTCCTGTTAACATCCTGCTGGCAGGTTTAGCCAATGAGTTGCTTAAATTATTTTACACACAACTAAATATAATTTATCTAGCATAGGTCTTGACATTATATTCACAGTGGATGAGTCTCACGCTTATTACTCAGTCCAACCTTATGTGATATTTCTAAGCACTAATTAGGTATTTTGGTTGTTATGGCACTTTGAAAGAGCTTACTTTTAAGGATTATGTTGTTCAGTTTGAAATATTTACCCAACTATCACACGTCATACGTCACATTGTAAATAGTTATGCCGTTTGGCTTGTACAGATTTCGTGTTAAGTCATAGAGCTTATTGCAGACGCAGGTCCTCGTGAAATGTCGAGTCTGATACTTAGCACCCTGACTGTTGTGTTGTGAAGTTAAAATGTATTTTCCAAAAATGCAGGAGTTTTTTGATACGTCAGAAGTGTAAATAACTTTTTTTAGATAAGAAATACAAAATGTGCGAGTGTGATGATATTACGGCATGTATTCCCAGATATTTACTCATAAGGTCCACAATTACGTCTGACATGATTACTCGATTATGTTAGATTCAAGCTGTGTACCTTTGGGCGATTATTGAACAATTATTGAACTAAGAAAAGCCCACCATATTCAAGCATGACAGTGCATTTACGTTCCAAGAATTCATTAGTAATACATTTCAGAGGGTTGAGTTCTAGATATTTTGTATTTGACGCAATTTGTCTTGATTTACTGCCCTTGTGAGAGTGTGTGATGTTGGATAAAATTGCTTGTCTGTCAAATAAACATCCAACTACTTGAACCTGTTTTGTTTTATATATTCTAAAAAAAAAGGTCATGAGGGGTTCATAGGAGTTTTGTGTACTTTCTGCATCATATTTGTCCTCAGGATATCACAGTTGCTGGTTCGGAGTTAGAAAGTTGTAACTCTGGCTCAAGAGTAAAATTTTTGTCTGAGGTGCTCACCTTGAGTTTTCTACTTGGATTGTGAAGTTATTCTTTTTGGAAAATTCAGCTGTCGTATCTTCCACAATGTTGTCCCATGGTCAGGACAGCCCCTCTACTATTTAGGTGATGAGGAATATTATTCTTTGAAACTCTTTGGGCCTATTCTATTGTTTGATGTCTTTGGTGCGTTATTTTCAGGTAATGGAATCTCAAAAAGGGCCCCAAGCAGTAGCCTGAGCTGAAATTAATTGCAGAACAATGCTTGACTGAAGGTCGGCATTAACTGCATCTTGGCCAGAAGACAAAAAACTTCATATTTTCTTCGATCATTTATTTCACAAAATTAAGGAAAATCTGAATATATAAAATTTTCAACAACAATCGAGTCATCTGCAAGAGTTGATCAACGGTGCAAAACAAGAAAAATTCTTTCACGGTCTTGAATAATAAGTCTTCAGAAAAAGAGCATTAGAAAGTCGTAATACAAAGAACCATAGACACACAGGGTTAGTGACAAAAATTAAAGTAATTTGTTGCATGCTCTTGCTGCATAGAAACCTTGCAAACAGAAATTTAAAAAAAAAATTCAGATGCAAATATTGCACAAGTGCTATTTGATCACAAACTTGATCATAAAAAATGCATTTAACTTGACAACTAATTTCACAGAAAGAGTTAGTTGGCAATCTATTCTGTACGCAGAGCTGTAACGGAAAACAACACCAGTAACTCCATATATTATGATGAATTATGTAGACATAGAAAAAACTGAAATGAGCAAATGACAGTGGAAATGCATTTTTGAAGGTGGATGCTACCCACTACAATGCAGGCTTCAGTATTAGAGATATGAGTGAAGTTACAAGGTAACAAAGTCAATACTACAACAAAGTAATAGAATTTTCCAACAGACGTAACAAACAGACGACAAAAACAAAATTAGCACCATGTCATCAACATTCAACAAATTAAAATGTATATCTCTACGACAATATATACAAACAAGTACACTCCAATCTACAATAACAATTCAATTATGAAAATAGTACTTTTTCGATTAACAATCACCTCAGGTTAAAAGACTGCATTACTTATTAGAAGACTGCATTATTCATCAAAATCTAATGTAGGCCTATTCGTTACAGGCTTGATACAGGCAAATGTATAGCAGTTCCGTCTGCTACAAAATTGAGCATTTCAATAAATCAAAGCGACTTTAAAAAAAGTAAAAATAAGCTACGTCAGATACCAAATGAGTATCTCAGAATTACTTTGGACTTAATATTATAACAACATTATCAATCTGCAAGAATAAACCTCATACTTCTAACAAAGCAAACACGTTTCAAAATGACTTTCAATGACTTAGTACATTTGTAATAATGTACTATATTTTTGTATAAGACCTGAGTTATTGCAGCTAATTGTAATTGAGACAAAAGTAAACAATTAAACATGTTAAATTAACTACAATGATCTTTGGCATTAAATCAATATTATAAATAAATCATAATTACATTGCAAGCCTGATACACAATTTTCACAGTAATCATAAACCTCTATCTCTGGACATATTGCACATCAATAAATGAATAAATGCTGTAATAAATTTTGTAATCACATGCTTTGTGCAAAAGTTGATTAACTGATAATTTGTGATAAGTATTTATATCAAGAGTTCACAAATGATTAGCAATGACTGTGAAGTACCTCTGATGCATGCAGTTAAAACATTAAAAAATATAACAGGTCTTAATCAGCTTTTAGAAGGAATTACAGCGGAAACAGGGCACATAACCAATTAACCATAATACTTCATTCATACAATATAAATGCAACAATTTACAGACCTCAGCACACAATCAACTCCAGGATTAAGGTCCTGTAAAACCCAGAAATTCCTCCACTTTAGGCAAACGCTCATCAATTATACATTACATTGATAATTTTATAGGGAAACATTTTGATCTTGATTCTTCGGGGGAATATATTCGCAAATTGCGCCACTGTTTAAACTTTTCATCTATATATATATATGTATGCTAGATTCACTCCTCAGCTGGTTGCTAGGCGCTATCTTCTTATGACTGTTATGATGGCTGCCTTCTGTTTTATATAGGGGTAAACAAATATCGTCTCACTCTGCAGCTGCTCACTACCTTAGTGGCCATAAGTCCAACCAAGGATTCTCACAGGGATACATGAATCCTTGGTCCAACTGAACATGCAGAAATGCTAGGACTTTAATATCAGATAAAAAAGACAGCTAATCCTCTACAGCATGCAGCTTCTTAACTTCTTATCTCGTCCAATCAACCCTTGCGACTAATATTAAGGATTTACCTTTAATAGAAGCTCTTAGAGGGCTTCAGATTCATACTAGCTAACAGACCTATCAAATTAAGGCCTTACTTTCTGTAAATAACATAAACATGGAAGTAGACATCCTTTAAACTCTGAACAACAAACAATAAACAGCCTTTCAACTGTTGCTTACTCAAATGACCAGCAAAAAGTCCTCTACATAGGAGGTGCAGATGGAATGGAGCCGTGTCTTTGGAGTACAGGAGGCTTAGGCTTGTATCCTTTGGACTTCATGTATGACAAGAACTGGTCTGGTATTTCTGCTAGAACTTCTTTGGCGAGTCGCGCTTGACTCATCACGTTGTCCCCTCCTCTGTCCAGGAAGTCGTTGAAGGGCACAAACTGAAAATTAACAAAGTGAAATAGTCTAGAATTTCAACATAACGGGTAGATGTTTCAGGTATAAGTATTGGACTAACATGTACCACAGAAATGGTACTACAACCTGCAGTATAGTTCTGCAAGGTTGAGGTTGAACTAGTACTGCAGAACAACACTATCATGTAAATTACTATTATTATTATGTCATCATTACGTTTGCCTCTGGCAGCTGCTCGTATAACCTCATATCGCCTTAGGCCGGAGCCCTGAGACATAGCATTAGTTTGACGAAGCTAAATTTTGAATTAAGATGAACGTTACACTGATGAAAATTACCTGAACAATATCTCGCTCTGCAAACCTTCCTTTGGATGATAATCGTTCATTGTCTCCATCGAGATAATTCATGGCTGAAAGAAAACAGAAAATTCCTCATCAGAATATTTGCAATAATTTAAGTTACATACGTTGAAAAATACAGTCTGTCAAATTCCCCCAAAAATCTATAAATTTAGTGCACAAATAAAGATTTAGCAAGTCGCTGTCGTATGTTCTCATATAAATTATATTAAATGTTACTTTGAAAGCAAACTACTAGGTATAATTCTGAATTTGATGGATAATAATGGAAAATCACAGAATAATAAGAATTTCTTTTACTGTCTCACTTATCAACCAAAAAAGCAACAATGCTGCGGGATCAGAAGCCTGTGAATCAACCACAGAATAACCTCTCTTGTAAATACCTTCAAAGTCAGCATTTCCAACCCCCACAATGATGAGAGACAAAGGCAAGGAGGAGGAACTGACGATAGCTTCACATGTCTGGGCCATGTCCGTAATTTCCCCGTCAGTCAAGATGAGTAGGATGAAGTAGTTATTGCCATCTGCATGTTGTCTTGCGAGTCTGAAAATTAATAATTTGGAAAAGTGAAGATGCTAGCAATAAACATAGTAACATTATCATATACAAGGCTATACTATATCAGTATTACTGAGCTAATTTTTTATAAAGGTGTATGGACAGTATGGTATCATCAAAGTTATGAAGCACAAAAAGGTGCTTTGTATGAGTATAATATACGAGCTCTGAATATCAATATGAACTTCTAAAAGCAAAACTGAGTAGGCCTATACTTTCCCAATCACACAAGGCAGAATTAACAAGACGAACAAAGCAAAGAAACGAAAAAATACCCGGCCACATGGTTAATGCACGGTGAGAAGTTTGTTGGACCATACAGCTGTACCGTGTTGAGAGTGAGACTGTAGGCTGCAAGAACTCCGTCAATTCCTTGGCAATACGGGTTTTCTCGGTCTCCATTCTGCAAAGTAACAGCTAAAGTAACAGCTAAATCATTCTTTGGCCAAATTCCAAAACAATATATCATTCTTATGACCAGTGTGACCACATTTACTTTATTATAAAATTACATTACGCTGATGGCACTCACCAGGTAAAATTCATGGCTCACCCGACCTTCGGGTGGTATTCGGGCTCCAAAACCAAGAGCAGGGAACATCTTGTCACTGAAACATTGAAGCACATTGAGGTCTCCAAACCAATATCTCTTTGGACTCCAGATGCACAGTGTCCATTTACATTAAGTAATAAAGTGCTTTCCATCCCATTGAACATAGGCACTTACAATTTAGGTGCCAATAAAGTGTCTGGCAATATTGAAACCTTCAATGTTGTAGAATTGCTACATTTCTATGAATGCATAACCCCAATAGGACAGGCCCAAGCCACTTTAAATTGTTACCTCCACTACTAGCAGCTACGCTGCCGAAGTCAGTCAATCTTTAATAATATTCATTTTCTTTCTCGTCATAACAATAATTGGAAAACCACATTTACCGCAAATTATCACTAATTTTCACAATACATTCAAAAGGTTCTCATACCTGTCATAGTCCTGTATAATGTCCCCAACAGATCGTATCGCCAACTGGTAGAAATTAGGTTTGTAAGGATTGTTGAAATGTAAGGAACTGGGTCGTCGAGGATCGCCGTTTGATGCCGTGAAGTCCACAACAAAAGTGCAATGGAGTTGGCAACTGAAATGTGAAAAATTTAAAAATATTTGAAAATTTGCTATTGAAGGTGAAGGAACCTTGTATCTAAATTCCACAGTCCAGTTATTTACTGATGTGCAGTGGTTTCATCAGAAACAATATTGACACTTTGACAGAATTGATAAACACTCAAAATAATACTGTCTCAATAAAAAATAGCGCTTAGACCTCACACATGTATGCATGCTGTTGACTGATGTGATGGGCAACACAATGTCATGTAACAAAAAATCCTGTGACTGTGAAGTAGGGTTACCTATTCATACAAAGAATGATCAATTCACAAGCTTACTCTGACATTTTTCTCTTAAAAGAAGACCATTAATAACTTTATTACATTTTTGAGAGAAAAACAAGTTTCATGGACTTACCCGCCAACAATGAAGTCAATAAATGATGGTGCAGCTTCAACTCGACTGGACAATAACTCAATCTAAAAGCGATCAATTTCAAAATAATTATTATCATGTGATTCTAAGAAATAATACATAAACAATAGATGCAACTGAAAACGCAAGATAAAAATTATCAACTCCCTCCCAACTTTACGTTACCCTTATGATAGTCTCCCCTATACATATACTGTATTCAATGTGCTTACTCTCTCGAAGTAACTTAATGAAAT
Source organism: Platynereis dumerilii (assembly GCA_026936325.1). Lineage (NCBI taxonomy): Eukaryota > Metazoa > Annelida > Polychaeta > Phyllodocida > Nereididae > Platynereis > Platynereis dumerilii. The sequence goes on from JAPTHN010000007.1 coordinate 13,584,969, forward strand.
ACATACCATTCCAGAATTGTGGTATTTGCTGCCTTTGGACTGTTTCTTTTTTGGGTCAATGCACTGAAAATGCAAATAATTAGATGTATCTTAAGTACACACAATTTGGAACGATTGATTGTGAATCAAAACCTGAAATAATCTTGCAAAAAAAGGTGCAAATTCCCATTGTCCTGTTTCCTTTATAAACCACAAAATATTTACATGACCTCAATAGCAGTTTAACAGGAGATAACTGTTCTACAGTCATTGCAATTTATTCTCAGTCAAGAAATTTACAAAAATGTTGTGAATTTACCTCGTAGTTATTTTGAGAGCCCTGGCCTTGAGCTATTTCACGGACTGTAGTTGTGAATATACCTATCAATTCATGGCTGAAAAGAAAACACAAAAGTTTTACCAAAGATGGCAGGATGACTGGGGCTCTATGTCCTGTATATATACACTCTTGCTAGCTACACCATGTGGTAGTATGTTTATATATTGTCAGTGTAGTGCTGTAAAGAGTATTGTGAGATTTGTGAAGGGTTGGAATGGTTTTTACTTAAACTTTAAGTGAAAGCTAGGGTACAGGGCCCAGAGAGAGGGGATTAAGGAGAGGCAATTAGAGGATGTTTTTATACTTTTTTGAAAGGGTTTTAGTCAATACTCATTCCAAACAAACATTCTGATTTCTGAGATTGGCATTATCACTTTTAAACACTATAATGCAGGATGCTCCATTACCACTTTTTTTTACTTCCGATACCGATGCTGGCGTTTTGTTGCGGATACCGATTCCATCCCCATACCAATACCATTGGTTATATACGGAGCATAAACCCCTATCAGATACTGATATGCTTTTTTGGTACTGATCAGCTGCTGATATACCACCAATATGATACCTGTTATCAGTATGAGAGCATCCCTACTTTATGCCTCTTTTACTGCCAGGCTATAGTTTCATGCAATACATGTGATTGTGAACGGGAAGGATGGGGATGGTGCGTAATTTTCTAATTTTAATTAACAGTACTTAAGAGGGATATACATGAATAGTTTTACATAGTGCTATAGACACGAGACACAAGCAATACACAGCACATTGATGGCATGGCCCTTAAATTGATCTAAATTAGACAAACACAACTGTACCTCCTGATCCAAAAGGAAAATGATGATAGCAAAAAGATTCAGAATTCAATAGCAGGGAATGTATTTTGGGGAAAATACAGCATAGACTAGTTATTTCTAAAAAAATGTTTCACAAACTTACATAAATTCCATCCATTACAGAAAAATATGATTACCTGCCACTTTTGTTCCAATCGAAACACTCCACCCTAATAGGTCTGCAAAATAATGAACGCAAATTAGTAAAAATTATAATGCGAATCATATAAAAATTGAACGAAATTCAGAAATCTCACCTGTCATAGTCAGCATTACTCAGTGTCTGCATAGGAAGAGTAATTGGTTTCCAAGTTGGATTGAGGGTATTCTTTATGACCTCAGTTTTATGAACAACTGTGAACCTGGAAACAACCATAACAAATGCATTAAGTCATGAAGGCGTATACAGCACACAGCTATTCAGTTAAAAATGTATACAAATAATGAATACAGTGCTGTCTAAAGATCAGTTTTTCAAAATATAAAAACTTTAACAGCTCTTTCACCATTTTGCTGGGTAAGTGTGTCAGGGAGAGCCCTGCATATATATATAAAAGTGATAGTGCGAACACTGACTATCAAAAAAATAAAATAATGAATCCCCCCCACCTAAAAAAAGCATATAGAAAAAATCCCCCCCCCCCCCCCCCAAAAAAATTCAGACAACAAAATATATTGAGTATCAAGAATTATTTTTCCCCCACAAACTTTTTTTTCCAACCAACGTTTTTTTCCCATGACATTTATTTCAAAACTTGTGCTATTTATTTTTGTCCTTATTTTGAGAAATATTATAGTTATAATTTAGTGTCTTTAAAATGTATCTTTCAGGTCTAGGCGGTGCCGTCTTCATGCTTTGGCATTTACATATATATTATATGTACATTTGTTGAAGTTTTGATGTATTTTCTGTCATAAAAGCATGCCCATCACATCGCATAACAAGGGCCAATGCATCAAAATTTTTAAAAAATGTCAACTTACGAGTTGTCCTCATTTGTTCGGTAGAATATCAAGAAAGGATCAGACTTTCCGAAGAAGTCCTTTTTGTCCAACTTCTTTCCACACCATTGCATTGTTACCTCTTCCTGAGAAAATGAATAAAAATCATTAATTGCAAAAAAACTCACTGAAAATCTCTTTCCTCCGCAAAATAGGCCAAGCGAATTTTTTTTATATGGTATATTTAATCCCAGATACAATAAATGGATGTCGGACTCGGAGTATTTTACTATATGTGACGTCATCTATGTTGATTTGGGTCAGCGCCCTCACCGGTCATGGCAAGAAACATGTGACGTCACGTCATAGTTCAATAAGGACACAATGCAGAGCTCTGTCAATCGTCCTGCAATCTTCCTGCAATCGTCCGATGTCAATGACCCTGCATTGTTGCGCACGTTGCAATTTCCAGACACTCAAACGAGACATGCATTGCACTGTGACTGTGCTGTTGTTGTTGCCTCTCACCTGACTTTCTTAGACTTTCTTAAAATCAATGACCTTTTAATCACTTCAGTAACAGCAAGTTTCCTGGGTCCTTTTAATTAAAATTTATCTGAAAATCAGGTAATGTTACATGTCTAGTTGTACTCGTGCTAGAAAGATGGCTGGTGTACGTCCAAACTGTTTGTAAAATCAGACAAAAACTATGCCAACTTTTTATTTGTTTTTTGTTTTTTTAAATGATGATCAGATTGTACAACATTTTTCAAGGTAGAAAACTAACACAACTTCCTTGGCTGTTACACATAAAATTTTTCCTGATGTATAGACAAAATTTTGGACGGACATCAGTTTTAAAAAGTAAATTTTGTCAGTTTTAAACACCTTTTTAGAGTGCAGAGTACATCTGTTACTATTTATATCAAAACCATAGCCATCATGACATGTCAAGTGTCCAAATTTCAGCTAATAAGACTTAAATTAATTTTCATTGAGATGCCTGCTGTGTCAGATGTTGAGGGTTTCTTTTTTATTTGTTGCATAAAGGTCCTGAAAGAATGGCGAATACATGTCGTGCCCTTTGTGCTGTTTAAAATTATACAAAAAAAGGTAAAAATTAGCAAAGTTGTGCAACTTGACTTTAGCTGACTCAATTCCGACTTGAATGGACTGAACTTGCTGCTTGAAGGCCTAAAGCAAACTTATTAAATATAGGCCTATGACTTCTCATCCATACCCCAAAACTTATCCAATTATTTTTGATAAACATAGAAATGACACTAGCTGCCTAACAAATTGGAACTCACCACCTCAGGGAGCTCCAGACCATCTATAATAGCTTATAATATATATGTCTTTTAAAAAACGCGTAATCTTTATTTCACTAAAGTTGGGCAAGAAATTGTTTATTTATTTCATCAAACTGGGCGAGATATAATTTAACTTTATTGAATTTCCTGTTTTACATCTGAACTGTGCCTGATTTAGTGGACCTGTCAGCTTTGGGTCACTGATACCCAGAGTTATCTACTGCCCTGGATCTACTGGCCTAAAGCTTCTGCTGCCAACCTTTGTGCCAACCCACTGATCGCGTCATGATGACATCGAGTCTGGGTCTGTTGATGACGCCACCTGCAATGTTGTTGCCATGACGCCACCAATTCAAGATAGTGTTTGCCATGACCGGTGAGGTCGCATCTTTGGTCGCATGATAAAATAACATAACGTCACGTAGGCCAGAGTCCGTCGTCAAGTCTATGATTTAATTAAGCTCTCAATCCTCTCATGATGTCAACTCAGCTGAAGTGGGAAAGACAACAAAGCAGAAGGACTCAAGAGTAACCAAACATTCTGTTCTCTGAATAGTTACATTTGTGAGTCTGTACTCTGTAGACTAAATAAACAATGACCATCACTGTTTAAACTTTCTACTTGTATAATGTATATATATATATATATATTGTACATATCATCCCAAAGTAATTAAAAATATATGAATATCTACATAAAGAAATGGTGAATTATTCATACCTTGCATGCCAGTAATTCTTCAGCTCTCACTGCAATAAAATCAAATAAACTGAATTTAATTCCATTCCACTGAATTAAAATGAACTCTCAGCAGTTCAATATCTGTGATTCAAAAGTTGGTACTTACATATTATAGAACCTTTACCAGGACGGTTTCCCCTGAAAAAGACCCCAAATTAAAGGTTGTAATACATCATTTATAAGTGAAGAAAACCATTTGTTTATTATTTTGAAGACAATACCATTAAGTAGGCCTACAATCATAGCAACATTGGCAGAACCAAGGTCCATACAAGCAGTTTTCTCTATTCTTTTATTCATTTGTGCACAGAGATGTGCAACACTGATCTTGAAGTAGTCTTTCTTGACTCATCCCCTCTGCTCTCCTATGTCCCTCTTCATGCACCAAAATTATAGCCTTACGGACAAATGAAGTTTATATTTACAGAAAATAATGCATTTGAATCGGGAAGTTACAATGAGGAAAGCTTTTCACGTGAAGTCATGCACCAATGAACCATGTAAATGTGCTAACCTTCCTTTGAGATTTTTCTGCATTGAACCCATGCTGACCAGTTCCCCAAGTGTACATTCTGCTGTGCCAAGGAAATCCTTTTCACAAAAAAAGTCGAAATTAAGAGAGACATGCAAACTTCAAATAATATGTGTGTGAAAAAAATATATATGTGTATGCAAAATTTTTTTCAAAACAAAACTTAGGCCAAAGAAGTCAAGCAAAGTATTAGGTCCATTTAATCCTATGTTAATCTTATTTGCACAATAAATTAAGACTCACATGCTGACCCAAGTCTGCACTTCTGGAATCTGCATCATAACTGAAAAAAAATATTACAGATACATATTTGCTTTAATAATACAATTATCAATTATTGTGAGATTCAGCAAATTGTGAAACTTCTAAAGCGAAAACAATTTTGTTTCAAATACTTACACATCAAACTGGAGCTTCTGGGACTCTTCAAAGAAATAATCCAGAGTGAATTTCTTAACAAAAACTGGATTTAAGGAATTCATAATAATTTCCGTTCGTCCAAACTGAAGAGAGAAAAGCACTGGAATAATATCATGTGTAGCAGTTATAGGGGAGGCGGGGGTCAGAAGTCACAAAATTCAAAATAAGCCCCAAAACAGAGCAGGTTTTTGTCAGATCTGAATGACCTTTAGCACAATTATGCAGTGTTTAGTTGACTATGTTTGTATCACATGATAGCTGCTGTGTTGTAAATAGGCTTTAGTCAGTTCACATTTATTTAAGGCAAAGTCCGATGTGACTTTTTACCCCATGCCAGGGTCAAGAAGTCACAACCGCGGGGTAACAAGTCACATGCAATTTTTGTGAACATGCCGGACTATATGAGGTAACATGCAGGCCTAGACTTGATAGTCATCCTTGTGCATGCAATTTATAGTGAGCCTTCCAAAGCTATCGGCATGCAATGACAATGCACCATCAGCAAAACCTGCGTCAGAAATTGGCCAAAGTTTGCGAAATGAAAACTTGATGCAATACTCTCTCAGATGTATTAATGATGATGATGATGATAAGATTGTAAACTAAAAGCCTCAAGTGTGGAATATTTCACTTTCTTAAGCACGGAATATTGATTTCACGGTACCCTATGGTAAAATATCACAGTGCTGGGGTGAATTGTCACAGTGTGACATTTCACCCCTCAGCTGTTTTTTAAATTCAACACATGATCATGGCAACTTGGTGACCGTATGGCCAAAAATGGGTTCACCGCATGAAAGACTGTTATCCAAAAGGCCCTGAAACAGTAGCACAACTTCCTATGTCTCAGTGACCAGACATTAATAGGGAAAGTTCAGAGTCAATAAAACCTGTTTGGGACCCCTAAAAAGCATGAGGTAGGTAAAAACCCACTTTGCATAATGGGCATATTTTTCATATTCCCTACAGACCTTCTTCTCATAAAAGCGTCATAAATGATGATTTAAGCTTAATAATTATGTCACTGCAATTTGGTCAAAAAGGCCTGTGACTTTTTACCCCTGTGACTTGTCACCCCCTCTTCCCCTATAGATAAGAAATAAAATGCAGTAAGCCAAGCTGACTTCTCAGATGGGCGCATACATAAATGGAAGACAATTAAAATTTGATCAGGTCTTCCATCCAACATGTGGTGTTATATAACTTCTGTATTTATCCTTTAATCCATTCATCACATATGCTGGCTTTAAAAAACACTTTTTAATTGCAGGGTCACCCGGCCTGCAAATAAGGTTTTTTTTTTTGGTGCTATATGCAGGGTTATCCAGCGCATAGGCGTACGGCGCGTGTGATTTTGGGGGGGGGGAGCGACATTTGCTCGAATTTCAAGACCTAGATTTAATACCATTTCAAATGAAATTGCCTAGATATCATTTATTTTCAATAGTGATTATTTAATCATCTGCCCAAATTTTTTTAGCCTTTTTGCCCCAATCTTACTGTCTCCCAAACTTACGGGGGGGGGGGCGACCGCCCCCCCTGATCCGATACGCCTATGACCCAGCGAATAAGAGTGAAAAAGTTCTTATTCGCAGGGTCACACTGCAAATAGCAAAGGCCGTTAATAATTAAAATTGTGTACCTCTCTAAAAGAATGACTCCCGAACTCTTTTACAAACAGGACAGCCACTGAAAATGAGAAAGGGGTTTATGTAATCTCATGCTAATAATAACAGGAAGTTTGAAGTTGGAAAATTACAAAAAGAGCTTGGCCTAAGGGCAAATTATCATAAAATTTACACATACAATGATACATACATGTGCAGTCTTTTTTATGTGATAATATAGGCCTACTGATATTAAAATTATTATGCCTATCATAAAAATAAAAATTTGACATACTTGGGTCTGATTTTGACAAAACATCTCTGTCTGCAAGGTTTCTGAAATATATACACACACAATTAATTGCAACATACACTGTGATTCATGCAAATGAAATGAGCAATATCAACAGTTAAGTATATCAATGCAGATGAGCATTTTTGATAGCAGTGACTTGTGAAACCAAAGCTGTCATTGGTGTCAGCAGCCAGATTTCAGGTGACATCCCATTAAAACTTTACCTGCAGGACACAGAAATCTCCACTTTCGAAGTTGGCAGTGAAGAAGCCCCAGGTTGAAAGGCCTGGGTGGGAACGTGATTCATTTTCTTGACAAGTGTTGGGAGTCCTGTCACAAAATTGTCAAATGTTTTGATGTGGATTCAGCAATTCAGCAATTGCCCGCCAGGATTGACCCGAAATGACCTTGACCTTGGCGTCCTCAGCCAATCAAATGAAAGACAGACCAGCAACGTGTTTTGGGATGGAAAAAGAGAAGTTTTCTCAGTTTTCTTAGTGATTTTTGGGTAAGTACAGCCAAAATAAGCTAATTTATGGTTTCAATTAAGTCTTAATAATCTGTGGAAAGGAATGTTTTGAAAGGTCTGTCTGTAATGAAGACATTCTGTGAAAAAGTCTGGTTGCAAGTCAGCAATGTGACGTTTCATCATCACATGAATTTTTACGAATTTGTAAACACAAAATAACCGGTAATATCTGGTTATTGAGTCATTATGGAACAGAAGAATGGTGCATTCTACTTAGTTGTTGAATGAGAAGCTCCCCACCATGTTCTTGGATGGGCAGAAAAAGGAAAGAAAAAAAGATTGGTTGCCTATGCCAGATTGGATGATGACCTAAATATCGCCCATGCAGTCTGGTGCACTGCAGTGGCTGTTAAAAGGATTGTCCTATTTGGAATTTTGAGGTCATGACTCTCAAGTTCTCAGTGCGCCAAAAGGAATTTGGAACTTTTGCCATTTGTGTCTCTTCACTTCAGCGCAGTGCACTTATAATAATATACGGTTAGTCAATAAGTACGTGGCTTGTCACTGCGAATGGGAGAATATTCGTGTTGGTAAAATGCAGTGCCAGTTTCATTTGAATAACAGTCAAAACACGATAAACAGCTATTGTAGTTCGTTCAATGGCAGAACAGCACCGCAAATATGCCGATGATGAGATGTCAAAAAAAGAGCCCTATGAAAGTGTTGTCAGTCAGCTTGAACCATTTCTTGTGGTATTTAAGCACAGATGATTCTGGTCATTCAGCATTTCCAATGAGCCTACGATGCAATACAGGTACTTGCTACGTTCAGTCTGCCAGAGCAGCCAGACATGAGATGTTCTGGTGCTCTTGAACCAATAAGTAGATTGCGAGTCAACTAGGCGACAGACAGCTAGGCTACAACACTACTAACTAGGCGACAACCAACAAGGTGAAACACCACTACAAACTAGGCTACACTTTTTGGTATCCAGGCGACAGCAGATACCATATACAGTGTTCCAGCCAGAATTTTTTTGGGCATGTAAGAATCCTGAAAAGGAAGGCACTTTCCAGATTTCAAGGACACTTTTCTATAGTGAAGACCCTTATTTGTTAAAATTTTTGCTTTTTACCCTAAAAGTGGGCATGGTACACAAGAAGTTGGGCATGGTGCATATAATGAGGTCGGGCATGGCGCTGCGCCATGCTCAAATGGCCTAGCTGGAACACTAATATAGGTGACACATATTATATTCGAGATACAAACCAGATGACAGATCACTTGCACTGATATAGCTGATAGGCAAACAAATTAAGACATGAAATACAAAAGCCATTTAAAATGTTAAAGCAGTTTGAGTTGATTACATTGAACTAAAAACTCAATAAAAGTCACTGGTTAGACTTCGTAAATCATGAAGGCTTCCTGCTTCCTGCATTCTATTTGGCAACTGCTTCATATTGGGCACCTACGCCAATTTGGATTTTGCTTCTGCACTGACAGCAGTGTTGGCGAAGTTGATCGTGACCACCCAATCTTTGAAGATTTAAAGAGTGTTAGTTTTTTCCCCTAGCAAGCTTGTTTGCTATGAAAAAATCAAGATCATGGCAGCAAAATAAATTTCATTGGTGAACGATATGAAGGCTTTAATCAAAATTTCTTTACTTCTTTTTTCTGAACAGTTGATAACGAAGCAATATTCTTTTTCTTTGCAGATTTGTGGCTAGTACATTGTTAGCAAGATGGATGAAAGTCTGTTGATGGGCCTTGGGGGTTCTGGGGACCCCCAAAGTCAACAGAAGGTAGGTGACTCTTCTATTCACAATGTTCGCCTTAACTTGAAGAACTTTAACTTCATAATTATGGTCCTTATAATCTCGCCCAACTGACATTAAAATATAATGCCGATTTCCAGCTGATTACTGTGAGAACTGAAAATAATGTTGAAAATATAAAATCTTATTTGCAGGCCCTGCAATATTTTGAACAGCTAAAAGCTACTGAGAATGGCTGGAAGTTGTGTGCCAATTACATTGCCCAGGGCGGCAACAACGATGAATATGCCAGGTTTTTCTGCTTCCAAGTGATTGAAGATTTTCTGAAGAACAGGTATGCTTGCCAATTCCATCTCCAGTTCAAATAGATGCCTCTTTAAAAGTTTTATTTGCTCTACAAAAGTTATAAACTTCCTTGATTTATGAAATAAAAAAAAAGATTGGAGAGGCTTTTCTTCAATTCTTACTCTTCCTCCATATATAAACAGGGCTCATTTTGTAGCCCCTACAGACGTCTAGAGGGTCTAGGGGTAGCCTGTTTAGGGTTCTCTGAGACGTCTGTAAGGGCTCATTTTGTTGGATATCTAGACCGTCTGTAGCTGTTCCATTTAGGGTCCACATAGACGTCTGTAAGGGCTAATTTGTTTTGACATCTAGACGGTCTGTAGGCAACAGATGAATTAGTGCTACAGACTTCAATCTAGACCCTAATTAACTATTTTCTGTGGTCTAGAGATGCCCCCATATTATGATTTTCAGTGATTAGTCTGGATGCCTTGGGTTTTCATTATTTGGAGACGTCTGTAAAGGTTCTAATGTGGCATAGTATAGACTGTCTGCTATATATATAATTTGGAGTGTTGCAGACGTCAGTAATTGTTCAGAAATGAACCTGTAATGACATATGACCATATCTGGGAAATACAGAAATTAATGATTTTTAGACTGTCTAGATTGGCCAAATATTGTCAATTAACAGACGTCTCAAGAGGTCACAAAAGTGATGGCTGTAGACACTCTAGACGTCTGTAGAGCCCCTGTTTTAGGTCCTGTTTATAGCTGCTTCCTCTTGAAATGCAGAGGATTCCCATGAGGTGATGAAAGCGAAGGGTCAATTTATAATCCTGTGGTTGAGAGAAAGTACTGCTGAAAGTCCTGCAGAATTCTAACGAAGGAGATCATTTGCTTCTCCATTCAGACTGGACTTGAAAATGACTGAAGTAGATCAATGGGTGTCTAAGTAATTAGTTTGTACTTCTGCCTAGATTCTAGTGTTTTTTACTTGAGTTTGTGAAAAAATTGTATCTGATACCGCTTGATTTCAGGTATGTTGGTGCTTCGCCGGATGATCAGCAATTAACCAAGAATTTGCTGATGTCTTGGATTCAGATGCAGGTGAGCTCATAACTCAATATATTTTAGTCTTCTTTTTACACTCAACAAGAATAGTCATGTAAATTTCTAAATTTGAAAGTGTCTTTCATTCTGGAGTATTTTCCCCTGTAATGATGTAATCGTCTATCTTAGAGGGTTCAGTGCGTTATTGGATTGCTTTACCTCCAAGCCATTAATATTGTCTGTGTTGACACATCATTTTCTCAGTTTATTATTTCTGTACAACATGAATCCATTCTCTTTCACCAGGCTTGTGGACCCCAGGACAAGACCTATCTCCGCAACAAGGGGGCCCAGTTGTTTTCTTTGGCGTTTGTCATTGATTTCCCTCAACGTTGGCCATCCTTCTTCTCCGACATTTTGCAAGTTCTGAGTCTCGGAGCAGAGGGGGTGGACGTCTACCAGCGCATCATGATGGCCATAGACAGTGAGGTCGTGGACAGGGAGATAGCGCATACACCTCAGGAGGCCGAAAGAAACAACCAGCTCAAGGATGACATGAGAATCCACGCCATTCCACAACTGGTCGATTCCTGGTATCAGGTCTTGGTGAGTATAGTAGGAGTATTGTCGATTTAGGACTTTCTTATATACAGTATATGTATTTTTACTGGGCAAATCAATTCATACACCCAATTATCTAAAGACCCATTCACATCTGGTCAACTATTATGATAACCATGCTCTGATAATGCTTTTTCCAGTTGAGCTATAAGGATAAGATAAAACTTTATTTCAAACCGGGTTTGCTTTGAATCCATGGATTCTTGTTAACATCACACATCATTGAAAATGCAGAACTTTCCTTCTTGGATGAATTTTCAACCTAAGTTTATTATTGCAGTCTACATATGACCAGAGCCACCCTGACTTAGTATGCCGCACTATGGAAGTGATAGGAGCCTACATTGCTTGGATCGACATCGGCCTGATCGCCAACGACAGATTTGTGTCTGTGTTGCTGAAGTTCATGTCGAATGTCCTGCTGAGGGAGAGTGCCTGCGATTGCATCTGTGAGATTATCATAAAGGGAATGGAACCCGCTGGAAAGTTGGAGCTGATCAAATCATTCATGTCAGTCCTGCAGTCTTCTGGGGTTTTCAATGTCACTGAGGTAAGAGCAATTCGAGTCTTATGGTAATTTCTTATTAATTAGTAGTACAATGCATGATTTCTTGATGGTATTGCAGTTATATTTTATTTCTTATTTGACAGGACGAAGAAGGAGACTACCTGGCCAAATTGTCAAAACTTGTGAATGCAATCGGTCTACAATTGATTGCAGCCTGGCACAAGTAAGTTGATTGTTGAGATATTTCTCAAGAACAATACCGCAGAGTGACATCATGTCACATCAATATGTTCATAATGTCTTGAAGGAGTTGCGCATCATGCTTGTCTTCTCAATTCTGATAAATGTTTAGTGGGAGTTTCAGTTTATGGTTTATCCATAATTTGCTAATTACTAGACTTAGTAGTGTACAATTTTGAAGACGTCAATGTCTCAATGAGATGGCAACATTGAATAACTGGTTCTCTTCCTCTCTTTCTCAGGTTGGTAAAAAGCCAGAATGCAGACAAGGCCCAAGAAGTATTCCAGGAGCTGGAAACAAAAGTTCCACTCATGTTCACCTTCTTATCCAATGAAGATGACGACGTTTCGGGAGCTATCGCTAAATTCGCTCACGACTACATCACTCTGGTGAAGCAGCTTAACCCCCTGCCGTCTCAGCAGCAGCAGCACCTGAGGTCTCTGCTCATCGTCATTATTCAGAAGATGAAATACGACACTTCTTACAACTTTGAGGTTGAAGGGGAGGAGGAGGCCATGTTTCAAGACTATCGTAAGGAGCTCAAGGTCATCTTCAACAATCTCGGAGCTGTGGTGGGTTCTAGTTTTGATATGTTTACTTTGATAAATTTACATGAACTGCTGAGATCGTTGCCAGTTTAGCAGGGTTCGAAATTACCGGGAGTCCGTGAGTCCGAGACCCCTTTATTTGTTCACGGACTCTCTTTTGTAGATAAGTAGGGAGTCCGTGGGACTCCCAGGCTTTTTTTACAAGGCTTGGAAAAGCTGACAAACCCCTAACATCGCCCAAGCTCACGATCTTGATTTGCGTGTCAAAGCAGCAGAGAACAAAAGGCTTTTGTTGCTTTAATTGTGAAATGGACCATCTAACAATGCTAATTGCAATTGAGGATGTTTTTGGGGTTCCTTTCACACTTTCTTGACTCAATTGGGTAAAGGAACAAGTGTCATGACTAATTGTAATCAGCATTCAACCCTTTTGAAAATGCTGCATTGACTTTCATCATGTTGTGATCTGCTACCTTTGATTAGCTATGGCATTATGCTATTCTGACTATTCAACAAAACATGTATTCACTATTTAGTATTGTGATTTAAACTGATTTGGATCATGTAGGACTTTGCAGCCTGTATATATATATATAGTGTTCATCAAGAGATACTTACACTAAACAATGCCAATAATATTTTAAATGGTCAGACTCCTATTTCTTAGAGGATGGTCAATAATGCAACTTGCCAAATGATAATCTGCCAATTCAATTTCTGTCAAAAATATGTGGACTCCCAAATCTTCATACGGACTCCCAAAATATGAAACATAGGAGTCCGTCTGACTCCCATCAAATTCATGCTAATTTCGAACCCTGTTTAGGGCTTCCTTTTCGCTCAGTCGCATGATCAATGCCACCTCTGGCCAGGTCACCTGGATCCATGGAGCAGTTTTAATCATCTCCTCTTCATTGCTGGGTCCTGACTCTCCTCGTTTACCCCTCATGTTCTAATTAGCCTACCGCTGTTCATTAATACAGGACGTAAAGCCCCAATCATCCATGTAGTGTTCTAGTAATTTTGGTTTTCCCCATAATTATGTTCACATGGAATTGGTCTCAAAGTGATATGTCCTCAACTGATTGATTGTATGATTGACATTGATTGTACATATTGTATGTGGCATCTGTGACAAATCTGTATGGAAAAATAATTTTATTTTTCAGGATGGGAATTTCTTGCTCCAAACGGTCCATGAACTTGTGACGAAGACCCTGACCAATTGGCAATCTCAGTCGTACCAAGATGTGGAGGTCGTGCTGTATCTGCTCTACTGCATTGCAGAAGCCATTCCAGTGAGTCTACATTTTGTGTTGTAATCAAACTTGTTTTGTATGTTTTATTCTGACCTGCTAATGTTTGTAAATTATGATTATAGTTTGACTAAAGTCTTGATACTGTTTTTTGCAGGGCATACATGCACAGTCATTTCAAGCTGATAACAGAAAAATTGGTCCACTGTTGGAGATGATGAAATTGGTATGTTGGGTAAATGTCATTGATGACATCTAGATAGGCATTCAATTAGCATGCTATTAATTATCTTCTTTGCATTTCAGCTTGTGTCCAGCAGAGTAAGCTGTTTTGGGCATCCTGCTGTAGTTCTGCAATTTTTTGAGACGGTTGTAAGATATGACAAATTCTTCTCTCATGAGACGACATCCATTCCTGATGTTCTTGTAAGTTGTATTCTGAAATTTTCAAAAAGTTTTGGTGGATTTTGACTTCTTTTGATTGTACTTGTGAGTAAATAGTTGGTCTTGTTAATTTCAGACTGCATTCTTGGATGAACGAGGCCTGAGGAGCAAGAACGCACATGTCCGCAGTCGGGCTGCTTACTTGTTTTCCAGATTTGTGAAGTCCATCAACAAGTGAGTATTATTTCAACTTTTGCCATTGGGTAATTTACAAGGAGTTAATGAATTATGCCTTCTGAATAAGTCAAATGAGTCAAAATATTTCGGCCAATGATCTTTGTGAAATGGCTGAATTCCAATGAACTACGCTGAAAGTGAACTGCTGTTTTGTTGAATGTGAAGTTGTGAAATATCCTGAATCATGTGCATAGACGTGGCACCTCTTTGCAGCTTGTGTACTCAATGCTGAATCATGTGGTTAACAAATGTTTCATATTATTTCACGACAGGGTTCAACTCCAACCTTACTTGGATGAGATTCTGAAGCAAGTGGACGGCCTCCTCGTTCTCAATACTCCTGACAACGGCGTCTTGCACAGCCTCTCCAGTAACGACCAGCTCTTCTTGTATGAGACTGCTGGAGTTTTGATCGTGCAGAGCTCTGTACCTCCAGAGGTATGTTCATTTGTTTGAAAATGGTTTTGAATGATTTATAAGTGATTGTACAATGTTGGATTGTTGGTATGCATGCTTGCCTTCTAATTTATCCCTCAAACAATTTATTATAGAAAACTTTAAAAAAATGCTGGACATTACTGTAATTGTTAAGAAGTACTTTATTATAAATATTTTCTATATAATTTCAATTTTCAGAAAAAGCTGGAGTACATGAAACGCCTGCTTGCTCCCATTGTTGGCAAATTTGAGCACTTGTTGAAAGCGATGGTGCAGACGACCAATGAGCAACAGCAATTGGCATACGCCCAGTGTATCAGCCAGGCCATGGCTTTTGCAAGGTTAGTTCATAATCAGAAAATATTGAAGGTAGTGGTTCATTTATAATAAAGAATCTCAATATTGTCCAAAGCAAATTTGAACTTTTGTTAGCTGACGATTTATGCATTTCAATGATTTCAGTCGCACCAGCAAAGGTTTCTCCAGTCAGATGACCATGAAGAACAGTGGCTGTGTGGAGGTCTACACCAACATCCTGAGAATATTCCTGGCTGCTCTTAATGTCCCTGTCCATCGGCAGCTCCTGCACACTGCTGTGAGACAGTTCCTGCATCGTATGATTGTGACGTTGGACATAGAAGTCCTGCCCTTCATCCCTGTGACTATGGAACATCTGTTGAAGAATGCTGATGTTAAAGAGTTGCATGATTTCATTCCACTGATTAATCAGGTCGTCGCCAAGTTTAAGGTAACAGCACTGTCAACTACTTAGAGAATCCACCGAGTAAACTGGACAGATGTCGATTTAATGACCTTTATTATTTGATATTGTCAAGAGACTTTAAATTAGCGGTCCCTTGTGGCCTTGTATCAGTGCTGGACAAGTAAGAGATCCCTCACATGGGGTAAATGAGTGGCATGTTGAAGACTCCTTCTCTCTCTCCCATCTGATCAATTAAACCTTGTGAGAACCCAGAACTGGGCTTAGAGGGCTGGACTTACCATATCTATCTATCTATCTATCTTAAAGTTTTCACTGCCATTAATAATTCATCAGCTGAGGTGCAGCTGAACTTTCTTTATAATTACTTAGGCTTAATCCCTGCCATTTCTTTGCAGAACCATGTGGTTCCTTTCCTCCAGCAAGTGTTCATGCCGATCGTCACCAGCATTTTCCAAGTGCTGTCCACTCCAGCGGACGAGCAGGACCAGGTTGCTCTGACGGAAAGTCGCATGTTGAGAAGAAGTTACTTCTCCTTCATCGCTGCTTTGCTGAATAATAATGTCGCCCAAGTATTGTCTAATCAAGGTGTGTATTATGACATTGTGTTCTTTTCATTGTTGCTAATGCTAATTTATCTCTGGATTTTAGTATGTCTTTGAGATACGAAGTTATTGTAGGAATAGTTTGGTAGAGTTTTCAAGAGTTCTTCTGACAAATTATAGGTCTGTAATGACTCTGTATCCCAAAATACTGCCTCTTTGTTATTCTAATTTCTGCAACAGATATTTATCTTTGTGACTCTTTTTAAAATGCCAACAAAGCCACGGCAGTCATGCCTTGTACAGACTGGAGATTGTGCTGTCCGACAATCTTACTCAAAATTTCTGGAAATTCACATTGATAGGCTTGTTCTTTAATGTTGACTTGTTGTTTAATTTTCAGAGTCCCACAACCTGCACCAAGTGCTTCTTACTGTGATACAAGGGGGAGTGGAGATCTCCGACCCTCAAGGCCAAAAGATCTGCTTCGCCATTTTCAAGAAACTCATTGAGCTGTGGTGTGGCAAGGATGGATTGGCAGGTTTTGATGAATTTGTCTACAAGAGCATCCTGCCAGCTTGCTTCATGGCTCCTATGAAACCGACCTTTGACCTCAATGATGCCCAGACAGTGCTGGTGTTGAACGAGTGTGCTGGGTGTTTGAAAGCCATCCAGGATAAAAAGGTTAGTTTCCTATCTCTGAAGAAAGTGAAGAATATTATTATTATGTCTACTTTTCCAAAGGTTACATACTATTAACCCTGGCCTGTTTTGTCGCGTATCAAACACTGTAGATCTGGCCTTTGTAAAATTGGTATCTGTGACTATTCATTTTGTGTCCGTGTAAATCTGTGACTATTCATTTTGTGTATGTGTAAATCTGTGACTATTCATTTTGTTCTGTGTACGTCTGTGACTATTCATTTTGTGTCTTTGTATCTGTGACTATTCATTTTGTTCTGTGTACGTCTGTGACTATTAATTTTGTGTCTGTGTAAATCTGTGACTATTCAATTTTATGTCTATTTCAGGGTGATGAGTTCACGCAGTACCTTCTATCGACCTACCTGCCTTCCCTCAATGTTGCACCAGAGTTAGCCCAGGTAAGTTCAGGCAGCCTCTGCTTTCTTTATTTTCTTGAGTTAGTTCACTGTGTTATTACTAACTTATCAATTGACTAATGAGTTCTTGAGAAAACTAAATAATTGACTCCTTTGTTTTCAGCAATTCTGTGCTGCACTGAAATCAGACGCCAAAACTTTCAAGAATTATTTTAAGGTGAGTTGTATTACTTGATCTTTATATTTGCATACTTCCATGCATGTTGAGTGTTGATCATGAACAGGACATTGAATCTGTCAATAACTAAATCAAATAACCTGGAAAACATTGATTTATATTGGCATAGGACAAAACAAATTTATAAGATTTAAGACTAAGAAATTAGTTTCAAAGTAATATAGAATATTCCCCTGAATAAGTGCCTATGCTCCCTTGTATCAGTGTAGTGTCTATTGCTGGGTAAATAAAATATCCCTCAAATGGGGGTACTGGTAAATACATGTGCAACTTGTTGAGGATTCCTGCTCTCTCTCTTCTGATCAATCAACTCTCGTGAGAGCCTAGAACTAGGCTTAGACAGCTGCACTTACCATATCTATTCTAACTGGCCTGGAATATTTGCAAAAATAAAAATTCCTAGGAGCAGTGACAAGTCTTTATATCATGAAATATAGTACGAAATTTGTGAAAACTAGCTAATATAATAGCCCTGAAGTTTCTGCACTCCTTTCCGAGGACCATTACAGATCATGATTTTAACAGACAGAACAACATCAATAAGCGTAATTTTAAAATAACTTTTATCTTTGTTTCCAGTCATTCTTCGTACAAGGGAAGTCGTGACAGATCACATCGTTTAGGTATCAGTATTTTAGTAAATTTCATCATTCATCTTTACAATCACAAAATGGGTTTCTTCAGCTTCTAGTGCGATAGTGGCAATTACTCTGCCATGAGGACTGGCAAGTTCCTCTGCAATTTCATCTGTAAATACAAACCATGCTTCATACTGTCAGACTTTTTTAACCTATGAAATTTCTGTTGTAAATCCTTCATTACAATGTTTGTATATTTTGTAAGTATATAACTTAGGAATTGTTAGAGTTGTTAGGATTTGTTATATCAGGTTGGTGAGTGTTGATGAGTGAATGCAGGAATGAATGGTTAGATTAAATATGCCTGTTGCAAGACTTCGTCAGGGCCTCACAGGACATTGGGCCATAGTTTGTTTTGTGAGGATTTATTTATTTTTTGCAATAATCAATTCAATTAATTTCTTGAAAAGTGAAATTTAATTTTGATGATGGTATGTGACATTGTTAGCATTTGAGCTGTGATTTTAAGATGCATTGAGTTGTATTCAGATACTTTGTGGTATACATTGTAAAATGCGATTCCCAGTGATCTTCAAATCTGGAAGAGATGCATTCAAATCATAAAATTGAAAAATGTATTTCAGTAAGTTTATCTTAAAACTCTAATTAGTCCCAACGGTGTTTGAGGTGACGACACATCGAGATACATGTGCAGTTTGGCTAGATAAATTTCAAAAGCCATAAATCGTAAAATAAAAGAAAAATTGTATGACTTGCTAATAGTATTGTATGCTCTAGAAAATTGAATAAATTATTTTGTTAATTATTTATGCTGTGAAAGACTGTTGAAAAAGTGTGATAGGAGCTAATGAGTGCCGATTGATATTAGGAGATTTATTCTATGAGATGAATTAATGTTGGGCATTCATTGCAAAGAGAATTGTGCGACTTCTTGTGTACATAGCATACAATTTGTTAGAACTATAGATCATAAATTGACATTGCATTCAATTTATCAATTACATAGTGCCACATTTGCTACATGATATCAAATCATTCAATTGTTACCAAATGTTGTTCGCAAATGAATATATCTTTGCCAAAGTATTATAGTTGCTTTAACCCATGGTACATATAAATTACAATAATTTATTGTATACGATTTGATGAGTTTTACATCTTTTGTTATTAGTAACATTTATCACTGTTTTGCTAAAATTAATTTAAGCTTTAGTGGCAACATAACATACATTGATATACAAAGAAAAGGCCTACTTGTGATATATATTTACAGTTGTACTAAGTGTTAAAGTTGTTGAACGCTTAAAGCAAAGCTGTTTTTACTAATATTTGTGCTTGAAACTTGCATTTCCATGGTTAATTGATTTGTGATGTGTTCCGTTTGACCCTATACAATAATATGGTTGTATGTTACAATTTTTGTTCGCAGTTTATCAGCATGTGTTATTATGAAGTTTGTCTAGATCTTTCCAACGCATTTATGACTCAAATGTATGTAATAGAATTGTTAAAGTGCCATTGCAATACTTCACAATTCATATTTATGGAAGATATTACGACAAATCTTCTTCAAATATATTGTCGACAATTTCAGGTTTTCCAAACCATAGAAAAAACATTAAATTTGATTTTTAAAGTCCCAAATACAATATTGTTCACTAATAATAGTCTTTCTAAAAAATTTTTTACTCTGACTTTGGCAACCTTGACTATTAGTTATTGAAAATAATAATAATTTGAAGGATGGCTTTTGCTCAATAAGCCTATTACACAATATAGGCATTCATATTAATCAAAAAGTTCTAATAAAATGGGGACAAAATTCTAGTTAAAACACAAATTGAGTCCTGTCTGCTAAGTATACTACCATACTATTATTGGTTTTGTATAGCATGCTTGACTCTTTCCTAGTCACATGAATTCAGTAGACAAGCAGGTGCCTCAGGATATATCAAAATTGTATCAATTGTCAAAAAGTGAAAAGGAAAACCTGTTTTCTCAGAACTAACAACTGCCCATTCCCAGTATGTATGTGACTTGGAACGTACCCTAATCTTTTGGCCAACTCCAATATGTGTTCAAATTGGCGATATCATCATTGGTGATTTGTTATCATAATTGTTTCTGCCTGTCAGGTTGTGTTAAAAGTCCATAAGAACTAACTTCTCAAACGTTAAAATCAAGCTTCAATTTTCTTGACAACCGTAGAGTCATAGACTGAAAGTTAATGAAAATATTGCAAAAATACCTTTATCAATTTGTGCACAAATTATTTTATTATTTTATTGTTACGGCGAGTTGTATCATTTGTGATAATTGTATCCTTTATAATGTATGTCTTTATCATGTTCATGATGTTGGCTAAATTTTGTTAAGCGAACTAAAAATGAGTTTCTCTGTTGTTGCTGAGAAAAGCAATAAATCCAAACTTTTATGTGAAATATTTGTACGTGTTTATTTTCTACATTCAATGTAAGCTAGTAAGAGCGCATTATTATGCATGGTAATGTGTGTTGCGATTATAAATGCAGGAATGGTACATTTTTGAGCGAAATTCTTTTTAAAATGAAGAATTGACTAGAAAAAAAAGTTACAAACTGAAGAATATCAATCACAAAAGACATTTAGGGTCCGTTTAAAGACCTGAGTCATTCTAACTGGTAAATTCCAGTGATGCAACCAGCATCAAATGGTCCGATGGGTAGAATTCTTCAGGAATGGCATTAAAAATATCCTGTATGGCGTCACTGCATGTAAATAAGGCTAATTGTGCAGAACTGAAAAATACTATCACAGACAATATGACAAATGTCATCGGTGGTATTCGGTTGCATAGGAGGGAGCGCCTGAAGCAGGACTTTAATTTTGACCTGGAGTACTTATGAGTATGTGAATGAGTGTCACTGCCAAAATACAGATTAGGGTTGCACAGACAACAATGGGCTCCTAAACAAGTCCCAATCTCACTGTGCCCACTTTGGTTCATGGCGTTAAAGAGTCTTAAAAGAGCATAAATGACGATGGTAAACAGGATAGCCATTCCTCCTATGCTCAATAGAAGTAGCATCCTGGTTGAGCCAGTACATTCGTCACAGTCTGGCATTGAGCAAGCATTACGGTCTCCTCCACTGACGCATAAGCCACATCGGCATGAAGCGTGTGGACCACAGTCTATTAAACAAGACCTCCCACTCTGACCAGACTGCATGGCATCCCAAAATTTCCCCAAGCGACTGGCAATGATGTGATAATGGAAGCGGCTCTTGTATACGCTCCCATCTCCCAAGAGTTTTGTGTCCGAGATGCTGAATTGTTGACTCGCCAAGATGCGATCCGGTCTGCTCTCCAAGCCTGGATGTGGCTGAAATTAAAATTATTCCTGTTACAATGGTACCTGCATTATAAGATCCCCTGATGTAGAACTGACTTGCCTTATATGACCCCCTTCCTCCCACACTAAGTAGTATTTTTACTGCACTTTGCACCCAGACAAGAGACTGATTCATGACCACAGAAAGGGTGGTCTTATAATGTAGGGACTACTGTATTTGAGGATTGGCAATGCTATGAAAGGAGTTTCATTTGAAACATCGTAAGCATTCACTAACCATATTGCTGAAAGTGTAGCCTTTGTTCGTGGATCCTTTTGGCCACACATCAATAAGTTTGACTTGATAGGCAGCCTCATCCAATTTTGGGCATCTGCTGAATGGAGTGTAGCCAGAAAATTGCTGAACTGGGAATGGGAAGTCTTCGTAGGCGTTGAAATCTCCCATAACTATCACATGTTCAAGTTTTCTTGCTGTAAGATTTAGAAATACCAGCGATCTTCTGAGACAATAATGAATTAAATTAAATTAATCAATTTACACAGTTTGATCTTTTTTACCTACATTAGTTAAATTTAAACAAGTAATCACCTGTTATGTACTTCATTATATCTGCTGCGTTGGCACACTGCTGAGTACGGTCGTAGGAGAAATGGACAACAATGACAGAGACAAATTGTTTGTTTCCTAAATCAACCGTTGCATGAAGTGCCTGCCTCTTATTGGTGTCGGGCCCTCCATGATGTTTCAGGTGAATGCCGGTGTGGTTCACTATGGGAAAACTGCTCAGCAGCCCTACACCTGCAGAAATAAGTAACAGTAATTTTCAAACAAATGATTAAAAATCTGTGCCGCGCTTTTAGGGGCTCAAGCCTTACAAATGATATGCATGGGCGCAACTAGACCTGGGTCGCAACATGAGTGATATAGATATCTGATGAAATTTACCCTCCAGCGGCCACCTTTTCTCCTTCACTCCTTTAGGGAATGTGACGTCTTGAGCAGGAAGGAAGACGGAGTGAGGGAGGAGGTGCCTCGTTATCTCTTGCAGGTCTTGTACTTGGTCCCTCTGGTGACCTCTTTCTCCTCGGACTTCTTGTAATCCAACGAAATCAGCTTGGACCTCTTTCAACTGCCAATAAATGAGAACCAATTGTACTGTATATATGACAATATGTAGTCCTACTGATAGATCGGCAGAGAAGACCTATCCTACTGACTGCAGTGTAGTAGGCTACATTGCAGACCATGCATCCAAATTAGGGCCTTATAATAAATTTAATTTTATAGTTAAATTTACAGACCAAAAAAACAACAAAGATTATGACTATTTTAATTTGTGCTTATTATATGGACATATTTCATAACTATATGTGGCTACTCACAGGTTTCACAAATTAGCAACTGTCCAATCAATGCAATACACATGATGTGGATCAATGAATGACACTGTCTGACAGCTGTCAACTTTTACAGATTTTATATTGATCAATTCCTCCATGCCTTACCATTTGAGCAATGCGAATTCGGCGAATATCCCAGTTGAACATGATGTTCCACAGGTTGTAGGTGACTACTGTCAAAGATCTGGAGCTGTCCACTCTCACTAATCCATAGAAACTCCACAGAATCACCCATTTCACATGCCTTAACTTCATCTTTCAATGTTTACATAGTTCCAACACCGACCACTAGGCCCTTTTGGTTCCTCATAATTCACCAGGGGGAAAATAATCAAGAAGTGATTGCAGTGCCACCAACATCAATACACTCCTGCCAGTCTCCTGGCATATTTTCAGAACATTTTGGGAGTTCGCTCACTTGTAAATAATCCTTGTCCTTTTGACTGAATAAATACTACAAATTTTTCTATTCTCGGAGGAGTATGAACGTCGAAAGACATTACATGGAAATAGATCCGAGACTTGTGAAATAATTTATCAGATCTCCAATTCGATCAAGCTCTCCTAATTTTGGATCAGTGGGCCACTTATTTCAGACTATTGGGCCGACACTCATTGGCACACATCTTAGCACAATGACCAATTTGTTTCATGCGATGCCATTTAACTGAAGTCCACGAAAACCAATTATACCAGAATAACAACCAGAAAAATTTCCTTTCTCAAATTAACAAATCTAACACAACAAATAAATAGTGTTTAGTAATTACTTTATTTACTTTTCACAAATATGGAACTCCATAATAAAGAAATTTACACTTTCTTTCCCTCAATATACCAGAGAAGAGCGTACAAAAATATGAGATGTATCCAGGTATACTTACATACAACTTTTAGGACATATGTGAGAGACAGCGCTATGGATGACAACATGCAATTGTAACTAGAAACTATAGAAAGAAAGATAATGTAACATTTAAGCAACAAAAGTAGAAATTTAACAAAGAGGAAAAGTAACAGGGTGCCAAAACTAATCGCTATTCAGATCATCTAATTTTCTAAGGTTGCCAAAGGTTTGATTTGAAATAAAGCTTTTCAACAAAACTGATAATACCATCTTTCATTAAGATAACAATACTCTTCCTAGCAGTCAACATTACCAGATGTAACTGTCATTGCCGATATATATAAATAAATATCTACGGTCTAATGAAACTTTTAAGTAGAAATGCAAGAATATAATCTGTACATACATATTTAATATTGATGTTATAAACGTAAGCAGCGGTGACTAAAGGTCGTATGCAAATAACAAATTGGACAGTCGCAATTAATCGAGAGTGCAAATCACAAGCAAAGATGTTCATGTAAGAATTCCGTTACAAATGTGCCAAGTTGAGCTGCGTTGAAATTATTCCAACATTATTATTACAAGAATGCTGTCCAAAGAAGCCAACAACATTACAGTGCAAATGGACAATTGCTCCACAACGACAAACCGCTTTAGTGTAAAAAAATAATTTGCACCATTCATATGTAATCTAATATAGACAATTATCAGAGGGCAGCACTTGTCACGTATATATATATGTATCCATATATGTATATACGTATGTATTCTCAACTGAGACGCAGAAATTGAGCAAAATTTAAGATATTGCACGATACAAGAGTGCACAGGACGAAAATGGCCACCAAAAGCCATCTTTTTTAGGTAGGAATATTTGAATTTTTTTGTCTTTTGCTAATTTCAGTGTTACAATATGAAGGTCAAATCTGAAGGTCAAAAACATGAGGACTCACAATCAAACGATTGTTCAAAGTATGGAAAGGGTTAAGTGCTCCTGGTGACAATCGTACAGACGGATCTCTCACAAAAATGCCACGTTAGTGATGGCGCAATATTGCAGTATACGACAGAACTGATTATCATTAATACAACAGCTTAATCAACAAGCAATTATGATTAGAATTTACAAAAAAAAGAAATAAGTTGAAACATTCAGGAAGACACCACAGAATGACACAGTCACAATTCACACGACCTGGACAGTTGAAGAACTTGAGTTCCTCTCGAAAATTCACAAAAGTAGCACACGAAGGACAAGAAGACACTTTACTCCGCGTTAAACACGGCCGTAATCACAAAACACTCAAACACTTTCACTCTTCAGAGCATCTAGCGCCCTAATATGGACACCAATCAATCTGTCGTCCAAGATTTTACCCTCTCCATGGTTTCTATTCGCTCCGTATCAAAATTAAACAGCGGCAATCTATATGACAACAGAGTCAACGTTAATTTGGACAGTGTTACAACATGCAAATTATATCTTCAGCCATGGAATAAAATATAGAATATATATGGTAGCTGTCACAATATACAACAACAACCATGAGATGAATCCACATCATTTGTAAATACGCACAATATGAAATTTTGAAAAATATCATCAACCTCAAAACATTTCAATGGGACCAAACAACAACTATTTCAATTTTCTGATAAGAGAAAAACCCAAATAATATGGTAATTATATAATTATCACATGGAAATGGTTTCTAGGCAAATTCAGACCTGCTTAATAAATTTGCAATTCAAAAATGTGTCAATGAAAAGAAAGTATTTGAAATATCCAAGACCAAGTAGAAAACAAAAATACAAATGGAGGAAATTTCTGTGCCTTCCGCAAAATATGAACAAATTCTTGAAACCCTCGAATAACTGGTTCAACTGAGATTACTTATTAGTATTGATACGACAGCCTATCATGATAAATGCAAGACGTAACAATGTATAGACAATGCATCACACAAGTAGCACTGTAACACGATTCACTTATATACACACAATTCAAAGTGGATAATATTTGCAAATTCATTCAATATGGAAACAGGAATATCTGTATCTATATCATATATATATCAATAATATATCTCATATATATAGTCCATTATACGTAGAAATATGAAGCATAATAAAATTCATGCACAGGTATCATAATTACAATGTATCTCTCTCTACTCCTTCATTCTAGAATTAATCAAATCCTGTCTACCATTCAATATGGAAAAATAGAGAATCCAACCTCGGCTGAAGTCTGTCTACATCTATACCTCTCGATCACTCGTAATTCAAAACTCTCGCTCAAACC
The DNA here is from genome assembly GCA_026936325.1 of Platynereis dumerilii. Classification (NCBI taxonomy): domain Eukaryota; kingdom Metazoa; phylum Annelida; class Polychaeta; order Phyllodocida; family Nereididae; genus Platynereis; species Platynereis dumerilii. The sequence continues at coordinate 13,610,841 of JAPTHN010000007.1, forward strand.
TTAATGACTCTAAAAGAATGAAGAACAATAGAAAGTAGGAATATTCAAACTTCAAATAATCAGCTGTTATGAAATACAAAGTCAACTAACTGGCTTGCACTTATCTAGATTCAATAAAGGGGATTTATTGTGGTCTATAAATGTATAAAAGCTACATTACTTTATTAGTTGGTGACAATCTTTTTTACAAAAATGGATTGAGAAAATGCATTCAGTTCAAATTGAACTGACTATTAAACTAGAAATCTGAAGATATGAAGCTAATTACAAATTAGAAGATAGACAATTATTTGTTTGTCTCAGATATTCAATATTTTGTTAGGTATTTAGGTGGACGGCGAAGGGCAACTTTAATTGTATAATGTCTGTAATAAAGTATTGAATTGAATTGAATTGAATGAATTTAAAATGCTCGGTGGATTGCTTCCATAATTCATTGATCCCAAAATTAAAACGTCTCTCCTTAAACTATTCTATTTAATTTTGTGTTAATTGTAAATGGCCCAAATATCTATTTAGCTTTCTGATATTAAAACTATTTTGCATTTCTAACAAGGAACATCTAACAGTCTTTTATACAAGATTGTCATTTTGCTAACATTCAGAAGCTCTGTCATATTTTTATTAGAAAATGTGTTAAAAATTGTAATTGTAATGTCTGTAGTGTTATTGTTTTGTGTGTGTGTACGGCAATTGCTGGCCCACAGAGGGCACCACAATGCAATGACATCACAGTCCAATTGTCTGCCATTGTTGTGATGACATCACACAATGACGATGTCATCAAACGGAACAATGGGAGACCAATGTGGATGCAGTGCCCCCTGTGGCCAGCGAGTGTCGCATTCGATAGGCTTTCAGACCAAATCACTTCAAAACTCTCAAAAAGGAAATCTTCGCATAAAAATCGTTCACTGTAAGACACAAAGCTGTGACAATTGAGGTCACCATTCATCCAGTAATATCAAATCCATACATTTACAATTGAAAGCCATGTCAAAGCCATTTCTAAGTTGATTCAGTACTCATTCTGGTACATCAAATGGACTGGTACATTGTACAATCATATTCATCACTTAAGGACACAAGACAACAACATCGAGACATTTCAGAACAAGATTGGAAATGGTTACGCATCGTGACTTCAGAGTGTGTGTAACAGGGGCAGAACTCAATTCCTAGACAACCCAGTTGCCAGGTATTTCAGAACTATGTCAGTGTGTTAGTCTCTTAGATTCGTTTCTATTCTGTGAACAGCTGCAGACCACTGCATTCTAAATTTCATTCTAACTGCGTTCTAACTGCATTCTAATTGCACATCAGATTGATTTGCACTTAGAACCATTGATGTTCCATGCAAGGTTTAGACGAGAGAGATTTGCAGGCATGAAACCTATATATTGAGCACAAAGATTTGTTCATAATATTGGATGGATGCTAAGATACATGAAACATCACTAGTTCTACCGTCTAAGAACATAATTTCTTGAGAAAAGAACTTCAGACTGAGACTTGTAAATGGTCATGCAGATTCTCCAGCCTCAATAAAGAGGCCTTAGTATTGATCAATCTACGAGAAACGGTAAGAGTGAGCTGTCATAGTTGTGCCATGAACGTGAGGCATGATTATAATCTCCTCATCGTTATGTTGCTTGCAATACTTGACTTGCCGCCGGTGGGGCGGTGACCCTTCCCTAGCTCTACCCCTGTTACAACACAGCCACTGTCAGATGTACAGCGTCCCTGTCCCCGTGCCGTGGTGGGCACCATCTCCCAAATCTAACTCTAGGTCCGCCATGCTGCTCGTCCCTACTACGCCACCTCCCGTCTCTCTTGACATATTTCTTGCAGTCCTCGTCCCCATGTTGACGTCCTGCAGACTGAGGTGGCCCAACGAGGAACTCGCCATCGCAATATCTGGCATCATCTCGCTTAAGATGCCCTCACTGTGGATGCTGCGCTCCTTCTGAAAATCAAGGTAAATCGTTTTAATTATTCATCTTAATTGAGGTATTAGGCATTACTCAGTAACACTGCTTGAGGTGATGCTACATTATTACTGCCAATCCGCCAAATCGCCTATGACTTCATCAGAAACACATCTGCGCCATTATGCGGATTTGTGAATTGGCATTGAAAGTTTCTTAAGCATCAGTTACACCCTTGAAAACCTAATAATACCATTTTAATACGATTGCCGTAGGGATGCAGGCACAAGTGCTCAAGGTTGATCTCATGATCTCGCATTCTAAATCTGTCAATAACCTTCCAATACTAATGCCCAGTAATATCGCCATCCAGTCCTTGACAGCCATATCCAAATAGCCAGACTGCGCTTTCAAGGCCCCTTTCCAGGTATAGAAATCAATTACCTTTGTCATACAAAGTCAAGGCAATCTGAGCCAATCTCATTACCATACACTTTGAGTAACTCTATAACAATACATCCGATACATCGTACATAATAGGATGAAATCAATTACTGGCTTGCTGCCTACATACAGACAACTGAATCACAACTAGTTGCACAACTGGTGTATCATTGGGTCTATTAAAAGATACAAATATTGGTTGACTAAGATTAACCGGACACAGTTACTGATGAAGGCCTTATGCAGAGTAAAAGCTGCAGGTTAACTTGAAATTTGAAGACTTTTGAGTGCGTTGAATGACTCCTCACCGTCAAAATTTTACTAAAGCTTTGAATAACTCTTGAGAAGTAGAACAATTGGCCTTAATAAAGGATACTAATCCCCAATCTGTCGCTTTCTGATTGTTCTGGCAAAAGACAATGTCCAGCCTAGCTGCCTATCAGATTTATTACAATAAGACAGGTCCTCCAAACTGTATTTACAATATCTAAGATTAAACCTAAGAGGTTAATTTAATTTGAGGATTTAAAACTTTGGAAAACTTTCCATTAGAAGTTTGAAACTTACTTGTACGGAACAGAAGTGTCTAGATGGGGTGCGGGGGGTGGCGGGGCTGCGGGTGTAGGCCGGCTGGTGCGTGTGTCTGTAGGTGGCGGGGACGCACTGAGAGTGCGCAGGGTAGTGGCTACTAGTGGTGGCCTGAGACGTGTGGTAGTGGCGATACATGGGCACACGGTTCTCCCTCTCCGGGCTGTCCTCTTGGTAGTACAACGTTGCACTGCTCAAGACGTCAGCCGTAGAATCGGGCAGCCCATACTCCCTGACCACCCGCAGCTGCAAGAAGTGGCTGATGGCCCTACGGTCCGAACATGCCAGTGAATATGCCCGCTGTGCACATTTGCTGTGTTGCAACTGGTGCTCCCTTCTCTTCATCGCCTTCAGGGTGTCTGTGTCTGGAACTAAACCACAAACAAAATACATTGCAGGGCATGTAGGGCATTGCAGGGTGAGATGGTTACCCCAAGTAAGACTGCTTGTTAAAGCCAGATATTTTGAACAACGATTAGTCAATTACTCTCCATATAAACCATGTGTGGCATTGCACAAACAGAAGCAATTTATAAGGTTATCTATGATAATAAAGCTTATAATTTTACAAAGGATTAATGATCATGATTTTTGTTGTGCTTACATCAAACTGTATCAGTACAAGATGCCCATCATAAGTTTGGTATTACAAGTTACAAAGGTACATCAAAGAGTTCGAAGTGATGCTTCGAACTTTGAATGAACGGAGTGCCAGGTTATATAATATTCTGACTTACCGAGAACGGTACCAGAGTGGTCGACGGTGCTCGTGGCAGACGGGAGGAAGGGGGTGCAGGGAGGAGACCCACAATGCCGTTCACCCACCATGTAGAGCGTGTCTGGAATCGCACCTGACATCTGAACTCTTGGTAGTCGCACGACCTCATTCTCCTTGACCTGGGCGATCTGCTCTTCCAGTAATGCCTTGAAAAATGACAAGTAAAAATGTTGTAAAGCAGAATTAACACAGTGCCAAGAACACTCTTTCAAGAGTGATCCATATATAATATATAGCCATAACAAATTGATTCTATAACTATGTAAGCTCAATCCTGACTTTTGCAATACCATAAGTTGTTAGATTTCATAGCACAGAGGTCATGTTACTAATGTTAGGCAACTCCTAAAATGATCTTTGTGCTATGAAATCTAATAATCTATAGAATTGATTCTAAATGAGTAAAGAATGGAGGGAGGAAAGAGCTCTATTAATTCTCCTATCAACTGGATGCCTCAGAAAAGAGATAATAAATAGCTATCAATTATGAATGGACATGAAAATCAATGGCCAATTAGCAAGCTACAACATCTATTGGCTTATGTCATGGTCAAACAACAGCATTGAACACACATCAGGAGATCCATGTACATAGCAGTTATGAATTAATTATTTTAACCTTCATAAATCCATCATAACCCATTGCACAAAGCTGAACTGGAACCAAGATCAGCTCTTTGGTCAGCCTGAGATCATTGGCGTAAACACATGGTCATAACCACAATAACACTCAATCTTTCTTTGGCTGTCAGGCATAGCTGATAGTTAGCTACTCTACAGTTTACCCAAGACTACAGCTATCAATGTACACAGCGCAATGAATCATAGACTCCCTGACTTCCAATCAATAACCTATATATGCCTATCAGAGTATCAGTTCACTAAACATGATCATGGTGGCATCAAAGGCGGCATCTTTGAAACCTGACATCTTGAGCAAGGCTTGGATCAATGCAAGGTCAAGGGCATCTAGCAAATTCTTGCATCTCTGCTGCTGTCTCTAACGAACATGAAAGACAAATGCACCGACCATTCTCCCGCCTAAGCATTTCCCTGGGAGACCAACACATGTTCTCCATATCTCTTTTCGAACTCCTTTGTCTCGGTAGCACCCAAGCGAATTCTATTGTGCCACGATTAAACAGCTCGGATTTACCAGCTTTGGCATTTAGAAACAGATACAATCAAAATGCGAGGTTGAGAATTGTTCATCCAAACAACCGCAGGATATTTCACTTGTTACCGCTTATTTGTTTGCTCAAACAAAATGAAAATTTCAAAGGAATCAGTCATGTCCCTCAAGATAACGGGAAACTAAAATACAAACTATATTTTTATTTTCATCTCAGGTAAAAAATTGGGAAGGAAATAGAGCCATGCATGGTCGCCCAAAAGCATGATCTCACAGAAATTAACAATAGCATTATCTTGATTATCCCATGGATGGACAGATGATTCGGGCTTCACCTCCTGTATTTATGGTCTTTGGTAGGCTAATTGGGACAGGGGAGGAGGGCTGCTATTCAACAAGGTGAGGAAGCAAAATGATCCCTATTAAAATTATCCCTATTACAAATGTCTGTCCTGATTATCATCCACTTTCACTGCATCTCGCAAGAGACAGGGCCAGATAGGACCAGACAGGGCTAGGCCATTAACCTTAACTATATTCATTAGTTTTATCCCGATTTTAACTTTATTCCTCTGATCAAATGACCAACAAATTAACAATCAGAGAACTAAGCTTTTCAAGTCTTCATGCTTGACAATGTTGACAAAATTGATTAATTCATTCTTTCACCTTTCACTCAGATAATCACTGCAGAGTCGTCACTTTCATGTTTATCAAATTCATTTACTCCATTCCAAAGCCATTTCACTTCATTACACAGCCATATTCAGTTTCTTCTTTACATCGTCCCACACACCATGTCACTCAACAGAGCAAGGAGACTATGCTTTCATGATTAGTAATTTACTAGACTAACTCACTGAATATTCAGAGAACATTCTGCTTTATCAGGCTACTCGCAAGATAAATGATCATACTGTCCATAAATTGTATGTGTAGGGTGCCAGAGGTGGAAAGTAGTAAGATTATGCATCAGGAAGCAATGCAAAAATATAATTTGAGGGAAAACTACAATTATTTTTTGTTCTGGAACCAGATTTATGATGATTGAATCATGTCAATACAATATTCAATTACATAATTAAACACTTGACGGTGTCTTTTGTCTTGGGAATTCTCTCCCTTCGTTTTTACTTTTGCCAACATTTTTTAAAGTTAAGTTCAGGACGGATGGATGCTTGGGGCTATAAGTCCTGTATCTATGCGCTTGGTAGGCTTATTAGGACAGGAGGAGGACACGGCACTGAGGTGAAGGATGATTGAAACTGCTGTCCAACATGGACTCAGGTGACCTGATGAGAGCTGGATTTGAACCCTGGACCCAGCATTCTACCACTGTGCTAACCCTCCCTCCAAGTTAAGTTCGGGACTCAATATCAACTCACTTTGCATTCCTCGTAGTAGGGAGTGAAGAGCCGGGGCTTGACGAACATGCCATTATTCTTGCCTCGCACCCAAGCGGTGCTCGTTCGGGTGGCTCCTTCGTCTCCCATCATGTGGGTGGGAGGAGAACTCAACAGCCCACGCTTGATGGCCGAGTTGAGCACGTCACTGTTAGGGGGCAGCACATGGTCCGTCCGGATGTGGGGTGTCAAATCGATCAAGATGTCCCGCAACTCGGTGTCGTTCAGATCTCGCTTTCTGATTCCCTTCTTGCTCACACTGTGCGTCGTGTGGCTCAATAAGTTGGGTTCTGTGGAAAATGAGAATGATATAGCAATGAAAATTAAGTTAACAGTTCCAAACTTTATTATTGTCAAATGACATCTTAATGTTAGAAACACAAGGCTAGAAATAATTCCCATGACGTTTTGCCAATAGCTACACCATCATGAGATTTTCATTAAAACTATACATGTGTCATTCTATGAATTGTGAAGTATAATTCTTCACAGCCTTATTCTTTTCTCAGAAACTAAGAAATCCTTGACATTGACACTTCAGCATTTTAAACAAAATGTCATAATGATCAAAATGTATTTATATTCACCTCTCTCCTCCATCCTTTTGATGAGTTGCTGCTCTCCCCATTTTATCACAGTAGACAACACATCTAACTCACCAGCCTGCAAGAAAATCACACATGTTAAAGGGAATGTCTCAAGTTTATTCATAACTGTAATGTTGGTGACATTTAATATCAAGAAAACGTCTGTCTGATTCAGGTAAAAACGTATTTTTGAAGTTTAGCATTACATCCTATTCAAGCTGCTGATCAGAACTAAAGATCTAAACACCTCTGAGAGTTACAACGGAACTACATTAATTTGATATGGACCAGGTATCGGGTATCATAAATACATTCAAAATGCACCTTTGCTTCACCTAACAGAGTAACACTGTCCTGACAGCTAAAACCAGCAAAACCCAAGAGAATACGTTCTTTCTAAATCGTAAAACGCTGAAATGTCCTTGTTGCTTAAGGTCTTGAATATTACCTTGTACAATTTCGACCTTGTGTTAGTAAAAAAGTTTGTACGGACATCACTTGCAGCCAATACATAATGTATTGTATGCATAATGCAGACTCAGAGAGAGTGCTTTTTCCAGGAGTAGACCAGAGAGATGAGAGACAGGCAGTGTATACTTTCAAGTTTGCCGTCACATCTAACTTATGATCTGGACGCAGTTTATGCATTATATAACATGCTGGTCTGCAAAGCACTCTGTGTTTCTGCAAGTTGCTTCTAAGGTGTATCCAAAGCAAGTGACAGTGGGTGCCTGGGAATCCTGTCTCTTATCAATTAGTCAAAAGGGAAATATAGAGATTGTGCTACACAACCAGCCAACAAGTAGCACGAAAAAGATGGCAATTGCAATACTGACATACAATGTATCATATTATGTATGCTGCAGTGCTCGTCAATAACAAGGCAGTCATAAATTAGGTCATTAATTGCCAGAGTATTGTCGGTATATAAAAATATCATACGCCCATGTTTTGAGGATGTACCAGCTCTGATGGTGACAAAAATATCTCCAAATTTAGCATATATTCCATTCGACAATGATTTTCAAGCCAACACATATTTTCCAGTTTTACCACCGCAACTTGGATTATTTATTTACCAGCACACTAAAGGAGATTTGTGAAAAGCAATAGAACTATGTCACCTGCATCATATTTACGTTCTAGAATGTTTTATCATGTAATTTTGGTGCATGGGAAAAAGAGGTTTAATTTATGACGTGATGCTGGTGTTTAGGGAATTATCACTGTCTTGAACTCATAAATTAACATAAGTTAGTATTTAGCAAGTGTATCTTTACATCATTTCTATAAGATCACAGAAAGCTACCTTGACAGGCTGATGTTTGAAGGGACATGTTATTGTGACGCCAATGAGGCAAATGTTATGTTCACAATTACTCATCAGCCCGAATCAAACCCTGGACCCAAACCCTCTTACAATGAGTTAGCCCTCTACCAGTGAGCCAGGCCTCATCACTACATTGTATTGTGTAACAAAGCTTAGTTGCGATGTAAACGTCTTCACTCTTGACAGAATACAAAACAGCAAACCGCATTACTACCGGGTCAGAGGGTGTGAGTCACATCATTAGTATAGGATAATGAAATTTAGCGACATCTTAAGATTCTTAGTCATCCCATCATGCTCAATAGCTCCCAGTGACATCACCTATTCTTATTCATCTTGTTGCGGCACTCCTAGTGGCAAGTCTGGGAATTAAAGTTCCGTGAGACTACAGAACATATGAGAAGCCACTGCTGCAGAATCTTGGCTTGGTAAGCAAAAATTGTGTGATATCTTATGCACAAGACAACACGCCACCAAGGCGTTAAAGTGTGACAAAGAGAATCTGCAAAATCTGCAATATCATAAAATATCATAATACAATATTATTGGTTATTCATGGGTTATTTGTCAAGCCCTTGTTATGCATTCGTACCTGGAGGAAGTCTGACTTGAGGCCGTGGACGAGGTAATCCTTAGTCAAGTCATGGATCATAGGGGAGTGGGCCACCTGGAGGAATTCTTCTTGCAAATAGTGCAGGGCCTGACGGTGCACCCAGCCGGACCCATGGGCCTCCCCGCTCCAGTTCAGCACAGTCACCAGATTCTCAATGCTCAGCTGCTCCACCAGGACGTCCTCACACCCTGCAACAGACACACGTAATTCAATCAGCAATTCAGAGCAATGACTCAATGCGGAAAAGGGAGAGACATAGGAGAGTACTTAGAATATGTTCTCATTGTTCTGTCTCAACATGCTCAATGCTCAAGACAGACAAAATGACTACACATGCATAATATGTAGACAGTGCCAGAATCAGACATCTATAAACATGACAATTAACATGATTAATGGGGTTTCTCTCACACATCATAGATAATAAAATTTGTACGATTTTCATGGTTTTTTACATAAAAATCATGGAATCAAGGGTTTTGTCATGTTTATTGGTAACTTTATACACATTTTGAGGGGAATATCCTGTCCTGGAAGGCCTAGCTGTTAGCTAGCTTGTAAACGCTAATGACAAATTCATGGGATTTTCCAGATCTCACGGATGTGGGAGAACCCTGTAAATGAAATACGATTGAACTTGATCTAAGAGACTAAGACCATGGCAGGTACAAGGGAAGGAGTGAAATCATTGGTTTTTATCTTGTTCCATGTACGTCTCGCTCCTGTTGCAGGGAGGTGTGAATTACCCCCTAATAGCCTCTAATGAAGTCCCAAAAATGACAGTGAGGGGGTGTCTTTTTCAAAGGGGTATAGCAGAAATGCCCTCTCATTGGTCCAAAATGGTCATGTCATCAAGGAATTCCAGGATTTCCCACAAATAAATTTAGTTGTTTTGTTTATACTGAGCTTCTTACAGTAGCGACTGACTAGGAAATTGTATATTATAATAATAATAGTATTGACATCTATCGATGTGCAAAATAAATTTTGATAGATAGACAGACAGGAATTAATTTATTTTTCTACCAAAAGATGGATAGGTGGTTGGATAGGTGGTTGGATAGGTAGTTGGATAGATAGTTGGATAGATAGTTGGATGGATAGTTGGATAGATAGTTGGATAGATTGGATACTGGATAGATAGATAGACATGTAGAAATATAGGAATGTAGAAATGTAGGATTGTAGGAATGTAGATATATAGGCAGATAGCTGGCCAAATAACTAGATTGATGGCTATATAGACAGCTAGCTAGATAGACAGGTAGATAGACAGATACCAGTAGACAGATCCATGTCATTCAACTGTATATATTGTCTAGTGTGTATTATATTAAATAAGAACATTTTTAGATTTTTTTCGTATTTTCAATCAAATTTATATAATGATAATTTATTTTATAATTAATTAAATTATTAAATAAAATAGTCCTATATAGGTTCCATGTTTTTGATAGGTATACATTACAAAATTAGTACATCAGTATTGCTTACTACAAGTAAAATTGAGCCCTAAAGGAACATTATGTTTAAAATTGTTCAATGTATTGTTTATTTAAAACTACTGAACCCTGCCCTCTTTACACTAGCACTGACAAAATCGACAACAATCGACAACCACAAGAACCATACTGTTAGGGGGCACATGTTCTCCTCATTCATCAACCCAGTTCACAAAGATGCACTATATAGCACTTTGAAGTTATTGAGAGATATATACAAGTAACTTTTCCATCTGTTTAGACTTAAAATGGGCCATTTTCTCACCCTTTATTGCCTTAAAATCCTTAATTTTGGAGATATTTGGACCAGAAAAAGACTCCCAGTATCACAATTAGGTGAGAAAAACTGCTATCACTGCCCTCCTTGTCTCAGATCGAGATCTTGGTCAGATCTCCAGGTGAGACTCAGAGTGAGGCTTTGACTCACATTGAGGCAGGTAGCGGGAATTTTAAAAACCCCTCTTAAAGGACGGTATTCCAGAGGCAGCAAAAACCGACCGGTCAGCAATTACTGACCAATTCCATATATGGAATATGGGATTCTCGAAACTGTTTAATTCCTATCAAATGATTGGCTAATAAAATAGGTAATTAAGGCTCTCAGCCAATGACAGGAGGGGTACATATATGTTGCTATGAGATTACACAACTAAGCAATTAGATAATTTTGACTACAAAGAGAATGCCGATTGCTTTGATACCAAAAACCTAATTACCCCTCATTGAGCCTTATTGAGGGCCATAAAAGAGAATTTTACTCCCATTAAAAAATATAAAAAAAAATTCCTGGTAAAAGAAATTGTTGATCAAGGTTATCATGATATTGTATGTAGTGTAAATGAGAAAACCTGAAAGTTTCATCCAAATCGGATGAAAATTGGCCAAGTTACATATATTCCAAAACACAATCCACATTATCTCATTAGCAAGCTTAGAGCTGGTTGCTAGGTCATAAAAGTCATGTGATTCTCTAGACCAATGAGACAAGAAAATAGAATTTGACTGAATGTGCAGAAATAGAGATGTTTTCGTTAAATATTGGCTTTTTGGCATCTTTTTAAAGTCGGAATTTTAGCTCAGTTGGTCAATAGTTCATCTTGTAAACGAATTGTCCAAAAAACTAATTTGGTTGAAGTGATAGTTCAGCAGTTACAGGCATATTACTGACAGATGTGGGAGGTGTTTACTCTTTGAAAGCCAAACCCAGAATGATTGGGGTGCCTTGAAACCCTGCTTTTATACTAGGTCCCCGTGCTTTAAAGAGGTCAGGGGGTAGCGAGACGTACATGGGGCATCAAAGGACTTCACAAGTGATTACCAAAAACATTAACTAAAATAGGTCTGAGCCACTTTGGCCCAGGCTTAATATGCATGAAAAATAATGACAGTGTGAAAAACATTTAGATTTTGTGATAATTCAATGATTTCACTCCTTCCCTTGTACCTGCCATGCTAAGACAGACAAAGAGAGAGTCTCAGACAGAATAAACAGATCGATGTTTCCTAGAGTCTGTACCACTTTATAGCATGTGTAGATAGACAGTCCTTTCATCTCCTCATATTCCCTGTATTCACTTCACCTGTTATCACAAAATGCACTCTGCGCACAAATATCACCTGAATATGCATTTGCCATTTTTGTCTTTGTTATTTTTATAAATCTCTGGGATGATAAGTCGACCTTTTACTTTTTAAGGATGGGCATCTCGCTGCTGATAAATACTTGTCTCGGAGACGGCCTTCCTCTTCACTGTTACATCAGCGCTTCAGGAAGACATAAATGTCTTGAGGGGACATAAGGACAACATAATATATGACTCTAATAGATGTACTGGCCATGATTCCCGTGGAATCTGTCTGCTGTTACAGAGCTGTAGCACAGTGGTTAGCATGAACATGATGAGAATGATCATGATATTGAGGAGCATATTCAATACCCGTCTCTGCCATATTTTGACATTTCTGTAGAGATGTATTTATAGTAAGACAGACCCTTTTCGCATGGGTGGGAGATAGGACTTTACTTCATGTATTCTTGCACTAATCAGGCTTAGTAGGACAACAGCGACAATGGTAACGACTGATATGAGGAGAACATGACGAGTTGTACTTTCGGCACAGAATGAAACTTGCGTTAAACATGGTACGCCTGGACCGGGAATTGAACATGTGTCCAGAGGTTAGAATGACAGCGTCCCGTGCTAAGGGAAGACTCCTAAGAGCCAGTGAGAAGATGGCATCTATGATGATGATAATGGCTGCCATAGACAACAGTTAAAAACATACTATTATCGAGACCATACACATGCATAACAACCACAGAGGACAGGTTCTTCCTTGACTGTGCTACTTAAACAGGTCCATGAAGAGCACTGTAGACCTGCATTAAGGCTATTAGTGGCTTCCAGGCATATCCATGTAAAGGAGATTACCTTGGACATTTCTTTTCTATTGTCTCTGCCAGACTGGGACTTGCATTGTGTTGAGTTGGATAAAATATCAGTCCCGACAGAGTTGACACCGCTCAATGAGCAATTATACCTGGCTCTTTGTGCTCTATACATCAATCATCAATGCCTGTGTAAACAGATTCCTAGTGCATTTTTTCAATTTTTTTATGGGAAATTTTTATGTCACAATTTTTATCGTTTGTGTTGCAAATGTTTAACATGAAAAAATAAAAGGGAGATTGATCGTCATTGATTGATTGGCAGTCATCGCTGATGGCCAGACACACAGTCGGCAGCCAGTCTGATCACCAACAGCAATCACACGCGGCTCATGTGCCAGGAGGGTGCTACGACATACATCTATTGATTGCCCATGGCTTTTACTGCTAAGAAGTTACTCGATCACTGGGCCGGCATAAACCAGAGTAAACTCACTAAACTGCTAAACTGCCAATAGAGCCATTCACTGGCATTTAGCCTCTTTCAGCGGTGTGTTCAGCTAAGCCCAAAGGAGCTAATGCAATACAATACCTCTCATAAATAAAGTAAAACACACAAAACATAAGAGAAACATAAGAGAAAAACAACCATCAACATCATTTATAAGTGATCAGAGGATCCATATTCAGATATTAGCGATTACTTGGTTCCTCGCCAAATGTACTTGTATGGATTCAATGACGACTCATATTAAAGTATAATGTACCGTATAATGTACATGTATGTACAGGAACAATGCCGAATGACAATGATCATACGATCACACAATGACGATCCTTGGAAGTGTCCAATAATCAATATATTCAATATCTGTGATCATCTTACGTAGCCTCACAATGCTCATCGGCCATGCTCGTTGGCTATGCTCGTTGGCTATGCTCATTGGCCAGGCAATGATATTAGCAAGCAAGCCATGCCCTGAAGCAAAAGGAGACACTAAGCAATTTGAGGAAGATAGGGATCCTCTTTGAGGCATAATAAACACAGGGAATCTGGTGGGGGCAGTGGCAAAGAATAGTTGGGGGCTAGTTGCCATATTCTCCTTTATGAAGGTTCTATTAGCCTAGCGCTACAGCATAACAGATAGAGGTTCCTCCAGATCTGCAGATCAGAATTGAACCTCAGTTATCAGTTATAAATAGGTTCAAAGGAGACAGACCTTAGAACAGATTGGAACGCTTCAAAACTACTGAAAGTGATTGTGTCCCAGTTGAGATAAACAACTAGCGAAAGTTGCAGATCCAGTTTTAAACAGTGCACCAGGCTCTGATGCTCTCAGCAAAAACCAAGATGACTTAGACCATGGGAGTTCAGTGAATGAGATACCCGGAACAGGGGACACTGTACTGCTATACCAAAGACAAAATTTCAAAAGGAAATTGGTTATCTAGCAGTATGGCCATGAGCCCATGACTATTAGCACTGTTTAGGAGCGGATGTTGTTAACCAACATCGTTTTAACGGCTCATCATTATTTTGGCCAGTAAAAGATGATATACGTTAACAATAGTTATAATACAAATAGTAGGACAATTACCAGTCTTTGAATAATGACTTTCAGTGGCTGGACTATGAGACTTTCTTATCCACACATGGCACTAAGACCACTGAACGGAGTTCACCACAAAGCAGGCGAGGGCCATCGAGATAACAGACGTCAAGATAAGCATCCCTGGGCGACCACAGTGTGGTTTATCGTGCCATAAATTACCATTGGTAATTAGGGTCGTACCTCATCCACTCTCATCTCATCAAAAATTCTGCTCAGCGTACAGTTTGGCGAAACTCATGCGCAGTAAGAGTCCCCTGGGACGGAGTGCCCTAGAACAGTGTAGAAGTGAGGGCAGAATGCTGCGAGGGCAAACGCTGCCAGGTAATCTAGGATAATGATCTGACCGAGCTAATGACCATAAAGTCCGCCTTGTTTACATATGCACAGTATATATGCACCACAAAGGCCTTCGTTTGTTCATACAGCCGCTATTTCAGAATATACAGAGGTCAGTTACATGTAATGCTGATGCAAAATGGCTATGTGAATTGTGAAATTACCAGGCCAGCATCACACCTCCATTGAAGTATATACATATATGGTGGATGGTGGTGTTTCAAAGTGTTGGCCATTATACCATTAGTGCCATTCCAGTGCTTATATCACTCCCATAATAAAAATGACATAAACATTTGATATTTATAAGCTAGCTATGGACACATTAATTCACAAATGTATAAATGTACCATACACTGGTCTACACATTAGCCTTGACCATGCTGACCACTGACCAACTTGGAGGCAACATCAAAGGATCAAATATTCAACCATTAATGAAAAATCAAAAGGATAGTATTTGAACATTGTCGAAAACAAGTGATGCACCATTATAGTGACTATTACATGTCATAAAATGTATATTTTAATAATTTTTAATAATATTTTTACTGTTTAATTATAGCAACAGGACATTTCAAAAGGTGCTTATGGGCATTATTAACATTTCAGAAATGTTAAACCTGACACAGGCTGACAATTTTGACAAAAATATATATATAGATCCATAGTTTATATTATTTCAGAATATTGAAACGGACACGTAAAAATCGTCATGATCATGTGGGGAAATAGGATGGATTTTTGAGATACATGTAGTGCCGAATCATTCAAATTTGGTTAAAATATCATGTTACAAAGTCCTAATACACCACATACCGATGTGAAAGTCTATCTTCTGCATAATATTACAGTAAATATATATATACTATTTTTATATACTATTTTTCATACAATATGATAGTACTATCATATACCAGTATACGAGAAAGTCAGTTGAATAATGTGATCATTGATCAATAAACCATTCTGAGCAGCATGGTAAACAATAAAACATGCTAGAAATAGCTACTAAAATAGCTACTAGAAATAGCTACCAATAGCTCATTCACTTCACCTGTTCACATTTTAATGCTGATCACCGCGATTTATAGACTCTTTGGCACTGTAAAGCAGCCTGGGGATTGGCACAGGTTTATTTGTTTACAACACAGCCATGGCTTGTGATGGCTGGGCCTCTGAAGGGCCAAGAGTGATGATAGATCTATTTATAACAAAGTAATAATTACAGATTCCCATCCATCATCACTGTGTCCAGCTAAGGCCAGACATAATTGACCTTTAGCTTCTCGCATCTTCTCGAAGCACTTTTCTAGGATCGGTTCGCAGGACAAAAAAAGAAGCTGTAAGAGGCTGTAATATCAAATTTTGATAATGTCAATTTAATAGAAATTGTGCAAAAGATTTTTCTTTTTTCCGGAGGTAGAAAATCTGTTGAGTCGGTCGATCCGAGAAGCTAAAAATGCGATATGTCCGGCCTAAAGTCACTGGGAGAGTAGAGTGGGAGGCTAGCCCAAGTCCAGTAAGGTGACTCTTGTCCAGAACTAGTCCAGAACTAGTCCATCCAGCTATTTTTGGAAACAGGACAATTAATTTCTTGGCATGCCAACAACAAATATAGGAGACCATCTGGAGCCCAACAAATTTTCCAATTTTTTTTGGCAGCCTTGGTGTTGGTGTCCATTCTCATTTCAATCAACAATAACAACAATAGGCTGCGGAGTGCGGATTCAGATTCACACAGAATGTCTGTGGTCTAGAGGAAGAGTGTTGCCATGTTACTGAAGGGTTCGGCATTCAATTCCAACTTGTATGTCACACAATCATGGTTGCCAAGCGCTCTTCAGGTACATTATTGTGTAATGCAGCTCAGCATATGCCCTAGCCCTTAGGTATGACTCGCTTTCCTTGTCAAGAAGAGCAAATCCCTTCAGAATGCGATTTAAAGTACCAAAAGTTTTCAAGTCATCATTTTATCAATACTTGTGCTTCAGTGCTGCTCAGCAGACAATCGCAGGAGGTTTGAACTTCATATGCTCTCTTCACACAAAGTGGTCCCTTTGATGAGCAGCGAGCGCACCCTCCTTATCATAATGCGAGAAACAGTGACACGCAACCTTTTCCAGCAATAGATGGATGGTCCAGGATGAATGATTGAGGCTTTCAGGGTTGCGATTTTTATTGATTTTTATAAAAAAAATCAAAAAAATCAGATTTTTTTTATTTAAATCGGATTTTTTTTATTTAAATCGGATTTAAATCATTAATGGAAAAAGTTCATTTTCCGTATCAATTTCACCAACTGTTATTAATTTTTATGCATTGACATATTATGAATAACACATATATGGATGTCAATAAGGCATATATATAATAATTTTGTTTAAATTTGAGAAATTATAATGCAAAATTATGAAATCAAGGCAGGTGATGTATTAAATATAATAATCATAATGTAAGCTACGGCAGCAGTTCCACATTTTGATACGGATGTGTTAATAAATTTATGTCTTTTTCACTGAACATCAATCATAACTATACAGCTTACTTGTAATAGAAGTACACCTTCTAAAAGATAAAAAGGGATGTCAAAACGAGTCATCACTTTCCCTACTCTGCAATGAACTGAACTGCTACGTTAAATCACCAGTCTCAGCACTCAGTCTCACGATGCCTGTTAATTTTGTTTCACATGTAGTGTATTTGATATCAGTTTAGCAGTAGGGGCTTTGGGGACAGTGCTGCATTTGCAGAACATAGCTTTGTTTTTCATTGCAGCAACGAAATTGTTTAGAGAATCATGAGAATGCCATGATTGAAATAAAATTGTTTAAATCTTTATTTACAAGTATGTAGTCATTCTACTCGGATATATTTATCAGAAATATTTTATCATATATCTAAAATTATATCTTATATACAAGGGGCCTGTGTGAGATGTCATTAGACATATTTATGAAAGAGTATTGCTAAATGGTAGGTTGCAACACAGGGCCAAACTCACATTTGGCCCTGCTATGCTTAATGAAGATACCAAGGTGTATGACTCAAGTGCCCCCTTTGGATAAAACATAGGCCTTGTGTGTGGTTATATTTGCGGAAGTTGTTATAAATAGAATACTTTGGGGATTCCCTTGGGCTATCCCTGAAATGGCCATATTCATCCACCGGCCGAATCACGGAAGTATGAATGATGTCATTCTGGGGAATCCCAACACCTGCAATAGACTTGGGAACCCCACAGCAGTCAGTAATGAGCAGGATGAAGGTGAGCATTGTTTTCCAAGATTATGTTGAATTGCAATCGATTCCACAGCTGTAATTGCAATTTGGTAATGTCTGTAGTTGTCAGAGGTAATTGTGTACATGTTGAAAGATCAGTTTAGCTTAATTGCACTCCACTATCAATTGAAGTGGCATTGACTTAGGCCTAAGTGAGCAGGCAAAGGGCAAGTTGACCTTTTTTTAACTCAGTTCAATGACAGCACTTGGGTCTTATCTTCACAGTGTATTTTAAGAGTGCCCAGCATTACTAGTTTGCAAAATTCAATTTTAAAAAAGAACAAATACATAATATATATTGTGGTGTAGGATTTATAAAATATGGTTCCAATCAGCCTATTATTTTATAATTGTATCAGGGCCAATCTAATGACACCAAAAAGGTGAATGAAGAATTTTGTAAAAATTCACCATTTGTTATCATTTGATAGGTCTAATAATATTTTCAGACAACTATGAAATCTTGCTAATTCTCTTCTTTTTCTGCAGTCTCCATATTCTGGAAAAAAGGGAATATTCTACGATTGTGGAAAATTCAAGCACCCCAACAAAGCCTTCCCAGTTGAAGGTCCTGAATTGGATTTCTGAATGTAGAACACATTCAACACAGGCCTAACATCTCATCTGGCTGTCATTCAGGTAATATGTTATTGTTGATTTTATAAGTGGAGATTTCATAATTCCTTTCTGAAACAAATCGCTAATTGTAATCATTACTGCTACTGTTTTTATTTTCCAGTCTCTGTCATGGTTATTGCAAACTTCTCTTCACAGAAAAGATTATTGGCAGCAAAGCATCCCATTAAACAGACTACTCGTCCAGATTCTTCTATTCTTCCATGGCAATTGCTACAGAATAAGATTTTTAGAATTTAAACAGATGGGCCTATCCACTGGCCTAGATTGGCTGAATCAAAAGTCAAAAATAAAGACTGAAAAATCATATTTATTACACAGACTACCATACCCATTCGTTTATTGCAAACTGATATTATATATAGGGGCTATATATAAATATTTTAACAACCTCAATTGTTAAGAATTACTTGAAATTACAAAGTTTATATTTCAACTGGAAATGCCTTTGTTTGAATTACCTAGCTCTGTTGATTACCAAATAAATTGTAATAACATGCATTCTTGCACTGCCGTTGATTTGATGTGATATCTATTAGTGTTACACTGTGCATATTGATGGTCACAATATTATTAAATACCTTTGAAGTGATGAAAATAAAGTTTTCCAGCTGAAATATATTTTATTCCTTTTGTTGTTTTGCTTGCATTCCAGCTGACATTAGTTACCCTGAAAAAAAACTAAAAAAACTCCCCCCCCCCCCAAAAAAAAAACAACCTTGTAAGAGACAAAAAACATACAACATGCGCATAATGCATGCTAGTTATGGCATGGTTGAAATTAAAATATATCCTCGTTGTAATGTCAATGTTGCAAATGTCTTAGGTCTAATCTCAATAGTTCATGGTTGACCTGAATTACTCAGGACAAAGTCTTCATGCAGTTAAATGGAATTTTTTAAAATCTAGTTTACCAAATTGATTGAAGTATATACATATATATATATATGTTTACAAGCATATCTGAAATAATAAGGCAATCCATTTATTGCCTTATGTTCATTGGCGTGTGAAGAAAAGGCCTATTAAACTTACCACAAGAAAAATCTCAATAAAAAATCTGGAAGTAAATCCTATATTCGACTGTAAGCAGATGGATTAAGAACAAACCTAAAATTGCCTCCAAAATAATTCTCCACCAATATAATTGGTTTCCCGGTCCCAGAAATAGTGATCCAGGATAGAGAGCACTCTGAAATTGGATCAAAGTAGTCCCGTGAGGTATCCCATGATCCCAGAAGGTGGCTCTGTAGTCCTGAATTCTGATTGGCTGTGAAAGGGAATTCCCTTGTGATGTACGCTGAGATGAGTGCACACGCAGGTAGGATTGGCAAAATAAGGTTTAATTTGAACCCAAATGCAGTGTGATTGATGCTAATCTTCTCCAAATATTGCTGAAAGACTTTACTTGCAAAGGACCATAAAGAATGTTCTCAAAAACTGCTCCTTTAGCAATTTTAATCAGGTTTTTCAATTTGAAATCCACCAGAGGGCACTTGAGTCATACACCTTGGTATCTTCATTAAGCATAGCAGGGCCAAATGTGAGTTTGGCCCTGTGGTTGCAAGCTGTAATATCTCACTGCCAGCTTTATTTGTGCTTTTTAAGCCTTTTTATCACAACTTTGATTTAAATCATGATTTTTATTGAGTGATTTAAATCATGATTTAAATCAATGATTTAAATCGAATGATTTAAATCCAGCAACCCTGGAGGCTTTACATCCTGTATTTCTGTACTTGATAAACTAATTCGGACAGGAGGACATGCACGAAGGAAGATTGAAACAGCCGTCCAACATAGGCCAAAGTGACCATCTCTTCCTCCTGTAGGCCATTAAGTTATACATTTTACAATGATGAGCACCAACATCCCCATGAGCAACCCCTCCTTGTCTGCAGAAGGGGAGTTGCCCATCACAGGGACTGACGAATATTTCTATACCTAATCTGTCTTTTCTTAGTTCCAGCAGCACATTGAGCAGCTGTTGAGAGGAACCAACAATGGCAACTAACACTGAAAACTCAACATGGACATGTTGAAAAGAAACGATGAAATTTGGAGATGCATCTGCGGCCCCGCCTCGCGGATCAATATGGTTTATCAGCTTAACTCACGACCAATCACATTCTCCGTCCAAAAGTTAAATTACGGAATATTGGGCCATCCAGACACTGCAGCTGATAATGCGCTTCATTGTCCTCCTGTAATCACCTTAACATGTTTCTTTATTAGCTGCGGAAAATTGAAAATCAAATCTCAACAGCCAGGAAAGGCGGCTAAATAGTCTGGCTTAAGCTCAACGCAGGCAAATTGGCACTGTGGGTAAACAGCATTACAGAATGAGCATGATTGATAAAGACTCTAAAGCATGTAAAGAGCTGGGTTCAAATCTCCCAAGTTTGAATCTCAACCACAACATCAACATGATCAACAATGATCAACAGAATGGATGGATGATTGGGACTTTACGAGTTTACGTCCTGAATGTATGCACTTGGTAGGCTGATTAGGACAGGCAGGGGACACGGACAATGAGGCAAAAGATGCACAATTGAAGAAACCATCCAACATCAGAACATAGGCCCAGGCGATCTGGCAAGAGCTGGATTCGAACCCGGGACCCAGCAATTAGCAGTCCAGCACGCTACCAACCACAGAGTAAAATCTCCCACAAGGATCAACATTAACATTCCACAGTATGGATGAGACTAAAAATCGAAAATTGACATCCACGGATGCACCATGGATGTGTACACAAGGTCTGTGCGAAAGCAAGATAAGATTTCACACATGATTTACTGGAAATGTTAATATGGTGTGGCCGCACTGTGATCTCATCAATCAAGCCTCAGTCACCATGGTCATGCCATTTGAGGACTCAGCCGAAGAGGGCTGGACCAGATCAATAAATCAATCGATGAACAAATCCAGCTAATATCTGGCATTAAATCTAACAGATAATCGACAAAAACACTGAAAAACTTTAATCACGTTAATGTTACACACGTAATGTCTCAAATTGTAATCTATCAATTAGACAATTAGCATTGTGATAATTAATATCAATTCCATTTTATCGACACCGTCAGCACATGTCTCATGATCATGTCTTCCGCAGGGAATATAAGAAAGTTAAATGGTCTCCTCAACAATATTTGAGTAATGAGAGCAATGTGAGAAATTAGATATTTAGAATTGTCAAATTATTAACGGCTCATTCACTCGTTGCAAATATCACCATTCTCAAATAACGTGAACAATTGAACATGATGAATAATGCAGTCACGACATGGTTTACGTGTTGTATTACTTTTAGCAAATATATGCATTTAACAGGAAACAATTTATTTCTTGCCATAACATGTATTATATACTCTGATTTCACACAAAATCAATCTGAAGAAATGCTTCACGTCAGGGGTGTGACTCACTTGGAGATCTATTAATGGTGTCCACACTCTCCAGTCTATGTCCCAGAACAGAGAATGACTCAGCAGATGTTCAATCAACACGATCAATCAAGAAATAAATTTGATTTTTCAACGTGGAATTATTATTTCTACTCAATGATGTGTCCTTGGAAGGCAGTCACAACGTCAATCTACATTTAAAACTTCAACAATCAACAACATGTTCATTGTTCAACCTAAGAAGCTAAATTTGTCGTGAATTAGCAAATTACTCAACTTTAATGACCTCATAACTAGACCAGTTTTAAAGATTTCAAGAAGACCTAACCATGGAATGTACAAATTTCGCTATATATTCCATATAAACAATGTTTCGACGCAGGCTATCTTATCATTTCATGTCTGCAGCTATATCATTGGTAGTGGCAATTAGCAGTTTAGATACCATTGTGATAAAGATGACCAAATAATTACACGAAATACAACATACATGGCTGATAGAAATCCATACATATCTATGTTTATATAATTCATAAATTTGCAATAAACATATATGATAAAGATAGACATACAATCATAATAATTATAATGTACACAAAGTAAGTAATAAGTACACCATTAAGGAAGTGCTGTATTGGTGTATTAATAATTATAGCTAAATTTATGAGAATTCTTTGCTTGATAGGAAGCAATTAATTGAATAACCATGTAATATTATAATGAAATATAATAAGTACAATATTAAACATACTTTATAAGCATGATAAGAGGCTCATATATTTTAGCTTAATTTCATCATGATCAAAGGTTCAGTATCTGTTAGATCATGGAAATAGAGTATATGTAAGTTAGATCAATGAGGAGTGGTTTATTAGACGACAATTGTACACTTGTTACATATGTTACACCAAAACCATGAGATCACATAATCACTAATTAATACTCCTTCAGTGGGTCTCATATTTGATCTGGCCACTCAATGGGAGACATCAGGCTTGTCTCTGAAATGATTGATCTGAAATCCACGATCAATAGCACATGAAGTACTGCTACTCCATGTACTCTGTACAAATAGGTTGAAATAGCTAATCATGCTAATACTGTACTGAATTGTCCAGAATAGAATTCTAATTATCATACATGATCCATGAGTATTCAGTTGATAAATCGTAGAACATATTAATTCAAAATTATAGTCTTATTTCATTCATTTTAAAATATCGTTTCCAGACATCATCACACATATATCATGTATATGATGATACACAGAGAGTGCTCATAATAACAAGATTCGTTTTCCAAGAAGGAAAGGACAAAATGAATAAGTCTACTTTGACTTTGTGACCTTACAACACTGGGACTAGCAGAATTCAGGGACTACAAGATAATAAAATATTTAGAAAATATATTATTAGTTTTCCAATACACAATTGTATACATCATGTACATGTATGATTACACGTGCAGTCGTGCACATTGTGCAGTCAATATATCATGATGGCTCTTCTTTTTCATCACATTGTGCTTACTGCTTGCCGCTTATTTCAGAGAAAGTCTGAGAAACGTCAGAGAGAACATTGCTGACCTGCAATTGTTATATATTTTTAATTCACATTCATCGTAATTTAAAACTTATCATGCTTACAAATTCTTCTAGTGTGAGCATTTCTTAGACATATCTGAATTCTAGAAGCTCACGAAGAACAATGCTGATCCTGCAATTCAATTTCATATATATTTCAACTACACATTTATTGTTGTCCTTTTAAACAAAAATTCTCCTTGTTTCAGCAGTTCTTATTTATAATCTAGAAACACGAAACATGAATCTAAACAGCTAAAAGTCAGCAGTTAGTGGCATCAACTTGTCATGCGAGGCACCATCTTGGCCATTACCACATTAATATTGCAGGTGTTTATTCAAACGGGTCTTGTCTCCCCTGCGAGTCCTCGTTTTCTAAATCGTTCAATATTGGTCCAATTATGCAGCTGACACCAAGTGGCATGCCTGACAAAAAGACAAATCGTTCGACCCACAACAGAGTTGAACAGACACAGGCAGACTGCACACAGCTAATTAGTTCTGCCTTTTCCAATGTCTGATTGTTAAACCCCTCATTTTGCGTTATCTATATTACCAAGACCAGTTAGAGAATGAGTCTGAACATGCTGAATGACAATTTTCGTGTTCAAATGGTTAATTTTTCTCATTACAGTCAAGGAAATAGGAGTGATTAATAAAGCGGCAATGCTCTGAGTGACCATCAGACATCAGTGATGTAATATCGTAATATCTCAATATATTTTCCATTTTTTGTATCGTGATAAGCTACAATTTCAAAAGTAAATTCAAAGTGGGTGCGCCGGGTGTACATGGTGTAATGTATATGAATTTTAACATACAGAAAATCATGCAGCAAGCACACTCATCTAAGCAGTCAGGGAAATTACCAGCATATGAGGACAATTGCAATTCCAGCCAAGTCCTGGCCCTGACAGGATGATTGAGTGTGTGGGGTTGATCAGTTGGGTCTCAGAAGAAAGTCTGATCTCTTTGCAGCCATCCTCACCACACAGCAGCATGTCAGTTGCGGGACTTAATTCTATCCAATTTCACGAAATACTGCAAAGTCATCAGCAGCTGATGACAATTTCCTAATTTCTCAGGAGCCTTCGGGTTCTTTTCCTCATTATGTAATGGATAGGTCTGCCAAAATTCATAGAGTTAGTTGACACTGTGATACAACTTTATACCAAGTTTGGAAGTGATAGTTGCAGTAGTTCTTTTTAAATAGCCAGTCAAAGATGATTTTGAGCACTGCCAAAGTCATGGCTAGGTCATGACACAGTGAGAGTGTCACGGGAGGGTGATGACAGTGCTAGGGTGATTGTCATGTGGGGCTGAGGACATTGATTGTCATCAGCTGGTGATAATTTCCCTGACTGCTAAGAAAAAAATTATTACTCGTTTGAATAACCTCAAAGACCAGAATTGTTTGGACAATTAGTATCGCATTGATCAGTAGATTTATAACAGCAATAATATCAATCATGAAATACTCTTTAACACAGAGCACTTTATAGAGAATCATAGATGATTTCCGGTGTCTTTGCGCCAGTTTGCGGGTGTCACTCACAACCCTAACTTATTCAAATGGAAGCAAGAGAGCGGAATAATGAATCATTTATTTCATTCACAACATCCTTTCTTCATGGCTTCCTCCCGAGTACCTTGAGAGGCCATATCTTAGCATCTTATCTCTTTAGAAAGGCCCTTCAAAGGCTACAGGCTCGGAAATTCCATTTGGAGACCTGCCTCCTCACTCCTTGTTGTTGTTGTTGTTATCACAAAAAATCCATATTTCTAGAGTAATTCAAATTTCATGCCAGATTTTGCTGCCAATTAGGCAATTCTGGTATGAATAATGAAAGTGGATCTGAGAGTGTTGTTATCTTAAAAGAAAAGGATAACTGGCTGAGTCGGGCTCATCCCAGGCCGCCCATGTGATGGATAAGCCAAGATTGGAATATACATAGTTTGTATGCTTATTCTGCAGCTGATATAATTGGCTATGCATAGGTCTGCCAGTGGCCCACAGAAAATAATGCATTGTACAGCGGCTGGGAGCAGGGGCTTCAGTCTGTTGAGGATAGCGATCATATTGCAGGTGAAGCAGATACATCAATGTGGCCCCAGGACCCAGCAATGGCAGCAAACTGGGGAAGGCTACAGAGGCGAAGGCTTGTGCAGACTAAGTGGACTACAAATGAATTTTACATATGAGTCAGTGAGGCCTCAGTGATGGCCTGTCAAATTCCCATTCTCACCAAATGCCTGGCAGTTTGCTTGGCAGTTTGCCTGCTTATTATACAACAGCACCAGCAGCAGCCGTAGCACAGGCAGCACACACAACCCAGCACAATGCATGATTAAAACATTCAAGAAGGGCAAGGAGCAGACACCAGGCACAAGCAGGCTGAATCAGGCTGCACAGTGATTCAGTGAACATGGTGAAGGGCCTGGGGCTGTCAGTGCCTGCCTTTCAAGAGCAGTTCAGTGCCTGCCTTCAGTGCCTGCCTTTGGTCTTCAGTGCCTGCCATCAGTGCCTGCCATCAGTGCCTGTCTTCAGTGCCTGCTTTCAGTGGCATGGCTTGTTGCCTGCAAGTCATCCGCACGGGGCTAGCACGCAGCTGGGTGGCTGTCTTCTTAGGCTATTCTTCGGCTCTCCCATGTTTCTTGAGCAGCAGCTCTTCTCCGGCTCCTCCTTGCCAAGCCAAGGCAATGCAAGGCATGCCATGATGCCAAATGTGCAGGTTTGTTGCTGTGCATCATCCACATTATCTAGGCCCTGCAGAGCATGCTGAGGCCTGCTGCCCTAGTCAGGCTAGGGCGTCTGTATTCGACGGAACGGAACGGAATCTGTATTTCGCGGAACGGAATTGTAAAATGCGGAATCTGCAAAATGCGGAACGGAATCTGTAAAATGCGGAACGCGGTCTGTAAAATGCGGAATCGGCGGAACGGAATCTGTAAAATGCGGAATCAGTTTATTTACCCACAATAAACTACCCTACCCTGGAGCCTAGGCTCTTTTATTGGCATTGGATTGCAAGGTGCCCACTTCAAAGCCTTAATTGCCATTTGCAGGGCAACTATTTGTATCAATGGGGATGGGCTATTGTTGATTACAATTAGCAATTGCTTTGTGGACTGTCTATTCATCCTAACTTCAATTGTCAATATTTTCTAAATAATTTTCCCATTAATCCTGTAAAAGAGGAGAGTAAGCAATAGGCCGATGCCGCCTCTAAATTTCCTTTATTTACATGAATTAAGTTTTAACTTAATTTAGCATAATTCACCAGATGCCTCATAAGTATCTGAAATTTTAAATGAAATACAGCTATGTACTTTCCCTTTTGTGGGACTGTTTGTTCTTGAGCTATTTTATAACCATTTGTACATTATCTTAAATCTTGATATTACTGAGCAAATTCAGATTATTTCCTAACAATGGCACTGACCAAGTTAAAGTTCTCAATGTTATCTAATGAAAGCAAATGAATGACCGGGACCGGACAGTCCTGTTTTGTGGGTAATCCATTGGATATATTCTAAATGCTCTTATCTAACAAAAGTACTTTGAGTTTTATATGTCTCCGTGATTTTTGATCTTCAGAATCTCCCTCAACTGAAGCAACTCCTGGGTCATCAGGAATCAAGGGTTATATGAATATGGGGTAAAATAGCAGATTGATTATGTTACCAACGTAATACACATTGTACTTTGAAGTATCTGTGCTTACTCTCCTAGTAGATAATACCTCCACAGTATTATGCTGCATTTGGCAAATCAAATGCAGACCTGTGCTAATGTCAAGTAGACACAAGGCTGAGTATTTTGAAAGTCTATCAATATCCCTGATTGGTATTTTACAGTTGATGATTAAGCAGTTTATGAGGTCATGTCCTATACTTACATGCTAATATGTAGATGGCAATGCCATAGATTCGCGGAGCTCAAATTAACTGTTCTTATTTTGAAACCGTATTATAGTATACAAATATTGACTGATTTCGAGGGCATTAGTCAAATCTATTTCCCTCGAGGGTGTGTAAGTGAAAACTATTTCACGAGGCCGAAGGCCGAGGGAAATAGTTTTCCTTTCACACAGGAGAGTAGATAAGCAGACGCATAAAATTTAGAAAAAACAAATTTTGGAAAAAAAAATTTTGGAAAAAAAAAATTCGGAAAAAAAAAATTGGAAAAAAAAAATTTCGGAAAAAAAAAATTCGTAAAAAAAAAAATTTCGGAAAAAAAAAATTTCGGAAAAAAAAAATTTTCGGGGAAAAAAAATTTTTCGGAAAAAAAAAATTTCGGAAAAAAAAACAATTCTGAAAAATTTTTTTTTTTCGGAAAACAGATTTTGGAGGGCAATAGTCCTGGTCAATATACTAAAATAATGACTGACATGTGACCAGCTCTCAGCCAATGACAGCTCTGCTTTCATGGTCGAGGTATGATAATGATAAACAAGAACACAATCAGTTGGGCCTAAATTAATTGATGCCATTGAAGTACAGTAACAGCAATCAGCTTTTAAACTTCACACCTCAAATAAACTTCACACATCACTGCTCACAAGCAGGCTGCTGATAGTTCAGTCATTTTCCTTGGGTGTGGCACTGCAAGCATGATGCTACACCGGTGGCGACACCTGTTAGCAAAATAAGCTTTTTTCATGCAGACGACATAAATGAGCATAAAAATGAAATTTTCAAAACAGAATAGGATAGTTAAGAACCAAATGGAATTTTTCAGACACTACTGCAGTATTGCAAGAGAAATTAAGGGATTTTTACTTTTACCGAAACTAACTGTTTAATCAGGGACCAACTCCATGGCAGGTACAGGCAGTCCTTCATTCTCACTCCACTGACAGATTCAAAATTTACTATGACCTGTTGTTAAGCTAAGTTCGCTGACGCGACGGGCGGCTTCGCCGCCCGTCGCTACGCGAATATCAGGAAAAGTCATTTGAGGTGTTACACCACTCATCAATGAGGTGACAAGCTTCCCAATGACAAATTAACAGTTTATTTCAATGTGTTTGATAGGGCCTGTTGTGAGGACAATGATGTCCACTAACAGCTGAATGCAGGTACTCGTTATTAATTTTGTAGATAGGCCTCTTATATACAAAATAATTTCATCGCATTGATCATATCAACTGTTATTTCATAGTAGGCCTATTGCAGCAATGAACTTTTGAAGGCCATATATATATGGGTGAAGTCATTTTAAATGAGGCCAAAAGTGTCACATAAGGGTAAATTTTTAAATGCATGTTTTAGAATGTATTCCTCATCGAGCCTGTGCTCCATAGTCTTAATTTTTATAAAATATACTTTGTATGTCCTTAAGTTACACTGACACTGCCCCACATAGAATTTTGCTGAGGAGAGTCTATGTCGTCACGTAGGTGAGAAATTTTGGTTGACTCCACTTTATTTAATCCCTATTGTTGATAATAGCAAACATTGATCATATAATCATTGTTCCAGGTATAGATGATCATTTAAAACAATTTTAGCCAACAAATTACCATTTTGCTTTGAAATACACACATTGACGGAATGAAAATATATGTTCGTCAATTTTACTTCTTCGATGTTCTGTCAAGATAAAGCACATAGGTATACTCAGTCAATTTTTGGATTAAAATGTAAAAACACACAGAATGTATGAGAGAATGGTAAAATCCAAGCCATCTGACCTGTTGTGTGTAAGATATAGGGATATTTTTAGCGTTACATCATATTTGACATAGTCCTGTAGGTGAGAATTCTGTCACACGTACATCATAATTGACCAAGTTTCAAAAATTATGTCAAATTGTGCATTAATAAACTTTACCAGTAAATGCAATTATAAACATTTCAATAAAAACAAACAAGTGTCAAATTTTAATTCACCCTACTGTAACACAAAAGAGAAATTTCACCAAGAAGCTGGAAAATAAGTTGCCAGAAGCTACACACATGCACCAAACACTCAATATGAATAACCAACTAAAGCTAGAACTTAAATTATCTGAAATTCCATAAAATATATAAAAGAATAAGTATTACTGTAAGGTAAATTAGATTTGTTAAAATCCTCTTTCATAACAACAGTAAAAATACAAATAATCAAAAGAATTTTACATGAAGTGTCAATTATGATGTACGCCTATTAATCTTGGCTGAACGAAATCAAACACAATGTATTGTTGAGATAAACTGCATTAATAAAGGAAGCTAGCCAAAATACATGATAATTCTTAATTTAATGTTGAGATTACTGTCATATAATTAAGATTTATGCTGTATATCATATTTGACATTATAAGTGTCAAATGTGATGTACATCAAAGAATCTATGTTATTGTCAGATATGAATGAAATGCATGTGCGAAATCTCATGACAAGGACAACAAAAGTCTGGGAATTTAATTAACACAACTTTTCTCTACTTTGGTAATGTTTTCATATCAAAAAGCATGAAAATTAATCTGTACATCATAATTGACCAATAATTACTTCTTGGTCAATAATGATGTACTGTCCATTATGATGTACCAGTTTGATACTTTTTGACATATGACACATTTTGTTGTGTGACAGTCCTGTATCTTCATGCAAGGCCAATTTCAGAAACAAAACTTATTATTCACAGCAAAATGAAAAATTTTGATTGATGTGATGCTTCTCTACACATCAGAACACCTCTATCAGTGACGTTACATCATATCCGTCCTGTAGGTGAGAATCCCAGAATTATTGACATTCAAAATTTGCATCCTCCATATCTCAGCCTTTGCTGCTCTGTAGGATATCCGTTTAAACATTTTAGATAAATCTTGTGGAATACTTATTTTGGCAGCATACAAACCCATAAAAATATTACTGGGTGTGTCAAAAATTTTGGTTTGAAATTCTGCCGTCCTGTAGGTGAGAATTTTTTCAGTTACTGCAGGTGTCATGTTTGGACTGCGACCATTTGACTATAGCTGGATATTCCTTTTAAAGCTGACTGGTATGTGATTATTTATCATAGACTTTCTTGATTCAATGGAAAATAAATCAACCAAACGCCACTTAAATAGGAAAAAAACCAATTTAAAAATAACGTTTTTTCTGGATTGACCATGTTTGACATTTATGATGTACGTGACGGGAGGTTTCGGAGGCCCGAGGAATATTCCCAGAACATCTCACATACCGAATGGAATTTAAAAACTTAAGTTCAGGTATATAGGTAGTCATTAAAATTTAAAAAACTGAGCATGACTTACTTCAGTTGCAAACCATCAGCTATCAAAGTAACACTGTTTGAAAATGTGACGTTTGACACCCCCAAAAATGGACCATTTTGAGAGTTTGCAGTCCCTGGTCTCAACGGTGAAGCCATAATTTCATGTAAAAGTGGATTTATTATGAAGACAAAATTGTATTCTACATCTCAGGGAATTTTAAAGAACTTATTACTAGCCAAAAATATTTTATGTCCAGTTAAAGGTCAAAATCCTGGCTGGCCTCGTTTAAAATGACTTCACCCATATATATATATATGTAGCTACACAAATTTGAAGTTGAAGTCAGTAATTGATGTCTTAACTTAAAAGTTGAGGTCCAAGTCACTTTTTTTAGTCAGTTGACTTAGTGTTCACCATAGTTTTGGTCAAGCAAATTTAGTTTCCAAATCCACCTTGCTTATACATAATTTGAATCACGAAGGCCGTTTGTCAGTCATTTTGATGCAAGGCCATGTGATATATCATGACTTTCAATTGAGTTCTGATTGCTTTTCTATTGATGTTGATTGCTTTACTCATATTGAAGACAAAAACTGGCCAATGAATTCAGTCAAAATGCTGTTGTTGGCTTTTTAAATTGTTAATCTTGGGAATTAGAGTAACTTTCTTGAAAAATTAACTTATATGTTTGCAGTTATTATTCAATACGCCACAGGTCTGTCATTTGACTTCAATATAGTATGGGGAGAAAAACGATCCACCAGGACTAATTTTGATATCTTTCCGCAGTTGAAAGATCTATTATCACAATTATATGATCCATGAGATCTTTTGAATTCAAGAAATTTTGATTGGATGGAGTTGTTAACACAGTCCTTATCTCAGAACAAAACATTGACCAAGCAAGAACCATTGGGCAGTCGAAGAGTCTCATAGGCAGTGGTCGAAATATCCCATGTCATTTTGGGGAGTCTGTCACTGGCAAGGCCCGAAGCTTTTGGGGCCGGAGGCCCGCGGGCCGACTGAGGTCACCAGGCTGCCGGAGGCCCCCAGTAGCTGAGGAGTTTCAGAAAGGACTACATGTACTCTGAAATGAATTCTGAGTGTTTTAAGCATGTATCATCCTAGAAAATTACTTTTTAAAACCCCATTTCTGGATTAAATCGTGCACATTCAGTATTTGAGGGGGTTCTCTCAGGTCCCCCACCCCTGGGTCCCTCTAAAAAAAAATTATTTGAGGGGCTCCTTATAGCATTTGTGGGGGTCAAAACCCCCTTGACCCCCCTTATTTCAAACAATGCTCGTAGGCTAGCCCCTACTGTTTTTACCGTAATTAGTCGCCTCACTTCTATCAGACTGGACAACAAAGTAACAATCTGCCTTTTATAAAAGATGCATCACATCAAAAGATCAAGAAATACAAATGATAAACTCAATGAATGAAAAGCACTACATCTGTTGATGATTTCCTGTATTCTACATCAAGCATTGCGGCTATGTAATGCTTGATTAGATATGTTTAACAACCAACAGAAAGATTAATTGAATTGGCCAACAAAATTGCATAACTTTTGTACTTGGTACAGAACTATTTTACGTAAATTGAAACATAAGACTGACATATGAAACAACCTAAGTTAAAACAATGTATTAAGTTCTAGGCCTACATTTTATAAAAAAAAAGAAATAATTTATAAGAAATTCTTCAAAGCAAGCCCCAATTGAACTTAATTGCACTTCAAGAATGTTCATCAAACTGACACTTTAGCCAGATTATCATATCCTGACACTTCAATACCAATTGGAAGAAGAGTGCTAGTACAGTGCATTCAATACCAATTGATACAAATAGGCCTAATTGGTATACACCAGACTGCAAAGCTGCACATATAGGCCTAATTCCGTGTTTTACAGTTCCGCGGAATGCAGTTCCGCATTTTACAGTTCCGTTTTTTACAGTTCCGCATTTTACAATTCCGCATTTTACAGTTCCGCGGAATACAGATATTCCGTTCCGTTAATTCCGTTCCGTTCCGCGTTTTACAGACGCCCGTCAGTCTAGCGCTGCTGCAACCACATTGTATGCCCCCAACCGAATACCTCACATTCCCTGCATTAGCTCCCATTGTTTACAGTCACTTGCAAGTGATCAAGATGATATTTTACACCCTGGGGCGGTTTTATCCCACAAACAATGGGCAGTGATATAAACAGCCACATAAACACATTCTTATCCGGGTAATCGGATGCCTGGAATTAGGCAAGGGAGACAACAAGTCTCCCTAACAATGCTATGATCATTTCTGCCACACATCTATTCACCATGCTACAAATTGTTTCAATGTAAATATAGAATATACATCATCCAGGCTGCATCAGCTCTTGCTTGCTTGCGGCTTGCATGGTAGCATGAATTACATGGAGCCCACAGACAGAACTAATCAGCTTTACAATACACAATACATGCAGTATGTTTCAGTCCAAGCCTATTACGATCACACTCAGCAGCTCAGAGCTCTGAGCTTGCAGCAGTGTAGAGCTTGAGCTCTGCAATATAGCATGATCAGGATCATACACAACATGGCAAGTCATATACAATTTCATATTACTGCAGTCTTGGCACATGAATTAACAA
The DNA here is from genome assembly GCA_026936325.1 of Platynereis dumerilii. Taxonomy (NCBI): domain Eukaryota; kingdom Metazoa; phylum Annelida; class Polychaeta; order Phyllodocida; family Nereididae; genus Platynereis; species Platynereis dumerilii. The sequence continues at coordinate 13,644,249 of JAPTHN010000007.1, forward strand.
TCGCGAAAAGGCGGCCTCACAATAAAACACAATGTAATTCGATAGAGCATCCTTTGTTCACCTCCCTGGCCTGACATTTCAACGACAGCCTGATTAATCATGCAGAGGAGATATGTTTGCAAGGAAAAAAGCCCCAACATCATTAAAGACACTGTCTGACATCCAAAAGGTTTCTTAAAGCGATTTAACATTGTTTAATCGCCATTTTATGCAGATTCAAAGCATAAAATCAAGGCAAGACATGCTCCATAATCATTGGTAATCATGAGAATAGCATCAAGTAACCTTTAACTGATGGTAGGGCCGGGTTTTTATCTCTTGATTTCATTGAAAAAGGCATTGAGGTGTCAAATCAATTATAACATTCAGTTACTAATTACAATACACATTCACAATACACATTCAGAATTTCACATAATATACACAATACACAAACAATACTTCAACATACTAAATGAACAGCTAAAGAAAAGATGGGATAAAATTATCTTGAATGAATTCTGGGCTCAAAATAAATACAGAAGGAAAATAACACGCATGTAATATGTGAAGGCTGGCAACCTGACAGTGTTGGGTCAAAGGTTAAATGGGGAGGTAAAAGCAACCTATTTCAGTCAGGCTATTTCACTGAGGTCTGACAATTAATGTTTCACTATATTCTGTTATTCTGCACCATTTGTGAAACATTGTGAAATGTCTAAATGAATTTCTGATGTTATTCGTGTTCACAATATTGCAACAACCATTTCAAAGAGCGAGAATACCCATTAAAATATACCATGTTATTGTCATATGTTTATGCAAAATGTTTGACACAGAACAACGAACAATGTAGAATAAGTACAGGCAAGTAGGCTGTCCTGTGGTTGGGGGGGTGATGACAGAGGCTAAAGAGGACCAAACTCACGGCGGGGGGTATGGGGGCCGCTCTAGGCCCCCAGAAGCCAACGGCTTTCAGATTGTCTGAGACGAATTCTGAGCGGTTTTGATGGCAAAAAATGATGCCGCACAAAATGAAATTTTAACATCAATTTATTGTAATGTTGGACTTTCACAGGTGAATCGATGATGATGTGATGGATCAATCAATCGATACTTTTATTTACTAACAGCGAGTATTGCAAAACAATATATGATATATATCACATGCCAATAGGGCCTGATAGTGGAACTCTCCTTTTTGCTGCTCTCCAACGTCCCAGCGCTCATTAAAACTTTTTCCGGAAACAAGCCGCCATTTTGTACCATTGCTGAGTCCATAACACACTTTAATCAACCTGACAACACTGGATTAGTCCAACCGAGTCAACTTCTGGACCTAATCCATGGATCCCGCTAGTTTTACGATACATAGCTGTGGATTTAGAAGTGTTTTGGAGCTCGGAAAAACCCGGCCCCATTGACAATTGACAACAGGCCGATATTGCCAGAATTTTTGTTTTGTGCGCAGGGACATCAAAAAACTGGAAAAAGAACAGTTCCACTATCATTGGGATTCATGCCCATGGTAGCAACCAAGAGAATTTGGTTAAGGATTTAAGGTCAAGATAGCAGAGGGCAGCATCACTTAAATTCACAGGTGCCCCCTGCAGTGATCTGATCAGGACATTGGCACCAGGCCACAAGTTGGACCTGTACGTGTACGCCTCAGACTTTTCACGTTTGCCAATTTTGGTCCATTTTAGTCAGAAAATTTTGCAATTGTCAGATGTCACAGTCTATAACAATGATGCCTGACAATTTTTTTCATTAGTGAATTTATATTTAATGAATGTATTTGAATACTTGGGCCAGACTTCGAATACCGGGCAGACTTGGTTTCTTAATTTTTATTTTTTGGCTACTTGGGTGGAACTCCTTTGGGGTAAGGGGGTGACCCATCACCCCCTTACCCCCCCTAGCCTACGGGCCTGAAGTACATGAATATTTTCACAGGAGGCAATGTTTTCAAAAATAGGACAGTCACTGGAAAAGTGGAACATACACAAATGGGTTGAAATTGTGTACATGTACAGGTTTGATTTAATATTATAAGAACACTGTTAATTTGATAAAAAAGTTTTTAAGCAAATTGGAACTTCCACATCACATTGTTACAATAGATGATAGTATAAAGGGTATACAAAATTTATCATTGAATAGATTTGGTATTGAACGGACTTATAATTTATTTTAGCTTCTAAATTCTTTCTTGATATATATATATTTGCTTAGAGATGAAAATTCACACGGAAATGCATGACTAGACAGGTAGTAATGATGATGTTTTAAAGGGGAATTGAAAAGAGACAATCTTTTTTAATAAAGAAAAAGATTTCTAGAACATTTGGAACACAACATTTATAAATTTTGCAAAAATGCTTCTTACCTTGAGACAGCATGGAGAAGTCGAGGAACTGTCCGATCTGGTAAATTTCCATGGCTTCATCTACTTGAGTCGTGTGACCCTTTCCGGCCACCATGGCCTGCACCTCGCTCAGACTGCACATGCTCGCACTGTTATGCACAATCAGAGAAAGGTCCACAGTATCTAGATACACAGTATTTAACAAGACACGCGCATACTGTTTGGGAATGACTGAATCGTCCAGGACCATGCAGGTCATCTCCTCGCCCGGCCGAACTCTCTCTTGAAGCAGTTTACGGAAAAAGGGTGAGCGAGCGGCTAGGATGGCTTTGTGACATCGTAACTCACTGTTCTTAATCCGAGAGTCTGTCATGCTCTCCTGACAATGATGTTGGGCTTCCGCATGATGATCCATGTCTGTAGCAAACACAAGAACTGTGTCGCTGTACTGTCCTGTCTCCAAAAGCGTTCGTAAATCATGTTCCAAAGGATTAGGAATTCCAAATTCCTCCCCAAGCTGCACTAACACATCGTAATTAGCCAAACTGCTGTCCTCAGCATGGAACTCCCCTGTATAGAGGTAGCGTAACAATGCTGAAAACATGGGCAGGTCCACCCCAGGAGTCCGTATATTCACTGGAACCTGAGCTCCATATTGAGGATACCTAGCCAGCAGGTTCCTGAAGAAAGCACACCTCACCAAAAGGATGGCTCTGTGGGCTGGAAAACATGCTCCTCTGTAGATCAAGTCCACATCGGTGCAGTATTTGCAGTCATACAAAGAAGACAGGTCTTCCTTGAATGAATTTGCATGGGGGCGAGCAAGGGCTGCATGAATGGCCAACTCCTTTAAGGCGGCAGTGGCCTCATACTCCTCCACCAATCCCTGCAACTCCCAGATATTCCAAGACGATGTGAATTCGCGAATGGCTCGAGCATGATCATAAGACCTGCTGTGTCTGCGAGCCCTAATTAACTTCTTTCTCAGGGTGGCAAACTTAGAGGTCTTCTTCTTCTTCTCTCGAGCAGCCTCATTGTCATTGGCCAGGAACAGCTGAGTTCCAGTGACCCGTCCAGGGGTACCAGACGCCCGGATGGACAGGCCAGTGGGGATGCCTGTCCCCTGGCGATCGGGGTAAGACGCATTCACCCCCATCACGCTGGCTTGGAGCTAATGAGACTTTTCATTCTGAAAACAAAGAACATCAAATAATTAACGACAAGAAGACATGATCAAAATGTCAAATTGTGAATTTGTGATGGATCATGATCAGCACCGTGAAATTGAATAAGATGTCCAAGATAAATCATCTTGACTGTTGAGACACTTAATGGAGCCACCATGCATGTCCAACAAATTTAATGGAAACAAAATAAAGAAATACATTTCCTCTTTATGTCATTATTCAATGCAGAAAAAAACACAATTTCCACATCCAAACATCAGTAAAATTTACCTTCCCACATTACATGAAAGTGAAGCACATGAGCAAATGACAGGAGGAAGCCAGCTGACTCAATCAATGGCAAGTAGGAAGCCACATACAAACCTCAACTGTCTCACAAATTCTCCCTAAACTGCATCAAAATCAGCATTACAATGCATAAAATGTTCTTAACTTCCAATATCACAATGTTTGAAACCATCACTAAAGTCACAAAATGCGCAATTCATGGCCACAAATTACCCTCAGTGGATCCACACCTCACAACAACTGTCAGATTGTGCAAATGACATTTCTGACAAGTGGGAGGTTCGCCAAATTCACAGGCGCATTTCAAACACACGAACGCTTTAGCTTACCCGACACATACGGCAAATTCAACATTATATATTCATTTAACATATTGCATGACACATTTACCTCATTATTCGCCCAAAACTGCAAAAATTAACTTGTTTTGAGGAAACGTAAACACTCCGATGGCGACATGACCCACTTTAGCAAATTTGGAGGACCGCAGCGGTTACAAAATATTGACCGTAAATTTCCCAGCACGCGTAAATGCCAAATTAGAACATCACTAATTATCCATTTTGAAATTTAAAAAATCATGATGTGTGTACAATATTTCTTGTGCCAAGTATAATGTTAATGTTTCGTAACCTTTCAGTGCGGAGCAGTCGGTCGCCATTTCCTAAACTTGTGAGCAGGACGTGTTTTGTAACTGCACAAAAAGAAGATGTCAGGCGTTCTCAGAGGAGTGATGAGCCGGGCCTTGGTGCAGAGCCAATACACCCAAAAGGCAACACTAGTTGTAGGACCTCCACGAGTGCAGATGGGCATAATGGTGGGTATCAGTCGGACCCTAAAGTCGTGCCCTCCAATGCAATGTTTTGACATTGAAAACCAATGCCAATCTGCATGAAGTTGAATGACCACTGATCAAACACTAAGTTCAGAATAACTTGAGAAAAAGGCTTGCTCAGTCTTAAATTTACAAAGGCCTCTGTTGAAAATTTAAATGAGTGGCATCTAGCATAGCTATATAAATTTGTATTTTGTTAGGGCCCTGTACCATGTAGGCCTTCTAAGACTAAGCATGCCAAGTAAGCCGGCCTTGGAGGACATGGAATTAAAATATTACTATTGCATTCCGTTGTCAGGATCTTGTGATCTTTTGCATTCTTTTGCGATAGTCATTGGGTGGAACTCAATGTCTTTGGCGTTCCCTCGTGAAGATCATCGCATTCCCTTGCGAAAATTGTTGTGTTCCCTCGTGAATATTATCACGTCCCATTGCGATCATGATGGAACACGAAACTTAAGCTGTCGAAAGATCATGAGAGGATGCAATAATTATGGCGAAAGATTGCATAGTTTATTGACTGAAATAAAGCTTATTCCGAATACTATTTTCGCGTGATAAGGATGTCCTTTTAATAAACTTCTCTTTTTTTTTTGCAGGAAAAACTGGGTCTCGGAGGAGTCATGATTATTTCCATAATGGCACCTGTTGGATACATCTTGGCAAACCTTAAGAATTACAAAGGACGGCCAGAGGAATAGACTATTATTTATTAGAATACTCATATCGAAGTTAATCATCATTGGAGTGTGGAAGTGTGACTGGTTTTAGGCCTTTTTCTACCTCACTGCAGAAATTATATCTTTAATTTCACAAGGGAAACAATTTTCAAGAATATCCTACAGAGAATGATTTTAAGACCGACTCACTGTTTAGATTTCGAATCAAAATTTGTATGTAACAGGAAACAATTGTGATGATTGAACCAATGTTACAAAGATACAAATATAATGTACTGTAAATTAACTATGGCTCTTTGTCTTTTCCTTTAAAAATTGTTTGTATCAAAAAGTTGAACTATCAAAAAGTCCTGTTCAACAAGAACAGGGCTTGTGATTGTCATCAGATGGGTGTCTTGAGAGTGGCTTTTTGTCTGTGTTTGGGTAATTTTAGATCGGTTTTGTTCTGCAATTTCTTGGTTGACTGAGTGGTTAATTTTGTCTTCAGTTCTTAGCTCATGGTGTTTTCACCTTCTCATGTGTAAGTTGTTCTCTCTGCCAATTCTGGGCTTCACTTTCTATTGATAAATAGCTCTGTCATTCGGGGCTTGTGATTATGTACGATTTTGGCATTATGGACACTGACGGAGTCCCTGTTCTGGGCTCTTCACTGGTGTTACTTTTAAAAGTACCAAGGTAAGTAAGTTGCTAATTTGTTCCAGAAGTCCTGTGGCTGTTTTTGGACAGTATGAAGACTTCCCAAGTGTTATGTTATGGAAAGTTTGGACTTGGGAAGTTGGGTAGTGGATCAAATGCCTAGAAATCAGTTCTGCTGTGATGGGCTAGGTGGTGTATTGGCTAGCTAGACTAGTGGTCCCTCTTGTGTCTTGTATAGAAGCTGAAAACTAGGCTGTGACCTGACATGACCCAGTTATTTGACATCTGGGATGCTGGTGTTGACTGCTGCACCTTCACCACCCTAATTGCTGATTGTAAGTGAGAAGTAAGCATTTGCATTGAATTTCTGCATGAGAAAGCATGCTGCATGCTGTGATAAAGCAGTAATGAGAAAAAAGCATGCTATGTCATCCTTAGTATCTGTCAAAAGACACCGTAGTCAGTGTGTCTGCAGGCTGCAACTAAGTGAGTGCTTGTGTTCAATGGTATGTCCACATTTGCCTAAATATAATCCTGGGTGTCCATTCAATTGCCAGTTTGTTAGAGACCTGGCGCGGGCGGATCCAGTATTTTTCGAAAGGGGGGGAGCAATAATTAATATAACATTGGAGTCTTAAAAAAATGTTTTTATCCAAATAGCAATATGAAAGATTTATCTAACAAAAGGGGGGGGCGCGCGCCCCTTGTGCCCCCCCTCCCTGGATCCGCCTATGCCTGGGTCGTTATCTCACCATTTATATCAAAGTTGTGTCATTTATTTAGATGGCAAATCATGTCACTTGAATGTAGCAGACTGGCCTATAAGGCTGTAAGCATATCCCTATGCTTAAACAGCAGGGCTGGCATGAAAATATCAAGTACATTTAAATTCCTTCCTGCACCTGCAGAACAGCTTCCTGCTGAATTCTGTAGGAAACTGCGGAATGCAGTAAGAGGCTGCAGAGTTCTACAGTTCTGAAATCAGTGGTTGAGGTCTCGAGGCCGGCCTCATCCTCGATGACTGCCTGGGAGCCATATTTGATGGCCTCGCCCCAGTCTCGGATACCTAATCCTTGGCCTTGCCTAGGTCTCAGGTGTCTTTGGACCAGTGATGGAGGCATCGGGACTGGCCTCGAGGCCGAGGCCGGCCTCGGGGCTATATTTTGAGGGCCTCGGTCTCAGATGTCAATTTCTTGGCTTTGCCTCGGTCTCGGGATGGCCTGGCCTCGACGACATCACTGTCTGAAATATTCTACAGGAGTTCTGTGCTTCTCTGGAGGATTTCTGGACCTTTTTTTCCTGCAGCTCTTTGCAATTCGTCGGCAACGCTCAGACCTCTTTGACCAGGTCTTACCTCTACCCAGAAAACATTAGTTTGGAGGTGTGGCGGTGAGTGGGTCGGTGTGTTGGTCTGAAAAGTTACTGCATCGATATCAGTAATTCTCTAAGAATTTTGCAGGTTTTAACCAATTTTGCAGCAAGCTGAAGAATTCTGCAATTTCTTATAGGGGAGAGCGGGGCACAGTGAGACACTTTTTTTATTTTCAAGTGTTCCAAAATGTTGGCAGCAACGAGTTAAATGAGATCAGGTCCACATTACAGATAATGACATTGGGTATATTGTCCAGTAGTTTCAGGTTCCTTCCTTTTACAGGTTTGGAGAAATTTTGAGTTGCGTCCATGCTCATTAAGTGTCTCACTGTGCCCCGTTGGTGGGGCACAGTGAAACAGCAGGCAGGGCACCGTGAGACATGGCATCTGCTGCCATAACCGCCGATCCTCAGGACCTGCGGAATTGTTCTATCAATTGTTGCTACAGAAGCCACTGTACCCTTATAAAAGCAGCTGGCTAGGTGATTTTTTAGGTCCTTTTTTGAGCATGTTTCGAATCTTCATCGCACAGGACACATGCACGACTTATTTAACCTGCCGCACCTGTTACATACTAATCAAAATTCTTTCTGATGTTTCCCTTTGGATATGACTCACTAAAATCAGTAGTTTATAGCAGGCATTTTGTTTTTAATAGTGAATTGTGAGCTATGCATTACATTCAGGTCGTTTTGAGTGTATTTTGTGATGTCTCACTGTGCCCCGCCTCAAACTGTCTCACTGTGCCCCATGCAGCTCTCTTCATAAAATTTTTGAATCCTGTGGACCGGATGCCTGCATTGTGGTTCATCATCTCACTAAACCAAGACAAACAATCAAGGTTTGAATCCCTGGCAATTGATTTGCATTATACAATTTTTCTTGGGAATTATAACAAAAAATCATTTAGCAAAATTATTTACTTTTACTGGCTAAAAACCAAAATATTGAGATTCCACTCTCGATATGCTGTGTAGGCATTTAGGATATAGGACAGTCTCTCACTTGCTTACTTTTTGTACTATACTAAAGAGGGCTCATCTGTAAACAGTACCAGGTGGACGCTACGGGCTTTGTCTCACTGTGCCCGCCGTCTCACTGTGCCCCGCTCTCCCCTACAGTTGGTGATCTTCTTGTCACTGCAGCATTTCTGAAAAGTATCTGTACTTCTGGAGGTTTTATGCAATTCTACAGGAAGCTGCAGAAATTCTGCAGAAATTCTGCAGAAGTGCTGCAGAAATGCTGCAGAAATGCTGCAGAAATACCTAAAACCTCCAGAGACCAGGGCTGCATAGTTCCTACAAAAGTACAGATTTTGCTGCCTGGGTAGCAGCAAGACCTTGATCAAAGAAGTCTGAACCTTGGTCAAAGAAGTCTGAACTTTGCTGATGCATTGCAGCAACCTACATGAAGTCAGCTGCAGAAACTCTGAAGAAAATTTTAGAACTGCGGAATTCTGCAGCTTCCCGTGGAACCGCCGAATTCTGTAGGAAATTCAGAATCCTGCAGCTTCCTGCAGAAGGGCATAAAACCCCTGTAGCTGCATAATTCTTACAGAAATACTGATTTTGCTGCAGGAACTTTTTTTTCAGAAATGCTGCTGTGACAGAGGACCATCAAACTATACATGAAACTGCCGAATTCTGCAGCTTCTTGTAGAAGGCTCAATCCCAGTTAAACGGGCAAATTCCAAAAATAAAGAATGTTCAAAGAGTATTGGCTGTAATTTCTAGTAGAATCATTTCACAATTTTGATATTTGGCATTTATTTAGAACACTTATATAGAAATTAAGTCATATACAATATATACGTGTAATATGTGATTGGAACTGGACTAAATTCCATGTTGAATGGCCGAAAAACTGAAAAAATGGCATGTCAATGGCTGAGTGATTTCACATAATATGATGCTGTGGCACTATTTTTGCAGGTATTGACTTGACAAATGAATGGAAATGTGCCTGACAATAAAGACCTTTGAACAAAAAATATCACTCATTTTGAAATCTATAAACACGTGTTTAAGGTTATTTAAAAAAAGTCACGTAATTCTTGTAAATTACGTTACCACGATTCAAGGCCACTTTAATAATGTTAATATTTGCCAATTGTCAAATATAAGAATTCCATTGCCAAGTTTGAAAGGTCTAGTTTTTGATGCAATTTACGGTTTTGAAATATATTGAAAACTGTCTTCACAGGAGGCCAAAAAAGGTCAAAAAGTGATTTTGTCATTTTTAGATGTAAATTACGTTACCATAGTTTACAGAAAAGACCAATAGAGATAGAAAAACAATTATTATTTATTTTTGTATTGGATGACTATTTTTGCACTGAGAAGGGAAAAAGTTTACAAATTAGTGTAAATTTGTTATAAACAGTGTAAATTACATTACCATTTCTCATTTTAACCTGTGAAATTGCATTGGAAATGAGCAAAATAAAAGTTAAAATTAGTGAAAGATATTCCAGAAACTGCACCTCTTGACAATGTATAAAAAATATTAAGCAAAAATTTCTGTTTCCATGATGGTCACTTTTTCTTTTTTTAGATTGGAATTTGCCCATTTAACTGGGATTGAGCCAGAAGGGCATGAAACTTCTGGAGCTGCATAATTCTTACAGAAACGTTTCAGAAATGTTGCAGTGACAGAGAACCATCAATCCTGTAGGAAACTGCATAATTTGACAGCTACCGGCAGAATTGCTGCAGAGCTGCAGAAAGACATTATAATTTACATAAAGTGAAACACATACGCGTGTGATACTGTGCCATTGCCTCAATGCTTAGCATCCTCAACCAAACTGCTTGTTGAAGCACGAATTATCATCCGATGAGAGGGAAACATATTGGGTAATGAAGGCCTATGTGAGAGGCATGCGTGATAACCATGGACAATTTTTAACCGACCTATCGGCGGTTTTTAGAGGGGGGCAGGGGGGGGCAAAGGGGGGGGGGATGAGTGATAAGGGAAAAGGGGATTGAAAGTGGGTTGTCTGCTTTTGACTAATTATGAGATTGGCCTGAAACTGGGGAAATGACCAACAAACTGTGTACATTTTTCATGTGAGCATTTATATGTGAAACAAAGAAAGTTCTGGCATAGCAATGACATCTGTGTATGTTGTTATTTCATCAGTTTCATGTTCTTTCTGTGAAACATCAAAATGTTTGCCTCTTCAAATGTTTGCCATGTTTGCTGTTTACCTAGTAGTAGTAGTAGGCTGACCAATGAGGGAACTGGGTGTAGGTCATGTGACACCAACTTGTAACCACATGGACTCTACCATTTTGGGTGGGGGGGAGGGTAGGATTCCAATCTTGTGAATGGAGGGAATTTACCTAAAAACATACAAATTTCATGAGGTCTGCTTTGTGTTGAGAGGTTATTAGGGAACATTAAGCCACACTAGTTTTGGAAAGCTGGTATTGATAGCATGAAATGAAAGAACTCTCCCAAGTTAATGTAAATGTGGCCCTGCCCTTCCCAAAACACTGGATGTTGAGTTTTGGAACCACTGGAGTGGAACCATTTTCCCAGAATCCTGTGCAGGACAACAAGAGTTATAGTGAAAGCCAATGGTGGGCCCAGGCCTCAGTACTAATTAATGAAGTCCAGCAAAAGAGCTAGTGGTGCACCTGCCACCTCGTGGATGTTGTGGAACTTCTCTGATTTCTTTGGATGTTGATTTGATCAAATTATTCTTTATTCAATTGGAACATTTTTATTGCACATTGTTTGAAATCAAATAATAGATAAATTTATAAATGGTTGTTCTATTAAATTGAAATGGATAGTTTATCAGCCCAGCCTATATAAATGAGGTCTGAAAATACAGCTCAGGCTGTTCAGCCTCTGCACTTCATTGAGTAGCATGGATGCTGCTCAGGACAGTTCAACTGAGTTTAAACCTTTTGAAATAGCTGACAGGCATTGGAAATTTCATTATCTAGTAATAAAAATAAAATCCTCTAGATTGTTTTCATATTACCAGAATCTTCATTTCAATTTATGTGGCAATCAGGTGATTTTTTTGTTGCAAAAGTACTGGAAAGCAAAATGTGAATAATAGTTTGCGTTCTGCGCGCCAGTAGATTTGCTGAAGGACTAGTAAATTTTGAACCTTACTACAGTCCTGCTGGCCAGTGGGAAAAAATATGAAACTCCAGCCCTGTGTAAGTTATATAGACGACGGTTCGAGATTAATACCAGGGGGGGGGGGACTGCCATTGAAGCCCTACTACATATGTGCCGCTCAAAAGATAGGGTTTTAAGAGGATTTCCTGACCATAGGATAATTCTTTTAGGCTTGGAGAGCCTGACCAGAGGGTACACTTCTCAATTAGACATCACGCAGAGGTGTTTTGCCTGTGAAATTGCAATCATGCAATGTGTAATATGCATTGAACTTTCAAGGGCAAGGTGTCATTCTTAATTGCAATATAATTTTCACACCTTTTCTGAGAACTTTTTCTCTTTTATTTCAATAAAATAGGCTATAGGGCCTTTATAATAACCTGACCATAGGGTATGAAATTCCGGCTCTGAAAACCTGATTCTCAGTTTTTGTGCTGCCTGTTCAGTTGTAAGACACTGACACTCAGTGAGAGGATTATAGGACGTTTCGCTGCTGGGATGTTTCACTGCCAGCAGTAGTGGGACGTTTCACCGCCAAAACAAAAAAAATTGAGACGTTTCACCACCAATCTAAAATGATGTGAATCAACTCATTATTGCCTTGTACAAGTTGTATAAGCTTTGTGAAGCCCAGAACAGAGATTGTGTATCAGTCACAGATTGCACTTGACAGTTGGGCCCGGTTTCACCGACATGGTATTAAGAGAAGAGCCAGGTCTAAGTCAAGTCCTGGTCTGGCTAAGCCAATTAGTTAAGCAGAGCAGGATCAAGGAATTTCAGTTCAGTGAAAGTGAACACATAGTATGTGAACAGCTCAACTGATACAAACAATATCTCCATTTCTGAGATCATTTGTCAAACACAACCATATAATAGGATATGGCAACACAGAAAGGGGGGGAGTGTGGTTGACTGGGAAATATTTCTTCAATTAAATAGTTGCCCGCCCGATTTTTGTAAAAACAAAAGAGTTCTTAAACCTGTGCTGTTCTGCAACCTCATTAGTGACATCTGCTTGGTTTTCCCTTTACCTTATCATTAAGGTGATACCTGAGGGGGACCATGGATTTTATCCCGCAACAAACCTTTTTTGCGCACAAATTTAAACAATGACAAACAATTTTTTCTCAAAGAAAGAGGTTTTTTTTCCCACAAGTTTAACGATATGGTAGGCCCTACCTAGAAAAGGTGGAAACTAGCTTTTTTTCTATTTTGATGTGCTGAACAAACTTTTGTTTCACTGAAAGTCCAGAGCCCCTTCTCCATGCGAAAACAGTTTGAGATCACTGATCTGTAAGTTGTATAAACAATGTTTGAGAGTCACTGATCCTTGACTAAACACAGTTGGTGAAAGGGACTTCAATAAACCAGGGTTACAGTTGTTATGACCAGGTCTAACTATGAAAACCATGTTTGTGAAATTGACCCTTAATGTTGCTGTGATCGACTCTGGCACTCGTTGCACAGCAACACATTTGCCAAATCACTTGAATTGTAATTAGCTCTTTCTCTGATCTTCACAACATCAGTTGCTCAGTGGAAAGGGCAATGGCACCTTCAAAGAAAATATGCTAGGTCGGTTTTGAATCCCTGGATTCTTGTTCTTTGCTGTAGTCAGAGTTAGGTATGGGTCAAAGTCTTTGATAGTAATTAAGTGAACCACCCTTTCCCATTGAAATAACATTGGGCCTGTGTATCACTTACTTATCAAGGACTTTGACCCATATGTAACTCTTGAGTACAGAAATGAAAATTGGGAGCCATTATCAACCCACATGTAGCAAATATTGGCCTTTATGACCCAATATTTTTTCCTCTAATCCAATGAGAATTCATACTTCCACACGCAGTTTGGTTGAGGATGTTTGGCATTGATGCAATGGCGCAAAAGTATGCGTTTCACTTATTTACAGGCAGCACTGTTCTCTCCAAAGATCTTGGCCGCATACAAGTACAGTGGTTCCTTATTATAAGACTGCCTCTTTTGAACTCTTGAAAGTAGTCTCTCACGGGGATGTGGTTTCTCAAGGTTCCACTGTTGTGTAAGAAGAAGGCGGCAACATGTGACAAGTTGGTCTCCCAGGATTGGTCTTGTAACAAAAGGTCTTATAATGCAGTGGTCACTGTAATGGCCACTGTATTGACAAATGGTGTAACTGCCCAATGTGCCCATATCCTAAATTGTGCCAAATAGTAGTGCTTTTGGCACATCATAGGGTCTTGAGGCAAATTGCAGAGCTTTTTGGCATATTGTATGTCATTAGCCATGACTATCCCAAAGTGATTGCTTCGTTTTAAAATATCCGAGACTCCCGAGAGTGCTTTGGTCAAAATAATCGTCTAAATGAAACTGGCTTTTACTTTAGACAAGTATTGTATTTGAGCATCTTGCGGGAGTAGGGGAACTTACAATCAGCTTGAAATAAGCTTAGCATTATCTTTGAAAGTGACATGTGCACCTGGGCTGGTCATGCGTATCGCTAATAATGATACCGCAAATGATGTTTATACAGGACCGGGTACACTCGAATCACCGACCACCGCGCACATCAATCCGGGGTGTCCCATGTAGGCCGGCCGATTGTGTTTTGGCACACATGAAGAGCCGCCAGTTTGCCTGTTGTTGCTTGTTCCAAAGTTGGGAGCAGTGAAAAAGTCAAAATAACACAAACATATGTGTTAGGACCATCCGAAATTCCTCTAACTCTTGTGGCCAACACGAGACAGTGCGCAAGCACACGTCTCCCCGACGGAAATGGGGCAACCTGTTTGCCGTGGGTTGCGACCCGTGTCGGAGGATGAAGGGGTCCTGGTAGTTGAGTTGGTTGGGCCTAACTTGGTCTTCCCATACAATACACTACTTTGGCCTGGATTTCTCCTAGACGGGAGGCTGGATTGGCCCGGTCCAGTCTATCGGCTTGTCATGTTGTCATTAGGACTTCGGTCCTACTTGGCCATGGCTGATGGGTCAATCAAAGAAGGTTCTAACCAAGTCTATGCTGGCCATGTTTTTAATATGATTGCAGCTGTATTTCATTCATATGGCTTACTCTCTTCCAAATTCACAGTCTCGACTAAAACGACAGCGGTCATCCTCGGATGACTGCATCGACCCGGAACTACTAAATCGACAAACGACAACACGAAAGTCAGAGTACCGACACAGATACATAGCGTTCAAACCATCGACCAGGCTATCTCCCTTCGCCATCTACAAGACCATACTTCAAGAAGTCGGCGAACCTGCAGAGACAACCTTGCAGAGAGATGGAACCGTCCTATTTGAGACCAGAAATGACGACCAGACTCGGAAACTCCTCGGGCTGACAGATATTGCAGGTACACAGGCAATAATCGAGCCACATCGGACCTTGAATACTTCCAAGGGAGTGGTTTTCTCCTCCCTTAGCTATTTGAACTCAGATGAAGATTTACAGGAATGGTTTGAAACTTTCACTGATGTTATTCATTTTCATAGAATCCCCCAGAGGGATAATCGAGAACTTCTCATACTGACTTTTTCAGACACAACTCTTCCTGAAAGCATTAAAGTTATTTGGGAGCAATGTAAGGTTCGACCTTATATACCCAATCCAAGAAGGTGTTACAAATGTCAGCGTTTTGGTCATCTGAGCAAGTGGTGCCGACGACAAGAAGTATGTGGCCATTGTGGATCCCAGGACCACATCCAATCCAAAGACCAACCTTGCTCATCCCTTCCTCTTTGCGTCAATTGTAAGGAAGATCATCCCTCTTACAGCAAAACGTGTAAACAGTGGACGAAAGAAAAAGAAATCCTCACATTGAAGGCAACCCACGCGATATCTTTTCCAGAGGCGAGAAGGATTGTGGACCAGCATGCAGGAATCCCCAGCTATGCGGACATGGCGGGTTATCCACAACCTCAACATCATGCGACCCCAAGACGACGGCTACAACTCGAAGAACACAGCATCAACAGATCACATCAACAACACACAGAGAACACAAACAGACACTCGGGAAGAACACCTGAAAAATCTACTCCACAGACAACCCCCACCACACAACGGCCTACTTCCCAGGCAGACCTTGAACAACCAAACCCATCAGCTGGCACCACTGCTCCTCATGAGGTAGCAATGGACGAAGAACACACAACTAAAACAGACACAAAAGAGGAAAATGAAGACTCCGATGATGACAGAAGCACGACACCCGACAATGAATCCATGGAAGCAGACGATGAAGAGGCAGAAAAGGAACAGGTTCCGGAGGTTCCACAGGAAGCAGAAAAAGAAGAAGGTCCAGAGAATCCACAGGAGGAAGAAACAGCTGAGAGTCAAGAGGAAGTAAGGGAAGACTATTCACCAGACAAGGAAGCAGAACGAAAGAAAGAAATTAACGAAAAGGAACAACAACCAGTTAACAACGGAAAAGACAAGCCAGTACCAGAACAGATCACTTACAGAGAATATCTTCTCCGCTTCCTTCAAGGAAGAGTACCAAATGGAGACATTCAACGACCAGTGTTTGTACAAAAATACCTGAATCTGGCAGCTTCATATCTACCAATGCCTGGCTTTGACAAAATGCGTGCCAAACTGACTGAGCGAACTAACCAAAGGATGCACAGTTGGCCACCAGACACCTTCGCAACCAAAAAAGACGTACTTGATCTAGTCACTCAGCACGACTTCACAGACGATTTTTATGGAGCCATTATTGTTTTGATTCAACATGATTTTTTGTTTGTTGCTTTGAAAGTGATAAAAGAACAAATACAAAGACAAACGAACATGAAGACAAAGACAGGAAACACAAAATAATTACCAAACACCAATCCAACTGAATTAACTCCCTTGATACAAACCAAGGATGTCTCTAAATAGCCCAACAAGGTGCTGATGAGACGTAAGGAACAAACACACATACACACACACACAGGACCATCCGAAATTGTGTTTTAATTGTTTATATATATATTTGTTACGACGGCTGCCATGTGTAAACAACAACTCAGTCTGGTACAATGACAGGGCTATCAACTGTCCTCGATTGACCGGTCAACCGACCACGTGGTCGGTCTACGCCGGTCGGCATAACTGGGCGAGACAAACGAGCGCACCCACTCAGTGGGACATGTATTTGGGTCATTTTCGCGAAAATGCGCAATTTGATGTCCTGCCTTCGTTTGTGTCTGCCTTTGTAGGACTGAAATTGATTTTTGGCCAAATATTTAGAATAACATTTTTCCTAGAAGAAAACAAAAATTTACATGGGTGCGACCATGCTGAACATGCTATATCACACATTAAGTAGTCCAAATGTCCTTACCGTGGCATGTCCGCAACTCAACATTTCAATTTCAAACTTGTGCAAATTGAAAATTACTGCATAAAATGTGACATGTAAAGTGTATATATCTAGATATTTGTTACATTAACTACCTAGAAGTGTTTTTTCTGAAATACAACTAATATATCCACATCTCACAACGTGTAGAAGGTGTGTCCCAATTTTGAAATTACCTCCGTCTTTACCGTGACCAAAGAGTTTAAGTTGCCACCAGAGTAAGTTAATACAGCATGATGCCTCCAGATGCAACTGGAGTGTAAAGAACCAGGATATAACTATTTTTACCACATCATTGGGAAAGCCTGTGCTGCCACCTGTTAGTCAGACGATGAAATAGGTTTTATCTTGGCTTTGTTGCAACTAAACTTCGTCTTTTAACCGAACCCTCAACAGCAGAGGGAGTTCAAAAAGTATGAGGATGTAAATGAAACCATTGGCTTAGGAAGCTGTTCCAGAAGTAGTTGTGGTACTCTGAATGATGTAGTCCAATTTCTCTGGAAGAAATGCTGCATAACATGTCTTTTCCGTGGTCAAAATCTGTCTTTACCGTGGTCAAATCAATGCAAATATACTGTGACACGGTAAAGACAAGGCTGGCCACGGTAAAGACATCTGAGTAAATTTGCTTGGATTTCATTGTGCACGGTAAAGACAATTTTTCCAAATATTTGACAATGTCAAATATTCACCCAAATTTGTTATCCTGTTACATGCAGCATGGTTCTACCACATATTGCATTATGTAAACAGAAAAAAATAGTAGCTGAGTATTATTGGCTCAGCTTCCTGACATAAAAAGGTTGGTTATGTCTTTACCGTTACATAATCTTTGCCGTTACTGCGCGTTTTCGTGAAAATGACCCATTTTCAGTTGTTTTCATTTATAAAATTGCAGTAGAGTCAGATGAGTAGGACAACATACAATAATACTGCTGGCTGTTACAATGATACTCATGACTGTCCTGCAGAGGGGACATTTTCTGATTGGTAGTTGATCAGTTGTTTACATTTATAAAGTTTCTTTTGCACAAATTGCAACAGTACTTGTGATATTTGGCTGTGTCAAATTGCTGAAATTAATTGGAAAAGCATCAGTTGCATGTTGACCCGCTCGGATTATTGCTGAATTTACAACTTCACAACTTGGCAGCTCCAGACATACACTAAGCTGGACGTGTGCTGCCACTGTCACTTCAGCAACTGGATTTATTTGGATTTTATGACTGAAATTAATTCTGATGTATCTTAGGGTAAGGCAATGATGGGTCCCAAATTGTCAGGATGTGTTGGGTAGATATCAAATTTTGTATTCTCTTTCGTCATCATGCTTGAAGCGGCATCTGACGCCCTTGTTACATCTGTCAGACGCGTGTATAATATGCATGGTACTTCGTTCCTTTCTTCTCTTCCGTTGGTCATCATCTCTTTTTTTTCCTTTCCGTTTTTGTGACAATTCTGTCAACCTGTTTTAAAGGCCTTCTCATCCTCTCTAACGTCTTCATGCCAGCCGTGTACAGTGCCATCTGTAAGTATGTGAAACATGTCATGTTTTGCCATTTGGTGTCTGCTAAACATCCTCAGCTAAACTGCTTGTGGAAGCATGAATTCTCATCCAATGAGTTGAAAACATGTTGGGTCTCAAGGCCGATATTCTGCGCACGTAGGACCAGGGACGTAGGATACAATGACTGCCTATTTTCTTTGCTGTACTCAAGAGTCAGGTATGGATAAAACTCTGGTAAGTTATGAAACACAAAGCCAATACTATTTCAATGGGAAGAGGAGTTAACTTACTTTCCAACAATTTGACCCATATTGTAACTGCAGAGGAAGGGAAATAAGCAGCCATTTGTATCCCAGTGCCTCACATATCGTCCTTGATGACCCTATATGTTATCATCTCATTGGATGTGCATCCTTGCTTCCACAAGCAGTTTAAGTGAAAATGTTTAACACTGTCTCAGTGGCATAGCATTACCAGTTTCACTTACTTACAGGCGGCACTATATGTGGATTGCCTGTGGGTCTACCATTGTGGTCCATATCCTGAAGTTGTATTTGACGTTGGTGGTGATGCTATCTGCCAGTTTCTTCGCATGATAAGGTTTAAGATGCGGGTCATCTGTTGAGGTTCTCCTTATATCCTCTGGTGTGTTGAAGATGATCATGTGTGTTACCATTGTCGTGTTTTTTTTTTGGCGTGGCGTTGAATATTCTTCTTTCCAGGATAGCTTCTCTGTGGTTGGATCTTATTGGCGGATTTGATGCTTTTGCACTTCTTCCACTAGTCGCTTCGCTTTATGGTTTCTGTCGGCTCCTTGTCTCTTGATATTGTTTGCGCCAATAAGTATCACAACATTTGTCATTATTCCTCAGGCTTTACCCTTATGACCTCACCGATCCCCACCTGGCCAGTATGGACCTCTAGCTGGCCAATATCCACCTCCTGGCCAGTATCCAGCGTAAGCGCAAAATCTAGCCACTCCACAAAATTCTCAAGCATGTAAAGATTATCCATTGCTTTGTTCCTCAGGTTACCCTTACAATCTCACCGATCATATTGCTGTTCTCTGTGAAGCTTCATTTGTCTTTTGAGTTCACCAAGGATGCTATTCTCTTGGAATTGCAGTCACCAATTACTAAGATTTTTTTTCAGTTTCTTGCTTCCGTGTTTTCAAGTTGTCCACTTCTGCCCATTTCTTGGTTATGCTTTCCACTAACTCCTTGTTTAGTCTTTCACTTTCTTCCAACTTTTTTTTCTCCAGTGATTCCAGCCTTCTCCTGCCAGAATCGAACTCCTCAGCATGTTTTTAGGTTTTCTAGTTGTTGTCTGAAGGTTTTCTTTTCTCCTCCATTTATTCGTAGCTATACACAGTATGTTTTCTAAATTCTTCCATATTTTTTTTATGGTCTTTCTTGAGGTTGTTGGTCTTCCTTAGGTGCTCCTTTTTTAGGGCCTCTGGTGTCTTTTTGTACTATTTCATACTCGCCCTAGCGGAGAGCCAGTTCGTGAGAACTGGCACTCGCATTTGACGCTTCAGACTCAGACTCAGACTCAGACGTAATTTATTTCAACATTATAAAAAATAACATTAAAAAACAAATACTGGAGGGCCACCTACACATCATAATTATTTTATACTTCTACCAAGCGCGTCCACGTGAGTCGTCAGGCATCCATCTCCAACATTGCCCTTCAGGTTTAATTAGTAAAAAAAGAAAAAAAAAAGTAATTCAAGTTTTTCACACTGATAGGGTGCAAGGATATCTGCCTTAGCACGCCTGTAAACAATGTAGCATCCGCATGAAATAGCGCTGGGGTGGCCGTTGGTTCCTTCTGGTATATGCTTAATTCCTCAAAATTATCCATCACAAAATACATTTTTAAAAATATGCATATAACTGAATGACAACAGTGTGAAGGTGAATGAAAGAAAGACATTAATTCATTTCAGGAATTGAAAAAAAACTTGGATGTGAACAGGAGTCAGGATGCCTCGAAGGTCCAGAAGGGATGAGGAAGAGCCAGTCCGGGGATTAATCGGTCATCCCAAGTGTTGCTCTGTCGTCTACGCAATTTTCAGCATAGTGGCCGCTGCTTTACTCATTGCTGCAATCCAAAGAACCTTCCACTACCGGCAGTTGAGCACTGCGGTCAAAGCTGGAACGTGTACGACTGTGAGGTCGTATTATAGAGATGAGTAAGTCGACTTTGTCTATTTGAATTTAGTGAATAAATCTGTTTCTGATACCTTTTGGGCTTATTTGCGAATGGCAGTGTGCTTGTCAGCAAATTGTTGCCGTTGATGCTATTGGGGATGAGTGCCAGTCATACAAAATTTTCGCATTATGATTCATGCACATTTTAAAAAAAAGTGAGATTGGTGAGCTCTATAGTCATGATCATATGACATCCAATTTGGTCAAGTTCTACTTCGGTTGATTTTTGGTCGATCTCAATATTCTCTGCTATTTTGCTTTTTTTGCAGTTACACTCCGTCCTGTACAGCTCGAAACCGAGGTCGTTGGGAGTACAAATGTATAATAATTGAAGTCAAAGTCGACACAAGTGGCCCTCCTGCCGTTGACATCAATTTTGACGACACAATACCTCTGGACAATAACACCGATGTTCTGGACATTTTTGAAGATGTTTTAAACCAAACTTACAAAATGCAAAAAATATTAAACGGGTCTGACAATGCTGTTCCAATGTATACGGACGACAGTGAAGATGAGGTAAACATTAGATGGTTTGACATTCTATTTATATTTATTAATGTATATATAATAAATAGAAATATTGTGTGGTAATGCAGGGTGTGTAGATGACATTTTGCAACATGATTAGTATTTTACTATACATAAAAGCTTTAATTTGTCAGTTTATGCACATTGCACAAGTTGTATCCCTTATGCCCCATTCTCACGGCACGTTACGGAGCACTTTAGGCGTCGGCGGGATGGTATTTCCTGGTAATTTGGATGAATTTGGGTGATCCGCCGTCGACTTTTCACATCCCTCAGGGGTAGTTTTTGTTTCCCTCAGGGGTTCCTAGAAATAGAAAAACGTGGATGTCAAAAAAGATTCAACATTTTCTTGATTTTTGGATGTCTGGCGGGGATTTTTTCAGTGAGAACGACTCAAAAACATCTCCGGCGGGATATTAGGACATCCCCTGCCCCTGAGGGGACCTCTCCTGCTCCTGCGGGGACCTCTCCTGCCCCTGCGGGATATTTTTACTTCCCCTGCGGGACATTTGCAGCCTCGCCGGCAGTTTTTGACATCCCGCCAACGGTCTTTTGACATCCCGCCGACGATTTTTGACATCCCCACAGGCATTTAGATCTTTCCCACAGGGATATGATCTTGTCTCCGCCGATTTACGATCTTATCCTGCCGATTTACAATCTTTTCCCGCTGTGATATGCTTTTAATTAATTATAATCGTTTTATAAACATTGTGTGTCGCCGGGTTGGTCATTTTTTTCCTAGAATTCATCTCAAGCCATCCCTCAACGGTAAAAAGTTCTCCACCGGGTATAAACTGAACAGCAAATGAAAGTTATAAAGAGATACAACTTCCAATAGGCATTTGACATCTGTCTTTTGCTGTTCAGTATATAATTAGCTGGCTCACCAGGCTAATTCAGGAGTAATGGTCTGAAAATATTGTCTGTCAACTCTACTGTTCAATAACTATAGGTTCAATATATCTGTTTTTGTGTTTTATTGGTTTGTTAGGGTTACTAGATGTATGGAAATTACTTTTTTTTTCAATTTCAAAAATTTTTTTTTTCCCCAAATTTTTTTTTCCAAGATTTGAAAAAAAAAAAAATTTCAACTTTTTTTTAATTACACTAATTTCCATTTTTTTTCCAAAAAGAGGAAATCAGGCAACTTCTGTTTTTCAAATTTAAACATTTTTTCAAAGATTTATAATTTTTTTCCTAAATTAAAAAAAAAGAAAAAATTGTTTCCTTGATTTAAAAAAAAAAAATTTCGCCAATTTTTTCAAAGGAGGAAATTGGGCGACTTCAAGATTTGAAAAAATCATGCACATTCTTTTCGTGGTTATTAGACGAGCAGAGCCGTCTATTGAATTACTAGATTGTGTCATTTTCCTGTTTCCAATCACCAGTCAATGAGTGTGCTCAATTCTGCGCTGAAAACGTCATATGAATGCATTGCTCACCTGGCCAAAACCTCTTCTAAACTCTCAAGATGCAGCATGCCAATTCTGGAGTATATCTAATACTTAGTTCCGCGTTTAATGGCTTTATTTCAATTATTTACATGGCATATTTCTCACCACTCAAAGGTTTCAACGAAGCTTTCTAATATCCGCTAGAGGGCAGTATTTCACACAACGTCCACCTGGTGGATAATTCGTTGGTGGCTGGAAAGCAATGAAAGTGTGTTTCAAGTCAATGATGGCAGTCAATGATGGCAGTCAATGATGAAGATAGATAGATAGATAGATAGATAGATAGATAAGGGGGCGACCATTTAATATCTACTAAGGATAAGGGGGCGACCATTTAATATCTCCTAAGAATAAGGGGGCAACCATTTAATATTTACTAAGGTGCTAAGATAGATACATACATACATACATACATACATACATACATAGATACACAGATACACAGATACATAGATACACATATACACAGATACACAGATACATAGATACATAGATACATAGATAGATACATAGATAGATTCATAGATAGATGGATAGGATAAGGGGGCGACCATTTAATATCTACTAAGGAGGGGGCAACCATTTAATATCCGGGGACATAGGGACACGGCCCCCGGGGACATGGGGACATACCCCCGCGCACAGGGGAATTACCCCCGGGGACATGGGGACTTACCCCCGCGGACATGGGAACTTACCCCCGCGGACATGGGGACTTACCCCCGCGGACATGGGGACTTACCCCCGCGGACATGGGGACTTACCCCCGCGGACATGGGGACTTACCCCCGCGGACATGGGGACTTACCCCCGCGGACATGGGGACTGACACCCTCGGACATGGGGACTTACCCCCGCGGACATGGGGACTTACCCCCTCGGACATGGGGACTTACCCCCGCGGACATGGGGACTTACCCCCGCGGACATGGGGACCTCCCCCTGCGGACATGGGGACTTACCCCCGCGGACATGGGGACTTACCCCCTCGGACATGGGGACTTACCCCCTCGGACATGGGGACTTACCCCCGCGGACATGAGGACTTACCCCCGCGGACATGGCGACTTACCCCGCGGACATGGGGACTTACCCCCTCGGACATGGGGACTTACCCCCGCGGACATGGGGACTTACCCCCGCGGACATGGGGACTTACCCCAGCGGACATGGGGACTTACCCCAGCGGGCATGGGCCCTTACCCCCGTGGACATGGGGACTTACCCCCGCGAACATGGGGACTTACCCCCTCGGACATGGGGACTTACCCCCGCGGACATGGGGACTTACCCCCGCGGACATGGGGACTTACCCCCGCGGACATGGGGACTTACCCCGCGAACATGGGGACTTACCCCCTCGGACATGGGGACTTATCCCCGCGGACATGGGGACTTACCCCCGCGGACATGGGGACTTACCCCCTCGGACATGGGGACTTACCCCCTCGGACATGGGGACTTACCCCCGCGAACATGGGGACTTACCCCCTCGGACATGGGGACTTATCCCTCGGACATGGGGACTTACCCCCGCGGACATGGGGACTTACCCCCTCGGACATGGGGACTTACCCCCCGCGGACATGGGGACTTACCCCCGCGGACATGGGGACTTACCCCAGCGGACATGGGGACTTACCCCAGCGGACATGGGGACTTACCCCCGCGAACATGGGGACTTACCCCCTCGGACATGGGGACTTACCCCCGTGGACATGGGGACTTACCCCCGTGGACATGGGGACTTACCCCCTCGGACATGGGGACTTACCCCTGCGGACATGGGAACTTACCCCCGCGGACATGGGGATTTACCCCCTCGGACATGGGGACTTACCCCCGCGGACATGGGGACTTACCCCCGTGGACATGGGGACTTACCCCCGCGGACATGGGGACTTACCCCCTCGGACATGGGGACTTACCCCAGCGGACATGGGGACTTACCCCCGCGGACATGAGGACTTAGGCCTGCCCCCGCGGACATGGGGACTTCCCCCTCGGACATGGGGACTTACCCCCGCGGACATGGGGACTTACCCCCGCGGACATGGGGACTTACCCCCGCGGACATGGGGACTTACCCCCTCGGACATGGGGACTTACCCCCGCGGACATGGGGACTTACCTCCGCGGGCATGGGGAATGAACTAAGGAGGCGACCATTTAAAATAAAACATTAATACAGAGTATTTAGAGTAAGATAACAAAAAAACATAACAAAAGTACATGTATGAATGAACTAAGGGGGGGACCATTTAATATCTACTAAGAGGGAGGGGGCTTGTAGCCCCTCAAATGGGCCCCTCAAAATGTGGCCCCTCACATTGAGCCCCTCAAATAGGGTCCCCTAAAACGGGCCCCTGCGAATGGGGCCCCCTAAAATGGGGCACCTCCAATGAGGCCCCCTGAAATGGGTGCCCCCTGGAACGGGCCCCTCAAAATGAGGCTCCCTTCAAATTGGGCCCCTCAAATGAGGCCCCCTCAAATGGGGCCCTCCAAATTAGGGCCCCCTCAAATGGGGCCCTCCAAATTAGGGCCCCCTCAAATGTGCCCCTCAAAATGGGGCCCCTCAAATTGGGGCCTTCTTCAAATGGGGCCCCTCAAATGAGGCCCCCTCCAATGGGACCCCATCACATTGGCCCCTCAAATAGGGCCCCTGAAATGGGGCCCCATCAAATGGGTCCCTTCAATGAGGCTCCCTCAAAATGGGGCCTCTCACATGGGGCCTGGCCCCTCAAACTGGTCCCCCTCAAATAGGGCGCCTCAAATTGGGCCCCCTCACATGGGCCCCTCAAAATGGGGCCCCTCACATGGGCCCCCTTCAAATGGGCCCCCTTATATGGGCCCCGCTATATGGACCCCTCAAATGGGCCCCCTTCAATGAAGCCCCTCAAATGGGACCCCCTCAAATGGGGCCCCTCACATAGGGCCCCTCACATGGGCACCTCAAATGAGGCCTCCTCAGATCAGGCCCCCTCAGGGTCCCACAATTTGGCCCCCTCACATGGGGCCCCCTCAAGTGGGGCCCCCTCAAATGGGGTCCCCTCACATGGGGCCCCCCTCAAATTGGATCCCTTGAATAGGGCCCCCTGAAAATGGACCCCCATTGTAGACTCCTGTAATTTCCCCCTCAAACGGGGCCCGCTGCTCTTCTTGCATATGGAAATATGCTCCCATCTAGTTTGGATATTATTTTGTACATGGAACAACTACAATAACAACACTTCACTTGCCGCAATTCAGAACCACCTTTCTCTGCCATTTCCAAACCATAAAGTAGACTTAACAGTTACTATTTCACCAGCATTGCTACGTAGTACATATTTTGCCGTCATCACTGCCACTTGAGCCAGGCTTTGAATCCGCGGATACTTGTATTATATTGCTGAGTCCCAACTGCCTTTCGCTGCTTTATTCCACCTATTAAATTATTCACAAGATATCCCTTGTAAAGTAGGAAGAGTGTTATGAAGGGCCTGGTGAATACACCTCAAGATTACTGATGATTGTCTTCTGGAAACTTACGGAACTCATGCATATTGTCGTGATCCAAAACAAAATATAATGGTTCCTGTGTGACAAGACTGTCCCTTCTCCTGATATGAAGCGAGGAAGTCTGTCACTGGCAGGGTCACAAATGGAAGCTTTGTCTCATAACATGGAATGTTCTAATGTGTGTACCATTACAAGATGTAAATATTGTATCTGATCTATTTTCAGTGTTCTTATGATCCAGGCTGCTTTGACAGCTGGGAAATAAGACGCAGAATCAAGAGGTTCAACGATACGTTTGGTGCGAGGGGGACAATGTTCCAGTGCCTGTTCAAAGGAGCCAAACCGGACAAAGCGTACAGGAGTCTAACGGAAGAATCTGGATACTATTGGCAGATCGGTTGTGGGGCGGCCTTCTTGGCCGCTTGTATTGGTATATTTGTGTACTGTTTCCGATCGATTGACAAATTTACGTGCACAGCTCCATGGAAGCAAAGCGATGAATGCTTGTACGAGGATAAATTCGTGGGAACGGAAATGCAAAATCAACCAACGCCACAAGCCCAACAAGTAAACCAACCTGTGGTCATGCCTCAACAGAACCCGTACCAGCCTGTCCCCCAGCATCCACCGCCTGGCCAGTATGGACCCCCACCTGGCCAGTATGGTCCACCACCTGGTCAATATGGGCCACCACCAGCCCAGTATGGACCACCACCAGCCCAGTATGGTCCGCCCCCTGGTCAGTATGGACCTCCAGTTGGCCAGTATGCCCCAGGTCAATATCCACCTCCTGGCCAGTATTCAGCATAAGCCCAAAATCTAGCCACTCCACAAAATTCTCAAGCATGTAGGACTAAAGATAATTCATTGTTTTGTTACTGATTTTTGTCTGTGAACCTTTTGATGTTTTTTTTTCTTCTGAATTACAAAGACATGTTGTGAAGGTGGCTTTAGCCGCACTTCAAATTCAAAGTATTGTGCAGTATTGAGCACTGTTGATCTTTTTACTGTTGTTGACAGTTGGTAATATATTTATTATTTTTAGGTAAATTAGATATAGCTCAAATTGCAAATTAAAATAAATTAACAAATATTTACCTGGTGCCATGTATGAGAAGATTAAGGAACCACCTTTCCCGAATGTATCTTCTACTGTCTTCAGAATCTACTGTCTGTCAATTTTAAATATATCATGTATATATATAGATAAGATTTCCTGAAATTGCCATGCCCTGGTTTTTTTTCCTGAAGATTGTGTTTTCTTTGTTGCTCAGGAAATAACCTAGAACTTGCCTTAAAACGATTATGTAATTTATGTTAATGTATCTATCATGTTTATTCACCAGTCTAAGGTATATAAAATTGTATGAATTTGGTAATTTGCAAATAATTCCTTTTTTGGACATTGTATAATTGAAATTGAATCGTGGAAAATTCAGTTGCAAACATATGTTAGACATAAAATCAAAATTTGTGTAACTGAATTATTGACATTACTGCAATTTCAACAAGTATGAGTTGCTTTAACCACTTGCTACGTAGTTTCTATACTTCCTTTAATTGGCTGATGGCCAGTAAAAGGACCAATCAGAGGAAGACAAAATGCTATGTAGCAAGTGACCTTGCAACTCATACTAATTGAAATTGCAGTAACTGACTTTACTATTGAAGGTATAGGTGTCATAATATTTGGGATCCACTGAATGGATTGACTGCCAAATTACTTGATCTGGCATGCTTTGTCAGTGTCCAGGGCATTGATGTTGTGGCAATGTTGCTATGTTGGTGTCAAATACTTTTGGTGGAAAAGACTTTGTCACAACGTCATGCAGCAATGTCAAGACATGACGTTAGCATGCAATGTTGTGGCAATGTTGTTGTGAAAAAATCCCAATGTTGTGATTACGTTGTGGCAACATAATTTCTACCATACATTTCTGCATGACAACAGACGAACCCTCCACCAATTAGCAACATTGTGTTTACGTTGTGTGCCCCTTGGATATTTGGTTTGCAGTTCTTACCATTGAAAATTATAAACTTTAATTGATGTTGTGAAGTAAGTCTGTAGATGTTGTAAGCTGATATATATACCGGTGTTTTTCAAGCCTATTATAACAACCAGGACATTGCCGAACACTTACCAAGATGTGCTGCATGTCTTTTTATCGGTATGCTCCTTTTAAAAATGTAATAAGGCTTCATTGGTCATATACCTGAAATGTCAGAATGTGTAACTTGCTGCATCAAGTTGACCTTTTTTGACTGAAATGCAATTAAACTGTTCTTCTTTGTTGTACAAATGCAGTGGTCCCTGCATTTTAAGACCGCCCCTTCTGCGGTAGAGAAGCGGTCTCTCGCAGGGGTGCTGTTTTTCACCAGGGCGAAAATTCATTAAAAATACAGGCAGTTTTGGACAGGCCATTATCATTGGATAAGGTTTCTTCGGTCAAAAGTTAGTGTGCCGTCCACAATACTAAACAGTCATTTTGCTTGAAATGCAGGGTTTGTAAGACTTTGATTTAAAATACACAGAAGTTAGGTGAACAGTTGTAGATTTATTATGGTTTATATGGACAAACAAGGGGGGTCACAGTGTAGTGGAAGCTGGTGGATAGATCAAGGTTAGGTTATTCAAAATATACCTTTAGAAAAGAGATCTGGTTTAGTAATCAAGTTATGTCTTAGAGGGGATGCTGCATCCTAGATGATGACAGGCGCCCAGTGATGCCACTAGTCTTCTTAGTGTGCTCTACTGAGATAATATTATCTAAAACTTGCATTGATCTTCCACATTTTTGATTGTCGATGTTATAATTCACAGCATTCTCATTGGTTTAGTTCCATATTAATATATATATATAAACTTTAAATGACAAACAGAAATATCAAATACAGATACATGTGTCAAACATTTAAGCTGACCCAGAAATTTAAAATTTTATTGTTAATGTATATGTATCTTCTGCCAGCAATTAAAAACAAATGTTTCGTGGTCTTTCAAAATCCAGAATGTTTATATAACCAAATTACTTTAGTTTGTGTAATATTTAGGCGGTTTTCAGGAAAAATTCTACTGACACGAGTATATCATTTCTGCACAATTTTTGTTTTGCTGGAATCTCATCGTCTTGATTACATAAATTATATTGGCCGTGTTTCTATTGAAAGTATTTTCTGAGTTTAACTACAGTACATTTTTATCATGTTTATATAGAATACAAATTCCGACATAACTTGTGTATATGTATATTCAAAATCAATGTTGTGATATTCATGATATTATATTCATTGCATGGGACTATAATGACAGCCATCACCATTGCTAAACATTGTTATAATTATATGACTTTAAATGATATTATTCCTGTTTCATTTACATCATTATTGCAGGTTACGCTGACTGAGTTTTACATGTCATTGCACGGATGTTTGTATGTATAGTGTTAAGGTGTGACATAATATATTGTTTATAATTTCTCGGATCTTCCTCCAGTACTTTTCTATTTTTGGTCAGTAGGACGAGAGAAATAACTTTTATCTCAGCTTTAAACACTGTAAAATTTTTAATTTCTGAGTCAGCTTAAATGTTTGAGTGAGATGGTTGCACCAGTTATGACAATCTGTCTGTTGTCATAACTCAAAACATGCTGTGTTAGCTCAAAGGAATTGCGCAACCATTTCACTCAATATTTAAAGCTGACTCAGAATTCAAATTTTACGGTGTATTTTGTCGATCAATAAGATATAATCATGGCTTTTTTTTTGGTTGGCAGATTTTGTCTGGCTACATAGTCGATCCGAGAAGCTAAAATTTGATAACATGTATTACTCTAGGTGTCAAGGTGTCTTCTGGACCCATGTGGATGTGTCATGGCTACCAGGCCTAGAATGCATGGGATGTGTCATTTTTTAAAAGCATGAAGTGTTACTCCAATTATCAGGCAGCTGTAGGCCCTCAAGTGTAAAGATAATGCAAGTGTGTAATTAGAGCTCTTTACAGATTGGTGGTCCACTGGAAAATTATTTTTTTACTGGCTTTGCCATGTCATTGACAGTTTCTGTTGGTCTCCTAATCTTCTTTTAAATTGATGAAGTACATTAAGTCATTTAATTAGTAAAGGTTATTCACCACGGGAGAGGGAATATGTGATTTATCACCCGAGGCCTTTAGGCCGAGGTGTGATAAACACATATTCCTGATCCCATGGTGAATAACCAGCTTATACCATGAGACAAACAGTCAAACAGTCAAACATGAGAGGATAACTGGACAACAAAGAATATGGGAATTATTCCCCTGAAATACTGTGATGTGATTGGCTGACAGAGGTGTCGAATGGTATAATTTTGTTTGTCACCTACATGCTGCTAGGTGTGATAAGCACTAAATCGACTGATTAACCATAACTTACACAAACACTATTTTTAAGCCAGCGACATAACAGAACCAAATTGCAAGTTTATTTTGAATCTGTTTGGACCACCAATCTTCAAACGCTAAAATTGGTAGTGGTCTTGCCATCTGGAGCATAATTAACTTTGTTGTATAAAATTTTCGAGACAAATGTTTGAGACATTGAGGACAGATCTTCACGAACTTGAAGAAGAAATTCTCAATGTTTCATTGTGTCCA
Organism: Platynereis dumerilii; assembly: GCA_026936325.1. NCBI lineage: Eukaryota > Metazoa > Annelida > Polychaeta > Phyllodocida > Nereididae > Platynereis > Platynereis dumerilii. The sequence goes on from JAPTHN010000007.1 coordinate 13,674,915, forward strand.
ACTTCTTTAGTGACAAGCTCAGTCGATTGCTTTGATCTGACAATTTCAATTTTGCCATACTTGTACATTTTATAAATCATGTGAATGTGGGTTTATTGTTGAAATGTCTTTGCATGCTTCACTTTCTATTAAAGTGTTCTACCAAGTCTGTTAATAAAATGTGTTTCAGATACATATATTTAGTTTTGCTTCATTTCATTGCATATTTAATCCATGCTGTAGATGCTTATTTCCGGTGGCTCAGTGGTTAGGGCTTTTGTAATGGTTCCCGGTTGGTTGCAGATCGTTTTCCTCACAACAAGAAGTGACTCTTTTGTCTAACTGCTCTTAGAGGTACCTGCCATACGAAATCAAAACAAGTTTGAAGATAGAGCCTTCTCCTATTCATCGCCAACCCTTTGGAATGGTCTACCAGAAAATGTACGCAAATCAAAAACACTAGATAACTTCAAGAAGCGATTAAAAACATATCTTTTTGAAAAATACTACAGAAATATTGGCTGATCTGACCAAGCGCTAATGAGCAGTTTACTGGAATTGGCGCTATATAAATACTTAATATTATTATTATTATTAATGGATAATGCTCCTGCTTTCCGCGCAGTGGGCCAGGGTTCATCACTCCTGGAGCTGTTACAGTGGCGCCCGACATGTAGTGACCATAGGGGCCCTTAAGCATATGTCAAAACATTTATATCTATTAATAACTTAAGTATATGTATATTATGAGTTGAGATCATTGACTTAAAACCCCCTATGGTAGTGACTGGTAGACTCATGTCAAATCTGGCCTGGATAGTTAGAGTAGGTCAGGGTAACAGCTGCGAAGCTTGCGGACAAGCTTCATTCTGAGGAGGAAGGAGAGTAGTGGTTCCTGGTTGATGGCAGGGTGTTTCCCTCGCACCAACGAGTGACTCTTTGGTGTAATGGATAATGCTCTTGCCTCCCATGCAGGACCAAGGTTCGACTACCACTCCTTGAGTTGTTACACTGTCGCCCGATATATAATGACTGGATTTACAGATGCCATTGTTTATATTTGGGGTGCCCCAGATTTCTGTGTCTGTGCTGACCAATCAAAATATTAATGAGATTTATTCTCAATAGTTGTCAAAATCAGATGGGCTGGACATGAAGATTTTTAGCTTCAACTAATCGACACCCAAAATTTTTTGTTGCCATGAAAAGAAGCTTGCCCATAATTTTATTGATTGACAAAAAGATAATCGAAATTACAGAATAATTATATCGAATCAAATCTATTTTATTGAGACTCAGTTTTCAAACAAATAACATTAGCTGAGAGCTATTTTCACCGAGTTCAAGTGAAATATATAACAAGTGTGAAATATAAAATTGAAAATATGTAAATTATGAATAAAATCATGTCTGAAGGCTCTTTCAAAAAGTCCATATAAGAGCACAAAGTTAGAAATTTACAATTAAAATCTCATAGTTAAAATCACAAATTTAAAAGCAATTGTCTTTTTGGTTTCATTTAGTCCTATATAGAAGGAGCATTGGCACTGTGGACCTGTCCATAGATTTATAAAAGTCTTGGAAGTGTTCAAATCGATACTGCTTCTGTCTTCACTGGAGATGGAATTCCACAAAATCCCTCCAAAATGAGAGAAAAGGTGTAGTCCAAAGTTTGTTGTTCTGTTCGTCCTTAAGCGAACAGAGTTTCTGGATCTTAAATTGTATCGAGTTGGCTGGCAAGTAACAGTTTGGTAATGTAACCAGGACTAAGCTTATTATAGGCCTTATATACCTCTGTGGCGATTGTGCGTAATCGTCTTAATTCCAGGGAGGGCATTTTTGCTCGATCTAGAAGTTCCTCATAAGAGGCTTCATAGTCCGAAAACACTAATTTTAAAGCAAAATATATATATACGCTGAAATATTAAAGACCGTGGTATTCAACAATAACCCAAAATGGTTGCCAGCAAAATCCAATGGTCAGAAAGCCCTAATTTGTTCTATCGCCCAAATTGGAAACTAGCCAAATCACCATCTGGCCTTTTGGATTTCTAAAGTTGTTTGACCATAATGACAAAAGGTAGTATTGTTTGCATGCCCTTTCGATACATTGGCAGGGAATAGCCTACTTCAATTGGTATGCTATAAAAGCTCATTTGAAAAACGCATGGTCATTGATGAAATATTGTGTTGCTCTTGTTTATAGATGTGTTTATAGATATATGCTACATGCTCAATAAATATGCTACGTGCTCAATCTATTCAATTGCCAGTCGGAGCAACCCATGTTGGATGGATTTTTTATCGTTTCGTGCAATTCCTGCCTTGCTCACTTGCAGCACTCCTGATAACTACAGGTGCAGGAGGAAATTGACATTTTTGTATTGACACCCATTGCCTTTCACTCACCCATTTACTTGTAAGTAAAATGGACAAAAAGCCTATCAAGTTAATAGCTGCAATTATGCCTAATCCCTATGGGAACATCAATGTTGTAGCTACGTTACAACAACGTCACCCTGTTCGTCGAATGACAAAGAATTGTATGGTAGAAATTATGTTGTCACAACGTTGACAAGCAACATCAAAGATATGACGTTAGCATGTGCCGTTGTGGGTTTTCACAACATTGTGAGGCAATGTCAATGGTTCAACGTCAGCTTGCTACGTTGTGGCAATGTTGTAAAAAAAACCCGACGTCATGTTCACATTGTGGCAACATAATCTCTACCATACATATCTATGTGACCAACAGACCAGCCCTCCACCAACTAGCAACGTCGGGGTTTACGTCATGTGCCCATTGGGAATGTCGCCTCATTTGTTCATTTACATATATATATTTGATTACCTTCCAATCAGCCTAATGCAGATACATCTCCAGTTATTAGTCAAGATGCAGGATGTGACATATGTTTTCATTTGTGTATGTATGTCTGTCTGATGTGTCTGTCTGTTATCAAGATAGAACCAAAACCTCTACGCAGTCTCTCGTGAAACTCCTCAGGGTTTGTCCCTTTACCATGACAAAGAGGTGATTAGATTCCAGTGAAGGTCCATGTGGTTGATATTGCATGATGGTCACACAGCTTTGTATAATGAAGGAAAGATACTAAAAAAACTGACTAGCCTGCTTATTCGTCGCGCACGAGAGATTGAGAGAACAAATAGCACTTGAAGTGGCATCTCTGGTCGATCACTGAGAAAAAGTAGGCAGAAATGCAAAAAGATTACAAATAACATAAACGATACTCCCCTCATGCAATTTTACCTGAAAGATGTCAACATTGCGGCTTTATATGCTTGCTGTGCTTCCGAACAAGTCTCAGTGTAGGCAGGCAATATAATTATTTCCAGATTTTGAGAAATTTGAGAATAGTTCCTAAAAGATTAAATCCTGCCAAGGTGGGTTCTTTCATATCTCTAAACAAAATACTTTAGTTTTTGTTCATATGTAGAAATCGAAATTGCACATGCTATGGACAATTTTATTTTAACAATGTAATTTGTTGATCTTATCCTTCACTGACCTCCTGTCACCAATAGGCATGCTAAAAGCACTGTGTTGCACTGTAGTAACATGACTACCACCTTTAGCAATTAGTTCGTTTCCGAGTTGCTCCAGGGAGTATCCCTGGCACCTGTGCACTTGTAAGCCATTAATAATAAATCTTATTTGTCAAGAATATGACAAAGACATCTCCTCAGTCAAATGGGCTTTATCCGATTCTAACTTATTTTTGTGGCAAATGCAGTGTGCTGATAATCAAATGTTCCGTTTTGGCGTACGACTATTGTGTTGGTCAAAAGACTTCTCTGAAATGCTTTTCGACGAACCGAAGTTCCATCTTGAGATTAATGTGACATCTGTTCCTAATGAGATTGGGAATAATGCCCCAGGTGAACTTACTTGCAATAAGTTTATCAATTACATGTACTTCTCTGGGTTTTTTGTGCGGCTACAATAAAAGCGACATGCGAAGAACTACAACTATAACTAGTATACTAAATTGCACAGCAATTTAAAGGAAGAACTTCCCTTCCCTTCCAATCCCTTCCATTCCTTTCGATCCTTTCCCTTCCTTTCCGTTGCCGTATGTTGGATTCCTTTCTTTGGCCTTGATGAGTCTGTTTTGGTTGGCCAAGAGCCATAGCTGGTACTTCGAGCTCACTTGCAATAGTGCAAGGAACTACACAAACAGAGGCAAATACAGAATCACACATTGCTTAGCACGGAGGGCTTTTGTGGGCAATGGTACAGTGAGGCCATGACTATTGAAATATTTTGGTCATGGAGCAATTTGTCCAAATACATGAGGCATCCTATATGTATAGGTTATTCACCACGGGAGAGGGAATATTAGCCCGAGATGTGATAAACATATATTGCTGATCCCATGGTGAATAACTGGCTTATACCATGAGACAAATACTCAAACAGTCAAACATGCAGAGGATAACTGGACAACAAAGAATATGGGAATTTTTACCTTAAATTACTGGCATGTGATTGGCTGACTGAGGTGTCGAATTGTATAACTCAAGCAATACCACTAGCACCTCCTATCTGTACATAGTTTCAACACAGTTGAGTGCACAGAGGTCACCTTCTGGCCCTTTTTACCTGTCAATTTGATAATTGGCACAGAGCCAAGATTCACAAAGAGTAGATTTATCAAAGTAGCAGACCATTATAAAACACTCAATTTATATTTAATCTTCATGAAATTTCCAAACTTCTCTCAAGTGATACACAGTTTATCAATTGATCAATGAAATGTCATGTAAACAAGGCAATATTCCCAAAGGTTTGAGTAAAGTTTCATGCACAATTCAGCAAGGAGTGTGAACTATTTGCCTTTTAAAAATTGATCTTCATGCTGTTAAATTGTGAATGTGGAGGACCACACTTAAATCACTTAAATAATGTGGTGTACATTTGTAGGCAGACATAATGAGACATTTGTTTTTTCATTGAGTTTATTCATTCATCCAAACTTGGAAATTTATAAAAAAAGAAATACAATAAAACATATATACATGCAGATATATGCAGGCTCATGTAACAGGCCTGTGTAAACAGCATGTAAGCTTATGTTTCACTTTGATTCTTTGGATATATTAAGGGCAAAATATAATTAGCAGCAATGGCCTTGTGAATAGGTAGCATGATGGTTATTTGGTCACATATTTAAAAACATTAGATGTTTTGAGTGGCATGCTGGCAGTGCATAACACAATGTGGGCCTATATCAATACAATGACAAGCTTGAGTGGATTCCAGGCTGATTTAGCTTGCTACTGGGCAGATTATCAAAGCAATTAGCAAAAAACAAGAATTGTTCTTTCCAAGGTGGGCTCTGTATGGATCCTAGAACTGTGGCATTTAATAAGAAAGGCAACATAGCATTGTGAAGCTTTGTTGTAATAAATTTAGCATTGATATGTGTGGCATCCAGTTACTGGAAGTCTGGTTAACCGTGGCCTCACCATGCCTCACCATGGCACCCTGTAAGCAATGGACTTTGTTGAAACCCTAACCCTAATGACTTGTCACAGACAAACTATAAGAGGTAGGAAGACATGCTTTTAGACATACATAGGGCAAACAGTCAGCAACATGTCAAATCAGTTTTAAGTGATTTGCAGCTGTATTTCACAAGTTATAATTTAATTATAAATGTAATAGAAAAAATATGTGCTTATTTGCAAACAATAGGGCAACAAATAAGCAACATATCATATCAATTTTAACGGATTTGAAACATTATTGGAAGAGTTTTAATTGGGTTATAAAATTCATCGTAGGGAGATGTGCTTACATGGAAAAATAGGGCAGACAATAAGCAATGTTCCATATTAGTTTTACTTAATTTGAAATAATACTTCATGAGTTATAAATGAATAAATAAAATTTTATTTGTAGATGCGGCTATTAGTATAAGGTATATGCCCTTGGAGCACATTAAAGGCCATAATTTTCCACATTTTTTGGTGTTAATTTCGTGACATTTGAACGAGTAGAAGCTGAGCAATCTACATTTCAATTTTGAAATTAAAAAAATTCTCAAGCAAAAAGTATTTTAAGTAGAACATTTTGCTTCGGAGACATTATGCAGGTCCATAATGGGTACCACACAAAAAATATTCATGAACATCCATGAGGAGCTTCATAGTTTTTTTGGGCAAAATAGGTTTTGGGAGGCCCAAAAAGTGACATGAAATTTTCAATGTCTGACGCGATTCTATACCGTACGTACTGGAGGTTATTGCTATACATCATTGCAAAGCTGACATTCTGAGGTTTTCAAAAATGGTCCTGTTTTTCCTCTAGGATTAATATTAAGGGAGATACAGCCCTTCAAAAGTTCAATTTTTGAGGCCCTGTGGCACCTAAAGTATTGGACCTGGGGTGCCGTACTTTTGCATTTCCACTGTACCCCTGTAGTACTCATTATTTGTGGCAGGACATGAAATTCAGACCACTACATCATGGTTTTTCATGACACCACCCCTTGAAATTTCGGGGTGCCGAAACTTCGAACTCGTTTTTCTCGACAATTTTCTAGGAGGCGCGAGATGATATTCCTTTCTGCACTGCGCATTTCTTTGGAGAATCCAGGGGAAAAATTTTGAGGAAAAGTATGTCAATACTTTTCCCAGAACCGGAGCGAGAAATTTTTATTGAAAATTGGCCGTAATTCCCATGTCAAGCGTAATTCCGATGCGTAATTCCCAACACCAAAGGGCATTTCTAGTGTCTATATTGTGCTGAAGTAGCTTTCTGATATCTTGCCTTGGCCATGTTTTATTCAACATTAAAAAATGACCAAAAACGCGGCGGAAAAGTGCAAATCCGTACAATATCAAGAAGAACTTCCCAAGGGAAGTTCTTAACGAGCGTGTTTGGAACATGCAAACAAGTCGTTAGAGATCATGGAAGTTTACACAACTAGTGGCAAATCCATGACAGCCTGTTCCAGCTTTTAGGGTATTCAAATTACTTTCATGATCACATGCTTTGTTTCCTATACTTGTAATGCTTTGTGAATAGCACTTGTACCTTCATGACTGAGGTGTCCCCTTCACCTATTAAATTACTTAAAGTTGTGGAGATCAGGCAATGTAGGTGTCTAATGGATAGTTGAACATCAAAGTGAAGTCATCATCATTCACTAGCGTCACTTCTTGGCCCCCACGCTCTTATAAAGGTGATTTTAATTTTTAGCTGTTTGTTTGAATGCAATTTATAAGCACAACCGATTGTCTCTGCACCCCAATGCTGAGTTGCTGTTACCGTCAAGGTCTTTTCCGCTGATGTCTTTGCCTGCTTTACTTCCAACACTTGATGGTGAACCTGATATATTTTCTGTTGAACTTCAAGAGCAGAAATTCAGCTAGATTTCGTTGGGATGAGACATAAACTGGTGGTCCCTTCTATTAGTTCCTGTATTAGAGCTTTTTTTCCTAGCGATTTGCAGCTGTAATCATCTGAACAAGCAAACATTCCAACCGTCTCTTATGATAACTGTCAAAACTCATAATTAAAGGGAATTGTGCTAACTGTGATGCCACTCTTCAACAGTACACAATTTTCCAGGTCTAACTGTCTGAAACAAAATGCAACAATTCAAAACTGTGACCATCCACTTCAGGCGACTAAAGTAATTTTTGAGATTATGGAGATTTGCAACTGTTAATGCCTTAGGAAAAAAGCTCTATTAGACCTTTTTTCCTGAGTCATTAACAATTGTATAAGTCTCCATAATCTCGAAAATGACTTTAGTCCACGCGCATGCATACCAATAATACCCTGTAAGACAATACAATCGTATGCAATTCGAATTTGGAGATTGCAGAAGCAGGGTCATTTTTCAAATAACATACAGATATGGTGCAAATGCAATAGTTGACCTTGTACATCTCACTTATTTTGATAATGTTCTGCCATGCAAAATATTTTCTTTTTTATAGTATTTGCATATTTTGAAGAAATGCGAAAATAGTGGGAGCCTATGCCAAAGTCACATGACAAATTCCAATTAGAATACAACCATAGCAGTGATCACAAACTGTAATACATTGTTTGTTACAATGTGTGCTTTTAGCAGTTAGACATGAGATAAAAATATATAAGAACTAGAATGCCCGTTGGAGAGACGGGTGGCGTGAAGTAGCATTGCATGTGATATATTGGAAGTTCATTCATGTTTGCTATATGAGATATTTGTTTGTTAATGAAAGGAATACGAAACTTCTTTTGTGGCATTATTTTTTAAATATATATTAATGAAGTGAAGACGAAAGTGAGTATGCTTGAAGTCTTTATAAAAGCGAAATACTCAGCACTTCATTGATCCGACCCATTCATCTTCAGTAGGCTTCATGTATTACAACGCAATGGCATCCCAATACACACATTGTACACACACGCTGATCAACCAAGAGTTCATACTTTTCTTACAGTTCTAACATTTATTTCCCCTGACATTGAGTTTTAAGATATCAAAACTACAACCCATGGATGGGTAATGACTGAAGTAATGTATGTTATTTGACATGCACTATAAGATAAGGCATATTGGTGATTATAAGTTCCAAGAACAACTTCAATGGGGATGCTGTAGGACGCTGTAAAGTGCACTATATATAAAGAAGGTGGATATCAAAAGAGATACATGTGTCATCAAAGTCATAAAAAACAAAGGAAAATAGTGGTCCCAGTTCTAGTGGTTAAATCTATAGGCCGAGTATATAAAATGATATGTGTGATACTTTTAAAAAGAGTCGCAAATTCAGAGTGTCAATATCATATTAGATTTGATTAATAATTTCAAATAAACAATGTCCGTACAGATGGCATTTGAGTCATTAAACGCTTAATTAAGTTACTGAGTGTGCTGCTTGTAGGCTACATGCCTACTGACAGTGTTATTTTGTATTATAATAGGCCCATGTTGGAGTCAAGATCAGATCTAAATTGTTATTGATATATATGCCTATGTGTAATTTTCTGTGCTTTATAGTCGTTATAATTAGGTCTGTAGTATAAGTAGCTATAAGTTGACTTGACATCTTAGTATAGCATAATATAAAGGAGGAAGGAGGAAAGCCCGCGAAAATGCTTGGTGTCTGCCCAGGACAGGTGAGGCTGTTGCTTTTGTGACTGGCCCTCCCTCCGAAATATATTGCCTGACTGAGAAGAGCAGGGGGAGTTGGTGCAAATGACTTGAGTGTCCATTTAATGGCGTCGTAGAGGTGCATGAATGAATTTCGTGAAAAGGGCTGCATAAAAAGTGGATTTGAAAGAAGTAAGTGAGGATTTCTAGGAATTTTATTAGCCACACACAAAGGCAATGTCAGTAGGAAGCTTCATAGACAATGTCGTGATTGTGGGTAGAGTAGAGATGGAGGAGTAGAAGTCACAGCAAAGTTGAAGAGATAGAGTTTTAAGAGTAGGATTTGCAACTTATAGAACTAACAACACCCAACAATAACTGTGAATCTTCAGAAAATGTTTTTCATAGTCAACTGTCAAATGTGATAGAATCTGTGACAAATATATCAAAACACACATGTCCAGGGCATTTCTTGGACTTGGTCATATGCTAGTATATGGATGGATTAAATCGATCTACAAGCCCTGATATACTATGTCTATCAATGACTGGTACTTCCGCTCGTGCTTTAGTCGCTTGAATTGGATGGTCACAGTTTTAAGTTGTTGCTGTCTGTTTCGGACAGTTACATCAGGGAAAATAGTGTATTGCTGAAAAGTGGTATCACAGTTAGCACAATTTCATATTTACATGAATTTTGACAGTTGTGATATGAAACTGTTTGAATGTTTGCCTGTTTAAGACTGTTTTCTAAGTGGCCAGTAGTCCTCTAAGTGTCCATAATAAAAATTTCAGGCGATAATAGCTCATAATCGCCCGGAAAAAAAAGCTCAAATGGGCGAGTAAAAGATGCATCACATGCTTTAAATGTGTAACACAATACACAAAGATAGATAGATAGATAGACAGATAACATAGGCATTGATGCATTGAGCCATCAATTTAATTTCTCATCTGAGCCGCATGCATGCAGCTTCCATTTTGCTCATAAAGGTACTCTGAAAAGTTCTGGTTCCCCTCCCGTCCCGGGTTTCGAACACATGCAGGCAAAGACTTTCGAGCAGACTGTAACCTTAGGGTGACCACTCCGCCACCCAGCTGCCCTAATTATGTGGAGAACTCTCTCCCTTTCCCATCTCACACCTCATCTGTCAACCCTTGTGAGAGGCCAGAACTGAAATTATAGGATTGTACTTGCCATATCTGTCATCTTGTCTGAAAACAGGTATGGAGTGAAACGTAAATTTGCACCGATGTTTCGCAAGTTCTGTAAGTAATCACTATTTCTTTAGAAAGGGCAATTAATTTGTTTTATGTTGCATATTAATAACATCTATATCACCTGAATTGTTCTGCTGAGGTATCTGATGCCTCATTTAATTGCTTGTCATATGTGCATTTGTAATCCCTATTGGTTTCATCATTAAGCACTGTGAGACAGTAATTTGGATAATTAATTGCTATCACTTTTTGGCTTCTGATATTAGCCTGTTTGACCCATCGGTGCATAAAGGTTTTTTGAAGTCAGCGACATCCTAATTCTTATGCTGTGCGTCACTAACTGGTAAGTGAATAAATTATGAAAAGATGCACTGTGGAAGCTTGCTTAACTTGAGTCGGCATATAAGGAGCTGAGGCAATCATTGGGCCTCACTCAAGCAATTTTTCTAATATGGCAATTATGAGTGTATCAGGAGATATACTACCTTATTTCATTTTATTTGTGGCAGTATTAATGAATTCTGTAACTCAAGGAGCAGTTGTGACTCCTAATTATAAGTTTGATGACTATTATGAAGATGGAGATTTAATACTTGGAACTTTGTTGCCTTTGACTCTTACCAAGTCGATACCTTGCGATGGCCCTTTGGTCACACCGGCTGCTCAGATGTTTCATGTAATTCGATATATTTTGAACAAAACCAATAGTAATCCAGACATTCTGCCTAATGTTACTTTGGGCTTAGCAGCGCTAAATGACTGTTATAGAACTAACATTGCTGTAGTTAAAGCCACTCAATTCTTGCCTAGCTTTGATGAAGATATAGTAGAAGTGCCTCCCAATGACATCAGTGGTATAAGCCCTTCATACCCTGTCATTGGAGTGGTGGGTACCTTTGCAAGCACCAGGAGTCAAGTTACGACAAGTCTTTTAGGATCTTACAATATTCCTCAGATGGACTCCTCATCCACCAGTGATGAGCTCTCTGACAAACTCAAGTACCCTTTCTTTTCAAGGACAGTGCCTCCTGATCGATTTCAGGTAAGTACATCTACTTTCTTCAGGAATATCAACACTGCGCCTGACATAATAACCCAAGTCGGGTATTTCACAGTAGTATGAAAAATTTTGGGCCTAACATTGTATCCTTTTCACATAATCATTGGATTGTACTGGGAATGTGTCTGTGTAACTTTCCTTAAGTTTCATTGAGGCAGAATTGAGTTTTGTCATATATTCAAATTTCTTTTGTGTCTGACAAAATTTCGCTAAATCCACATATCATGTAGAATGCCCTTGAAAACGTTTAAGTTTCAAATTACTTTGCTTCAAGCATTAGCATTCTATTATTTGTCAACTGTTCATGTGAACAAAATGTGCTTATATGCTGCCCTTGCCAAGCAATATGATTGTATTGTCTCCATTGGAGTAACATTATATATATGGTTTTATTGACAATTTGCATATCAAACAGATACATGTCAGTAAACAACAGAAAAATCGACAACTACTCTACATCTACAGACAGCTAATACAATAAGAAAATATATACAATATTAAGTACATAATTTAAAAGTTACATGAAGTTAAAATTTTGGTCCCAGTCCTAGTTGTTAATCAGTTTTAAGAGTCAGTAAATTTATGTAAATTATAAATATATAACGTTCATAAAATCAAGTTGAAAAGTCTTGTCAAAAATCAAATGCACAGTTTTTACAGCTTTTCAGGTTTGGTGTGGTGTCATTTGTGAGAGCAGGTAGGCACAGGCCAGCGGGAACCGCTCAACAGCAGTACAATCCTGTCCAAAAAGCCCATACAGTCAGAAGTCCACACAAACAAGATAATTCACAAAATAACATCACAAAATATATCAAGAATTCTTTTTTGGCTTGTCAGTTAGAAAGGCTACTATAGTGCTATTTTGTCCACCTTATTAATTTACATAATTTTTAAATTTCTGATTCTAAGCTGATTTCTAACTTTCACATACTTAATTTTCTTAATTTTATGATTACCCCATTATTATGTTGAGGTAGAAGCTAAGGCCTGCATCATTTCTGGTCTTTTTAATATCTGACATAACACTAACGGATAACATTGATTTTGCAAAGTCAATGTTTCTCGAAAAAATGTAGGGAGTTACTAAAAAGCGGGCTGGAAGAAAGCGGGCAGCGGGTAGCGGGTAGATTCTAATACAACACAGAAGCTACTTGATACAACTCCATCCGCTACCCCTCCGTCGTAGCTTCTTCTGCTACCTTTCCCCGCTCTCTCTGTTCATTAGTTGACAACCATTCCATGTACAGGAATGGCAGACCCCATTTTGGAAACCTCAGAAGATAATCTATCGATTTGGATGTATAAAATTATACCAATCACAGTCTTTTCCCTTGAATATATGACTTTATTCACTAAGTTACTTTAAAATCTTTTTTTTTTTAAGTGGAAAATACCTGACAACTTAGACATCATATTTGACCAATTTCCTTAGATCTTTGGAACACTTTGGAACAAATTAAATTTATAGGTTGCTGAAGATGACATTCACCAAATGATATAAATGTATCCAGATTCCTCAATATCAACTGAGAGGAAATTAGTTAATTAGTAATTTGTACAAGGCCTTTTCTGCCCTAAATTGGTATTGAAGTTGATGGCAATTGAAGTCAACCACAAAGAAGATAGACTCACATCAATTGGCAGTATAGTTGCAATTCGCTTGCAAAAGCTGTCTTTTACATAAATTAGCCAAAGTCCTGAAGCAAATTGTTTGATTATCAGTTGATTGCAAGTAGCGGAGGTAGAGGGGTAAAATAGGAGCGGGCAGACAGGTATGTTGTACTACTGTCAATTGAATAGCCCTCTGTTTGCTCAGGTTGCTTCCTATTGTTCCCTGTACTTACTATGCATACACCCGCTACCCGCTACCCGCTTTTTTCAACCCGCTTTTTAGTAAGTCCCAAAAATGTATGCTCCCAAATATCCAAATGGAAATGATAATTATAATTTTTGAAAATGCTTTTAAAAGTTCTATCCATTAACTTGATTAAGTGCAGTGAAACTGACTGATGATTATATAAGTTGTGTTTTGGAAACTGCACATCATAATCACGATGTTTTTTCAAGGGCAATTCATGGAAAGCCGGAATATTTGATTGCTAGTCTTTTTAAGGTTACGTCAGTACCATTTGCAATGAGCTAAACAAACAGAACAAGGTGACGGCTAGAAGCACATTTTTAGGTTTTAGGCTACATAGATTAAAAAATGTATGGCAAAATCACTGTTACTCCAATGGAAATCAATGCATATTGCTTGGCATAGGCGCAAATAAGCACATTTTGTTACATGAATAGTTGACAAGCGAAAATAATTTTGAAATTTAATATTTTCAGGGCAAGTCCACAGGACCAGAGGATTTTCGCGTACTTTCGTCAAACACCAAAATATCTTAATATATGGCATTTTTATAACACAATTTTGATAAAAGTTACATGGAATATGTCTCTGCACTAGAGTTTTGAGAATTCTTGAGAAGTCTCGAGATTTTAATTACTCAGCATTTTCTTGTCTCGCTAAGCGATTCTCGAGAATTGAAATTACCATTGTTTGACATGGTGTTCATGTGTTTAATGTTTATGACGGTTACAAAGCGTACAATTGTTGTTTTGTTTAGCTTGATGTTATTTATGTACTTGCTCCATTGTTCAATTTAAATATCTGTTGATGATAATCCCACTGTATACCTGATAAATGCTGGAGTTGACGGTGTACAAATGTTTTAAAATTGTATAATATCTTGATTTTTAGCTGTGATTTATAGAAAACAAAACACACAGATTAACTTTAAAACTACAAAAGATATCATAAAAGCCAAAAAATTTGATCCATTGCAGGATTAAATTGTCGATTCTCGTGCACTAGACCATGACCATTCTCGAGACGTGTTGGAAACACTACTCTGCACAATTTAATGATTATGTGAAAAGGATGCGATGTTGGGCCCATAAGTTTTCTTACTACTGTGAAATACCCCACTTTTGTATTCGTTTTTGTGTCCGAGAGCAGGGCCTCGGGCCCTTTGTCGTCATCAATAGGATTGTCATGTCAAAGTTGGTGTGGATCGAAAAGCATTTCACAGATGCAAGAACAACCCAAAGTTATGATGCCATTATGATGCCCAGTGTTTACACTGTTGCACTAGATGCCCTGCCTTTAATCTTATGTCTCACTGCTCTAAATAGTTAACTTTAATCCCCCAAATTCCTCCTTGCTCAGCAGACGATTTCTGAGAAGCATCTTCTTCTTCTTCCCTTTGGTCCTTCCGCCCTGAGACAAAGTGGGGTGCACCACAACCTGAGATTTATACTTCAGCCAATTACTAAAGATAGACAGATAGACACATAGACACATAGATAGACAGATAGATAGATTGATAGGTATAGATTGATAGATCTATAGATAGAATGCAACTTTTAACAATTTATAGAGATGTGTTTTAAAATGTAATGATCATATCTCATAGAGTTATAAGGGTTATTAAATTGCTCGAGGACACGGTGCATGCATTGCATGCTATTTTTATTTCTGGTGTTACAAAGTCTTTTTCTCCAATGGTCATGTATTTTCACAATTTCCATTCTCTTTGGTCAGAATGTCCAATGTGTTGTTTCAATGGGCTGGTGGTACATAAATGTTTGATTTGAGTTGTTTGATGTATTGACTTTTCATCACACTCCAGACTTAGAAGCAAGTGTAACCACCAGGTGTTTTGTGATCCCTTTCATCAATTTTCTGTGCCTTTCATTTATGTAGGCTAAGGCTCAGGTGGACCTGATGGTACATTTTGGCTGGTCATACATCTCTGCTGTTTACGTGAATGAAGTGTATGGGCAGAATGCCATGAGACATATCACAACTTACACAAAAAGAGCCGGAATATGCATTGCATACAGCAAAGAACTCTCTGCGGACAGCGATGAAAAGGAATATGATGAAGTGGTTCAAAAGATGGTGGAAAACTCCAAAGCGAGAGTTGTCGTAACTTTCTTGTTCTTTTCAATGTCTCGCAAACTGCACCAAGCTTTGATGCGAGTGGACAAAGTCGGTCATTTCATCTTCTTTGCAACTGATTCCTTCCGCCAAACTGTCTATTCAGGGCTTGAGCCGTCTTATATAGGAACATTCGCCACCCAACTGAAGACGGGCTGGATAAAAGACTTCGAGTCGTATTACAGTGAGATGTCGCCCTGGAGAGACGACTACGAAAGCCCTTGGTTTGGCCTGTTTTCCAAAAGCGATTGCTACAAGAATTATGGTACGGCTGCTTGCGACAATTTCACCTCGGTGGAAGACTTTCCCAACTTCTACTGGAGTTCCTACTATGGCCCTGCAGCTGATGTCACGTTGGCTTTTGTCAATGCCCTTGACAACTTTGTGAAAGACAATTGCAAGGAATTTGTGGGTGACAGACAAGCGTTGAGAAGTTGTTTCGATGGAGAAAAATATTTGTCATACATTAGAGCTCTCGACTTTGAAGGTTTTACATCTTCAATTAAGTTTGATGAAAACGGGGACATTTTAGGTGGCTATGACATCACATATTTCAGGAGGAACGGAAATGGCACTTACAAGAATATGAAGGTAGGTTCAACAAATCATAGAAACACTACTATTAATATTGATTCATCAATTTTATATTGTTATATGATGATATTATTCTTGCAAGCATTCTTGCTAAAAATTGAAACTCTTAAATCATGGTCTGATTAAAATGGACAAATTGAAATGTAAGTCAATTCTTCCAACATTTATTTCATTAAAATTGGCAGATTGGCAACTGGAGCAGGGATGGTGATGACATTAACCTGAATGAAGATCTTATTGAGTGGTATGGCCCGGATGGCGAAATATTTGACTCTCTTCCTGAATCTGTTTGCGCGAAACCTTGCAAAGTTGGAGAGTTTTATCTGAGGGTAAAGTCAATATCCAATCTGAGTGTTTAACTTCATTTTCAATTTATATTTTTGATGGAATTCTGCAGCACCCTGATGTAATTTGTTTTTATTAAACATTTCAGGGAGAACTGGAATGTTGTTGGGAGTGCAGAAAATGTCGCGATAATGAGAGGATTCGTGATGATAACGAAGGATGTCAAGTCTGCCCAGAATTGTATTGGCCTGATCAAGTAAATTTCACAACGTGCGAAGCGATCATTCCAACTTTCCTGAAATGGACGGATTCTCTCGCGATTGGTTTGGAGTCTTTGTCTGGAGTCGGTCTGCTAATTTGTCTCATCATAACCTTCATATTTCTCAGGTTGGTGACCGAAGTGAGAATCGATAAACCCTACTGAATGGTGTCTGATAGACATGTTCTTGGCTGTTGCATGCTCTTGTTTCCACTAAATGGTCTGTTGAGTTACAGTGGATTCAGAAGATGAGGGGAACTATAAAATTTTTTGTAGGGATGCTCCAATACTACTTCTTAGTTTCCAATACCAATACCAATGCTGGTAGTTTGTGGCTGATACTGATACTATTCTGATACTGATAGGCCTACCTTGTATGGTTAACGGAGCATCCCTAATGTTTTTGTTATGAAAATTGTGTTTCATGAGGTGTGTTAGTTTGTGATGTGTCTAGTTCTCACTATATACAAGTGGAACCAGGGTAAAAACCTAACTTTAAACTTAATTTTTTTTAAAATCATACAGGCACAAGGACAAGAAAGTTATCCGTGGATCCAGCCGAGAGCTCATGACTCCGATCACCATTGGCATTTACGTGGCATTCCTTACAGTCTACCTTTACATTGCTGCTCCTGAGATCTGGGTCTGCTACTTGAGTTATGGAGGGTTCCATCTGAGCTGCACTTTCATCTTTGGTCCTCTGTTTCTAAAGACGCTGAGGATCTACAGGATTTTTGCTGCTGCTGAAAGATGCGAACAGAAGCCGCCGATGGTCAACACGTCATCACAGATTATCATGGTCATCATGATAATCATCACTCAGGTATTTCAATTGCATTGCAGATGCAAACTACCTTTTAGAAGTCCTTGGCCATTGGCTTGGTGCAGTGAAAGTGTAATAGAATGTTACCTCAATGACTCCAAACTGTTTCAGATTAATTTCAGACTTTGTCAAGAGTTCTTGGCCATTGTCCTTGTCTGTCTTATTGTGGTTTCACTTGAAAAAAAAAAACAAGATGTAAGCTATGACTTATCTTTTGCGACGTCGCTTCTGGTTGTTCTTGTCTGTTAGCTTGTAGTTGCTTCTGGAGCTATTAATTGGGCCTACTAATTTTCCTAGCAATCTTTTCTATAACTTCTAATTGTTCCATATTTCCTTTCCCAGGCAATCATAATGTTCTGTGTGAGCTACATCAACCCACCTGTGGACATCTACACCATGCCAGTGTCCACAGTCAAGTATGTGGAGCGTCTCTGTGATGTCCGTCTGCCGAACCTTCTTGGGCCTCTTTCCTTCAATTTGTTCCTTCTGCTTCTCTGCACCATATTTGGGTTCTTGACCAGACAGCTGCCTGACAACTTCAATGAATCTTGGTACATGCCTTTAAGAATCTGTTTTTGAACCCTTCTAAGGTCTTCTTGCAACCTCCAAGCAGGGAGCAGTAAGCCCTTGACAAAAATAAACTCACACAATATGTAAAGCTATGGCTTATCTTCGGTGATATTACTTCTGGTTGTAGTGTAAGTCCTTACAGCTCCCAGCTCCCAGATTTATGTCCGCCACATTATTTTCTCTTTATGTCAAACTTGACAAATTCACAGAAAAGAATCTTTAAACTCATCCCATCTCATAAAAACATATGAAGCCTTACATTTCTTAGACAGCTTTATTATCTTATACCCATGAAAATTCTTATAGATGAAGGCGTATCATATTTCTCAGGTAGTGGACCTGATATCCTTGACAGCTCAGGAAATCAATATGATGAGCTTTTGGTTTCTTTCACATCAAACATATTCCAATTTCATGATTCTACATAAAGCCCAATCATTCTATTCGGTTTGTTCTCCAGGTACATCTTCATCTCTGTATCAACCACCTTGTTTGTGTGGATTGCTTTCCTCTCCACCTACATGCTTGCCTTCTACGCCTACCACAAAGCTGCCCTTCTTTCGCTGGTGCTCATTCTCAACGCTGTGGCCACCGTCATCTGCCTTTACGTCCCCAAAATTTACGCTGTCTACTTCGTCGAAGAGAACAAAATCAAAACGACCAATTTTGATTCGCTAGACTTCTCTGCGACAGAAACGTCAGATGTCAAAGTCAACTCAACTAATCAAAGCATGACTTCGATTAACACTGTGTCTTAAGACCTTGGTGCAGTTTGCATATATTGACCTACATACTATAAATTTTATATCTAAAAGACTCGGGTACATATTTATGTATTTTCCCTAAAAAGAAGCTCAATTAAGTGAGACTACATGTATAATGAATTCTACCATGTTGTGAATCAACGAAAGGTGCCATGAAATATTCTGATACTGAATCATTTATTAATGTATATTTTGAAAGCTTATAATGATATTTCAGGGATGTGATGTCGTATAATTATAATCCTCATAACCTGCATACAGAGAATGCCTGATTATACTTGTCATTAACTATATTGAATTTCTCGAATTGGCTCACAATTGTGAGCTTAGTTGACTTTGGCATCATGCAAATGGCATTATACTTAGCATTGTGCATGTTTCCTATATACTGCTGTAGCCATTAACTTCTATTGTGGGTGGCCAAAGGTAAATGTACAAAGAGCCTCTATCGGTTACTAATGAGCCATCAGAGCAATTCGATTCATATAAGCTTGTAATCATGGGGATGAATCAGCATGCAGTTGGAAATTAAAGCATGTTCAATGTCTCAGGTTACCAATTATAGAATAAATAAATAACATCTTGTGGTGGCATTCATAATCATATAGGCCTAATAATGTCATTATTGTCTGTGAATAACCAATGGGCACTTAGATTATAGTTTTGTATGAGGCACAGTTATTGTACCAGTCTTGTAATAAAGTCATTCAGAAATTAAGTCTTGGGATTTTTATTTTAGCCAAATTCAATAAAGTTATTCTGATTTGAGTCTTGAACCTTTATTAAGGTGTGCACATGCATATCAGAATTTCATTTCTCCGAAAAATGATTTAGCTATTTTGAAATTTGGAGATCATTCCGATTGAAATAGACCGTCTCATCTTGATCACATTGATAACAGTGACGACACTGACCACATATTTCTGAGATGACAGCCAAGACATGATGAATGAATTTTACAGTAGGAGATCACTTGCAGAAATGCAATGAGAATTTTCAATGTTTCACAGTTTTCTGTTGTGGCAATGGTTTCCTAGTTTCCCTGAATTAGGCTTATGAAAATGAAAACACAACTGTTTAAATGTATTTTTATGCTGGAAAAATGGATTAGTATGTTCATTGACTTCATGTCAGTATTTTTATCGAGGTTGTCAATGTCAGAGTGAGTGCAAATCAACCCCTGCAATGAAAGGGATGATGATGAAGATGGTCATGCTTACTTTCACTATTTGATACTGTCAGTTATGTCGAGTCATTGTGTGAATCTGGAGCACTCTGGTGAAAGCAAACACTCTTCCTCTTCTGGCCTTATTTAGATCAACATGAGCAGGCAATTTTTGGGACTTTGAAATCGACCATTTATATATTCTTATATGTCAGTAGGCTGATATGTAAACATAAGTTACATAACTTACATTAGCAGCTTGTAGAAAATCTAGGAGCAGATAAGTTGTGTTATCAGTTGGCACTTTAGCATTTACTTTCAATTTAGCATGGCAACCATGACACACTGAAGAACTGAATAGCATTTGAATCAATTATATATTTTTGACAATGGCATCAACAAGGATTTTACTAACTAAATGTGCATCAGCCAGAAATCTTACAAGATTGAAAGTCCTAGAAAGGTCTTCGATACCTGTCAAGTTATATTCCTCATCCTCGGAGAACAATATTGTCAGAAGCAGATTTCCTGATGTGGATATTCCTGATGTTTCCTTATCTCACTACATGTTGGACTCCTTTT